>OZ022501.1:22676351-23965101 GCA_963989385.1 Ctena decussata | reverse complement strand
AGATAGATAGATATGTAGGCGTTAAATGGAAGATTTTTTCGATTAACATTTATTTGATGTATTCATTTCGAAAATTATTTGACATATTAAGTTCTGATTCTATCGCATATTTTCACACGCATTGGTTATATGCATGTCATCGACTTAACACGCATTTGAAATATAGATAGGTAGATAAATAGATAGATTTTAACTCCGATCAGTCTTCCATCGATTTCGACGTTATCCCAATTAGATTGGTAGATAGATAGATAGATTTCAACTCGAATCAGGCAGATTTCATCCATTTCGACTTGTCCCAATTAGGTAGATAGATAGATAGATAGATAGATAGATAGATAGAGAGATGCTACTTTTACTCTTCTTGAAATTTCCGACTTCGACTCCATCGTTTTTTGTGTTTTTCTGATTTGATGGTTATATATTTGTCACTGACTTCTTTCTGATTTGATAGATAGATAGATAGATAGATAGATAGATAGATCCATCTTGAATTGATTTTAAATATTCGATCTTATCAATCCGATCTTTTCAGATTCAATAGATATATGTATGTCATCGTCCTCTCATTTATTGTTAGATACATACATTCATACGTACATACATACATACATACATAGATGTTCATTCAGACTACTTATACCCTAATTACTTTGAAATGTTCGACTTCGACACAATCCTATTTTTTTTCAAGTTTCCAATTTCGACTCAGACCCATCTTTTTATATTCGATGATTAATATTTGTCATCGTCTCCTCATTCATTTTATAGATAGTTAAATGGATAGATGGATGAAACAGTAGATAGATAGATAGAAAGATGGATAGATAGATAGATAGATAGATAAGGGGTACTTCTATTCTGATTTCCTTGAAAATTTCCGACTTCGATTCAATAGTGTTTTTTTCTGATTTGATGGTTATATATTTGTCATTAACTTCTTATTGATTTGATAGGTAGATAGATAGATAGATAGATAGATAGATAGATAGATAGATAGATAGATAGATAGATTCATCTTGAATTTATTTGAAATATTCGATTTCGACTCAATCCGATCATTTCAATGGTTATATATTTGTCATCTCATTTGTTTTTAGATAGATAGATAGATAGATAGATAGATAGATAGATAGATAGATAGATTGATAGATAGAAACATACATACATACATACATACATACATACTTACATACATACATACATACATGTTCGTTCTGACTACTTATACCCTAATTGATTTTAAATTTTCGACTTCGACTCAATCCTATTTTTTCTCAAGTTTCTGATTTCGACTCAAACCACTCTTTTAATATCCGATGATTAATATTTGTCATAGTCTCCGCAATCATTCTATAGATAGTTAGATTGGTAGATAAATTGCAAAGTTGATAGATAGATAGGTAGATAGATAGATAGATAGATAGATAGATAGATAGATAGATTCCAACTCGGATCAGTCTTTCATCGATTTCGACCTTATCCCAATTAGATAGATAGATATATAGATAAATAGATAGATAGATAGATAGATTACCAAGGGTAAAATTTAATCTCGATTCATTATCGTCTTCTCATCAGCTTCACAGATAGATAGAGTGATAGATAGTTAGATAGATAGATAGACAGATAGATAGATAGATGACTTTTTCGATTTACATTTATTTGATGTATTCAATACTGTAAATTCTTTGACATAAGGATAGATAGATAAATAGATAGATAGATTTATTTCAACTCGGATCAGTCTTCCATCGATTTTGACCTTAACCGAATTACATAGATAGATAGATAGATAGATAGATAGATAGATAGATAGATTCTTACTTGAATCAGAAAGCATCGTCAATTTCGACCTTATCCCAATTAGATAGACAGATAGATAGATAGAAAGATACAGGCTACTTCTTCTCTGATTTTCTTGAATTTTCCGACTTCGACTCAATCGTTTTTTTGTTTTTTTGTTTTTTCTTCTGATTTGATAGTTATATATTTGTCAATGATAGATAGATTCATCTTGAATTTATTTGGAATATTCGATTTCGACCTAATCCCATCTTTTTAAGTTTAATAGTTATATATCTGTCATCGTCTTCACATTTATATTTAGATAGATAGATAGATAGATAGATAGATAGATAGATAGATAGATAGATGTTCATTCTGACTACTTATACCCTAATTTATTGTAATTGTTCGACTTCGACTCAATCCTATTTTTTTCTCAAGTTTCTGATTTCGACTCAAACCCATCTTTTAATATTCGATGATTAATATTTGTCATCATCTCCTCATTCATTTTATAGATAGTTAGATTGGTAGATAGATTGAATAGATAGATAGGTAGATAGATAGATAGATAGATAGATGGATAGATAGATAGATTAGTTTCATCTCGAGTCACTATTGTATTCTCGTCCCCTAGATAGATAGATAGATAGATAGATAGATAGGCGTTAAATGGAAGATTTTTTCGATTAACCTTTATTTGATGTATTCAATTCGAAATTATTTTTTTTTCAAGCTCAAACCGATCTTTTTATATTCGATGATTAATATTTGTCATCTTCTCCTCATTCATTTTATAGATAATTAGATTGGTAGATGGATTACAAAGTAGATAGATAGACAGATATATAGATAGATAGATAGATAGATAGATTCCAACTCGTATCAGTCTTTCATCGATTTCGACCTTTTTCCAATTAGATAGATAGATAGATAGATAGATAGATAGATAGATTGACTACTTAGTTAAATTTCAACTTTATTCACTATCGTCTTCTCATCTTCTTCACAGATAGATAGATAGATAGATAGATAGATAGATAGATAGATATATAGATAGATAGATAGATGTTAAATGGATGACTTTTTCGATTTACATTTATTTGATGATTCAATTCTGAAAATTCTTTGACATATTAAATTCCGATACTATAGCATATTTTCACATGCACTGGTTATATACATGTAATCGACTTCTGATAGTTTTGATAGATAGATAGAAAGATAGATAGATAAATAGATAGATAGATAGATTTATTTAAACTCGAAACAGTCTTTCATCGATTTTGACCTTATACCAAATAGATAGATAGATAGATAGATAGATCCATTTTGAATTTATTTGAAATATTCGATTTCGACTCAATCCGATCTTTTCAAATTTAATGGTTACATTTTTGTCATCGTCTTCTTATTTGTTTTTTAGATAGATAGATAGATAGATAGATAGATAGATAGATAGATTTATTGGAACTCGAATCAGAAAGCATCGTCGATTTCGACCTTATCCCGATTAGATAGACAGATAGATGGATAGAAAGATACAGGCTACTTCTACTCTGATTTTCTTGAATTTTCCGACTTCGACTCAATCGTTTTTTTGTTGTTTTTTCTTCTGATTTGATAGTTAAATAATTGTCATTGACTTCTTATTGATTTGATAGATAGATATATAGAAAATTAGATAGCTAGATAGATAGATTCATCTTGAATTTATTTGGAATATTCGATTTCGACCTAATCCCATCTTTTTAAGTTTAATAGTAATATATCTGTGATCGTCTTCACATTTGTATTTTGATAGATAGATAGATAGATAGATAGATAGATAGATAGATAGATAGATAGATAGATGTTCATTCTTACTACTTATACCCTAATTTATTGTAAGTGTTCGACTTCGACTCAATCCTAATTTTTCAGAAGTTTCTGATTTCGACTCAAACCCATCTTTTAATATTCGATGATTTATATTTGTCATCATCTCCTCATTCATTTTATAGATAGTTAGATTGGTAGATAGATTGAAAAGTTAATAGATAGATAGATAGATATATAGATAGATAGATAGATAGATAGATTAGTTTCATCTCGAGTCACTATTGTCTTTTCGTCCCCTAGATAGATAGATAGATAGATAGATAGGCGTTAAATAGAAGATTTTTTCGATTAACCTTTATTTGATGTATTCAATTCGAAAATTATTTCTTGTTCAAGCTCAAACCGATCTTTTTATATTTGATGATTAATATTTGTCATCGTCTCCTCATTCATTTTGTAGATAATTAGATTGGTAGATGGATTACAAAGTAGATAGATAGATAGATTCCAACTCGTATCAGTCTTTCATCGATTTCGATCTTTTTTGCAATTAGATAGATAGATAGATAGATAGATAGATAGATTGACTACTTAGGTTAATTTCATCTTTATTCACTATCGTCTTCTCATCTTCTTCACAGATAGATAGATAGATAGATAGATAGATAGATAGATATTAAATGGATGACCTTTTCGATTTACATTTATTTGATGTATTCAATTCTGAAAATTTTTTGACAGATTAAAATCCGATACTATAGCATATTTTCACACGCACTGGTCATATACATGTAATCGACTTCTGATAGTTTTGATAGATAGATAGAAAGATAGATAGATAAATAGATAGATAGATAGATTTATTTAAACTCGAAACAGTCTTTCATCGATTTTGACCTTATACCAAATAGATAGATAGATAGATAGTTAGATAGATAGATAGATAGATAGATAGATAGATAGATAGATAGATACAGCCTACTTCTACGCTGACTTTCTTGAAATTTCCGACTTCGACTCAATCGTTTTTTTTTTTTAAAGAGTTCCTTCAAGAGCAGAGCCGCCAGAGATATTTTTGTTCAAAGGCATTTACTGATGACGGCGCACGATGGATTACAAAGACTTCCTATCCTATCATTTTCCCTAGGAGCCTTCAGCTTAGAGGAGCTAAATAAAGTCACAATATGTCGATTTCTGCAAAGTCATCAAGCTACACTACAACCGATCATGTTGTCTTCCTTATCGCGTAATGTTTTCTTCATTTCTAGTCAAGTCAAGTTTTCACTTGTCAATATAACCATAATTATTTTCAAGCCGACTCTGATTTTGTCAATTATTGTAATAATATAGATATGTCGATTTTCTTCTTTGTGACTTTGATTTTGATTTGTGTTAAGAGTTCCAGATTTATGGCGATACAACAAAATATTTCGCCAATTACAAGTCGATATATGCTAGAAATCATTACCAAATCGCTTTATCTGAAGTCAAAATGTTGAGGTTTAACACAACTAGTGGAGGCACCAATACATACATACATACATACATACATACAGATTTCGACTTAATACACATATTTTTCATAATCGGTGAATGTATAGATAGATAGATAGATAGATAGATAGATAGATAGATAGATAGATAGATAATCTATCTATCTATTCAGCGACCTGATATTCTTTTCAATATGGACAATATTTGTATTAAGTCGAAATCAAAACCCTGCTTATCCGTCTTTCTATTTGCCTATCTATCTATCTATCTATCTATCTATCTATCTATCTATCTTCCTACAACCTACCTATCTATCTATCTATCTATCTATCCGGCAATCTTAAAATCTATTCAGCTACCTGATATTCATTTCATTACAGAAAATATGTTTAAGTCAAAATCATACCCTATCTATCTATCTATCTATCTATCTATCTATCCATCCATCCAACCATCCAGCAATCTTAATATCTATTCTGCAACCTGATAAATATTTCGTTACGGAAAATATGTTTAAGTCGAGGCAAAACCATCTATCCATCTATCTATCTATTCAGCGACCTGATATTCATTTCAATGTGGAAAATATGAGTATTAAGTCGAAATCAAAACCCTGCCTATTCGTCTTTCTATCTACCTATCTACCTACATATCTATCTATGTAATCTTAATGTCCATTCAGCGACCTGATAAATATTTCATTACGGGAATATGTTTTTTAAGTCGAAATTAAACCCCATCTATCTATCTATCTATCTATCTATCTATCTATCTATCTATCTATCTATCTATCTTTTCAGCGACTTGATATTCATTTCAATATGGAAAATATGTGTTTTAAGTCGAAATCAAAACCCTGCCTATCCGTCTTTCTATCTAGCTACCTATCTATCTATCTGTCTATTTGTCTATCTATCTACCTACCTACCTACCTACTACCTATCTATCTATTACGGAAAATTTATGTATTAAGTTGAAATCTATCTATCTATCTATCTATCTATCTATCTATTCAGAGACCTGATATTCATTTCAATATGGAAAATATGTGTATTAAGTCGAGTCTGGCTGATCGCAAGCGGGCTCGACAAAAAGTATCCGCATTTCAGAAAATAATTATCACAACATAAGCTGCGAGATTATTGTCTTCAGGTAAGTTTCATTTAATGGTGGGTCAGATTTTAGGTGCTTTTTGAAGACCCATATTTCACTCAAGTTATCAGCCCATGTGAGCAAGTCACTTCCGACACGTTGATCAGGCATTAGTTGCCACAAAAACGGTGCGTTTCGTCGCTTCCAAGGGTTGATCAGGGAACCACGTGGCTTGGAAAATCGTGTTCCATGACACTTGACTCTGACTTTCATGCTATGCACTGAAAGTCCAATGAACAATGTAAGGTGATATACCATGGACAATTTACCAGTTTGATCAAACTTTTTCATCATGAACCATTGTCTGGAGAAGCTGCAATTAATTTACATGAATTTAACTTGAAAATTTTATTGAAACATTCTGGATAATCGGAGTAAATGATTTGCTTTACTTTTAATTGCAAGGGAGACAATTTCAAAGACACGGCATCTTTAAAATCTTATGTCATTGAGCTGCTGGTTAAATATCATAAGGTTCATAGCTTTCCTTATTGGCGGTTACAAGGCAAATCCAAAAGTGCAAAAATGTAAGCCCTTGTGCATGCCCATCAAGCCTTTCACATTGTCTGAAGTGTTTTAAGTCAAAGTGGAATAACTTTGTAACAAATAATGCAAATCGAAAAACGATTAATTCATAAAGTTGCCTGACGTCTGGCACGTGGGAAAATAACGTATCATTCTTTGAAAATATTGTTCTTTAGCTTAATATTGATGAATAAATTATGTAACATTATTTTTTGTTCAGTATATTTTTTTGGAAAACAAAACGGTGGATTTTTTTTCTTACCAAAATATTCTATAGCTCGTTGGGTTATTTAGCGGTCATGATGGTTTGAATGCCCCACCAATATTTCTTTTCAGCATCTTTCTACCTTAAGTGCCAACGTAAATGAGCCAAATCGTTTTTCACAGCATTTTTATGTGAAACTCAACGTTGGCTAATGACGGCCATTTAATTTTTGAAACTGCAGTGAGGATCTTGCACCAATATCTTGCAATAAAATATTTCATTAATTTATACCACCGATAAAGCAATGGGGCCTTTAAGTGAGTCTAACAAAGTTTCAAATTGACTGCTAGAAAATGGGGAAAAGAGCTGATCATACAAACATAAGCATTATAATTGTATCATCAGTAACCCTAACAAGAGGCCCACGGGCCACAAAGCTCACCAGATCTCTAGCTCAAAATTGCTTTCAAAACTGCTGTCACATTTGTACAGGCTAATACAAAATATACTACTACAAAGTCTCAGTCTCACAGTCTGTTGAGTTGATAACAAAATATATGACTGTTTTCCATATTCTGATTGGAGTAAATGCCATTTTTTTTTTAATTTTCCCCATTGTAAGTCAATGCAACCCTAATTTGCCATAGCAACCAAACAAAAGAGCTGATTCTCATAAAAGAAAAACACATATTTTCACTTCCCCAGCCCAAGGATACTAAAGATAAAATCTGAGCCCAATCGGCCTAGTGGCTTCAGAAGGGATCATTTTTTAAGGAATTTTTTTCCTTCTTTTGCTTTATGGCTTCCATGACAACCAATAATAAAAAGGGAAGTGGACCAAAACACATATAGCTGATAGAAGACTTCTCAAGAACGTTTGTATAAAAGTTTTGTCAACATATCTGCAATGGCTTGGGAGTAAATGCCATTTTTCAATTTTCCCCATTATAAGTCAATGCAACTCTAAGTTGCCATAGCAACCAAACTAAAGGGCAGATTTTCAAAAAAAACAAAAAACTTTTAATCCCCCAGCCTAAGGATACTACAGATGAAATCTGGCCCTTATCGGTCCAGTGGCTTCTGAGGAGATAATTTGGTAATTATTTTTTTCCATTATTTTTGCATTTTGGTTTCCATGGCAACCAATAAAAGGAGCAGTGGGCCCCAAAACATCAAGGCTAACAGAAGACTTCACAAGGAACATTTCTATAAAAGTCTTGTAAGCATATCTGCAATGGCTTGGCAGTAAATGCTATTTTTCAATTTTCCCCATTATAAGTCTATGGGAACTCTAAGTTGCCATAGCAACCAAACTAAAGGGCAGATTTTCATAAAAAACACAAACTTTCAATCCCCCAGCCTGAGGATACTACAGATGACAGCTGGGCCTTATCGGCCCAGTGGTTTCAGAGGAGATAATTTTAAAGTATTTTTTTTACTTTTTGATTGCATTTTGGTTTCCATGGCAACCAATAAAAGGGGCAGTGGGCCAAAAAACATATAGCTGATAGAAGACTTCTCAAGGAACATTTCTATAAAAGTTTTGTCAACATATCTGCAATGGCTTGGCAGAAAATGCCATTTTTCAATTTTCCCCATTATAAGTCTATGGGAACTCTAAGTTGCCATAGCAACCAAACTAAGGGGCAGATTTTCATAAAAAACACAAACTTTCAATCCCCCAGCCCAAGGATGCTACAGATGAAATTTTGGCCCAATCGGCCCAGTGGCTTCAGAGGAGATGTTGTTTAAAAGTGTTGACGGACGACGACGACGACATACGACATACGACAGACGCCGACGACGACAGACAACTGCCTATCCTATAAGCTCCCCCGGAGCCTTCGGCTCTGGTGAGCTAAAAATTACAAAGTTTTAAAACTTTCACCAAAAACAAATTAACCTGTTCCAAAAGGCACAGGCACGTCTCCTGTTTGTTTGAAACATCTATGCCAAGTTTCAAACTGATAGTTTGAAAACTGTGTCAGTTTTCGGTGTCTGCTCTTTGCATTTAAAGTGACTCCAGTTGGGCCAAGTTGCAAAATAGCTGATTTTTGGTTGTAAAGGAGATGCCCTATGGACACTCATTGAAAATTTGTCACCGCAGTTACAAAATTTCATGCTGAATGGATGTACTTCAATGATACCAGTTGTTTTTACATAGGAAAACAAGTTTTGTGACTTCCTGTTTGCTTCCCTGAATTACAAAGCCCTTCCAAAATGGGGTCTACCTTTGGTGGGAAGATTTTGCTCATGAGGAGCAAATTCTTTTCTGTTTAAAATGGATAAAACTTTAAAATGGTATTGTTGTGTAAATCTTCACCTTAAGTCTTCAGCCCAGAAGTCATGTTGTATTTTGAATACAAGGAACTCAACCTATGGACACCTACTGGAAATTTACCAATTGGAAAGTCTTGACATTACATTATAGTTTTATGATGATCCGGGGCACCTCTCTGTTTATAAGATATTTCTACAAAAGGGATTAAATTCTGTGAGTTCCTGTTTGCTTCCTTGGACTATGAAGCCCTTCCAAAATGGAGACTACTTTTAAAAAAAAGATTTTGCTCCAAGAAAAGCTAATTCTTCCCTTAAAAAGTTGATCCCCATTATACTAAGAGCCCACTGAGAAGAACAAAAAATTGAAAATGGCAAAGTTGCTTCCAGTGGAATTGTTTCTCTCACCTGAGTTTTCAGCTAAAATGTCTGGCTGAATTTTGGATGTTCAGGGGCTTACATATAAGCATCCAATGAAAATTTGCCACCTCAAACAAGTTTTGACTTATTTACAAAGTTTCATGCTGAAGGATTGACCTCCATGTTCATCTGCCATTTTTACAAAAGGGAACAATTTTTTGTGACCTCCTGTTTCTTCCCTGCATTTCTAAGTCCTTCCAAAATGTAAACTTCTCTTGAAGAGAAGATTTTGCTCAAAAGAGAGCAAATTCTTCTCTTAAGGGTTGATCCCCACTGAAAATGGTGGAAAATCTGAAATAGGCTTAATTGCTTTCCTTGAACGTGTATCTCTTCAACTTGAGTCCTCAATCCAAAAGTCTAGCCGAACTTTGGATGTCCAAAATTTGAGCTATGGACACCCACTGGAAATCTGCAACTCAAACAAAAAAGTTCGATAAAGCTGAAAAGTTTCAAGGTGACTGAATGCACTGCCACATTTTTCAGCCATTTATAAAAATGTGAAACAATTTTTGTGTCTTGAACTATGAAGCCATTCCAAAATGGTATGTACTCTTGATGCTCAATGGGGAGAAAACTCTTTTCTTAAAGAGTTGCTCTCACTGAGAATGCGGGAAAGTTGAAAATGGCAGAGATGTTTCCCCTAAAAAGTCTCTTTACCTTAAGACTTAGTCCATTTTTGCTACAAAAGGTGCAATAAACGAAGTTTTTTACAGTCTCATTTATCCCATATCAAACCTGGCTGAGATCTGGTGGCCACTGACATTCCATATAAATCTGGTTATGATTGCTTGAAAATGTAATCTTCAGGGTGTTCACCAGATAGGTGGTGGACAGCAGCTAGACAATGGATGGGTGATGACTGATCACAGCAGCTCATCATGAGTACAAAATGAGCACTTTAAAGCTATTGAAGCCAGTATGTAACTGCTATCTTTGATTTTTAGTAATCCTCCATTAAAACATAATATGCCCATACTGCTGAATTAGAATGTGGAACCTCACTTGAAGAGCCTCTCCAAGTTATTTCTAAAGAAGGCCAATATGTTACAGAAAACAACAAATATCCTTCAATACTCCCTTTATGTGAAACTCTGTATTTGGTCAGATACAAAGTTAATTAAACAAAACTATTCATATTTTATGCACTTTTAAATACGTTTACAACTCAAAATAATTTAAGAAAAGCTTATATTTTCAAAACAAACAAGTTCCACTCTACCTAAATATTTGGCCTGCGGCATTCTTCAGTAAACGGAACTACAATTTAACAATAATAATAATAATAATTACTTTATTAAAAGAGGAAGCCCAGTTGGATGTACATCCAATCTTCCCTGCGGTCCTCTTTGAATCACATGTATACAGACGTGTATGTATTACAACCCAAATTATTTAAGAAAAAACATTTACAAGCAATACAATAATATATACAGAAACAGCAAATTAACGAATATGGAAACACCTCAGAGGAAGCTGCTCTACTGTTTTCCCCTTCCAGAGGGGGGCAATTTCTAAAGGAAAGAACTTGCTCCTCCAGAAGCAAATTCCTTCTTCCCATAACAAACTCATTTTGGTAGGGCTATGTCATCCAAACAAGCAAAATAGGCAGTCACAAAAGCTGAGCCCCCCCCCCCCCAGTAAAAAGGCAGAGAACATGGAGGTGTACTGAAACAGTTATTTACAGGCAATGCCTTAACCCTTAGACTGCTTACAGCAACTGTTGTCGCCCTCAGGGAGTAGGTCACTTTGAGAGCTGTCAGGCACACTACACATCATGTATACACCCCATTATTTGCAGATGTCATGTGCAGGAGGAAATCTGCTTTCTACTACAGCGAAGTTTTACCCACCTAACTGATTTGTTGACTTTAAAACTCAGAGAAACATCAGCTTTTCAGGTGGCTACCCCTACTTAGTTGATCCCGATTTTCTGAAAACTAGACTTCATCCTTCCAAACTTCTCTCTTGATAAATATTCAGCAACAACACAGGGCCTCAGACAAGCAAGCACTTTTGTCATACAAAGCATATAACTGACGCTAATATCTTGTATTTTTTTAAGTGTGTATGTCGGTTCCCGTCTATCACGTGACATCCAAATATGGAAGGTCACACGATTTTGGTAACTCCCGAAAATGGCGGTGCACATATCGTTGTTATTGAGTGAAAATTTCAAGCAAATCGATCAAAGTTTGTGGAAGTTATGAATTCTAATATACACCCACCCCCAGTTTAGGGCCAGGTGAATTAGTTTTCTAGCAGTGTAAGGTTTAATATACAGAAACAGCAAAATAAGGAATATGGAAACACCTCAGGGGAAGTAGCTTTACTATTCTTTTTTCCTTCCAAAGAGAACCAACTTCTAAAGGACAGAATTTGCTCCTCTAAGGGCAAATTCCTTCCTCAAAAGAACAAAACCCAGTTTGGAAGAGCTACGTCACCCAAACAAGCAAAACAGGAAGTCACAAAAGCTGTTCTCCCCAGCACAATGGCAGATAATATGGAGGTGTACCCAAACATTTCAAAACACAAACAGCTTTTTTCTATTAGTCAGGTTATATAAATAGTGAAGTTTCTCCAGAACTCAGTGGAAGGGAGCAATCATTCTTGTATGAGACATGCTGTCTTAATCTCATATATATTGCTTCCAAGTTTCATCATAATATTCCAAAGAGAAACTTAGTTATGGAAGGCACAAGAACTGCCACACAAACTGCAAGTCAGTTTTTTTCAAAGGGCTGTAACTCTGGTAAAAATGCCTGTGAATCGTAGACATTTACAGCAGAGTTAGATAAAAAAATGCGGACCTTTGAGATGAGATGCAACCAAAGGTTACTGAACATTTCGTACAAGGCCCATATAACCTATGAGGAGGTTCACAGAAAGATCCAAGCAGCCATATGAGAATATGATTAACTCCTAACCCTGGTAAAGAAATGGAAACTAAGGTGGTTTGGTCAAGTCTCGAGGTCTTCTGGTTTAGCAGACAATTCTACAGATCAAAGTGAAAGGAAAAGGAAGAGGTAGACAGAAGAAGAGGTGGGAAGAAAATATTAAAGAGTGGACAGGAATGGACTTTGTCGGCTCAACTAGGGCAGCTGAAAACAGGACAATGTGAAAAAAGATTGTTTGAAGTCATCTGTGGTGCCTCAGTGACCTTGTAAGGTTATGGGATAGAACAGAATAGAATAGATAGCTTAATTGTATTGAAAACATAGCAGGAGTTACCCAGGAATGAACATGCTAAAAAGTCTAAGTAAATGGCGATAACTCCCCTAAAATCATTGGAGCGGATTAAAAGTAACCTCGAAATAATATGCACTGGTCCACTTCATAGTCTTTCTATATACCAAGTTTCAGCTCCATCGGATGTAAACTGTACGAGTTATTCGGACATGAAAATGCTGGACAGATGGATGGATGGACAGACGGACCCCAGCGCTAAAATAGGTCCAGTTTTTCAAACTGGCATATAAAACTGATTTACAAGGGTTGGATGGATAATCAGAGGCTTTTGAGCTCTTTTAGCAGAACTTCAGTCACAAAAGAACTTATGTGTAATGGGCCAGATGATAAAGATGAAATAATCCAGCTCCAAGACCAGAAACATGGCCTTACCTGGAACCAAACCAACAACCTCTGTATCACTAGATTGAGCATTTACTTATTGGCCAACCTTACCTGACAACATACAAAATATTTTGAAATCTAATAACAAATAATATTATTGCAACGTACTGTTAGTAAAACAAGAAGCATAGTTATCCTTTATGATAAAGGAAAAATGTCATTCTACTTTTGCTCAAGTCGGAAAATGGTACTCAATATAAGAAAGGGTAACAGGGGTATTTTTTTTTCTTTTTTTTTTCAATACTTTTTCATTAAAACATATGTTTTAATGTCATTCTACTTTTGCTCAAGTCGGAAAATGGTACTCAAGATAAGAAAGGGTAACAGGGGTATTTTTTTTTTTCTTTTTTTTTTCAATACTTTTTCATTAAAACATATGTTATGTTTCTGGTCTTGGAGCTGGATTATTTCATCTTTATCATCTGGCCCATTACACATAAGTTCTTTTGTGACTGAAGTGTCTCGTCAACATAGAACTGTCTCGTCAACATAGTTTTATGGTGGCATCAAAACGTATGTTTCTATTGAGAAATAAAAATTATCTCAGAATTATCATCAAAATCCCACTTTATCTGGGTCTCTGTGAAAAGGACTGAAAGTACTCCTCCACCTTTTTTGACACACTAAAGACTGTTTTAAATACATCAAACTATAAATCACTTTAAATATAACATATCATAATCATCATATCTAGAGAGTAGTGAAAATCTATTTGTAGCCCAACAAAGATTTATGGATACCCATCCTTTAAGGGCCCTTGGAGCACGGACTGTCCCATTTGAGCTCCAGATAAGAAGGGGTACTGAGGGTTATTCAAGATATTTTTTTTTTCTAAAAAAACCAACAACATATGTTGTGCCCCTTATTAGACCCGTCTCAGTGAGACGGTTCTAATGATGGCTCAGAACATATAATTTTATGGGAAAATAAGGAAATTATCCCTGTTACCCCTCCTTATCTGGAGCATTGCCCCATATTAAATTTTGTCACTGGTTCAATGGCACTAATCCCATCATCTTCATGCTCTTCTCTTTCGTACTGGCTTCACCTGAAATAAAGTATACAAGAACTTAAAGAATTGTGACCTTGTCAAAGAGAACCTGCAGTGTCTTGATAGCTACCAAAAAGTAATAATGCCGGACATAAAGATAACACAATGCCAAAAATAAAAACTGCTCTTACTAGGAATACCTTTGATGACACTCTGAAATTAACATTCCTCCAGAGGATAAGAGTAATCCTTGCACCAAATCACTTGGACCATTAGACCTTGGACTAGTCCAACTTGGACTGCACTGGTGTAATCCTTTGACCAGTTAACTGTTGAACCAAGTTTTTCAGGTACTTTGGACAAATGAATAAACACTAAAACATGTATATATATATATGTAAATTATATCTGTCACTGCATAATAAATGACTGTCTGAGAAGCTCTATCTTATAGTTCACTACATATATTGATTACTAACCCTGAAAGATAATGAAGTTACAGAAAACCCATAGAAAAGCTGATGTTATTGTAAAATAGTAAAAATATTATTATAGTTAAGAAAAAAGAGATTTTGCATTTTTCCAACCAAGATTTATGTGTGTGAAATTAAACCACAAATCTAGTTTCTTCCTTTTATTTTTCATTTTAATTATTTATTTTATTCATTTACATGTAAATTTATTTATGAAGGAAACAGATAATTTAACCGTGGGCTAAGAAAACTACTTTGCGGTTTGAGCTATTTGATAAATTTGCTATGATTCTTGAAAATTTCAATTTGGTAATTTTTGTTTTAAGTTAGAATAAGTGATATTTCTTTTTTACTTTTCAATGAATTATAGAGATTTCTCGATGAAATCGAAACTGATAATCTCACTATTTCAAACAGTGAAATTATCACTTTCG
The DNA here is from genome assembly GCA_963989385.1 of Ctena decussata. Taxonomy (NCBI): domain Eukaryota; kingdom Metazoa; phylum Mollusca; class Bivalvia; order Lucinida; family Lucinidae; genus Ctena; species Ctena decussata. The sequence continues at coordinate 23,949,891 of OZ022501.1, read as the reverse complement.
ATCTCACTGTTTCAGAAATCCCATACCGAAATAAGGGACAAAAAGGTACAAAATTTTGTATCTTTTCTGTACCTTTTATGTGGCTATTGAATGAAGGTACAAAAAAGGTATACATTTTATGTACCCCAGTGATAACTTAGACAATTTTCCATGTAATTATTGTGTGCCTCTATCGAACTTAGTCATTTTTTGATGTACCTTTCTTGTACCTTTGCAGTCTTATTTTAAATTCCATGTAACTTTTGAGTGACTCTGTTGAACTTAGCCATTTTTCATAATACCTTTTTTGTACCTAGCATAACTTAGACATTTCAATTAGCTGACAATGTTTAAAGTCCCTAGCTCTTATACTTTTCAAGCTATCTTGCTGACAAAGTCAAATTGCAGAAATTTTCAAAGGGCCATAACACCTACAACAAGGGCTTCGCAATCGGCGCATAATATGCCCATTTTAATGTCATAAAGGAGTTACAGAATGACCAAGACGGTTTACAAAAGGATAGACGGGCAGACGAACAGGGGAAACCACTCTATAATTAATGACAGCAACATTATTTAAATATTTAACACATCAAATACTATTAGTATACCAAAAATCAGCTTACAAGGGGAAGTGGCTTCTAAGTTGAGTAATGCTAAAGTCAAACAAAGGCGTTAATTCATAAACAAACAAGAGGCCCAAATGAGCCTGATATCGCTCACCTGGCTATTTTGTCATGAGACCGTTCTGATATAAAATTGGTCCAATTCCACTGAGGTTTTCTCATTTTCACATTTTGCTTTTTTTAGTAACAGTGGCCAATTTGACTGGTCTATATTCAGCTATTTTTGAACCACCTCAATGCAAGAATCATTTTGCCACAAATTTCGTCAAAATCCATTCAACGTTTACAGAGATATTGTCATTTTCATGTTTTGTGCTATTTTTAGTAACGGCAGATGGCAGCAATCTTGGAATGCCAAAATGCAAAAATTCGAAAATGCTCCATGAAAGGACCATGCATTCTGACACAAAATTAGTCCAATTCCACTGAGATTTTCTAATTTTCACATTTTGCTATTTTTAGTAACAGAGACCAACAAGACTGGTCTATATTTAGTTACCTTTGAAGCCCTTCAATGCAAGAATCATTTTGCCACAAATTTCGTCAATATCCATTCAACGGTTACTGAGATATTTTCATTTTCATGTTTTGGGCTATTTTTAGTAACGGCAGATGGCAGCCATCTTGGAATGCCAAAATGCAGAAAATCGAAAAAGCTTAATGAAAAGGACCATTCAGACAGAAAATTAGTCCCATTCCATTGAGATTTTCTAATTTTCACATTTTGCTATTTTTAGTAACAGAGACCAACATTACTGGTCTAACTTTAACTAGAATTGTTTTTCTACGAAAAACAGAATGTCTCCCCCCTTTTTGATGTCAAAAGGATCAGTCATTAAGACGCCAAGGGAAAAACAATATGTTTCCCTACCCTGAAGCAGGGATCAATAATAAGTAAAAAGTATAAGTTGTTATGCTCTGCATGTCATGTAATGTTGACTGATATTCATATTTAGTTTTTGTCAAAAAATATTAATGCAAGAGTTACAGTGCTCTGCACGTCGTCTATTTATATTTTGACTGATATTTGTATGAAGTTTCATGAATATAGCTTAAATGGTTTTCAAGTTATAGAGCTTAGACGATTGAGACACGATTTTGTGAATGACAAAGTTCCAAGGGAAATAACTCAAATAGTATAAATGCTGTGCTCTGCAGGTTGTCTAGTGTTGACTGACATTTGTATGAAGTTTCGTGAATATACACGTAGCTAGTCCGGTTTTCAAGTAATAAAGCGATTGAGACACGATTTTGTGACTGACAAATGTCCAAGGGAAATAACTCAAGAAGTATAAATGCAAGAGTTATGGTTCTTGCACTATGCAATTCTTCTAATGTTGATTGATATTTGTACGAAGTTTCGTGAATATAGCTTGAATGGTTTACAAGTTACAGAGCAGACATGACTGAGACACGATTTTGTGGCTGACAAAGTTCTAATGGAAATAACTTAAATAGTATAAATGCTAAAGTTATGGTTCTTGCATTCTGCATGTCATCTGATGTTGATTGATATTTGTATGAACTTTCATGAATATAGCTTGAATGGTTTTAAAGTTATAGATGGACTCGACTGAGACGCAATTTTGTGATGGACAAAGTTCCAAGGGAAATAACTCAAAAAGTAAAAACGCCAGAGTGCATTCTGCATGTCGTCTGATGTTGATTGATATTTGTATGAACTTTCATGAATATAGCTTGAATGGTTTTAAAGTTATAGACGGACTCGACTGAGACGCAATTTTGAGATGGACAAAGTTCCAAGGGAAATAACTGAAAAAGTATAAATGCCAGAGTTACCATTTGTGCACTCTGCACATCGCCTATGTTGATTGATATTTGTATGAAGTTTCGTGAATAAAGCTCGAGCAGTTTTCAAGTTATAGAGCGGACACAATTGAAACACAATTTTGTGATGGACTAAGTTCCAAGGGAAATAACTCAAAAAGTATAAATGCCAGAGTTACCATTTGTGCACGCTGCACATCGCCTATGTTGATTGATATTTGTATGAAGTTTCGTGAATAAAGCTCGAGCAGTTTTCAAGTTATAGAGCGGACACAATTGAAACACAATTTTGTGATGGACTAAGTTCCAAGGGAAATAACTCAAAAAGTATAAACGCCAGAGTTACCATTCTTGCACTCTGCACGTCGTCTCATGTTGATTGATATTTATATGAAGTTTTGCGAATATAGCTTGAGCGGTTTTCAAGTTATAGAACGGACACGATTGAAACACAATTTTGTGATGGACTAAGTTCCAAGGGAAATAACTAAAAAAGTAAATGCCAGAGTTACCATTCTTGCACTCTGCACCTCGTCTCATGTTGATTGATATTTATATGAAGTTTCGCGAATATAGCTTGAGCGGTTTTCAAGTTATAGAACGGACACGATTGAAACACAATTTTGTGATGGACTAAGTTCCAAGGGAAATAACTCAAAAAGTATAAATGCCAGAGTTACCATTCTTGCACTCAGCATGTGGTCTCATATTGATTGATATTTATATGAAGTTTCGCTAATATAGCTTGAGCGGTTTTCAAGTTATAGAACGGACACGATTGAAACACAATTTTGTGATGGACTAAGTTCCAAGGGAAATAATTCAACAAGTATAAATGCCAGAGTTACCATTCTTGCACTCTGCACGTCGTCTCATGTTGATTGATATTTATATGAAGTTTCGCGAATATAGCTTGAGCGGTTTTCAAGTTATAGAACGGACACGATTTGTGACAGACGGACAGACACCCGGGGAAAAACAATATGTCTCCCGACCCTAAAGGGGGGAGACATAGTTATGTTTGAAACACTTCAATGCAAGAATCATTTTGCAACAAATTTCGTCAATATCCATTCAACGGTTACAGAGATATTGTCATTTTCATGTTTTTGACTATTTTTAGTAACGGCAGATGGCAGCCATCTTGGAATGCCAAAATGCAACAAGCAAATTCGACGAATTTATGTCCCCCGCCTTGGAAACTAGGTCTCCACTGTATATACACTTAAGTGTTTGAGCTGGAAAAGCGGCTAAGTTAAAAATCTGAAAAAAGTAATAAAAAAAATAATGTGAGGATTATATCCAAACCACATGCATATCTTCAGACCATGATCAAAACGCCTGTGAAGTTTCAAAGGAATTGGCATAAAACTGTAGAAGGAGTTGCACACACAAGGTACCAACTATCTATTCACTTTGATAGTAAAAATGTATGAAAAATGGCTAAGTTCAATTTGCGAAAAAAGTAATAAAAATAACCTCAGGATAATATCCAAACCACATGCATATCTTCAGACAATGATCAAAACACCTGTGAAGTTTCAAAGGAATCGGCATAAAACTGTATGAGGAGTTGCGCACACAAGGTACCCACTGTCTAGTCACTATGATAGTAAAAACGCCTAAAAAATTACTAAGTTCAACTTGTGGAATAAGTGACAAAAAAAAATCTCAGGATTATATCCAAACCACATGCGTATCTTCAGACCATGACCAAAACACCTGTGAAGTTTCAAAGGCATCGGCATAAAACTGTATGAGGAGTTGCGCACACAAGGTACCCACTATCTAGTCACTATGATAGTAAAAACGCCTAAAAAATTACTAAGTTCAACTTGTGGAAAAAGTGACAAAAAATAATCTCAGGAATATATCCAAACCACATGCGTATCTTAAGACCATGACCAAAACACCTGTGAAGTTTGAAAGGCATCGGCATAAAACTATTGGAGGAGTTGCGCACACAAGGTACCCACTATCTAGTCACTTTGATAGTAAAAATGCCTAAAAAATTACTAAGTTCAACTTGTGGAAAAAGTGACAAAAAATAATCTCAGGATCATATCCAAACCACATGGGTATCTTCAGACCATGACAAAAACATCTGTGAAGTTTCGAAAGAATCGGCATAAAACTGTAGGAGGAGTTGCGCACACAAGGTACCTACTACATTAGGAGGACGGAAGGACGGAAACAAGGACGGACGGACGGACGGAAGGACGAAAACTATGTCCCTCCGCTTTTCTTCGAAAAGGCGGGGGACAAAAAATCGAAAAGGCTCCATGAAAGGACCATTCTGACAAAAAATTAGTCCAATTCCATTGCTATTTTTAGAAAACAGGGACCAATGTGACTGGTCTATATTTGATTACGTTTGAAGCACTTCAATGCAAGAATCATTTGCGACAAATTTCGTCAAAATCCATTCAGCAGTTACTGAGATATTTTGTGCTATTTTTAGTAACGGCAGATGGCGGCCATCTTGGGTTGACAAATTGCAATTAATCAAAATGGCTTCATGCAAGGAACATTCTGACATAAAGTTGGTCCAATTCCATTCAAGGGTTCTTGAGAAATTGTCATTTTTCTGTTTGTGCTATTTTTAGTAACAGTCCCCCTGGTGGCCATCTTGGATAGTCAATTGGCACAAATTTGAAACAATTCCATTCAACCCATTTCTGACCAAATCTGACCAGAATCCATTTAAGATTCCTTGAAATATTGGCATTTGAGCAAAATCGGTCTTTTATTCGCTAAGTAGGTCACTGTGACCTAATTCCGCTATAGACTTTTTTCATTTTTACAATTTTTAATTCCAAGATCCCATTAATGTTCCACACACACTTTCAACCAAATATACCCAATGGTTCTGGAGAAGAAGTTGATTTTGTTGTTTTTGCTATTTTTAGTAAGGGCGGCCATCTTGGGTTCTCAACCTGACCCAATTTTGCAATTTTGAAACTTTGCAGTCTGGTCATACTTCATGTGAAATTTGAGACCCATGGGTACAGGGATTTTAGAGCAGAAGTTGTTTAAAGTTGTTCAAATTAGTTATTTTTGGACATTCGCAATTGACCAAAATTTCACTCGTAAACAAAAATAAGGTCACTGCGACAAAACTCCGCTACAGATTTTTTTCATTTTTACAATTCTGAATACCAATGTTCCACTGATGTTTCATGCAAAAATTCAGACAAATATACCCAGTGGTTCTGGAGAAGAAGATGATTTTGTTATTTTTGCTATTTTTAGTAACAGCAGCCATCTTGGATATTCCACCTGACCCAATTTTATAATTCTGAGACCGTGGAGTCAGGTCATGCTCCATGTGAAATTTGAGAACCATGGGTCCAGTGGTTTTATAGAAGAAGATGTTTGAATAATTTGTTTTCAATTGTTGACTTACGACGAACGCCGCACGACAAACGCCGCACGCTTTGGTCCAAGTGAGCTAAATATACTAGCCTATACCATTCTTCGTTATAATATTTTCCCTTGACAATATACACATCACCATCAAGTTGTGTTAGAATATTCAAAACGGTTAATTCACGGAAATTTATGCAAGGGCAGATAATTCAGTAAGCAAGTCAGAGTTGTGGTTCTTGCTTAGGATACGTTTACCCATTATTATACACATTCCTACAAAGTTTCATTCTAATATTTCAAAAGGTGAAGGAGATATGGAGTGAACTGAAAATTCTAAAAATACTATTCAAAGGGAGGTTACATCAAAATTAAGAAAGGGGGAGCAACCATTCTTATATGTGACACATCATCTTATGATCATGCACATTGCTTTAAAGTTTCATCATAATATTCCAAACAGTTACCGATTTAAGGGATGCACAAGATAATCATACACAAAAATAGTCTAAAATAACTTGTAAAAGGGATGTGACTCTGAAACAAAGAAAGGGAGAGCAATCATTGTTTTGAGACACATCGTTGGGACTTCATACACATTGCTATGAAGTTTTATGAAGATATCCCAAACAGTTATCTAGTTATGATGCGCACAAGACCTTCAGGGTAAAAAACAATCAAAGGGGCATAACTTCAAAACTAAGGAAGCTGGGGCAACCATTCTTACACATGACATGTTCCCCCTACCTAATACATATGGCTATAAAATTTCATGAAGATATTCCAAATGGTCACTGAGTTATGGGGCGCACTAGAATGTTTACGGACGGACTATTCAAAGGGAGGTTACTCCAAAATTAAGAAAGGGGGAGCAACAATTCTTATATGCCACACATCATCTTGTGATCATCATGCACTTTGCTTTAAAGTTTCATCATGATATTCCAAACAGTTACCGAGTTAAGGGATGCACAAGATAAGTATATACAACAAGAGGACCATTGGTCCTGTAGCTCACCTGAGTCCATTCAGCCTCAGTATTCTAAGGTACATTACTCTAAGGCAAATCGTACAATATGGTCCAATGTGAAATGCATCTGAGATACTGGCAGGTGAGGGATCTTTGCCCATGGGCGCCTTGTTATATATTCCCCTACCCATACTAGTAGTGGATATGGCCACCTCATCAATCTGCATACATTCGCAAAATGTCTAGGCCTTTTAAGGGGAAAATTCCTATATACAATGATGTCCTTCCGCATAAATAACAAAGTGTGCCAAGTATTAGGTGTGCATCAAATGTTGGCGACCAATAATAGGGGTGCAGAAGCCCATGCACAGGAACTGTAACTAGCATTTCTCTGTAAAGCGAACTGGTTCAAGATATTGTCATACTAAACACTTGTGTGAAGTTAAATCAAAATCGGTCCATAAATGAAATTGCCAGAGCAATGACAATGTTTTTCTAAATAGAGCAACTGTGACCTTGACCTAAGAATGCTGCAACGCGAACTTGTTCAAGATTGTGTCCTACTAAACATTTGTGTGAAGTTAAATCAAAATCGATCCATAAATGAAGTCGCCAGAGCGATGACAAAGTTTTTCTAAAAACGGCAACTGTGAACTTGATCTTAGAAATGCAAACTTGTTCAAGATCTTGTCATACTAAACATTTGTGTCAAGTTAAATCAAAATCAGTCCATGAAAGAAGGCGCTAGAGCGATGACAAAGTTTTTCAAAAAATTGCCACTTTGACCTTGACCCAAAGAACACTGAAATGCAAACTTGTCCAAGATATTGCCATACTAATCACTTGTGTGAATTTAAATCGAAATTGGTCCATAAATAAGGCGCTAGAGGGATGACAAAGTTTTTCTAAAAATAATCACTGTGACCTTGACATTGACCTCAGGACACTGAAACCTGAGCTTGTTCAAGATATTGTCCTACTAAACATTTTTGTGAAGTTTTATTCAAAATCAGTCCATAAATGAAGGCGCTAGAGCGATGACACAGTTTTTCTAAAAATAGCCAATGTAACCTTGACCTTGACCCAAGAACACTGAAACGCGAACTTGTCCAAGATATTGTCATACTTATCATTTGTGTGATATTAAATTGAATTAGGTCGAGAAATTGAAGGCGCTAGAGCGATGACAAAGTTTTTCTAAAAAAGCCACTGTGACCTTGACATTGAACTTAGGATGCTGAAACGTGAGCTTATTCAAGATATTGTCATACTAAACATTTGTGTGAAGTTTTAATCGGTCCATAAATGAAGGAGTTAAATTGATGACAAAGTTTTTCTAAAAATAGCCACTGTGACCTTGACCTTGACCTCAGAATGCTGAAACGCGAAATTATCCAAGATATTGTCATATAGTCCGTTTGCTCCCAAATGCAAACGGCATCCCCAATATTTTCTCAAAATTGGTGAGAGGTAGAAGATTTTCGAATCGCTCACTCTTAATTTTCATCCTATACAAAACAAAATTATAATTTTGCAGAAATGTGGTGTTTTGCATAAAAAAGTTTCTATACAAAAACAGGACCTAAAATATGTCATTTTCACCTCTTAATTACAAAGGAGTAAAAGTTAGCTGTTGGAATTCCCATTTAGTTTACCTGTTAGAGCATGTGGCCAATGTATGCTATCCCTAGAACAAAATTTGCATAATTAATTGAAATTTTATTCTAAATCCATTTTTTTCTACTTTTTGTTTCATCCATATATTATCAAATTTTAAAACATACAATTTTTACTCGCAAAATAATATAATAGTTTAATATTTATTTACAACATAGTATCACCTGACCAGTGATACCATGCGTTACGCGTGCGGACAGGTGAATACATTTTACTATTTCATTCATATACGCCCACACTTGTAGTAAACAACGAGTTTACGCTATTGCCTATCAACAATATTTTGGCTGTTCTAACAAGCATACAACGCCCTTTTGAGAAACTGCTCAGTTTTTGCATTAAAGTCAATGGAAAATATTTTATAAAAGCATCCAAAAAACTGGACTTTCCGTATTCTGTTATGTATAGTTATAGGAATCATTACGACATTGGAACATTAAATTTTGATGGAACTTTCATCGTTTTCGAGAAAATAAGCAAAACCCCGTTTGCACTTGGGAGCAAACGGACTATACCAATCACTTGTGTGAAATTAAATCCACAAATCAAGGGGACAGTGATGACAAAGTTTTTCTAAAAATAGCCACTGTGACCTTGACCTTCATCCCATCATGCTGAAATGCAAACTCATTCGAGGTAATGTCATACCCAATACTTGTGTGAACTTACATCAAAATCAGTTAATAAATGAGGTAGCTAGGTAGCGATGACAAAAGGTGAACATACGTACTTACATACGTACGTACGGGACAGGCCCTATATCCCCTCCACAATTTCATTTGTACAACCTGGCCAACATTTGAAAATGTCCAAGATGTTTTGGCCATCCTGGATACCTGCGAGTTTCAAGAAGCTGCGATCAAAAATGAAGAAGCTAGGGCCCGGACAACATTAATTTTTCCCCATCGTAAGTCTATGGGAAAATATTTTATTGTTCAAGGACAAGTAACTCTGAAAGGAACGATCCAACCTGGCCCAAATTCAAACTGTTCCGAGACGTTTTGACAGTCCTGGATACTTACAAGTTACAAGAAGTTGTGATCAAAAATGAAGAAGCCAGGGCCTGGACAACATTTCTCCATTATAAGTCTATGGGAAAATATTTCAACACTCAAGGGCATGTAACTCTGAAAAGAATGATCCAACCTGGCCCAAATTCGAACTGGTTCGTGATGATTTGGCAGTCCTGGATACCTGCAAGTTACAAGAAGTTGCGATCAAAAATGAAGAAGCTAGGGCCCGGACAACATTTTCTCCATTATAAGTCTATGGGAAAATATTTCATAGATCAAGGGCAAGTAACTCAGAAAAGAATGATCCAACCTGGCCCAAATTCGAACTGGTCCATGATGATTTGGCTGTCCTGGATACCTGCAAGTTACAAGAAGTTGCAATCAAAAATGAAGAAGCTAGGGCCCGGACAACATTTTCCCCATTATATATTTTATGGCTCAAGGGCAAGTAACTCTGAAAAGAATGATTCAACCTGGCTCAAATTCGAACTGGTCTGAGATGTTTGCGCTGTTCTGGATACCTGCAAGTTGCAAGAAGTTGCGATCAAAAATGGTGAAGCTAAGGCCCGGACAACATTTCCCCCATTATAAGTCTATGGGAAAATATTTTATCGCTCAAGGGCAAGTAACTCTGTAAAGAATCGTCCAACCTGGCCCAAATTCGAACTGGTCCGAGATGTTTTGGCTGTCCTGGATATCTGCAAGTTACACGAAGTTGCAGTCAAAAATGAAGAAGCTAGGGCCCGGACAACAGTTTCTCCATTATAAGTCTATGGGACCTTTTGGTTGCCATGGTAACCACAGTTTTCAACCAATCTGTACCAAAACTATATGCAATCAATCCCCCATCCCAACCATGCTTCACTGGCGCTCACGTATTTGTACACATTCAAAACGCGTCGGGGATGCAGTTGATGCGCGCGGGATACGCGGTAATTATGGACGCGAATATTTTAGTAGCCAATGAAAATTCGTTCTCAGTTTTGCGTATACCGCGAAGCGACGCGTGCAACGCACATTTTATGCAAATTTCATGGACCCAATCAAAATTGCGGACATGATACGGCTAGTGACATAGTCCTTTGCGTCTCAAAGCGCGCGTACGGGAACCAATCAAAATCGCGTATTGAATGCGCATTTTAGTGAGGTGCATTTAAGTAAATCATTTGAAAGAAAGAGCCTTTAGTCTACATCAAGCTTGATGTTGAATGCTCATTTGGTCTTACTTGAACCATAACGGGAAAGAAAGAAAAAAAAGAAGCCTAGAAACTCGAACTAAATGCGACTGGGACAGTCCCATGACACTTCGCCATTGAAGTGGAAATAAATCACACTCTTCAGCCATAAATTCCTTTCATATCAGAAATCAAAATCGTGGAATCTGAATTTAATATGGCCTTTATGGAAAATAAGTGCCAGGGGGCAGTCACTTTGAATCTTAAAGAATTCAAGTCAGGGTGGGGGGATAAAATCCTCTGATCAGTGACCTATAAATAGCAGTGACCTGGAGGGCTGATTGGAGTTTTACGAGAGCATGTTTGGGAGAGGAGTGGTAGGTCACTGCTCTGATCAACATGATTTGGAAACGGCTGTCTCCAGGGCAGTGTCCTCAGCCCTATCCTATTCATTGTAATAATAAATACCCTTGATGATGCCCTGGGGGGGAGGGGGCAAACCTCTCTCTTTCTCAGTTTGCAGATGATAGTGCTATCTGGACCTACCACTCCTCTCCCAAACATGCTCTCGTAAAACTCCAGTCAGCCCTCCAGACAATCGAGATATGGTCCACGCTCTGTGGCTTCAAAATACCCACTATTAAGACAAAGGCTATAATTTTCCCTTAAAAAAAGGCTTAATATTGAATCACTTTAAAAAACTCTCCCTTTTTGGGACAGAAATAGAATTTAGTGACCATATCACCTTCCTGGGCATGATCCTAGATAGCAAACTAACATATGGGGTCAGCATATTAAAAATCTGATTGAAAAATGTAATAAAGACCTAAACCTCATGAGGATAGTTTCAGGCACCTCCTATGAAGCAGATAAAAAAATCCTATTGACATTATATAAGGCCCTAATCCTCAGTAAAAGTCGACTATGGTGCGCAAGCTTATACCTCGGCACCCAAACATCTACTCTCAAAGCTCAAGACCTCATCCAAAACAACTTAGCACTCCGTATTGCTATGAGGGCATACCACTCCGCCCCTATTAATGCTTTAGAAGTTGAATGTGGAATTAAATTCCCACAGCTGAAGGTGCCGGGCTGCGTAGCGCAATCGATAGGGCACCTGACTCATGCCAGAGGTCTTGGGTTCGAGAACCCGGTTGGGCCACATACTTTGTTTCTCCTTCCGCTGATTCAAGAAAGGCAGTTGTCAATTATTGACCACCGGCACTTGCAACCATACCAAACCCTCAAAACTGGACGTTTATCCCCTAATAAATGAAGCAGTAACCCAAAAATGGCAATCCCAATGGACCAACAGCAACAAGGGCCACACCTTCCATTTCGTCAAACCAAAGGTTAAACTTCAATGTGACGTATATAGTCTCAATAGACGTTTCGACATAGCCTATTCCGGACTAAGGCTAGGACACTGGGGGCAGGGCTGCCTTCACTACAGTAACCAGTCTGCCCTATGCCCCCACTGCAATGACGCAGAAGATCTCAACCATATCTTCTGTGACTGTGTGGCCCCATAACAATCAAAGGCGAGACCATTGAATTCACCATATTCAAGTTAGGCTATCACACAATAGACCTGAGACTGCTCCTGTCTCCCCCAAAGAAACATGCAAATACAATACAGAAGGCAGTCTTTGAATACCTAGACAAAAAAACCAATATCATTGCCAGGATATAGATAGATTCCAATACAATAGGGAAAAAAATCCCCCTAATTTTCTCTAATTCGAGCCCCTGTTGCTAACCACCTACCAAACCCATTTCCCAAAATCCCTGGATCCACATTTATACCCTACTAAGTGCAATGCTCATGACAAAAACTCCCATTACCCAGTAAAAGCCCCAGAACCCATCTCTAAGACTACAATCTGACTTTCCCTACGGTCGTATAAATAACTTTTGTCTATTGACAATAAAGGCTAAAATTAATGTGTATCCAACCTCCTTAACCTCACACCCAGGCTAAGTTACCCGGAAACTAAATGAACCATAAGGTTCAGCACATTTGGTCCCTAGAAACAGCCAAAAGAAACTGCCCTCTTTACCCGTCAATCCGCAATAAGAAATAAGCTATAGTCCTCTGGTCCATTAATAATACTCTCCATTTCTTCCCCACCCCCAAATTAATGTGTATCCAACCTCCTTAATCTCACACCCAGGCTTAGTTACCTGGAAACTAAATAAACAATTATAAGGTTCAACTCATTTGCTCCCTAGAAACAGCCAAAAGAAACCGCCGTCCTATTTGAACAACCCGCAATAAGAAATAAGCTACTGTCCCCGTGTCTATTAATAATATTCTCCATTTCCCCTCCAAAAAATAATGTGTATCCAACCTCCTTAATCTCATACCCAGGCTTAGTTACCTGGAAACCAACTGAACCATTATAAGGTTCATCACATTTGCTCCCTAGAAACAGCAAAAAGAAACTGCTCTCTCCTCCCAACAATCCACGATAAGAAATTAGCTACAGTCCTGTTGTTGACTAATAATATTCTCCATTTCCCAAAATATTAGAACACTAAAAAAACTCCCATGAAAATACAGGACCCTAAAACTTTAAATATGCAATATATTTTGGAACCAACTAAACCAAGATAAGGTTAAGAACAAATGCTACAGTCCTAGGTCCTAAAAAGGAATTTTTAACCCATCTACCTCCCTTCCAACATATTTAAGCTACGGTCTTCTCTGAGACCAACAGTCGCAATTCATGATGTAACCCAAGCAGTCTCAATTACTCATGAGGGCCACAAAAACATGAGACAACTGCATTCCAGATCACCCTCAATCTCTTATCCCCCACTGCCCATTGCACTAGTTAATAAGGGAATTTGCTCCCCACCTAAGAATTTGCTCCCCATTCCCCCCCTAGACCTGCCCTGGGCCCAGCCAGGACAGGGGGCTTGTTCCGGCAGAACTAGCAAAGTGAAGTCTGATGGAGGCCTGCAGTTCGGGGAAGATGCATTATGGCTTGAAGTGTGCCTCTCATGCCATGCGTTTCCAGAAGCCCTGAATTGTATTGCTAAAGCCAACCCACAGTGGGTCGCGAGGGCTGTGTGCATGGGAAGTGATTTATGTGGATCTGTGCTTAAGTCCATTTGGGTTCTGTCCCATTGCTACTTAATGTTTCTGGAAGTTTTTGCTCCCCACCAAAGATTTTGCTTCTCCCTTTTTCTGAGACATCACCTGCCTTGGACCCAGCACAGGTCCACTTCGGTGCAACCCCACTAACACATGAATCTGGGCAGTCTTTTGCACCCGCCCCCCTCCCCACCAAAGAATTTGCATCCCATCCAAGAATTTGCTTCTTGTTCCCTCCTCCTCCTCCCCCTTTTTTTTTCTCCATAGAACTGCCTTGGACCTAGCCAGGACAGGGGGGCTTGTTCCAGCTTGGGTCTAACTTCGGTTAGAAAACCAAGTTCTTCTTGTAGAGAGTCAGGTGTTTTTTCTTGCCGGGGTTCTCGGTTTTCAGTCACCTTGATGATCATTCATCTCTGGCCCCATATGCTGAAAATTTTTGCAGCATTAGATTGCTTTCTGGAAATCAAGGTTTATCTTGGAATGTAAGTTACTATTCTGCCTTCAGCCAAAACTACATGCTACAAATGAAATATTCTTAAACTTTATTTTGTTTACTTTTACTCTGTGTAGAGGATATCTGTTTCGATTCGGCACAGATTGCTCTGCAATAAGGTAATCCGAAGAGAACCCACTTGTCTGTTCAGACTATACCATTTCCAATTTAATGCAAATTACTTCGTAGTAAAATAATGTTTTTGATTGGGTGCAAGTTACTTTGCAATAAAGTAAATGCAGCCTGCTCAAATGTTAACATGACCTAAACATGCCTGAGGTCAGTTCAAAAATAAATTTTAATGCGGCTTTGCTTTGGTTTGCTCTTTAGACAGGACTTTTAATCCGAAGTAAAAGTTAATTCGGATTCGATCCAAGGTACTCTGTAGGATTAGTTTAATTACTCCGAAATAGTTTTTAATTCGAATAAGATTTGCTAGTCTAAACAATTAATTCAAAGCAAATTCTGATTTGATTCGGATTAAAACTCTAGTCTAAACAGGATTATTGAAGGTATAGAAAATTCAGGCATGCGAATGTTTTTACATTGTCTCAAAGGCAAGGATAATTGCTTATTTGTGGCCTTGGTTGTGGAGAAAACTGGAGTACCTGAAGAATACCACCAACCTTCCTGCAGAGACTGTCCGAGTGATTCTGCTTCCTGCCGAGGATCTCGGCAGGAAGCAGAGTCACGTTGACAGTCTCGGTAGGAAGCCAATTTTCGAGGACAGAAGTCTCTGCAAGAAGCAAGAGATCACGGACAGTCTCGGCGGAAGCCAAATATGATGTGAAGTCCGCCGAGACTGTACGCGAGTTCTTGCTTCCTGCAAAGACTTCTGTACATGATAATTGGCTTCCTGCTGAGACTGTCCGCATGACTCTGCAGGAAGCCATTTATCATGTACAGAAGTCTTGGCAGAAAGCAAGAACTCGCGGACAGTCTCGGCAGAAGCCAAATATGATGTACAGTCTCTGCAGGGAGCGAAAATTAGAGGAATTGATTATACCCTGTGGTATTGTTTAACTCAATATAATAGTCTGGGTCCAAATTTCACTGGTCAGTTTAATTCTTAGCGAGGGTTACCGTGTGTGTTCTGGCCCAGATAAGTTGTGACTTTTTTTTTTTTTTTTTTTTTGTTTTCTGGGCTTAGAAGTTAAGAAAAATAGAAGTTATGTATAGTTTCTAAGCCTAGAAGTTCTATTATAGAGTTAATCTAAATAGTGGTTAATGAGTCCCATTGAATTCAGGAATCGGGACGTTACGAGTTGTTATGTAAAAATTGACCCAGATAATGTGGGACTACTTTATGGTTCCCGTCTTCTGCGCATCGATTCGGTCAGATTCCCGGTAGAGAGATCGAGACAATATTTAATTAACTTAGTGACTTATATTGTTTTAAGCTATCTTAAAACTATTTTAATTAGGCCAACGTACAATCTGCGGTTGTACGCGTATTGAACAAGTCATGAATATTCATGTTATCATCGTTTGCGTCTCCCGCGTCGAGACGCGTCAGGGCGCGTCTAATGCGCGGTTCTAGGTGATACGCACGCAGCACACGCATGCAACGCGGTACGAACGTGTTTTTGGTGTACAAATACGTGAGCGCCAGTGTACACATGAAATTTGATCAAGATTGGCCAACCACTTTAGCAGATATTAATGCTTAAAAGTGTGAACGTACGAAGGACGGCGGACCAAACCTAAACAATAAGCTCACCTTGTGAGTCTTTGGCTCAGGTGAGCTAAAAAATGATCCAACCAGGCCCAAATTCGAACTGGTCCGAGATGTTTTGGCTGTCCTGGATCCCTGCAAGTTTGAAGAAGTTGCTATCAAAAATGAAGAAGCTACGGCCCAGACACTTTTTTCCCCATTGTAAGTCTATGGGAAAGTATTTTATCGCTCAAGGGCAAGTAACTCTGAAAAAAATGATCCAACATCGCCCAAATTCGAATTGGTACGAGATGTTTTGACTGTCCTGAATACCTGCAAGTTTGAAGAAGTTGCGATCAAAAATGAAGAAGCTAGGGCCCGGACAACCTTTTCTCCATTGTAAGTCTATGGGAAAATATCTTATCGCTCAAGGGCAAGTAACTCTGAAAAAAACTAGAAATGTGTCCATACGACACAGATGCCCCAGCCTAGTGCCCTAAGTAAGATGGCGCCTTCTTTAAGGTAAAGGCACTTGTAGCATAACTAGGTTCACAAAGGCAGACTTCTGTGGTTCATGTTTTATTGTTTTCCTTGGGCAGTTGTATTGTGCTTCTTGGATCAAGAGAAGTGCATGGGGGGGAGGGGGGGGGAGGGATGGGGGGTCATGACTAATATGTGATGACATTCTGTATCTTATCGCAGAAATGGATGCCATGCAACTTTCCAAATGAAATAGCCCGGAAACAAGTAACTTTTCAAAAACTAACAAACTGAAACCATTATTGTATGAAATGAAGTCGAGAAAGGACTATAACTCCCACAATAATTGACGGATTTTACCAAACATCGAACTAGACCTGTATTTTATGATTATATACCTGTGTATAAAATATGAATTAAATATACCAATGCTTTCAAAAGATAATGAACGGAAACCAGTTTTTCATACAAAATGAAGTTATAAAAGGGCCAGAACTCTCACAATAATCAACAGAATTTGGCTGACATCCAACTTGACCTGTATTTTATGATTATATAGCTGTGTATAAAATATGAATTCAATACACCGATGCTTTCAAAAGATATCTAACGGAAACCATTTCTTCATACAAAATAAAGTCTAAAAAGGGCCATAACTCCCACAATAATCGACAGATTTTGCCCAACATAAAATTTGACCTGTATTTTATGATTATATACCTGTGTATAAAATATGAATTCAATACACCATTGCTTTCAAAAGATATCGAATGGAAACCATTTTTTCATTCAAAATAAAGTCGAAAAAGGGCCATAACTCCCATAATAATCAACTGACTTTGCCCAACATCGAACCTGACTTGTATTTTATGATTATATACCTGTGTATAAAATATGAATTCATACACCAATGCTTTCAAAAGATATCGAACGGAAACCATTTTTTCATTGAAACAGAAGTTGAAAAAGGGCCATAACTCCCACAATAATTGATAGATTTTGCCCAACATCGAACTTGACCTGTATTTTATGATTATATACCTGTGTATAAAATATGAATTCAATACACCGACGCTTTCAAAAGATATCGAATGGAAACCATCTTTCATTCAAAATAAAGTCGAAAAAGGGCCATAACTCCCATAATAATCAACGGATTTTGCCCAACATCGAACTTGACTTGTATTTTATAATTATATACCTGTATATAAAATATGAATTCATACACCAATGCTTTCAAAAGATATCGAACTGAAACCATTTTTTCATTGAAACAGAAGTTGAAAAAGGGCCATAACTCCCACAATAATAGACAGATTTTACCCAACATCGAACTTGACCTGTATTTTATGATTATATAGCTGTGTATGAAATATGAATTCAATACACCAATGCTTTCAAAAGATATTGAATGGAAACCTTTTTTTTATAGAAACAGAAGTCGAAAAAGGGCCATAACTCCCACAATAATGAACAGATTTTACCCAACATCGAACTTGACCTGTATTTTATGATAATATAGCTGTTTATGAAATATGAATTCAATACACCAATGCTTTCAAAAGATATTGAACGGAAACCATTTCGTACATACGTACGCTACGCTACGTACGTTACGTACGTACGGACAGGGGTGATACTATATGCCCCCCGCCCCATTTTAAATGGCGGGGGCGTAATGATCCAACCTCGCCCAAATTTGAACTGGTCCGAGATGTTTTGACTGTCCTGAATACCTGCTAGTTTGAAGAAGTTGTGATCAAAAATGAAGAAGCTAGGGCCCGGACAACCTTCCCCATTGTAAGTCTATGGGGAAATATTTTATCGCTCAAGGGCAAGTAACTCTGAAAAAAATGATCCAACCTCGCCCAAATTGGAACTGGTCCGAGATGTTTTGACTGTCCTGAATACCTGCTAGTTTGAAGAAGTTGCGATCAAAAATGAAGAAGCTAGGGCCCGGACAACCTTTTCTCCATTGTTAGTCTATGGGAAAATATTTTATCACTCAAGGGCAAGTAACTCTAAAAACAATGATCCAACCTGGCCCAAATTCGAACTGGTGTGAGATGTTTTGACTGTCCTGGCGACCTGCAAGTTTGAAGAAGTTGCGATCAAAAATGAAGAAGCTAGGGCCCGGACAACATTTTACCCATTATAAGTCTATGGGACCTTTTTGTTGCCATGGTAACCATAGTTTTAAACCAATCTGTCTCAAAACTATATCCAATCAATCCCCCACCCCAACCATGCTACACATAAAATTTGATCAAGATTGGCCAGCTACTTCAGCAGATATTAATGCTTAAATGTGTGGACGGATGACGGACAATGGACGACGGACGATGGACCAAGCCTATACTTTAAGCTCACCTTGTGAGCCTTCGGCTCAGGTGAGCTAAATATAGTCTAATAGGACTAGTAAAAGGATGTTACTCTGAAACGAAGAAAAGGAGAGCAACCATTGTTGTGTGGGACACATAGTTGGGACTTCATACACATTGCTATGAAGTTTTATGAAGATATCCCAAACAGTTATCTAGTTATGGCAGTACAAGACCTGCAGGGTAAAAAACAAGAGGCCCAAATGGGCCTGATATCCCTCACCTGGCTATTTTGCCACGGACCATTCTGACACAAAATTGGTCCCATTACTTTGAGATTTGCAAGAATCATTTTGCCATAAATTTCATCAAAATCTATTCAGTGGTCACTGAGATATTGCCATTTCATGTTTTGCGCTATTTTTAGAAATGGCAGATGGAGGCCATCTTGGAATGCCAAAATGCAAAAAATCAAAAGCCTTCATGCAAGGACCATTCTGACATAAACTGGTCCAGTTCCATTGTAATTTTTCAATTTTCACATTTTTCTATTTTAAGTAAAAGAGACCAATTTGTCGGGTCTATATTTATTAATTTTTGAAACATCTCAATGCAAGAATCATTTTGCCAAAAATTTTGTCAAAATCCATTCAGGGGTTACTGAAATATTGTCATTTTCATGTTTTGTGCTATTTTTAGTAACGGTAGATGGCAGCCATCTAAGATTGCCAAAATGCAAGAAATCGCAAAGGCTTCGTGAACGGACCATTCTGACACAAAATTAGTCCAATTCCATCGAGATTTTCTGATTTTCACATTTTGCTATTCTTAGTAACAGAGGCCTACATGACTGGTCTATATTAAGTTATGCTTGAAACATCTCAATGCAAGAATCATTTTGCCACAAATTTCGTCAAAATCCATTCAGGGGTTACGGAGATATTGTCAGTTTCATGTTTTGTGCTATTTTTCGTAACGGCAGATAGCAGCCATCTTGGAATGCCAAAATGCAAGAAATCGCAAAGGCTTCATGAACGAACCATTCTGACACAAAATTAGTCCAATTCTATTGACATTTTCGAATTTTCACATTTTGCTATTTTTAGAAACATAGGCCAACATGACTGGTCTATATTTAGTTACGTTTGAAACACCTCAATGCAAGAATCATTTTGCCACAAATTTCGTCAAAATCCATTCAGTGGTTACTGAGATATTGTCATTTTCATGTTTTGTGCTATTTTTAGTAACGGCAGATGGCGGCCATCTTGGATTGCCAAATTGCAATTAATCAAAACGTCTTCATGGAAGGAACATTCTGAAACAAAATAAGTCAAATTCCATTCAAGGGTTCTTGAGAAATTGTCATTTTTTATGTTTGTGCTATTTTTAGTAATGGCCCCCGCGGTGGCCATCTTGGATAGTCAGTTGGCACAAATTTGAAATAATTCCATTCAAGAACCATTTCTGACCAAACCTTATCAGAATCCATTTGTGTTTGCTTGAGATATTGACATTTGAGCGAATTTGGTCTTGTAAACGCTAAGTAGGTCACTGTGATCTAATTCCGCTACAGATTTTTTTATTTTTATAAAATTTAATTGCAAGGTCCCACTTATGTTCCATGCAAACTTTCAACCAAATATACCCAATGGTTCTAGTGGAGATGTTGATTTTGTTGTTTTTGCTATTTTTAGAAATGGCGGCCATCTTGGATTCTCAACCCGACCCACTTTTACAAATTTGAAACCCTGCAGTCTGGTCATGCTCCATGTGAAATTTGAGACCCATGGGTGCAGTGGTTTTAGAGAAGAAGTTGTTTGAAGTTGTTTGAATAAGTCGTTTTTTGACATTCGCATTTGAGCAAAATTACACTCGTAAACAGAAAGTAGGTCACTGTGACAAAACTCCGCTACAGATTTGTTTCATTTTTACAATTTTGAATACCAAGGTTTCATTGAAGTTCCATGCCAAAATTCAGACAAATATACCCATTGGTTCTGGAGAAGAAGTTTATTTTGTTGTTTTTGCTATTTTTAAAAATGGCGGCCATCTTGGATTTTCAACCTGACCAATGTTACAATTCTGAGACCCTGGAGTCAGGTCATGCTTCATGTGAAATTTGAGAACCATGGGACCAGTAGTTTTACAGAAGAAGATGTTTGAATATTTGTTTTTAGGTGTTGACGGACATATTTTGGGACGACGCACGACGCACACCGGACGCATTGGTATGACAATAGCTCACTATGGCCCTTCGGGCCAGGTGAGCTAAAAAATGGCTTCAAACAGCTCAGTGGTTTCAGAGGAGAAGATGTTTGAAACTGTTCACAGGAGACAGAATCTCAGTGTCCTTGAACAAAGTTTCAAGGTCATAGGCTTTTTGGTTCTGGAGAAAAAGATTTTGAAGGGTTTTTACCATATATGGGCGTGGCGGCCATCTTGGTCATGTGACCCAGATACCCAAACAAACTTTCGTTCCCCAACCTAGGTAGGCTCCATATTAAAAATATGGCTTCAATCGGCCCAGTGGTTTCAGAGAAGAAGATGTTTGAAAATGTTGACGACGGACAGACGATGGATGCCTGGCTAAAATGTATCTAAATGTTTTTATTCTTTATATATACATGATTTGAAAGATTATTTTGCACTCCTTTTGATAAAGAGAATTTTCCCTTCAAACAGTAGTAAATTCATTGAAGTGAACAAAATCTTTAGTTAATTAACTTTATATACACTAAGAGTAAAGTACTATGCTAAACAAGAGGGCCGTGAGGCCATGAATCACTCACCTGAGCAATTGGCAAAGTGGCTTTTTCTTATATCTGAAATTGTCAAAATATGTGTCTTAGGTCAAAAGCCAAAGAATGATCATGACCTCTTGTACTCATAAATCTTCATGTACTCATTAAAACAACCATATATACCATTTTAGGCCAAAATCTTCAAAACTTTCCATGAAATCTTATGTTATAGAATTTTCCCATATTTGACCACGCCGGAAAAATGGTCAAGGTAAACCCAAGGTCATCATTTGAACAGTCGTGGTAGCACTTTAGTACTCTATCCTACTTACCAAGTTTCAAGGTTATTGGTGTATTGGTTCTGGAAAAGAAAAATGTTATAGGTTTATACCATAAATGGGTATGGTGGCCATGTTGGTCATGTGACCTGGACCGTTCAAAGAAAGTTTTGTTCAATCAACCCCTGGAGGCTCTATATGAAATGTGTTTACAAGTGGCCCTTTGGCTTTTGAGGAAATGTTTGAAAAAGTCAAAATATGAGTGATCTGGGTCAAAGAATGACCTTGACCTCTTGTACTCAATATTCTTGATGACCTCATTTAGATGACTGTATAATATACAATCTTCAAAACTTCCCATGAAATCTTATGGTCTAGCATAAAAAAAGGTCAAGGTCAACCCTAGGTCATAATTTGAACAATTTTTTAACTCCAGTGCCCAATGCTACATAGCAAGTTTCAAGGCCATCGGTCAATTGGTTCTGGAGAAGAAGATTTTTTTAAGGTTTTTACCATATATGGGCATGGCTGCCATGTAGATCATGTGACCCAGACCATTTGAAGAAATTTTCGTTCCCTCAACACCTGAAGGCTCTATATGATTTTTTGGTTACAATTTGCTCTGTGGCTTTTAAGAAGAAGTTTTAAATTGTCAAAAAATAAATGAGAATTCAGTCAAAGGTCAAAGAACGACCTTGAAATCTTGTACTCATGATTCTTCATGTACTCATTAAGATGACTGTATTTACCAATTTTTAGCCATAAATCTTCATAACTTTCCATGAAATCTTATGCTCTAGCATTTTCCAATATTTGACCTTGCCATAAAATGGTCAAGGTAAACCCAAGGTCATCATTTTGAACAATCTTGATTGTACTGGAGTACCCAATGCTACATACCAAGTTTCAAGGCCATCGGTCAATTGGTTCTAAAGAAGAAGATTTTTAAAGGTTTTTAACATATATGGGCATGGCCGCCATGCTGGTCAAGTGACCTGGACCGTTTGAACAAATTTTCATTCCCTAAACCCCTGGAGGCTCTGTATGAAATTTGGTTACAATTGACCCAGTGGACTTTGAGGAGATTGTCTGAAATTGTCAAAATATGAATGTGCTGGGTCAAAGGTCAAAGAAAGACCTTGACCTCTTGTACTCATAAATCTTCATGTACTTATTAAAATGACTGTATTTACCAATTTGTAGGCTTTTCAAGAAATCTTATGTTCTAGCATTTTCCCAGATTTGACCTTGCTGTAAAAAAGGTCAAGGTCAACCCAAGGTCATCATTTGAACAATCTTGATAGTCCTCAAGTATCCAATACTACATACCAAGTTTAGAGGCCATCGATCAATTGGTTCTTAAAGGTTTTTACCATATATTGGCGTGGTGGCCATATTGATCATGTGACCCAGACCATTTTAACAAAATTTTCATTGCCTCAACCCCTGAAAAGTCTATATGAAACTTGGTTAAAATTGACCCAGTGGCTTTTGAGAAGACTGTCTGAAATTCTCGAAAAATGAGATACCTGGGTCAAAGATCAAAGAATGACCTTGACCTCTTGTACTCACAGATCTTCATGTACTCATTAAGATGACTGTATTTACCTACTTTTAGACTGAAATCTTCAACAGTTTCCAAGAAATCTTTAGTTCTAGCATTTTCCCATATAAAAGCACCAACAACCAAATTTGAACTTACTGTAAAACAGGTCAAGGTCAACCCAAGGTCATAATTTGAACAATCTTGGTAATACTCGTGTACCCAATGCTACATACCAAGTTTCAAGGCCATCAGCCTATTGGTTCTGGAGAAGAAGATTTTTTAAGGTTTTGACCATATATGGACATGGCGGCCATCT
Source organism: Ctena decussata (assembly GCA_963989385.1). NCBI lineage: Eukaryota > Metazoa > Mollusca > Bivalvia > Lucinida > Lucinidae > Ctena > Ctena decussata. Next base: position 23,926,365 of record OZ022501.1, on the reverse strand, counting down.
TGGTCATGTGACCAAGACTGTTTGAACAATTTTCCGTTCCTAAAACCTCAGGAGGCTACACATGAAATTTGGTTACAATCGGCCCAGTGGTTTCAGGGGAGAAGGGAGAAGTCGTTTGAAATTGTTGACGGACGACGGACAGATGACGGAACATGCCAATACTATAAGCTCCCCCAGAGCCGCTGGCTCAGGTGAGCTAAAAAAGTTTCTAAAACACATTATATACACTTTTATTAACACATAACATCAGAATTTTGGTCATTTTTTTTTCCCCTCCCCTTTAAGTTTAATCTAGATTAAACCAGAGGACCACTGGTCCTGTAGCTCACCTGAGTCACTGTGTCCTCACCACTCATGAGTATGTAGCAAATTCTGCAATATGGCTGAATTTCTAAATTAACCAGGACTGTATGCCTGTCCTAGTTATCAGCAAGATTTAGTGAAGTTTCAATATAAAATTAAGTTGCTATGCCCAGAACAAGGTCAAATATGGGCTATTTAAGCATTCGAAGGCAAGTAACTCCAATCCAAAATGTACAAAATAGTTGAATTTCAATCTCATCTGAGGGCCTGTTCTGGTTAAAAGCAATTTTGATCATGTTCCGATAAATATATGGCTTCAATTGCAGACATTTACTGAATAACAATAATTGGGCCAAACACGAGAAAACCAACAAAGTGGTTGTGTGCCCACCGCAGACTCAGATAAGCCTGGGCATCTGCCCAGTCTGATCAGAGTCTTCACTAAGAGCTTAAAGGGTAGCTTAGGGTCTAAGCTAGCTTCATAGGAACAGTGAAAACTCTGATCAGACTGACCCTAAGCTTCTCTTTAAGCACTTAGTGAAAACTCTGATCAGACTGGGCAGAGGCCCAGGCTGATCTGAGACTGCGCTGAGGGCACAACCACATTGTTGGTTTTGTCGAGTCGCGGCTCATATCTAAAATTACTGCCAGTATCTAAAATTACCTCAAAATCGACTTCATTCCAATGTCCCCAGCCTTCGTTATCGGGTGCTTGTTCACACTGTTGAGCTTTCTCGTTAGAACATATATGTACTTCGTGACTATTAAATGTCTCAAACTTCAGTGAGTAAGCATTAAATCCTATGTGAGCACTGTATGGTAGGTTGTATGTGTAGTTATTGAGGTACGACAGAGTAGCGTCTTTGTTTCTGTCGCCGAGGGTAAAGTTGAGTTCAGGAATAGTGATTTTCACATGATGCTCACTGTCATCTGAAACAAATAAAACATTTTATCAGAATCTTTATTATATGACCACAGTTTCATTTGCTCATTCAAAGTCACATGTGAGTCAGTATTTTTCAATAACTGACCAGTGAGTAGGTCTGTATCACTTTTTAAGCTGATGCTATTTGTATTTTCACAATGTGACATTTCAAGATGTTACTTCGCAAGACAATACCATGTCTTATCATGGGAAACTGAATTTACACTAATCAGGTAATAAAATGATTACTGATCTGTATTTCAATGAATATGCATACTGACCTCCGCTTCTTCTCAGTCAAAATGTAGTTTGCAGGTCGATAAAACTGCATTATCACCTCGACGAAGGTCAATAATTGTACACTATTACTTTTAACATTTCTAGCATTTCTAGCTTTTATTGTTCAATTCAAAGGTGAGTGGGTATACTTGCAGAGGCAGTAACTCTACTATTTCTGCCTCCCAAGCCTGTGGGGGTCTACTCTCAAAGCAAAGAATTTGCTCCACTTAAAGGAAAGAATTTGCTCCTAGAGGAGCAAATAGAACCCCATTTCAAAGAGCTATCCCATCCAGAGAAGCAAACAGGAATTCATGAAAGTTAATATAACATTATTTTCAGAAGACACAGGGGGCGTTTATTAGAACAGGAGCATTTGTTATGATTTTCAGCTCACCTGGCCCGAAGGGCCATAGTGAGCTATTGTTATACCAATGCGTCCGGCGTGCGTCATCCCGTGCACCGTCCGTCAACACCTAAAAACAAAATTTCAAACATCTTCTTCTGTAAAACAACTGGTCCCATGATTCTCAAATTTCACATGGAGCATGACCTGACACCAGGGTCTCAGAATTGTAAAATTGGGTCAGGCTGAAAATCCAAGATGGCAGCTGTTACTAAAAATAGCAAAAACAACAAAATAAACTTCCTCTCCAGAACCACTGGGTATATTTGTCTGAATTTTGGCATGGTACATCAGTGAAACCTTGGTATTCAAAATTTTAAAAATGAAAAAATCTGTAGCGGAGTTTTGTCACAGTGACCTACTTTCTGTTTAAGAGTGTAATTTTGCTCCAATGCCACTGTCAGAAAACGACTTATTCAAACAACTTCAAACAACTTCTTCTGTAAAACCACTGAACCCATAGGTCTCAAATTTCACATGGAGCATGACCAGACTGCAGGGTTTCAAAATTGTAAAATTGGGTCAGGTCAAGAATCCAAGCGAGGACAATTGGAGGAAGTGCAATGCATAAAAACCATAACCCTGTCACAAGTATTTACGAAGTTAGCTCCCTTTCCAGTTTTTTCAATATTAAGCTTGTCCGGTGCATATCTCCAAAAGTCTTAAAGGGAACTTATTGAAACTTCATACATTGAAAGAGGGCAATAAGAGAAAGTGCAGAGCACAAGACCCATAACCCTGTCTTAAGTATTTACAAAGTTAGCTCCCTTCCTATTTTTCAGTATTTTGCATGTCCAGAACATATCTCTGAAAGTATAAAAGAGAACTTAATGAAACTTTACACATTAATAGAGGGCAATGAGTGAAAGTGCAGAACATAAGAACCATAACCCTGTCATAAATAATTACAGAGTTAGCTCCCTTCTTAATTTGTGCTTTATTTTGCTTGGATGAAGCATATCTTAGGAAGTATTGAAGGAAACCAAATGAAATTTTACACATTGATAGTGGGTAATGCAACGAAGTGCAGAGCTTAAGAACTATAACATTACCTTTAGTAAATACAGAATTAGTGCCCTTCCTAATTTTTTCTGTTATTTAGTTTGTCTGGAGTATATCTCTGTTCATATATAAGGGAGCATGAATGAAACTTCATATATTGATAATAGAGGGCAATGACAAGAAGTGCAGAGCAGAAGAGCCATAACTGTATCCCAAGTTCTTTTGGAGTTACTTCCCTTCTTATTTTTTCTCTATTGTATGCATGTCTAGAGCATTGCTCTAAAAGTATTGAAGGGAATTACTTTTTCCATTTTGAATTGCATTTACTTTACAAAGAAAATCACTCCTTCACCAGGATACCCATTGTCCTATTCCAAGCCTTCGGGGAGCATCCATCGGTTCCACCGATTTTCTTGTTTAACAAGGGTTTCGCAAGCGGCGCATAATACGCCCATTTAAATGTCATAAAGGAGTTACAGAATGAACAAGACTGTTTATAAAAGGATAGACAGACAGACAAACAGAGGCAACCACTCTATTATAAATGAATTCAACATTATATATCAAATACTGTTAGTATATCAAGTCAAGGGAGATAAACTAAACATACTAGACACATCATTCTTGGTTCCATTACATTCCCTTGACATCATACAATATTTTAAACAGTTGAAATGTTACAGAGTAAACATGATATTTATGCAAGGGCAGGTAATTCAATAAGTAAGCCAGAGTTGTGGTTCTTGCTAAGGATACGCTACCTCATTATACACATTCCTACAAAGTTTCATTCTAATATTTCAAAAGTTTAAGGAGATATGGAGTGAATGAGAAATGCCTAAAATATACTAATCAAAGGGAGGCTACTCCAATATTAAGAAAGGGGGAGCAACCATTCTTATATGTGACACACTGTCTTGTGATCATGTACATTGTTATAAAGTTTCATAATGATATTCCAAACGGTTACCAAGTTATGGTATGCACAACGTAAGTATACACAAAAACAGTCAACAGGAACTAATGAAAGGGATGTAACTCTAAATAAAACGAAGAAAGGGAGAGCAGCCAATGTCGTTCGCGACACATTGCTGGGACTTCATACACATTGCTATGAAGTTTCATTAAGATATCCCAAACAGTTATCTAGTTATGGCGCGCACAAGACTTGCAGGTAAAAAATTAATCAAAGGGACATAACTTGGAAACTAAGGAAGGGGGAGCAACCATTTGTGTACGCAACACGTTCCCCCAACCTAATACATATTCCTACCAAATATCATGAATATATCCCAAACGGTTAATGAGTTATGGCGCGCACAAGAATGTTTACGGACGGATGGACGGACGGACAGCGCTATGACATAATACGACCGTTTTTTCAAAACGGGCGTATAAAAAATTGCTCAATAGTCATCAAGTTGGTCAGCAAGGGGTAATTTGACTTAAAGCTTGACCTTGGTCAAGACAAAGGCTATAGGTTCATGCTTCACGTGTATAAAACTTGTAAAATGAATAAAATGGAAGGTAGAAATGATCTATTTTACCAAATGTTTGAAATGTTCCAGAAATCGCAGGGTAAAAGTTTGACCCTTTTTTTGAGTATATTTAGCGCTTACAAGACCGATTTTGCTCAAATGTCATTATCTAAAGAAAACGAAATCGAATCTGGTCAGATTTGGTCAGAAATGGTCCTTGAATGGAATTATTTCAATTTTGTGCCAGTTGACTATCCAAGATGGCCACCATGGGGGCTGTTACTAAAAATAGCACAAACATAAAAATGACAATTACTCAAGAACCCTTGAATGGAATAGACCTTTTTCACACTGTTTCAGCGCATGCGTGTACCTCTTAGGTAACGCGATATTTTACGATGATCGGCGAGACTTTAAATAAATTGGGAAATTGGATTTTAAGGCATTGAGACTTTCAATGTAATCAGTTAAAATTAATTGTTTTAATCATTTCTGTCTGATTTCTTTTCGTTTTAGAAAAGCTTGGCACAAAGATCATGTAAAGTGAAAGGCATATCGCAAAGAGAAATATTTATTCCTAATTATTTCATCTATTACCTGACATCTACTGTCCATTTCTTTGAACGAGGTCTGAACAATCAGAAAACCAGAGGACCATTGGTCACCTGAGTCCATGCATCCTCAGCACTCAGGGGTAAGTAACTTTAAGGCAAATTGTACAATATGACAGAATTTTGAAGTCTGCTTCTTGAGAACATTTCTGTAAAACTTTTGTCAAAATATCTACTGTAACACAGAAATAAATGCTAATTTACATTTTTCCCATTATAAGTCTATGGAAACTTTAAGTTGCCATCGCAACAAACCACAAGGGCAACAATAATAAAAAACTGTAATTCAATAGAGGCTATTACTAAGATCCTTTCAGTAAAGTTTCAGGTTTATCCTCCAATTAGTTTCTGAGTAGATGATTTTTGAGTATGTTTTCTGTTTTTAACCATTTGGTTACCATGGCAACCAGACAAATTGTGCCATTTGCATAAATTTCATGCGGTTGCTAGAGGACTACTCCAGGAACAATTCTGTAAAAGTTTTGTCAAAATATCTGCAGCCATATAGCTATGAATGAAAATTTTCAACTTTCCTATCATAAGTCAATGGCAACTTAAAGTTGCAACAGAAACAAAACTACTGGAGCAACTGCCATGAGAAACAGTATTTTTATAGAGGCTAGTATTAAGATCCCTTCTGTAAAGTTTCAGCTGTATTGGTCTCATAGTTTTTGAGAGGATTTTTTAACAATTTTTTCAATTTTTCCGTTGCCATGGAAACCGGCCAAATTCTGCAATTTGCATAAATTTAATAAGGCTGCTTGAGGACTACTCAAGGAACATTTCTAGGAAAGTTTTGTCATAATATCTGCACCGACATAGCAATAAACGCAAATTTTCTATTTTTGCCATTATAAGTCAATGGCAACTTTAAGTTCCCATAGCAACCAAACTGCTAGAGCAATTGCCAAGAAAAACAGTACTTTTATAGAAGCCAGTACTAAAACCATTTCTGTGAAGTTTAGCCTTATTGGTTGCATAGAGGAGATGATTTTTGAATATTTTTTCTTTTTTAATCATTCGGTTGCCATGGCAACCTGCCAAATTGTGCAATTTACATAAATTTCCTGTGGTTGATAGAGGACTACTCAAGGAACATTTCTGTAAAAGTTTTGTCAAAATATCTGCAGTGACAGAGCAATAAATGCAAATTTTCTATTTTGCCATTTTTAAGTCAATGGCATCTTTAAGTTCCCATAGCAACCAATTGCTAGAGCATTTGCCAAGAAAAACATTACTTTTATAGAAGCCAGTACTAAGATCCTTTCTGTGAAGTTTGGGCTTTATTGGTTCCATAGTTTCTGAGGAGATGATTTTTGAATATTTTTTTTTATTTTTAATCATTCGGTTGCCATGGCAATCAGCCAAATTGTGCAATTGGCATAAATTTCATGTGGTTGATAGAGGACTACTCAAGGAATATTTCTGTAAAAGTTTTGAATAAATATCTGCACCAACATAGCAATAAATGCAAATTTTCTATTTTGCCATTGTAAGTCAATGGCAACTTTAAGTTCCCATAGCAACCAAACTGCTAGAGCAATTGCCAAGAAAAACAGTACTTTTACAGAAGCCAGTACTAACATCCTTTCCATGCAGTTTGAGCTTAATTGGTTGCATAGTTTCTGAGGAGATGATTTTTGAATATTCTTTCTATTTTTAATCATTCGGTTGCCATGGTAACCAGCCAAATTGTGCAATTTACATAAATTTCATGTGGCTGATAGAGAACTACTCAAGGAACATTTCTGTAAAAGTTTTGTCAAAATATCTGCAGTGACAGAGCAATAAATGCAAATTTTCAATTTTTCCCATAAAAGTCAATGGAAACTTTAAGTTGTCATAGCAACCAAAGTTCTGAAGCGATTTGGATAAAATTTCCTTTTAAAAGGAAGACTTGCCCAGCTAAGCCAGTGAAATTTTCGTGAGTTGTTATTGAAGTGAACCCAATTGTTGGTGCACTTTCTGTTGCTATCTTTTAATAAGCAAAGCATTTAATTTCTTAACTTTTGAATGGTGGCATTATCCATAGGTGTGAGGTAAAACAAGTGTAGAATTTATTTGAAAAACAAACTGAGGAAATATTTAAACACACACACACACACACACACACACACACACACACACAGAGAGAGAGAGAGAGAGAGAGAGAGAGAAAGACAGAGAAAGAGAGAGAGTTTTCCAACGTTTTGGCCGTTAGGCATGTCTCAAGGAAAATTACCATATGAACCTATTTCAGGTCTTTTCTTTACGGCTGCTGAGTCACTTAGTTTGAATCAAATTTTAGGAAAGACTGTTTAAAACCCATGTCATGGAATTTTGGCATATCTGAACTAGGCATCAAAGAAGACAATAAATTTATATTTACTGAAGTCTAGGCACCAGTTGCAATTTTGACAGTCTGAGAAGAAAATGCATGCTGCTATTGTTCGAGACAATAACTTGCTTTACACCATTTGGGAGCAACAAAGCATGGAACCCATTGCGTTCATACTTCCATGAACTTCCGAGAAATGAAATTTATCTTTTATATTTATGCTACGTTTTCACATCAATTTTGTTACTTATTCGTGAAGTTCTGACTAATTTAACGCCGAGGAAAGGACGAAGAATAGCTATAAATCAACGTGTTTTATAACGATGTACAACAGCCGCCACTATGACATGACGTATATCAAACATTACATCGGCCAATCATCTATTTGAATCATCCGTGACGTCGCTCACGCTTGTATGAATGAGTGTTGTTCATGGATGTATGAACATCGTCAGCCCAGTATAGGTTCATCTAAGGAAATCGTCGTCGAGTGTAAATATTTCTCTGTACATTTGTATAAGTGAAGTAAAAGGCTACACTAGAGAGTGTTATAAAAGCAAGAAAAATGTCCACATAACCGCCACCCGCACCTACTGCAAGCACAGTAGGCCCTTGCCCTGCTATAATCCAAATCAGTAGGACGCCCCGGAGATGGAAGTTATACCCACCATCATCGCATCATTCAACCAACCACTCCATTGCCATAAAGCTGTCAATGATTCCCTAACAGTCGGCCTCAACGAGATTCAAATTTAAACGGTTCTGAATTGTCCCCTTTTTCTGTACCTGTATCATTGTAAGAGGTTTCCAGTTCACGCTATTCATGAACATGTTGATGGCGAATAGGAAATTTATCAGAAGCTAAAAATGCGTACATTATATCGCTTATGCCTGTTGCAATGCGTATGCGTTAATATTACTCACCTACATTACCAGCTTTTACATACATAACACGGTCAGTTGTACATAAAAGCCACACACACGGATAGATGGGATACTTTTTTCAGTAAATGTGATGAGTGATAACGGGAAAAATTGTTAAAAGCTCATGTTTCTAAATTAAAACAATGAATTTGAACTTCGCTATTTTTTTTTACAGATACACAGATCAGCCCATTCCGGCATAAGCGCAGTCTGATCAGTCTATCCTCAGCATGGAAGATGTCTGCATCATGAAGAATATATATGCTGAAAAAGACTGATCAGACCCCAAGAATGCACCGGCTGTGGACAGTGTGCCGGCTGCTTTGACTAGTCAGATTATGCGATGCCCTAAGGCCTATTTTTCTTTTTTTTTTTTTTTTTTTGCTTTGACTAGTCAGATTATGCGATGCCCTAAGGCCTATTTTTCGCGACGCCGCTGCATGATTTTGGAAAAAGCTAATGCTGGTAAACTAAGCTATAAATATACACCGTTTCTTACACCGCTGAGGTGCGGGGACAACGTCGATATTAGAATTGAAAGACTACTACACAGGTTTTGATATATTTTTAAGGATGCAAAGCCAAATATTTTGCATTAAATTAAGAATTTCATTTTTATGCAATCAGTTTATAAAAAGCAAAAGATATGTGGCCAAGTTCAAGGCACTTGTGAAAGAAAAACGTGCTATCAAAAACAAAGTACATGCACTATCAAAAATAGATTTTCCGTCTGTTATGTTTAGCAGATGAGGTAAATCGGATATGGATAAAAATAGACTCTCTTGGTATTTTCCGACTAAGCGTGACGTATCGTCTATTCCGAAAATAACTCGGTATCACTAAACCACTTGAATACTGGCTTGCAACCGTCATCGCAAGCCAATAAAAAACAGTGTTATTGGTCCCCCCTGCCTATAGATGTCATATGTGAAATTTGGTTACAATGGGCCTTGTAGTTTCAGAGGAGATGTCGTTTGAAAATGTTGACGGACGGACGGACGACGGATGCCTGCCTATACTATCGGCTCAACTGTGAGCCTTCAGCCCAGGTGAGCTAATAATATGTGTGGTTTGATATTTTACTAAATAAATAAAGGAAAAAAGATACTTTAAAGGATCAAATAATCCCTAAATAATTGTCTTGTCTCATAAATTACTCTAATTGTTTGTTGTTATTGTTGTTATTTCAATAGTCATAGTGGCGCATCTGAAGAGGCTCAACGTATTGATTGCCGCACCTCCCGGCGTCCGAAGTCTGTTTATCAATTACTTAATTATCTGAGGGTCTATTAACAATTAACTCAATCAATGGACCACGTTATTCGTTGACACCTCTTATTAATGTTGACAATTTTATTTTCAATGGTGGGGAGGTGGTCTGGCGGGCTATGTTTTTTTTTCTTTTCTTTTGTTTTACAGAACAGAAATTGTATTCAGACATAAACTATACAGTTTCAAGTCTGTCAAAATACATTTCGAATACATACATAGATCACACACCAAATGGCTTTCACTTGGTGCTGGTTATAACTTCCAGTGCCGGGGCGTGCTACTTATTTGGATAAAAGTAGGGCAAGGGCCTACTTGGCTTGCAGTAGCCGTGGCCTGGGTTGTTAGGTTATCATTTTCTATCTTTTATTCCCCCCCCCCCCCCCCGTCTCTGGGAGATGGTCCGATATAGACTGTCTCAAAGGGCCGTTAAACCCCTAACAACAACCAACCATTAATTTCATTGCATATCGGTAGGCAAATCATACTCATTTATCCAGAACAAATTTACTTGCAAGTCAGTTGATAATGCAATACTAATGATAACAATGATATTTTTACCACAATTATCAATGATAATATAGACACATTTAAAAGCTACCGATTTTCACGTTTTTAGCCAGTAAATGTAATAATGGCAGGGAAAAAAAATAATAAAAATAAAAAAAAAATAATATATTTTCACTATTATTATTATCATCATCATTAAGATTATTATTATAAATGCAAAGGATACATAAAACATTTAATTTTGCATTTCGAGAAACCAAAAAGTGAAACTGGCTATTTGCTTCATCTTCAGAAAATCGAAATCCGCAGAACTTATTTCCTCAAAACTAATTTGATTTCAAAATAGAAAAAATAAATAAATGAATAAATATATTAATAAATAAATACAAAGCATCTATTTAATATTTATAACAAATTCATAACTGTCGTAATAATTACAAAATGCCTAGCTGCATGATTTTTCTGTACGTAAAATATTAGTAATAAAATTACTTCTGAAATTAAATGTGTAAAATCGCGGAAGATTATATGAAAATAAAACTATGAATGAATATCAAAACGTGTAAGTAATTTTGAGGAAAAGAAAGAATGCTAGAAACAATAGATCACAGATTTGTAAAATGATTACCGGTGCATGACACGCTGATTGGAACATTAATTTTTTGTGCATTTCAAATATTTTCCATGTTACTGTTACTGTAATTATATTCTTTTCCTTTCAAGTTAGGTTTTGAAATCAAAATATAATAATAAATCTCGTTTTTAATCATTTAATTTATATATTATTCGAATATTATCAAAAAGCCTATTGATATGTGTTGCTATATCAAAGGTAATGCCCCACGCGTGTGACGTAACGCGAAATCTCGTCAAATTACAGGCTGCGAGACTAGGGGAGATAACAATGTGTCAGAATTTTTCCTCACATGAAGCCGTTTCGGTTAATTTTAATTTGGCATTCCAAGATGGCCGCCATCTGCCATTACTAAAAATAGCAAAAACATAAAATGACAATTACTCAGTAACCCTTGAATGGAACTGGACCGATTTTGCGTCAGATTGTTCCTTGCATGAAGCCATTTAGATTAATTGCAATATGGCATTCCAAGATGGCCGCAAACTGCCGTTACTAAAAATAGCACAAAAAATGAAAATGACAATATCTCAGTAACCGCTGAATGGATTTTGATGAAATTGCAATTTGGCATTCCAAGATGGCCGCCATCTGCCATTACTAAAAATAGCACAAAACATGAAGATAACAATATCTCAGTAACCGTTGAATGGATTTTGATGAAATTTGTGTCAAAATGATTCTTGCATTGAGCTGTTTCAAAAATAATTAACTGTTGACCAGTCATGTCGGCCACTGTTACTAAAAAAAGAAAAATGTGAAAATTAGAAAATCTCAATGGAATTGGACTAATTTTCTATCAGAATGATCCTTTCATTAAGCTTTTTTGATTTTTTGCATTTTGGCATTCCAAGATGGCCACCATCTACCGTTACTAAAAATAGCACAAAAAATGAAGATGACAGTATTTCTTTACCTAGATGATTTTTGTGCCAAAATGATTCTTGCTTTAGTCGTTTAAAAAATTAACAAATATAGACCAGTCAAGTTGGCCTCTGTTACTTAAAATAGCAAAATATGAAAATTAGAAAATTACAATGTAACTGGACTAATTGTGTGTCAAAATGGTCCTTGCATGAAAGCTTTTCGATTTTTTGCATTTTGGCATTCCAAGATGGCTGCCATCTGCCGTTACTAAAAATAGCACAAAACATGAAACTGACAATATCTCAGTAACCCCTGAATGGGTTTTGATGAAATTTGTGGCAAAATGATTCTTGCATTTAGGTGTTTCAAAAGTAAATATATAAAGACCAGACAAGTTGGCCTTTGTTACTAAAAGTATCAAAATGTGAAAATGAGACAATCTCTTTAGAACTGGACCAATTTTGTATCAGAATGGTCCCGTTGCACAAATGCCAGGTGAGCAATATCAGGCCCATTTAGGCCTCTTGTTATGGTATTTATACCTGCATTCCATTTTTTCCTGTAATGATATTGTCCACCAGGAAGGTTATTATTATCTTGCTGTCTATCCATGTCAGTGTCGGAATACTGACCATTATTGTTGATTGTTGCTTGTATTTTAGGATTTAGTGTGGTCATTTCCTGCAACAGAAAAATAGTTACAGTAAACAAGGCATCGCAGGCGATACAAATCCCCTCGCACAAGACTACCTGGTGTGGGCAAACACTGAACTGGGGAATTTCATGACATATAATAGTTATAGACCTTGAGCTGACAATAGACCCCCCTCCCCCCCCAGGGGGAGTTTTGTACACTATAATTTTCTAAAACTACATTATATAAGAAACAAAATGACACATGTTAGCCCTCTGTACGTTGGGGCGTTAACGTATATCGTCAACGTCAATTACACTACCCAAATTTACATATTCACGTTATAATAGAAAATACGCATTGTTATACACATCTTAGTATTGGCCCTAAACAATGTCAAGTTTTGTCTGCTAGTACATAAATCGCTGTTTCAAGGTAATTTATAGTGTCAAGGATAAGTTGACTAATCCGTATATCGTAATTTACGTTATATTTGACGTTTTTCCCCCTTCAGTGTGTATATACACGTAATATAAGGAGCAAATTGTAAGAACTGAAGTGTAGAGAAAAGTTAATGTCATATATATGACTATCTTAATATTCTAGAACATTAAAAGCAATCTGAAGGCTTACAAACTCGTCAGCAGTTACGATAAATATGTAACGTATATAACCACAAAAAAAAAAAAAAGAAAAACAGAATCAGACTAAATCGCTGAATTGGTGGACTGAAGTTTATATGTGCTCCATCAATCTTGTTCGATTCATGCCCAGCTTAGATAAGTAGCAGTTAGCAGTGGATATATTAAATGAGGACAGAAAATATCTTATTTTTTTTGTAAAATTTAACCTACAAAATAACGAGAAAAGCTAATAAAGTCAACATCAGCTGCATTTTATCTTTCAATGTTTTCTGTATTATGTCTTAAGTAGACACTGTTGTATATGTTAATATGAAATAACGCCAATGGTATGTGTCTTCAAACTGAAAAAGAACATCGGATAGTGTATATTTGAAAAGCAAACTAACAGTTGCGTTACATAATTGTAATATGTCTGGGGATAAGATTTGTAAGTCATCTGTTCTCAAAAGTTTAGTTCCCAGGGGGCTTGAATTATTCATTGATGTTGTTTTAGCTTACCACTGGTAGTCAGATGGCAAATTTAGCTCTTTAAAATACACAATAACTCAGCAAGACGCAGATAGATTGTTACAGCTGAAGCAGTTCGACCTTGCCTTTAATTCAAACTCACTTAAAAGTGACTTCATGAAAATGATTTTTCTATTCTGAATTTTATGCATGGAATGAAGTAGGTATAAGTTGATATATTCTGCAACTTATTAATATTTAGGTTTGGTCATGATGGGGATAAAACCAATTTCGCTACCTGTGCTGTTGGCTGAGCAATTCAATTGCCCTAGATACAAATATGATACTGTGACTGCTAGCCGAGGCAATCAAAAGAAGTATCAACTCGACTGATAGGCTTTAACACCATTTTTGCTATGCTGTCAGTCGAATTGTCAGCCAAGAGCCTCTTTGCACAGTAACTGCTTTACATAGGTTAGCAAATATGTGTGGCTCCAGCGATCATAAGTTAATTTGTAAACTACGTGAGCAGCTCCCATGAAATACATTACAAAATATTCACATTGTGAAAATTCAAGGATTAAAGAAAGTGAGATACTTAATAATGCATACAACATTCTGTCATCAGCCTGTTCAGGAGCTCTATTTTTCATTTTGTTGTTACAAATAATTAACTGGTCAGGTAATTTTGCAAACCCCATGGTTTTATTCCCACTTCTTGTTACTATCAAGGACTATAGGTGTTACGAAAGATAAATTTTGGTCAGACAATTTTCAATATGTAAGCAACTAAAACTTGTGTTTGGATATTGCCAAACTGCTGTATTCTCTAAATAAGCAGATTACAAGCATATTTATTGCCAAATAATATGGTACATGTAATACAAGGTCACGGAGATCAAATGCAGAAAGTTATTTAGGTTAGCCCTCCCTTGGCATGTACAGGTATGCACCATTTCTATTACTTGATTATTTGCTTGTACCATTTCTGTTACTTGATTATTTGCTCTTCAGAAGTACTGTATTGCTGGTTAAGGATAATTGAAATGAAGAATTTATAAACTCTCAATGAATAGTTGTATACGTTACTTGTTCAGCCTTTCTTTTCTTTTTTCTCAGCATAACTACAATGTAGATGAATACATTTTGAAGGAGAACAACTAAGATTTGTTCATAAATATCTGAACAATGATGATCAACATCAATATATTCTGCCATTTGCATACACCACTCCATTATGTGGGAAGAGCTTACTGGAACACTGTCCCTAGAAAAAAAATCATTTTTGTCCAAGTAAACGTATCTATATGTCCTTTGGTGATTTGATTCCTTAAGAAATGATTGAATGTAACTAGTTAGATTCTTTAAGAGATGATTGAATGTAGTTAGACTTGAAAGAGCAAGAAACAAAAGCATAGAAATATAGATCATTTTAAACATAGCATTTATAGATTGCTACAGTATCGCTAGTAACTGCCTGTGTCTCTTTTTCTGTATTAAACGTTTCTGATACTATTCTCCCAAACTCCTGGTTGACACATTATTGTTAGTTACATAAATGAACTGAATAAAGCAACGCATTAACACTACCATTAAACATTTTCAAAAGTCTGTTTGTTTCTTAACTGTCACTGAGCAATATTGTTCCTCTTGGTAACGTAACATATACGATAGTCTTACAAAAGTAAGCATACTCTGCCAGCAAATATCTATTTAGCTTTGATGCAGAACTGTATTGGATGAAGTCTTCATACTTTAGGTTTACTGTTCTGCTTTATACGTTATCAGTGTGCATGTGAAAACTAATCAAATCCTGTCAATGAACAAGGTTGTACCATATTTTGTATTGTTGATTACTGATAATTTTATAGTTTTAAACTAAACAGGTCAAAATTGCTTAGGTTTTAACATTATCAAACTGAATGTATATCATTTTGTTTGAGGCCAATATGCATACCCGACGCTGGCTTTTAATAGCTGTCGTTTTATTTTATCTTTTCCGAAGTTGTATGTTTTTTTTTTGTTTTTTTTTTTTGTTGTTGTTTTTTTCAGCTGTATATAAAAAATTTCACGTCTGTCACTGTCTTTAAAACTCAAATGTACAAATTGTAAAAGAAACAAACTTGGCAATGCCATAATGAAATACTTTGATTTTTGATATAATAACAATGTAAACAGCAAAACCTGTTTTACTTGTGCAGAATATGTCAATGCCCTTAATATTACAATTTAAAGTATACTGTGTTTAATCACGTATGAAACACACCTCACGAATCCCTAAAAGTAATAATTGAGAGAAGTGTTGATAGGTCCAGGTAAACAATATATCATAAGAAAACCCAGTCTTATATGGGGTATTGCTACATGTGGCAGTGAAAAAAAACTGATTAACAGTATTGTAATCAAATATCTTAAATGCTAAATGTTATTTACGTTACTACTAGTAATAGCTAATGATAAGAAATGAACCAAAATGCATTTTTCTCGTATATTAAAAGATTCTTTATGAAGAAATTGCTACCAAAGAAAACAAAATGGTTCTATGTTCAAATTATATGATTTTAACAAAAAATAGCCCTAGGTAACGTATATAATCGATCATTATGGCCGACTAAAATGCGTTCAAAATATTGTGGAACTGTTCCTTGCTGTTTAAATAGACTGACATATTCAATTTTAACATTTACAGTTGTTTTCGATTCCAATGGTGTAGTTCAAGCACTTAAATTATACGGAAAGTGATAACTGTAATATAAAACATTTACAAGGGGCTGCTGTGTTCAACATCCTATTTCTCCCAAAGTATACAAGATAGGATAATATTTTTTGCGGATCTGAAAAGACCAATAAATTGTCTTTATAACAATAACAAATATATGGTCTAATATTAAAGGAATAACTTACAAAAAGAAAGTATTCTGGATGGAAATAGCAATTTTAATGGGGTGTAAAGTTAAATGTCACGTATATTACACCATGTAGGCTAAAGTGACCTTTCAAACATCATAACTTTTAGTTCTTGGATTGTTCTATTAGACTCTATTATAATTTCAAACATAGGAAAGTGACTTATATTTTTTTTTAATTTTTGATCATTTTTATTTTATGTTGTTTTTTTTATTGGGTAACGTTTGTAACAGGCTGTTACAGCTTAACGCCCCACTCGCCAGAGGACTAACATGCTGCAAAATACTTCTAAGATGCTGGACTTTAAGAAAAGTATGGTCTACAAAACTCCCCCTGGGGGGGGAGGTAAACCATATCTGGCTCATGGCCTATTATGTGAATGAAAAAACAAAAAAGCCTGTGATTGCTTAGTGACTGATTTGAATATCCCACTAACAGCTAAGGTGAGTCTCATCTGAAAGATTGGAGAAGTGGAGAACCCTCGACACTTGGATTGCAAGGCCAGCACGCTAACCACTGCACTTTACCCCACTCCACAAAAAGCATGTGATTAACTAATTGATTGTTTTGGGTTTATAGATGGATGGATGACTTGCGATTTTACGTCCTTTTCAACAGTATTTCAGTCATATCAGGACGATGGGAAGTTGATAATGAAAGGCTGTGTGCAATGGAACCCCGTTTACGGTAGGAAAGATTCTCGCCTCCAGCGGGATTTGAACCCAGTCCGCTAGATCAGTAGGCCAGCGCTTAACCCACTGAGCTACTGAGGCTCCATTTTGGGTTTAACGGCCGTTTGAGACAGTATTTCAGTCTATATCGGGCCACCTCTCAGAGAGAGGGAGAAAGAAGAGAGAATTAAATGATAGACGAGAGAAAAAATGTCCAAACAACCCCCACCCGCACCTACTGCAAGCACAGTAGGCCCTTACCCTACTGTTATCCAAATTAGTAGGACGCCCCGGCACTGGAAGCTACTCTCAGCACCATCACACCACCCAACCGCCCCCCACAAAAAGCCTGTGACCTTATTGTAAAGGTTGTATATGACCCTGACATTAAGGTACAGTATTGTAAGCATTTAGGGGGATTAGATCTCACATGATAGAAAATATTTCAGTCATGATGAGCATTAGAATGCTGACAGGTACCAGCACTTTTGCACCTACTGAATCTATCTCTATGATGTTCAGCTTTAATATAATGATATATTGTGAAGTTATATGAGATTGATAAATGTAGGTGCTAGAGCAATGACAAAGTTTTTCTAAAAATAGCCACAGTGACCTTGACTTTGAGCCCAGCACCCTGAAATTCATACTTGCTCGAGATATTGTCATACCCTACATTTGAAAATCCATGGAGAAATGTAGGCCCTAGAGCGATGACAAAGTTTTTCTAAAAATACCCAAAGTGACCTTGACTTTGAGCCCAGTACCCTGAAAGTCGGACTTGCTCGAGATATTGTCATACCCTACATTTGTGTGAAGTTATTTTAAAATCCATAGAGAAATGTAGGCGCTAGAGCAATGACATAGTTTTTCTAAAGGTAGCTACAGTGACCTTAACCTTGGGCGCAGCACCCTGAAAGTTGAATTTGCTCGAGATATTGTCATACCCTACATTTGTGTGAAGTTATTTCAAAATCCGTTGAGAAATGAAGTTGCTAGAGCGATGACAGAAGGTGAACATACGTACATAAGTACGTACATACGTACTTACTTATGTACTGGACAAAACCTATATCCCCTCGCCACTTCGTGGTGCGAGAGGATAATAAACGTGTAATTCTGTGAAAATGCAGTTATAATTATTTGGACATCTTTAACCAAATACAGTTATTAACTAGAATGTGTCCATAGGACACGGATGCCCCCGCCTAGTGCCCTAAGTAAGATGGCGCCTTGTTTAAGGTACCGGCACTTGTAGGATAACTAGGTTCACAAAGGCAGACTTGTGACTGTAATATGTTATACCATTCTGTATCTTATCACAGAAATGGATGCCAAGCAACTTTCCAAAAGAAATAGCCCGGAAACAAGTAACTTTTCTAAGACTAATAACAAACGGGAACCATTTTTGTATGAAATAAAGTTGAAAAAGGGCCATAACTTCAAAAGTAATTGGCAGATTTTACCCTAAATTGAACCTGACCTATATTTTATAATTATATATCTGTGTATAAAATATGAATCCAATACATTAATCTTTTCAAAGGATAAAGAACAGAAATCATTTAATTGTACAAAATAAAGTTGAAAAAGGGCCATAACCCCCATAATAATTGAGGGAATTTACCCTAAATCAAACTTGACCTGTATTTTATCATTATATACCTGTGTATAAAATATAAATCCAATACACTTATCTTTTCAAAAGATAATGAATGGAAACCATTTTTTTATACAAAATGAAGTCAAAAAAGGGCCATAACTCCCACAATAATTGACGAATTTTACCCTAAATCAAACTTGACCTGTATTTGTATGATTATATACCTGTGTATAAAATATGAATGCAATACACCCATGTTTTCAAAGGATATCGAACGGAAACCATTTTAGTACAGGACGGACATACAGGACAGGACAGGACATACGTTCAGACAGCAGTGATACTATATGCCCCCCCCCCCCTCCCCTATTAAAAATGGCAGGGCATAACAACACCCTGATGCTATTTGACAATGACTATAAATGCTTACTTGTTCTGTAGATTTTCATTATCCTTTTGTAACTGATATAACTCTGAGCGACAATTTTTATCTTCTAAAAGGTAACTGTTCATTTGAGATCGTGCCTCTTGCTCGTAATTTCTACTAATTTGTAAATCAGCCTTGAGTCTTATGATATCATTTTCTAGCCTGAAAAATATAAAAACACTATTGATACACTAAAACCAGTTGGTTTATGCTACATTCTACATATAAACTAGATCAGTTTATTTGTGAAAATTCTCAAAGCTGGGTCAAGTAAAAATCATCATAGGAATATTGTCCTAAAATGGAACAGTTTGTAATACAATATATTTTTCATACCTACCATAATGACCCTAAATATTCGGACAGACAGGTCTGAGCAAACATTGCAGACCCAGATCCAAATGCTCCTGAAGGAGCAGTTTTATCGGTCTACAACATTTGCCATTCACTGTGCATCATTTGGATGCATTAATGTGTGTAAAATCCTTTTTCAAAGATTTTTTGAACAATAATTATTAGGCTTTTGGGTGTCCGAAATTTTAGGGTCATTATGGTATATGTGTTTCATAGTTTCACTTTTACTGAGCCAATCATAAAGCACAGGTGGCAAATTCCTGGAGTTCCCAAAGAAAAACCAGCTACTTTTCACAAGCAGAACTTGACTTTCTCTTTTGTACATCAGCTGTTGTACACCATGTGAGGCTCAAATTCTTAGCCACTGTGCCAGAGAGGCCCTTTACAATGAAGTATTGCCTCAACTAGAGGTGGTAGTAAGCATGGCTTACTAACTACCCCCCGCATTTAGCACCTAATTTGCTTTTTCATATACACAACATTCAAGTTATATGATAAAAAAAAAACTAGAAATGTGTCCATATGACACGGATGCCCCCGCCTAGTGCCCTAAGTAAGATGGTGCCTTGTTTAAGGTACTAGCGCTTGTAGCATAACTAGATTCACAAAGGCAGACTTCTGTGGTACATGTTTTATTGCTTTCCTTGGGCAGATGTATTGTGCTTCTTGGATCCAGAGAAGTGTGTGTGTGTGTGTGTGTGTGTGGGGGGGGGGGGGGGGGGGGTGGAATGACTGATATGTGATGACATTCTGTATCTTATCACAGAAATGGGTGCCATGCAACTTTCCAAAAGAAATAGCCCAGAAACAAGAAACTTTTCAAAAACTAACGAACGAAACCATTATTGTATGAAATGAAGTTGAAAAAGGGCCATAACTCCCACAATAATCCACAGATTTTGCCCAACATCGAACTAGACCTGTATTTTATGAGTATATACCTGTGTATAAAATATGAATTCAATACACCAATACTTTCAAAAGATATCGAACGGAAACCATTTCTTCATACAAAATGAAATCTAAAAAGGGCCATAACTCCCACAATAATAGACAGAATTTTGCCCAACATTGAACCTGACCTGTATTTTATGAGTATATACCTGTGTATAAAATATGAATTCAATACACCAGTGCTTTCGAAAGATATCGAACGGAAACCAATTTTTCATACAAAATGAAGTTTAAAAAGGGCCATAACTCCCACAATAATCAACTGATTTTGCCCAACATCAAACTTGACCTGTATTTTATAATTATATACCTGTGTATAAAATATGAGTTCAATACACCAATACTTTCAAAAGATATCAAACGGAAACCAGTTTTTCATACAAAATGAAGTCAAAAAAGGGCCATAACTCCCACAATCATTGACGGGTTTTGCCCAACATGGAACCTGACCTGTGTTTTATGATTATATACCTGTGTATAAAATATGAATTCAATACACTAATGCTTTCAAAAGATATCGAACAGAAACCAATTTTTCATACAAAATGAAGTCGAAAAAGGGCCATAACTCCCACAATAATCCACAGATTTTGTCCAACATAGAACTTGACCTGTATTTTATGAGTATATACCTGTGTAAAAAAATATGAATTCAATACACCAATGCTTTCAAAAGATATCGAACGGAAACCAGTTTTTCATACAAAATGAAGTCGAAAAAGGGCCATAACTCCCACAATAAAAGGCCATCAGCCAATTGTCACCCGACGTTTGAAATGTGTCACAAACTGCAGCTCTTTATTCAGTTTCAGAGTAACTATATGGCCAAAAACAGAAAATATGTGTATTACAGAACCTGGTCAGCAAATAATTACTGGGCCTCTATGAAGTTATAAAATACTTAAGTTTAGAAAGGGGCATTTATGTGTAGAACCAGAAAATATGTGTATAACAGAACCTGGTAAGCAAATAATGATTGAAGCATAAGCAGAGACATAGACCCCAATTACTGGGCCTCTATGAGGTTATAAAATACTTGAGTTCAGAACTGGGCGTATATGTGTAAAATCAGGCTACTGAAACTTTAGGCCCTTACAGAATAACCAAAACATAAGACTGTATACCCAATAACAAAATAACAATGGCCATAATCCTCCTAATATGAATCTGATGAAAAAGAACAATGCATTTATGAAAATTCAGCCCATTAATATGAATAGTTCTTGAGTTATCCCTTTACCTTTAAGTGAATGTCTGTTATCTACAAAAGGGGAATAACTCTGTCACTAATAAATTTAGCATATCCTAACAATAATCAAAATACTCAATTTACCAAATGCTAATAGCATACCAAATTTCAGCTCTCTCGGTCGAACGGTTCAAAAGTTGGAAAAATACCAAAACCGACAAAGGGCCATAACTTTGTAAAATATAGGACAATTGAAATTCCAAAATCACATGCACATCTTCAGATCATGATGAAACATTCTGCACAATTTCAAGTCAATCTGATAAAAGATGTGACAGGAGTTGCGGGGACAAGGTCTGAGTCAGCAAGGGCCGTAACTCCATCAAAAATGGCCGAAACAAAAATAAAAAACCACATGCACATCTTCATATCATAAGAATACAATCTGTAAAATTTCAAATCAATCCGATGAAAGACATAGGAGGAGTTGCGGGGACAAGATTTCGGACGGACGGACGGACGGACGGACGGAAGGACGGACGGACTGACACACGGACGGACGAGGGTCATTTCTATAGTCCCCCTCCGCCTACGTCGGGTGACAATAATTGATAGATTTTGCCCAACATCAAACTTGACCTGTATTTTATGATTATATACCTGTTTATAAAGTATGAGTTCAATACACCAATACTTTCAAAAGATATCGAACGGAAACCAATTTTTCATACAAAATGAAGTCGAAAAAGGGCCATAACTCCCACAGTAATCGACGGATTTTACCCAACATCGAACTTGACCTGTATGTTATGATTATATAGCTGCTTATGAAATATGAATTCAATACACCAATGCTTTCAAAAGATATTGAACGGAATCCATTTCGTACGTACGCTACGTACGTATGGACAGTGGTGATACTATATGCCCCCCCCCCCCCGCCCCCATTTTTAATGGCGGGGCATAACAATGACATTCATCACAACAATGAAATTTGGCATGTTAGGTAATATATACTGTTTCACTCTATTCTACTTTTTCAACTGATTTGAAAAATGAACATAACCACTTCCTGTTTGTAAATGATGTAAGCGAAGCAGAATAAATACTGCCATTCTGGTACAAAGTTGTTGGTCATTACAAAATTCTTCATCACTTATGTATGTTTCTATTGCTATTTTGGACTCTATGACTGCAAATTCATTTGGAGGTGTCTGGGTACATGCCCATAATTTTTAGCCATTTTTACAAAGCGGAACAACTTTACTGACTTCATGTTTGTTTACCTTGAGAAGAAACCACTTCCACAAACAACAAATTAGATCCTAAAGGAACAAATTCTTTTCTATAAGAGTTGACCTCTATTTAGAAGGGAGGCCTAAACAGAAATGGCAGAATTGCTTCTCCTGAAAGTTATCCTTTTATCTTAAATATAATATTTGTTAAGTTTTGATTTTGGGTTTTTATTAATTTTTGTTATTTGAAAAGGTTCTTGAACTAATAACCGTACAGAAGGAAGGCAAAACTGAAAACTGCAGAGTTGCTTCCCCTGAAAGTGTAGCCATTCACCTTAATATAAACAACACTGTTGTAAAAGACAAAAAAAAAATAATAAAATAAAATAAAAGCACCACTGTACTTTAATGTTTTTATTATAAAATTCGAACAAGTTGGTTTAACCATCCTTAAAATTTAACAGTATATACTTACACCTGGTCTGTTCGGCTGATTATCACCCCCTGATTCATTACCAGTGACAACCTCTGAAATAATAATATCGAAACCATCAGTCATGATACTCAGTTGTTTTGTATATGCTTTTATCAAACAAAACTAACGTTGTCAATTCGAATCATAACTGGCTTCCCATTTAGATGCCTAAACGTATTTTGTGGAAAAGAAAAATATGTAATACTGATTTTTAACCACATCTGAAGCCCCAATTCTGTAAAAGTGTGTATCATAATCACAGTAATATCTACTGTAAAATTTGTAAGTATTATGACAGATAGGGCTGAGCAAGCAGTGTAGACCCACATCAGACTGTTCCTGAAACAAGAGGGCCATGATGGCCCTGGATCGCTCACCTGAGTATCCTGTGAACTTAACCTCAGAAACATCCATACGTCCAGCAGACAGAGTTTCACAAGATTCAATGGAAAATGAACCCTTTATTGTGTACATTAGGTTTTTATAAGATTTAACCTAATGACCTTGTTTTTGACCCCAAATGACCCAGCTTCAAACCTGGTCTAGATTTCTTGGATATAAACATTCTGCAAAAGTTCATGAATATCGGATCAAAACTGTGCCCTCTAGAGCGTAAACAATGCTTTTCTAAGGTTTGACCTAGTTTTTGACCCGACATGACCAAGTTGCACCCTTGGTCCACATTTGTAGGAGAAAAACATTTTGTCTAAGTCTCATGAAGATTAGAACAAAACTGTGTCCTCTAAAGCATTCACATGGTTTTTCTAAGAACTGACCTAGTGACCTAGTTTTTGACCTGACATGGCCCAGTTTCAAATCAGGTCTAGATTTCATAAAAATAAACATTCTGACAAAGTTTCATGTAGATTATATAACTGTGCCCTAAAGAGTGTACACAACGTTTTTCTAAGATTTGACCTAGTGACCTAGTTTTTGACCCCACATGACCCAGTATCAAAGTTGGTCTAGATTTCATTCAGATAAACTTTCTGACCATGTTTCATGATGATTGGATTGTAACTGTGCCCTCTGATTCATTCTAAGATTTTTTTCTATTTTTAGCTCTGGCGGCCATTTTGTATAGCAGAGTGGAACCGTTTCAGCAATTTTTGTTTAGAACCATGAGTCAAACACTTCTGTGAAATTATTTTGAAATCGAGCCATTGGCTTAAGAGGAGGTGTCATTTAAAGGTTTTTTCTATATTTAGCTCTGGTGGCCATTTTGCTCAGCAGAGCTGAACCATTTTAGCAATTTTGGTAGAGGGTCTCCTAAGGAACATTTCTGTGAAATTATTTCAAAATCTTCCCAGCAGTTTTGGAGGAGAAGTCGTTTAAAGGTTTTTCTATTTTTAGCTCTGGCGGCCATATTGTTCAGCCGAGCGGAACCGGTAGAGCAAATTTTGGTAGCAGGACTCCTAGGGAACATTTCTGTGAAATTATTTCAAAATCTACCCAGCACTTTTGGAGACGAAGTCGTTTCAAGGTTTTTCTATTTTTAGCTCTGGCGGCCATTTTATTCAGCGGAGCGGAACCGTTTGAGAAATTTCGGTAGAGGGCGTCTTAAGGAACATTTCTGTGAAATTATTTCAAAATCTGCCCAGCAGTTTTGGAGGCAAAGTCGTTTAAAGGTTTTTCTATTTTTAGCTCTGGCGGCCATTTTGTTCGGTGAAGTGGAACCGTTTTAGCAATTTTAGTAGAGGGTGTCCTAAGAAACATTTCTGTGAAATTATTTTAAAATCTGCCTAGTAGTTTTGGAGGAGAAGCCGTTTAAAGGTTTTTCTATTTTTAGCTCTGGCGGCCATATTTTTCAGCGGAGCGGAACCATTTGAGAATTTTTGGTTAAGGGCCTCCGTAGAAACATTTCTGTGAAATTATTTCAAAATCTGCCCAGCAGTTTTGGAGGCGAAGTCGTTTAAAGCTTTTTCTATTTTTAGCTCTGGTGGCCATTTTGTTCAGCCTAGCTGACTCGTTTTAGCAATTTTGGTAGAGGGTCTCCTAAGAAACATTTCTGTGAAATTATTTCAAAATCGGCCCAGCAGTTTTGGAGGAGAAGTCTTTTAAAGGTTTTTCTATTTTTAGCTCTGGCGGCCATATTGTTCAGCGGAGCGGAACCGTTTGAGCAATTTTGGTTAAGGACCTCCTAAGGAATATTTCTGTGAAATTATTCCAAAATCCGTCCAGCACTTTTGGAGGCGAAGTTGTTTAAAGGTTTTTCTATTTTTAGCTCTGGCGGCCATTTTGTTCAGCAGAGCGGAACCATTTTAGCAAATTTGGTAGAGGGTCTCCTAAGAAACATTTCTGTGAAATTATTTCAAAATCTGCCCAGCAAGTTTGGAGGAGGAGCCGTTTAAAGGTTTTTCTATTTTTAGCTCTGGCGGCCATATTGTTCAGCTGAGCGGAACCGCTTGAGCAATTTTGGTTAAGGACCTCCTAAGGAATATTTCTGTGAAATTATTTCAAAATCCGTCCAGCAGTTTTGGAGGAGAAGTCGTTTAAAGGTTTTTCTATTTTTAGCTCTGGCGGCCATATTGTTCAGTGGAGCGGAACTGTTTTAGCAATTTTGGTAAAGAGTCCCCCAAGGAACATTTCTGTGAAATTATTTCAAAATCCGTCCAGCAGTTTTGGAGAAGAAGTCGTTTAAAGCAAAAGTTGACGACGGACGAACGCCGGACGCCGGACAAAGACCAATCACAATAGCTCACCTTGAGCACTTCGTGCTCAGGTGAGCTAAAAAGCAGTCAGATCAGGGTCTACACTATTTGCCATTTCATCTGCATCTTTTGACTACATTATTGCATTGTAAAACCAAACTGTTTCATTTTTTTGACAATACTGACCAGTATGTTAGGTCTTCCGATTCTTAGAATCAGTACTATTTATTCAAATTAATATCCTCACATCCTCTCACCAGCATACAGAATGGATTTCATGCATGCGTCACCAGGTGCCTTTCCTCACTCAAACAGATTAACGAGCTGCAACACGAGCAAACCAACAAAGTGGCATGTGTGCCCAGGGAAGACAGCACCTGCCAAGTTTAATTAGAGTCTTTGCTGTATGCATGGAGATAGCTTAGATCCTTAGCTACCCTGTAGGTGCACAGGAAAGACTCTGATCAGTCTGGGCATCCCCCTAGACTGATCTGAGTCGTGGCTTGGCATACATGCCACTTTGTTGGTTTTCTCATGTATCAGCTCAATTGATCAATGTCAGCCAGAACACAAAGCCCATCTGTTTTACAGTTAATTATTTACCGGATCCATACCAGTCTGACAACTGGACTGCCATGGATGGTACTGAAAGCTGTTCTCAAAACAAAAAGGCAGTTTCAGAATTATATAGGGTGAAAGGATATTGAACATGCGAAAAAAGGCAGCCACAGATACAGCTTGAACAAGCAAATTTGACAAATTTATGTCCCCCGCCTTGGAAACTAGGTCTCCACTGTATATACATTTAAGTGTTTGAGCTGGAAAAGCGGCTAAGTTAAAAATGTGAAAAAAGTAATAAAAAAAATAATGTGAGGATTATATCCAAACCACATGCATATCTTCAGACCATGATCCAAACGCCTGTGAAGTTTCAAAGGAATTGGCATAAAACTGTAGGAGGAGTTGCACACACAAGATACCAACTATCTATTCACTTTGATAGTAAAAATGTATGAAAATATCTATTCACTCTGATAGTAAAAATGTATGAAAAATGGCTAAGTTCAATTTGCAAAAAAAAGTAATAAAAAATAATTTCAGGATTATATCCAAACCACATGCATATCTTCAGACAATGATCAAAACACCTGTGAAGTTTCAAAGGAATCGGCATAAAACTGTATGAGGAGTTGCGCACACAAGGTACCCACTGTCTAGTCACTATGATAGTAAAAACGCCTAAAAAATTACTAAGTTCAACTTGTGGAAAAAGTGACAAAAAATAATCTCAGGATTATATCCAAACCACATGCATATCTTCAGACCATGACCAAAACACCTGTGA
Organism: Ctena decussata; assembly: GCA_963989385.1. Classification (NCBI taxonomy): domain Eukaryota; kingdom Metazoa; phylum Mollusca; class Bivalvia; order Lucinida; family Lucinidae; genus Ctena; species Ctena decussata. Next base: position 23,899,307 of record OZ022501.1, on the reverse strand, counting down.
AGTTTCAACGGCATTGGCATAAAACTGTATGAGGAGTTGCGCACACAAGGTACCTACTATCTAGTCACTATGATAGTAAAAATGCCTTAAAAATTACTAAGTTCAACTTGTGGAAAAAGTGACAAAAAATAATCTCAGGAATATATCCAAACCACATGCGTATCTTCAGACCATGACCAAAACACCTGTGAAGTTTCAAAGGCATCAGCATAAAACTGTTGGAGGAGTTGCGCACACAAGGTACCCACTATCTAGTCACTTTGATAGTAAAAATGCTAAAAAATTATTAAGTTCAACTTGTGGAAAAAGTGACAAAAAATAATCTCAGGATTATATCCAAACCACATGCGTATCTTCAGACCATGACAAAAACATCTGTAAAGTTTCGAAAGAATCGGCATAAAACTGTAGGAGGAGTTGCGCACACAAGGTACCTACTACATTAGGGGGACGGAAGGACGGAAACAAGGACGGAAGGACGGACGGAAGGACGGAATGCCGAAAACTATGTCCGTCCGCTTTTCTTTGAAAAGGCGGGGGACAATAATTCTTGAGAACTAAACAACTTACGATAGGGTGGGTTAACAGAAGGCATGCAGACATGGGTACTGGCTGCTCTTTTCTGTGCTTCAATCGCTGTTCTGAAAGCTTTGTAGCCACTTAGCTCGTAGCCGGTACCGCCAGACTGAGTCTCATCACAACATTTTCTCTCACATTGGGAGACGGAACAGTTCTCTTTAATATTTACAGGGCCTAAAATAGGATCTGAAAAATATAATATCTCACAATGTCATGATGGAAACTTTCAACAGGGCAACTTTTGGATATGCTTATATTAGAGGAAGTATTTGTGAAGTTTTGATCGTGAATGGTTCTTCAGATCGATTTTTGAAGTGTATGAGCACACCTCCATGTTTTCCACCATTTTTACAAAAGGGAACAACTTTTGTGACTTCCTGTTTGCCTCTCTGGATGACAAAGCTCATCCAAAATGGGGTCTACTCTTAGAGAAGAAAGACTTTGCTAATAGTGGAACAATCTCTTTCCTTCAAGAGTTGACCCCTATTTAGAAGGGAGGCCTAAACAGAAATGGCAGAATTGCTTCTCCTGAAAGTTATCCTTTTATCTTAAATATAATATTTGTTAAGTTTTGATTTGGGGTTTTTATTAATTTTTGTTCTTTGAAATGGTTCTTTGACCGTAATCAGCATTTCACCATATTTTTATATTCACAATTCACAAAAATGAGACTTTACCGAATATTTCTTGGCCAACTGTATCTGAACAGCTGTGTAAATGTATGGAAACAGAACATTTGCATTTCTTTTTACTATGGTGTTCCTCAAAATTAAGCACCTGTTAAGTGTAAGTCATTACAGAAATACTTACTTTTAGTTGTAGGACGAGGTGTTGTATGTGAGGGAACAATGACAGGAGCTGTTGTTTTACTGCTCGGTATAGGCCTAACAAAGGGAATGTTTGTACCACTGTAAATATACAATACAAAATTTACTAAAACCACCACAATTTATGTGATTATAATAATCACTAAACCAAAAAAGTTGTTGTTATTCTTTAGTATATTACAGAACTTCAAGCAATAACATTAACATGGTATCTGATATCTGTTCATTTTTCGGAGATAAATATTTTGTGACCCCTAAATTTAGCTGTGTCACTATGTTCCGTTGAGGGTTAAAAATCTATGTTTTAAGGAGAATTCAGAAAAATCATTCAGAATTCTCGTCAGAAGTCTCAGCATATTCTGGACCTCTGTTATTAAATCTTTTATTAACCCTATTGCACTCAGAATGGCCAAAACTCTATAGAGTTTTGGCCATTCTGAGTGCAATAGGGTAAAAGCAAAATCACATACTGCTTTTGCAGTTGTCTCCATTAAAATTTCTACATGGTTCTTTATAACCATGTTTTGAGGAAGTGATTCTGTATATGACTATCTATAGCCCACTGGTTTGTTTTATAATGATGAAAACATCAACATAAATTGTAACTTCCAAATAAACTGAACAATGGACAATGTTCATTGCACTCTGTGCGTGGAAAATAAACAACATCATAATAAAGAAACCATTTCAATTTAAGATATATATATATGATTCATGAAGTATAAATATCATGGCCTGTTTGTTCAAAACTAACGACGTCATTACTTAATGTTTCATTTAAACTTCAAACCATTTCTATCTTAAATACATCAATATTTTTTGTTGGAAAAATGTGAAAAGCTTTTGCACTGCAACATTTTTTCAACAAAAAATATCAGTGTATTTGGTTATAAAGTTGAAAAACACTTAAGAGGATGACCTCTAAATGAGCTTGTTAGCCTAACCCTGGTTTGAACAACTGGGCCTTGTTTGGTATTCCAGCAGCTGTACAGTACAAAGATTTCACAGACTTCAAAATATAATCCCATTCCCGCAAGAGGTGGAAATGAGCCAGGACACATCAAAACCAACAAATGGCATGTGCACCAAGCGAAGACTCATATCAGGCTGGGCATCTGTCCAATCTGATCAGACTCTTCACTCTGTACTTAAACCCTAGCTAAAGGTCTAAGCTAGCTCCATGCATGTAGTGAAGACTCTGATCAGATTGGGTGGATGCCCAGGCTGATGTTAGTCTTCGCCAGGCGCCATACCACTTTGTTGGTTTTGTCATGTCAAGGCTCAAAAATTTCAACCATTAATGGGGTACCATTACAGACAGCCTTTCCATATCACCTACAGTCCCATCATCCTGATATGACTGAAATACTATTGAAAAGGATGTAAACTCTCAAGTCATCCATCCATCCTAATCTAAATCGACCATGGATTAATGCTAGGAGAGTGAAATAAATTTTACATGTTTCCAACTTTCAGATTTTGTTTCACTTACCCTGTATCCTTATATTGGTTATTTATTGTTGTGGAATGATGTTTCTCATTCTGCTGCTCGAGTATATACAAAACTGTGATTGAAATGAGACTGAAAATAGAAAGTGCATGTCAAGTAGTGTTGAATACTGGCCACAGGTTCATAACTTATCATCATCATTTGAGCCACGACCTAACAAAACAACGAAGTGGCATGTGCATCCAGCAAAGACTTAGATCTGCCTGTGCATGCATGCAGTCTGAAAGGAGTCTTTGCTTTGCACTTAAAGAGTAGCTAAAGGTCTAAGCTACCTCCATGGGAACACAAAAGACTCTGCTCTGGCTGGGTGGATGCCCATGCTGATCTATGCCCTCACTGGGTGCCCATGCCACTTTGTTGGTTTTCTGGTGTTGTGGCTCATTTGTTTTGTAAACATGACCAATATATTAAAATTTCAACATTTTCAACCAGCTTTCAAGTTATTAAGATTACAGAATTTAAATTGATTTTAAGATTTATTTTCTACAAGACTACTGTATTGTTTCAGCTCTCTCTCCTTGGTGTGGCGAGAAAAAAATCCAAAACTCATGCAAATTCCCTGTCATGAAGATGCTGCATGCTTTTGTAAAAAATTTACAATGTAAATGGACTGGTTCTTTGGTATTTACTTGATAAAATGAAAAATTTGCAAGGGAAAAATAGTCTGGGTGTTTGATAATATCAGTGGAGATTTAACAAGAAAATCTGCTGGGAACATACATGTCTATGTGTGCAATTTTCAATTAAACAATGCCTTACTGAATGGATGAAGGTGAAATACTGAAATGTGCTTAAGTATTGGGACACCCAAAAATAATAAATTTTCCATTTGGGACAAATGGAAAATTAATTATTTTCAGGTGTCCCAAAATTCAGGCACATTACGGTAATCATTAGACATGAGAATACCACCAGCAAAAATGAACACAAACCTGCAGGTCTATGTCAGTCCCAAGTATTATGGAATTTCAACTCACCAGAAAGCCATGATACATATAAGAATAATAATAGTGATCTGTATGAATCTGTTACTGCACCAACTGTTAGCTCTGAAGTTTCAATGTTCTGGGGCCTATGAAAAGGGAGATATGGGGCTGCAGGCAAAAACTAAACATGTGGTACGTTTTCGTGAAAGTAGGTCACAGTGACCCAGTTTTGTTGGAGGTGACATGGACTGTTAAGGTGCATGCACTGATGAAGTTTCAATGTTCTGGGGCCAATGAAAAGGAAGATATGGGGCTGACCTCGAAAACTAAATATGTGGCACTTTTTCATGAAAGCAGGTCACAGTGACCTAGTTCTGTTGGAGGTGACCTGAGGTGGGTAAGGTGCATACACTGATGGAGTTTCAATGTTCTGGGGCCTATGAAAAGGGATATATGGGGCTGCAGACGAAAACTATTAAATATATGTGGTACTTTTTCGTGAAAGTAGGTCACAGCAACCTAGTTTTGATGGGGGTGACCTGGAGTGATAAGGTGCATGCACTGATGAAGTTTGAATGTTCTGGGGCCTATGAAAAGGGAGATATGGGGCTGCAGACAAAAACTAAATATGTGGTACTTTTTCGTGATAGTAGTTCAGTGACCTAGTTTTGTGGGAGCCAATTAGTGTTTTTGTGGGGAATATTGTGATGAAGTTTCAAGGTCCTAGGGTCTATCAAACTCAAGATATGGCTGTTAACGAAGGGATGGACAGAAGGATGGACTGACACACCAACACCAAACGGGGGACTATATCTCGCTGACCGCAAGCGGGCTCGATAACAAGACCTGTCATTGGGAAAGGGTAGCTCGCTTGACAGCGCCTTGCTCATCACATAAACTAGAAAATGTGTTTATGAAACACTATGCCCCCAACCATATGCTTGTCTCTAGAGAAGGTTCATCCAATAATGCTTGTACCTTTGTACCATAGGCTTACAATGCACTAAGTCGAAAAAGGGGCTTAACTCAGTCAAAAATTTACGAATTGTTTTTGAAAGTTAATCAGGTCATCTACACCTTGGGCAATATCAACCTGCAAAAATCATGATCCTAGCATCAGGGGTTCTCCAGATATTTTGTTCACAAGCTTCCATAGGCAAATAATGCACTAAGTTGAAAAAGGGGCATAACTCAATCCAAAATTTACGAATTTTTTTCAAAAGTTAATCAGGTCATCTACACCACAGGCAGTATCTTCCTGCATAAAATCATGCTCCTAGCATCAGGTGTTCTTGAGATATTTTGTTCACAAGGTTCCATAGGCTTACAATGCACTAAGTCGAAAAAGGGGCATAACTCAATCAAAAATTCATGATTTCTTTTCAAAAGTTAATCAGGTCATCTACACCTTGGGCATTCTCATCCTGCAAAACCTCATGATCCTAGCATCAGGGGTTCTTGAGATATTTTGTTCACAAGGTTCCATAGGCTTACAATGCACTAAGTCGAAAAAGGGGCATAACTTTGTCAAAAATTCAAGAATTTGTTTCAAAAGTTAATCAGGTCATCTACACCTTGGGCATTCTCATCCTGCAAAACCTCATGATCCTAGCATCAGGGGTTCTTGAGATATTTTGTTCACAAGTTTCCACAGGCTAAGTAGAAAAAGGGGCATAACTCTGGAAATACATTGCCAGCGGAAAAATAAAAAAATACGGGTCTGCTTATTTTCCATACTGATCATGTGTATAAAGATTCAAGTTCCTAGCTCTTATTGTTCTTGACTATATGTAAGGGTACCTTTGTACCATAGGCCTCAATGCACTAAGTCGAAAAAGGGGAATAACTCGATCAAAAATTCACGAATGTTTTTCAAAAGTTAATCAGGTCATCTACATCGCAGGCAGTATCTTCCTGCAAATAATCATGCTCCTAGCTTCAGGGGTTCTTGAGATATTTTGTTCACAAGGTTCCATCGGCTTACAATGCACTAAGTCGAAAAAGGGGCATAACTCGGTCAAAAATTCACGAATTTGTTTCAAAAGTTAATCAGGTCATCTACACCTTGGGCATTCTCATCTTCCAAAGCCTCATGATCCTAGCATCAGGGGTTCTTGAGATATTTTGTTCACAAGGTTCCACAGGCTAAGTCGAAAAAGGGGCATAACTCTGGAAATACATTGCCGGCAGAAAAATAAAAAAATACGGGTCTGCAAATTTTCCATACTGATCATGTGTATAAAGTTTCAAGTTCTTAGCTCTTATTGTTCTTGACTATATGTAAGGGTACCTTTGTACGATAGGCCTCAATGCACTAAGTCAAAAAAGGGGAATAACTCGATCAAAAATTCACCAATTTTTTTCAAAAGTTAATCAGGTCATCTACACCACAGGCAGTATCTTCCTGCATAAAATCATGCTCCTAGCATCAGGTGTTCTTGAGATATTTTGTTCACAAGGTTCCATAGGCTTACAATGCACTAAGTCGAAAAAGGGGCATAACTCGGTCAAAAATTCAAGAATTTGTTTCAAAAGTTAATCAGGTCATCTACACCTTGGGCATTCTCATCTTGCAAAGCCTCATGATCCTAGCATCAGGGGTTCTTGAGATATTTTGTTCACAAGGTTCCACAGGCTAAGTCGAAAAAGGGGCATTACTCTGGAAATACATTGCCGGCAGAAAAATAAAAAAATACGGGTCTGCTTATTTTCCATACTGATCATGTGTATAAAGTTTCAAGCTCCTAGCTCTTATTGTTCTTGACTATATATAAAGGTACCTTTGTACCATAGGCCTCAATGCACTAAGTCGAAAAAGGGGAATAACTCAATCGAAAATTCACGAATTTTTTTCAAAAGTTAATCAGGTCATCTACACCACAGGCAGTATCTTCCTGCATAAAATCATGCTCCTAGCATCAGGTGTTCTTGAGATATTTTGTTCACAAGGTTCCATAGGCTTACAATGCACTAAGTCGAAAAAGGGGCATAACTCAATCAAAAATTCACGAATTTGTTTCAAAAGTTAATCAGGTCATCTACACCTTGCGCATTCTCATCCTGCAAAACCTCATGATCCTAGCATCAGGGGTTCTTGAGATATTTTGTTCACAAGGTTCCATAGGCTTACAATGCACTAAGTCGAAAAAGGGGCATAACTTTGTCAAAAATTCAAGAATTTGTTTCAAAAGTTAATCAGGTCATCTACACCTTGGGCATTCTCATCCTGCAAAACCTCATGATCCTAGCATCAGGGGTTCTTAAGATATTTTGTTCACAAGTTTCCACAGGCTAAGTAGAAAAAGGGGCATAACTCTGGAAATACATTGCCAGCGGAAAAATAAAAAAATACGGGTCTGCTTATTTTCCATACTGATCATGTGTATAAAGATTCAAGTTCCAAGCTCTTATTGTTCTTGACTATATGTAAGGGTACCTTTGTACCATAGGCCTCAATGCACTAAGTCGAAAAAGGGGAATAACTCGATCAAAAATTCACGAATTTTTTTCAAAAGTTAATCAGGTCATCTACATCGCAGGCAGTATCTTCCTGCAAATAATCATGCTCCTAGCTTCAGGGGTTCTTGAGATATTTTGTTCACAAGGTTCCATCGGCTTACAATGCACTAAGTCGAAAAAGGGGCATAACTCGGTCAAAAATTCAAGAATTTGTTTCAAAAGTTAATCAGGTCATCTACACCTTGGGCATTCTCATCTTGCAAAGCCTCATGATCCTAGAATCAGGGGTTCTTGAGATATTTTGTTCACAAGGTTCCACAGGCTAAGTCGAAAAAGGGGCATTACTCTGGAAATACATTGCCGGCAAAAAAATAAAAAAATACTGGTCTGCTTATTTTCCATACTGATCATGTGTATAAAGTTTCAAGTTCCTAGCTCTTATTGTTCTTGACTATATGTAAAGGTACCTTTGTACGATAGGCCTCAATGCACTAAGTCGAAAAAGGGGACTAACTCAATCAAAAATTCACGAATTTTTTTCAAAAGTTAATCAGGTCATCTACACCACAGGCAGTATCTTCCTGCATATAATCATGCTCCTAGCATCAGGTGTTCTTGAGATATTTTGTTCACAAGGTTCCATAGGCTTACAATGCACTAAGTCGAAAAAGGGGCATAACTCAATCAAAAATTCACGAATTTGTTTCAAAAGTTAATCAGGTCTTCTACACCTTGGGCATTCTCATCTTGCAAAACCTCATGATCCTAGCATCAGGGGTTCTTGAGATATTTTGTTCACAAGGTTCCACAGGCTAAGTCGAAAAAGGGGCATAACTCTGGAAATACATTGCCGGCAGAAAAATAAAAAAATACGGGTCTGCTTATTTTCTATACTGATCATGTGTATAAAGTTTTCAAGTTCCTAGCTCTTATTGTTCTTGACTATATGTAAGGGTACCTTTGTACCATAGGCCTCAATGCACTAAGTCGAAAAAGGGGAATAACTCGATCAAAAACTCACGAATTTTTTTCAAAAGTTAATCAGGTCATCTACACCACAGGCAGTATCTTCCTGCGAAAAATCATGCTCCTAGCTTCAGGGGTTCTTGAGATATTTTGTTCACAAGGTTCCATAGGCTTACAATGCACTAAGTCGAAAAAGGGGCATAACTCGGTCAAAAATTCACGAATTTGTTTCAAAAGTTAATCAGGTCATCTACACCTTGGGCATTCTCATCTTGCAAAGCCTCATGATCCTAGCATCAGGGGTTCTTGAGATATTTTGTTCACAAGGTTCCACAGGCTAAGTCGAAAAAGGGGCATAACTCTGGAAATACATTGCCGGCAGAAAATAAAAAAATACGGGTCTGCTTATTTTCCATACTGATCATGTGTATAAAGTTTCAAGTTCTTAGCTCTTATTGTTCTTGACTATATGTAAGGGTACCTTTGTACCATAGGCCTCAATGCACTAAGTCAAAAAAGGGGAATAACTCGATCAAAAATTCACCAATTTTTTTCAAAAGTTAATCAGGTCATCTACACCACAGGCAGTATCTTCCTGCAAAAAATCATGCTCCTAGCTTCAGGGGTTCTTGAGATATTTTGTTCACAAGGTTCCATAGGCTTACAATGCACTAAGTCGTAAAAGGGGCATAACTCGGTCAAAAATTCAAGAATTTGTTTCAAAAGTTAATCAGGTCATCTACACCTTGGGCATTCTCATCTTGCAAAGCCTCATGATCCTAGCATCAGGGGTTCTTGAGATATTTTGTTCACAAGGTTCCACAGGCTAAGTCGAAAAAGGGGCATTACTCTGGAAATACATTGCCGGCGGAAAAATAAAAAAATACGGGTCTGCTTATTTTCCATACTGATCATGTGTATAAAGTTTCAAGCTCCTAGCTCTTATTGTTCTTGACTATATGTAAAGGTACCTTTGTACCATAGGCCTCAATGCACTAAGTCGAAAAAGGGGAATAACTCAATCGAAAATTCACGAATTTTTTTCAAAAGTTAATCAGGTCATCTACACTACAGGCAGTATCTTCCTGCATAAAATCATGCTCCTAGCATCAGGTGTTCTTGAGATATTTTGTTCACAAGGTTCCATAGGCTTACAATGCACTAAGTCGAAAAAGGGGCATAACTCAATCAAAAATTCACGAATTTGTTTCAAAAGTTAATCAGGTCTTCTACACCTTGGGCATTCTCATCTTGCAAAACCTCATGATCCTAGCATCAGGGGTTCTTGAGATATTTTGTTCACAAGGTTCCACAGGCTAAGTCGAAAAAGGGGCATAACTCTGGAAATACATTGCCGGCAGAAAAATAAAAAAATACGGGTCTGCTTATTTTCCATACTGATCATGTGTATACAGTTTTCAAGTTCCTAGCTCTTATTGTTCTTGACTATATGTAAGGGTACCTTTGTACCATAGGCCTCAATGCACTAAGTCGAAAAAGGGGAATAACTCGATCAAAAATTCACGAATTTTTTTCAAAAGTTAATCAGGTCATCTACACCACAGGCAGTATCTTCCTGCAAAAAATCATGCTCCTAGCTTCAGGGGTTCTTGAGATATTTTGTTCACAAGGTTCCATAGGCTTACAATGCACTAAGTCGAAAAAGGGGCATAACTCGGTCAAAAATTCACGAATTTGTTTCAAAAGTTAATCAGGTCATCTACACCTTGGGCATTCTCATCCTGCAAAACCTCATGATCCTAGCATCAGGGGTTCTTGAGATATTTTGTTCACTAGGTTCCGCAGGCTAAGTCGAAAAAGGGGCATAACTCTTGAAATATGTGACCCGCGGAAAAAAGAAAAAACATGTGTTCGCTTATTTTTCATACTGATCATGTTTATAAAGTTTCAAGCTCCTAGCTCTTACGGTTCTTGATATGACAGACGGACAGACAGACAGACGGACAGACGGACAGGCCCAAACCAATATGCCCCCACAATTTCTCCGAAATTGGGGGCATAAAAACATTAATGTACAACTTTAACATTTTGCTAACGCCGCTGCCGCTGCCGCCAACACCGATGCTGACACCAACTCCAACGCCGACTCTGGGGGTAGTACAATAGCTCTTCCTGAACTTCGTTCAGAGGAGCTAAAAACGGGCGACTATATCTCGCTGCTCGCAAGTGGGCTCGATAATTACAGAACAATAAAAATTCATAATTTCATTCAAACTATTGGCGCTCTCTTTCAGATACTGGCATGTTCTAAGTACAAGGGGAGTTCAATAAGTTCGTAGAACTTGATATTTTTCTATACTATTCAAGATTTCTTTTTTCATTTTTGTGCAGTGTAAACCTTTGTCAGTTGAATGATAACAGCCGTTCAGTCAACACGTACATTTTTTGCTCTTATTTTTTGTTTGAAAACCTATACCCCAGGGTGTGCATTGCAGGCGAAGTTGAGCGATAACTTCGCCTTGGGGCTCAAAACTTCGCCCTAGGTTTCCCGAAAAGCGAAGTTCAAGTCGCCCTGTTTTTCTGGGTCGTAAGATCAATAATTCGTCACCATGACTGGCGCCAGTATATCAAATTTCAACGCCAATTAACAAAGCCCCCTGTCATTTATCAGCGTTAATCCCCTCACCGACCCTGATTGAGCTTTGATCTCAATAGGTGTTACCGACATCAAGTCGGTAAAATTAACACCTCGGCAAAGCCAACGGTAGTACAGTTAATCCACTAAGTGACGAGCGAAAGAGCTTGGATCCCGCTACATTTTGCCGACTTAATCTATCCATCTGCTTTGGCGGCAGGTGTAAAGCGCATCCTGATCATGGTCTTCACGGATTTCTTACATTATGGTATAAATTTTCTTATCTTTCAACTAGGGCGATAACGAGCAGAGTAGATATGTCATGACAGTAGGCTTATAATGATTGTCGCAATCTTCGAAGTTCAGAATGTTAATGCTGGCAGTGTAGACAAGTGCAGGACAGCGCATCAGGTTATGTTCTACATTGTTGTTCATAGAATTTTATGACTGCGAAAGTTCTGCGAACAGTGTAACCCCGACGCCGGGCTGCACTTTTCGCAAATGCATACCCGAGACTTACTCATTCTCGTCGAATCGTAGTCTACGTTGTTGTCACATATTCAGTATCGTTTACGGAATGAACCTGCAAATGAACAATCTCATGTCTCAAAATAAAAAAAAACATGCAAAAATTGGCGACCAGTGCGAGTTATGCATTTAAATCAATGCAAACGCGATTACCGAGCGTGTAACCGGTAGTGCAGTGGTTAAAGACGGTAACCATTGCCCGTTAATAGCTCAGACACGTTTGTCTAATCCCACTTGTTGATTTCAGCTTCTGATCAAAGGACGCCGCCTCTGACACGTGCAACTCAACTCAATGTGTCAGATTGAACCGAGAGACGGGAGCAGGTATCTTAACCCAGACATACACTGATAGCAAAGACTCGTATCAGCCTGCGCAATATTGTAATGCTATTTGTGTTTCCTGACCGCTAAGAAGGTCTTTGTGATATGAGCGTCACCGTTACCCTTTGAAAAGCGAATACTTCCGAAGAAGCTTATCAGTCTGCACTCTTCGCATGTTCCATAAGATACATTTTATGTGGTACGGGTCATGAGTTCACCAGACTTCCCATGCAGCGACTGTCCGCTGTGACTACAAATATTTCCTATGTGTCGGGTAAAATAAGACCTTACGCCATCTGAAACTAAAGTTAATCAGAGTCTTCCTTAATAGATTGGTCATCGAGTTAAGTTTTCATCAGACTTTGCGAGTGCGCACGCTAATCTGCATCGTATGCACACGCCGTTAAGTACCTTTTAAAAGTAGCCTTCGAAGTGGCGAGATCGCTTCCACCCATTTGGCATTGTGGATGTGCAAACGTCCAAACCAGCCTGCGCAGTCGTGTCCTAATAGTCGGGTTTTGTTTCAATATACAACTAGTTGTCTCGGAACAAGACTGCGCTATGTACGGTGCTGGTATAGAATTAACTTGAGAAAACTCAGACCGGCATTGAGCCGACGACGGAAATCGCGTCTTCTGATCAAAGTTTTTCCGTACAAACAAGCTATGGATCGGCGGAAGTTATATTATAGAGGAGCAAGACTCGGACCAGCCTGCGTATACGCGCTATCAGAATCTTGTCTTTTCGCATCAATATCTATGGCTGCTGAGAAATATCTAGCCAAGACATACACTCCGAACAGTCTCTGCAGATGCGCAAGCTGTCGGGGACTTCAATGCTACATTCAGTGTCGCAACACACTGATCCTAAGCAAACTTCAAAGACACCGCTAGACACTGATAATCGATCGGTGGCACGTGCAGATATGTACAGGTGTGTCAGGAAGAAAGATACTTGATGCGTATGCAAAGAAAACTGACATATATCAGCCTGCAAGTCCACGCAGTCTTATCGGAGTCTTCTGTGCTCACATTAAACGAGCATGAATGAACAACGATCAGTCTGCGCTGATGTGCAAATTTATTACGAATGGGGCCGGGAACAAAATTACTGACAAGGTCATAACTTGTACTTTCAGTTTTGCGTTTTTACTCGAATAGGACATGAAAAATTACAAACGTCCCACTTCGCCTTGTTTCTTTTGAAGTCGCTTGGCTTCAGCTGGGAGGCGACTTGATGTCGCTCGTTTTCTGGGGCCCAGTGCACACCCTGATACCCATAGGCAAAAATGATAATGCCCCTGTGCACAAGTCCAGAGTTGCACAAGCACTATTCTTGAGTGCAAGTTCGAGCAGTTAAATCACTGCCATACAGTCCAGACCTGGCCGCAAGTGATTATCTGTTTCGAAATTTGAAGTCCCACTTGCGTGGAAAGAGATTTCGGGACAATGATGAGCTGAAGGCTTCTACAGAGGCTTGGTTTGAGGACCAAACAGACGACTTTTATTTCAAAGGCATAAACTGCTTAACAGAAAAGTGGGTCAAATGCACTGAAGTAAAGGGGGATTATATTGAAAAATAATGTTGAAACCATCTTCCAATCAGTGAGTTAAACCCCGAGGTCTACGAACTTATTGAACTCCCCCCATATCTGTAAACATATTCAGCTCACCTTATTAACAACTAAAAGATATTTCACTTCACTTCCACTGGAAAGTTTGAAATCTCCCATTTCCCACACAGCGTCAGGTAACACTTTTCCTATTTCCTGAGCAATAAATCTGGTGTCTTTCCAATGGCTCTCTGGCATGCCCACATGATCAGCATAGTCATCACTGAACTTGTAATTATAAATCTTCATTTTCTGGACTTTCTTGAGCTGTTCTTTAGAGTCAACCTGTAAAAAAGAGAATGGTAATCATTGCAAAATTATTTCCCCTTGCATAACTTGATTATCTCCCTTAGCAAAAAAATACATGAAGGTAAGGGAGGTTAATGTTTATTTCCTTTATCATAAAATTTGCAAAATATTTTCTTCCTTGATAATAACTGATTCTAAATTTACTGAATACAGAGATAACTCATTATGACTGCCTATGGAGAAATAGACAAATGAGCCGCAACACAACAAAACGAACTAGAAACATGGTAACTAAAAGGGCCCCGCCTTTATGAAACTATTGATGACGTTTAAGTCGTATGTGCCCGACTAGAAATAACAATACCAGCCTTCCATTATCATGTTGTTCCTTCATATTAAATATGTTCTTTGAAATTAATCCTCTGGCAGTGTCATTAAGATATGGGCAAAATACACAATTATGATTGATTAAAGCATGGGCAACAACTCTGTGAGGCAGGAAACTGATGTTACCATTCTTGCAATCTGTACACCTTCGGATCATCTAATGATGCTTTATATTTGTACCAAGTTTTATAAAAAATATCTTCAAAGGCTTTAAAGTTATACAGCAGACAAGATTTCCATACCTAAAATAACAAAGGGAAGGTGTAGTTATGGTTCTTTTTCTGTGCACATTGTCTGATGAAGTTTATTTGTACCAAGGTTTGTGAAAATATCTTAAACAGTTTTAAAGTTAGAGAGCAAACAGGTTTTCTACACTGTAAACTACAAAGAGGAATAATTCTGTAAAAAATGTAGATGAGTTACAGTTCTTATTCTCTGCTCATTGTCTGATGATGCTTTATATTATGTACAAGTTTTATGAAAATATCATGGTGGTTTTAAAGCTATAGAGCTGACCTGATTTCTATATTTAAAATTACAAACGGGCATAATTCAGTAAACAAGAGGGCCATGATGGCCCTGGATCGCTCACCTGAGTATCCTGTGAACTTAACCTCAGAGACACCCATATGATCGACAGACAGAGTTTCACAAAGATTAAATGCAAAATGAACCCTTTATTGTGTACCTAAGGTTTTTATAAGATTTACCCTAATGACCTAGATTTTGACCCCACATGACCGTTTCAAACCTGGTCTATATTTCTTGGATATGAACATTCTGACAAAGTTATCAAAACTGTGCCCTCTAGAGTGTACACAATGTCTTTCTAAGGTTTTAACCTAGTGACCTACTTTTTGACCCAACATGACCAAGTTGCACCTTTGGTCCAGATTTGTTGGAGACAAACATTCTGACAAAGTCTCATGAAGATTAGAATAAAACTGTGTCCTCTAAAGCAGTCACACTGTTTTTCTAAGAACTGACCTAGTGACCTAGTTTTTGACCTGACATGGCCCAGTTTCAAATCTGGTATAGATTTCATTGAAATAAACATTCTGACAATGTTTCATGTAGATTGGATCATAACTGTGCCCTCTAGAATGTACACAAGGTTTTTCTAAGATTTGACCTAGTGACCTAGTTTTTTTACCCACAAGACTCAGATTCAAATTTGGCCTAGATTTTATATAAATAAACATTCTGACAAAGTTTCAAGAAGATTGGCTCATAACTGTGCCCTCTAGAGTGTGCACAAGGTTGTTCTAAGATTTGACCCAGTGACCTAGTTTTTGACCCCACATGACCCAGTTTCAAAGATGGTCTAGATTACATTTAGATAAACATTCTGACAAAGTTTCATGATGATTGGATCATAACTGTGCCCTCTGTGTCATTCTAAGATTTATTTCTATTTTTAGCTCTGGCGGCCATTTTGTTCAGCGGAGTGGAACCGTTTTAGCAATTTTTGTTCAGGGCCATGAGTAAAACATTTCTGAGAATTTTTTTTGAAATCGAGCCACTGGCTTCAAGGATGATAATGTTTAAAGCTTTTTTCTATTTCCAGCTCTGGTGGCCATATTGTTCAGCGGAGCAGAACCGTTTGAGCAATTTTGGTAGAGGGTCTCCTAAGGAACATTTCTGTGAAATTATTTCAAAATCGGCCCAGCAGTTTTGGAGGATTTGGTTGGTTGGTTGATTTACTGCTTAACATCCACTGTAAACAACTAAGGTCATGTCGGGACGGTCAGTTAACCTAACCACACTATTCCTGGGCAGGCTTAGACCTCCTAAGTCGTTAACCAGTACTAAGTGCACATACTTTCGCCAGTAACTGACAACTGCCCTTCTTGAATCAGTGGAAGGAGAAACGAAAGTATGTGGCCAGACCGGGATTCGAACCCATGACCTCTGACTTACGAGTCAGGTGCCCTACCGATTGCGCTACCCGGCCCGGCAGTTTTGGAGAAGTCGTTTAAAGGTTATTCTATTTTTAGCTCAGGCGGCCATACTGTTCAGCGGAGCAGAACCATTTGAGCAATTTTGGTAGAGGGTCTCCTAAGGAACATTTCTGTGAAATTATTTCAAAATCGGCCCAGCAGTTTTGGAGGAGAAGTCGTTTAAAGGTTTTTCTATTTTTAGCTCTGGCTGCCATATTGTTTAGCCGAGCTAAACCGTTTGAGCAATTTTGGTAGAGGGTCCCCTAAGGAACATTTCTGTGAAATTATTTCAAAATCTGCCCAACAGTTTTGTAGTAGGTTGTTTAAAGGTTTTTCTATTTTTAGCTCTGGCGGCCATATTGTTTAGCGGAGCAGAACCATTTGAGCAATTTCGGTAGAAGGTCTCCTAAGGAACATTTCTGTGAAATTATTTCAAAATCTGCCCAGCAGTTTTGGAGAAGTCGTTTAAAGGTTTTTCTATTTTTAGCTCTGGCGGCCATATTGTTCAGCGGAGGGGAACCATTTGAGCAATTTTGGTAGAGAGTTCCCCAAAGAAATTTTGGTAGAGAGTCCCCCCAAAGAACATTTCTGTGAAATTATTTCAAAATCTGCCCAGCAGTTTTGGAGGAGAAGTCGTTTAAAGCAAAAGTTGACGCCTGACGCCGGACAAAGACCGATCACAATACCTCACCTTGAGCACTTCGTGCTCAGGTGAGCTAAAAAGGTAGACAGAGTTAGGATTCTTTTTCTCTGCTCATTACCTGATGATACTTTACATTTGTACCAAGTCTTGTGAAAATATCTCTAACCGTTTCTGAGTTAAAGAGCAGACAAGATTTCTGTACTCAAAATTACAAATGGACATAATTCAGTAAATAATGTAGGCAGAGTTATGGTTTTTTTCTCCGCACATCGTCTGATGATTTACATTTGTAACAAGTCTCGTGCAAAAAAACTCTAACGGTTTCATGGTTATGAACAGCACACGATTTCTGTACTTAAAATTACAAAGGGGCATAATTCATTAAATAGTGTAGGCAGAGTTATGGTTCTTGTTCTCTGCACATCGACAGATGATGCTTTACATTTGTACCAAGTCTTGTGAAAATATCCTTAAAGGTTTCAGAGTTATCGAGCGGACATGATTTCTGCACTCAAAATTTCAAAGGGGCATACTTCAGTAAATGATGTAGGCAGAGGTATGGTTCTTGTTCTCTGCACATCGTCTGATGATGCTTTACATTTGTACCAAGTCTCGTGAAAATATCTTCAATGATTTCAGAGATATGGAGCGGACACAATTTCTGTACTCAAAATTTCAAAGGGGCATAATTCAGTAAAAATTGTGGGCAGAGTTATGGTTCTTGTTCTCTGCACATCGTCTGATGATGCTTTACATTTGTATCAAGTCTCATGAAAATACCTCTGACGGTTTTAGAGTTATTGAGCGGACATGAAATGATGACGGACGGACAGACGTTATAGTTCTTGTTCTCTGCACATCGTCTGATGATGCTTTACATTAGTACCAAGTCTCATGAAAATATCTTTAACGAGTTTAGAGTTATGGAGCGGACACTATTTATGTACTCAAAATTTCAAAGGGGCACAATTCAGTGAACGATTGTAAGCAGAGTTATGGTTCTTGTTCTCTGCACATCGTCTGATGATGCTTTACATTTGTACCAAGTCTCGTGAAAATATCTTTAACGGTTTCAGAGTTATGGAGCGGACACGATATCTGTACTCAAAATTTCAAAGGGGCATAATACAGTAAATATTGTAGTCAGAGTTATAGTTCTTGTTCTCTGCACATTGTCTGATGATGCTTTACAATTGTATCAAGTCTCATGAAAATACCTCTAAAGGTTTTAGAGTTATTGAGCGGACACAAAATGATGACGGACAGACAGACGTAAGGATGAACAGACAGACAGATGGACAAGGTGATTGCTATAGGGCCTCAGCAGACTTTGTCTGGCGGGGCCCTAACAAAGTGGCATGTCAGCCCAGTGAAGACTTTGCTACCTGCATGGCAAGCTTAGACCCTTAGCTATCCTTTAAGGGCATAACAAAGACTCTGATTAGACTGGGCAGATGCCCAGGCTGATCTGAGTCTTCACTTGGGGCACATGCCACTTTATTGGTTTTGTCGCGTCACAGCTCAAATTATCTAAAATGTATCATCAGCCCATCCCTTAGTGCCTCCCTCTGTTTCTGAAGCTGTGTTTTACTACTGATGTTCCTTTCTTTGTGATGTCTTTGAATATGTTTACCATATGAAGTCACACAGTTTTGTATAATTGCACATTTTACCAAGTAATGGGGAGATAACTGCACCAGAATGATTTTTTTTTTGTTGCAGAAGAACCTTTTATACCATACCTCTTTGAAGTCCTCTTTTCTTCTCATATCTGAAGTCTGCAGCACGTGACCAATCAATTTGACATTGCCGTGTATTGTGACAGCCTCGTCAGGGTGATCAATATTCACGCCCACACATGTGATACACAGAGTCCTGGGTGTGGCCTCTCTGCCAGTGTTGTACATCAATATCACTATCAAACTGACCTGGGTTTGATGCCTGAAAAAAATATCATTAATGAGCCGCGACACGAGAAAACCAACAAAGTGGTTGTGTGCCCAGTACAGACTCAGATTAGCCTGGGCATCCACCCAATCTGATCAGACTCTTGGCTAAGCACTTAAAGGGTAGCTAAGGGTCTAAACAACCTCCATACAGACAGCAAAGACTCTGATCAGACTGGACACATGCTCAGGCTGATCTGAGTCTGCACTGAGCAAAAAACCACTTCGTTGGTTTTGTCATGTCGGGGCTCATTTATAGCTAGACTAATGGTTCCATACCAAAGCCTAGTTGTATCAAAGCATCGTTAGCTAAACAAGGTAGTTAGTGAAGGACTCGGTCAATCTTCCTGTACACATAAAAGCAAGTGTGCTAATACTTTTTCTGCAAAAAATACCATTGTTTTTACATACAATTAATTAGAAATCTTAATGTCATGTTAGTTTAGAATAACGGGGTCAAAACAACAGACCAAAATGGTACCAAAAGCAAGTACCATTATGGGGGGGGGGGGGGGGGGGGGGGTAAACTGCTTGCAAATTGATTGCTGTTGTTCTAATTCTCATAACGATGGGTCTCTAAGATGCTCAGCAGAGCGGATCCATTGCTACACCTCAAGGCACAGAGTCTGTCCATATTGCTTGCTGAAGGACAGTGCTTTCTTAATATAGGTCCATTTACACTGAAACTTGGGATATGGGCTTTTGGCCTTTTAAGACAGGTTTTTGCTTAATATATAGGTTTGACTGTATATGGCTGTGATCTGGCAAAACCAACAAAGTGGCATGTGGGCCCAACAAAGACTCAGATCAGCCTGGGCTTCAGCCCAGTCTGATCAGAGTCTTAGCTGAGCACTTAAAGGGTAGCTAAAGGTCTAAGCTACCTCCATGCTGACAACAAAGACTCTGATCAGACTGAGTGGATGCTCAGGCTGATCTTAGTTTCACTAGGCACACATGCCACTTTGTTGGTTTTGTTGAGTCATGCTCAATTATTAACAACTTACCCTGACAATAATGTTCTCTGACATACTTCCAGCAATCATATAACTATTCTCCCCAAAGTGAACTTCAAGGGAAACTACTAGCATGAAGTATCTCTGGCCAGGGTTTGGACGCCCTTTCTTACGCATGTTGTTTGATGTGGTTTCACTGAAGTGCAGCCGTACAACTGTCATCTTGGAGACTTGGTCTGCTGCTATATCAACCCTACAAACACAAAATAAGAGTGACATGAAGCCGATGCAAATGAGTGGATGCACAGCCTGATAAGGGTCATAGCTGACTGCACACATTGAAGGGATGGATCAATCAATGACTTGCAATTGTATGTCCTTTTTAACAGTATTTCAGTCATACCAGGATGATGGGAGAGTGATAATGAAAGGCTGTGAGCAATGGAGTCCCATTTATAGTTAGTAACAATTCCACCTCCAGCCTGATTAGTACCAGGGGCTGTATTTATAAAACAACTTAAGTTGTTGCTATGTGTTGCTAAGGCTAAATTTGCTCTGGAGGAACAGTCTTTTTCGGGCTGTTCCTCCAGAGCAAATTTCATAGTTGTTGGGAATCTCCTTCATACAATTCAGCCTTAGCAACAGCATAGCAACCACTTAAGTCGTTTTATAAATATGTTCCAAGGAACTGCTAGATCTGCAGCCCAGCACTTAACCCACTGATCATGAAGCTCAACATTGTAAGGAAATATTTTTAAGGGGACTGGGTATATCATTTTTTCAAAGGGAACAATCTTTAAGGACTCCCTGTTTGCTTCTCTGGAAATTAAGCCTACTGAAAAAATAGCCATAAGAGGAGATGGCTAATCCCCCAACTGAAGACCCCCATGGGCCTTGGTAAAAAGGGTGCACTTTAAAACACAGATATGTAACGTATTGTCATTCTTTTATGCTTCTGATTGACATTATCTGTTTAACAGATGCATGATTATCTAACACTCAGACTAAAAAGTATGTTTGGCTGCTAAAAACAGCCACCATGTACACAAATGTATAGCATTATGATTCACTCAACTTTCAAAATCTGTGAATAACTTCTAAAGTACGAGCCCTATAAACCTAATTCTGAGCTCTCTAGTAAGTGAATTTGGACAAAGAATCCAAATCTGGATTTTTTTTTTTGGTGGGGGTGAGGGCTGGGGGTATGAAGATATGGAGCAGAGACTCAAACTGCAGCTCAAACTACCAAAGGGAAATAACACACAAAGTATGAATGCAAGAGTTGTCATTCATGTATAAGGCAAATCATCTAGACCTGTTCTGCATATCTCTGAAGTATCATAAAAATATTTCAGAAGGTATTATAGTTATGGAGCGGACATCTAAAACCATCACAGGGGAGATAACTAAAAAAGTAATAAATAGAAATGTGTCCATCGGACACGGATGCCCCACCTAGTACCTTGAGTAAGATGGCACCTTGATTAAGTTACTGGCACTTGTAGGATAACTAGGTTCATGGCGAGACTTGTACAATATAAAAGGCAAATCAAGAGATATTAAATATCAAAATGACCTATGCAGGACTAAGTTATAGGCCAGACACAAAAAAATTTCACTATAGCCTATACATAAAGTTTACATGCGCAGTGTGACCTTGACCGTCAAGCTAGGGGTTTGTCATGATGATCATTTATGCAATATAGTTTTGAATTCCACCATCCAGGATAAAGTTATGGACAGGACATAGACATGTTTCACTGAAGCCTATGCATAAAGTTTCAGTGCGTACTGTGACCTTGACCTTTGAGCTAATGATATGATTCTTGCATGTGACACATCAACTTGTCATAATAATTATTTATGTCAGATAATTTTGAAATCCCATCATGCAGGACAACATTTCACTAAGCTTAAGTGCTGACTGTGACCTTGACCTTAAAGCTAGCAGCATGGTTTTTGCACATGACACACCATCTTGCCATGACAATTATTTATGCCAAATAATGTTGTCATCCCACCATGCAGGACAAAGTAATGGACCAGACATGAACATAATTTATTATAGCCTATGCACAAAGTTAAAGTGCGGACTGTGACCTTGACCTTTAAAATAGTGACATGGTTTTTGCACGTGACACATCATCTTGTCATGATGATCATTTGTGTCAAATATTTTTTAAATCCCACCATGCAGTCCAAAGTTACAGGTCGGACACAAACATATTCCATTTTTGCCTATGTACATAGTTTAAGTGACCTTGACCTCTGAGATAGCGACATGGTTCTTGCACGTGACACACCATCTTGTCATGATGATCATTTAAGCCAAATAATTGTAAATCCGACTATGCAGTCTAAAGTTATAGGTTGGACACGAACATATTTCATTATAGCCTATGTACAAAGTTTAAGTGCAGACTGTGACCTTGACCTTTGAGATAGCGATATGGATTTTGCATGTGACACACCGCCTTGTCATAATGATCATTTTTGCCAAATAATTTTTGAATCCCACCATGCAAACCAAAGTAATGAACTGGACTCTATTTCGGTAACACACATACATACATACATACATACATACATACATACATACATACATACATACATACATACATACATACATACATACAGGGTTAAATCTATATGCCCTTCTGCTATTTCATGGCGGGGGCATAAGAAAGCAAAAGTTGTAAAGTTGTCATTCTTTTTCGTGACACATTGTCATGACCTGTTCTACATATCTGTGAAGTATCATATAAATATTTCAAAAGGTATTCATTCAAGTTATAGAGTGGGCACTAAATAACACCTAAAACCATCAAGGGGATATAACTAAAAAAGTAAGAAAGCACGAGTTGTCATTCTTGTTTGCAACACATCATCCTGACCTGTTCTACATATCTGTGAAGTATCATGAAAATATTTCAAAAGGTATTCAAGTTATAGGGCAGACACAAAATCATACCCAAAACCATCAAGGGGAAATAACTCAAAAAGTAAGAAAGCAAGAGTTGTCACTCTTGTTTGTGACACATCATCTGTGAAGTATCATGAAAATATTTCAAAAGATATTCAAGTTATAGAGTGGACACGAAATCACACCTAAAACCATCAAGGGGAAATACTTTAAAAAAAAAAGAGTTGTGATTCTTGTTTGCGACATATCATCATGACCTGCTCTACATACCTGTAAAGTATCATGAAAATATTTCAAAGGGTATTCAAGTAACAATGCGGACAGGAAATCACACCCAAAACTATCAAGGGGAAATAACTCAAAATGTAAGAAGGCAAGAGTTGCCATTCTTGTTCGTGAAATATCGTCATGACCTGTGCTACATACCTGTGAAATGTCATGAAAATATTTCAGAAGGTATTCAAGTTATACAGCAGACACAAAATCAACACAAAACAAGAGGGCCCACTCACCTGAACAACAAGTAGCCCAAGGGCAACAACAACTCACCTGAGTTCTAAATGTAAGCTTCCAGCTCAGGTAAGCTAATTCTATAGGATTCTATGACCTCATGGGGTGTGGCAAGTTTGAACCCCCAGGGACTTGATTGGCAGGATTTATATAGAGGACCGCTATACATTGCTACATACTAAATACAAAAGCTCTTGGCCTTTATAATGGTTTCATAGAAGAAGATTTTTGAAGGTGCTTTAGCTATATAGCTCTATATAAACAAAAGGACACCCTTGGGTGTGGCCAGTTTGGACCTCAGGTGCTTGATTGGCAGAATTTATGCAGGGGATCACTAGACATTGCTGCATACTAAATATGTAAGCTCTAAGCCTGATGGTTTCAGAAAACAAGATTTTTGAAGTCTTTCCCATTATAAGTCTATGGGAGCAGCACGGCCAATTTGGATCCCAGGGGGGGCATGGTTGGCAGGATTTAAGTTGGAGACCACTAAATGTTGCAACATACTACAGAAGTTAGCCCTGGGCCTCTGGGTTTAAGAGAAGAAGATTTTCCCACTGTAAGTCAATGTGAGCTAATGACCCCAAGGGTATGGCTAATTTGGACCCCAGGGGCATGATTGGCAGGATTTGTGTTGGGAACCACTAGACATTGCTACATAGTACATTATATAAGCTCTGGGCCTCATGGTTTCAAAGAAGTTTTTAGAAGATTTTCCCAATGTAAGTCTATGGGAGCTAATGACCCCTGGCGCGTGGCCAATTTGAAAATTTGATTTTCAAGTTGTAATTTTATGAGAGAGTTTTTCTACTTACCATCTATATACATACAGGATTTAATTCCCTTGTCTAGCTCGGACAACTCGCAAACTTTAATAAGCGTCTCTCTGACTCAGATCATCCTATGATCAGTATCAATCAGACGCTAAGAAATCAGTTTTAATTTCCTGTGCGTTCAACTACCTACATGTAGTCCACAGAAAATAAAAATATTTGTGGGGAGGAGGGTGGGAAAATAGTAGATGGTAAGTAGAAAAACTCTCATAAAATTACAACTTGAAAATCAAATTTTCAATTTTATTTCGTTCCGTTTTTCTACTTACCATCTATATACATACAGGATAGATTAAAAAGCCTTACCTTATGGATGGCTGGGCTTTATTTTCTGGACTTGACTGTCTCCTCTCTATCCTGATGATCGATACCATCACTTTTATAGTCAGTGTTCAAATATTTACAGGTATTTACATCCATTTTTTATTTTTTTTTTTTATAATAATGCTTCACATTAAATACAAAGTTTATCACTATATATGTTGTCATAATCTGTACTATTTATAGTAATACTTTACACAAAATACAAATAGCTAAGTATACATGTTCTCATAATCTGTACGTATCTCCAGATTCCATTTAAGGATCACAAACAAACACTTTCTGTACATTAAGTACAATATTCTACACTCTCATGTGTACACGTCATATCCATATCCTCCCACATGTACATGTCAACATATCCTATCTGTACACCTGAATATCGAGTTATTGAGTTGAAAAATACCCACGCAACTCGCAGAAATTTAAAACTATATACAATCCTTTTTTTTTTTTTTAATTCAGGACTTTAACTTCTACATCTCTAAGGTAAAACTTAGTGAAAGTAGATTCCCTAGACCAATCTGCAGCATCTAAAATGGAGTGCATACTGGCTCCTTTGAAAAGAGCCCAGGAAGGTCCAATTGCCCTTGTAGAATGTGCCTTAACTTTGACATCCTTATCATAAGCTAGTCTGATAGTCTTTACAATCCACTTAGCAATCGTTTGTCTGGAAACTGGCTGATGTGGTTTGACTATTGATAAAAACAATTTGCACTGGGTTTCACCTCTAATACTCTCTGTCTTCTTCAAATAATGATAGAGAGCTCTCTTAGGGTCTAGCTTTTTGTTGTCTTTATAACAGGGAACAAAAATTTTGTTTCCAATGTGACCTGGGCAGTCTTGTTTAGATAAACCTGTTCTGATAAAAGTCACACCTCTATTCTGAATTTTGACAGCATCTTCTCCTATTCTTAACGCTTGAAGGTCCAAACATCTTCTGAATGTTGTGATCGCTATAAGAAAAACAGTTTTAAATGTGACATATTTCAGATCTGCATGTTTTAAAGGTTCAAAAGGACTCTTTTGTAATAAGTCTAGTACTTTAAATAAATCCCATTCTGGAAGCAATTTTGTCACTGGGGGTCTAGAGTTAAAAACACCCTTTAAAAGGCGGATTATATACGGATGCTGACCTACTGGTGTATTGTCTATTGGCAGAAGCACAGAAGACAACATAGATCTATAGCCTGCAATTGTACGATACTGAAGGCCAGAATTGAACAGATATGTCAAAAAATCTGCACGATCCACTAAAGTGGCAGAATAGGGATCTTTTTGCCGTTCATGACACCAGCTATTGAACTTCTTGAATTTGCAAGCATAGTCTTGTTGTGTTCCTGCTCGCCAAGAAGCTGTGAGCAATTTTCTAGTTTCTTTTGAAAAGCCTTTATTTTTGAAGTTTCTGTTGAAAGCAGCCATGCTGTGAGATTGAATATCTCTGGTGTTGGATGGTAAATCATTGTTTTGGGTTGCTGAAGAAGATTGTTTTGTATGGGAAGTCTTCTTGGATATTCTATTAGCTTTTGTAACAGATTTGTGTACCAATGGCGTCTTGGCCACTGAGGTGCTATTAACAGTATCTGACAGTGGTACTGAGACATGTGCTCCAGAACTTTGGGAACAAGACAGATTGGAGGAAATGCATAAGCTTCCATGTTGTTCCAAGGAATTGACAGAGCATCTATCGCATAAGCTTTCTGGGATGGAAACCATGTGCAGAAAATCTGCATTTTGTTGTTGTCCTCTGAAGCAAACAGGTCTATCATTGGTTTCCCCCAATAATAAAACAGTTTGTCCAGAACTTGATTGTTCAGGGTCCATTCGGTTGGGCGGACTATGGGACGTGACAGCCGGTCTGCCAACAAATTTTGATGGCCCGATAAATGGGCCGCCTTGATATGTATTGCATGGCGTAGTGTCATTTTGAACAGTTCCCAAACTTTGTAACAGAGACTGACAGATTTGGTCCCCCCTTGCTTGTTGATATATTGTACTACTGTGGTATTGTCGCATCTCAAAAGAACGTTCTGATTCTGAAGTACTGGAAGAAAATGTGCTATTGTACGAAAGACAGCTTCTAATTCCAGCATATTGATGTGCTGTTGAGCTTCTGTTTTGGTCCAAATGCCCTGATATAACTGATTGTTCATGTGGCCCCCAAAGCCTATTTTGGATGCATCTGTGGTAATAGTTATTGAATTTGACCACTGGGCTAATGATCTGCCCTTTGTAATGTTGGCTTGGTTTAACCACCAACGTAAATGTTGCTTTAGGTGTTGTGTAACAGGAACTATCATTTCTAATTCGCCTGTGATTGGTTTCCAGAAATGGAGGAGATGTAATTGTATGGGTCTCATATATAGTCTGGCATTGGGAACTAATTCTATACAAGAGGCCATTAGACCGAGAGTGTGCAAAAAATCTCGAGCTGAACTGCGACTGTTCATTAATTTGTGAACTGCTGAACATAATTTTTGTACCCTCTCTGGAGTAGGAAGCACTATTCCTGATTGAAAATTGAACAGGGCTCCAATGTATGTTACTGTCTGGCTGGGAATTAAGGCAGACTTCTCCCAGTTTATTATGAATCCCAATTTGTGTAGAAGATTCAACAATGTCTCTCGATCGAGAAGGAGTACTTTTCTGATTAGATTTACTATTAACCAGTCGTCTAGATATGAAGCTAGACGAACATTCTGCATTCTCAGATGTGGGTGGTTTTAAAAAAAATGAGTCAAAAGTGTGACATTAGGGGTCTGTACACTCTCTCTTACATTTTATAAAGTAAAAAGATACAAAACTGCTGAACTAGCATCCATAGGATGGCCAGATGATTTCTGCACAAGCAGATCAAAATTTTTATCATTTCGGTCAAGTAGATCAAGAGTTATGACCCAAAACGTGCGAAAAAACACACATTTTATTTGTCCCGAGTGTAACGAAACTTCTGATGCATATTATTCCTAGGTCTTTAAACGGAAATAGCTGATTGTGGTATTTAAACAATCATATCAATATGAGGGGTAAAAAATTATGGTTAACTTTTTCTGACTTCAATTTATTGCAGAAATTTGACAAATTTAGTCAGATTTGTTACACTCGGGACATTTTTTCACCAAACCTCATTCAAGTGAACACCATGCATGCAATATCAAAATTAAAGACAAAACAATATGTTGATCTGAAGGCCCAATAATGTAACTTTTGATTAAATGATAAAACATATATTTAAAAACAGTCATTTTAATCATGCAAAGAGGTTAAGATACAATTTTAGTAAAAATGTCACACTTTTTGCGTTACACTCGGGACAAAATTGACCCTTTTTACTTGCTTTTTTGCTTCATACCGGTACCAAGTTTCAAGGTTATAGGCCTTTCTGTTCTCGAGAAAAAGACATTTGAAGAGTTTTTACCACATATGGGCATGGTGGCCATCTTGGTCAAGTGACCAAGACCATCTGAACAAACTATGGTTCCTTTAAGCTGGTGAAGCTCCATGTGAAATATGGCTTCAATTGACACCAGTGGCCTCTGAGAAGATGTTTGAAAATGTTGACGGGTGACAGAATCTCAATGACCTTGTACAAAAGTCAAAGAATGACCTTGACCTTTAACGACAAAATATCTTCATCTGGTCATTTAGTCAACCATATATACCAAATATTGTACCTTAGACTTAAATAGTTTCTGAAAAATCCACTGTTTAAGCATTTCCCATATAAAAGGCTACATAACGTACCAAAGTTGACAGTGTCATAAATTAGGTCAAGGTAAACGCACGATCATTTGTATAAACTATGATGG
Organism: Ctena decussata; assembly: GCA_963989385.1. Classification (NCBI taxonomy): domain Eukaryota; kingdom Metazoa; phylum Mollusca; class Bivalvia; order Lucinida; family Lucinidae; genus Ctena; species Ctena decussata. Next base: position 23,871,469 of record OZ022501.1, on the reverse strand, counting down.
GCTTGAGTGCCCAAAGCTATATACCAAGTTTCAAGGTCATACGCCTTTTGGTTCTGGAGAAGAAGATTTTGAAGGGTTTTTACCATATAAGGGCATGTCGGCCATCTTGGTCAAGATCCCGAGAACAAACTTTTATTCCCGATCACACTTAGACTCCATATGAAATTTTGCTTCAATCAGACCAGTGGTTTCAGAGGAGAAGATGTTTTGAAAATCTTGATGACGGACAGACCGACAAATTGACCTTGACCTTCAGTGACATAATATCTTCATCTGGTCATTTAGTTGGCCATTTATACCACATATTGTACCTTAGACTTAAATAGTTTCTGAGAAATCCACTGTATAAATGTTTTCCCATATATAAGCCTAACGTACCAAAGTTGACTATGTTGTAAATTAGGTCAAGGTCAACGCAAAGTCACCATTTGTATAAACTATGATGGGCCCGCATGCCCAATGCTACACACCAAGTTTCAAGGCCATAGGCCTTTTGGTTCTGGAGAAGAAGATTTTCAAAGGGTTTTTACCATATATGGGCATGGCGGCCATCTTGGTCATGTGACCCAGACCCCGGGTATAAACTTTAGTTCCCCCATCCCACTGAGACACCATATAAAATTTTGCTTCAATCTCCCCAGTAGTTTCAGAGGAGAAGATGTTTGGAAATCTTGAGACAGACAGACAGACAAAATGACCTTGACCTTCAGTGACATAATATCTTCATCTGGTCATTTAGTTGACCATATATACCACATATTGTACCTTAGACTTAAACAGTTTCTGAGAAATCCACAATATAAGCGTTTTCCAATATAAAAGCCTAACATACCAAAGTTGACCATGTTGTAAATTAGGTCAAGGTCAATGCTAGGTCATCATTTGTATAAACTACGATGGCCCAACATGCCCAAAGCTACATACCAAGTTTCAAGGTCATACGCCTTTTTGTTCTGGAGAAGAAGATTTTTGAAAGGTTTTTACCATATATGGGCATGGCGGCCATCTTGGTCATGTGACCCAGACCCCGGGTATAAACTTTCGTTCCCCCATCCCACTGAGACTCCATATGAAATTTTGCTTCAATCTCCCCAGTAGTTTCAGAGGAGAAGATGTTTGGAAATCTTGATGACAGACAGACAGACAAAATGACCTTGACCTTCAGTGACATAATATCTTCATCTGGTCATTTAGTTGACCATATATACCACATATTGTACCTTAGACATAAACAGTTTCTGAGAAATCCACTATATAAGCGTTTTCCCATATAAAAGCCTAACATACCAAAGTTGACCATGTCGTAAATTAGGTCAAGGTCAATGCTAGGTCATCATTTGTATAAACTACGATGGGCCAACATGCCCAAAGCTACATACCAAGTTTCAAGGTCATAGGCCTTTTTGTTCTGGAGAAGAAGATTTTTGAACGGTTTTTACCATATATGGACATGGCGGCCATCTTGGTCATGTGTCCCAGACCCAGGGTATAAACTTTTGTTCCCCCATCCCACTGAGACTCCATATGAAATTTTGCTTCAATCTCCCCAGTGGTTTCAGAGAAGATGTTTGAAAATCTTGAAGACGGATGGTCCGGCAGAATGACCTTGACCTTCAGTGACATAATATCTTCATCTGGTCATTTAGTCGACCATGTATACCAAGTATTAAACCTTAGACTTAATTAGTTTCTGAGAAATCCACTGTTTAAGCGTTTTCCCATATAAAAGCCTAACATACCAAAGTTAACCATGCCGTAAATTAGGTCAAGGTCAAAGCAAGGTCATGATTTGTACAAACTGTGATGGGCCCGCATGCCCAATGCTACATACCAAGTTTCAAGGTCTTAGGCCTTTTGGTTCTGGAGATGAAGATTTTTGAACGGTTTTTACCATCTATGAGCGTGGAGGCCATCTTGGTCATGTGACCCAGACCCCGGGTATAAACTTTCGCACCCCCATCCCACTGAGACTCCATATGAAATTTTAGTTCAATCTCCCCAGTGGTTTCAGAGGAGAAGATGTTTGAAAATCTTGAAGACGGATGGTCCAACAGAATGACCTTGACCTTTAGTGACATGATATCTTCATCTGGTCATTTAGTCGACCATGTATACAACATATTGTACCTTAGACTTAAATAGATTTTGAGAAATCCACTGTTTAAGCGTTTTCCCATATTAAAGCCTAACATACCAAAGTTGACCATGCCTTAAATTAGGTCAAGGTCAACCCAAGGTCATCATTTGTATAAACTATGTTAAGCCCGCATGCCCAATGCTATATACCAAGTTTCAAGGTCATAGGCCTTTTGGTTCTGGAGAAGAAGATTTTTGAACGTTTTTTACCATATATGAGCGAGGCGGCCATCTTGGTCATGTGACCCAGATACCGCGAACAAACTTTCGTTCCCCTAACCCATGGAGGCTGCATATGAAATTTGGCTTTGATCGGCTAAGTGGTTTCAGAGGAGAAGATGTTTGAAAATCTTGACGACGGATGGTCCGATGGAATGACCTTGACCTTCAGTGACATAATATCTTCATCTGGTCATTTAGTCGACCATGTATACCAAGTATTAAACCTTAGACTTAAATAGTTTCTGAGAAATCCACTGTTTAAGCGTTTTCCCATATAAAAGCCTAATGTACCAAAGTTGACCATGCCGTAAATTAGGTAAAGGTCAACGCAAGGTCATGATTTGTACAAACTATGATGGGCCCGCATGCCCGATGCTACATACCAAGTTTCAAGGTCTTAGGCCTTTTGGTTCTGGAGAAGAAGATTTTTTAACGGTTTTTACCATATATGAGCGTGGAGGCCATCTTGGTCATGTGACCCAGATACCGCGAACAAACTTTCGTTCCCCCAACCCATGGAGGCTGCATATGAATTTTGGCTTTGATCGGCCCAGTGGTTTCAGAGGAGAAGATGTCTGAAAATCTTGAAGACGGATGGTCTGACGGAATGACCTTGACCTTCAGTGACATAATATCTTCATCTGGTCATTTAGTCGACAATGTATACCAAGTATTAAACCTAAGACTTAATTAGTTTCTAAGAAACACTGTTTAAGCATTTTCCCGTATAAAAGCCTAACATACCAAAGTTGACCATGCCGTAAATTAGGTCAAGGTCAACGCAAGGCCATGATTTGTACAAACTATGATGGGCCCGCATGCCCGATGCTACATACCAAGTTTCAAGGTCATAGGCCTTTTGGTTCTGGAGAAGAAGACTTTTGAACGGTTTTTTACCATATATGGGCGTGGTGGCCATCTTGGTCATGTGACCCAGATACCGCGAACAAACTTTCGTTCCTCCCACCCATGGAGGCTGCATATGAAATTTGGCTTCAATCGGCCCAGTGATTTGAGAACAGAAGATGTTTGAAAATCTTGACGACGGATGGTCCGACGGAATGACCTTGACCTTTAGTGACATAATATATTCATCTGGTCATTTAGTCAACCATGCATACCAAGTATTAAACCTTAGACTTAATTAGTTTCTGAGAAATCCAGTTTAAGCGTTTTCCCATATAAAAGCCTAACATACCAAAGTTGATCATGCCGTAAATTAGGTCAAGGTCAACGCAAGGTCATGATTTGTACAAACTATTATGGGCCCGCATGCCCGATGCTACAAACCAAGTTTCAAGGTCATAGGCCTTTTGGTTCTGGAGAAGAAGATTTTTTAACGGTTTTTTACCATATATGGGTGTGGCGGCCATCTTGGTCATGTGACCCAGACCCCAGGTATAAACTTTAGTTCCCCTATCCCACTGAGACACCATATGAAATTTTGCTTCAATCTCCCCAGTAGTTTCAGAGGAGAAGATGTTTGGAAATCTTGATGACAGACAGACAGACAAAATGACCTTGACCTTCAGTGACATAATATCTTCATCTGGTCATTTAGTTGACCATATATACCACATATTGTACCTTAGACATAAACAGTTTCTGAGAAATCCACTATATAAGTGTTTTCCCATATAAAAGCCTAACATACCAAAGTTGACCATGTTGTAAATTAGGTCAAGGTCAATGCTAGGTCATCATTTGTATAAACTATGATGGGCCAACATGCCCAAAGCTACATACCAAGTTTCAAGGTCATAGGCCTCTTTGTTCTGGAGAAGAAGATTTTTGAACGGTTTTTACCATATATGGGCATGGCGGCCATCTTGGTCATGTGTCCCAGACCCCGGGTATAAACTTTTGTTCCCCCATCCCACTGAGACTCCATATGAAATTTTGCTTCAATCTCCCCAGTGGTTTCAGAGGAGAAGATGTTTGAAAATCTTGAAGACGGATGGTCCGACGGAATGACCTTGACCTTCAGTGACATAATATCTTCATCTGGTCATTTAGTCGACCATGTATACCAAGTATTAAACCTTAGACTTAATTAGTTTCTGAGAAATCCACTGTTTAAGCGTTTTTTAATATAAAAGCCTAACATACCAAAGTTGACCATGCCGTAAATTAGGTCAAGGTCAAAGCAAGGTCATGATTTGTACAAACTATGATGGGCCCGCATGCCCAATGCTACATACCAAGTTTCAAGGTCTTAGGCCTTTTGGTTCTGGAGATGAAGATTTTTGAACGGTTTTTACCATCTATGAGCGTGGAGGCCATCTTGGTCATGTGACCCAGACCCCGGGTATAAACTTTCGCACCCCCATCCCACTGAGACTCCATATGAAATTTTAGTTCAATCTCCCCAGTGGTTTCAGAGGAGAAGATGTTTGAAAATCTTGAAGACGGATGGTCCAACAGAATGACCTTGACCTTTAGTGACATGATATCTTCATCTGGTCATTTAGTCGACCATGTATACAACATATTGTACCTTAGACTTAAATAGATTTTGAGAAATCCACTGTTTAAGCGTTTTCCCATATTAAAGCCTAACATACCAAAGTTGACCATGCCTTAAATTAGGTCAAGGTCAACCCAAGGTCATCATTTGTATAAACTATGTTAAGCCCGCATGCCCAATGCTATATACCAAGTTTCAAGGTCATAGGCCTTTTGGTTCTGGAGAAGAAGATTTTTGAACGTTTTTTACCATATATGAGCGAGGCGGCCATCTTGGTCATGTGACCCAGATACCGCGAACAAACTTTCGTTCCCCTAACCCATGGAGGCTGCATATGAAATTTGGCTTTGATCGGCTAAGTGGTTTCAGAGGAGAAGATGTTTGAAAATCTTGACGACGGATGGTCCGATGGAATGACCTTGACCTTCAGTGACATAATATCTTCATCTGGTCATTTAGTCGACCATGTATACCAAGTATTAAACCTTAGACTTAAATAGTTTCTGAGAAATCCACTGTTTAAGCGTTTTCCCATATAAAAGCCTAATGTACCAAAGTTGACCATGCCGTAAATTAGGTAAAGGTCAACGCAAGGTCATGATTTGTACAAACTATGATGGGCCCGCATGCCCGATGCTACATACCAAGTTTCAAGGTCTTAGGCCTTTTGGTTCTGGAGAAGAAGATTTTTTAACGGTTTTTACCATATATGAGCGTGGAGGCCATCTTGGTCATGTGACCCAGATACCGCGAACAAACTTTCGTTCCCCCAACCCATGGAGGCTGCATATGAATTTTGGCTTTGATCGGCCCAGTGGTTTCAGAGGAGAAGATATCTGAAAATCTTGAAGACGGATGGTCTGACGGAATGACCTTGACCTTCAGTGACATAATATCTTCATCTGGTCATTTAGTCGACCATGTATACCAAGTATTAAACCTAAGACTTAATTAGTTTCTAAGAAATCCACTGTTTAAGCATTTTCCCATATAAAAGCCTAACGTTCCAAAGTTGACCATGCCGTAAATTAGGTCAAGGTCAACGCAAGGTCATGATTTGTACAAACTATGATGGGCCCGCATGCCCGATGCTACATACCAAGTTTCAAGGTCATAGGCCTTTTGGTTCTGGAGAAGAAGACTTTTGAACGGTTTTTTACCATATATGGGCGTGGTGGCCATCTTGGTCATGTGACCCAGATACCGCGAACAAACTTTCGTTCCTCCCACCCATGGAGGCTGCATATGAATTTTGGCTTTGATCGGCCCAGTGATTTGAGAGGAGAAGATGTTTGAAAATCTTGACGACGGATGGTCCGACGGAATGACCGTGACCTTTAGTGACATGATATCTTCATCTGGTCATTTAGTTGACCATGTATATCAAGTATTAAACCTTAGACTTAAATAGATTCTGAGAAATCCACTGTTTAAGCATTTTCCCATATAAAAGCCTAACGTTCCAAAGTTGACCATGCCGTAAATTAGGTCAAGGTCAACGCAAGGTCATGATTTGTATAAATTATGATGGGCCGGCATGCCCGATGCTACATACCAAGTATCAAGGTCATAGGCCTTTTGGTTCTGGGGAAGAAGATTTTTGAAGGGTTTTTACCGTATATGGGCGTGCGGCCATATTGGTCATGTGACCCAGATACCCGGAACAAACTTTCGTTCCCCCGACCTAGGTAGGCTCCATATGAAATATGGCTTCAATGGGCCCAGTGGTTTCAGAGAAGAAGATGTTTGAAAATGTTGACGACGGATGACGGACGGACGACGGACGGACGACGGATGCCTGGCTATACTATAAGCTCACCTATGAGCCTAAAGGCTCAGGTGAGCTAAAAAAGGATTTTTGAATATTTTTCTAAGTATTTCTATGGTTCAAACCCTGAACCCCCTGGGGCGGAGCCATTTTGGATCCTGGGGCCATCATTTGAATAATCTTGGAAAAGGACCACTAGGCAATGCTACATTCTAAATTTCAAGCATCTGAGCCTTACAGCTCTGAAGAAGATTTTTGAATATTTTTTGGACCCTGGAGCCAGCATTTGAACAAACTTGGTAAAAGACCAAGGCAATGCTACATACCCAAGCATCTGAGCCAAGCAGTTCAGGAGAAGAAGATTTTAAGTATATTTTAGTTTTGAACCCATATCCCCTGCCCTAGGGCCATTTTGGACCCTGGGGCCACCATTTTAACAAACTTGGTAGAAGACCACTAGGCAATGCTACATACCAAATTTTAAGCATCTGCACCAACTGGTTCTAAAGAAGAAGATTTTTGAATATCTTTCTATGTATTTCTATGGTTCTAACCCAGGACCCCCTGGGGCAGGGACATTTTAGACCCTGGGGTAGTTATTTGAACATACTTGGTAAAAGACCACTAAGCAATGCTACATACCAAATTTTACGCATCTGAGCCACATGATTTTGAAGGAGAAGATTTTTTAATATATTTCTATGTACTTCTATTGTTCAAATCTAGGACTCCCTGCGGCGGGGCCATTTTGGATCTTGAGGCCATCATTTGAACAAACTTGGTAAAGGACCACTAGGCAATGCTACATACCAAATTTCAAGCATCTAAGCCTTGAGGTTCAGAAGAAGAAGATTTTGAATATTTGTCTCTGCATTTCTATGGTTCAAACCTTGGACTCCACGCCAAGGGGCCATATTTTTGAAAAGTTTTCTCTGCATTTCTATGGTTCAAACCTTGGACTCCATGCCAAGGGGCCATGTTGGACCCTGGGGCCCCCCATTTGTATAACCTTGGTAAAGACCACTAGGCAATGCTGCATACCAAATTTCAAGCATGTGAGCCTTGCGGTTCTGAAGAAGGAGATTTTTGAATATTTTTCTATGTATTTCTATTATTCAAACCCAGGACCTCCTGGCGGGGCCATCATTTGAACAAACTTGGTAAAGGACCACTAGGCAATGCTTCATACCAAATTTCAAGCATCTGAGCCATGCAGTTCTGAAGAAGAAGATTTTTTAATATTTTTCTATGTATTTCTATGGTTCAAACCTGGGACTCCCTGCCCTGGGGTCATTTTGGACCTTGGGGCCACCATTTGAACAAACTTGGTAGAGGACCATTAGGCAATGCTACATAACAAATTTCAAGCATCTGAGCCAAGCAGTTCTGGAGGAGAAGATTTTTAAGTATATTTAGTTTCAAACCCAAGACCCCCTGCCCCCGGGCCATTTTGGACCCTGGGGCCACCATTTGAATAAACTTGGTAGAGGACCATTAGGCAATACTACATACCAAATTTCAAGCATCTGAGCCAAGCAGTTCTGGAGAAGAAGATTTTGAAGTATAATTTAGTTTCGAACCCACGACCCCCCCACCCCAGGACCATTTTGGCTCATGGGGACACCATTTGAACAAACTTGGTAGAGGTCCACTAGACAATGCTTCAAACCAAATACTAAAGCCCTAGGCCTAGCGGTTTCAGAGACAATGTCATTTAAAGCAAATTGTTATCGACGGGCAACACATAACGCACAACGGACGACAGACACTGGGTGATCACAATAGCTCACCCTGAGCCTTTGGCTCAGGTGAGCTAATCACAGCTAAAACCATCAAGGGGAAATAACTCAAAAAGTAAGACAGCAAGAGTTGCCATTCTTATTTGCGACACATCGTCATGACTTGTTCTACATATCTGTAAAGTATCATGACAAGTAGCCCAAGAGGGCAACAATCGCTCACCTGCCAGTACCAATGTGAGACCCAACACCCCCTACCCCATGTGGGCAGAACGTTTGGACCCCAGGGGCATGGTTGGTTGGCAGGATTTATGTAGGGGACCTCTTAACATTGCTACATACTAAACATTTATGCTCAGAGCCAGAGAGGAAGAAGTTTTATGTGTAAAGCTCTAAATCTCAATATTAATAAATGACCCCAGGGTGTGGCCAGTTTGAAACCCAGGGGCATGATTGGCAGGATTTATGTAGAATACCACTAAACATTGCTACATACTAGATATCTATGCTCTGAGTTTCCTAATTTCCGAGAAGATTTTTAAAGGTTTTTAGCCATTAAGCTCTTTATAAACAAATGACCCCCTGGGGTGATGCCAATTTGGATCCCAGGGGCATGCCTGGCTGGATTTATTTAGGGGACCACTAGACATTGCTACATGCTAAATATATAAGCTCTGGGCCTCATGGTTCCAGAGAAGAAGATTTTTGAAGGTTATTTAGCCATATATAGCTTTACACAAACAAACAAATGACCCCCTAAGGTGTGGCCAGTTTGGACCCCAGGGCCTTGATTGGCAGGATGTAGGAGACCACTAGACATTGCTACATATATAAGCTCTGGGCCTTATGGTTTCAGAAAAGATTCTTTCAGTTTTTCCCATTATAGGTAACTAATGACCCCCGGGGCATAGCCAATTTGGACCCCAGGGGCATGATAGACATGATGTATGTAGGGGACCAAAAGAAGATTTTTTTAAGTTTTTCCCATTATAAGACTTAGGGTAGCTTAAAGGAGCCCCAGGGTGTGGCCAATTTGGACCCAGGGGCATGGTTGGCAGGAGTTATGTAGGAAACCCATGCTGTGTACATGCTCTTAAAGAATTGACGCCGACCGACCCGACTTACTGCTATATAAACTCGGGTTACTCGGGGTATCGATTTCACATGTGTTTCTAATGAAACCGGTCGTATAATCCTCCGGTATACCAATAAATGATACAGAATTATGCAATTTCGCAGCAGTGCCCCAGGTGGTGGAGATAACGCTGTTAAAAGATTTTCTCTAGTTAAAAGTAAAACATAAATATCCCGCATCCTAGTCTTGATATAATCTAGAAAATCGAAATCCTCGTTAAAAGTTGCGTTGTTTAGGAGTTTTGAACGGATTTCTAAAATTTAAGCGTTTTGTAATATAACAATTTTGAAATGGCACGGGAACCAGCGAAACAGTATTCCCTGTTTTACAGTCTTTATAAAAAAATAGTTCCAGTTGTATTGCAAACTTATTTTCGTGTGATACTTCAAAAATATGTCTTCAAACACACTGACTGTATTTAGAATAAAAGTAGACAAAACTTTCTCTTTGGATATGCGATTTTCTAGAGTATTTTATGAAAGCGTTCTTTAAGCGGCGCACTAATACTGTGAATCTGGTCTCAGTAGCACCGCTGATAAAATGAATTACATGTATTATAACCGGGAACCAGAGATAATGGCAAAAGTAGTTCACAGAGCATGTTTAGCTGATACCTGCAGTGTCCAGATAATTAGGCGATGGCTAAAACATCTGGTTTGATTATCAGTGAGGCATAAATTTTAGGTTATTTTTGGTTGCGTACCACCATTAAAATGCCCCATAGACTTCAGTGTTAATTCCAATAACTTAAGATACTTACAAAATGGAGCATATCCCGAATCCATCGTCGCCTTCTGTCTCAGTCTTTAGGGCAAGCAAACTCGAACTGATCCTGGGTGCTTTGACCATGTCTTCACCACCATCTTTCTGCATGACATGTAAACATTTGAGGTCAGGGGTCATTTGGTGTACTTTCAAGGCTGCCAGTCTTGGGAAACCCCTAGGTTGTTGCCTCGTTCTGGCATACAAAATAGGTCCACTTTTATTAGGTTCAAACATCATGGATTGTAGTCCCTGAGCTCCAGCTCCACCTGAAACAGACAGAACATTCATACACATGCCATACACTCAAATCAGGCTCTTTCATGTTTCTTAGGAACTATTTTACACCGTACCAAAACACTCTGACGTCAATGGTAGTGCGCCACCTATTTATTTCAATTAGGCTGGTCAGCCTGTCAAATATTACCTGAAATCAAAGTAGACCTTAACTGGAATTACAAAACCAAGTTTCATTAAAATCCATCCATGGACTTAAAAGAAACTAGAGATGGCAGTAAGCATGGCTTACTATATACCCCCCGCATTTAACAGTTAAGCATGGACCTTCGTCATCTAAGTTTTACAAAGCTATACAAAGCATACATGTTATGACAACTACAAACAAATATAGCTCATCCTATAATCCTATCAAGGTAACTGAACATGTCTACTTTTATCTAATATTGGCTCTCGAGAGCAAAGCTGGAAAATCCTTGTAGAAAAAATCAAGACAATCGGTCAAGCAGTCTAGAAGGAGTAGTGATAACAAACTTTTATTACAAAAATTACAAAGGGGAATAACTCAGCAGGCAAACACTTCTGGGAAGAAATGGAAAACACAGGTCAACTTTTTTCGAACCAAATTTGAATACAAATAAAGCAAAAATGACTAAATCCACCCCCCCCCCCCCCCCCAAAAAAAAAATTTAGATAAAAAAAGGGGCATTACTCAAGAAAGAGGGGTCAGATTTCACAGTGGAAACCTTAACGCACATCTTCATACCAATATGTGTTCACATACTTAATTTCAAGAAAATCGGTCAAGCTGTCTAGGAGGAGTTGCGATAACAAACTTTTTTACAAACAAGTAGCCCAAAGGGCAACAATTGCTCACCTGAGAGATATTGTAAACCTATAGGGATATTTAAGATGCTCAAGGGCAGCTAACTCCACAGTCAGTGGTCCAATCAGGCTGAAAATTAAACTCATCCAAAACATTATGTATGCCCTCATTTAATATATGCAAGTTTAAAAAGTATCCGATCAAGAGCACAATAGAGCTGTCAAGGGCAGCTAACTTCGTAGTGGTTGGCCTGATCTGGCCAAAATTTGAACTGTTCAAGATATTATGCATTTCCTCATTACCTGCAAGTTTGAAAAGGATCGGATTAGTAGAAACCAAGAAAAAGTGGTGACATCGATTTTTTGGATGCTCAGGGCAGGTACTCCATAGTCAGTGGTGGGATCTAGCCGAAATGCTAACTAATCCAAGCTTTTATGCATATCCTCATTACCTGCAAGTATGAAGAGGATCCGATGAAAAATGAAAATGTGATGACGTTGTTTTTTCCTTTATAAGACTATGGGATTTTTTCAAACGCTCAAGGGCAGCTAACTCCGTAGTCTGTGCTCGAATCCTGCCAATTTTCGAACTCATCCAAGCTCTTATGTATGTCATCATTACCTGCAAGTATGATAAGGATCTAATCAAAAACCTTGATTGCAGCACCCTGAAAGTCAAACTTGCTCGAGATATTGTGTGAATTTATTTTAAAATCCGTTGAGAAATGTTGGTGCTAGAGCGATGACAAAGTTTTTCTAAAAATAGCCACAGTGACCTTGACCTTGGGCACAGCATCCTTAAAGTCAAACTTGCTTGAGATATTGTCATACCCTACATTTGTGTCAAGTTATTTCAAAATCCATGGAGAAATGAAGGTGCTAGGGCGATGACAAAGTTTTTCTAAAAATAGCCACAGTCTTGACCTTGGGCACAGCACCCTGAAAGTCGAACTTGCTCGAGATATTGTCATGCCCTACATTTGTGTGAATTTATTTTAAAATATATTGAGAAATGTAGGTGCTAGAGCGCTGACAAAGTTTTTCTAAAAATAGCCACAGTGACCTTGACCTTGGGCACAGCACCTTGGAAGTCAAACTTGTTTGAGATATTGTCATGCCCTACATTTGTGTGAAGTTGATTTAAAATTCGTTGAGAAATGTAGGCGCTAGAGCGATGACCAAGTTTTTCTAAGAATAGCCACAGTAACCTTGACCTTAGGCGCAGCATCCTGAAAGTCGAACTTGCTTGAGATATTGTCATGCCCTATATTTGTGTGAAGTTATTTTAAAATCTGCTGAGAAATGTAGGTGCTAGAGCGCTGACAAAGTTTTTCTAAAAATAGCCACGGTGACCTTGACCTTGAGCGCAGCATCCTGAAAGTCCAACTTGCTCGAGATATTGTCATGCCCTACATTTGTGTGAAGTTATTTTAAAATCCGTTGAGAAATGTAGGCAATAGAGCGATGACAAGGTTTTTCTAAAAATATGTGATGATGTTGTTTTCTCCATTATAACACTATGGGATTTTTTTCAAACGCTCAAGGGCAGCTAACTCCGTAGTCTGTGGTCGAATCCAGCCAAATTTCAAACTTATCCAAGCTCTTATGTATGTCATCATTACCTGCAAGTATGATAAGGATCTAAGCAAAAACAGTTGAGAAAACGTGATGACGCCATTTTCCCCATTATAACCCTATGGGATTTTTTTCAAACACTCAAGGGCAGCTAACTCCATAGTCTGTGCTCGAATCCGGCCAAATTTCGAACTCATCCAAGCTCTTGTGTATGTCATCATTACCTGCAAGTATGATAAGGATCTAATCAAAAACAGTCAAGAAAACGTGATGACGCCATTTTCCCCATTATAACCCTATGGGGGCTATCTGTTGCCATGGAAACCAGAGTTCTGAGCTGATCGGCACCAAAACCTAATGCAGCCTTTCCCCCACCCAAATGATGCTTCAGATAAAATTTGATTGCGATTGGCCAACTGGTCTCTGAGATATTTATGTTTGAAATTGTTGACGCACCCACCCACCCACGCACCCACGGACGACGGCTCGACTCCCATCCTATAAGCTCACCTCTGAGCCTTCGGCTCAGGTGAGCTAAAAATATAAAGGGGCATAACTCAGCAGGATAACACTTTCGGGAAAAACTGGAAAACATGTGTAAACTATTTTCTTATGATGCATCAATGAACCAAATTTAAATAAAATCATAGCAAAAATGACTAAACAAGAGGCCCACGGGCCACAAAGCTCACCAGATCTCTAGCTCAAAATTGCTATCAAAATTACTGTCACATTTGTACAGCCTAATACAAAATATTCAACTACAAAGTCTCAGTCTGAAAGTCTGTTGAGTTGATAACAAAATATATAACTATTTTCCATATTTTGATTGCAGTAAATGCCATTTTTCAATTTTCCCCATTATAAGTCAATGCAACTCTAAGTTGCCATAGCAACCAAACGAAAGAGCCGATTTTCATCAAAAACACAAACTTTCAACCCCCTCCCCCCCCCAGCCTAAGGATACTAAAGATGAAATCTGGGCCTTATTGGCCCAGTGACATCTGAGGAGATAATTTTGTAAGTTGTTTTTTTCCATTATTTTTGCATTTTGGTTTCCATGACAACCAGTAAATGGAGCAGTGGGTTCAAAAACAATAAAGCTAATAGAAGACTTCTTAAAGGAACATTTCTATAAAAGTTATGTCAACATATCTCCAATGGCTAGGCAGTAAATGCCATTATTCAATTTTCCCCATTATAAGTCTATGGGAACTCTAAGTTGCCATAGCAACCAAACTAAAGGACAGATTTTCATAAAAAAAAAAAAACTTTCAATACCCCAGCCTAAGGATACTACAGATGAAATCTGGGCCTTGTCGGCACAGCGGTTACAGAGGAGATAATTTTTAAGTATTTTTTCCATTTTTTTTTTTTCATTTTGGTTTCCATGGCAACCAATAAAAGGGGCACTGGGCCAAAAACATACAGCTGATAGAAGACTTGTCAAGGAACATTTCTATAAAGTTTTGTCAACATATCTGCAATGGCCTGGCAGAAAATGTCATTTTTCAATTTTCCCCATTATAAGTCTATGGGAACTCTAAGTTGCCATAGCAACCAAACTGAAGGGCAGATTTTCATAAAAAACACAAACTTTCAATCCCCCAGCCCAAGGATGCTACAGATGAAATTTGGGCCCAATCGGCCCAGTGGCTTCAGAGGAGATGTTGTTTAAAAGTGTTGACGGACATACGACGACGGACGACGACGACGACGACGACGGACACTGCCTATCCTATAAGCTCCCCCGGAGCCTTCGGCTCTGGTGAGCTAAAAACCCAAATAAGGGCCAAAAATATCAAGAAGGGGCATAACTCAAGAAATAGGGGTCAGATTTCAAAATGGAAACCTTAATGCACATCTTCATACCAATATGTGTTCACATACTTAATTTCAAGAAAATTGGTCAAGCGGTTTAGGAGGAGTTGCGATAACAAACTTTTTTTACGAAAAATATAAAGGGGCATAACTCAGCAGGAAAACACTTGCGGGAAAAACTGGAAAACACGTGTCAACTATTTTCTTATGATGCATCAATGAACCAAATTTGAATAAAATCAAAGCAAAGACAACTAAAACCCCCCAAAATTAGGGCCAAAAATATATCAAAAAGGGGCATAACTAAAAAAATAGGGGTCAGATTTCAAAATGGAAACCTTAATGCACATCTTCATACCAATATGTGTTCACATACTTAATTTCAAGAAAATCGGTCAAGCGGTCTAGGAGGAGTTGCGATAAACTTTTTTTTTACGAAAAATATAAAGCGGCATAACTCAGCAGGAAAACACTTCCCGGAAAAACTGAAAAATACGTATCAACTCTTTTCTCATGCTGCATCCATGGACAAAATTTGAAACAAATCGGATCAAATGTTGCGGAGGGACGACCGGACGGACGGACGGACAACGTGAAAACAGTATACCCCCCTCAAACAAGTTTGCGGGGGGTATAATTACATATTATATCAGCATGGGATTTCATGCTTTTTTGGCCGATTTTCCGTTTTCACAATTTACCATAGTGACAGTTCCAAAACTGAAATATCAAGCAGATAACTATAGAAAATGGAAAAAAGTAAACTGTTGTATATGGGCGGATAAGCCTGCGTTATCTTTTTGATCGATATGGCCCATTCATCATTAAAGTCAAGCCTCAAGGTCAAGGTCAAGGTCAGAGTCTTTAACCTGCAGCCCCCAAAGAGCTCCAGATAAGCTAAACAGGACAAAACTAGAGAAGGCAGTAAGCATGGCTTACTAAATACCCCCCGCGTTTAACAGTTAGGCATGCAGCTTTGTCATTTAAGTTTTACATTTACACAGCATACATGTTATGACAACTACAAGTGCACATCTATATACCAATATGTGTTCACATATTTAATATCAGTCAAACGGTTTAGGAGAAGTAGTGACAACAAACTCTGTTTTCCAAGACTACAAAGGGGCACAACAAAGCTGGAAAACCCTTTTGAGAAAAACAGAGCAATATGTGCCAACTCTTTCTTCTACTGTATCTGTGCACAAAATCGGAATAAAATGGAAGTGAAAATGGCATAAAAAAACTTCAAACTAGGGGCATAACTCATGCAAAAAGGGTTAATGCACATCTTCATACCAATATGTGTTCAAATACTTAATTTCAAGAAAATCTGTCAAATGGTCTTGGAGAGGTAGCGATAACAAACTTTTCTGACTAAACTACAAAGGGACATAACTCAGCAGGAAAACCTTTCCGGAAAAACTGAACAATATGTATCAGCTCTTTCCATATGCTGCATCTAGTAACCCAAGTTGAATACAATGGAAGCAAAAAAGGCAAAAACACTATAAAATAGGGCAAAAATATCAAAAAGGGGCATAACTCAGGCAAAAAGGGGCAGATTTTAAAATCAAAACCCTAATGCACATCTTCATACCAATATCTGTTCACATACTTAATTTCAAGAAAATCCATAAAACCATCTAGGAGGAGTTGCGATAACAAACTTATTTCATGAAAAATACAAAGGGGGCATAACTCCGCAATTAAAACCTTCGAGGAAAAAATTGAAAAATACGTATCCAATATTTTCTTATGGTGCATCCATGGACAAAATTTGAAACAAATTGGAGCAAATTTAATGCAAAAACCCTCTAAAATAGGGCAAAAATTATCAAAAAGGGGCATAACTCAGGCAAAAAGGGGCAGAATTTAAAATCAAAACCCTAATGCACATCTTCATACCAATATCTGTTCACATACTTAATTTCAAGAAAATCCGTCAAACCATCTAGGAGGAGTTGCGATAACAAACTTATTTTACGAAAAATACAAAGGGGCATAACTCCACAATAAAAACCATTGAGGAAAAATTGAAAAATACGTATCCAATATTTTCTTATGGTGCATCCATGGACAAAATTTGAAACAAATTGGAGCAAATTTAAGGCGTTGCGGACGGACGGACGGAAAGACGGACGGAAGGACGTCAAAACAGTATACCCCCCACAAACACAGTTTGCGGGGGGTATAAAAAGAAAAAAAAATCTTATTTCAACAAAGATTAAAAAGGATTCTAATGAGAACCACAATCTATTTTACCATTTTTACTCTAAATATTTGGACACCCAGCATTTTTTTTTTTTTTTTTTGAAAATGGAACCTTTCATCTTTAACAGAAATACAGAAATGGCCTTGTTCACCTTTGAATTTGTCAAATTTGTTTGTTGGTCCACTGGTCAAACTGTTAAACAATTATGTGCCAACAATGTAGACCCAGATCATACTGCTTCTCAGAGGCAGACTGATCTGGGTCTACACAGTCTGCTAAGACAATGTGTCCAAATATTAAGGGTAAATGTAGTAATATCAGAGAAAAGGGCACTTACAGAAGACATATGTCAAGCCGAATTGTCTGGCAGGCAATTATGGTAGCACTTGTCCTTAAGTAAACAGGGATTATCTTAAATGTCTATATATACTATGCAAAATATATTTAGCAAATTTTTTATACTTTGCAATTTTTCTCATTACTAAAGTGAAACTTTGAGCGAAATTAAATTGCAGTGAAAGGAACCGTATTTGGTGCTTAAGATACCATGGGATTACAGAGGCCATCTTTAAAGACGATGTTGGGGAAAAGCGATAAGCGCGGAAGGGGTCATTAGCCGAAATTCGCACCCATTGAAAAGCAACATAAAAATGGCAAGCATGTGATTTTTTGTACGGTCTTTCCTATCATTTTTATGCCCATTTTTTTTTTGTCAACGTTATTGAATGTGTAAAAGATAGGGTTAAGGTGAGGTGGGAGTAATTCAGCGCCGCCGTGCGGCAGTGTCTATCGCTACGTTACGTAATGACGTCAAACGTTCCGTTTGATAAAAACAAGATGGCGTCAACGTTAGTCGCTTCTGTGATCACATAAAATGCAAGGAAGCTGAGCGCTGGGTGAAATTTAAAGGAAATAGAAAGTGCCGTAGAAATGAAACTGAGAAAAAGTATAGTTAGTTTTCCGTGCGGAAGACTACTTGCGGGATAGCTGGCAGTTTCCTTTCAGTTTATTAGGCGGAGTTTGCAGCTGTTGAGTTGCAATAATTTTATAACAATTCATAAGACAAGAAAAAGAAATAGAAAGTGCCGTAGAAAAGAAATTGAAACAAGCAAATTCGGTGAATTTATATCCCCCGCCGAAGTGGCCCTGATTTGTTTATGGTTTATTTAAAGTTACATAAAATTTAATTCACTGAATACTTAGTTATGGCTGAATTTGTGGATTGTAATTAAAATCAAGGGCAATAACCCTGGGATGTGAGATATAAGCTGAAGCTGTTACACTTGTCTCAGCATCACTGCACAATGATAATACATTTTTTTATTCAGTTTCAAGAAATTTTGTTCACCGATACCTAATTTATGGCTAATTTGTGGATTTTAAATCCATTCAGGGGCATTAAATCATGCATTAATGCAGCAATTATGACAAAACTTAATGTGCACTGCTGTGTCATGACAGTACCTAATTATTTTAAGTTTCATGAAATTCCATTTATTAGTTGCTTAGTTATGACTCAATTTGTTTATTTTAAACCAATTCAAGGGTAACAACTCATTGCTTACTCAAGCAATTCCGACAAAACATAAGATGAACCAATGTGATATGGTGATACATAATTTATTTAGTATAAGTTTCATAGAATTCTATTCATTGATTACTTAGTTACAGCTAAATTTGTAAACCATAAATTGATTCAAGGGCAATAACTCATGCACTACTGATGCCCTTCTAATGAAATTTTATGTGCATAACCGCATTATGATGATACATATTCAGTTTAAGTTTCATGAAGTTTTGATAATTGGTTACTTAGTTATGACTCATTTTATTAATTTTAAATCCATTAAAGGGCAATAACTCATGCACTACTGATGCCCTTCAGATGAAACTTTATGTGCATAACTGTGTTATGGTGATACATATTCAGTTTAAGTTTCATGAAGTTTTGATATTTAGTTACTTAGTTATGACTCATTTTATTAATTTTAAGTCCATTAAAGGGCAATAACTCATGCATTACTGAAGCCAGTCTGATGAAACTTCACGTGCATCAGCGCATTATAGTAATATATATTTATTTAAAGTTTCATGAAATTCCGTCCAGTGGTTACGTAGTTATGGCTCCGGACGGACGGACGGAAGGACGGACGGACAGACAGAAGGACGGACGGACGGACATGGAGAAAACTATATCCCTCCGCCTTCGGCGGGGGATAAAAAGTTTAGCCAGTTTTCCGTGGGGAGAAAGCTGTATTCTGACAGATTCTCGTCAGTTTGTTAGACGGAGTTCGCAGCTGTTGGGTTGCAATAATTTTATTACCTATTTTCATACAACAAAGCCTAGTACAATTGAATCCAGAATCGTCAGATCACTGTCTACACTTCGACCACGCACTTTACAGTTAACATAGTAGCAGCCATAGACAGTCGTTTTCATACCACCCACTTTTAAATTACTAATTAACAAAAGTTATGCCGAATTGCAGTTATATTAAAAATTCTTAGACTCTCCCTAGCATTTAAAAAACGCCAGGCAGCCGTATCAACGTGGATGCAATGTCGACAGAATCTTTTGTCGGCGTTGATACCATAATTCAACGATCTGTTCTGTCATTGCTAAAAACAATGTGGCGTTTTTTTCGTGATTGTCTTTTACTTTTCTGTCTTTCATTTCTTCGTGTATATCAGAGAGCCGTTTTATTGTATCTCCTTGACACTAAAGTGAATCCAAGCTGCCTATCTTCTTTAAACAGAGAGAGAGAGAGAGAGAGAGAGAGAGAGTGAGTCGCCGAAGTCCATTCTCCTAGACACTAAAGTGAATCCAAGCTGCCTATCTTTTTTTTAACAGAGAGAGAGAGAGAGAGAGAGAGAGGGGGGGGGGGAGAAAGTCGCCGAAGTCCAGTCGTTGAAACGCTAATATTATAGGTTCTTTCTTGGGTCGGGTCAGGAACTGGAAAACTTGACTCGCTTACACTGTGCAAACGACAAGTGGTCAAGGGATTGTTCAAATGTCATAACACGTGAAAGCTCGCTCTAAAGCTGTTGCTTCTGAGAGTTTGTCTACTCGGGTGCGTGTCAACTGTATGGGAGGGCATAATGGCAATGTTTTCGATTTTTTTAAATTAAAAAGTAATTAGTTAAGACGGCTTATGCAGAGATTGAGAGAAAAGTATTACATCTGCCTTCACCCTGAACGTTCCCGACGATGAAAATCATGAGTGATGAAAGACCCAGACAAATTTTTCCGGTAGCCTACAAAAAGCGATAATAAATATGTGGCGCGAAAATTTAAGAAACGTTAACGTCACCATGCGCGACGTCAACATTTCAGTCTAAAGAGACGGCAAGTCGGGCATTTTATGCACATAAGCTCGAAAGTTAAGTCGGCGACCTACTATCTTTATTTCTTTAATGTAAACTTCTATCATTTGGCCTTACTGTGTTAGTTTTTGAAGAAAAAAATGTGTTTTGTTTTCAAAGAATGAAGGTTTTTATCAAAGAGTGACGAGCCAAAAAAGTGCGTTTTCCATAGAACGCCGTTATAACGTCGGGTTGAAAAAGTGGAAATATTGACGTTTTCGAGATCAGATATCTTGAAAACGATATCGGCGACCCCCCTTTTTTATTACATTTTCTGAAAGAGGGAATGAAAATGTACAATATAAGGAAGTATGAATAAAATCATGTGTTTTGTCAATTACTCCCACCTCACCTTAAGCTTGACAACTGATGAATCTTAGCCTGCGCAATTAACGTTAAAACGTTATAATTCGGTCCAATGTGCACGGGTTTACGGGTGCTTCAGTTCAATGCAATCAAAACCCGAGAAAAACCAATAGGCTAAAATCAAAGGTCACACCTCGATTACTTTAACTGCGAAGTTTCTTCGTTAAGGTGTAGCGTAACTGTGAGAAAATGATGACGTTAGTCTGAGCCTTTTGACTTATGCTCAGTAACCGGGAAGAATTTTCTTTCTGAATGGTTTATGTTATCATATTGGTAGATACCAAACAATCATTCATCGAAAGGGATTCAAGAAATACCGATTAGAAAGAACTTTTTAAGACGATAACGTAAAAACAAGGGAAAACGTCAATTTTGGAACTCTGTAAACCTCATACTCGTAGCATATTCAAATGTTTTAGAGCGTTTTCCTTTATTTTAACAGCAAGCCAGCCGCCTCATTATGGTTTTGGATTTTGTACATGATCAAAAATGTCCTTCAGATATAATGGTCTCAAAAACTGACGTCACGGTAATTCAAACGCTACAACTGAGCAATCTTGAATCTTTTACCTGCCAGTCTATCTTGAATGATCGGCCTTTGTATGTTTATGCAGTAAAGTGACAATAAAGCCCTAATATGGTGGATCTGACACATACAAAAAATTGCTATATTTATTGTGCATAGTATATATATATACATTGGACAACCAACAGTAGCATCAGTATCAGGAATTTCAAGGTGACCAAAGAAGAGACTCCATTATGGGCTATGTATATGGCCCAAAACAAAAGGGCATTCAGGCCAGAAGGCGCTCAAGATTTAGAGCTGGACATCCATATTTCCCTCCAAGGACAGCATCTGAAACCGAGACACAAAGTATTGCAGCAGGAAGTAGCAGTGAACCTGATGACATATCAGGGGAGGTAACTCCACCTGCAACTGCAGGACCATCAACAGAACCACCAATGACCCTGAGACCGAGACGGCTGGAACACCTTACTGTGGCCCAGCAAAGCCATGAAACTTGTGAAAGAGTCAGCAGTATGAACTTTGTTGACAATCAGAAAATGGAAGCTATGTTCAATGAACTTTTACTGCATGTAAAGGGAGACAATCAGTGCAAAGCTGCCAGCTTGAGAATAGTCAAGACTGAGAAATGGGGTTTAGGCTGGAAGTATGTATGGGGATGTGAGGCGTGCAAATTCAAATCCAGAAAATTCAAGCTCTACCAAGAGATTCAAACTGCAAAACCAGGACCAAACCCAGCTGCCATCAATTTAACTTTACAGACTGGCTTAAGTGATATGCCAATTGGAAATAGCAAGGCTAGAGTTTTGCTAACCTCATTAAATGTTGTGCCACCAACACTAGCAGCAATGCAGAAAACTTCAAACAAAGTTGGAAAAACAATTATCAAAGTAAATTCAGAGGATATGAAAGAGAAACGGGAAAATGTGCAACGTAACAGCCCGGGAGTAATGAATATCGCACTGGATACACGATACAACTCAACATGGACTGTAAGCTACAACAAACCAGGAACAAGTAGCTCTCAAGCTGTGACATTAGCTTGTGAAACCATGACAGAAAACCAGTATATCATTGGGACTGCCATTCAAAACAAGCTCTGTTCAACTGGATTATACCTAAAATCAAGAGGGTATGATGTAGACTGCCCTGAAGGACATGTGGATTGCACGGCAAATATTCCCTATGTGGCACCGCACTCAGAATACGAGCTTGCCAAATGTATTGCTGAAGAGCTAGCTAAAGATGATATACTAGTAGAGCATGTAACTACTGATGGAGATTCCAGTGCTGCTAGAGGCATACAGGACACCTACAAGACCTTATTTCCAGAATGGACAGTAATACGCCAAGCAAATCCAATTCACCTAGGTAGGAGCCAGTTCAGAAAATGTAACAGCGCCAACTTTAGTCCACAGATGTTTCCTGGCTGCAACACAAGGGCTGCAAAGAAAGAAGCTCAGAAATCTTTAAGTCTGGATGTGAAGCACAGATGCAGCCTTGTCTACCAGAAGCTTTACAAAGAAAGTGGCGGAAATATAGTTACCATCAAATCCAGACTGCCCAAGGTCCTGGAAGCAACGTTGAAGTGTTACAACAGTGACTGCTCAATGTGCCGTCGACACAGTCTTGTCTGTGATGGAAATGTTCATTCAGACTGGTGGACTCGCTCTGCAGCTCTCGGTCCAGCCGGCATCTGTAACCTGCAAATGGAGGAGAGTGACTTAATTCTTCTTAAAGAAATACTAATGATGAGACTAAGTGAATCTGCAGCTGAAAGCCTGAAGCTTAACACCTCCACTCAAAAGCTGGAGGCATCAAACAGAGGTCTTAGTGTTTCGGTACCCAAAAATGTGAATCTGCCTCGAAACTTTGAACAAAGAATAGCATCAGCTGTACTGCGGATAAACAACGCTCAAGGCACAGCCCTACAGATGAAGATAGAAAAACTTGGTGCAAGTGTATCACCTGATGTCAAAATTGTGTTAAACTCACTAGACCACAGAACATACAAGAAACAGTTTTGTGTAAAAAGGAGACGAATTGACCGCTTGGGTAACCTACGATATGAACACAAACTGTACATGCAAAAGAGAGACAGGCTAACAGCTGACTACCAGAAGGGTAAGCTGGATCATGCATATGCCAGCCAGTCACAATAGAATAACCACAGTCAGACGTGAACATGGCAGAGCAAGAGACCAAAATCTACGCACAAAAGCCAAGCAGTGGCTGAAGACAGACAGTCAACAGGGAATATCGTTTATTTGTAAAAATTAAGTTACAAATAAAGGCTTACTGTTCTGATGAGACCAGCATAGCTATTTTCACAGGACACCCTTGAATCTACAGCAATTCAAGTTGTCTTGTGGAAACAGCATTATGCAAAGAGGGTCGAAACTGTCTTTAAGTTGGTAAGTTAGTAGGTAAGTAAGTAAAAAGTTTATGCTCAAGTACCGGCCCAACCACCCGCATCAATAGGATGAAATTTAAAGAAAGAATTTGCTCCCCATATATATGAATTTGACCCCCTTTTGATCACAACTGATACAAATTTGCTTTCAGGCCAGCATTGCAACCTTCTCCAAGTCACAGCTCCCCCCCCCCCTTTTGCATTGAGATTGATCAACTCCTTCAGAAAGAATTTGCTCCCCATATAAACAACTGCTCCCCATTTGGTCAAAATTAAAATGAATTTGCTTCCCTTTGGACCAGAATTGCACACCCTATTTCCAGACCCCCCCCCCCCCCCCCCCCCCCCCCCAAGCAATATGCATCAACTTTTTCAGAAATGAATTTGCTCCTCTTTGGGGCCAAAATTGAAAGAAAGAAAAGGCATAGATTGATATTATGAACAAACCTCAAATCAGGCACTTCCTATGCGTGTCATGACCGAAACAGCGTCCTTCATTTTTGCAATGTTTTCGATTGTTATTAATGGACCGAGGTTCCAGAACCAAATGATGCGGATAGCAACACAATGTGTTATGACACAAGTGTGAACAGTCCAAAAGCCTGGATCTGCACCCCATTGTTCGAAGAAAACCATGTAGGCCACACGACTAACGTTCTTCCTCTTGGAGTCCCCAGAGACTGGGTCGACATAGCCAATTCTGCCATATTTCTTATCGGAATCGAGTCCACCTCGCCCTTGCGAAAATTAAACGCAGCTCTGTAAAAAAGCTGCGCAAAAGCTGGCTTTTCTGCAGCTTTTCTGCGTATTTTTTAAAAAGCTGTAGAAAAGCTGCGTTTCTTTTCAGACCTGCGGAAAAGCTGTACATTTTTTCAATTAGCTATGCAAAAGCTGTACTTTTTTGTGTGAGCTGCGCAGAAGCTGGATATTTAATTTGGTTAATTTCAGAAAGCTGCGTCTTTAAGTCTAAAAGCTGTAGAAAAGCTGAATATTCTTTTTTATTCAACAAATAAATCATAAAGATAAAATATGCAGCTCCTGAGAGCTGTAGAAAAGCTGCGTATTATTTAAATTTAAGTCCAAACCATCTTAAACATAAAGACGCAGCTATTCTACAGCTTTAAAAAGCTGCGTATTTAAATTTTCAACAATTGCCTCACCTAAAACTGAGATTTTGTTTTGCCATCTTGGACTATATACAATATCTAGGGTTGTGGCATGTCGGTTGGGTACGGTATATTTTTGTTAATTTTCTATCTTTTGTTTCTAATGATTTTGAGCACAAAGGGAAAATTTGTTCTACAAATTAGAATTGCATGAAGATCAACATGTTTGGTTTAAATTACGGAAAAATGAATATCTGAACATTAGCGTAACACATGGACACAGGAGCCTAGCTACATTTGTTTGCTTAATAATTTGAATTGATTGGGTGCATATTTTATAAAGAAAATAAAGAAACGCAGCTTTTACGCAGCTCTACAGAGCTGCGTAAATTCATCAACATTAATCTGGTATTATGTAATATTAAGCAATATTACCTTGTTGCTATGGCAATTTTCCCTGAGGGGGCCATGTGGCATAAAAATCTTTCCAAAAAAACTTTTTAAGTCATCATTCATAAAGAGTCAAGTAAAGAGAAAACAGTAACTTTAAGGCTAAACATGTGGAGATAATGTTTGTAACTTGTTCATTTTCACTGGATTTGGATTCTGGTAAGATTTAATTTTTCTAGAATTTCATTTTGTTCTTAATCTTATAAATTTTGCATTATTTAAGGCCACAGGCAGATAGATAAACTGACATACAGGCAGACAGACAGACAGGCAGGCATGCATGCAGCTCCCCCCCCCCCCCCCCCCCCCAGTGACCTCCCACACACACACACAAAATGGGAAAGACTTGAATTTGAATTCCTTTTGGTTGTTTTTCCCCTAAATTCACCATTATCTGTGAGCAAAAGTCAAGGGAATGGGATAAGCACTGAAATTTAATAGTTTTATGCTCAGTTTGTATTTTTGTTACTGCATGATTTTTACTCAGCTATCTGATAATTTACCATATCACTGTTGTTACCTTTTAAAGGTGTTTGTATAGCACTGTTTTATTATATTAAAGTCTATTTGTTTTTATTTTTGACCTTTCTGTTTTTCTGTCCTCATCCAGAACTTTTTAAAGACGCAGGTTTCTGACAGATACGCAGCTTTTACGCAGGTTTGCTGTTCAAGCAGTAGAAACGCAGCTTTGACCTAAAGCAGCGTTGAAGCTGCGGAAACGCAGCTTTTACGCGGCTTTGACTTGAAGCTGCGGAAACGCAGCTTTGACGCGGCTATAACGCAGCTTTGTCATAAAGCTGCATTTTAGCTGCGGAAACGCAGCTTTAACGCAGCTCTGAATCAGAGCTGTAGAAAAGCTGCGCAGAAGCTTCGCAAAAGCTGGCGGTATTGGCACCTGCGGAAAAGCTGCGTTTCTGCAGCTTAAACGCAGCTTTTGAGTTTGACGCGGCTTCTGCGTTAAAGCTGCGTTAGAGCTTCGCTAAAGCTGCGTAAAAGCCGGCTTTTCTGCAGGTTTGTATAAAGCTGCGTTAAAGCCGGCTTTTCTGCAGCTCTGGGGAAAAGCTAGCTTTTCTACAGCTTAAATACTCAGGTGCCAATACCGCCGACTTTTGCGAAGCTTCTGCGCAGCTTTCAAAGCTGCGCTAAAGCTGTAGAAAAGCTGGGTTTTTTTCGCAAGGGTGCCCAAATCCAACATTCACTGTTTGCAGAAATGTGGACCTTATTCAGAATCCTTTTTCGCATGTTTTCATAAAAACCCTCCATTTTAACTTCAAACAGGGAAATCAAGAGAAATCGTACCTTATGCAATCTGACCGATGCACAAAGTCCACTAAGTTCAGGTTTCATAAGTCAAATCCATGCATTCTGGGTATATTACCGAAGACAATGATCAGGCTGTACCAAATATCCTGCTTGCACTGACTCTTTGCTGATTGATACAAATCATAATGCACATTATCCCTGACATACAACCTGTATCCTTACACTGTAAATTTTAACTTAGTACCAGTCGAAGGGAGGTAATACAAATTTTCTCAGAGGACCAAAATTTCTATAGGGGTCCCCCATTTCTATGACCTGTAACTCTTCCCTGATATAAAAACAAACAATGAAAATGGGTTTGATCAGGAGAAGAAATGCATGAAAAGATTTGTGCCAAATATCAAGGCAATACCTTGCATAATTTCAGAATACCACTCAATTTTGTGAGTTCTCATAGCCTCACAAGTAGGTTGCGTACCACCATTACAATGCCCCATAGACTTCAGTGTTAATTCCAATAACTTAAGATACTTACAAAATGGAGCATATCCCGAATCCATCGTCGCCTTCTGTCTCAGTCTTTAGGGCAAGCAAACTCGAACTGATCCTGGGTGCTTTGACCATGTCTTCACCACCATCTTTCTGCATGACATGTAAACATTTGAGGTCAGGGGTCATTTGGTGTACTTTCAAGGCTGCCAGTCTTGGGAAACCCCTAGGTTGTTGCCTCATTCTGGCATACAAAATAGGTCCACTTTTATTAGGTTCAAACATCATGGATTGTAGTCCCTGAGCTCCAGCTCCACCTGAAACAGACAGAACATTCATATATCTTATAACTCTCACATGCCATACACTCAAATCAGGCTCTTTCAAGTTTCTTAGGAACTATTTTACACCGTACCAAAACACTCTGACGTCAATGGTAGTGCGCCACCTTTTCTCTAAGAGGATGTACACATCATGACTAGACATTGTTACATACTACATATATAAGCTCTGGGCCTCATGGTTTCAGAGAGAAGATTTTTAAGTTTTTCCAATTATAAGTCTATACAAGGGTCATCCAATAAGTCCTGCAAACGGCTGAGTTTCAGGCAAATGATAATTAAAAACAAATCAAGCAATCCACATTCCTACATTGCATCTTTCCTTCTTTCCAGTCAACAATTTCCAGAAACGTCATGATCTTGCAAATGGCGTTGCTAGGCAACTGAAGAATACTACCATTATGGGTATTGCGGTGGCTTCTAGTTGTCTGTTTAAGATCCCCTAGCTTAATTCAGAATCCTTGTAAATATCTGAAAATTGCTGGGAGATACGGAAAATAATACTGAAGTATGTACACGGTACCAAGGTTAAGATATTGCCATCAGTCAAGATAAATTATTGTTCAAAGGAAGATAACCATCTTTTTTGGGCAGCTAAAATATCATATAGAATGAGTATATGAAGAAGAGGCTTTCACAGCAGATGAAGTGTTTCCTAAACTGCCATTAATTTGTTATCAAAGAACAGTCCCGAAATGCTGAAATGTAGATATAAGAGAAAATATAATCTTCAAGTCTTATTTAATGTCGTTTGCAGCCTTAAGAAACCAGAGGTAAACGTCAAAAACTGTCAAAAACTAAAATTTTGCTAAAATTCTGTAATATTCTCTTGTTGCCTAGCAAGCACATTTTGTCTGGTAATGTGAGTGACAATTGTCTCTTATTTGAATTCTTAAATATAAGGCGATTACTTTAGAACATGAATTATTGTAATTTGAAAGAATAATAAACATGTATGCAGGAATTTTCTTCCCCTAACCTCTTGTAGAAAACGTCATGTTTGTGCAATTTCACCGCTGGTATCGCTTACACCTTTGCGTTCAAAACCCTCCCATATCTGAGAAAGGAGTAGCACATGTATAATTTTTAGCACATATATGTATTATATACGTAAGCTGTTAATGGTGTAATTTGATAACCCTACCTCAACTAGAGCAAGTGAGCAGGGGCTCACGTATACCCCCAACCAGTGCCACTGCCTAATGAAAACATACTTTAACACACAACTTCAATGCAAATGTCATACATGTACAAAATTCTAAGTCTGTGACCTTGACCTTAGGACAGCAGCAGCAGCATCCATATGATGTAAACCAGTATGAAATAAACCTAGTCATGTATCATTAGGCTCCACTGAAGTATATTGGAACTATACGCCAAAAACTACAGCATATGGCTAAGTCCTAGTTATTGACCCCTGGCCCCACCCATGAGCCTGGCCCTGCAGCTTAGGTAGTCCATAACGAAAGCAAAGAAACCTTCAATGCAATTATATAGATATGAGCAATCAAAAAGGTTTAACGCAAAACTTTGACATAATGAAAATGCCTAAGTCCTAATTATTGACCCCTGGCCCCACCCTGGGACTGACCCAGAGGCTTAGCTAGTTCACATCAAAGGTAATGCTATAGAGACATCATGAACCAAATATGAAAAGAATCTGATGTGTGGTTACAGAGATATGAGCAACCCAAAAAGGTTTAACGCAAAACTTTGACGTAAAGTTAACGAACGGATGGACGAACGAACGGACAAACGAACGAACGGACGGAATGACAAAAACTATATACCCCCTGACATACTTCGTATGTCGGGGGTATAATTAATAAAGCAGTAATGATGGCGTTTGCAAGACTTATTGGATGACCCTCGTAAAAGCTAATGAGCCTTGGTTCCTACAGATGTGTCTGCTCTGGGTCTACACTCTTTACCTAGTTGCTCAGGCATTTGTCTTGTCAAAATATCCAGTGATTGTGATAATTAATTTCAACTGTATTTTGTTCTATACTGTGGTGAATTGATGTGTTGTCCAAAATGCACCCTTTTTGTGATCCTGGGTTATTTAAACTTACCTAATTGTGTTATCTCAGTAATAGTGCTAGGGCCGAAATCTGTATCTACGCTAGAAAACACTTTCGCTCTCCCTAAAGAGTAGAGTTTGGCACTCATGTGGATGTTATAGCCTGTACCCCTCTGGACATAATAAAGCCCAGAGACATTCTGAGAAATCCCTTTGGGGCGCTTGAGGGGTGAATTTGTAAAATTGACAAAAAATGACTATTTTCTCTTATTTTTTTTAAATTTTGAAAAAATCGGTTGTCTTAATTTTGTATTAAATTACACCCATCTATATGTTGCTACATATGTGTTCAAATAAATAAGACCTTCCAAGGTGAAGAAAATATCACCAAAGGGGCCCCACGAAGGGATAATTACCAGTAGTATAATTTTCGTAAGTTTGACCCCACCCTATAAAAATGTTATGTTCTGAATCACTTCTAAAAGATTTTGATTTTATTTAAGTATGGGGGGTTTGCATATAGCCTGTGACATTTTTAAGTGCATAACATTTTTGTTCGAGATAACGGGCGTTCCACGGTAAAATGAGATGTGTGAATGCAAAATTCTCTTAAACCAATGACCAAACTATTTAAATTTAAACTACAACTGTCTCTCATTGACATGGAATAACGCATTTTGGTTGGAATTTTGTTGATGAACACTGAAATATTTAAATAAATATATAATCGCTTAATCTGATGCAAATTTGGCACACATGTTAGTCCTTAATATTAAGTCTATATAAACCCTGAAGAAAAAGGTTACCCGTCATTAAGCCACAGCCCAGTTTAATCTGTATCAAAAATAATGTAGTAAATAGACATTTTATTAAGTTCCCTTACAAGGTGGTAGCCTGTTAAAAAATATATACATATTCATAATTATGTGATGCTGACTTATATATGTTACATATTTATATGTAAAATACAATATATACGAGTACAAAATGCACAATATGATTCGATTATACTGTATAAAGATAAAATGTCATTTTAAAAACTTGTGGAACCAGGGCTATTTCGAGCTTAAAAGTGTATAAGTGCATAGTATAACCTAATCGTCATGGTACCTTGTTGTTCAATACAAACGGTTGCATGTGGGCAGATGGATCTCATCAGCCTGGGAGGGTAATAAGAACTACATGTAGAAGGGTAGGTACAATTCTTAGCCTTGGTTGGCAGTCCACCTAGGAATTCTTTGCAAGGCCTGTAAACAAAACGTGCTAAAGATCACATGTAAAAACAGCATCACTGGGTTGAAGACTTCCTAGAAGAAGTCAACGGCCAGTGCAGAGCACCAACATGAGTTCAAACGGCCAGTGCAGAGCACCAACATGAGTTCAACAGTCGTGTGTTACTTCAGGGATACAGACTAGCGGTCGCCCACTCGCCCACTGCGAGTAAAAAATCGGGTGGGCGCCTAAAATTAAAATGACAGTCGCCGAGCTTGCGAGCATCAGCTGTCAGCGAGTGACTGGTCTGTTTTCGCCTTAGATTGGTCTCCCCTTGTTTTGGAGTAAAATCGGCCACCTCAAAGCGCACTGCAAACTTCCGCACCGATATCTGCATTGAATATTCGGTGTTCCGTCATACTTGTGCGTTGGATTTTATTCACTATCGAAAAATCAACATGGCCGCCTCCTCCGTTTGACAAAATCTTGACCATTTGTAAATTTTTCGAGCAAAATGTGGCAATTCATCGCTGGTGTTTCACATCCGGTAGCTAAAAGAAAGGAGGATTTACTACAAAGCCTACGGAAACAGTGCAAATCTCGTGCAGATTCTGAATAAAAAAATTGTCATATTTCTGATGTTTTAAATGTGGGCCCCTAAATTTCTGGCTGGGCGACTAATTTTCAGTTTTTAGGGGCCCAGCTTGCTCCTATGAAAAATTAGTTAGTCTGTATCCCTGTACTTGCAAGATCCGAGCGAGCCTGGCTTAGCTTGATACAACATCTAGATTTCAGAGATCACTGTTGATTAGGATAGGCCTAATCAGCTTGTCCTGTTCCGTCTGGTTGTATTATACACTGCTCAAAATATTTAAAGGAGCAGCTGATATTTTCCCATAGACATTACTACAACATATACCCAGTTCCATGGCCCATAAATTCGACCGCTAAAGGTCAAGCATTCCCCATTCCTTTGCAGCGGTTGCAAGAACAATCAAAGTTTTAGACAACAAGAAGTTCAATACAACTGATACTCAGATCATTTCCATGGAACAAATTTTGCATTTTTTGATTTTTCTGAAAATGAGGCATCTTTCTGGAAGTCTATAAAATCTTATAAACTAGAGTTCAAAGTGATCCTTTCAAACGGGTCACCTTGTAAGACATTCAGCTTCATAGGCAAACTGATTGTGTTGATTTTGGTTGTAATTTTCATGCTGTTCCCCTGTTCTAAAAAAATGCAATTTTTTACCAAAATTTCATTTGTACAAAAAACAGTCCATGGACATGGGCAGGGCAAATATTGGATCAAAACTTGTCCTGTCAGTAATCTCGACCCTCTTTAAAAACTAGACAATCACTAAAGGTGATGAATGCCCCCGCCATATGCCTCACTAGAAAAGTAATGTGTTAAAACATAGTTGTGTGAAGTTACATCAAAATCTGTCAATAAATAAAGGTGCTAGAGGGATGACTGAGTTTTTCTTAAAAATAGCAACTGTGACCTTGACCTTGGAACTACAACCCTGAAAGGTTTACTTGTCCAAGATATTGTCATACTTAATATATGTGTGAAGTTCTATCAAAATCAGTTTAAAACTAGACAATCACTAAAGGTGATGAATGCCCCCGCCATATGCCTTACTAGAAAAGTAATGTGTTAAAACATATTTGTGTGAAGTTACATCAAAATCTGTCAATAAATAAAGGTGCTAGAGGGATGACTGAGTTTTTCTTAAAAATAGCAACTGTGACCTTGACCTTGGAACTACAACCCTGGAAGGTTTACTTGTCCAAGATATTGTCATATGTGTGAAGTTATATCAAAATCAGTTAATAAATAAAGGCGCTAGAACCATGACAAAGATTTACATGTACCTATAATAGAATCTGTGACCTTGACCTTGGACCTACAATGAAACGTAAATTTGTCCCAGATATTGTCAAGTTAAATATTTGTGTCAAGTTATGCCAAAATCATTCCAGAGGGATGACAGCATATTTTCTAAAATAGCAAATATGACCTTGACCTTTACCCTGAAACTCTGGATCACGAACTTGTCCAAGATATTGTCACACTAAACATTTGAGTGAAGTTACATCAAAATTGTCAATGAATAGAGGAGTAGAGGAATGATAAAGTTTTTTTCTAAAAATAGCAACTGTGACCTTGACCTTGGACCTGCGGTGCTGAAACAGTAATTTATTCAAGATATTGTTATACTTAACATTTATGTGAAGTTACATCAAAATCGATCTATAAATGAAAGCGCTGGAGCAATGCCCTAGTTTTTCTGAAAATAGCAACTGTGACCTTGACCTTCATCCTACAAACCTGAAACGCAAAGTTGTTCGAGGTTCTGTCATACCCAATAAAGCAGTGATGTAATATCAAAATCTGTTAATAAATGAGGCCGCTAGAGTGACGATAAAAGGTGAGATTGTATTTAAGCTATGGAAATATGGTCAAAATATGTATGTTATTCAAGGGGACATAATTCTGCAATTAAGACCTGACTGAAAGTTATGTTTCCTTTATGCACATGTTCAATGCATGTCTGAACTGTGTTGCAAGTTTCAAATCCCTACATCAAATACTATTGGAGGAGTTGCAGAGACAGAAACAGTACTACAAAGTGTGAAATATGCTCAAAATATGCATGTCATTCAAGGGGATGTAATTCTGCCATAATGACCTGGATCAAAGTTTTGTTTCCTTTATGCACATGTTCAATGCACGTCTGAACTGTGTTACAAGTTTCAAATCCCTACATCAAATACAATTGGAGGAGTTGCAGAGACAAGAACAGTACTACAAATGTGAAATATGGTCAAAATATTTATGTTATTCAAGGGGACATAATTCTGCAATAAAGACCTTAATCAAAGATCTGTTTCCTTTATGCATATGTTCAATGCATGTCTGAACTGTGTTGCAAGTTTCAACTCCCTACATCAAATACTGTAGGAGGAGTTGCGGAGACAAGAACAGTACTCAAATGTGAAATATGGTTATAATATGTATATTATTCAATGGGACATAATTCTGCAACCAAGACCTTAATCAAAGTTCTGTTTCCTTTATGCACATGTTCAATGCATGTCTGAACTGTGGTGCAAGTTTCAGCTCCCTGCATCAAATACTGTAGGAGGAGTTGCGGAGACAAGAACAGTACTCAAATGTGAAATATGGTTATAATATGTATATTATTCAAGGGGACATAATTCTGCAATAAAGATCTTAATCAAAGTTCTGTTTCCTTTATGCACATGTTCAATGCATGTCTGAACTGTGTTCCAAGTTTCAGCTCCCTGCATCGAATACTGTAGGAGGAGTTGCGGAGACAAGAACAGTACTACAAAGTGTGACGGACGGACGTACGTACGTACGTACGGACGGACGTATGCACGGACGGACAAGGGCAAAACTATATGCCCCTCCCCACTTCGTGGCGGGGGCATAAAAAATGGCAAAATTTGGAAATGTTTTGTCTTTGTCGAGCGAAAGTAAATGGCCCTCAAAGTGAGGATGCGTTGCACTGTCATCAATGGAAAATATTTGGCGTTCCTTTAAATGTTTTGAGCAGTGTATTTAGTGGCTTGCTGAACGAGACGCCACTTCCACCTCCATGAGTCTCCCAAGCCTAGGGGTCAGTTTAGGTTGGTGTAGACCCAACATCAAAGAGTGATTGTCTTCCTAGAAGAGGTAAACTCCCCGGGTAGAATAACACTCTTAGCCAACGGACACGTGTTCATGACCAAGGCGAGCCACATAATTTTCATGTAATTCGGTTGTGGTCAACATAATCAGCCTGGAGAAGTATGGGCTCCATCAGGCTGACTTTTGCCCAAGTAACATTTTGGAAGACAGACCAAAGGATACATTTTGTCGTTGTGTTATTGTTTAACGTCCACGGTAAACAGCTATGGGCGTGTGGGTATGGTCAGTTAGCCTAACCATACTGTTCCTGGGCAGGCTTAGACCTCCTAAGCGATTAACCAGTACTAAGTGCACTTACTGGCACCAGTAACTGACAACTGCCCTTCTTGAATCAGCGGAAGCGGCCGGACCGGGTATCAAATCCAGGACCTCTGACTTATAAGTCAGGCGCGCTACCGACTGCGCTACGCGCCCCACACCCCCTTCCCCCCAATGATACTTAGATACTGGGTCTGTCGGGGCCCGGCTTAACAATGATCACACCTACCGTTTGTCATTAGTAAGTAGTTGATAAGCGTGCGACTGATGTGATAAAGGTCGAGAAAAGGAGAGGTAGGGAGAAACATCTCAGTAGGAACCTGGTATGTGAGAGCTCTGAGGCCATCCGGGAAACTTGAAGAGCTGATCCACAAAATGGACAGGTACTTCTGGAACATATTGGAGCTCTGAGAGATACATTGAGAACTTTAGTGAATGTCAACGGATGACAGATATAAGGCTTGGCAACCAGTCTGCAGCAGACTCTCCGTTTGCGAGCAGCTCCGTACAATGTCAAAACACAATCATAAAGACCTGAGCAAGATGACAAGAAGGTAGACCATTTCTACCAGTAACTCCTGTAAATTACGAAAGATATTCTGGTAGTACAAACTGATTTGAATGGCAAGTGGAAGGGAATCACAAACAGAATGGAGAGACGCAGGACCCTACTGCCATGCCGAGACAAATGAGAGAGGTCTCAAACTCCTACATTTGCAACTTTAACAACCTGTACTGACAAATACCTGGGCCACACAAACCATCCACAAGGTGGACATAGCACAGCGGAGACAGGAGGCATTAAGACCAGATTGACTACATCTGGTGAAGAAGCGGTTCCAATGTGGAGGACAAGGAGCCTTCTTAGCGCAGACATAGGAAGTGTACATTAACTGTTGATGATTACCTCTTAAGTTCGTCTGAAGGAGACCAGACAGACAACCCAGCCAAGACTGACGTTTCACCGTGAAAAGTTAAAAAACCCAGACGTGGACATGCACATTCCAAGTAACAATAGGCGGGAACTTTGTTCCAGTCATCAGTCTGGGGGATGATGACAGACATAGACAGCATAACTACAAACTAGAATACAACATTGACTGACACAGCCAGTGAGATACTTGGGAAGGAACATCAGAGGACAACGCCCCTGTCACCAGATATGTTCTTGATCTCGCTGAAGAAGAGCCGATATGAAACAGAAGGAGTGAAAGAATACAGGTATGAAACAGAAGGAGTGAAAGAATACAGGACAGCTGACAAGAGGGTTCAAAAGACCCTGAAGAAAGCAGAAGAGGGCAGTGCGAGGAGATTGAAACTTGCCTGAACAAAAATATCAGCATAACAGATGGTGAAGGATCTAACTTCAGGGAAACAGGGTAGATCAACAAAAATCCAGGACTAGTCTGGAACATGTCTAAAAGAGCACCGAATTCTCAGCAGATGGATGGAACATTGCTCAGAGCTATACAACCATGTGTTATGGTGACAATACAGTTCTGGACTGCACTTGGCACTGAGAAAAAGATCTACAACCGATCCTTGGCGAGGCAGCTTAGATTGCAGTAGCTGCACTGAAAAAGGAAAAATCTGCCAGAGTTGATAATATTTCAATAGAACTTGTTCAAGCAGGCGGGGAGAACATGAAAGGTCTATAAAAAGTTCTGAAGAACAGAAGAATGGCCAAGCCCAATGACTCCGTCGCTGGTTACTACGCTCCCTCAAGAGGGTCAAAAGCAGCTCTGCCAGAACTACAGATCCATCGGCCTCAAAGTAAAGTCATGCTTAAAGTCATCTTGAACAGGCTCAAAGCCCAAGTTGAAGAGATTATCGCTGAACAAAAGGCTGGTTTCAGTGTCGGAAGAAGCACAACAGAACAGATAGGCCTATTCTCTGTAGAAATTACTCAGGTGAGCAGATGGTCATTTTTGAGTCTCCTGGGCGTTTCTCGAAATGTCTCCGGGCCAAAATCTG
The DNA here is from genome assembly GCA_963989385.1 of Ctena decussata. Lineage (NCBI taxonomy): Eukaryota > Metazoa > Mollusca > Bivalvia > Lucinida > Lucinidae > Ctena > Ctena decussata. The sequence goes on along the minus strand of OZ022501.1, from coordinate 23,835,062 downwards.
TGGTAAAATAAATGTATATTTCAATGCATAGAGTTGCCAAACTCTACTATTAAAGGAGAGCGAACCTCTTTTTTTTCTCCTGGGCTCCTGGACTATAATAACTCCTACTGTTCCTGGAGATAAACTTTAATTTATGCAAATAATGTGGACACAGGATCAATTTATACCTCCACTATTATATTCTATGCTATTCTATCCCATGGGCACCACAGATGACTTCGAAACAATCCCTTTCCATCTTGTCCTGTTTTCAGCTGCCCTAGTTGAGCTGGCAAAATCCATCCCAGTCCACTCTCTAATATTGTCTTCCCACCTCTTCTTCTTTTTCCTTTCACTGTGCCCTGTAGAATAGTCTTTGCTAAACCAGAAGACCTTGAGACATGGCCAAACCACCTTAGTTTCGGTTTCTTGACCAGCGTCAGGAGTTCATCATATTCTTAAATGGCTGCTTGGATCTTTCTGCGAACCTCCTCATTGGTTATATGGTCCTTGTATGAAATGTTCAGTAACCCTCGGTAGCATCTCAACTTAAAGGCCTGCATTCTTTTCTCTAACTCTGCTGTCAAGGTCCACGATTCACAGGCAAGTACAGAAATATGGAAATGACAAGGGAGTGCATAAGTTCCACCTTTGATCCAAGAGATATATTGTTATCTCTCCAAACTGGTTTCAGCTTGGTAAGAGTTGAAGTGGCTTGTGCAATGCTTGAGAGAACCTCCTGTTTTAAGCCATCATCTGAGACAAATTGCTCCAACGTATTTGAAGCTTGTTACCGTACCCTGCTTCTGCCCTTTTACCCTGATCTCCCTCTGGATGCCATCTGTGCTGTTTGTCATCAGTTTGTTCTTCTAAACACTGATCTCGATCTTATACCTTGTGCAGGGTTTGTCGAGGCTTTTAATTACTGCTTCTGGTTCCTGCTCTTCCTCAGCTTAGTAACAGCGTCTGTGTCATCGGCAAACCGCAGATTGGTAATGTTTTTGCCGCCTATGCTAACCTTTCTGTCATGTTCTTCCAGAGCATCAGACATGATTCGTTCGAGAAAAATATTGAAGAGGGTGGGTGACAGAAGACATCCTTGTCTTACTCCAACTGTTGTTCTGAACCATTCTCCTGTGTTGCCATTCATCAGGACTGCACTTGTAGCCTTGTCGTATAGCTGCTAGATTTGCAATGGTATTGTACTTCCGCATGGTGGCCCATAATTAAGGCTGCATGCCATATCCTGTCAAAGGCTTTCTTGAAATCAATGAAGACATGGTACAAATTCTGCTGATGTTGGAGATACTTTTCACACAGGATTCTAAGGTTGAAGATCTGTTCTGTGGTGCTCCTTCCGGCTCAGAAGCCAGCCTGTTCTTTAGCAATTATCTCTTTGGCTTGTGGTTTAAGCCTGTTCAAGATGACTTTCAGCATGACTTTGCTTGAATGACTGTTGAGGCTGATGGTTCTGTAGTTCTGGCAGAGCTGTATAGGTTGCCTTTTTTGAGAAGTGTAATTAAGGAATGAATTTTTCTGAGGTTTATCGATGTGTAAACTACATTGGGTCACGTGCTAAGTGAATGAACACCATAGGGGTTCATGTAAACTTTGCTAGTGACCCAATGTAGTTTACACTTGGATAAATCTCAGAAAAATTAAGTTCATTGCTTATCAATCAAAACCGCGATAAAAATCATATATAAGCGCTAAAACTGAAACAGTAAAACATGTACATACAGTTTTTCTGCTAGCAGCCGATGTTCAATCAGACTGTAGAGTCATTGTTTATTTTGACGTCACTGACGTCACGTGGGCTCAATGTAATTATTGGAATGTAAACTACATTAGGTTCCCATGGTTTACTATAGGGCTTTTCAGTAAATACACCAAGAATGTAAATATTAATCAGCAACTGAGTCCATTGGGGTAGGCCATTCACCAGTTCTCCAGATCCTGTTATAGATATCTGTTAAAACATTGATCATGGTCTCCCCGCCAGCTTGAACAATTTCTGCTGGTATATTATCAACTCCGGAAGACTTCCCCTTCTTTAGTGCTGTTACTGCAATCTCAACTTCCTCACGAAGGATCGGTTGTTGATCTTCTTCTGATGGTTGATTACGATCCAGGACTGCATTGTCACCATCAGTCTCATGAGCAATATTCTGTCCATCTGCTGAGAATCTCTTGTTCCTCAGTAAGGCATTTCCCAGACCTGTCCTGGATAGTTGTGGATCTACCCTGTTTCTCTGAAGTTAGATCCTTCATCAGCTGGTATGCTTTCTGGCTGTTATTTTTGTTCAAGCAAGTTTTGATCTCCTCACACTGGCTAGCTATCCAGTCCTCCTTAGCTTTCTTCACTGCCTTTGGAATCCTCTTGTTTGCTTCCCTGTATTCTTTTGCTCCTTCTGCTTCATACCGCTTCTTCTTCAAATTTCTCCTTTCATCACAGAGGTCGAAAAGTTGCCTGGTGACCCAGGCTTTTTCCGGTGATGTTCCTTCCCAAGTATCTCACTGGCTGCATCAGTCACTACTGTATTGTAGGTGGTAATCATGGTATCTATGTCCATGTCATATCATCCCTCAGACCAATGAGTGGTGCAAATTTCCCACTCATTGTTGCTTGAAAAGTGCATGCTACGTCTGGGTCCTTCAACTTTTCAAGATCAAACTTCATGCAGTCTTGTCTGGGCTTTCTAGCCTTTTTCAGACAAAATCGGAAGGCCATCATCACCAGGTCATTGTCACTTCAATTGTAAACAGGGTTTGCACACAGCTTTTGATTATCACCAACCCAACATCCTGATATGACTGAAATACTGTTAAAAAAGGATGTAAAATCTCAAGTCATCCATTCATCTTTACAATACACTATACACTTTTAGATCTAAATCATTGCTAACTGCATGCATAATAATACTTGTCAAAATCAAATGGGAATTGAACAGTTCCAGTTTTCTTCTAGTATAAAACATCCAATGCTTAAGAATGTATTACAGATCCATTTCACAGCAGTCATGACACCATCCATGCCAGTCAACATAATTTGGGGATGGAACAGCTTTATTTTTCTTTGAGCATGAAACATCAAATGCCTACTGTAACAGATCCGTTCCTCAGCAGGCATGATACCATCCATGACAGTCTGTTTTGGAGCAGTCCTAAATGCTCAATGCCAGCCTAATCATCCTAATGGTATGAAGTATATAATTAAAGAAATCTCTTTAAAAAGACTGGCAGGGATTTTTTCATGGCTGGTGTTGATAGGACATGTTATTGCATAGCAGAGATAAAGACTAACAGGGGCCCAATCGCCCACAGCTCCTAAATTTTGGGCTGGAAATTGGAGAAAATGCCCATACCCCTAATGTTAAATTTTGAATTTTGGCAGTGTGGGTCCCTAATTCAAAATTGTTAGTCTTTTTCTGCATAAAACTAGAAACATGGTAACTATCAGGGCCCCGCCTTTATGAAACTATTGATGACATTCAAGTCGTATAAGCCCGACCAGAAATAACAATACCAGCCTTCTATTATCATGTTGTTCCTTCATATTAAATATGTTGTTTGAAATTAAGCCTCTAGCAGTGTCATTAAGATATGGGCAAAATACACAATTATGATTGATTAAAGCATGGGCAACAACTCTGTAAGGCAGGAAACTGATGTTACCATTCTTGCATTCTGCACACCTTCAGATCATCTAATGATGCTTTATATTTGTAGCAAGTTTTATAAAAATATCTTCAAAGGCTTTAAAGTTATACAGCAGGCAAGATTTCCATACCTAAAATAACAAAGGGAAGGTGTAGTTATGGTTCTTTTTCTCTGCACATTGTCTGATGATGTTTATATTTGTACCAAGTTTTGTGAAAGTATCTTAAACAGTTTTAAAGTTAGAGAGCAAACACATTTTCTAGACTGTAAACTAGCAAGGGGAAAAATTCTGTAAAAAATGTAGATGGAGTTACAGTTCTTATTCTCTGCACATTGTCTGATGATGCTTTATATTATGTACAAGTTTTATGAAAATATCATTGGTGGTTTTAAAGCTATGAAGCGGACCTGATTTCAATATTTAAAATTACAAAGGGGCATAATTCAGTAAAAAATGTAGACAGAGTAAGGATGCTTGTTCTCTGCTCATTCCTTGATGATGCTTTACATTTGTACCAAGTCTTGAGAAAATATCTCTAACTGATTCAGTTATGAACCGGACACGATTTCTGTACTCAAATTACAAAGGGGCATAATTCAGTAAATAGTGTAGGCAGAATTATGGTTCTTGTTCTCTGCATATTGACTGATGATGCTTTACATTTGTACCAAGTCTTGTGAAAATATCTCTAAAGGTTTCAGAGTTATACAGCGGACACAATCTCTGCACTCAAAATTTCAAAGGGGCATAATTCAGTAAATAATGTATGCAGAGTTATGGTTCTTGTTCACTGCACATTATCTGATGATGCTTTACATTTGTACCAAGTCTCATGAAAATATCTTTAATGATTTCAGAGTTATGGAGCGGACACGATTTCTGAACTCAAAATTTCAAAGGGGCATAATTCAGTAAAAAATGTAGGCAGAGTTATGGTTCTTGTTCTCTGCACATCGTCTGATGTTGCTTTACATTTGTACCAAGTCTCATGAAAATATCTTTATTGGTTTCAGAGATATGGAGCGGACATGATTTCTGTACTCAAAATTTCAAAGGGGCATAATTCAGTAAAAATTGTAGGCAGAGTTACAATTCTTGTTCTCTGCACATCGTCTGGTGATGCTTTACATTTGTACCAAGTCTCATGAAAATATATTTAATGGTATCAGAGTAATGGAGCTGACATGATTTCTGTACTCAAAATTTCAAAGGGGCATAACTCAGTAATACAGTAAAAATTGTAGGAAGAGTTATGGTTCTTGTTCTCTGCACATCGTCTGGTGATGCTTTACATTTGTACTAAGTCTCGTGAAAATATCTTTAATGGTTTCAGAGTTATGGAGCGGACACGATTTCTGTACTCAAAATTTCAAAGGGGCGTAATTCAGTAAATATTGTAGGAAGAGTTATGGTTCTTGTTCTCTGCACATCGTCTGATGATGCTTTACATTTGTACCAAGTCTCGTGAAAATATCTTTAACGGTTTCAGAGTTATGGAGCGGACACAATTTCTGTACTCAAAATTTCAAAGGGGCATAATTCAGTAAAAATTGTAGGCATAGTTATGGTTCTTGTTCTCTGCACATCGTCTGGTGATGCTTTACATTTGTATCAAGTCTCGTGAAAATATATCTAAAGGTTTTAGAGTTATTGAGCGGACGTGAAATGATGACAGACGGACGGAGGGACGGACAGACGGACGGACGGATGGACAGACGGACAAGATGATTACTATAGGGCCTCTGCAGACTTCTTCTGATGATGCTTTACATTTGTACCAAGTCTCGTGACAATATCTTTAACGGTTTCAGAGTTATGAAGCGGACACAATTTCTGTACTCAAATTTCAAAGGGGCGTAATTCAGTAAATATTGTAGGAAGAGTTATGGTTTTTGTTCTCTGCACATCGTCTGATGATGCTTTACATTTCTACCAAGTCTCGTGAAAATATCTTTAACGGTTTCAGAGTTATGGAGCGGACACAATTTCTGTACTCAAAGTTTCAAAGGGGCATAATTCAGTAAAAATTGTAGGCAGAGTTATGGTTTTTGTTCTCTGCACATCGTCTGGTGATGCTTTACATTTGTATCAAGTCTCGTGAAAATATATCTAAAGGTTTTACAGTTATTGAGCGGACACGAAATGATGACGGACGGACAGACGGACGGACAAGGTGATTACTATAGGGCCTCCGCAGACTTCGTCTGGCGGGGCCCTAATGAAAGTAAGATATAGCAGTGATTTTTCTCTCTATATAAGTTGTACCCATAAAAGCTACCAGTCCCAATTCAAAATAGTATCTTTTTTTCCCAACTGCAAATTGAAAAATTCCCAACAGCAGGAAAAAAATTTCTAGGGGCCATTCTACAAGCATAAATTTACTTGTTTGCTTACAGAACTGGCAGATATATAGCTATAATTGAAATTAAACTTTTTATATTCAGTTTCATGTTCCCTATCCCACCACTTGAGCAAATAAAGGTGTTTCTGAAGTTCCAAATTTAAGGAAAATACGACGTGATTTTTCCCAATTCTGTGGGCACCGGCACCATTCCCAAAATAGTGAAAAAAATCATTGTATAGAAATAACCAGAAATGTGTCCAATGTACACAGATGCCCCCACTGTGGGCACCTCCATAAAACTGTGCACAGGATTACAGTAAACATCAGTGAACCATGACATGTGGGTCATGATGACATTAATCTTATATATTCCTGTTATATTCATAGACATTATATCCTTATACAAAATTTCAAATTGCCACAATAATAGGAACCCTAAAATCTACCTCACAAAAATTTTAACTGTGCGAAATTAGCCTAAGTCCTATGTCAGTAAACTTAGATGGATCATCATGATCTAATTGTTGTAAATTCCTGTTGTACTTATATAAATCCTCATATAAAATTTCCTGTTGCTAGAAGAGTAGCACCCCTAAAATCTACCTCTTACAAAAATCTTAACCTTGCAAAATTAGACTAAGTCCGAAGTCAGTGAACCTTGACATATGGATCATCATGATCTGATTCTTGTAAATTCCTGTTGTACATATAGTTATTAATCTCGCTACAAAATTTCAAGTTGCTACGATAATAGGAACTCTGAAATCTACCTCTTATGAAACTCTTAACCTTGCAAAATTAGCCTATATCCAAAGTCAGTGGACCATGACATATAGATTATTGTGCCCTGATTCTTGTGTGTTTCTGTTGTACTTATTGATATAAATCCTCATACAAAATTTCAAGTTGCTACAATAATAAGAACCCTGAAAACTACCTTACAACTAGAAAATGTGTTTATGAAACACTATGCCCCCAGCCATATGCTTGTCTCTAGAGAAGGTTCATCCAATAATGCTTGTACCTTTGTACCATAGGCTTACAATGCACTAAGTCGAAAAAGGGGCTTAACTCAGTCAAAAATTTACGAATTGTTTTCGAAAGTTAATCAGGTCATCTACACCTTGGGCAATATCAACCTGCAAAAATCATGATCCTAGCATCAGGGGTTCTCCAGATATTTTGTTCACAAGCTTCCATAGGCAAATAATGCACTAAGTTGAAAAAGGGGCATAACTCAATCCAAAATTTGCAAATTATTTTCAAAAGTTAATCAGGTCATCTACACCACAGGCAGTATCTTCCTGCATAAAATCATGCTCCTAGCATCAGGTGTTCTTGAGATATTTTGTTCACAAGGTTCCATAGGCTTACAATGTACTAAGTCGAAAAAGGGGCATAACTCAATCAAAAATTCATGATTTCTGTTTAAAAGTTAATCAGGTCATCTACACCACAGGCAGTATCTTCCTGCAAAAAATCATGCTCCTAACATCAGGGGTTCAGGAGATATTTTGTTCGCAAGGTTCCATAGGCTTACAATGCACTAAGTCATAAAAGGGGCATAACTCGGTCAAAAATTCACGAATTTGTTTCAAAAGTTAATCAGGTCATCTACACCTTAAGCATTCTCATCCTGCAAAACCTCATGATCCTAGCAGAAGGGGTTCTTGAGATATTTTGTTCACAAGTTTCCACAGGCTAAGTCGAAAAGGGGGCATAACTCTGGAAATACATGACCGACGGAAAAATAAAAAAAAAAAAGGGTCTGCTTATTTTCCATACTGATCATGTGTATAAAGTTTCAAGTTCCTAGCTCTTATTGTTCTTGACTATGTGTAAGGATACCTTTGTACCATCGGCTTAAAATGCACTAAGTCGAAAAAGGGGAATAACTTGATAAAAAATTCACGAATTTTTTTCAAAAGTTAATCAGGTCATCTACACCACAGGCAGTATCTTCCTGCAAAAAATCATGCTCCTAGCTTCAGGGGTTCTTGAGATATTTTGTTCACAAGGTTCCATAGGCTTACATTGCACTAAGTCGAAAAAGGGGCATAACTCGGTCAAAAATTGGCAAAATTTTTTCAAAAGTTAATCAGGTCATCTACACCTTAGGCAATGTCATCCTGCAAAATATCATGATCCTAGCATCAGGGGTTCTTGAGGCATTTTGTTCACAAGGTTCCACAGGCTAAGTCGAAAAAGGGGCATAACTCTGGAAATACTTGACCCGCTGAAAAAATAAAAAATACGGGTCCGCTTATTTTTCATGTACATATCACATATAAATTCAAGATCCTAGCATAAGCGGTTCTTGAGTTTCCCAGCTGCCAAAAAGCGTTACGGACAGACGGACGGACGGACGGACAAACGGACGGACAGGCCCAAACCAATATGCCCCCTCAACTTCTCCGAAGTTGGGGGCATAAAAATCTTAACTTTGCACAATTGGCCTAAGTCCGAAGCCAGTGGACCGTGGCATACAGATCGTCATACCCTCATTCTTGTATATTCCTGTAGTACTCAAAAATAGAAATCCTCATACAAAATTTCAAGCTGCTACAATAATACGAACCCTAAAATCTACCTGTTGCAAAAATGTTACCCTGAGTCTAACAGGATCACGTATGTACGGACAGACGGACATACGTACGTAATAACGTACACACGTACCCACAACCCGAACACTATATGCCCCCGGCCATGCCAAAGGTGGGGGCATAAAAAGGAATCAACGCAAACCATACTGCTTCTCAAGCTTATGGCCTATGGCTTCACTGCTATATTTTTCCACCATTTCTTACAAAGAGGAACAATTTTTGTGACGTATTGGTTGCTTCCTTGGATAATGGAGCCCTTCCAAAATGCAGCCTTAGTAACTCTCAACAGAAAGAAACTGCTTCTAGAATGCTCTCCTTAGGGAGCAAATTCTTTCCTTTAATTGAAAATGAAATGGAAGTGTACCCATTCACTTTAAATACATTTTTCTCTTAGTTATTAATATGATATTTTTCTTACCTTGCATTTAATAATCCTTTCTATTCATTTCCTAGTTCTATAATGACTGAAGGGCCAAGCATTTAATACTATACTTCCTATTCATTTCCTAGTTTTATAATGATGTCCAGCTTTAAAAATAGCCATCAGAGGAGATGGCAAATCCCCCAACCGAAGACCCCCATGGGCCTTGGTAAAAAGGGTGCACTTCAAAACACATATTAGTAATATATTGTCGTTCTTTTATGCTTCTTAGGGACCGACCATTTGATATTCTGGGGGGGGCCTGGTATTCTTGATGGAGACACAACATTTTATTTCACTGGCCTCTGGAAACAATTTCTTTTTTTTTCACCTTGTGGGAGCTAATTTATTTTTTTTACAAACTAACTCAAACAGGTTATTTTTTTTTTAATTTCATAGCTGAACTATCAGGTCCTTGTTTACTTGACCTTAATATTCTTTTATTTTACCCACATCAGTATTTTTTACACCTTTTTTCTCACAAAAAGAAAATGGTGCTGTCTTTATCCAGGCCAAGGGCATGGCTAAGCTTGCTTTTGCAAACCAGTGCCTGGAGCATGTTACTCTTTTCATCTAAGGTACAGATACAAACATCCCTGTATGAGTTTGGCAAAAAATTAGGCCTTAAATTAGGGATATTTTGGCCAAAATTTAGGGTTATTTTTACAAAGTTTTAGGGCTAACATTAGGAATTTAAGTTTTCTTTTCTATCCCAATATATGCCCAAACATGCTTTATTCGTACTTTAGAAAGTTTGATAAATACTTATATGATAGAGTCACATTACTTACATGATAGAGTCACATTATACATGAATGGGAATTAAGAAAATGGCTGAAACTTATGTGCTAAGAAGTTAATAAAGGGGGGTCTGGGGGGCAACGCCCCCCAGAAGCTAATGCAATTTCCCATTTTCAATGGCAATTTTAAGACTGGAAACAATAGAGAAAAAATAGGAATGATGATAAAAATAAGGGTTTTTATATTAGGACTTTTGCCTTTTAGAGTGCTTATTTTGCCATAATGGTTTTGTCTCCCATAAGCTAGTGACTCTTTTGCAATTCAGTTTTAGTGGAAACATTTACTTAGTAATGTGGCAGATCACTAATACATGTATGTGAATATTGTATAGGATGTTTTTGTAAATGTATGCACATGTGGGCCCGCTGGTATAAACTAATTGTAGATAATATTAAAATATTACTATAAATATGGGGGTCTGGGGGCGCAGCCCCCCAGAAGCCAGAGACATCATAAAAACTCAATTCCAATGGAATTATCTGCAGACTATATTTTTTTTTTTGAAATTTTGGGTGGAGACAGGTTATTTTTTTCTCTTACTTTTGAGACCAGATTATTTTTTTGAACCCCCTTATGAGCCAGGTTATTTTTTTCTTGCATATCCAAAAACAGGAATTTTTTTTGATAAATATACCAGGCCCCCCCCAGAATATCAAATGGTCGGTCCCTTATTGACATTAACTAGCGGAAATACTAGTCGCAGGGGGCGCTACGTCAAGGTAGGTAACTCCAGTCGTTTCTTGGCAGATTTTTTTCAAACCGAAAGTAGGTATAAAACAGGTGGTTAATCTGAAGATCGGTAATTATTTTCGCTATAAATCTTGTTAGTGAATGCCTGTTTATGTGTTGGGTAAGTTCTACATTCGATGACACATAATTCCTTGATTTTAACTGTGCTAATTTCCGGGTTCCAGGATTCCGAACCGTTCCGGAAATAGGATTATGTCCCTTCCATATGTTAGGTATGTTTTGAAAAATGAAACTATTTTTCTAATTTCGCCGTTTTTAGCGCGTTAATAGTTGTGTTTCTGGAATTTTCTCCCTCAAGAGAAGGACAACAACCATACTAACGTTTTGGGTCATTGAATTTGGTCATCCAAAGTGGACAAAGTGGACAGGTAAATTCACAGGTGGATGACCTTACTATGCATACTGTGCATGATTTTCTCAAGACCATGTTTGGGAGCAATATGAATTTATAACAGGATATAACCAGAAAAGTGAGTTTTGTGCTGATATTACTCCCCCTGTTTTCTGCCAGTTTTTGGAGTGTTTACTTTGTATCTAAGGGTTTCCAAGGGCCCAATAAGGACATTTGAAAGGATCCAATGAGGTGCTCAGTGGTAATTATGTGCTTTCTATGGTCATGTGATATCATTTCTATTTATATTTTGTAGGAAATTTTGCATCCTATTTTTATGTACAAGTCCCTACATTAACTGTTAACAGATGCATGATTATCTAACACTCAGACTAAAATAGTATGCTTGACTGCTACAAAGAGGTAATATCTCAAACAGCCACCATATACACAAATGCATAGCATACGATACATTCAACTTTCAAAATGTGTGAATAACTTCTAAAGTACAAGCAATGCAAACCTAATTTTGAGCTCTCTAGTAAGTGAATTTGGACACAGAATCCAAATCTGGAAAAAAAAAATACTTTTTTTTTGGGGGGGGGGGGGGGGGGGAGGTGGGGGTGCGGGAGGGGGCACAGGAATGTGGAGGGGTCAGAGAGAGTTAGGAACACTGATAAGATATCACAGCATGATCATCAATATTCTAAAGGTACACGGTTATTCAAATTCTGGAGCTGGCCAGGGTTATACAGATATGGAGCAGAGACTCAAACAGCAGCTAAAACTACCAAAGGGAAATAACTCACAAAGTATAAAAGCAAGAGTTATCATTCATGTATGAGACAAATTGTCATGACCTGTTCTGCATATCTGTGAAGTATCGTGAAAATATTTCAAAAGGTATTCAAGCTATGGAGCGGACACCTAAAATAAACAAAGGGAAATAACTCAAAAAGTAAGAAAGCAAGAGTTGTCATTCTTGTTCGGGACACATCATCATGACCTGTTCTACATGATACTTCACAGTTATGTAGAACAGGTCATGACGATGTGTCACGAACAAGAATGGTAACTCTTACTGTTGTACTTTTTGAATTATCTCCCCTTTGGTGATTTTTTGGCAGATTTGTGTCCGCTCTGTAACTTGAATACCCTTTGGAATATTTTCATGATACTTCGCAGAAATGTAGAACAGGTCATGACAATGTGTCGCGAACAAGAATGACAACTCTTGCTTTCTTACTTTTTTAGTTATTTCCCCTTGATAGTTTTAGGTGTGATTTTTTGGCAGATTCGTGTCCGCTCTATAACTAGAATACCCTTTGGAATATTCTCATGATATTTCACAGATACGTAGAACAGGTCATGACGGTGTGTCGCGAACAAGAATGACAACTCTTGCTTTCTTACTTTTTGAGTTATTTCCCCTTGATCATTTTAGGTATGATTTCGTGTCCGCTCTATAACTTGAATACCTTTTGAAATATTTTCATGATACTTCACAGATATGTAGAACAGGTGATGATGTGTCGCGAACAAGAATGACGACTCCTGCTTTCTTACCTTTTGAGTTATTTCCCCTTGATGGTTTTAGGTGTGATTTCGTGTCCGCTCTATAACTTGAATACCTTTTGGAATATTTTCATGATAATTCAAAGATATATAGAACAGGTCAAGATGATGTGTCGCGAACAAGAATGACAACTCTTGCTTTCTTACTTTTGGAGTTATTTCCCTTTGATGATTTTAGGTGTCCGCTCCATAGCTTGAATACCTTTTGAAATATTTTCATGATACTTCACAGATATGCAGAACAGGTCATGACAATTGGTCTCATGCATGAATGATAACTCTTGCTTTTAGACTCAGTGAATTATTTCCCTTTGGTAGTTTGAGCTGCTGTTTGAGTCTCTGCTCCATAACTGTATAACCCTGGCAAGCTCCAGAATTTGAATAACCGTGTACCTTTTAGAATATTTATGATCATGCTATGATATCTTATCAGTGTTCCTAACTCTCTCTTACCCCTCCACATTCCCATGCCTCCTCCCGCACCCCCCCCCCCCCCCCCCCACAAAAAAAAAAAAAAAAAAAAAAAAAAAAAAAAAAAAATCCAGATTTGGATTCTTTGTCCAAATTCACTTACTAGAGAGCTCAAAATTAGGTTTGTAGGGCTTGCACTTTAGAAGTTAATCACACATTTTGAAAGTTGAATGTATCGTATGCTATACATTTGTGTATATGGTGGCTGTTTGAGATATAATCTCTTTTTAGCAGTCAAGCATACTGTTTTAGTCTGTGTGTTAGATAATCATGCATCTGTTAACAGTTAATGTCAATCAGAAGCATAAAAGAACGACAATATATTACTAATATGTGTTTTGAAGTGCACCCTTTTTACGAAGGCCCATGGGGGTCTTCGGTCGGGGGATTTGCCATCTCCTCTGATGGCTATTTTTGGTTTCTAAATGCACTTTGTATATGTTGTATGAAGGAAAATTGGTTCGCCAATTGAGTTACCTTCTTTAAAGAAAGACCTTCTTTGCTTACTTAATGGTATATTTGTACACCTCGATGTTTTCTGCCATTTTTACAGAGAGAAACATGTATACAGAACAACTTTTATTTAGGGGCCCAGACTGCCAAAATTCAATATTTAGCATTAGGGTATGGACATTTTCTCCAAAAATTCAGGGGCCTAGCCCAAAAATTGAAACTTTAGGGGCCATGGGTGAGTGGGCCCCTGTTAGTCTCTTTCCCTGGAGAAAAAGCTTTTTGTGTCTTCCTGTTGATGACATTAGCTTTCTGAAAAGGGGTCTACTCTAATGAAAGAATTTGATCCACTAGGAATTTGCTCCTATTGAAGCAAATTCTTTTTTTTTAATTAAGAGCTGACCCCCTATAAGGGAAACAAAATGGAAGGCATAACCTGCTTCCTCTCAGCCTGATAGTTTTTGTTAAACATACTAATTTTATCAGTTACTATCAAATTTCAATAATACATGTACTGCTTTATATAAAAGTGTAAATTAAATATTAAAACTATGGCAGACCTCAAAATGCAATGTGTCAAGTGTTGTTTATCATTAATAAGCAGCGTCAAGAAAAAACAACAAAGTGGCATGTGCTCCCAGTGAAGACTGGGATCAGCCTGGGCATTTGCCCAGTCTGATCAAAGTCTTTGCTGTTTGCATGGAGGAAACTGAAACCCTCAGCTACCCTTTTAGTGCAGAGTGAAGACTCTGATCAGACTGGGCAGATACACAGGCTGATCTGAGTCTTCGAATGGCCTACATGCCACTTTGTTGAGTTTGTTGTGTCTTGGCTCATTTCACTGCCAACACTTCAATCTGACTCATTCAGTGGAATGTTTAGAAAAGGTCTCTTTACATAATAGAGCTTTCTACAAAATATTCAGGCTTGAACAATGGTAATACAGCTACAGTCCACTTTATGCTGATTTTTAAAGGCCAAACTTGAGTTCCCTGGTCACTCCTTTATGCAGACAATGAAAACAGTCAAGTCTTTAATCAGACTGTTTTTGTTTTTTTGAAATTATAGATAAAGGCATTGAAAATTACTTTCATTAAGAGCTATTTGCGATTAAATGGATAAGACTTTTAAACCCATATGACCGGATTGGTAATAATATGCAATTCAAGAGTTAAGCACACTCCTATATTTATATGCATAAAACTTACAGAAATTGTTTCTTTGATGCCATTGACTCAATTACCTCAAACATTTTTTGCTCAGGACAAAATCCGAGAAGTCCATGGGACCCTTGTTTTTAGCTCGTTTGAGCGGAAGGCTCACAGGACTGTTAAGCTTTTAGTATAGCATGGTCCATCGTCCTTCCATCCGTCTGTCCATCGTCCGCCATTTTCAAAGATCTTCTTCCCTGAAACTGCTGAGCTAATCAAAGCCAAAATTCATATGGAGCCTCAGTGGGATGGGGGAATGAAAGTTTGTTTGGGGTATCTGGGTCACGGACCAAGATGGCCCCCAAGATAATATATGGTAAAATTTCTTCAAAAATCTTCTTCTCCAGAACCAAAAGGCCTTGAAATCTGGTATATAGCATTAGGCATTTGAGCACATCGTAGTTTGTACAAATGATGATCATAGCTTGACCTTGATCTAATTTATGACAAACTGTAGTATGTAATGCTTTTGTATGGGAAAATGCTTAAACAGTGGATTTCTCAGAAACTATTTAAGTTTAAGGTTTAATATTTGGTCTATATGGTTAACTAAATGACCAGATGAAGAAATTATGTGGCTTAGGGTCAAGGTCATTCTTTGACCTTTGTTCAAGGACACTGAGATTCTGTTTCCTGCCAACATTTTCAATCATCTCCTCTGAAGCCACTAAGTCGATTGAAGCCATATTTCATATGGAGCTTCAGTGGGCTGAAGGAATTAAAAGTTGTCCAGATGGTCTTGGTCACATGACCAAGAAGACCGCCACACCCATATATATATATGGTAAAGAACCCTTCAAAAATCTTCTTCCCCAGAACAGAAAGACCTATGACCTTGAGACCTGCTATGTAGCATCGGGAATTCAAGCCCATCACATTTTGTACAAATCATGACCATAGGATCTTGACCTAATTTACGCCATGGTCAAATTTGGTATGTTATGCTTTTGTATGGGATAATGCCTAAACTGTGGAAACTATTTAAGTTTAGGGTATAAACAAGAATTCCGCGGAATGCTATGTCGCACCTGCATTGGGCTTCCACAGTAGTAAAGACTTTAGTTAAAAGAATTTGTATGAGAAATGGACAAAAATGCTAGGGTGTACACAATTTTCGATGTAATGTTTTACTGAGTCAGAAGAGCATAGAATATAGGCCAAGAGTAGGAATAATTGCAACATCCCTCATGAACATCCTAAGAACCAAGTGTCACCCGACGTTTGAAATGTGTCACAAACTGCAGCCCTTTATTCCGTTTCAGAGTAACTGTATGGCCAAAACCAGAAAATATGTGTACAACAGAATCTGGTAAGGAAATAATAATTGAAGCATAAGCAAAGACATATACCCAATTACTGGGCCTCTATGAGGTTATAAAATACTTAAGTTCAGGACTGGGCGTATGTGTGTAAAATCAGGTTACTGAAACTTTAGGCCCTTACAGAATGCCTAAACATCAAGACCATATACCCAATAACAAAATAACAAGGGCCATAATCCTCCTAATATGAATCTGATGAAAAATGAACAATGCATTTATGAAGATTCAGCCCATTAATATGAATAGTTCTTGAGTTATCCTTTTACCTTTAAGTGAATGTCTATTATCTATGAAAGGGGAATAACTCTGTCACTAATAAATTAAGCATATCCTAACAATAATCGGAATACTCAATTTACCAAATGCTAATAGCATACTAAATTTCAGCTCTCTCGGTCAAACGGTTCAAAAGTTGGAAAATTGCCAAAAACGACAAAGGGCCATAACTTTGTAAAATATAGGGCAATTGAAATTCCAAAATCACATGCACATCTTCAGATCATGATGAAACATTCTGCAAAATTTCAAGTCAATCTGATAAAAGATGTGGCAGAAGTTGCGGGGACAAGGTCTGAGTCAGCAAGGGCCGTAACTCTATCAAAAATGGCCGAAACAAAAATAAAAAACCACATGCACATCTTCATATCATAAGAATACAATCTGTAAAATTTCAAATCAATCCGATGAAGGACGTAGGAGGAGTTGCGGGGACAAGATTTCGGACGGACGGACGGACGGAAGGACGGACGGACTGACACACGGACGGACGAGGGTCATTTCTATAGTCCCCCTCCGCCTATGTCGGGTGACAATAAACTTTATGCCAGGTGTGCTGACTACAGGTATCATACTTTCAGACAAAAGGACTAAAACGCTAGGACTGACATAATTTTGGGTGTAAAATTTTGCAAAGTCAGCAGAGCGTTAAATATATGTCAAGGGTAAATTAATTGCAACAGCCCTTGAAAACATTCTATGAAGAAACTTGATGCCAGGTTTGATGATTCTAGTTATCATAGTTCGTGAGAAATGGACTTACACACTAGAGTCGACATAATTTTGAATATCAAATTTTTCAAAGTCAGCAGAACATGAAATATAGGTCAAAGTAAAAAAAGAGCAACAGCCCTCGAGAACATTCTTAGAAGAAGCTTGATGCCAGGTTTAATGATTCTAGGTATCATAGTTTGCGAGAAATGGACTTAATAGCTAGGGTCGACGTAATTGTTGAGGGACCATTTTACGAAGTCAGCAGAGCATGAAACATAGGTCAAGGGTAAAAATAAGAGCAACAGTCCTCGAGAACATTCTAAGAAGCTTTATGCCAGGTTTGATGATTGTCGGTATCATAGTTAGCGAGAAATGGACTTAAATGCTAGGGTCGACGTAATTGTTGACGGACTGTTTTACAAAGTCAGTAGCGCATAAATTATAGGTCAGGGGTGAAAATAAGAGCAAACACCCTCGAGAACATTCTAAGAAGAAGCTTTATGCCAGGTTTGATGATTGTAGGTATCATAATTTGCGAGAAATGGACTTAAACACTAGGGTCGACGTAATTGTTGACGGACGGACGTACGGACGGACTGACGGACGGACGGACGAACGGAATGACTGACGGACGGACGGACGGAAAAGTGAACTCCTATATCGCACCTTGCTAAAGCAGGTGCGACAAAAATCACCTTATCTGGAGCTTTGATATATGACGGTACTCTACTTTTTCCCCTTTCCTGTGAGGTTTGCATGTGGAAATTTGGGGAGCCAAACATGAAAGGGGAAGAGGGAGGCAACTTGCTCATTGTCGTTAAGCAGGATAGTGCTAGTCTTTGATCAGATATTGGAAAAGGAGATGCTAGATGGGGAGCAAATGCTATCAGTGCCTTTAGTGTCCCACCATATCCGATAATGTTGACGGTTTAAAAATTCCCAAATAAGTATGCAGACATTATGGTGTGTCACAGATTTGTTCAGCTGCTTTTTTTATTTATTACACATGGCTATCCAACACACAAACAGGGGTACTTCTCTTAGTCTGTCTTAAATTTTGTTTTCATTAAGACGGACAGGAAAAGAATGTAGCAAACACTTGATAGCCAGTCGAATGTAAGGAACCAGTGAGGGAAAAAATAGCCCTATCTCTCTTCTTGTAATTCTTAGTTTCGACAAGAAGAGAGGAGATGGATCTCGTCGGCTGAATGCTATAGTGTTCTATGTCCATTTTTTTAAAAATATGACTTTTATACATCGTTGGATTCAGAGTGAAATGTTCTATGTCCTGGTGTCCTCACATAATGTCTATCTTACCTTTACAGCAATTTATAAGCAGTGCTGTTTTGTTCTATGTCCAAAAAGATCCGTTTTTTGAATGTTATAATGTCCCATGTCCAAAAGCCAATCAAATGGCTTGCATAGTGACATGTCATAACACAATCATCTTCCAGTTACTTTCAAGGAGCATGGACGAAGGGAAGGGTATGTCACATTACCTTGCATTTTTCCCCTTTTTATCTTATAAACAGATTTTCCTTAAAGCTGGACAAATTTGTGAATGTCAGTTTTCAATTTTATGCAGAAGGCTAGTACAGTAAATGTCTTTTAACCTTCATCAAAACCTGGTTAAAGATCCTCTGGACATAGAACACTTTACCTGATAAAATATTCTGTTTACGATGTTCTATCTCCTTTTGTTCAGACCATATATATAATTTGATATAAATAAAGCGTATAACCGTATAAGTCCATGTTATGACCATTGTGACAGATTCCATTTATATAGAGGAAAGAGGGTTTGCATGGCTTTATATAATATAATGATACAGACTGAAGGTACCATCGAAACCACATGAATGAAACTGTTCTAATGGATACCAACAGTCTATAGTTTGAGCATAAATAAGTACAAGAGTTGTCGCCTGACAGAATAGCTCACCTGAATTAGTGCTCGCCCATCGCACAATCACTACAGTAGTGTGGATTGCTAAGCATAAAACCTCAGGCAAGCATGTCCATAATGATAACACATTTATAAACAAAAGCTATCTCAGAAATAAGAGTTAAAATAAAATTTAAATAAGTCACATGAGATTTCAAAGTCAATGAGCTTGAGGTCAAAGAACTGAGGAGTAGCGGTGGGTGGGGTGGGGTGGTTGGATGGGTGGGTGAGCAGGGGGTGGGGTGGGACAGGATGTATCAAAACCCTGAACCATTAACTAACATCAGTCCAAGTATTAATATCAGCTGTGTCCATCGTGGCACTGTGAAATTATGTCTTCATAAATATAAAACTTTAACCAAAAGACAAACTTCTAAGTTGATGACCCTGACTTCAAGGTCATTCAGTGAAGTAAGTATATAATGCTTTGTAAAAACTCGAAAAAGTGTCTAACATCAGTTGAAGTGTAAACTAAATCTCTGCCAAGCATAATGAATAGTATGCAATTAGAAAACCTTAAGAAATACCAAAATTTCCTAAGTCCCTAACCTTGACATCATGGTCACTGAGTGGGGCTGGGGTAGTACTCTGTATAACTTTGGGCTAATATCTAACTAAAGTGCAAATATCAAAAGAATTCATTCATGGGCTCAGGAGATATGTGTCTTTAAAAACTTTAACCAAAACATCCAATCAATAAAATGAATGACAATTTTCTAAGTCCATGACCTTGACATCAAGGTCACTGAGGGGGTCGGGGAAGTACCTTGGAAAACTTTGGACCGATATCTAACTACAGTGCAAGTATCAAAGGAATGCATTCATGGGTTAAGGAGATACTGGGCTTTACAAAAACTTTAACCAAAACATCCAGTCCAAAAAACTCCCAATTTTCTAAGTCCATGACCTTGACATCAAGGTCACTGAGTGGGGTGGGGGTGGTACCCCTTAAACTTTGGACCAATATCTAATTACAGTGCAAGTATCAAATGAATCCATTCATGGGTTTAGGAGATATAGGTTTTTAAAAAACTTTAACCAAAACATCCAATCCGAACACCGAACACGGACGCAGACACTGACGCCAGGGTGACAACAATAGTTCTTCCAGAACTTTCTTTCAGGCAAGCTAAATATAGAAAAAAAAGTATTACCTGATAAACGCTATTCCTATTCCCACGAAAGACGGCAACAACCTGCATTGGCATATTATCCTAATATCATTAAGGTTGGCTAGTATGGTCTAAAATAATTGTTTTACATCTCAAGAATACTTTTCATTTCAATTTGCAAACTTTATAATTTGGATTATGTCTTTTGTACAGTTTATCCAAATGCCTTGTCAACAAAATTTTGCATTTGAGATGATCAAGTTGTCTTCTCTATATATATCCATACCTTTACTTTGATACAGCCACATCTTAGGCACCTTAACTCTTTGAGAGCCGAAAGCAAAAATACTTACCGTATTAATCCTAATAAACGCTCCTGCAGTTATAAACGTCCCCTACCTCTGTTTCGAAAAATATAATGTTATAGTAACTGGAATGAATTCCTGTGTGCTTCTCCAGATGAAGCAGCTCTTTGAAATGAGGTCTACTCTTAAAGGCAAATTCTTTCCTTTAAGATTTGATCCCTGCTAAGAAGGGAGGCTAACAACAGTAGTATTGTTTTTCCTCTGCTAGTATACAAACCTTAGTATTGTTTAGTAGAGATATTGGCAGTGGGGATTTACTACACTTCAGGCTCTAAATAATGCCCCCTCCTGTAAAATGTAACAGTCACCGCAGGACCTTTAATAAGATTTATATGGTATTTTTGCATCAGTGTAGCAGCAGATGACACAGCTAATTTGAGTTGTTCTATCTGAGCAGTGTCTTACTGCTTAGGTTTAAACCCTTTTACTTTTCTAATTATGCAGACATAAAGTTTGCAGTCTGTTGTTTCATGCTCAAAGAGTTAGTGTACCCTTTAAATTTTGATTTGCTCAAATACATTATATGTAGGCCATTTGTGTTTTAGGTGCAGACTATAATGATGTTCAGACTGGAGTCAAGACTCCTGCAACAATTATTTATAAAATCCATCAGCCTGTAAATCCTGACTGCTCTGATGTCTGAAGATCTGAATATCTAACAAAACTTGTGATAGAGGGCAACATGTACCTTTATATTTTTGTCTTGAAAAAAAGACATGCCAACATCTTAATAAATTTCTTCAAAGATCTGAAAGATACCTATAAACTATTTGAATATGATAATGGGTACCTATTTGCTTTCTAGAGTTATTCGATATGGACATTAGCAGATCTGGTTTTGGTTGGACATAAAGTCTTCCACCAGACTTTCGAGTGACACATGATAATCTTTCATGTTTTTTTTTCTCAAGCAAACATTATTCCTCTTGTTGCAGGATAAATAGTCCTTGCCTCCTTGATCTCCCAGTTCTGGCTCTTGTGAAGCTCCTCCAGTAAATTGACTAATGTGAACTTCTCACATGTGTCAGCAGAATCTGCAAGCTACTACATACAATCATCAGCTGCAATTCTGTGCTTTGGAGGCACATATCAGTTTTCGCAAATGAAGTAATTATTACCAAAGAAAATCTTGAGGGAATTTTACAACATTCCAGTGGTTTCTGGACTTTTCTAATCCCTTTTGCAGATTTGAAATTAGAAGTTCCAGATATAGACTGGCTTTTTGTGAATGGTTTCTTTCTAAAGAGCTTTATTGGTTGGATATGACTGACTGTCAAACTTCAACGTTATGTTTCCTTAAATGCCTTCCAAATATACAAATACTAAATGTGTCTGTGTGTAAGAATTTGATTGATGAAGATTTTCTTGCCATCCAGAACTGCTCTAAACTTGACCAGCTTTACTTTTCTTTCACAATCATAAAGCAAAGTTCAATTGTGTATTTGTCTTCAAAATTAAGCCTTACAGTATTGGATGCATGCCCAATTCCACTAAATTTACATGACATACAATCCATTTTCAATGCTTGTTATTCTGGAACACTTATACATTTTCAGTTAACACTTGCCGATAATATAGTCCAGAAACTCTTCCAGCGAAACTGTTCCATACAAAGGGGGGGTTCCAAATCTGCCCTCACATGGATTTTCTTGTTACTTTGCATGTTTACTATCTTCAACCTATCAACTACACATATGCGTTTCTCTATCCCACCCAGGGGAAATGATGACCATGGTGACCATGAACTACCATGGACTACCATGATATTTCATGGTCAAACAACCATGGTCAACCATGGTAGACCATGTTTTGTAAAATGGCTGACATGGTTTTTGATGACCAGTCTTATCAACACCATGGTCAACCATGGTCTATGTCCATGGTCAAAGACCATGGTTGACCAAGGTGTTGATGAGACCATCCAAAACCATGGGTGGTCATTTAACAAAACATGATCAACCATGGTTGTATGACCACGAAAAACCATGGTAATCCATGGTTGTAATACCATAAAATAGCATGGTAGTGCATGGTCACCTGACAATCTTTAAAACACAGACAATGCTTGCAACATTGCAAGAATGAGATAAACAACACATATACCAGCTGAGTTTCTAATGGCTTAAAAGCAATTATATTGTGGGTTACACTGTTTAGAATCACCATGACCAGCTGTATCCAGGAGTCATCAAAACCATTAGCCTAATTAAGGTGGGTTCTCAGATGCTTTCAAAATTCTCTAGCTTAATTTTAAAATGCATTGCTTTTTTCCTGCCCTATCCAATCTTATTATTTTGCAGCTTCTCTGCATAACTGGTATATCTGATCCTTCAAAATAACTTTATGTCAAATTTCTCACTTGTTTTCAGTCATACTTCTACAGGAAAAGGAAAATAAAAGTAACAAGATTACCTATTGGTGGGCTCTGGCATAACAAGATTTTCAATTGGTGGACATTTATCATCCTATGGAATAAACAGGATGTGATGTAACCAAGTAATCTGACCATGGTTAACCATGGTCAACCATGGTCACCACTGACCATGTTCGACCATGGTTAACTGGAAATTTTATGACAAGTGACCATGATAATTCATGGTGAACCATGGTCAACCCTAGTAGTAATTTTGACTCTCTTTTTCTACCATGGTGAACCATGGTTAGTCGGAAATTTTATGACAGCTGACCATGGTCAACCATGGTCAATTGTACTGGTAATTTTGATCCTCTTTTCTACCATGGACAACATGGCTGACCATGGTCAACCATACCACAGATATTGAATATTCATAGTATTTGATGCCTGACCATGAAGAAACATGGTAAACCTTCAAAAACCATCAAAAACCATGATGAACATGGTCAACCATGGTCACTATTTCACCTGGGCAGTGAGTAAAGACTTTAAGGTCTCAGGAGAGCACCCTGAAGTACTCCCATTTTTTTGTGATACCAGCCTTATAATTTACCAATCATAAATCCTCAGCTTTATTCAATTTCATAAAATGTGAACTACAATAGTAAAAGGGCTCCATATGGATATCTTTGATTCCATTTATGTTTATGCAAACATGCAAACAAAACTTTTTTTTAAACATTAAGTCAAAAAATATGGCTAAAAATGACACTAAAACTATTAAACAAGAGGTCAATGATGGACCTATATCGCTCACCTGAGTTATAATGAAATAACATGGAAGATCATCTATTTGATGATGGTTCAATTGGAGCAGTTTTGCACTTTCTAATCTATATTCTCACATAGTTTCATGAAGACTGGATCAAAACTTTGCCCCCTAGAGTGTACACAATGTTTTTCTAAGATCTGACCTGGCGATCTATTTTTTGATCAGACATTATTCAGTTTCAAACTTGGCCTACATTTCATGAAGATAAACATTCTGACAAAGTGTCATGAAGATTCAATACAAAATAAAGCCACAATTGTGTACACAAACCTTTTCTATCATTTGACCTAACAAGACCAAGTTTCAAACTTGGCCTAGATTTTATTAAGATAATCATTCTGACAAAGTTTCATGAAGATTGAACCAAAACTGTGCCCTCTGGAGTATCCACAATGTTTTTCTAAGGTTTGACCTAGTAACCTAGATGACCCAGTTGCATCCTCGGTCTAGATTTGTTGGAGATAAACATTTTGACAAAGTTTCATGATGATTGGAACAAAACTGTGCCCTCTAGAGCATTCACATGGTTTTTCTAAGATCTGACCTAGTGACCTAGTTTTTGATCTGACATGACCTACTTTCAAATTCTGTCTATATTTCAAAAAGATAAGCATTCTGACAAAGTTTCATGAAGATTGGATCATAACTGTGCCCTCTAGAGTGTACACAAGGTTTTTCTAAGATCTGACCTAGTGACATAGTTTTAACCCCACATGACTCAGTTTCGATCTTGGCCTAGATTGTATAAGGATAAACATTCTGACAAAGTTTCATGAAGATTGGATTATAACTTTGCCCTCTAGAGTGTACACAAGGTTTTTCTAAGATTTGACCTAGTGACTTAGTTTTTGACCCCACATGACTCAGTTTCAATCTTGGCCTAGATTGTATAAGGATAAACATTCTGACAAAGTTTCATGAAGATTGGATCATAACTGTGCCCTTTTGAGTGTCTACAAGGTTTTTCTAAGATTTGACCTACTGACCTAGTTTTTGACCCCACATGACCCAGTTTCACATTTGGTCTAGATTTCATTAAGATCAACATTCTGACAAAGTTTCATGACAATTGGATCAAAACTGTGCCCTCTGGGTCATTCTAAGATTTATTTCTATTTTTAGATCTGGCGGCCATTTTGTTCAGTGGAGTGGAACCGCTTTAGCAATTTTGGTTAAGGGCTATGAGTCAAACATTTCTGTGAAATTATTTTGAAATCGAGCTATTGGCTTCGGAGGAGATGTCTTTTAAAGGTTTTTCTATTTTTAGATTTCTAGTTTTAGCTCTGGCAGCCATTTTGTTCAGCGGAGTGGAACCGTTTTAGCAATTTTGGTTCAGGGCAATGAGTCATACATTTATGTGAAATTTTTTTGAAATCGAGCCATTGACTTCAGAGGAGATGTCGTTTAAAGGTTTTTCTATTTTTAGCTCTGGTGGCCATTTTGTTCAGCGGAGCAGAACCATTTTAGCAATTTTGGTTTGGTTCAGGGCTATGACAGAAACATTTGTGTGAAATTACTTTGAAATTGGCCTACTGGTCTAGGAGGAGATGTCGTTTGAAGAAATTGTTGACGACGGACGAACAGACAGACGGACGGACGGACGACGGACAACGGACAAATATCGATCACAATAGCTCACCTTGAGCACTTCGTGCTCAGGTGAGCTAAAAACGAAAAGCATCCCAAAATTTATGTATGTTCCAGTCAGTGTCAACCTATGAAATTTCCTGAAAAATAGGCCATATGTTTCCTCTTTATACCAGAGGAATTTCATGAAAGGACCTCTGACAGTATCAATGCATATTTGCCTATTTTTCGACAAATTATTGCACCTTCCTCGGGCAGTAAAAGTTGAAATATTTGGCATTAATATGTAGACGTGTGTACTATAAAGACATTTTAACAGTAATTTTGAAAAATTATCATGCCTCTAGACTAACTTAAACCGATTTTATCAAGAGGGGTAGGTGAATTTTTCAGTCTCTGAAAATAAGTCCATTTTTTCGGTTTTTTAATATATCGAAATTTTAATTGATAACTATGCTAAAACTGATTTACACACTACTGTTACTAATATCATGCAATATTTTTTTCAATAATAAGGTTTTTAGCCTATTTTTAGATATAAAGGGTGTAAGTACCCCACCCACTTTTTCAGTTTTTCAGCTGTAGACTATCTTTTCCCCCCGTGCCTCAGCAAGCCACTCACATATAATGTGTATTATAATAGTACACACATACATGCAAAGTGGCTAGCTGAGGCACGGGGGGAAAAGTATCTTTAAAAAACTTTTCCTGTTTCCATTACGTTTAATTATAAAATTTAGCTTTTTCCACCAAAAATTGAAGTCTGTGTGCTAAAAAATCAGAAATTAAATTTATAGCCAGTTAGGGGAAGTTGAGAGCAACACATTTCAAGAGAAATTCTTGGGTATATCAAAAATTTAATTTTGACTAATTTTATAGGCAAATTAACATTACAACCGTCAGAGGTCCTTTGGAAACCGGTAACATTGTCATATACTCAACAGCAAAAGAAACGCATATCTTTTAGCGTCTTGTTTTTCCTCATTAAATATAATGATATTTTACTTTCAACTTAATACTGGAATTTGCCTTAACGTGGCCATAAGTTCTGCACCATTTTCTTGTCACAGTGCAATTCTTCGAAAAAAGTATGAAGATTTTTGTCAAAAAGGCAAAAATCACAAAATTCTGGCTCACAGTAGCAAAAAATAAATTATAAATACGATTTTGCTGCTCATGAGTTCAGCATGATGTAACCAACCGGAAAACGGTATAAAACTTTAAAAAAAATGATTCTTATACAGTTAAATTGCACCTGCAAAAATCTGCATTTTTCCAACGTTTTTCGAAGTTTTTGAAAATCGTCTGAATCATCAAATTATTAGAAAAATCTGGTAATTTGGAATTCAAATTGAGTGAGGCTATGGATAAAGGACCCGCTTAAAACAAATTTTCGGTTTGAAATGAGTGCGTATTTTGCTCACTTCTGGTTTGAGTTACGAAATTTAAAAGCCGATAGAAAAGTTTTCCTTGAAAAAATCTTGTCTTTCGAATCGCTTACCGTAGACTGCCCTTTATGATAAAGATGCTATATGATTCTCATTCAGTTTTGCCCAGTGATTTCAAGGATCCAGCGCCCAAAATTTCAATCTGTAGTTGCATTATTGGGAGGACGCACAGAGTTACTTCCCTTTGTTACATACTCCATTTGATTGTGACCACTTACCCTTTTATTTAACCCGAATCGGAAATGGATTCTAATTCAGTTTGCTGAAAAATCCACAAAATGTTCTTTTGCTATTGCAAAACTTGCATGCTTTACTGGTTTTGCAGAAAGGGGTATAACTTAGTTTGTAACAAGTAACCAATGCTGAAAATTCTTGATGATGTTTGTGAGACATTGTAACATCCCAGATAAAGAGGGCATTAGTTTGGGAGCCAGGCACAACTCAGTTCAGGACACTGATTTAACTGATCAGTATTTGTGAATTTTGAGATTGACCCCTTGATTTTTTACGCTTTCGTTACGCATGAATAAACAAATGAAATTTCAATAAGTTTTGCGACGAAGTGTACTCCATGCATTGATAATAGCTTCCCTGTTTTGCCAATTTCAGCAGATTTTTATATTGACATAAAAATACCAAATAGAAAAATATGCGTTATTTTTGCTTTTGAGTATATAATGCATGATATAGATGAAGGCGGTTTGTTAGACAAAAATGCATTTCACATTTAAGTGTTAATATGTTCATAGAAACACTTCATTTTCTAGTAATATTAATAGTAACCTAAACTACAATCATAATTAAAAGCTCCATATGCAGATATATTGACCTACTTTGTCAGAGGAATAAATGGAAAACTAAATTAACTCCGACCACTCGACAGTGTATAAAGACTAGAAATTAAATTTTATATCGCGAAGGGGCTTGGAGGTGGGGGTGTCATGACTGATATGTGATGATATTCTGTATCTTATCGCAGAAATGGATGCCATGCAACTTTCCAAAAGAAATGGCCCGGAAACAAGTAACTTTTCAAAAACTAACAAACGGACACCATTATTGTATGAAATGAAGTCGAAAAAAGGCCATAACTCCCACAATAATTGACGGATTTTACCAAACATTGAACTTGACCTGTATTTTATGATGTATAAAATAAGAATTCAATACACCAATGCTTTCAAAAGATAATGAACAGAAACCATTTTTTCATACAAAATGAAGTTGAAAAAGGGCCATAACTCCCACAATAATCGACGGATTTTGCCCAACATCGAACTTGACCTGTATTTTATGATTATATACCTGTGTATAAAATATGAATTGAATACACCAATGCTTTTAAAAGATATCGATTTGGTTGGTTGGTTGATTTGATGCTTAACGTCCACGGTAAACAACTAAGGTCATGTCGGGACGGTCAGTTAACCTAACCACACTATTCCTGGGCAGGCTTAGACCTCCTAAGCGGTTAACCAGTACTTAGTGCACATACTTTCGCCAGTAACTGACAACTGCCCTTCTTGAATCAGCGGAAGGAGAAACGAAAGTATGTGGCCAGACCGAAAAGATATCGAACGGAAACCATTTCTTCATTAAAAAATAAAGTTGAAAAAGGGCCATAACTCCCACAATAATCGACGGATTTTGCCCAACATCAAACTTGACCTGTATTTTATGATTATATACCTGTGTATAAAATATGAATTCAATACACCAATGCTTTCAAAAGATATCAAACGGAAACCATTTTTTCATACAAAATTTATAAAGTCGAAAAAGGGTAGAAAATATGAATTCAATACACCAATGCTTTCAAAAGATATCGAACGGAAACCATTTCTTCATGGAAACAGAAGTCGAAAAAGGGCCATAACTCCAACAATAATTGACGGATTTTACCCAACATCGAACTTGACCTGTATTTTATGATTATATACCTGTGTAGAAAATATGAATTCAATACACCAATGCTTTCAAAAGATATTGAACGGAAACCATTTTTTCATAGAAACAGAAGTCGAAAAAGTGCCATATAACTCCAACAATAATTGACGGATTTTACCCAACATCAAACTTGACCTGTATTTTATGATTATATAGCTGTGTATGAAATATGAATTCAATACACCAATGCTTTCAAAAGATATTGAACGGAAACCATTTTTTCATAGAAACAGAAGTCGAAAAAGTGCCATATAACTCCCACAATAATAGACAGATTTTACCCAACATCAAACTTGACCTGTATTTTATGATTATATAGCTGTGTATGAAATATGAATTCAATACACCAATGCTTTCAAAAGATACTGAACGGAAACCATTTCCTACGTACGCACCCTACACTATGTACGCTACGTACGTACGGACAGGGGTGATACTATATGCTCCCCCCCCCCCCCCCCCGATTTTAAATGGCGGGGGCATAAAAAATAATACAGCATTGGACCTACAAGAATAAATATTTCACAGGACATTTTTAGTCAAAAAGGAGAACAATTGCGCCAATTTATTTTGAAATCCATGCATAAATTAGAAGTAATATCGTGGACATGCTTAACAGTTTTATCATTTAACCTTCTAGTGTGACCTTGACCTTGGACCTACCAGAATAAATGCTTCACATGACACTTATAATCAAGGGGGACAACTGCCAAATTATTTTGAAATCCATCCGTAAATATAGAAGAAATGGTCTGGACAAGCTCTATTTATGACCATTGTATCATTCCAAAAATGACCTTGACCTTCAACCTACCTGAACAAATGTTTCAAATAGCATGTTACTCATTAAGAAGGGGAACGACTGTGCCCAGTTATTTTGAAATCCATGCATAAATATAGCAGAAATACCCTGGACAAGCTCTATTTATGATTTATGCATTATATCATTTGACCTTCAAGTGTGACCTTGACCTTGGACCTACCTGAACAAATATTTCAAATTGCACTTCTACGAATCAAGGAGAACAATTGTGCCCAATTATTTTGAAATCCAAACATAAGTGTACAAGTTATGGCCCGGACAAGCTCAATTTATGACAATTTTATCATTTGACCTTCAAGTGTGACCTTGACCTTGGACCTACCTGACCAAATGTTTCAAATGGCACTTTTACTCATCAATGAGAACAATTGTGCCAAATTATTTTGAAATCCATCCATACTTT
Organism: Ctena decussata; assembly: GCA_963989385.1. Taxonomy (NCBI): domain Eukaryota; kingdom Metazoa; phylum Mollusca; class Bivalvia; order Lucinida; family Lucinidae; genus Ctena; species Ctena decussata. Next base: position 23,805,335 of record OZ022501.1, on the reverse strand, counting down.
CGTACAGGTGAGCTAATAAAAATGACTGAGCTGCTTGCTTTGTAAATGTATCCATTAACCTAAAGGTACTGGATAATAATGTCAAAAGCTTATGATGTGGTCCCTAGGGCATCTAACCTAACTGTTGGTGAGATCTTAAACCCAAGCTCACTGACACCCAGAAGACTCTTGTATCTCAATTATTGCAGGATAATAAGCCTCTGGCTTCCGGTCAGATCTTTTTGCTATTAAATTTGTACTATTTGTCTTCTGTTTGTAACTTGTATGAAACTGAAATAAAATATACTTAACTATACATGTATTAGGTACATTTTCCAATATGTAAGGGGTGTTTCTGAAAGTGTTTCTAATTTAAGGTGGTGATTTATGGTATATGTAAAAATCTGCATGAAACCATAAACCAGAGGGCCAATGGCCCTATATCGCTCACCTGAGCACTGAGGCTACAGCAACAAAACACCATGCACAACAGCAATAACTAGAAATGTGTCCATACGACACGGATGCCCCCGCCTAGTGCCCTAAGTAAGATGGCGCCTTGTTTAAGGTAAAGGCACTTGTAGCATAACTAGGTTCACAAAGGCACACTTCTGTGGTACATGTTTTATTGTTTGCCTTGGGCAGATGTATTGTGCTTCTTGGATCATGAGAAGCACATGGGGGGGGGGGGGGGGCTTGGAGGTGGGGGTGTCATGACTGATATGTGATGATATTCTGTATCTTATCGCAGAAATGGATGCCATGCAACTTTCCAAAAGAAATAGCCCTGAAACAAGTAACTTTTCAAAAACTAACAAACGGACACCATTATTGTATGAAATGAAGTCGAAAAAGGGCCATAACTCCCACAATAATTGACGGATTTTACCAAACATTGAACTTGACCTGTATTTTATGATTATATACCCTGTGTATAAAATATGAATTCAATACACCAATGCTTTCAAAAGATAATGAACGGAAACCAGTTTTTCATACAAAATGAAGTCGAAGAAGGGCCATAACTCCCACAATAACGGAAACCAGTTTTTCATACAAAATGAAGTCGAAGAAGGGCCATAACTCCCACAATAATCGACGGATTTTGCCCAACATCGAACTTGACCTGTATTTTATGATTATATACCTGTGTATAAAATATGAATTCAATACACCAATGCTTTTAAAAGATATCGAACCGAAACCATTTCTTCATAAAAAATAAAGTTGAAAAAGGGCCATAACTCCCACAATAATCGACGGATTTTGCCCAACATCAAACTTGACCTGTATTTTATGATTATATACCTGTGTATAAAATATGAATTCAATACACCAATGCTTTTAAAAGATATCGAACGGAAACCATTTCTTCATAAAAAATAAAGTTGAAAAAGGGCCATAACTCCCACAATAATCGACGGATTTTGCCCAACATCAAACTTGACCTGTATTTTATGATTATATACCTGTGTATAAAATATGAATTCAATACACCAATGCTTTTAAAAGATATCGAACGGAAACCATTTCTTCATAAAAAATAAAGTTGAAAAAGGGCCATAACTCCCACAATAATCGACGGATTTTGCCCAACATCAAACTTGACATGTATTTAATGATTATATACCTGTGTATAAAATATGAATTCAATATACCAATGCTTTCAAAAGATATCGAACGGAAACCATTTCTTCATAGAAACAGAAGTCGAAAAAGGGCCATAACTCCAACAATAATAGCCGGATTTTACCCAACATCGAACTTGACCTGTATTTTATGATTATATACCCGTGTATGTAATATGAATTCAATACACCAATGCTTTCAAAAGATATCGAACGGAAACCATTTCTTCATACAAATGAAGTCGAAAAAGGGCCATAACTCCAACAATAATAGCCGGATTTTACCCAACATCGAACTTGACCTGTATTTTATGATTATATACCCGTGTATGAAATATGAATTCAATACACCAATGCTTTCAAAAGATATTGAATGGAAACCATTTCGTACGTACGTACGTTCGCTACGTACGCTACGCTACGTACGTACGCTACGTACGCTGCGCTACGTACGCTACGCTACGTACGTACGTACGGACAGCGGTGATACTATATGCCCCCCCCATTTTAAATGGCGGGGGCATAAAAAACACCATTAATGTAGAGGATACTATCACAAACATTTACGCAAAAAATAAGCTTTATCCCCATTAATGGCTTCTCAGAAGATCTTTGACAAAAAAAAAAGTGAAAATTTGGCCTTTCAGCTGCAATGGCAACCAATCAAAACCAGGAGTTTGGGAAATATTCATATGGCTGGTAGAGGACTACTCCAGGAACATTTCTGTGAAGTTTTGTCAAAATATCTGCAGTAACACAGAAACAAGTAGCCCAAGGGCAACGACCGCTCACCTGAGTTATAAAATGTAAGCTTCCAGCTCAGGTAAGCTAATAAACAGGCTGCAATTCTATAGGATTCGATGACCCCATGGGGTGTGGCAAGTTTGGACCCCAGGGTTTTGATTGGCAGGATTTATGTAGAGGACCACCATACACTGCAACATACTAAATACATAAGCTCTTGGCCTTATGGTTTCATAGAAGAAGTTTTTTGAAGGTTCTTTAGCTATATAGCTCTATATAAAAATAAACAAGCCCCTAGGGTGTGGCCAGTTTGGACCTCAGGTGCTTGACTGGCAGAATTTATGCAGGGGATCACTAGACATTGCTGCATACTAAATATGTAAGCTCTGGGCCTCATGGTTTCAGAGAAAAAGATTTTTGAAGTCTTTCCCATTATAAGTCTATGGGAGCAGCATGGCCAATTTGGACCCCAGGGGGCATGGCATGGTTGGCAGGATTTAAGTTGGAGACCACTACACGTTGCTACATATGTACTAAAGAAGTTAGCTTTGGGCCACATGGTTTAAGAGAAGAAGATTTTTTTAGATTTTCCAATTGGGAACTAATGACCCCCGGGGCGTGGCCAGTTTGGACCCCAGGGTTTTGATTGGCAGGATTTATGTAGGGGACCACTACACATTACTACTTGCTACATATATGCGCTCTTGGCCTCATGGTTACAGAGAAGAAGAATTTTTAAAATTTTCCCATTGTAAGTCTATGGGAGCTTATGACCCCCTGGGCGTGGCCAATTTGCACCACAGGGTCATGGTTGGGAGGGTTTATGTAGGGGATCACTAGACATTGATACATGCTACATATATATGCTCTGGGCCTCATGGTTTCAAAGGAGATTTTTCAAGATTTTCTCCTTGTAAGTCTGTGGGAGCTTATGACTCCCGGGGCGTGGCCAATTTGGACCCCAGGGGCATGGTTGGCAGGATTTACGTAGGGAACCACTAGACATTGCTTCATGCTACATATATAAGCTCTGGGCCTCATGGTTTCAGAGAAGAAGATTTTTTAAGATTTTACCATTGAAGTCTATGGGAGCTAATGACCCCCGGGGCGTGGCCAATTTGGACCCCAGGGGCATGGTTGGCAGGATTTATGTTGGGAACCACTAGACATTGGTACATACTAAATATGTAAGCTCTGGGCCTCATGGTTTCAGAGAAGAAGATTTTTTAAGATTTTCCCATTGTAAGTCTATGGGGGCTAATGACTCCCGGGGCGTGGCCAATTTGGGCCCCAGGGGCATGGTTGGCAGGATTTATGTAGGGGACCACTAGACATTGGTACACACTAAATATGTAAGCTCTGGGCCTCATGGTTTCAGAGAAGAAGATTTTTTAAGATTTTCCCATTGTAAGTCTATGGAAGCTAAAACCCCCCGGGGCGTGGCCAATTTGGGCCCCAGGAGCATGGTTGGCAGGATTTATGTAGGGGACCACTAGACATTACTACATACTAAATACGTAAGCTCTGGGCCTCTTGGGCTCAGAGAAGAAGATTTTTTAAGATTTTCCCATTGTAAGTCTATGGGAGCTAATGACCCCGGGGGGTGGCCAATTTGGGCCCCAGGGGCATGGTTGGCAGGATTTATGTAGGGGACCACTAGACATTGCTACATACTAAATATGTAAGCGCTGGGCCTCATGGTTTCAGAGAAGAAGATTTTTGAAGTTTTTCCCATTATAAGTCTATGGGAGCTATATGTTGCCATGGCAACCAGAGTTCCAACCCAATCTGCCCTAAAACCTTATGCAGTCAATCCCCCACCCCAACAATGCTACACATAAAATTTGATCAAGATTGGCCTGCTGGTGTAGGAGATATTGGTGTTTAAAAGTGTGGAAGACGACGCCGCCGACGCCGACGACGGACGACGGACCATGGCTATACTATAAGCTCACCTTGACAGGTGAGCTAATAAATAGCAAATGTCCACTTTCCTCATTATAAGTCTATGGAAACTTTAAGTTGCCATAGCAACAAATTCACATGGGCAATGATAATATAAAACATACTTTAGGTAGAGGTTAAAATTATCAATATGTATGCTAAGTATCAGCTTCATCACCCTCATGGCTTCACTTTTCCCACTATGAGTCAATGGAAACTATAAGTCGCCATAGCTACCAAAGTTCTTATGGGATTGGAAGAAAAAGAATAAAATTTATGTAGAAACTACTGTCATCAACATGTTTGCACAATATCAGCTTCATCCCCTATATGGCTTCTGAGCAGAAGATTTTTTTTTTTCGAAATTTACACTATGTTTTGCCATGGCAACCAATCAAATTCAGCGATTTGGAGAAAATTCATATGAATCGTAGAGGACTACTCAAGAAATATATCTGTAGAAAAAAAAATTAAATAACTGCAGTTAGTTAGACAGCAAAAATTGCCAATTTCCATTTTCCTCATTATAAGCCAATGGAAACTCTTAGTTGCCATAGCAACCAAACTGCTGGAGCCACTGCCATGAAAAACAGTAATTCTATAGAGGCTAGTAGTACTAAGGTTCTTTCTGTAAACTTTGAGCTTTATTGGCCACACAGTTTCTGCGAAGATGATTTTTTAATATTTTTCTATTTTCAAACATTCGGTTGCAATGGCAACCAGCCAAATTGCGCAATTTGTATAAATTTAACATGGCTGGTTAAAGACTATTCAAGGTACATTTCTATGAAAGTTTTGTCAAAGTATCCGCAGTGGCATAGCAATAAATGCAAATTTTCCATTTTGCCATTATAAGTCAATGACAACTTTCAGTTCCCATAGCAACCAAACTGCTAGAGCAATTGCCAAGAAAAACAGTACTTTTATAGAAGCTAGTACTAAGATCTTTTCTGTGAAGTTTGAGCTATATTGATTGCATAGTTTCTGAGGAGATGATTTTTGAATATTTTTTCTATTTTTAAACATTCGGTTGCCATGGCAACCAGCCAAATTGTGCAAGTTACATAAAGTTCACCTGTCTCACCTGTGTGTTTTGACAAAAAAATTTGGACACAGACTGCATCTTTTTTCATCTGCTCAGCCTGATAATGTGTGAAAAAGTTTGAAAAAATAATTGCTAGGACGCTCTCCATTATGCAACAAGGTACTCTAAGCACTAAGTATATTTTCAATAATGATATTATTTTTTCAGATTTATTCGCAGAAAATTACCCTTTGATCTTCTCTTATAAAAACACTTTTTAACATAAACAAATGCTGCATTTTGGGATTCTAAATTATGAGAAACAACATAAAGAAGGCATCTGCTAAGTTTTGGAAAGATCAGTGTTATTTTGAGTATTTAATGCAGATTTTTGTCTTTGTCCCAAATCAGTGATTTAACATAAAGAAGGCATCTGCTAAGTTTTGGAAAGATCAGTGTTATTTTGAGTATTTTATGCAGATTTTTGTCTTTGTCCCAAATCAGTGATTATCACCACCTTAATTTGAATAATATCTTGTTATCAGTTTCCTACTTTTTTCAGGAACTTCTGTATTTATTGCTCAAATGTTCATTTGCTGCTTGAATCTGATTTTACAACAGTCCATTAAAACTGTTGTGGCAAGGCAATAAAACAACTGCCAACTATGTGAGCTGCGCAGTAGGGAGTTAACTTTGTCAATATGCTAGCTCATAAACAGAACTACAATGCTGTCAAAACTAAAATCTCTTCTACTTGATTTCACAATAAAAGGCCATCGGCCAAGTGTCACCTGACATTTGAAATGTGTCACAAACTGCAGCCCTTTATTCTGTTTTAGAGTAATTGTATGGCCAAAAACAGGAAATAGGTGTATTACAGAACCTGGTAAGCAAATAATAATTGAAGCATAAGCAAAGACATATACCCAATAAAAGGCCATCGGCCAAGTGTCACCCGACGTTTGAAATGCGTCACAAACTTCAGCCCTTTATTCTGTTTCAGAGTAAATGTATGGCCAAAAACAGAAAAACAAAAACAGAAAATACGAGGGATGATCAAAAAGTTCCCGGAAAATTGCTGTACGCCCTTTATTATTTTACTTTCTTCAATAAAATTTTATCCCAGGCAACCTTAATGTAATTGTAATTCATATCATACAAAACAATTGACTTATGTCTAACCAGTTTATTGCACGCGCCACCAACGTAACGACCGGTGACGTGACCCGGCCCAGTTAACGTTACGTTTCATTTTATCTTTTCTAATAGCAAAACTCGAACGTTGCTTACTCACAAATCATAAATGTAAACATGCATTACTTGACATAAACTTAGAACTATATATCTTATCTTGATGTCCATTACAAATTTTGTAAGTTGTTTTGATTCTTTCTACGAAATGATTGCCAAATCCAACGTGACCTTTAATCAGTTTGTATGTGGGGGTGGGGTAATTCAACGGCAGATAACTTACTTTACCTTATAATAGTGTTATCATAAGGTTTCATTAGCTAGAGATAATGGCAATTCGTTATATATATGATTTATGCCTTTCAATTGAACCATTTCAGCAATACGACAACACAACCTGAAATCGGCAGCATAATGAACTTCCAGCAAATGCCCATCTCACCCAGCAGCAACGATGTATCGGTCATCTTTGTCATAATTAAGACCATATTAATCTATTACTATATGCAGCACTTAGAAGAGTGTGGTATATGAAGCTACTTATAGAAAAGGACTTATCTTAAGACTATGGCTGAATTTTGACAAAGCTTGCTGATGTAGCCTTGCTGCTGCTTGATTTAAGACTTTTGATAGACAGCTAATGCTGCTGCAGATATCAGATTGCGTTGTCGCATTGCTGGAATAGTTCGACTGAAAGGGTACATCACATATCTAACGAATTGCCATTATCTAAGATTCATGAAACTGGATCATAACAATTCCGTTTTATAACCTAATGTAAATTATCTGCCCTTGAATTACCCCACCCCTCACACATTTGATTTTTATGGGGCACGTTAGAATTAGACATCATTGCGTTAAAAAGATCAAGACAACTTACAACAAGAGCTGTCGCCTGACAGCATAGCTCGCCTGAATTGGTGCTTGCCCATCACTCAGCCGCTATGGTGGTGTGGACTGCTATGCATAAAATTTAATGCAAGCATGTCCATAATGAAAACACATTTATAAACAAAAGCTATCTCAGAAATAAGTCTTAAAATAAAATTAGAATAGAAAAAATGAAATGAAATTTCAAAGTCCATGAGCTTGAGGTAAAAAAAAAAACTGACGGGTGGGGGGGCTATGTGGACTGCTATGCATAAAACTTCATGCAAGCATGTCCAAAATGAAAACACAAAAGCTATCTCAGAAATAAGTCTTAAAATAAAAAAAATGAAATGAAATTTCAAAGTCCATGAGCTTGAGGTAAAAAAACTGACGGGGGGGGGGGGGGGGGGGGGGGGGCTAGTATGTATCTGAACCATTATCTAACATCAGCCCAAGTATTAGTAGTATCAACTGAGTCCATCATCGTGGCACTGTGAAAGTATGTCTTCATAAATATAAAACTTCAACCAAAATCTTTAAAACAAAATTCTAAGTCGATGACCTTGACTTCAAGGTCACCCAGTGGGGTAAGTATAAGGTATTTTGTAAAAACTCAAAAAAAGAGTCTAACATCAGTTCAAGTATAAACTAAATCTCTGCAAAGCATTATGAATCAGTATGCAATTACAAAACTTTAAAAAAGACAAAAATTTCCTAAGTCCCTGACCTTGACATCAAGATCACTGAGCGGGGTTGGGGTAGTACTCTGTAGATCTAACTACAGTGCAAATATAAAAAGAATTCATCTCTGGGTTCAGGAGATATGTGTCTTTAAAAAACTTTAACCAAAATATCCAATCAATAAAAAGACAATATTCTAAGTCCATGACCTTGACATCAAGGTCACAGAGGGGGGTGGGGGTAGTACCTTCGAAAACTTTAGACCAATATCTAACTTTAGTGCAAGTATCAAAGGAATCCATCCATGGGTTCAGGAGATATTGGGCTTTATAAAACTTTAACCAAAACATCCAGTCCAAAAAAAACACCAACTTTCTAAGTCCATGACCTTGACATCAAGGTCACAGAGTGGGGTGGGGGTGGTACCCTGTTAAACCTTAGACCAATATCTAGCTACAGTGCAAGTATCAAAAGAATCCATCCATGGGTTAAGGAGATATAGGTCTTTAAAAAACTTTAACCAAAACATCCAGTTCGAACGCCGACGCTGACGCGGACGCGGACGCGGACGCGGACGCTGACGCGGACGCCGACGCCGTGGTGACAACAATAGCTCTTCCTGAACTTTCGTTCAGGCGAGCTAAAAATTGTTATGAACATAAAGATAAGATATATATTTCTAAGTTTAGGTGAACGAATTAACGTTACTACATGCATTTCATAGATAAACAACGTTCAGAAATTGTTATTAGAAACGATAAAAATGCAACGTAACGTTAGCTGGGCCGGGTCACGTTACCGGTCGTAACGTTGGTGGCGCGTGCATGAAATTGGTTAGAAATAAGTCTATTGTTTTGTATGATATGGATCACAAATACATTAAAGTCGGACAGTGTGAAATTTCATTGAAGAAAGTAAAACACTAAAGAGAATACAGAACTTTTCCGGGAACTTTTTGATCATCCCTCGTATATATATTACAGACCCTGGTTTACAAGCAAATGATAACTGAACATAAGCAAAGACATATACCCAATTACTGGGCCTCTTTATAAAATACTTAAGTTCAGAACGGGGCATATATGTGTAAAATCAGGTTACTGAAACTATAGGCCCTTACAAAATGACCAAAACCTCAAGACTGTATACCCAGTAACAAAATAACAAGAGCCATAATCCTGCTAATGAATCTGATGAAAAATAGCCATCAGAGGAGATGGCAAATCCCCCGACCAAAGACCCCCATGGGCCTTGGTAAAAAGGGTGCACTTCAAAACACATATTAGTAATATGTTGTCGTTCTTTTATGCTTCTGATTGACATTAACTGTTAACAGATGCATGATTATCTAACACTCAGACTAAAACAGTATGCTTGACTGCTAAAAAGAGGTAATATCTCAAACAGCCACCATATACACAAATGTATAGCATACGATACATTCAACTTTCAAAATGTGTGAATCACATCTAAAGTACAAGCCCTACAAACCTAATTTTGAGCTCTCTAGTAAGTGTCATGACCTGTTCTGCATATCTGTGAAGTATCATGAAAATATTTCAAAAGGTATTCAAGCTATGGAGTGGACATTTAAAATCAGCAAAGGGAAATAACTCCAAAAGTAAGAAAGCAAGAGTTGTCATTCTTGTTTGCGACACATCATCATGACCTGTTCTACATATCTGTGAAGTATCATGAAAATATTCCAAAAGGTATTCAAGTTATAAAGCGGACACGAAATCACACCTAAAATCATCAAGGGGTAATAACTCAAAAAGTAAGAAAGCAGGAGTTGTCTTTCTTGTTCGCGACACATCGTCATGACCTGTTCTACATATCTGTGAAGTATCATGAAAATATTCCAAAAGGTATTCAAGTTATAGAGCGGACACAAAATCATACCTAAAATGATCAAGGGGAAATAACTGAAAAAGTAAGAAAGCAAGAGTTGTCATTCTTGTTCGCGACACACCGTCATGACCTGTTCTACATATCTGTGAAGTATCATGAGAGTATTCCAAAGGGTATTCTAGTTATAGAGCGGACACGAATCTGCCAAAAAAATCACACTTAAAACTATCAAGGGAAATAACTCAAAAAGTAAGAAAGCAAGAGTTGTCATTCTTGTTCGCGACACATCGTCATGACCTGTTCTACATAACTGTGAAGTATCATGAAAATATTCCAAAGGGTATTCAAGATATAGAGCGGACAAGAAAGTGTTTACGGACGGACGGACGGACGGACGGACGGACGGACGGACGGACGGACGCCAGGCTCATCGCTATATCCCCCGAACCTTTCGGTCGGGGGATAAAAATGAACAATGCATTTATGAAAATTCAGCCCATTAATATGAATAGTTCTGGAGTTAGCCCTTTACCTTTAAGTGAATGTCTACTATCTATGAAAGGGGGAATAACTCCGTCACTTATAATTTAGCACATCCTAACAATACATGTAATCAGAATAATCAATTTACCAAATGCTAATAGCATACCAAATTTCAGCTCTCTCGGTCAAACGATTCAAAAGTTGGAAAAATGCCAAAAACGACAAAGGGCCATAACTTTGTAAAAAATAGGACAACTGAAATTCCAAAATCAGATGCACATCTTCAGATCATGATGAAACAATCTGCACAATTTCAAGTCAATCTGATACAAGATGTTGCAGGAGTTGCGGGGACAAGGTCTAAGTCAGCAAGGGCCGTAACTCCATTAAAAATGGCCGAAACAAAAATAAAAAACCACATGCACATCTTCATATCGTAAGAATACAATCTGTAAAATTTCAAATCAATCTGATGAAAGATGTAAGAGGAGCTGCAGGGACATGATTTCGGAAGGTCTGAGTCAGCAAGGGCTGTAACTCCATCAAAAATAACCGAAACAAAAATCGAAAACCACATGCACATCTTCATATCATAAGAATACAATCTGTAAAATTTAAAATCAATCCGATGAAAGATCTAGGAGGAGTTGCGGGGACAAGATTTCGGATGGATGGACGGATGCACACACTGATGGACGAGGGTCATTTCTATAGTCACCCTCCGCCTATGTCGGGTGCAATATAATACTGGACCTCTATGAGGTTATTGAATACTTAAGTTCAGAACTGGGCATATATGTGTAAAATCAGGTAACTGAAACTTTAGGCCCTTACAGAATGCCCAAAACATCAAGACTGTATACCCAAAATACAAGGGCCATAATCCTCCTAATATAAATCTGATGAAAAATGAACAATGTATTTATGAAAATTCAGCCCAATAATATGAATAGTTGTTGAGTTTATCCCTTTACCTTTAAGTAAAGGAAGTGTCTCCTGCCAGCCGGCTGGCAGAAGACTTTTTGGTCTCCTGCCAGCCGGCTGGCACTAGACCTAAAAGTCTCCTGCCAGCTGGCTACTGGAATACTGATGAGAAAATTCCTTTTTTCATGGCATTATGATGAATAGCTATATTTTATTGTATTTAAAATTTAGTTAACTTATTGAACATTTTATTAACTTAAATTTTCATTTTGGTTGGTCTGGCTTTCAGTATGTAAAATTGGAACATTAATCCATTTTTGTTTTGACATTAAACAATCTTGAAATTAGCAGGAGACCCTCATACATTATCATTGTTTAACATTATACTGCTTAATTTTCTTTTTTATGAATTTTGTCTTGTATACAGATTGGTTTGAAAAGCCCCCTTTGATCTTAAAGTTTCAATATGCACTAAGTTTTACACAAATTTACTAGCTTTCTCACAAGCTGTTCCCTATAGTTGCATATTTGCAGTTCAGTCAGGCAAATTTATCAACTAATTCTTTCTACCAGGCAAAATATGTAACAGTTTCAATATGAAACTACCATTATCATAAAGGCAATTATGCAAGCAGAATAAGCATATAAAATTTCAGTGAAAATTGTTAAGTAGTAGTTTGAGTTAGTTCCCTTGCAAAGTATAATTTGAGTTACATGTACTTCCCTTGTAAATTCTATTTTTAGAATGTCGGCTTATTTTTATTTTTTTCTTATTTGTTTGCATATATTATGTTAATGTAATTATACTATTGATGTCACATCAACTTTAAAAGATATATTTAGATATACCCAAGAATACTGTGAAATGTGATGTCCCTTTATTTATTTTATTAGCATTTCAATAGCCGGCTGGCAGGAGACCTCGCCTTAAGTAAAAGTCTACTATCTATGAAAGGGGAATAACTCTGTCACTAATAAATTTAGCATATCCTAACAATAATCAGAATAATCAATTTACCAAATGCTAATAGCGTACAAAATTTCAGCTCTCTCGGCCAAACGGTTCAAAAGTTGGAAAAATGACAAAAACGAAAAAGGGCCATAACTTTGTAAAATATAGGACAATTGAAATTGCAAAATCACACACACATTTTAAGATCATGATGAAACATTCTGCACAATTTCAAGTCAATCTGATAAAAGATGTGGCAGGAGTTGCGGGGACAAGGTCTAAGTCAGCAAGGGCCATAACTCCATTAAAAATGGCCGTAACAAAAATAAACAAGAGGGCAAAGTGGCCCTGAATCGCTCACCTGAGCAAAAAGGTTAAAGGTCAAACTAGGGTCATCATTTGAACAAACCTGATAGTTTGCAACAATTTCCAAATGGTTCTGAAGAAGATTTTTGAATATTTTTTTTTAATTATTGCTATGGTTCAAACCCAGGACCCCCTGGGGTGGGGCCATTTTGGACCCTGAGGCCATCATTTGAATAATCTTGGTAAAGGACCACTAGGCAATGCTACATACTAAATTTCAAGCATAGGAGCCAAGTGGTTCTGAAGAAGAACATTTTTTTAATATTTTTCTATGTATTTCTATGGTTCAAACCCAGGACCCCCTGGTGCGGGGCCATTTTTGATCCTGGCATCATCATTTGAATAAGCAGGTCTAGGCAATGCATCATACCAAATTTCAAGCATCTGCTCTAAGGGGCTCAGGCGAAGAAGATTTTTAAGTATATTTTAATTTCGAACCCAAGACTCCCTTCCCCAGGGCCATTTTGGATCCCAGGGCAACCATTTATATATTCTTTGTAGGAGTCCACCAGGCAATGCATCATACCAAATTTCAAGCATCTGAGCCAAGTGGTTATGATGAAGAAGATTTTTGAATATTTTTCTAAATATTTCTATGGTTCAAACTCAGGACTCCCCGCTGCGGGGTCGTTTTGGACTCTGGGGCCATCATTTGAACATACTTGATAAAGGACTACAAGGCAATGCTACATATTAAATTTCAAGCATCTGAGCAAAGTGCTTCTGAAGAAGAAGATCTTTTAATATTTTTCTATGTATTTCTATGGTTCAAACCCAGGACCCCCTGGAGCTGGGCCATTTTAGACCCTGGGATCATCATTTGGACACACTTGGTAAAAGACCACCAGGCAATGCTACATACCAAATTTCAAGCATCTATGCCAAGAGGTTCTGAAGAAGAAGATTTTTAAATATTTTTCTATGTATTTCTATGGTTCAAACCTAGGACTCCCTGCCACCGGGCCATTTTGGACCCTGGGGCCACCAGTTGAACAAACTTGGTAAAGGACTATAAGGCAATGCTACAAATTAAATTTCAAGCCTCTGAGCCTTGTGGTTCTGAAGAAGAAGATTTTTGAATATTTTTCTATGTATTTCTATGGTTCAAACCCAGGACCCCCTGGTGCAGGGCCATTTTGGACTCTGGGACCACCATTTGAACAAACTTGGTAAAGGATCAGTAGGCTATGCTACATACCAAATTTCAAGCATCTGAGCCATGCAGTTCTGAAGAAGAAGATTTTTGAATACTTTTCTATGTATTTCTATGGTTCAAACCTGGGACTCCCTGCCCCGGGTCATTTTGAACCCTGGGGCCACCATTTGAACAAACTTGGTAGAGGACCACTAGGCTATGCTACATACCAAATTTCAAGCATCTGAGCCAAGCAGTTCTGGAGAAGAAGATTTTTGAATACTTTTCTATGTATTTCTATCATTCAAACCTGGGACTCCCTGCCCCGAGTCATTTTGGACCCTGGGGCCACCATTTGAACAAACTTGGTAGAGGACCACTAGGCAATGCTACATACCAAATTTCAAGCATCTGAGCCAAGCAGTTCTGGAGAAGAAGATTTTTAAGTATATTTTAGTTTCGAACCCAAGACCCCCTGCCCCAGGGCCATTTTGGACCCTGGGGCCACCATTTGAACAAACTTGGTAGAGGACCACTAGGCAATGCTACATACCAAATTTCAAGCATCTGAGCCATGCAGTTCTGAAGAAGTAGATTTTTAAGTATATTTTAGTTTCGAACCCAAGACCCCCTGCCCCAGGGCCATTTTGGACCCTGGGGCCACCATTTGAACAAACTTGGTAGAGGTCCACTAGACAATGCTTCATACCATATATCAAAGCCCTAGGCTTAGTGGTTTCAGAGAAGATGTCATTTAAAGCAAATTGTTGACGCCGCATGCCGCACGACGGACGACGCACGACAGACACTGGGTGATCATAATAGCTCACCCTGAGCCTATGGCTCAGGTGAGCTAAAAATTTAGCTGAATGTCTTTTCTCTGTCTGTGCAATGCCACAAATCAAAGCTAAACCAGATTATTCAACTGAAGTTAACAACTCCAACACAGATACTAGAAAGCCATGCCTCTATCTCACTCTCATCAAGTTGCTGGTTACCATATATAGACATAGTAGCCAAGTTCATCATCTGACCCGGACAATTTGAACATACATGTACTTTTGTTGCCATAATCCCAGGCACCTCATATATGAGATTTGATAACAACTCGCAAAGTAACTTTTGAGGCAATGCTTGAAACTGTTAAAATATAAGAGACATTGATCAACTTGGTATTACCCAAGTACCTAATGCTACATACCAAGTTTCAAATGGTCATGGTCAACCCAAGGTCATCATTTAAACAATCTTGATAGTACTTGAGTACCCAATGCTACATACCAAGATTCAAGGCTATCGGTCAGTTGGTTCTGGAGAAGAGGATTTTTGAAGCTTTTTACTATATATGGGCATGGTCAAGTGACCTGGAATGTTTTATCAAATTTTCATTCCCTCAACCCCTGGAGGTTCTATATGAAATTTGGTTTCAATTGGCCCAGAGGCTTTTGAGGAGATTGTTTGATATTGTCAAAATAAAAGAATTCAGGGTCAAAGGTCAAAGAATGACCTTGACCTCTTGTAGTCATAAATCTTCATGCACTTTTCAAGATGTTTGTACATACCAATCTTAGGTCTAAATCTTCAAAACCTTCCATGAAATCTTACGTTCTAGCATTTTCTCATATTTGACCTTGCCGTAAAAAAAAGTCAAGGTCAACCCAAGGTCATAATTTTAACAATCCTGGTAGTACTTACATACCCAATGCTACATACCAAGTTTCAAGGCCATCAGTCAATTGGTTCTGGAGAAGATTTTTAAAGCTTTTTAGCATATATGGGCATGGCGGCCATGTTGGTCATGTGACCTGGACTGTTTGAACAAATTTTTGTTCTCTCCAGCCCTGGAGGCTCTATATAAAATTTAATTCTAATTGGCCTAGTGGCTTTTTAGGAGATTGTTTGGAATTGTCAAAATATGAGAGTTCTGGGTCAAAGGTCAAACAATGACCTTCACCTCTTGTACACATAAATCTTCATGTACTCATTAAGATGACTGTAGATACCAATTTTTAGCCCAAAATCTTCAACAGTTTCCAAGATATCTTATGTTATAGCATTTTGCCATATGAAAGCACAAGGAAGCAAATTTGAACTTACCGTAAAATAGGTCAAGGTCAACCCAAGGTCATAATTTGAACAATCTTGGTAGTACTCGCTTACCCGATGCTACATACCAAGTTTCAAGGCTATCGGCCTATTGGTTCTGGAGAAGAAGATTTTTTTAGGTTTTTACCATATATGGGCATGGCGGCCATGTTGGTCATGTGACCAAGACCGTTTGAACAACTTTTATTTCCTAAGGCACCAGGAGGCTACATATGAAATTTGGTTACAATCGGCCCAGTGGTTTCAGAGGAGAAGTTGTTTGAAATTGTGGACGGACGGACAACGGACGGACGACGGACAACGGAGCCTTACCATCCTATAAGCTCCCCCGGAGCCGCTGGCTCAGGTGAGCTAAAAACCACATGCACATCTTCATATCATAAGAATACAATCTGTAAAATTTCAAATCAATCTGACGAAAGACGTAGGAGGAGTTGCGGGGACAAGATTTCAGACCGACGAAAGGACGGACGGACTGATACACGGACGGACGAGGGTCATTTCTATAGTCCCCCTCCGCCTACGTCAGGTGAAAAAATAATGAAGAAATAGCATTCCATTCAACCTGAAACATCTTATTACATACAAAGCCATCCCCAAAATTCTGAGACTGTATATTATACTTATCCAGATCTCCAGATAAGTAGGGGTTTTGAGGATATTTCTGAGATCATTCTTCATATCTGCCAATAAAAACAGATGTTATCCCTCATTAGAACAGTCTGACCAAGATGATTCTACAGGGTACTGAGAGGTCACAACTGAAGTTTTCATACAAAAGTATGATAAATTATCCCTAAATTATCCCTGTCACCCTCTATCTGAAGCGCTGTGTACTTACCATTTATTCTTTTGACCTCATTTAATTCATTCCTAGACACAAGCAAATGTTTGTAGCTGAAAAAAGAAGAACACAGAAATAAGCTTCTGGGTACAACTATAAATAAGCTGAACCTGGGCATATGATAATCCAAGTTTTTTTCTCCTTTACAATTTCTCCACAAGACATATGGGCATTAATACTCAAATTAGCCTGTGTTTCAGAGAATTAAAACACCATAAATACTAAAATCAGCCTGTGTGTCAGAGAGTTTAAACAAGAATTCCACGGAATGCTATGTCGCACCTGCATTGCGTTTCCACAGTAGTAAAGACCAGGGCTACAGAAATTTTGAAATCCAAATCGGTCCGGGACGGCCGATGACGTCATACGAATACAAAATAGACACGAAAACTAATGACTACACTGTGTATTCCACAATCCAAAAAAAGTCACGAAAACTAATGACTACACTG
Source organism: Ctena decussata (assembly GCA_963989385.1). Taxonomy (NCBI): domain Eukaryota; kingdom Metazoa; phylum Mollusca; class Bivalvia; order Lucinida; family Lucinidae; genus Ctena; species Ctena decussata. The sequence continues at coordinate 23,788,161 of OZ022501.1, read as the reverse complement.
GAGCGCCGTTAAAACGCGGTTGTCATCGCTGACGTAGCCATTTAGTCCACATGTTCTTACTTATCGTGAAAAATGCGCTTTAAAAAGCGCAGAGACAGTCAGACCGAAAGTGAAAGTACACATGCTGTCAATCGGACATCCTCGCCGATCTTCATTTACGGAATTGGCCGAAGTATTACGATTGACGTATTTTACTGTATTCGAGTTAATTCCCTTGAAATATGAATATACTTGCAAAAAGGTACCTACGGACGAAGAAAAAAAAATATTTTTCTGCGCGAGAAATGACGTCGGCTAAAAAAAAACCTGACCAGACTGCACATAATCAAGTCCGGTTTCAATTTTCTTTTTGCTAGTCAAATTCTTTCCTTATGCTATCTTTGAAAGTATACAATAGTCAGTAACCTTACGTTGCACAGCCTTTTTCCGTACATCGGCACGTGTATGTGAATTACGAGTTGTGCAAAGCCTTCGCCGCTGGCCAAAATTGTGGCACGTGCTAATTATCGAAGATTTCTAAAATTGAGTCAGTCTTCACACCTTGGCAAGACAATTGACACTTTGTTTATCTGTGATAACTTTTGACAGCAGTGCGTGATTATTGGATTAATATATGACACATGGCTAAAATCCTGGTAATTATGTCATCATACATCGCAAATCGTGTTTTTTCGGACCGAAAAAATGTGCCTTATGCCAACTGAATCGGTTTTTCGAACTCAAAATCGGTCCGGACCGACAAAAAATCGGATTTCTGTAGCCCTGGTAAAGACTATATAGTTAAAAGAACTTTATGAAAAATGGACAAAAATGCTAGGGTCAACACAATTTTGGATGTAAAATTTTACTAAGTCAGAAGAGCATGAAATATAGGCAAAGGGTAGGAATAACTGCAACATCCCTCGTGAACATTCTAAGAAGAAACTTTATGCCAGGTGTGATGGCTACAGGTATCATACTTTCATACGAAAGGACTAAAGCGCCAGGGACGATATATATTTTGGGGTTTAAAATTTTGCAAAGTCAGCAGAGCATGAAATATATGTAAAGGGTAAATTAATTGCATCAGCTCTCAAGAACATTCTAAGAAGAAACTGGATGCCATGTTTGATGATTCTAGGTATATAAATCGTGAGAAATGGACTTAAACACTAGGGTGGATATAATTTTGAATATAAAATTTTACTAAGTCCGCAGAGCATGAAATATAGGTCAAGGTATAAATAAGAGCAATAGCCCTCGAAAACATTCTTAGAAGAAGCTTTATGCCAGGTTTGATGATTGTAGGTATCATAATTTGCGAGGTATCTACTTAAATGCTAGGGTTGACGCTAGGGTCGACGTAATTGTTGGTGGCCTGTTTTACAAAGTCAGCAGAGCATAAAATACAGGGTAAGGGTAAAAATAAGAGCAACAGCCCTCAAGAACATCCTAAGAAGAAGTTTTATGCCAGGTTTGATGATTGTAGGTATCATATTTTGCGAGAAATGGACTTAAATGCTAGAGAGCCTAGGGTCGATGTAATTGTTGACGGACGGACATACGGATGGATGTACGGACGAACGGAATGACTGACGTACGGACGGACGGACGGACGGAAAAGTGAACTCCTATATCGCACCTTGCTAAAGCAGGTGCGACAAAAACCATTAATACTAAAATGAGCCTGTGTTTCAAAGACTTAAAACACCCTTAATACTAAAATGAGCCTGTGTTTCAGAAAGTTAAAACACTGTTATGTAATACTCAAATCAGCCTGTGTTTCAGAGAGTTAAAACACTACTAATACTAAAATCAGCCTGTGTTTCAGAGAGTTAAAACACCATTAATACTAAAATCAGACCATGTTTCAGAGAGTTTAAACACCATCTATAATACTAAATAAACGAAGTAACGCATAAACTGCAAAATTGGGGGCATTTTCAAGTGTAATTTCTATACTGGTTCTTTCGCATATTGCTATCATTGATAATTTCGGTTAGCGTGCGTTTTAGTTTCACGTAGATTTAAAGAATTTGGGAATTAAATTCGTCTTTCATTTTAAATTCTCCCAAGTATTTTTCTAGAAACTTCGATGTCAACAATGGGTGCGTTTGAGTGAAATTATCGAGTACTGGAATACACATTTTAAATTAATCCGGTCGTTTCGGCTCTGTGTCGTTATACCGGCGCGCTGCTTAGCAAGTCCAAATAGCAGGTTCTAATGCAAAAATCCGACCCATGAACGTACGTCATTCCCCATAAATAACGATTTATTTTTGTATTTTTGCTCATATGTCTAAACGGATGAAGAACTAAATGGTCATAGTCCCGACGGCCCTGGCTTGAAACGACCCATTTTCTTCCAGAACGATAGTCAATACAAGTAGCCAATCGAACTCGCCCATTGAAGAATAAAGCTCAACGCACATGGTCTTTCGAAAAGTTGGACGGACACATGGCGCCAAGTGTGTGCGGCTATAGTTGCGTACCGCTGAGCCACTTGGGGAACAAACGTCGTTAGGAGAATTCAAACTGAACTGAACTTTTGAAAAGACAAAAATTAAAAATGTCTATGGTTAACACACATGCGCCAGGTAAGAAAGGGCATTTTTTCCAGCGAAGCAGACAAATCAATTTCAATGATTCAACGAAGCTAAATAAGCCTTTAGTCTTCAGAGGGCTTGAATATTTTCCCCCAAAACGTTCCAGGACCCAATTTTTCCAGAAAAAAAATATCCAGGACAGGTCACATAACCAAGATGGCAAACATTTATTATGGTAAAAAATTTCAAAAATCTTCTCACCCAGAACCACGCGGGGCCGCGTAGCGCAATCGGTAGGGCACCTGACTCATAAGTCAGAGATCCTGGGTTCGAAACCCGGTCTGGCCACATACTTTCGTTTCTCCTTCCGCTGATTCAAGAAGGGCAGTTGTCAGTTACTGGTGAAAGTATGTGCACTTAGTACTGGTTAACCGCTTAGGAGGTCTAAGCCTGCCCAGGAATAGTGTGGTTAGGTTAACTGACCATCCCGACATGACCTTAGCTGTTTACCGTGGACGTTAAGCATCAAATCAACCAATTCTCCCCCAGAACCACAAATCCTATGATCTTGAATCTTAGCATGTTGCATCAAGGACTCAAAAGCTCAACAAAATTTATATAAATGATGACCCTGGGATGACCTTGATCTGTTTTACGGCAAGGTCAACTTTTGAGTCACTTACGGCTATATTCAAGAACGGCACTCACACTCCACTCATACTCCACTCATCGAGTTAATCGTCTAGCGGTCACAGGTAGACTCAACTTAGGGCTCGTTGGTATTCACAAAGGTTAGGGAGCTCTGAGTGGACTCGATAAAGTGAGTGAGTGTTGAGTGAGACCGATACCTCCCTTGAACTCAACTCAAGTGTTGTTTATGAATACGAAATAGAACTTAACTGACTTTGGTGCGCAAGCTACTCCGATCATTTGCCGTTTTACATATTCATCATTCGTGTTTGGTCATATTTTAGACGAGTCGTCATTTATATGGTATTGCCCCATCCGTCTGTCTGTCGTTACATAATATATACACTCTGTATTCCACGGGGATGGTGGTCGGGCGATGGTGCTGGTTAAAACTTCCAGTACCGTGGCGTCCTACTTATTTGGATTTCAGTAGGGCAAGGGCTTACTGTGCTTGCAGTAGGTGCGGGCAGTTTTTATTATTATTATTATTTTCTCATGTCTGTCAGTTCTCTTTTCTTTCTCCCTCTTTCTGGGAGACGGCCCGATATAGACTGGAATACTGTCTCAAAGGGCCGTTTAATTCAAAACAACAACAAACAACAACTGTACTCCACTGAGTATCACCTGAAAGATGTGTTATGAGCCTATCTTACCAAGACGTTGTGAGGAAATACATTTTAAGAATGTTGGGTCAAGGTCGCACGTGAAGGTCAAAGCTCAAATATCTATATTTTATGTCTGCTTCATAATTTTATAGTAAACCCTTCAAGATAACTGCATGAAACATATGCAGAGAAAAAGAATGATGTACATGACCATACTTCTATTTTAGTTCACCTGAGCCAAACGCTCCGGACGACCTAATAGGATAAAGTACCCTCATCCGTCATCGTCCGTCCGTCCACAACTTCAAACAACTTCGCGTCTGGAACCTATGGGCTGATTGTAAGCAAATTTCGTATACTGTGCCAGGGCTTGCGGATGCGAAGAGTTGTTCAAATGGTCTGAGTCACGACCAACACGACCGCTACTCCAAAATATAGTAAAAAAAACCTTTAACATCTTCTCCAGAACCATTAGACTGATGATATGTAGCATCAGGTACACAAGTATACTACCAAATGACGACTTTGGGTTGACCTTCACCTTTTGGCAAGGTCAAATTTGCGTTTTGGTGCTTTAACTGAGAAATATTCGAACAGAAGTTAGAGTTCATGGAATTAGTAGAAGATTTCGCTACAAAAGTTGGTAATAGTCAACTAAGTTTTTGAGTAAAAGATGTCAAGGTCATTCGTTGACTTTTAACCAATGTTTCTCATATCTCTACAGTTGGGCTTCATGGCCCTCTTGTTCAGTCCGTATGTCTGTTTTTTCTTCCTTTTCTTGCCCGCTCCTTATCTTCTGAACCAACAGGAGGATTTTCTTATAACTTTAATGAAGCCTTGTCAAAGCTTTGTGCAAAACATATTTTAATGATGTTGGATCGAATTCAGGGTCACACTTAATGGTCAACTAACATTTTGTGTCCGCTACACCCAATATCAGGAGAGAGAGAGAGAGAGAGAGAGAGAGAGAGGTGACTTGCGATTTTATGTCCTTTTCACAGTATTTTATTCATGTCATATCAGGACGACGGGAAGGTGACAATGAAAGGCTGTGTGCAATAGAACTGCCTTTGCTTTTGAAAAAAAATATATAACCAGTAGGAATGGAACCCGGACCGCTGGCAAAGCAGGCCAGTGCTTAACCCATTCAGCTACCGGGACTCCTGAGAGAGAAGAAGAAGAAGAAACATACCCGGCTGCATTTGATGAACTATTTTATATTCAGATTCGGAAAAAATGAACTACCCCGCCCCTATTACCCCTCCACCCATCACCTAATTATGAAATCTTCGTGATCCATCTTGGGTTTCCTAAGCATGATTTTCGTCATCTTCTTGAGCGATAAACTGTACATATACTCAAAAGCAAAAATAACGCATATTTTTCTTTTTGGTATTTTTTTTCAAAATAAAAATCTGCTGAAATTGGCAAAACCCGGAAGACATTTTCAATGCATGGAGTACACTTCGTCGCAAACTTACTGAAATTCTATTTGTTTATCCATGCGTCACTAAAGCGTAAACAATCAAGGGGTCAATCTTAAAATTCACAAATACTAATCAGTTAAATCAGTGTCTGGAACTGAGTTGTGCCTGGCTCCCAAACTGATGCCCTCTTTATCTAGGACGCTACAATGTTTCGGAAACATCATCAAGAATTTTCAGCATTGGTTACTTGTTACAAACAAAGTTATGCCCCTTTCTGCAAATCCCGTAAAGTAGGCAAGTTTTGCGATAGCAAATGAAAATTTTGTGGATTTTTCAACAAACCGAATTGGAATCCATTTCCATTTCGGGTTAAATAAAAGGGTAAGTGGTCACACTCAAATGGAGTATTCAACGAAGGGAAGTAACTCTGTACTTCCTCCCAATAATGCAACCACAGATTGAACTTTTGGGTGCTGGATCCTTGAAATCACTAGGCAAAATAAAATGAAAATCATACAGCATCTTTATCATAAAGGGTCGTCTACCGTAAGTGAATTGGAAGACAAGATCTTTTTTAGGGAAACATTTTTATCGGCTTTTAAATTTCGTAACTCAAACCGGAAGTGAGCAAAATACGTGCTCATTTCAAACCAAATTTTGTTTTAAATAGGTTCTTTACCCATAAGCTTACTCATTTTGGATCCCAAATTACCATATTTTTCTAATAATTTGATGATTCAGACGACTTTGAAAAACTTCGAAAAACTTTGAAAAAATGCAGATTTTTGCATTTGCAATTTAACTGTATAAGAATTATTTTTTAAAGTTTTATACCGTTTTCCAGTTGGTTGCATCATGCTGAATCCACGTGCAGCAAAATCGTATTGATAATTTATTTTCTGCCACTGTGAGCCAGAATTTTGTGATTTTTGCCTTTTTGACAAAAATCTTTATATTTTTATGAAGAATTGCACTGTGGCAAGAAAATGCTACAGAACTTATGGCCACGTATAGGCAAATCCCAGTATTAAGTTAAAGGTAAAATATCATTACATTTAATGAGGCAAAACAAGACACTAAAAATATGCGTTTCTTTTGCTGTTGAGTATATTAAATCAAATAAAAGAAAGAATTAAATCATTTGAGAAATGGAAAATAAATTATTTTTCGGATACATGAATTCATTTTACATTATCATTTATGTGTCCTTGTAGATATCGGTGGGCCATAGCACAATTACTATGGCAACTAGTGAATCTGGTTTGGCTGGATTTTGGTAGCTTTAAGGAATGCCTAAACAGGGTATGACCCTTATTTTCAAGGGAGTATGAGTACATTGTTTGTCCGTTCAGACCGGCATTTATAGTTTTTGATATATCTCATGTCTCCGTGTGTGTTTTTTAGACAAATATACTGAATCTGATTTCGTTGGCTGGCTAGTTGATTAGGTGGTTGTTTGATTTGAATGCCTCTTTCAGGGCACATTATATCGTGCCGTCTCACAGAAAGAAAAAGAAGATAAGATAGACGAGAGTAAAAATAAAAACCCAAACCCCGTTATTTACCTGCTGCAAACACAGTTGGCCCTTGTTCAAGTTAGAAGGACGCCCCGTTACTGGAAGTTACCCCGCACATCCGACGACCCCGTGAATCTAATTCACTATTATAAGTCAGAATATATAGATAAATATGAAGTAGAGGCAATTTAGCACTATAAACATATAAACATTAGAAAATGTATGTATTTTACACAGATGATGCCCCCCCCCCCCCCCCCCCCCCACGTAAACTGTGTCTGTCATCCCCAACCCATCCCTGGACCTCGATCATCCTTCTCTTCAAACTTCAAAAAGAAATAAATAAAAAGTCAAATGCTTATCTTTGGTAGGTCTGTAAACGTTGTGTAAAGTTTCATATTCATTGCTTGATTCCAGAAAGTATACAAAAATTTTAAGCGCGACGGACGGACAGAGGTATTAAAAACCATCGACTGACTCGCGTCACCGATCCATAAAAATGTGTTTTGCAACGTTATTATTTACTGCTTGAAACTGGAGTGAAGCTCGAGTCACACTTGGGAAAGGTGAGGTTGAGATAGCTTCGTGAATACAAAAGTTGAACTCCACTCATACTCTTGTTAATCCCACTCCAGCCACACTTGAGGGATACTTACTCGAGTTTGAGTCGAGTGTGAGTGTGAGTTTTGTTCTTGAATATAGCCGTTAGGTTTTTCTATAGGAAAAAGTGAAATAAAATTTCCTTTTAAAAGGAAGGCTTGCACTGAAATTTTCATGAGTTGTTATTGAAGTGAACCCTATTGTTAGTGCACTTTCTGTTGCTTACTTTTATTTAGCAAAGTATTTAATTTCTAACTTCTTGATTAGTGACATTATCCACGGGTGTAAGGTAAAAACAAGTGTAGAATTTATTTGAAAAACAAATTGAGGAAATACACACACACACACACACACACACACACACACACACACACACACACAAAAAAAAAAGTTTTCCAACGTTTTGGCCGGCTGTTTTAGGCATGCCTCAAGTTAAATAACTATATGGACCTATTTCAAATCTTTTCTTTACGGCTGTTGAGTCACATTTAGTCTGAATCAAAATTTTAGGAAAGACTGTTTCAAACCCATGTCTATGGAATCTTGGCACATCTGAACTTGGCATCAAAAGAAGAAATAAATTAATATTTACTGAAGTTTAATTTTGGTTAAAGTAGCATCAGTGGCAGTGACTGGAACAAAACTTTGACACTCTGAGAAGAAAATGCATGCTGTTATTGTTTTGACAATAACTTTCTTAACACCATTTGAGAACAACAAAGCACGGAACCTATTGCGTTCGTATTTCCATGAACTCCCGACAAATTAAATTTATCTTTTATATTTATGCTATGTTTTTACATCAATTTTGTTTACTCATTCGTGAAGTTCTGACTAATTAAACGCCAAGCAAAGGACGAATAATAGTTACGTGTTTGGTAATGAAGTACAGCAGCCATCACTATGACATGACGTATATCAATCGTTATGTCGGCCAATCATCTATTTGAACTATCTGTGACGTTGCTTACGCGTAAGATTGCATGAATGTGTGTTGTTCGTGGATGTATGAACATCGTCAGCCCAGTATAGGTTCATCTAAGGAAATCGTCGTTGAGTGTAAATATTTCTCTGTACATTTGTATAGCTGAACTAAAAAGGCAACATTAGAGAGTGTTATAAAAGTAAGAAAAATGTCCACACACCCCAACCCGCACCTACTGCAAGCACAGCAGGCCCTTGTTCTACTATAATCCAAATAAATAGGACGCCCCGGCACTGGAAGTTATACCCAGCATCATCGCACCAACCAACCAACCCCTCCCTTGTCATAAAGCTGTCAATGAATCCCTAACAGTTTCAAATTTTAACAATTCCGAGTTTCAAATGTTAACAACTCTGAATTGTTCCCTTTTTCTGTATCATTGTTCAGGCTATTCATGAACATGTTGATGGCCGAAAGGAAATTTATCAGATGCTAAAAATGTGTACATGTGTACATAATATATCGCTTTGCGCCATGGAAAGGCCTGTTGCAATGCGTAAGCGTTAAGTACTCTCCGACATTACCGAGTTTTACATACATAACACGGTCAGTTCTACATACAAGCAATTAAGCCACACATTTATTGTAATGCATATCTTGGATGCACACAGCGGAAATTCTGTTTACTTCCAGCATATTTATTCGTTTAACTGTCTGATTTTTTTTTCCCACATAGTAGACTTTTTTTCCAAAGTGTTTCCCATTTTCATCCTCACGGAGCATGTATTACGGTGCACAAAGTCGGTGCAGGGGGGCATTCTGTTTGGACATTGGTTTCCGCCACATGTTTCTCTGTACCTGACTGTACCGCTTTTGGTAAATTCATGCGCCGTGTGGCTGAGGAGGGGGAAACCATTGATTCAAGTGTGTAGTTTTTAGGAAGTGACTGTACTCTGGCACCATGGATGCAGTGCCACGTAAGTGGAAAAAATATTCAATGTTCGCTGTATTTTGTCATTATTACTATTTTTTTTACCTCTGTGGAAGTAAAAAGTATGCAAAGACCAGGAACTGAAACAATCAAAATCCAAATCCAGCCCTCAAACCATAGTTGGAAACAACTAAGATTACAAATAATCAAGATACAGAGAACATATGGTCAACCGAGTGAGCAGCTTGTTCCCAAAAGGTGGCCACTCAGCAACCCAAACCGAACCAAAAATAATAAGAACATACATAAGGTAAAACATCACAGAAACTCTGACACCAAAAACAGGCAACAGAGAACCACAACAGAACTACCGCCTTGGAACGGTCAGTAATGAATTACTGGGGGGGCTTAAATCGATTTTACAGGCCCAACCTCACCCTCCGTTACTGAAGTGGTACAAAACATTTAGTTGGTTGTTCGGTTCGCATGATAACCCTCTAACTCGTCAATGAATGATCACGGTAAACACATAAATCAAATTTCAACACCATGAAGAAGCAAAGACGAGGACTCAACAGATACAACGGGCTGTCTGACAGGTGGAGATCCCTGTCCTGCCAAACAACCCCACTGGAAATCTGAAGCAAAAGAAGGTCACCAGTTGAGCCCCGGTGGACCAAGCAACAGACAAAAAGGCTCCGGTCCCAACCAACTAAAATATATAGCTTTAGGTCGGGGCCATCATAGAGTCTGACGACCGATCCCCCGGTGTGCAATTAAAGAGTGCAGCAAAGTTATCAACCGTGATTGGGTTAATCACTAAGCATGCAGACTGTCGCATAACATTTAAATTATAGCCAATACGTTTGTGACGTATTATTATTTTTCGGAATTGATCAGAAAAATCAGTCCTACCCTTAATCTTTTTGAATTTGTATACTGTATTTGGAGCCTTTATCCGCGGTGATAAGATAAATCTATATTTAATGCATGATTTACATAGTCTCTTATAATTCTGTAAAAAATGGTTTGGTGTATTTTTATATGTCTGTATATAAACATATATGTACTGTGATGTTGTACACCAAAATAAGACTTTAGACTATAAACTCTAGATAGATGGAATACATTTTTTCAGTTAATGTGATGAGAGAAGAAAATCGTCAAAAGCGCTTGTTTCTAAATCTAAACAATAAATTTGAACTCTGCTCTTTCAGTTTTTACAGATACACATATCAGCCCACTCCGGTATAAGCGCAGTCTTATCAGTCTATCCCCAGCATGAAAGATGTCTGCATCATGGATCATCACGAAGAATATTTATGCCGAAAAAGACTGATCAGATCCCATGAAGGCACCGACGCTGGACAGTGTGCCGGCTGCTCTGACCAGTCAGATTATGCAATGCCCTATTTTTCGCGACGCCGCTGCATGATTTTTGGAAAAGCTAATGCTTTGCGCTATTGCTATATATAAACACTGCAGTGCACACTCTCCAGGTATTTTCGACTAAGTGTGACGTATCGTTTCTTCCGAAAATAACTCGGTATCACTAAACCACTTGAATACTGGCTTGCCGCCGAAACGGCAAGCCAAAAAGTTGATTTTTTTTAGAAACAATGCAGTCTGCTACCTGAAAGTTTGTAGATGCAGACAACTAATTAGGTACATGAAGCTTTAGTGAGTATTCATGGTAAAGGTCATATCTTCACCTGGGCCTAAGGCCATTTACATTGAAAAATTTAAACTCGCTTTTTTTATATAAACTTGACCATCATAACTTTTCTAGTTAATACTAAAATCAGCCTGTGTTTCAGAGAGTTAAAACACCATCAATACTAAAATCAGCACGTGTATAAGCTCAAAATTATCAGTTTTCACTTTTCTGATACCCCAAATTCATAACCCTGTTTGCAAAAAGTAAAGACTCTGAGCAGACTATGAGCAATGTGCAGGCTGATCTTAGTCTTTCCTGTTTGCATATATTATAAGTACCTTTTCACCTAACACAAACAATTTGTGTTTACGCAAATGTTTATATTATTTGCTAATCGGTCATGTTCTAATGTCTTTGAGACGCCACTTTTCAACAGGGACCAAAGTCTGTAATATTATACGATTGCTGTCGCAGAAACTGGGCGCTGAAACTGTGTATGGTCAAATAAAGGACTCGGGCCAAATGTGCCAGTGGAAGTGCGAACTTTGAATGCAGAGACCGTGCATATACAGCTGGTCGGTGCTCAGACAGACTTCAGAAAGACTTGGTCAGGACGTTGTCAGTTTAAAAGCTACAGCAAAGACAAATTTTTTCGTTCTGGCAGTTTAAATTCTTTTATAACCCTGGTTTCCTTTCTTAGGTTCATGCATCTTTACCAAAAATTGAAAGAAAAAAAAAAGAAACCACAAAAAATGCCTACGTAGTTTGGCGCATGTGCACATTCCCGCCAAAAAGTTGAATTGCTGCGAGAAATGGTGCCTTATCGCATGTACGAAAAGCAAAGACTAGTGTTGTCCCGATAGTCGCTGAACATCGAAAACTAATCGTTCAGGCTCACGTCGGCGACAATCGATTGTAATTTTGTGACTATCGATTGTAAACAAAGTCATTACACAGACCGTTTGGTGAGTTTCGGTTCATTTCTGGTTGTTTTGTGCATTTAAAGGGAAGTAATCCAAACACGACTGTCATGGCGTCTTAATAAGAATCAGAGCCGGACATGGAGCTTTTTCCCTATACAGGGAAGAGCAGATCCCGATTTGGGGTTTATTTTTGCTTCAGAAAGATAAAAGAGGGACCAGACACAAAATCTAACCTGGATATGACTTCTGTCATATGCATTTTATGCAAAAAAACATACGCAAATAAAGGTTGTGTATTGATACCTCCCACCCACTCTGGATTATATGAAAACGAAACAAGCGTTTTGAGACTCTGACCATTACAACCTTTGGCTAAAAGTTTGAGATTGCTGTTAATAACATATATAGACCCTGATTCCAAATAGTCCTTAGCTTTTACTGATTTTAAAAAAGTACAGATGGTTACACTTTCAATTTTTGGTCATCTATAAGGCCTCTAAGAGGGGCAGGTTTAGTGACTTCTTAGTTGTCTCAATGTATACTGCATAAGGACCTATCTGAAAAGGTGAATACTTTGAGAAGAAAGATTTTACCAACAATGGCAACTGTATGCCTTGTTATTGTCAGTCAGTGCTGGCAGAAATAAAAGAAAAATATATATATACAGTACTGATATGGCCATCTAAGATAGCATTATAGTGCATAGGTATGTTGCCCTCATCTGTCACAAGATTCAGCTGCTAGCCAGTATGATCACATTCACTGCTTTCTATCTGCCTATGAAATATGTCTGGCACAAAAATTAGTTGGTGCTAAAGGAGTAATGATGTCTAATGCTCTTTTCTGTGCATAATGCTCTTTATTTTGGTGGATAAGTACAGATTTAGACTTTTATGGAGCATTAGCTATCATTATATATTGGTTGACTTGGCTGACAGGATATCCGATTGTACAATCGATAATCAATCGGTTTAACTCTTCCGATAATCGATTGTGATTTTCCAGTCCGATTCCCAACACTAGCAAAGACCCATTTCAGCCTGCACATCCCCCAACCTCGTCTGCAGTTTAATTTCTAGATTCCCATGATAGATTGTTGATGCAGACAGAAACCACGCTAATGTGACTGCACAGATGTGCTGGCTGATCCGGGTTTCTCTGTTCGCACTTAGTGTAAAGCACATTTTCCAATGCGCGGCCAAAATACCAGAAGAAAACAAGTTCCCGACTCACATACCTTTCGCCGCCGCACTTTAACGCATGTGCAGATTCACGCTAGAATATATGCGAGCAAAATTTCTCAGACTTAAAAGTATAGAAAAAAAAATTAGCCAAGATAAGTAGAAACCGAGGTCCCACATTTTTGCTCGAAATTTTAGAAATTCACCTTCTCACTGATCGAAATTTCGGAGAACTTTCAGAAATTATTTTTGGGAATAATTTTAGGTGTCCGAAATTTTAGAGTGTGTGAAATTTTAGATGAAAATACCGTATGTGAAGAAAGAAAGCAAGTATCATTCATATTGTCTCCAATATTATGGCATTCCTGGAGATCTTTTTTCAAATCTGCTGTATTGTGTCAGTGGTCTTGTCATAGTCTATAAGGGCAACTAACTAATCAAACAAGCTAATACATGTAAATACTTTCATCAATGTGTCTGTATGTAATGATGAAATGATATCTCTCTTTAACACAACCAGCTCCTCTTGGAGCAAAATCTTTCCTTCAGTCTCATGATTTGATTTCCCAGAAAGCAAACAGGAAGCCACAAGAGTTGTTTCCTTTGGTGCAAAAATATATAGCTGTATTCACAAACCGTACTGTAAATCATATCCAAAATATATTATAAATGCCTTTATCATATATACTTGGTCAAAAAATAGTGGCATATCCCCCAACCGAAGGCCCCCTGCGCCTTGGTAAACAGGGTGCACTTCAAAACGCATATAAATAGTATTCTGTCATTCTTTTATGCTCCTTATTGACATTATCTGTTTTACAGATGCATGATTATCTAACACCTAGACCAATACAGTATGCCAGATTGCTGAAAAGAGGTAAAATCTCAAATAGCAACCATATAGACAATGCACTGCATATGATACATTCAACATTTCAAAATTTGTGAAAAACTTCTAAAGTACAAGCCTAAAAAATCTAATTTTGAGCTCTCTAGTAAGTGAATTTGGACAAAGAATCCAAATCTGAAAAAAAATTTTTTTTTTCTTTTGTGTGTGTGTGTGTGTGTGTGTGTGTGTGTGTGTGTGTGAGTGGAGGGGGGGGGGGACATTCTTGTATGAGACAAACTGTCATGATCTGATCTCCATATCTGTGAAGTATCATAAAAATATTTCAAAGGGTATTCAAGTTATGGAGCGTACACTAAATCACACCTAAAACCATCAAGGGGAAATAACTCAAAAAGTTAAAAAGCAAGAGTTGTCATTCTTGTTTGAGACACATCGTCATGGCCTGTTCTACATACGAGGGCCAACCAATAAGTCTTGCAAACGATGTCATTATTGCTTTATTAATTGAGGTAATTCACAATGAAAATAATGTTGCCTGCTGCACCAGAGATTTGAAACTGATAAAGATTCAAATCAGTCCCTCATATTTGATTGGTTTTGCTTCATCCCAGCTGGACAGTGATTGGTCAACACAGGCATCAGCAACAGACAGCTAATTAGAGCTGTCTGGGAGAAGGGGTTGTGTAATGGGAAACCTGATATAGGGAGATAAGAATTCCATTGAGAAACTGCAAGATTACCTGTGGGGCTGACCTAGATGAAAGCTAATACTTGCATATAAGTTAAGTGTCTTGGAGCAGCAGGAAAAGCAGCTGCTGACCACTACAGAATTAATAACAGATTAAACTTATTAATCAATACATTAATTCCTCTCTATTGGTCGCCCAATGGCACATGCTAGTAAATAATAAGGAACACTGGGTTTGGGAAATGTAGACCATTTATTGCAATAAGCTTAAGCGCACATGCCAGAATTATGTGAATAAAAAGCAAGCATATATCCGCCAGCTGAAAACATAAGTACCATCAAATACACAGTCCATATTTGCAATGGCGGATATACTAATACTGTAGTACTGATCTCCAAATCCCAAACCCAGGTAGATGTAGTAGTATTAAATTAAAAAGTAAGTATAGATATATGCATAAAATAGTGAAGCAGACAGCGGCCAGCCCACCACAAACATGTACAGAGTATATAAAACATTAGCCACATGTATATACAAACACCATAAAAGCAAGTCCGCCCGTTCTCAACATTATTACCACTGATTCTGTGACAAGAAGGAATAAAAGGGAACTTTAAAAGAAGTGATGCTTGCTGCTGTCCTGAAAAGGAAGTTAAGCAATACTAGCTCATTATCTATATGCTTATTAGTCCAACAAGACTTGGTAATTGTAACTAATGCACCACAGGTCCCCTGAGGACCAGAACGGAGATATTGACAAAAGGAAGGATATATGCAAAGGATAGTGCTGTTTAGACCCACTGGCATAGCCAGGTTGTACCAGGCTGGATAAACACGTGTAAGTGACGTGCAAATGTTGTGTCAAGGTTCATGAAAACATAATGTACACATAAAATGGTATGAAAAATATGGGCTACAAACAGATGGTTGGTTGGTAGCAATTCCTCGCATTATTTGAGTGCTTAATGCAATAACTGCAAAAGTAATCAGGGTCATTAGACCTGGTTGAAGACAAAGTACATACTGGCCTGAGACATATGATAGTCTAAAGGGGATGGAAATACAAACGGCAAGATCTGATCAAACTTACTGGGCTCATGAAGGCGAGAAATTCCGTCTGCCAAGGTATTCACCAAACCTGGTATAAAACGAGCTGTGATGTGAAAGTTAAAAGAAGCAGAAAGCCAAAACAGAACCCTAAGGCACGCCATGAGAAAAGGATTTTTTGAAGTGCCCCTGTTTATTGTATGAACTGTTACCATATTGTCAGACTGTATGTAGATCCTTTTATTTCGCCAATATGGTGCCCAACGACAGACCGCCAGGTAAACAGCCAAAATCTCTTTCGAATTAATATGCAACTTTGAAACAAGTGGCCAGTCACATTCCCAGTTACAGTAGAGCCAGTCACCTTCAAAATAAGCACCTGCTGCCAAGTTACAACTATCAGTAAACACTGACTTAATTGGAACTGTATCCAAGAGCATAGATTTGCCATTGAAGTTTGCCATAAATGACTGCCACCATGCGATGTCAGCCTTGATGCCGCCAGTTAGCATCATTTTGTGATTATCCGCCTTAAGCCTATTTAGCGCATCTATGATTCGGCGCGAATATACTCTGCCGCCATAAACTACGCTTGCGCAAAAGTTAAGCTTCCCTGCAAGGGACTGAAGTTGCTTTTTTGAGGCCCGCCTTCGGGCAACAAATAAAGATAATTCTTGCCTAACCTGAAAGAGCTTTTCTTCAGGTAGCCTCAAACACATTTCTGTTGAGTCAATTTCTATCCCAAGAAAGGTGAGTTTCGTGGTAGGGTCGACCACTTTGTTCCAGTTGATTTGAAAACCTAGCTTTCTCAAGAGAAAAATCACTGTGTTCAATGCATGAACACACTCTGCAAAAGTATCTGCCTTTATAAAGAAGTCATCTAAATACACAACAGTGGCTTTAAGTCCACGACGTTTGAGCATACGCCTTACCGCTTGAGTGAGGCGATGGAAAATGCCAGGCGCCAGCCTGGAGCCAAAAACAGAGCTTCGTATCTTGGAGATAGACCGTTCGATTATGAAATTGCCATTTAAGGCCAGTGACTTTCTGGCTGTGCTCGCTTATTGGAACTGACCTATAAGCCTGCTTTAAGTCAACTTTTGCCATAAAACAACCTGGTGTAACCAGCTTGGCAGCATCATCAACCCTGGAGAATTTTTGTTTCCAGTCAGCAGTGCAATAGTCATTGACCGCAAGGCCTTCAGGCTGAGAACAGTCATGAATCAGCCTGACACCACCATCCAGTTTTGGGATAACACCCATTGGACTGATAATGTCAGGTGGATCCGCAACAACTTTATAGTTGCCCATTTCAATCTCTTTTAATACCTGAGCTGTTGCCGCCTTGTAATATGGACTGCCTGGCCTTGCTGACTTATGATTCTCACACTGCACAACTTCTGGACAAGCCTCTGAGTCAATGATGTCAAACCCATTACGCAGGCCATTAAGAATGAAAACTCTGTCCTCATCATTTTCCATCTCCTCCTCCCAAGCAGCTAAGCATAACCCACTTGGTGAGTCAGAACGGGCGCTTGTTAGTTTTTTGTCTGATTATGAGTCACCGCCGCATGTGCCTGGTGACAGCCTGTATATGAACATTGGTGAACATAGCGACAATTCTTATAATGGCATCCTGCCTTGGTGTTAAACACTTTGCATATGATTTCCCCATCCAGGGTGTGGGGCCCTTGGGTAGCTAGAGCTCTGTTGGGCTGGATAGGATTAATCTTAGGGGATTGAGTATTTGTCAGCTTAGGCTGTCTTGGAATAAGATAGACAGTCTGCAGGTGTGGGATGTCAGTGCCCCACCTGAAACCATATTGGGCTTGGAGCTGACGGTAGTCTCTGTCATACTGTAATACAGAGACTAAAGTATAGCGCTGCACTAACTCGCAAATTTTTGTGCCATAGAAAATATAATCCATGACATTATTTGAGTCGAGTTTGGACTCAGAGACCAGCTTATATAATATGGCATTGTTTGCGACACACCACTGGGCTAAGGTCACACTTTCTAATTTGGGCTTTTTCGGGCCAGACTTAAGGACCACCTGCTGTTGGTCATTACCCCCTACAATGATCTCCTCTTCTACATTTCCTGTCACAAAATCAGTGATGTCATAATGAGAAGGAGGGGACTTACCCAAAGCTGCCCTTGATAAATGAATCTGCGGGTCTCTCCAAGACTGAATCACTGGCACATTATGTTCTCTAGTCTGTGACTGCACACAATTGTTAATATTCAGTGGTTCTGTATTGATCACTGATTGACCTGTTGGCACTGATGCTTGTCCCGACTGTAATTGTCCAAGAGCTTGAAGATTTGGAGTCCCATCTGCTAATGCAGGCTGCTCTGCCCCGATGCTGCCTCTAATATCTTGGCCCATAAAATCAACCTCAGATTGGTCTGCCGCCTGTCTCCCCTGCTGATCGCCTTGCCTCTGCACACTAGATAACTGTGCGGATAAGTGAGCAGAAGAATAATGTGCTGCCTCTTCTGCTTGCCCTGCCATGTCCCCATAATTCAGCTTATGAACCGAAGCTATTATCAGCTTCTTTTGTCCCTGGCTTATTTTTGTCTTTGATAAATCAGCTGGCTCTAACAATTTAATTGCATCAAGAGAATTGAAGCCTTCATCAAACAACTTTGAAACAGCATCATCACAAATTTTGTGCTGTACAGCCCAGGCTTTGGCTATTTCTTCTCCTGACATTGTCCTACTTTTCACAATTAAGGTTTGAACTGTTCCTTTTTTCTCATGATTTAAGAACACTGTCTGATGGATTCAACTCATACGGCAGTGGTTTCCACAACACACAGGCAACACATGCCTCAGCCTTGAGGCCCTCACAGTAGTCCAGAATACTAGCCATAATAATTGTTTTAGCTTTTGAAAACAAGCTTAGGCCATCTCCCCAGTACTTTTAAACCTAGTTCAATGTAACAATCCATCTTTAGGTAGCATTATCACTTTTCTAATATTTTCCACAAATGAACCCATAACTATTCTTCACAGATATATCATATAACTAAAATCTTTTAGAATTCACAATGAAAATAATGTTGCCTGCTCCACCAGAGATTTGAAACTGATAAAGATTCAAATCAGTCCCTCATATTTGATTGGTTTTGCTTCATCCCAGCTGGACAGTGATTGGTCAACACAGGCATCAGCAACAGACAGCTAATTAGAGCTGTCTGGGAGAAGGGGTTGTGTAATGGGAAACCTGATATAGGGAGATAAGAATTCCATTGAGAAACTGCAAGATTACCTGTGGGGCTGACCTAGATGAAAGCTAATACTTGCATATAAGTTAAGTGTCTTGGAGCAGCAGGAAAAGCAGCTGCTGACCACTACAGAATTAATAACAGATTAAACTTATTAATCAATACTTAATTGAGGTAGGGTAATCAAATTACATCATTAACAGCTTACGTATATAATATACATATGTGCTAAAAATCATACACGTGACATTTGTTTCTCAGATATTGGAGGGTTTTGAATGCAAAGATGTAAGCGATACCAGCGGTGAAATTGCACAAATCCCTGTATATATGTTCATAATTCTTTCAAATTACGATAATTCATGTTCTAAAGTAATCGCCTTATATGTAAGAACGCAAATAAGAGAGAGTTATCATTTCACATTACCAAACAAATGTGGTTGCTGGGCAACAAGAGAATAACACAGAATTTTAGCAAAATTCTAGTTTTTAATGTTTACCTCTGGTTTCTTAAGGCTGCAAAGGATATTAAACGAAGCTCAAAGCTTATATTTTCTCTAATATCTACATTTCAGCATCTCATGACCATTCTTTGATAATGAATTAATGGCAGTTTAGGAAACACTTAATCTGTTGTGAAGGCCTCTTCTTCATATACTCATTTTATATGATATTTTAGCTGCCCGAAAAAAATGGTGATCTTCCAATGAACAATAATAATATCTTGAATGACGGCAATTTCTTAACCTTGGTACCGTGTACATACTTCGGTATTATTTTCCGTATCTCCCAGCAATATTCAGATATTTACAAGCGTTCTGAACTAAGCTAGGGGATCTTAAACAGACAACTAGAAGCCACCACTGCACCCATAATGGCAGTATTCTTCAGTTGCCTAGCAACGTCATTTGCAAGATCGTGACGTTTCTGAAAATTGTTGACTGGAATGAAGGGAAGATGCAATGTAGGAATGTGGATTGATTGATTCGTTTTTAATTATCATTTGCCTGAAACTTGGCCGTTTGCAGGACTTATTGGATGACCCTCGTAACTATGAAGTATCATGAAAATATTCCAAAGGGTATTCAAGTTATGGTGCGGACACAACATCACACCTAAAACCATCAAGGGGAAATAACTCAAAAAGTAAGAAAGCAAGAGTTGTCATTCTTGTTCGCGACACATCGTCATGGCCTGCTCTACATATCTTTGAAGTATCAGGAAAATATTTCATAAGGTATTCAAGTTATAGAGCGGACACCAATTCACACCTAAAACCATCAAGGGGAAATAACTCAAAAAGTAAAAAAACAAGAGTTGTCATTCTTGGTCACAGCACATCGTCATGACCTGTTCTACATACCTGTGAAGTACAGGCCAACTTTGTTGTTTCAAACTTGCTTATCTCGAAAACCCTGCTAGTGTCGAAGTGATCTCCCATTCCCGAACATTCCCCCCTCTATAATATTGCATTTCGACCTCCGTTGTGTCGAACTCGCTTATAACAAAAACACTGCTGTATCGAAGTGATTTTTGATTCCCCTCCGACACTTTCCATGTGTTTTACCACTGTTTGTGTCGAAGTCAAAATGTATCGCTGAAACGACGGAAAGAAAATGACGGCCATTTTGTGTAGACGTTTTGCGGTAATGAAAAACCTGCATATTTTTGTCTTTAAGCAAATTGGTACAAACAGCGAACAATAACAATGAAAAAGAACGATTTACCGAACAATTGTCTTTAATTGATCGCAGTTCAATCAATTATCCCAAATTATCCAATAATTATCCAATGATTACGTGAAACGATGCAGACATTGTTTTGTTGATCAGCTGTTTTGGTGTGTAAGTTAACTGACCTTGAACCGCATATACGTCACAGGTCAGGTACGTTCGATTGGAAAGTTCGGTCAATAAGGCGCCTTTGAAATTTAATTGATTGAACAGTATTGAGCGGCGCTCTTTGATGCGGGCTATTAGTAACAATCCTGTTTTCAGTAGAAACAGTTTTACTAGGTTCGTGCTGCACACGTTTTGTAGAAATACTGACTCTACAAAAGTTAAGATATTATACATGTATAGAACAAAAATTTTGGTGACGTCACAATTTGCCTATCTCGAACTTCGGAAAACTCGAAGTGGGTTCTCCATTCCCTTGGAATTCGAGATATCGAAGTTGGCCTGTATCATGAAAATATTTCAAAGGGTATTCAAGTTATGCAGCGGACACGAAATCACACCTAAAACCATCAAGGGGAAATACCGTAATCGACCCATTTACTGCACATAACCCTATTCCCGCACACCATGGCCATTTCCGGAAAAAAACTGCACAAGCGCACACTGCTTTTCCTTTTGAAACTCTCACAAAACCTAACAACCTATCATTACTGTTTCAACAACGAACTCAAGGCTTGAGTATCATTTTCTGCCCCATAGAAAATATAAACTCACAGTATTTCCAGTCCTACTCCATGTTGTCTTTTTCCAGTCACCCTGCATTTTATTGTTCAGAGTGTGCGGTTGTTAGATACATTTTTAACCACACCTTTTTGTTGCAATTTTGAAAAAGTTAAGCGCACGGTGCGGTAAACGGGTCGATTACGGTAACTCAAAAAGTAAGAAAGCAAGAGTTGTCATTCTTGTTCGTGACACATCGTCATGACCTGCTCTACATATCTGTGAAGTATCATGAAAATATTTCAAAGGGTATTCAAGTTATGCAGTGGACATGAAATCACACCTAAAACCATCAAGGGGAAATAACTAAAAAAGTAAGAAAGCAAGAGTTGTCATTCTTGTTAGTGACACATCGTCATGACCTGCTCTACATATCTGTGAAGTATCATGAAAATATTCCAAAAGGTATTCAAGTTACAGAGCCGACACGAATCTGCCAGAAATTCACCAAAGGGGAGATAACTCAAAAATTACAAAAGCAAGAGTTACCATTCTCAAACGCGACACATTGCCATGACCTGTTCTAATAAATGTGAAGTATCATGAAAATATTCCAAATGGTATTCAAGATATGGAGCTGACAAGAAAATGTTTACGGACTGACAGATGGATGGACAGACAGATGGACAGATGAACATACAGACGGACTGACGCCAGGCTCAAATTGTATATCCCCGGAACCTTTCGGTCGGGGGATAAAAAGTTACAATACCAACTTTTGGCTACATTTTCAAAGAAACCAGTGCATATTGGAGTTACTTGAGGCTCATGTGTGTTTCAGGACACACCAAGGAACAAAAAGCTTTGACAATGGCTAAACGATACTTTTTCACTTAAGGTAGACGAATACTGAATAGAAATATTGGCGGGGCATTCAAACCATTATACCGTCTAAATAACCCAAAGAGCTATAAAACATTTGGGTAAGAAAAAAACAATTTTCACCGTTTTGTTTTCCTAAAAAACAATATTTTGTATTTCTACAGACTTTTTTTACACATTTTCCATTAAAATTCATATCTCTAGCACATGAATGCACTTTCATTTCAGCAAATCATACAATCTGTAATATAGGATATTTGAAACAAACTGATAACAAAAAATTGCAGTTTTCTTGTTAATAAGTATATTTTTACATTCTTTGAAAAAATGCAAGAAAATTGAATTTCATGAAAAACGTCATGAAAAATATCATCAATCGATGGGGCATGCTTATGCATATTATTTTAGTAAAACTACATCGTATGTTAAAGAATAAAACAAAAAAACAAACATTTCACCGTTTTGTTTCCTAGAAAAACAATGTTTAAGTTCAAAATATCCCCAAAACAGACTGCCCAAATTCTGCACCTGCTGCAAGCACAGCCGGTCCTTGCCCTATTATTTATTTTCCTGTTATTCGGTTCTACCACAGAGTAATGTTGACAAAAATGCGCAGATGGAATGGAAACTGTGAAGATCTTGATCATTCTGGTTCCTAAGGAACAGTCTGATCTCAGTTTCCACTGTTTGTACAGACCTGTATGTGCCCGAAAACTTAGGATCTTTACGGTAGATATTGTAAGTGTATATTATAACTGTATATACTCCACAGTTAGTCGATCTGATGATGAACAATAACTCTGTTTGTTTTTTAAACAAGCAAGAACAGAGTTCTTCCGGGATCGTCCACCTTAAGAGTTATCTGGCAATTGTCGATAAGTGCTAATTAGAATGTACCTCATCAGTGCGCATGCGCAGAATTAAATTTTATATCGCGAAGAAAAGTCCATTAAGCGGGAATCTTGAAAAACACTTAAATGTCCAATTTCTTGTACTCAAGCTTTATATGCTAAGTTTGAATTTTTCAAATCTTCAGATTAACCTAGAATGTGTCCATAGAACACGGATGCCTCCGCCTAGTGCCCTAAGTAAGATGGCGCCTTGTTTAAGGTACTGGCACTTGTAGTATAACTAGGTTCACAAAGGCAGACTTCTGTGGTACATGTTTTATTGTTTTCCTTGGGCAGATGTATTGTGCTTCTTGGACAGTGATTTTTTTCTCAATAAAAGTGGTGCCCATAAAAGGCACCAGTCCCAATTCAAAATGGTATCTTTTTTTCCCAACTGCAAGTTGAAAAATTCCCAATTGCAGGAAGAATTTTTCTAGGGACCAATCTTCAAGCATAAATTTACTTGCTTGCTTAGAGAACTGGCAGATATATAGCTATAATTGAATTTAAATATTATATATTCAGTCTCATGTCCACTATCCCACCACCTGAGCCAATAAAGGTGTTTCTGAAATTCCAAATTAAGAGAGCATGAGATGCGATTTTTCCCAATTCTGTTGGCACCGGCACCATTCCCAAATGGGGGGTGACTGTGATGACATTCTGTATCTTATCACAGAAATGGATGCCATGCAACTTTCTAAATGTAATAGCCTAGAAACAAGTAACTTTTCAAAAACTAACAAACGGAAACCATTATTGTATGAAATGAAGTCGAAAAAGGGCCATAACTCCCACAATACACAATAATCGACGGATTTTGCCCAGCATCGAACTTGACCTGTGTTTTATGAGTATATATATACACTGGCGCTCACGTATTTGTACACATTCAAAACATGTCGGGGACGCAGTTGATGCCCGCAGGATACGCGGTAATTATGGACGCGAATATTTTAGTAGCCAACGAAAATTCGTTCTCAGTTTTGCGTATACCGCGAAGGGACGCGTGCAACGCGCATTTTATGCAAATTTCATGGACCCAATCAAAATTGCCCACATGATACGGGTAGTGGCGTAGTTCTTTGCGTCTCAACGCGAGCGTACGGGAACCAATCAAAATGGCGAATTGAATGCGCATTTTAGTGAGGTCAACTTTAAGTAAATCATGTGCAAGAAAGAGCCATTAGTCTACATCAAGCTTGATGTCGAATGCTCACTTGGTCTTACTTGAACCATAACGGGAAAGAAAGAAAAAAAAAGAAGCCTAGAAACTCGACCGGCAACTCAAAACTAAATGCGACTGGGACAGTCCCATGACACTTCGCCATTGAAGTGGAAATAAATCGCACTCTTCAGCCATAAATTCCTTTCGTATCAGAAATTAAAATCGTGGAATCTGAAATTAATATGGCCTTTATGGAAAATAAGTGCCAGGCGGCAGTCACTTTGAATCTTAAAGAATTCAAGTCAGGGTGGGGGGATAAAAACCTCTGATCAGTGACCTATAAATAGCAGTGCCCTGGAGGGCTGATTGGAGTTTTATGAGAGCATGTTTGGGAGAGGAGTGGTAGGTCACTGCATGCTCTGATCAACATGACTTGGAAACGGCTGTCTCCAGGGCAGTGTCCTCAGCCCTATCCTATTCATTGTAATAATAAATACCCTTGATGATGCCCTGGGGAGGGGGCAAACCTTTCTC
Organism: Ctena decussata; assembly: GCA_963989385.1. NCBI lineage: Eukaryota > Metazoa > Mollusca > Bivalvia > Lucinida > Lucinidae > Ctena > Ctena decussata. Next base: position 23,763,489 of record OZ022501.1, on the reverse strand, counting down.
TTTCTCAGTTTGCAGATGACAGTGCTATCTGGACCTACCACTCCTCTCCCAAACATGCTCTCCTAAAACTCCAGTCAGCCCTCCAGACAATCGAGATATGGTCCACGCTCTAGGGCTTCAAAATACCCACTATTAAGACAAAGGCTATAATTTTCCCTTAAAAAAAGACTTAATATTGAATCACTTTAAAAAATCTCCCTTTTTGGGACAGAAATAGAATTTAGTGACCATATCACCTTCCTGGGCATGATCCTAGATAGCAAACTAACATATGGGGTCAGCATATTAAAAATCTGCTTGAAAAATGTAATAAAGACCTAAACCTCATGAGGATGGTTTCAGGCACCTCCTATGAAGCAGATAAAAAAATCCTATTGAAATTATATTAGGCCCTAATCCTCAGTAAAAGTCGATTATGGTGCGCAAGCTTATAACTCGGCACCCAAACATCTACTCTCAAAGCTCAAGACCTCATCCAAAACAACTTAGCACTCCGTATTGCTATGAGGGCATACCACTCCGCCCCTATTAATGCTTTAGAAGTTGAATGTGGAATTAAACACCTACAGCTGAAGGTGCCGGGCTGCGTAGCGCAATCGATAGGGCACCTGACTCATGCCAGAGGTCTTGGGTTCGAGAACCCAGTTGGGCCACATACTTCGTTTCTCCTTCCGCTGATTCAAGAAAGGCAGTTGTCAATTATTGACCACCGGCACTTACAACCATACCAAACCCTCAAAACTGGACGTTTATCCCCTAATAAAGGAAGCAGTAACCGAAAAATGGCAGTCCCAATGGACCAATAGCAACAAGGGCCACACCTTCCATTTCGTCAAACCAAAGGTTAAACTTCAATGTGACGTATAATAATAGACGTTTCAACATAGCCTATTCCGGACTAAGGCTAGGACACTGCGGGCAGGGCTGCCTTCACTACAGTAACCAGTCCGCCCTATGCCCCCACTGCAATGATGCAGAAGATCTCAACCATAAAAATTATCTTCTTTGACTGTGTGGCCCCATAACAATCAAAGGCGAGACCATAGAATCCACCATATTCAAGTTAGGCTATCACACAATAGATCTGAGACTGCTCCTGTCCCTCCCAAAGAAACATGCAAATACAATACAGAAGGTAGTCTTTGAATACCTAGACAAAACCAATATCATTGCCAGGATATAGATAGATTCCAATACAATAAGGAAAAAAATCCCCCTAATTTTCTCTAATTCGAGCCCCTGTTGCTAACCACCTTCCAAACTCATTTCCCAAAATCCCTGGATCCACATTTATACCCTACTAAGTGCAATGCTCATGACAAAAACTTCCATTACCCAGTAAAAGCTCCAGAACCCACCTGTACGACTACAATCTGACTTTCCCTACGGTCGTATAAATAACTTTTGTCTATTGACAATAAAGGCTAAAATTAATGTGTATCCAACCTCCTTAACCTCACATCCAGGCTAAGTTACCCGGAAACTAAATGAACCATAATAAGGTTCAGCACATTTGCTCCCTAGAAACAGCCAATAGAAACTGCCCTCTTTTCCCGTCAATCCGCAATAAGAAATAAGCTACTGTCCCCGTGTCTATTAATAATATTCTCCATTTCCCCTCCAAAAAATAATGTGTATCCAACCTCCTTAATCTCATACCCAGGCTTAGTTACCTGGAAACTAAATAAACCATTATAAGGTTCAACTCATTTGCTCCCTAGAAACAGCCAAAAGAAACCGCCGTCCTTTTTGAACAATCCACAAAAAGAAATAAGCTACTGTCCCCGTGTCTATTAATAATATTCTCCATTAATTTTCCCCTCCAAAAAATAATGTGTATCCAACCTCCTTAATCTCATACCCAGGCTTAGTTACCTGGAAACTAAATGAACCATTATAAGGTTCAACTCATTTGCTCCCTAGAAACTGCCAAAAGAAACCGCCGTCCTTTTTGAACAACCCGCAATAAGAAATAAGCTACTGTCCCTGTGTCTATCAATAATATTCTCCATTTTCCCTCCAAAAAATAATGTGTATCCAACCTCCTTAATCTCATACCCAGGCTTAGTTACCTAGAAACTAAATAAACCATTATAAGGTTCAACTCATTTGCTCCCTAGAAACAGCCAAAAGAAACCGCCGTCCTTGTTGAACAATCCGCAAAAAGAAATAAGCTACTGTCCTCGTGTCTATTAATAATATTCTCCATTAATTTTCCCCTCCAAAAAATAATGTGTATCCAACCTCCTTTATCTCATACCCAGGCTTAGTTACCTGGAAACTAAATGAACCATTATAAGGTTCAACTCATTTGCTCCCTAGAAACAGCCAAAAGAAACCACCGTCCTTTTTGAACAACCCGCAATAAGAAATAAGCTACTGTCCCTGTGTCTATCAATAATATTCTCCATTTTCCCTCCAAAAAATAATGTGTATCCAACCTCCTTAATCTCATACCCAGGCTTAGTTACCTGGAAACTAAATAAACCATTATAAGGTTCAACTCATTTGCTCCCTAGAAACAGCCAAAAGAAACCGCCGTCCTTTTTGAACAACCCGCAATAAGAAATAAGCTACTGTCCCTGTGTCTATCAATAATATTCTCCATTTTCCCTCCAAAAAATAATGTGTATCCAACCTCCTTAATCTCATACCCAGGCTTAGTTACCAGGAAACCAACTGAACCATTATAAGGTTCATCACATTTGCTCCCTAGAAACAGCAAAAAGAAACTGCTCTCTCCTCCCAACAATCCACAATAAGAAATTAGCTACAGTCCTGTTGTTGACTAATAATATTCTCCATTTCCCAAAATATTAAAACACTTAAAAAACTCCCATGAAAATACAGGACCCTAAAACTTTAAATATGCAATATATTTTGGAACCAACTAAACCAAGATAAGGTTTAGAACAAATGCTACAGTCCTAGGTCCCAAAAGGAATTTTTACCCCACCTACCTCCCTCCCAACAGATTTAAGCTACGGTCTTCTCTGAGACCAACGGTCACAATTCATGATGTAACCCAGGCAGTCTCAATTACTCATGAGGGCCACAAAAACATGAGACAATTGCATTCCAGATCACCCTCAATCTCTTATCCCCCACTGCCCATTGCATTAGTTAATAAGGGAATTTGCTCCCCACCTAAGAATTTGCTCCCCATTCCCCCCCTAGACCTGCCCTGGGCCCAGCCAGGACAGGGGGCTTGTTCCGGCAGAACTAGCAAAGTGAAGTCTGATGGAGGCCTGCAGTTCAGGGAAGATGCATTATGGCTTGAAGTGTACCTCTCATGCCATGCATTTCCAGAAGCCCTGAAATGTATTGCTAAAGCCAACCCACAGTGGGTCGCGAGGGCTGTGTGCATGGAAAGTGATTTATGTGGATCTGTGCACAAGTCCATTTGGGTTCTATCCCATTGCTACTTAATGTTTCTGGAAGTTTTTGCTCCCCACCAAAGATTTTGCTTCTCCCTTTTTCTGAGACGTCACCTGCCCAGGACCCAGCACAGGTCCACTTCGGTGCAACCCCACTAACACATGAATCTGGGCAGTCTTTTGCACCCGCCCCCTCCTCACCAAAGAATTTGCATCCCATCCAAGAATTTGCTCCTTGTTCCCTCCTCCTCCTCCCCCTTTTTTTTCTCCATAGAACTGCCTTGGACCTAGCCAGGACAGGGGGGCTCGTTCAAGCTTGGGTCTAACTTCGGTTAGAAAACCAGGTTCTTCTTGTAGAGAGTCAGGTGTTTTTTCTTGCCGGGGTTCTCGGTTTTCAGTCACCTTGATGATCATTCATCTCTGGCCCCATATGCTGAAAATTTTTGCAGCATTAAATTGCTTTCTGGAAATCAAGGTTTATCTTGGAATGTACGTTACTATTCTGCCTTCAGCCAAAACTACATGCTACAAATGAAATATTCTTAAACTTAATTTTGTTTACTTTTACTCTGTGCAGAGGATATCTGTTTCGATTCGGAACAGATTGCTCTGCAATAAGGAATCCGAAGAGAACCCACTTGTCTGTTCAGATGATGATGATGATGATTTAAAGTTTAACGACGCGTCAACCCACTGGGTCATTTGCGTCATGAAGGTTGCATATTACTTAAAGTATAAACAGAACTGAAAGGTACGGCACTTTATAAAACTAACTTTGCATTATTAACATGGAAGTAATACATGGTAAAAATGTAGAAATTGTCTGTTCAGACTATACCATTTCCAATTTAATGCAATTTACTTCGTAGTAAAATAATGTTTTTGATTGGGTGCAAGTTACTTTGCAGTAAAGTAAATGCAGCCTGCTCAAATGTTAACATGACCTAAACATGCCCGAGTTCATGCAGTTCAAAAATAAATTTTAATGCGGCTTTGCTTCGGTTTGCTGTTTAGATAGGACTTTTAATCCGAAGTAAAAGTTAATTCGGATTCGATCCAAGGTACTCAGTAGGATTAGTTTAATTAAGTACTCCGAATTAGTTTTTAATTCGAATAAGATTTGCTAGTCTAAACAGTTAATTCAAAGCAAATTCTGATTCGATACGGATTAAAACTCGTCTAAACAGGATTATTGAAGGTATAGAAAATTCAGGCATGCGAATGTTTTTACATTGTCTCAAAGGCAAGGATAATTGCTTATTTGTGGCCTTGGTTGTGAAGAAAACTGGAGTACCTGGAGAATACCACCAACCTTCCTGCAGAGACTGTCCAAGTGATTCTGCTTCCTGCCTCCGCAGGAAGCAGAGTCACGTTGACCGTCTCAGTAGGAAGCCAATTTTCGAGGACAGAAGTCTCTGCAGGAAGCAAGAGATCATGGACAGTCTCAGCGGAAGCCAAATATGAAGTGAAGTCCGCCGAGACTGTCCGTGAGTTCTTGCTTCCTGCAGAGACTTCTGTACATGGTAATTGGCTTCCTGCTGAGACTGTCCGCGTGACTTTGCTTCCTGCCGAGAGGCTTGACAGGAAGCAGAATCACATGGACAGTCTCTGCAGGAAGCCATTTATCATGTACAGAAGTCTCAGCAGGAAGCAAGAACTCGCGGACAGTCTCGGCGGAAGGCAAATATGATGTACAGTCTCTGCAGGAAGCGAAAATTAGAGGAATCGACTATACCCTGTGGTATTGTTTAACTCAATATAATAGTCTGGGTCCAAATTTCACTGGTCAGTTTAATTCTTAGCGAGGGTTACCGTGTGTGTTCTGGCCCAGATAAGTTCTGACTTTTTTTTTTTTTTTTTTTTTTCTTTTCTGGGCTTAGAAGTTAAGAAAAATAAAAGTTATGTATAGTTTCTAAGCCTAGAAGTTCTATTATAGAGTTAGTCTAAATAGTAGTTAATGAGTCCCATTGAATTCAGAAATCGAGACGTTACGAGTTGTTATGTAAAAATTGACCCAGATAATGTGGGACTACTTTATGGTTCCCGTCTTCTGCGCATCGATTCGGTCAGATTCCCGGAAGAGAAATCGAGACAATATTTAATTAACTTAGTAACTTATATTGTTTTAAGCTATCTTAAAACTATTTTAATTAGGGCAACGTACAATCTGCGGTTGTACGCGTATTGAACAAGTCATGAATATTCATGTTATCTACGTTTGCGTCTCCCGCGTCGAGACGCGTCAGGGCGCGTCTAGACGCGTCTGATGCGCGGTTCTATGTGATACGCACGCAGCACGCGCATGCAACGCGGTACGAACGCATTTTTGGTGTACAAATACGTGAGCGCCAGTGTACCTGTGTATAAAATATGAATTCAATACACCAATGCTTTCAAAAGATATTGAATGGAAACCATTTCGTCCGGGACGTTCCTTATGTACGTACGCTAAGCTATGTACGGACAGCGGTGATACTATACCCCCCCCCCAAAGCTACGCTACATCGGACAGCGGTGAGATACTACACACACACACACACCCCCACCCCCACCCCCCCACCCCCCCCCACTCCCTGATTTTTAATGGCGGGGGCATAAAAATATAGCAATATTCAAAACCTCATCATTACTGTACCTGTTGGTCTTTTTTCAAAGGTTCTTCATAAACATTTTTGTTATGTCATTGTTTTCATTACTTAATAACAAAGTTGAAAGAATCGTTACGCGCCCGCTAGCTGCAACGTTTCCGATTTCCTATGGAAATCCCATTAAATGTCTCATTAAAAACAGTTTTTGAAGGAGAAGTGGTACCTTTAGTTGTGGCTCAAATTCTCGCATCAGAAAGAATAAAGTTTAAATTTCTTTGGCATGCAGCCTTGCCTAGGGCCTGGTCTAGTGTATGAAGCACAGACTCAAGAGAAATTATTATTCACAGCAAATTTTACATGGGTTTGATCTTGAGCAATTTTAATGATCTTTCTCTGCGATAATGAAAATTACCCCTTACATATTCAAACGATGTTTGTAGCATGTGTAGTCTTAAGAAACCAAAACAAATAACTCTTTTCAACAGCTAAATGGATACTCTTTTGGACTGAGTAAAAACTAAACTCTCATAACTTCTGCAGTTGCCACGGCCACATGAGATATTTCATGTATAGGCACTATCTTGACTCAGTATAGAAACATAATTTCGAACTGCCTAGGAAGCAATCTGCATCAGGGCTACAGAAATCCGATTTTTTGTCGGTCCGGACCGATTTTGAGTTCGAAAAACCGATTCAGTTGGCATAAGGCACATTTTTTTCGGTCCGAAAAAACACGATTTGCGATGTATGATGACATAATAACCTACAGTGTCGTTTGTTTGTTTATTATTAATCCAATAATCACGCACTGCTGTCAAAAGTTATCACAGATAAACAAAGTGTCGATTGTCTTGCCAAGGTGTGAACTAGAAATCTTCGATAATTAGCAGGTGTCACAATTTTGGCCAGCGGCGAACGTTTTACACACATACACGTGCCGATGCACGGAAAAAGGCTGTGCAACGTAAGGTTACTGACTATTGTATACTTTCAAAGATAGCATAAGGAAAGAATTTGACTAGCAAAAAGAAAATTTAAAACCAGCCTTGATTATGTGCAGTCTGGTCAGGTTGTTTTATTAGCTGACGTCATTTCTCGCGCAGAATTTTTTTTCTTCGTCCGAAGGTACCTTTTTGTAAGTATATGTTCATATTTCAAGGGAATTAACTCGAATACAGTAAAATACGTCAATCGTAATACTTCGGCCAATTCCGTAACTGAAGATCGGCGAGGATATCCGATTGTGTACTTTCACTTTCGGTCTGACTGTCTCTGCGCTTTAAAAGCGCATTTTTCACGATAAGTAAGAACATGTGGACTAAATGGCTACTTCAGCGATGACATCCGCGTTATTTATAACGGCGCTCCAGTATAGTCATTAGTTTTCGTGACTTTTTTTGGATTGTGGAATACACAGTGTAGTCATTAGTTTTCGTGTCTGTTTTGGATTCGTATGACGTCATCGGCCGTCCGGACCGGTTTGGATTTCAAAATTTCTGTAGCCCTGATCTGCATGATAAAGCTGAGCTTTCAGAGTACTTATTCTGCCCACCGGTCCGATAAAGGTTTTCCCAGTCTGATATGTTTATCAGCCCATCACTAATGTCAATGACATCACGTGAGATACTTCGACATTCAAATTGGCGATTGAGATGTGGCAAAACAGAAAATTTCCCATCCTTTCAGGGCTTATATATCTCTCTTCTTATCCATCATAGACATATAATAATAATAAAGTGTGACCACTCATTTTCTTAATTAGATCACAAGAAACATGTTGGTGTAAAAATAAATTTGAAATTGCTGAATTTTTTGTTTCACTACATTGCTGTAAATTTGTGCTATTTTCAGTTTTAAGCCTTAATGGCTGCCCTTATATCAATCACTCCAAAAATAAACAAGAGCATGTGAGCAGAGGCTCACGTATACCCCCGGCCAGCGCCACCGCCTAATAAAAACACACTTAATACAAAACTTTAAAGCAAATTTATGTTAAATAACAGACATATGAATGGACAATCTATTACAAATCCAGTGGAAGGCCTTTAGACAAATACACAATGGTTCCATTAAAACATGCAAATTATGTAATCTAAAGAAAATACAAATTTAACACAAAATTTCAACACAAATTTACATATAGTTCTATGTCAGTGACCTTGACCTAAAGTCAGCAGCAGCATCCAGATGATGTCAACTAGTCAATTTAAACCTATACCTAAACCTAGTCACACAGCAATCTGAGAAATCTTTGACATAAATTTTACCATTTATTCCATTGGAGATAGAGATGGAAAAAAGGAAAAAATGCAAAAGAAGGCCAAAAGAAATCTTAGCATTTTGATTTTCTTTCCTACAATAAACTTGGCCATTCTCAAGATCTATGTAAACAAAATTTGAAGACAGTGGCTCTCTTAGGAACAGAGAAAACTGTGACAAAAAATAAACTGGAGAGAAAGAAAAATGGACAAACAAAGGGAATGATAAGCAGGAGGCTGATACTCTATTACACCATACAACTAGTCATACCCAACATTTACACCAAATTTCAAAATCCTAGCTGTAGTGGTTCCTGAGAAATCTTGGGACAGAAAAAGTTTAATTTCAAAGGAGAGAAAGAAGAAATGGACAAATAAAGGGAATGATAAGGAGGAGGAGGCTGATATTTTCTTACACAATACAACTAGTCATACTCAATCTTTGTAATAAATTTCAAAAACCTAGGTGTAGTTGTTCTTGAGAAATCTATCAGAAATTTAATTGGAGATGAAGAAAAAATAGACAAACAAAGGGAATGATAAGCAGAAGAAAGCTAATTGTGTCTTAAACGGTACATCTAGTTATACCCAACATTTGTACCAACCTTATAAATCCTAGCTGTTGTGGTTCCTGAGAAATCTGTGAGAGAAATTTAATTGGGGAGACAGAAAAAATGGACAAAGGGAATGATAAGAGAAGGACGCAGATACTCTCTCACACGTTACATCTAGTAATACCCAACATTTGTACAAAATTTCAAAATCCTAGCTGTTGTGGTTCCTGAGAAATCTGTGAGAGAAATTTAATTGGAGAGAAAGAAAAAATGGACAAACAAAGGGAATGATAAGCATGAAAAGGCTAATTGTCTCTTACAAACTACAACTAGTCATACCTAACATTTGTACCAAATTTCAAAATCCTAGCTATTGTGGTTCCTGAGAAATCTGTCACAGAAATTTAATTGAAGATAAAGAAAAAATAGACAAAGGGAATGATAAGCAGGAGAAGGTCTATTATCTCTTACACAATACAACTAGTCATACCCAACGTTGGTACCAAATTTCAAAATCCTAGCTATTGTGGTTCCTGAGAAATCTGTGAGAGAAATTTAATTGGAGAGAAAGAAAAAATGGACAAAAAAAGGGAATGATAAGCAGGAGAAGGCTGATTGTCTCTTACACAGTACAACTAGTCATACCCAACGTTTGTATCAAATTTCAAAATCCTAGCTATTGTGGTTCCTGAGAAATCTGTGACAGAAATTTAATTGGAGAGAAAGAAAAAATGGACAAACAAAGGGAATGATAAGCGGGAGAAGGCTAATTGTCTCTTACACGGTACAACTAGTCATACCCAACGTTTGTACCAAATTTCAAAATCCTAGCTATTGTGGTTCCTGAGAAATCTGTCACAGAAATTTAATTGGAGAGAAAGAAAAAATGGACAAACAAAGGGAATGATAAGCAGGAGAAAGCTGATTGTCTCTTACACAGTACAACTAGTCATACCCAACGTTTGTACCAACTTTCAAAATCCTAGCTATTGTGGTTCCTGAGAAATCTGTGACAGAAAAAATGTTAACACACACACACACACACAAACATATTAACGGAAAAACCAAAAACTATATACCCCCTATATACTTTGTATACTGGGGGTATAATAAGCATACATTCAAGTTGTAATTTCTATTTGCATTTTTAAGAGATAGGTATGTTGAACCATTCAATAGCAAAAGTTGAATTCAGAATTATTGCTGACATTAAATATCAACAATTGTATAATAAGTACTGGTGGTGGCTGGAAAAGTTGAGAAACCACATTCTCCAGTTTTTTACTTTATTTGATATTTATTCAGATACATATCCTCATTATCTTATAAATTATTTTGTATTACAAAGTAGCATCCCCCTACTTAATCAATGTAGTAATATCAAGGCCTAGCAGATGGTTTAAGTTTCATAACAAAGTGCTCAAGGTGAGCTATTGTGATCGATATTTGTCCTTCGTCCGTCCGTCTGTCCGTCCGTCCGTCTTCAACAATTTCTTCAAACGACATCTCCTCCTAGCAAAGCCAGATCCAATTTACCTTGGTATCATGGAACCCTTGGTACCATGAGACCGGACTATACAGTGCCCTATCTGCAAGGATCCGCTTAAGTGCCCTTTTCTGAGAAAATTGACCATGCCCTTTTTCACTTCTGGGGGAAACACTACAAGCGCTACAAGACAGGACTGGCCCAGTGATGCTGTGTGTTTTTACTGACACTTACAGTAAGATGCCTGCCTCGTTTCATTAGAGACTTATCATCAGATGGCTGCCTCTTTTCTTTTAATTTATAACAAAATATTACAATTACACTTTGGTGTCCCTGCCGTTGTGTTTGCTAGATTCCGTATGAGGCATAGCCCTTCCGCAGTACCAACTTTCAAAAACTTCAAAAATGTTTATTTCTAGCAACTTTTTTCTGTACATTGTTTTTCTAAACTAGAATCTATATGATAAACAGATCATTACATGGGGTTTTCATTATCACCCGATTTATCAGCCCTCAACCAATATTGGACCTTGGGCAAGCCCTCGGTCTGATATTGGAGGCTCGGGCTGATAAATTGGGTGATAACGAAAACCCCATGTAATAATCTCTATTTAACATGTTTACTGTAACTTCTGGCACACAACCATTATTGTCATAAGTCTTCTATCACTTCAGAATGTTTGGTTGTCTTAAGGTGTTTTGGTACAATCTTTTTCCACCTTTTTTGCCATTTCTGTGACTTCCTGTTTGCTTCCCTTGGCTACAAAGCCCTTCCAAAATGGGGTCCACTCTTTAAGGAAGAACTTGCTTCTTCAGGAGCATATTCTTCCCTTTAAGAACAGACTCCCACTGAAAAGAGAGAAAAGAAAGAAAATGGCAGCTCTTTCCCCTGAAAGAGTACCCATTTACCTTACAGTGTATGGATACACCGCCATGTTTTTCCACCACTTTCACCATGGGCAACACCTTCCATAACCTCCGGTTTGCTTCCCGAGATGAGGTAGCCCTTTTAAAATGGTATCCAATCTTCAAGAAGTGACCTCAATTGAAAAGGGAGGCAACAAGAGCTGTCACCAGACAACATAGCTTGCCTGAATTTGTTCTTGCACATCACACAGTTGCTATGGTGGTGTAAACTGCTATGCATAAAATGCATAAAACTTCAGGCAAGCATGTCCATAAGGACAACACATTGATAAACAAAAGCTATCTCAGAAATAAGTGTCAAAATAAAATTTAAATACAAAACTAGAAAATTGTGTCTGTAAGACACTAATGATGCCCCTGTGCAGCACCTGTCACATGACATGTATATATCCATAAAGTACCTACAAAGAATCCATTGAAAACAAACCCTACCAGGTAAAAAATTGCCCAAAAAGACTAAGTTAACAAGAGGTCCAAGATGGACCTATATCGCTCACCTGAGTTATGATGAAATAACTTGGAAGATCATCTATTTGATGATGGTTCAATTGGAGCAGTTTTGCACTTTCTAATCTGTATTCTGACAAAGTTTCATGAAGATTGGATCAAAACTTTGCCCACTAGAGTGTACACAATGTTTTTCTAAGATCTGACCTGGCGATCTAGTTTTTGGTCAGACATTATTCAGTTTCAAACTTGGCCTACATTTCATGAAGATAAACATTCTGACAAAGTTTCATGAAGATTCAATGCAAAATAAAGCCACAAGTGTATACACAAGGCTTTTCTATGATTTGACCTAGTGACCTAGTTTTTGACCTGACATGACCCAGTTTCAAACCTGGCCTAGATTTCAAACCTGGCCTAGATTTCATTAAGATAATCATTCTGACAAAGTTTCATGAAGACTGGATTATAACTCTGCCCTCTGGAGTATCCACAATGTTTTTCTAAGGTTTGACCTAGTAACCTAGTTTTTGATCCAACATGACCCAGTTGCATCCTTGGTCTAGATTTGTTGGAGATAAACATTTTGACAAAGTTTCATGAAGATTGAACAAAACTGTGCCCTCTAGAGCATTCACATGGTTTCTCTAAGATCTGACCTAGAGACCTAGTTTTTGACCTGACATGACCTAGTTTCAAATTTGGTCTATATTTAAAAAAGATAAGCATTCTGACAAAGTTTCATGAAGATTGGACCATAACTGTGCCCTCTAGATTGTGCACAAGATTTTTCTAAGATTTGATCTTGTGACCTAGTTTTTTTACCCCACATGACTCAGTTTCAATCTTGGCCTAGATTGTATAAGGATAAACATTCTGACAAAGTTTCATGAAGATTGGATTATAACTGTGCCCCCTAGAGGCTAGAGTGTACACAAGGTTTTTCTAAGATTTGACCTAGTGTCCTAGTTTTTGACCCCACATGACTCAGTTTCAATCTTGGCCTAGATTGTATAAGGATAAACATTCTGACAAAGTTTCATGAAGATTGGATCATAACCGTGCCCTCTAGAGTGTCTACAAAGTTTTTCTAAGATTTGACCTAGTGACCTAGTTTTGACCCCACATGACCCAGTTTCAAATTTGGTCTAGATTTCATTAAGATAAACATTCTGACAAAGTTTCATGATGACTGGATCAAAACTGTGCCCTCTGTGTCATTCTAAGATTTATTTCTATTTTTAGCTCTGGTGGCCATTTTGTTTAGCGAAGTGGAACCATTTTAGCAATTTTGGTTCAGGGCCATGAGTCAATCATTTCTGTGAAATTATTTTGAAATTGAGCCATTGGCTTCGGAGATGTCTTTTAAAGGTTTTTCTATTTTTAGATTTCTATTTTTAGCTCTGGCGGCCATTTTGTTCAGCGGAGTGGAACCGTTTTAGCAATTTTGGTTAAGGGCAATGAGTCAAACTTTTATGTGAAATTTTTTTGAAATCGATCCATTGGCTTCAGAGATGTCGTTTAAAGGTTTTTCTATTTTTAGCTCTGGCGGCCATTTTCTTCAGCGGAGCGTAACCATTTTAGCAATTTTGGTTCAGGCCTATAAAAGAAACAGTTGTGTGAAATTATTTTGAAATTGGCCTATTGGTCTAGGAGGAGATGTCGTTTGAAGAAATTGTTGAAGACGGACGGACGGACAGACGGACGGACGAAGGACAAATATCGATCACAATAGCTCACCTTGAGCACTTTGTGCTCAGGAGAGCTAAAAAGGCTGTGATTCTGTCAAAATTAATTCTAGATCTATCAAAATGCCTCATGCACATCTTCAAATATGTCCACAATATGTAGACAAGGTTTGAAAAAGATCCACTGAAAACTGTGGAGCAAGTTGATAACACAAACTCCATACAATGCGAAAATTTCCCTAGAATGACTAAGTTCAAAAGGCCGTAATTCTGTCAAAATTAACTCTAGGTCCACTAGGTATCACTAGCCAGGTTATACTATGTTGTAAATAAACATTTAATTATTATATTATTTTGCGAGTAAAAATGTATGTTTTAAAATTTGATAATATATGGGTAAAACAAAAAGTAGAAAAACATGGATTCAGCATAAAATTTAAATTAATTATGCATATTTTCATACATGTGATCATCGGGGAGTCTCCAGAAATGTAGCCCAGCTCCCGGGCTCCCAGAAAGCCTTCAAAATCTCCCCAATGCTGAGTTTTCCCTTCATAATTTTTTTCTGAGACCCCTTTTTCAATGCCATGCCCTTTTTCCCTGCCAGTAAGGAGATATCCACATATCTATTGGAGATATCCACATGTGTATTCACAGCATCAAATATTGTATTGACTGTGCAATAAACAAACACATCATGTCTGTTGACATTAATCCCATTATTCAGGTCACTAATAAACTCACAGACCTGTGAAAACACATGGTTGTGTTTTACCAACGAATGTGTTAAGAAGATATGTCACGTGAAAAGAAGCTGATAGCCCTTAAGCCCTGTTTCACAACTACACAAAATAAACATGCGCAATACAGTCGGAGACTTGTTTTCACTGCTTAGATTCCCTTAGACGCATAGACAATAGATGCAAAACTCTGTTTAGACTGCACAGAGGTGCAGGCTGATCAGTGTCTTAACTTGTCGCTCACTCCGTAAGGTATTTTTCCCCGAAGTGCAAATTATATCTGGATTACTATATATGGCGGATAACTTTGATCATTAATGGTGTAAAAGTTAGGCATGAAAGTTTTGATATTTCTGACTTGTGCATTGGTATAGTTAGTGTCAAAAACAGAATTTGAACATTGTTATTTACATTTTTATTAGTTTTTACAGCTCTGAGTACCTGTAAGCAAAACTTATTTGTTTATGTGCCAGACAGATACCAAAATAATGATACAAATAACAGTAATATAATAATAAATGAATAATTATAATAATTAAAGAAAGGAGGTTGTTGGTTTTTTATTGTTGTTTTTTGTTTGTTCTGTTTTAAAATAATGCACCAGTCATTTGCAACCACGGGCCCCCTGGGGCCGGGGAATAGCTGTTTAGCTGGGATATTGACTTTTCATTCTGCAAAGCCCTGGTATATGCCCTGCACTGTGGGGACATTTTTTATGTCAAATCCCTGGTAAATGTCTTGTATGCTGACTCCTTAACATCTTGTGGACATGCTGCCAAGTTATGTCTGAGGTAGCCAAGGGTCCTATTAGCCTTTGTGCAAATATTACTGACATGTGTGTTCCATTTCAAATCATTGGCAATGGTTATGCCGAGATACTTGATAGTTTCTACATTACTGAGGACCGTTCCCTCTAAGGTATAGGAAGCATTGATCTTCTTGATCCGTTTCCGTGTAATTTGCATTATATTGCATTTAACAGGTTGAAATCTCATGCCCCAACTCCTTGCCCAACAGCCTACACAATCTATATCCTCCTGAAGTTTCACCGCGTCTTCAATATCTCTGATTTCACGGTAAACAATGTGTTGCGGTAAATTTCATTAACCTCACTCCACTATTTGTTTCGCTGTTTTGGCAGGAATCAAAAGCCCGGCGTATCCACGGCACTGCCGGTGTCAAATAATATTTTGACCCGCCTAAAAAGTGACCCGCGGGTCATTATATTATGACCCGCGGGTCAAAATATTATTATAATATTTTGACCCCCCCTATAATATTTTGACCCGCCCCATGAAAAAAAATGGAAATAGAGAAAAGTATATGTAAGACCTACAGTAACCAAGCAAATATCAAATACAATATTAATTCACTGCTCCTCCTTATTTTGAAAAATCTGTAGGGGGGGTCAAAATATTATAGCTATAATATTATGACCCGCCCCACTTAAAATTAAAAGTCTTAATGTTTTCATGGTACTATTCATTTGTAAATATGTTTTCATAAAATTTAAATTAAATCCATCAGATTCTCTGTTCTATCACTAAAATACTTAACTGATGGGCTTGATGGGGGGTGGGGGTCGAAATATTATAGCTATAATATTTTGACCCACCCCCATAACTAAAATGGAAATATCAGAGAGTATATGTAAGCCCTACCATTATCAAGCAAATATCAAATACAATAATAATACACTGCTCTTTATCATTTTAAATAAAACTGTCCAATAGGGTTTGTTTTTTTTTGTAAGGGGGGGTCAAAATATTATAGCTACGAGTTGTTTGGGTGAGTGTGTATTATGGGGGGGGGGGGGGGGGGTCAAAATATTATAGCTATAATATTTCGACTCGCCCCTGTTGAGAGTCAAATAGGCCATTTAACATACGTCTATTGGTAACTTTATATCTGCTGTAACAGATATAAAATTAAAAACACTATGTGATTGTCATTTCTAGAGCTATAAGCCTTAATATGCAAAGGATGGTTCAAGGTTCAAGGAGGGGGTGGGTCAAAATATTACAGCTATAATATTTTGACCCCCCCCCCCCCCCCTTCAGAGTTACATATGTCTTCTACCGTACTGGCATTGGTTTGTTTATATCTATTGTGTTAGAATATGGGATTTAAATACCATCTGACTGCATTTCCTATTGCTATTAGTACCTCATATAGTAAAGATGGCTATGAGTCAGGGCGGGTCGAAATATTATAGCAATAATATTTTGACCCGCCCCTGTTGAGAGTAAAATAGGCCATTTAACATATTTCTATTGGCCTCTTTATATCTGTTGTGACAGAATTTAAATCAAAAACACTTATGTGATTGTCATTTCTAGAGCTATAAGCCTAGGAGGGGGTGGGTCAAAATATTATAGCTATAATATTTTGACACCCCCCCCCCCCCCTTCAGAGTTACATATGTCATCTACCATACTGGCATTGGTTTGTTTACATCTATTGTGATAGAATATGAGATTTAAATACCATCTAATTGCATTTCCTATTGCAATTAGTACCTAAGTACCTCATATAGTAAAGATGGCTATGAGACAGGGCGGGTTGAAATATTATAGCTATAATATTTTGACCTGCTCTTGTTGAGAGTAAAATAGGCCATGTAACATATGTCTATTGGTCTCTTTATATCTGTTGTAACAGAATTTGAATTAAAAGCACTATGTGATTGTCATGATCCCCAGCCCAGCCCAACCCCCCCCCCTTTAGAGTTACATATATAATGACTTTATTTATAGAGGAGGCCCAGTTGGACATGTATCCAATCTTCCCTGGGGTCCTCATTTGAAACATACATTTTTACAATATTTACAGATACAATATCTAACAACATAGAACATGCCTATACTGAAAACTGAATGTGAGTAGATACACTTTCAGGGAAAGCAACTCCGCAGCCTTCCAATTTGCCTCCATTCTCCCCAGGGACCAGCTCCCAAAGGAAAGTGTTTGCTCCCCATGGGGAGCTAATCCCACAATAGAAGGGAGGCAAACAGGGAGACCATAAGTTGTTCCCCCTTGTAAAATGGCTGAAAAACACAGATGTGCATCCATTCACCCTCAAACATTGTATATGCATCAAACCTTTAGTATCTGGTTCCAAACATTCAATAGATCAACTTCCGTATATCCAACATTCAGCTAGACTTTTGGACATCCGTAACCTGACCCATTGGACCCTAATCCTAGATATTAGTGATTCATTTCATGGACAATCACAACTCGCACCCAATGTATGCGAACAAGCCTACACCTCATGTTCATGACATCGGGAAACTTGACCTGTGGGAATCCATTCTTCCACATTTGGAGATCCACAACTCAAACCACAGACATCATGAAACCAAGACAAACACCAATATCATTAAGCCGTTAACTGCAGACATCCAAAATTTGAATCACAAACTACCAACATACACTAGGGTTAAAGAGTAAAAGGTACTCTATATTCTTGCATATACTAGTCTCATTCAGAATATGTCCATTGAAGGTATGCAGCTTTAAATTGAGCAACAGAAGTACTTTGTTTTATATGTTCTGGGATGGCATTCCATATCTTGGATCCAGAGTATGACAGTGAGTTGCGAAAAAGTTCAAGATTGGGTTTTGGTATGTACAAAAGATTGTCAGTAGTTGATCTTAGAGACCTTTGATGAATATCGGATGTGAAAGTAAAATGTTCCTTGAGATATGATGGTGTAAGGTCATTGAATATTTTGTACATAAATACAGCTTTTTGGTAATTTACTCTGTCTGGAAATTTCATCCAGTGTAAATCTGCAAACATATCCTCGGATGGTGTGTCTATGCCTTTATCAAGGATAATTCTGGCTGCCCTTTTCTGTAGTTTTATCATTGAATCAGTGAGACTGTTATTGATATTTCCCCACACTGTGCAACAATAATCAATATGTGGTAGAACATATGCATTAAAGAACAATTTCCTGGTAGGTATTGGTAAGTAAAACTTGATTCTGTTGAGTAAGTATAGCAGGGAGTTGCATTTTTTTATTGTGTTGTCAACCTGCACAGTCCATGACAGTGAGTTGTCAATATGAACACCTAGGAGCTTTTCATTACTGGATATTTGCAAAATTTCACCTGAAAGTTTTAGGTCTGGACAATTTTCCATTGTTTTAGCTGCTGCATTCCTAGAAGAGACAAACATAGCTTTAGTCTTGGGGACATTAATTACCATGTTATTTCTAATGCACCAGTCCTGGAAGTTTTTCAAGTCGTCATTCAAACAACTTGTCAAGTTTAAAATGGAAGGACTGGAAGAATAAAGGGTAGCATCATCAGCAAACAGATCTAACATGCAAGTTCTTATCGATAAAGGTAGGTCGTTGATGTACATTAGAAAAAGCAAGGGCCCAAGAACTGATCCTTGAGGTACACCGGCAGTTATTTGTTTTGGGTCAGACAGTTTACCAGAAATATTCACTTGCTGAGATCGGTTTGTCAAATATGACTTAAACCAGGATTGCTTGTCACTGCTAAATTTGTATTCAGCTAGCTTTTGAAGTAGTAATTTGTGATTTACTAAGTCGAAGGCCTTAGTTAGGTCTAGAAACACTGTACCCACATATTCACTGTTATTCAGAGCATTGATCCAGTTGTCAACAATTTTGGTCAGTGCTGTCTGACAAGAATGTAGTCTTCTAAAACCTGACTGTTGTTCATAGAGGAGTTTGTTGGATTCTAGAAAATTGACCAGACAGTTGCTGACATGGCGCTCAAAAATAGAATTGATTATGGGTAAGACAGAGATGGGCCGGTAGTTATTGATATCGGCAAAACTTCCCTTTTTGAATACTGGAGTTACCTTAGCCTTTTTAAGAGCATCTGGATATGAGTTACATTTTATGCTTAAATTAAGAATGGCTGCTAAGTGTTTAGCTATAACTGGGGCAGAAAGTTTTAGATATTTGGCACCTATGTCATCTATGCCAGTGGCCTTGCTGACTTTAAGATTTTGGAGCTCTTTTAGGATAAAAGATTCGGTTACAAAGGAAATAGAAAATTCGGGACTGTTTTCCAACTTTGGCTTCAAATGGTTTTTGATTTTATTTAAATCTGCATTTTCCTCTGAGTTGGTGTTTGCAGTATAAAAAGTTTTATGCATCGAGGTGAAAAAGTTGTTGAATGTGTTTGCAGCAGTTTCTGGATTCAAAATTGGATTGCCACCCTCATCACTTATAAAATTTGTGCATGATTTAGTTGATTTGCCAGTTAGGTCATGTAAAGTTTTCCAGAGATGCTTTGGATTACTGCTGTTGTTTATGGAATCTGAATATAATTTCGATTTCGAGTTTCGTATTAGAGTCTTAACTTTATTTCTCCAAAGTGTGTACTGAGCATTGTTTTTAGATTTGTGATACTGATCTCTAGTTTTCATTGCAGTTAAAATCTCAGTATTGATCCAGTTTGGTTGATTTTGTCTTTTGACTCGTCTTTTCTTTTTAGGAGCATGAGATGATAAAACAGAATTGAAAATATCAGAAAAGTAATCCAATGCATCACTGGCATCATCAAAAATGTCCATCACTCTGTGGTGATAGAATATGAGATTTAAATACCAGCTGATTGCATTTCCTATTGCTATTAGTACTTCATATAGTAAAGATGGCTATGAGACAGAGCAGGTAGAAATATTATAGCTACAATATTTTGACCCGCCCCTGTTGAGAGTAAAATAGGCTATTTAACAAAATTCTATTGGTCTCTTTATATCTATTGTGAGAAATCTTGAATTAAAAACACTATGTGATTGTCATTTCCAGAGCTATAAGCCTTAATATACAAAGGATGGGTCTAGGAGGGGGTGGGTCAAAATATTATAGCTATAATATTTTGACCCCCCCTCTCCTTCAGAGTTACATATGTCATCGACCATACTGGCATTGGTTTGTTTACATCTATTGTGATAGAATATGAGATTTAAATACCATCTAATTGCATTTCCTATGGCTATTAGTACCTCATATAGTAAAGATGGCTATGTGACAGGGCGGGTCGAAATATTATACTATAATATTTTGACCTGCCCCTGTTGAGAGTAAAATAGGCCATTTAACATACGTCTATTGGTCTCTTTATATCTGTTGTGACAGAATTTGAATTAAAAACACGATGTGATTGTCATTTGATGAACTATAAGCCATATTATGCAAAGGATGGGTCTAGGAGGGGGTGGGTCAAAATATTATAGCCATAATATTTTGACCCCCCCCTTCATAGTTACATATGTCTTCTACCGTACTGGCATTGGTTTGTTTACATCTGTGGTGATAGAATAAGAGATTTAAATACCATCTAATTGCATTTCCTCATACTTCATAATTATAGTAAAGATGGCTATGAGACAGGGCGGGTCGAAATATTATAGCTATAATATTTTGACCCGCCAAGCTTCAGAGTTACATTTGCCTTTAACCTGATTCCATTGGTGTCTTAAGATATGCTGTAATAATGTTTAAATAAAAAATCATCTGAGTGTCATTCCTACAGCTATAAGTACCTCATAGGCTAGAGATGGATCTGACATCGGGTGGGTCAAAATATTATAGCTATAATATTTTGACCCGCCCCAGTTGAGAGTAAAATAGGCCATTTAACTAAATTCTATTGGTGTCTTTATATATATTGTGACAGAATTTGAATTAAAAACACTATGTGATTGTCATTTCCAGTGCTATAAGCCTTAATATACAAAGGATGGGTCTAGGAGGGGGCGGGTCAAAATATCATAGCTATAATATTTTGACCCCCCCCCCCACCCCCTTCAGAGTTACATATGTCTTCTACCATACTGGCATAGCTTTTTTTGCATCTATTGTGTTAGAATATCAGATTTAAATACCATCTGATTGCATTTCCTATAGCTATTAGTACCTCATATAGTAAAGATGGCTATGAGACAGGGTGGGTCAAAATATTATAGCTATAATATTTTGACCTGCTCCTGTTGAGAGTAAAATAGGCCATTTAACAGGCCTGTGGAAATAGCAAAATTTCTTACTTGTCCAGGGACAAGTAAAAAGTCAAACTCCACTTGTCCGGCCAAAAAATTACTTGTCCAAAACTGCAAATATGCATTATTTTAAGAGTTATTCAGTCATCAACATTCATCTCATTATTATTCTAGCATATTTCATCCCTCATTTTAAATAGCTGTCTAAGCCTTAAAACTAAATAAAGGCATCTTTTCTATGCCAAATATCCCCCCAAAATCAAGCATCTTATTCCTTACTCTTCACAGATAAACTTTTTCCAGGTGACTGTACTAATTGGAATGGCAAACAGTGTGGACCCAGATCAGACTGCTCCTGTAGGAGCAGTCTGATCTGGGTCCACATTGTTTGCAAATTGCCTTAGTATTTTTTCAAAAAGAAAACTGTTTACTTTTTCCATAGTTGTCCCAGGGCAAGTACATTAAAATTTTTCACTTGTCCTGAGTGAAATGGGACAAGTAGGACAAGTCGGGCATGGTATTTCCACAGCCCTGCATTTAACATACTTCTATTGGTCACTTTATATCTGTTGTGAAAGAATGTAAATTAAAAACACTATGTGATTGTCATTTCAAGAGCTATAAGGGATAGGTCTAGGAGGGGGCGGGTCAAAATATTATTTCGACCCCCCACCCCATCAAGCCCATTGTCAGTATTTTAAGTATTTTAGTGATGGAACAGAGAATCTGATGGTGTTTTAAATTAAATTTTATCAAAACAGATATTAACAAAACAATAGTATTATGAAAACATTGAAACTTTTAATTTTAAGTGGGGCGGGTCATTATATTATAGCTATAATATTTTGACCCCCCCATCCCCTCTCACCAAAAAAAACCAAACAAACCCTGCTGGACAGTTTTATTTAAAATGAGAAAGAGCACTGAATTTTTTTTTTTGTATTTGATATCTGCTTGATAATGGTAGGGCTTACATATACTCTCCAATATTTCCATTTTCTTCATGGGGGCGGGTCAAAATATTATTGCTATAATATTTCCCTCCCCCTCCCCCCCCCCCCCCCCCCCCTCCATCAAGCCCATGGTCAGTATTTTAAGTTTTCTAGTGATGGAACAGAGAATCTGATCATGTTTTAATTTAAATTTCATCAAAACAGATATTAACACATGAACATTAAAACTTTTAATTTTAGGTGGGGCGGGTCATTATATCATAGCTATAATATTTTGACCCCCCCCCCCCCCCCCCTCTCACAAAAGAAAACAAACAAACCCTGCTGGGAAGTTTTATTTAAATGAGAAAGAGCAGTGAATTATTACCATATTTTTTATTTGCTTGATAAAGGTAGGGCGTATATATACTCTCTGATATTTCCATTTTAGTCATGGGGGCGGGTCAAAATATTAGAGCTATAATATTTTGACCCCCCCCCCCTCCCCCCCCCCCCCCCACACCTCCATCAAGCCCATTGGCAGTATTTTAAGTATTTTAGTGATGGAACAGAGAATCTGATTGTGTTTTTATTTTAATTTTATCAAAACAGATATTATCAAATGAATAGTATCATGAAAACATTAAACCTTTTAAACTTAGATGGGGCTGGTCATTATATTTTGGCTATAATATTTTGACCCCCCCCCTCCTTCAGAGTTACATATGTCATCTACCGTACTGGCATTGGTTTTTTACATCTATTGTGCTAGAATATGAGACTTAAATACAATCTAATTGCATTTCCTATTGCTATTAGTACCTCATATAGTAAAGATGGCTATAAGACAGGGCGGGTCAAAATATTATAGCTATAATATTTTGACCTGCCCCTGTTGAGAGTAAAATAGGCCATTTAACATACATCTTTTGGTCTCTTTACATCTGTTGTGACAGAATTTGAAGTAAAAGCACTATGTGATTGTCATTTCAAGAGCTATAAGCCTTGTTATGCAAAGGATGGGTGTAGGAGGGGGCGGGTCCAAATATTATAGCTATAATATTTTGACCCCCCCTCCCCCCTTCAGAGTAAAATATGTCTTCTGCCATACTGGCATTGGTTTGTTTACATCTGTGGTGATAGAATATGAGATTTAAATATCATCCGATTGCATTTCCTATAGCTGTTAGTACTTCATATAGTAAAGATGGCTATGAGACATGGTGGGTCAAAATATTATAGCTATAATATTTTGACCCGCCCCTGTTGAGAGTAAAATAGGCTATTTAACAAAATTCTTTTTGTCTCTTTATATCTATTGTGACAAAACTTGAATTAAAAACACTATGTGATTGTCATTTCCAGAGCTATAAGCCTTAATATACAAAGGATGGGTCTAGGAGGGGGCGGGTCAAAATATTATAGCTATAATATTTTGACCCCCCCCCCCCCTCCTTCAGAGTTACATATGTCATCTACCATACTGGCATTGGTTTGTTTACATCTGTGGTGATAGAATATATATGAGATTTAAATATCATCTAATTGAATTTCCTATTGCTATTAGTACCTCATAATAGTAAAGATGGCTATGAGACAGGGCGGGTCGAAATATTATAGCTATAATATTTTGACCCGCCCCTGTTGAGAGTAAAATAGGCCATTTAACATATGTCTATTGGTCTCTTTATATCTGTTGTGACAGAATTTGAATTAAAAACACGATGTGATTGTCATTTCATGAACTATAAGCCATATTATGCAAAGGATGGGTCTAGGAGGGGGTGGGTCAAAATATTATAGCTATAATATTTTGACCCCTCCCACCCCCTTCAGAGTTACATACGCCTTCTGCCATACTGGCATTGGTTTGTTTACATCTGTGGTGATAGAATAAGAGATTTAAATACCATCTAATTGCATTACCTATCTATAGCTATTAGTACTTCATATAGTAAAGATGGCTATGAGACAGGGCGGGTCGAAATATTATAGCTATAGTATTTTGACCCTCCCTGCTTCAGTTGCATTTGCCTTTAGACATAGTTCCATTGGTGTCTTAAGATCTGCTGTTATAATGTATAAATAAAAAATCATCTGAGTGTCATTGCTACAGCTATAAGTACCTCATAGGCTAGAGATGGATCTGACAGAGGGTGGGTCAAAATATTATAGCTATAATATTTTGACCCACCCCTGTTGAGAGTAAAATAGGCCATTTAACAAAATTCTATTGGTGTCTTAAAATATATTGTGACAGAACTTCAATTAAAAACACTATGTGATTGTCATTTCCAGAGCTATAAGCCTTAATAAACAAAGGATGGGTCTAGGAGGGGGCAGGTCAAAATATCATAGCTATAATATTTTGACCCCCCCCCCCCCTTCAGAGTTACATATGTCTTCTACCATACTGGCATAGTTTTTTTTACATCTGTTGTGTCAGAATATGAGATTTAAATATCATCTAATTGCATTTCCTATTGCTATTAGTACCTCATATAGTAAAGATGGCTATGAGACAGGGCGGGTCGAAATATTATAGCTATAATATTTTGACCTGCTCATGTTGAGAGTAAAATAGGCCATTTAACATACTTCTATTGGTCACTTCATATCTGTTGTGACAGAATGTAAATAATAATCACTATTTGATTGTCATTTCAAGAGCTATAAGGGATGGGTCTAGGAGGGGGCGGGTCAAAATATTATTTCGACCCCCCACCCCATCAAGCCCATTGTCAGTATTTTAAGTATTTTAGTGATGGAACAGAGAATCTGATGGTGTTTTAAATTAAATTTCATCAAAACAGATATTAACAAAACAATAGTATAATGAAAACATTAAAACTTTTAATTTCAAGTGGGGCGGGTCATTATATTATAGCTATAATATTTTAACCCCCCCATCCCCTCTCACCAAAAAGACCAAACAAACGCTGCTGGACAGTTTTATTTAAAATGAGAAAGAGCAGTGAATTTTTTTGTATTTGATATTTGCTTGATAATGGTAGGGCTTACATATACTCTCCAATATTTCCATTTTCTTCATGGGGGTGGGTCAAAATATTATTACTATAATATTTCGACCTCCCCCCCCCCCACCCCCATCAAGCCCATCGTCAGTATTTTAAGTGTTCTAGTGATGGAACAGAGAGTCTGACTGATCATGTTTTAATTTTAATTTCATCAAAACAGATATTAACACATGAATAGTATCATGAAAACATTAAAACTTTTAATTTTAGGTGGGGCTGGTCATTATATCATAGCTATAATATTTTGACCCCCCCCCCCCCCCTCTCACAAAAGAAAACAAACAAACCCTGCTGGGAAGTTTTATTTAAAATGAGAAAGAGCAGTGAATTATTACCATATTTTTTATTTGCTTGATAAAGGTAGGGCTTACATATACTCTCTGATATTTCCATTTTAGTCATGGGGGCGGGTCAAAATATTATAGCTATAATATTTTGACCCCCTCCCCCCTCTATCAAGCCCATTGACAGTATTTTAAGTATTTTAGTGATGGAACAGAGAATCTGATGGTTTTTTAAATTAAATTTTAGGCAATCGCTATTGACAACCGGTTGTCAATAGCGAACGTTCGCTATTGACAACCGGTTGTCAGTAGCGAACGTTCGCTATTGACAACCGGCTGGAATATTCCCCATCAAATTAAGATGGGCCAGTGAAGATCTTCTGAATTTTGAAGAAATAATTTGGCAACATGACATTTTATAATATATTAGACAAGAAAATGTGAATATGGAGATGTCAAGATATGAAAAACAAGTATTTGTTTCATGCTTTTTGGAACTTTTATTTGAGCTGATATCAACATAGTATATGAACAGCAAAGGCATAAATGATGTTTTCTTCTATAGATGTTTCTTCAAATCTCTAGATAGTTAAGTGTGAATGGTGTTAACTTCATATGTAATATGCGTAATTAATATAATATTTTAACATGTTCTGTAGTATTTGGGTTGCTTTTACGTTTTACAGGAATAAAAAACCAAGAGCTCCGCTGAGCGGGGCAATATACGCCCGTTGGGGCTTAAAGTTGGAATGACAACAAGAGATGACAGAACTTTTGTCAGTAGCTTAAATCCTCAATAATAAGGCAGATATAAAACTACAAAACAAACGAAGCTTAGTATGAAATTCCAAGAAAAATAACAAAGGGGCATAATTCCATCAGAACTGAAAGTAGGGTCATGGTTCTTGTTCTCTGCGTATCGTCTGATATTTGAACAAACTTTCATGAAGAAATCTTCAATGGTTTTCAAGATATGGAGCAGACACGAAATTACTATATGAAAAATACAAAGGTGCATAATTCTGTCAAAACTGAAAGTAGGGTTATGGTTCTTTTTCTCTGCACATTGTCTGATGATGCTTCATATTTGTATAAACTTTTATGAAGAAATCTTATACAGTTTTTGAGATATGGAGCGGACAAATAATGTTACCTTTTGAACTTTGACCTCTAAGTGTGACCTTGACCTTTGTTGAAATACAAGTTTGCAAGTTGCCTCGACAAAGTGAACGATTGGACTCAAGTTTCAAAAAAAAAATCTTTCACGAGGTTAAGGAGATATGGAGTGGACACGAATTTAATACAAAATTACAATATGAAAAATACAAGTGGCGTAATTTTGTTAAAAGAGAAAGTAGAGTCATGGTTCTTTTTCCCTGCACATAATCTGATGGTGCTTTATATGTATACAAACTTTCATGAGGAAATCTTAAATGGTTTTCGAGATATGGAACGGACACAAAGTTTATGTAAAATTACTATAAGAAAAATACAAAGGGACACAATTCCATCAAAACAGAATAGGGTTATGGTTCTTTTTCTCCGCTTTCATGAAGAAATCTTAAAGACAGGACTTCTCTGCCGGGGGGTCTGGTTCCCAGTACATAGCAATGTTACCTGTACAGGTGAAGGTGTGAAAATTTAGTCAACCAATCAGTGGACCAGAAATAACACTTATGGTGATTTTATTGGCTAACTGGAGGTGTTGACACTATGAGATCAACAGACAGAATGACACTTTGGAAGTTAATCCTCCTTATATAGTACCATCCCTGTCTTTAAACGGTTTTTGAGATACAAAGCTTATATGAAATTACTATACGAAAAATACAAAGGGGCGTAATTTTGTTAAATGTGAAAGTAGGGTTATGGTCCTTTTTCTCTGCACATCGTCTGATGGTGCTTTATACTTATACACACTTTCATGAAGAAATCTTTAACAGTTTTCATGATATGGAGCGGACACGAAGCTTATATGAAATTACTATATGAAAAATGCAAAGGGATATAATTCCGTCAAAAATGAAAATAGGGTTATGGTTCTTTTCTCTGCACATCGTCTGATGGTGCTTTTTATTTGTACAAACTTTCATGAAGAAATCTTAAACGGTTTATAAGATATGGAGCGGACACGAATTTTTACTGTTTGATTGGTTGGTTGATTTGATGCTTAATGTCCACGGTAAACAACTAAGGTCATGTTGGGACGGTCAGTTAACCTAACCACACTATTCCTGGGCAGGCTTAGACCTCCTAAGCGGTTAACCAGTACTAAGTGCACATACTTTCGCCAGTAACTGACAACTGCCCTTCTTGAATCAGCGGAAGGAGAAACGAAAGTATGTGGCCAGACCGGGTTTTACTGTTTGACCTTTGACCTCTAAGTGTGACCTTGACCTTTGTTGTACATCATTGAAGTGTTAGTTCTGCACATCGTCTCGATAAGGCAAACATTTGACCCAAGTTTCCAAAAAATCTTTCAAGGGGTTAAGGAGATATGGAGCGGACACGAAAAGTTAATGGACAGACGGACAGACAGATAGACGGACGGAGGTCAGGACATAATACGACCCGTCTTTGAGTTAAGGAAGGGTATCTATAGTTATGGAGAGTTGAATTGACAAACAACTTAGGCCCTTCTCAGTTTCCCTCATATGTAGTCTGATCAGGTTCTACAACATTTGTTATAAATTTCTCTCTTGTTTAGAAGGATATCTATGGACAAATAATGTAGGCTCTTCTCAGTTTCCTTCAGGAGTAGTCTGATCAGGTTTTACACTATGCTATGACACACCTGTCTTGTTCAGACATGGTGTCTATGTGTAAAGAGAGTTGAAATGACAAATAATGTAGGCCCTTCTCAGTCTCCCTCAGGAGTAGTCAGGTTCTACACCATTTGTTATTAGACTGCTCTCTTGTTATCCCCAGCTGAAGGTGAATAGATATTGTTTTGGAAGTGTCTGTTGACAACCGGTTGTCATCGGACTTTTTGGACCAAAAATGTCTGCTGACAACCGGTTGTCAGCAGACCTTGCCTATTGTTTTCTCCATGTCTGTCCATTGGTCTGTCTCTTGGTTCATCTATCTGTCCTTCTATTTGTCCATCCTTCAGTCCATCCATCTGGAGCCATAACTAAATCACCACTGGACAGAATTTCATTACCCCAAAACAAATATACAGTTGACCCTCTTTACAACAACAGCATTTGTTCCCAAACATTTTGACATTAAACTGAATTTGCTCTTGTAAAGAATGCATATTCAGAACAATTTAGCCATTTCGTCAGTTTGTCAGAATTGCTTAAGCAATGAGTTGTTGCCGTTTAATTTGTTCAAAATCAACAAATTGAGTCATAACTTATAGTTATGACTTAATAAAGTAACCAATGACTGACTGAATGAAATTTCATGAAACGTAAAATAATTAGGTATTGTCATGACATAGCAGTGCATATTAAGTTATAATCACATCAGTAGTGCATGATTTAATGCCCTTGAATTGATTTAAAATCTATTTATATAAATTAGCCATAACAAAGATGCTGCTGAACTAAATTTCTTAAAACTGAATTAAAAATAAATTATCATAGTTCAGTGATGCTGAGGCAAGTGTTTAAGAATGGCTTCAGCTTATACCTCACTTATGCCAAAGTTATTGCCCCTGATTTGATTTACAACCCAGCCCTAAAAAAAAACAATGGATGATATTTTATGAAACTTAAAATAACACATGAACAATGCAAGGCCACTTTGGCAGAGGATATAAATTCACCGGATTTGCTTCTTAAGAAGAAGTTCTATGGACAAATAATGTAGGCCTTTCTCAGTCTACTTCAGGAGTAGTCTGATCAGGTTCTACGTCATTTGTTCACCTCACAGTGTATCTATAGTTAAGGAAAGTTGAAATGACAAGTAATGTAACATAACAGTGCATGGAATTTTGACCTATTTCCTCTTCAATGCTGCATTAAAATATACATACAATAACGTTCTCATTTGATATGATGGTTGGATTGATTGCTAATTTGGAGTTTAACAGCCTTTTCAACCGGGGTTCAGTCATAGCATACTCTTCAGCTACAATGAATATTTGAAACAAGTCACCCAATAGGAAATGCTCGTCCACCTGAGTTCTAGCATGCATTATGCCCAAAACAAGGTCAAATATGGGCTTTTAAGTGTTCAAGGGCAAGTCACTAGGCAATAGTAAAATATGGCCAATTTTCTAACTGGTCTGAGATTTTTAACCTGTCCTGGTTAGTGACATTTTTATGAAAATTCTGTGAAAAACCATTAACTCCTTGAGCATGAAAGTTTGGTCACTCCAGGGGCATGGTTGGCAGGATGTATATAGGGTACCACTCCCTCCCTCCAGCTGGGCCGGGTAGCGCAATCGGTAGGGCACCTGACTCGTAAGTCAGAGGTCCTGGGTTCGAATCCCGGTCTGGCCACATACTGTCGTTTCTCCTTCCGCTGATTCAAGAAGGGCAGTTGTCAGTTACTGGCGAAAGTATGTGCACTTAGTACTGGTTAACCGCTTAGGAGGTCTAAGCCTGCCCAGGAATAGTGTGGTTAGGTTAACTGACCGTCCCGACATGACCTTAGTTGTTTACCGTGGACGTTAAGCATCAAATCAACCAACCAACCAAATCCCTCCCTCCAGTATGGCCGTTTTGGATCCAATGGGCATGACTGGCAGGATTTATGTAGAAGACCACTAAACATTGGTACAAACAAAATATATAATTTGATCAAGATTGGCCAGGTGGTTTAGGAAGTACATGTATTCTTGTTTGAAACTTGTGAACAGACAACGGACAACAGAGCCTCCCTATACTGTAAGCTCACCTTGTGAGCCTACAGCTCAGGTGAGCTGAAAATGGAATTGATTACTATCAAAACTTTATATCAGATTCTGGGACTCTCAAGAAATAGCTATAGAAGAAAACATTTAAGCCTTTACTGTTCATATACTGTATTGAAATCTGCTCAAATAGAAGTTCCAAAAAAGCATGAAACAAATATTTTTTGAAGTAGTATCATGACATCTCCATATTTACTTTTTCATGTCAAATACTATAACATTTTAATATTACCAAATTATTTCTTCAGCATTCAGTAGATATAAACCAGCCCATCTAAATTTAATAGGGAATATTCCAACCGGTTGTCAATAGCGATGTTCGCTACTGACAACCGGTTGTCAATAGCGAACGTTCGCTATTGACAACCGGTTGTCAATAGCCCAGCTGCAATAGCCACTTCCTAAATTTTATCAAAACAGATATTAACAAAACAATAGTATTATGAAAACATTAAAACTTTTAATTTTTAGTGGGGCGGGTCATTATATTATAGCTATAATATTTTGACCCCCCCCCCACCCCCTCACAAAAAAAAACAAACCCTATTGGACAGTTTTATTTAAAATGATAAAGAGCAGTGTATTATTATTGTATTTGATATTTGCTTGATAATGGTATGGCTTACATATACTCTCTGATATTTCCATTTTAGTTATGGGGGCGGGTCAAAATATTATAGCTATAATATTTCGACCCCCCACCCCCCATCAAGCCCATCAGTTAAGTATTTTAGTGATAGAACAGAGAATCTGATGGATTTAATTTAAATTTTATGAAAACAGATATATACAAATGAATAGTACCATGAAAACATTAAAACTTTTAATTTTAAGTGGGGCGGGTCATAATATTATAGCTATAATATTTTGACCCCCCCCTACAGATTTTTCAAAATAAGGAGGAGCAGTGAATTAATATTGTATTTGATATTTGCTTGGTTACTGTAGGTCTTACATATACTTTTCTCTATTTCCATTTTTTTTCATGGGGCGGGTCAAAATATTATAGGGGGGGTCAAAATATTATAATAATATTTTGACCCGCGGGTCATAATATAATGACCCGCGGGTCACTTTTTAGGCGGGTCAAAATATAATATGACACCGGGACACCTCTTAGGTAAAAACACAGTACTTAAGCCTCGCTATGCCCCCGCTATCCCCGGCCCCATGGGGGTCATGGTTGCAAATGACTGGTGCATAAGAAAAGTATGTGAAACGACGCATCAAAGTTGTCGTCAAAAAGTCTCCCTGATGGAGAACTCAATCTCCCTGAAATGAAATCCAAATCTCCCACATGGTCATCGGGAGTTCATGACATGTATGAATTTTGCTCTAGGGATAGCATACATTGGTGACATGCTCTAACACGTAAAACTAAATGGGAATTCCAACAGCCAACTTTTACTCCCTTGTATGACATATTTTTAGGTTCTGTTTTCGTATAGAAACTTTTTTATGCAAAACCTCACATTTCTGCAAAATTATGATTTTGTTATGTAGACTGGATTCCCCTAATATCACGGTAGTTAATTGTAATGACAGCTAGAAATAAATAAGAAGAGCTGGACTGATTAAATGATATTTTAGTTATTATCCGTTGGTCATCCCATATTCTACTGCACTATGGAAAATCATATCTTTCTCATCTTTGTTTTCAAACAAGAAATGATAAGCCACCATGGTGTTTCAGCTTAAGCCAATGGAGAGTTCCATAATATCACGGTATTTATAAAAGTGGCAAGTATGGAGAGCGAGTAGTATCAAAATTCTTAAGATTTAATTTAGTAATAACAAAGGTGTTCATCAATATTCTAAACCATTTTGTACAAACTAAATCAAATGTTATTGAAAATTGAACAGAATTTTATATCAGAATATACTTTCACGTGGGGTTTCCAAAAAAATGACAACTAGGTGGCATAGGGGCTGCATAAGCAGTAAATAATTTCTTGATGAATCAATAATCATACATTAAATAATTGTTTTTTAGTTCTAACAGTTATGTTCTAATATTTCACAAACAATTTTTGTCAGTAATGTCTATTTATTTCTCAGGCTCATCACAGAAACTTTATGTGCTTTGATTTATTTATTACAAACATTCAAGTTTTTTGTCTTAATGGCTTCCCATAATTTCCAGCAAAACTTTGGATAGATAAATATTGTAATCTTGAGATTTGTTGTTTTCAAATAAAAGACTGGGATACCAGATGTGAGAAGTCACAGACAAAAATAAAATTATGGCCACTATTTTAGTGAGCTACGAGTTTTCTTGGGCCAGGGGATAGAACCATGTGGAAAACATGTTAATTTCATGGTTCCTATAAAAGAAAGATTGTACTTGGCAGGAATCAAGACAATTTCCCAAATTTTTTCTACAGCATAGAAGTTAAAACTTGTGGTTGATGAAGTAATTTTGTCACTACTCAATACACAGTAAGTTTATTGAGATACAAGAAGAAATGTAAATGCCGTGATATTAAGGAACCCTTGATATTATGAGAAACGACTGTATAGGATGAAAATTAAGAATGAGATATTCGATAATATTCTACTTTACTCCAATTTTGAGAAAATATTGGGGATGCCATTTGCATTTAGGAGCAAACGGACTATACCCAACACATAAACAGGCATTTATAAAAACTAACAAGATTTTTAGCGAAAATAATTACCGATCTTCAGATTAACAACCTGTTTTATGCCTACTTTCGGTTTGGAGTTACCTACCTTGTCACAGCGCCCCCTGAGACTACTTTAGCATTGAATTGTTGAGTATTAATTCACTGTTTGTCGGTCAGTTGTAAGTAGGTATAGTGTAGTGGTGCGCCATGTCCGACGGATTGTCCATTGCGGTCAGTTACTGGTCGATTTGGTTCGGCAGTTAGATGGCGCTAATTTCGCTGCACGTGACTGCAGAAGCACTCTCTTACTTACCTTGACGTCGTAGCGGGAAGACGGGCTTTCTTTCTCTGGAGCTCCAGATGAGAATTGTACCGGCTGAGACAAGTTTGCGGCTCTGTTCCATACAGTCTAAAGTAATGGGTGAGTTTTACTTTAATACCGATATGAATATATCATTTGAGCTCCGCGCTCGTGATATGATCTACTTTACAACTGACCTCCAAACAGTGAATTATTACTCAACAATTCACTGCTAGAGCTGATCTACAAGTGTCCGCGTACTGGTTGTGTCCGCGTACTGGTCAGGTCTGTCAAATTAAACTTAACACAAGACTTGTGGCAGCTCTGAACAGAAAGAGGGAGAATAATATCAACAAGAATAAGAACTTACACGTTCGATTCCATCCACTCCCAAAACGGCACCTTAAAGTTTACAAAATCCAAGAAGGCACGATATTATCAACGGTTAAATGCCGCCAAGTGCTCATGAATGATTTTTTTTTTTTTTTTTTTTTTTGGCTTACATTGTATAATTCCTGCCCTTATAGGAACACCTCGCATTTGAATGAGTAGACTTTTGATAGTCCACCACCACCGTATATTGAAATAAATGTCCACACAATAAAATATATCCAGTCTACCAGGAAATGCAATGGCCACTGAAATCTTCCCCTGCTTACTTTAATATACCAGGCATCAGTGGAACAAGGTCAGATCCCAAGGGAATGATAGTAGACTTATAATGCTTTACAAAGGTCCGAGGGGTGTAGCCAGTATACCCATAAATGACCTTGTTCCCCCAAATAGGCGTACCAGGAATCATCATTCCCTGACATTTCAAACCCCATTGGCTGGGACTGACATTTACAAGTCCAGTTTCTTCCCCCAGACTATTAGAGATTGGAACTCCCTGGAAGATTCACTTATTTCTGCTGCGGAGGGTGCAGAGGTTTCAGTTACTAAGTTTACTTCTCTTACAAGGGCTAGGGACTAGCTTCCCTGATTCACAGGTCCTGGTGAATGATTGTCCTTGGACGTATCACCAGTAAACAATTCTGATTCTGATTCTGAGTCTGAATGGAAAACCGCAAATATCTCGCCAATTTTCAAGAAAGGGGACAGAAGCAAAGCATCCGACTAATGACCAGTGTCTCTTACTTCCGTGAGCTGCAAAGGGTTAGAACACATCATTCACAGCCATCTAATGAGGTTCTTTGAAGATAACAAGAGCCTTTGTGATGCTCAGCATGGCTTCAGAAAAAGAAGATCCTGTGAGAGCCAGCTTGTCCATACAATTAAAGTATATATATTTCGCCATTGCAAACTACAGTACAAGATTTCAAGCTAAGGTCTCTACCCTCAAAGATCAGTAAAAGCGTACAAATATTTTTTTTTTCATAATTAACTAACATAATTAAAAGTGTCTTTGTGTGTCATTGGGTGTCTGTGTGTGTCTTTGTGGTGTCTTTGTGTGTCTTTGTGGTGTCTTTGTGTGTCTTTATGGTGTCTTAGCAGTGTTTAGTAGGACCGATTAAAGATTTAGTCATGGGACTGAACAGTCGGAGCCAGACAGGTGCTATCCTGTTGGATTTCAGTAAAACATTGGCAAGGTGCCCCACCAACGATTAGCTATCAAGCTCCATCGTTACGGCGTCCGCGGCAACATCTTGGAATGGGTAAAGAGCTTCTTAGATGGCAGAACCCAGCGAGTTTTCCTTGACGGTATTGCACCTTCAGCAGCACCAGTTTCATCGGGTGTCCCCAAGGCACTGTCCTGGGTCCACTGCTAT
This sequence comes from Ctena decussata, assembly GCA_963989385.1. NCBI lineage: Eukaryota > Metazoa > Mollusca > Bivalvia > Lucinida > Lucinidae > Ctena > Ctena decussata. The sequence continues at coordinate 23,728,618 of OZ022501.1, read as the reverse complement.
TCCTTGTATATATCAACGATCTCCCATCTTGCGTCAAAGTCCAGCGCACGCCTTTTGCAGATGACTGTTTCATGTACAGACGGATCAACTCCTCAGCAGATACCAAGGCTCTCCAAGAGGACCTAGACAATCTACAGCAATGGGAGAAGGAATGGCATATGAAATTCAACCCGGACAAGTGTGGAGTCATTCGCATTACCAACAAGCGGAACGTGGTTGACTCAGACTATACCATTTATTACCCGCGAGATACTTCGACCATTAAGGGCTTGGATTACAACGATTACAACGAATGGCCAGATACTACGGCGCACTGACAAGGCTAAGTACCTGGGAGTCACCATTGACAGCACTTTGTCTTGGAATCAGCACATCGACAACATCACGAAGAAGGCAAACAACTACAACAGCATTCCTCAGACGGAATCTCTCATCCTGTTCGCCTGATGTTAAACCTACCTGCTACAAAGTACTTGTGCGCCCCCAGCTAGAGTATGTATCAAGCATCTGGGACTCTAACACATGTCCAATATCAACAAGATAAAAGCTGTGCAGCGTCGAGCGGCAAAATTTGTAACAGGTGATTACAGACGAACAAGCAGTGTTACAAGCATGCTTGAACATCTTGACAGGGAAGACCCCCACACTCGCAGACAGCATGGTAAGATGGTCTTGATGTACAGAATCATTAATCATCTCATTGAGATACCGACATCTCATATTGTTTCAGCCTGTTGATACATCCCGAACAAAAGGACATAACCACAGATATCTCGTGCCATACTGCAGTGTAGACGCCTACAAATTTGCTTTCTTCCGATCAGGGATAAGATTGTGGAACAGCCTGCCTACTGAGACAGTCAGTGCTCAGTCCCTAAAATCATTCAAAACTTTGAACCTGGGTGGGCACCCGTAAACACGGATGTTTTTAACCAGTTTTAGCTGTACAGGACTTCACTCCCCTTGTCACGTGCCTGTAAATAGTAACTGTGCAAAGATGCTCCAGAGGAGCCCAGCACATAATTGATAGAACTAGAACTAGAACCTAAACATATTTATGGAAATGACACAGAAAATTTTGGACAGCTTTTCATTGATTTGTTAGAACAACAGTAGGAAAGTGTCTATAAAATCATGTCGAGTTGATGATTTTGTTCTCAGTTGAAATGCCTGCATTTATGATATCAGCGCTCCAGGTGCCTTTTCATCAGAAAAACTACTGTGGCTTCTTGGGGAGCAGTGTTTGTGATATCAGCTCTCCAGGTGCCTTTTCATCAGCAAAACTACTGTGGCTTCTGGTGGCTGCGCCCGAGACCCCCACCCAAGAAGCCCGATTAATATCATATTAAGCATTCGACAAAAAAAGATTTCTAGATGCCCATAAGCAGAAGAAAAGTGCAAGAAATGCAGATTAACCTGTTAGAATAAGAAAATGTTCTTTGTGTTTCATACAGGTTTTGATCGAGGTCAGTTGAAATAAAATAGGTATTAAATATGGTATGTGTCTGTCTGTGTGAATGGTAGCTGGGATGTGGGATGGAGGGCATACAATTTCTGTCATTTTTGTCAGCTATATCTGTGTGTGTGTGTGGCGGGGGGTGTCGGGAAAATAATTCTGGCGAGACGGGGGGGGGGGGGGGGGGGGGGAGTCGGAAAAAATTTAGTGAACCATATGAAAAATGAAAATATAATAAATGACTCGTCACCTATGTGAAAAAGATCCTGGAACTTTATGAATTACCAGATACAGTAGACCTTTTAGGAACTAGTTTTTCTAAGAACCCGTGGAAAAACATGGTTGAAAGTCAAAATTGACAGTACTTGGAGTAACAAAATTCAACTGGAAGCTAATAAGACAAGATATGAGTTATATAAAGTCGACAAGTTTGATACATAGCAATACAACCTAAGCTATTGATGAGCTTTTGAACCGACTGCTAAAGCAAGAGTATATATGAAAATGTAAAAAATGTAAGAATGAATAATCAGTTAGTAAGATGTTCATATTACCTCTAGCGAGGATGTCCTCATAGACCCAAGTGCCTGCACACCATGCGAACAACCATGTCAGATCTAACTAATTGGAGATATAATACGATATAATTAATTAATTAATTATGCATCATAATCACTAGCCCTAGAACATGTAGAAGAAGTGAAATATTAGCACACCGAACGTGAATAAACACATAGGACAGTTTAGTAGCTTATATACTAATCTGCTTGACTGCGTGTAACTTCCAGTGCCGGGGCGTCCTACTTATTTGAATAGTAGTAGGGCAAGGGCTTACTGTGCTTGCAGTAGGTGCGGGTGGGGGTTGTTTGGACATTTTTCTCTCGTCTATCATTTCTCTCTTCTTTTCCCCTCTCTTTGGGGAACGGCCAGATATAGACTGAAATACTGTCTCGGGGGGTTGTTAAACCCAAAATAACCAACCAACCAACCAACTAAAGCTTAGCAAGGGCAAGATCATAAAAAATCAGAGACCCAGGACATTTTACTGGACAGTGGTGTTTCGCAGGTGGCAGCTCAATCGCTAATCAGTAAGCTCTACTCCACCGTCAAGTCAATATGCCTTATCTTGCCCCAGTGACTAAATATACAAGCTAACTATAAAACAAGCAACGTTCGGAAATGGCAACAATATAATATAACTCATTCATTAAGGGCAAGATAAAGATGTTTCGCAAGTGGCAGCTCAATTACTAAACAGCAAGCTCCGCTCCAACATCCAGTCAATGCGCCTCATCATACCCCTATTAAGGTGGGATGTACGTAAAGGACGGCGCTATAAATTACGTGGAATGCGAAGGACGTAACGTCACCTTAATTCACTCAAGTTGGCGTAATTTATAATATAGCGGCCTACTCTGACGTTCAGTGCATTGCACTTACGCATGGTGATAACAGTCTTTATGCTGAAAATCCATCTGAAAGTCGGTATTAAATTTACAAAATGAGGTTCCATACAGTCGGGGAAGAGGCTGGCAGAGCTCACGTAACCAAATTCTGAGAAAATTCTAAATTGAGCTTCTAGTTATATGAAAGCAGTCGTTGCGAGAATACTCAAGCATTGGGGAAATTGATTGATTTGTTGTTTAAAACGTCCACGGTAAACAGCTATGTCGGGACGGTCAGTTAACCTAACCACACTATTCCTGGGCAGGCTTAGACCCCATAAGCAGTTAACCAGTACTAAGTGCACATACTTTCGCCAGTAACTGACAACTGCTCTTCTTGAATCAGCGGAAGGAGAAACGAAAGTATGTGGCCAGACCGGGTTTCGAACCCAGGACCTTTGACCTATGAGTCAGATGCCCTACAAGCATTGGAGAAAGCACTTACAGAAGATGATGGTGAAGAATTAAGAGCTATTTTTGAACACGTGTACATTTTGTTCAGACTGTCACCCCACAATGTAGTCCGTTCGTGTTGGCTGCGAAAAAGGGGGTTCAATACCAGACATGCCGTGATTCTGCTCCTACCTCTGGGTTTGCGAGTATTGAAATACAGTACTTCTGTCAATATCTCATTTAAGCCGTCACCGATCAAGGTCTGCGTTGTCTGTTCATACGGTATTCTTTTTTCAGATATAGAGAACAAAGCAGAGCGACCACCGCCAATATTTTCTTGACTGAGCTGCGTCACAGAGAACATGCTATAAACAGAGACGCATATCAACTACACAGTCTGGTCAAAGTTTCAGATTTAAGCTGTCTGAAATAGCCGCTATATCATTTCCAAGTTTTTGCATTTTGATATTGCGAATAGGAATGAGCCGCGACACGACAAAACTAACAGTCTAGATTAGTGTCTTCGCTGTCCACATGGAGCTAGCTTCGACCCTAAGCTACTCTTTAGGCGTACAGCGAAGAATCTGATCAGACTGAGCGGGTGCCCAGACTGATCTAAGTGTTCGCGTGGCACACTTTCCACTTTGTTAGTTTTGTCGTGTCGTGCTTCAAATGTATGTTGGTAATATGGGTCCTTGTGTACTTTTTCTAGCTGTCGAGGTCGCCTGTGCAGCCATTTTATTAGCGCGCCTTTGCGAAGCAAAGGAGAGCTTATGTTATACCCCCGGCGTCGTAGTCCGAGTATGCGTCAGCGTTCGCGTTCGTGTTCGCGTTCGCGTCCGCGTCTGCGTCCTTGTCTGTGAGCAGTTTAACCTATGTTAACCATTTGCGTTTAGGTCTTTTTCTCACAAAGTATAAGGGCTAGAGTAATGAAACTTGGTACACACTTACATCAGAACATGATCACCTGAATGTATGCACCATGTATGACCCCGACCTACTGGTTATGGTCAACTGACTTTGAAAAAAAAAATAGGTTAATGTAGTTTAACCTATGTTAACCATTTGCGTTTAGGGCTTTTTCTCACAAAGTATAAGGGCTAGAGTAAATGAATCTTGGTACACCTTTACATCAGCACATGATCACCTGAATATATGCACCATGTATGACCTTGTCCTACTGGTCATGGTCTGCTGACTTAGAAAAAAATACGTGAATGTATGTTAAGCATTTGTGTTCAAGTCAGTTTCAAAGTAGTTATAAGGGTTAGTGTCATGATATTTGGTCATTACTTGCATCTGGACGAGGGCATGTGCGTGTAACCAACCGTGTAGGACAGTGACCTACATTTTTACGCTTCACTGACTTTATGATATTTCTCACTCCCTATATGGGTTACAGTTATGATACTTTGCACACACTTACACGTGAATAAGATCATTTCAGCAGCATCCTCTTTGTATGGATTTGAGTATATTTTATGCTTCATTTGACTTTATGGTACGCTTCACTGACTTTGTGATATTTCTCAGTACCTGTCTGGGTAAGGGCCATGATTCTTGGCACACACCTACATATGGACAGGGTCAGGTGAACACCATCATCCATGTATGGATTCAACCTATATTTTTGCTCCACTGACTTTATGATACGCTTCACTGACTTTGTGATATTTCTCAGTCCCTATATGGTTTAGAACCATTATACTTGGCACACACTTATATATGGACAAGAACATTTTAGCATCGCCATCCATGTATGGATTTGACATGTGTTTCATGCTTCACTGACTCAATTATATTTCTCAGTCCCTATATGGATGGCAATCATTATACTTGACACTCACATACATTTGGACAAGAGCCTTTCGATACACAGTTCCGAGAATAGCCGCTAAGCTCCGCCTGCTTAGTTACTGTTACTACGTCTCACAAGCTTACACAAAGATGGCGGAAAAAAAAATGACAAAAGCAAGTGTCTGCTAAATGTTGGCGATCTATGGCAAAGAATCAGCCTCCTCATGATCTACACATGGCCGTTGGCGCATCATGCATTTCCGATGCGTTCTTTATTTGCAAAACATGGTAAGTTTATTAAAAATTGTGTTAGTTTGTTTTCTTTAAACAGGTATACATCCCTCCATTGACTGTTAGGTAAAATCACGGACTTATGTTGGATACTGACCACGTGCGATTTGTTTGTGAGACTATGTCACGTGTTAAGTTGTCGTTGCATTGGCCAGGTATACGCTATCATGTGATTTTGAGTGATATTCTGGGTGTGGCTCGGAACTGTGTATACCACCAGCGCTGCGAGAGTCAAGCTCCTGTAAGGCGCGCTTTGTTGTCTTCTGACAACTCTTGTTCTATTCACCATCTCATCAATTCTTCGTCACCGACACTGCCAAGGACTGAATTATGGATTTTGTGGCAGTGAAAACAGTAACTACCTTTTTGATATACCAAGCCCCTGCATTCGTGCTCATCTCACACATTCCCATACTAGCAAGAAATTACGGAAGGCAGATTGAAACGAACTCTGTTTATATGTTTTTCTTCGTCTGTACATTTTAGAGAAAAAGAGAGAGAGAGAGAAAGAGAGAGCGAGTGATTCACAAAATGCTAATATCAAATTTCCCTGACTAAAGACTGAAATAATATTTATTTACACAATGATGAAATCCTTGCAATAAACGCACAAACACCCCTACATGTATACATGATTTTATTTATTTATGTATTTATTTATTTGAGTTTTGCGGTCTTTTAAGAACATTTCACTTTTGTCGTGCCTATCGTTAAGCAGAGGTGGGCGAAAAGTGCATCTCCCAGGGGAAAAAATTGACCATTTTTACCTTCCGTAAGTAGAACTTTGCTGTTTCACGAATGCACCGCTGAGCCTAGAACAGACCGTAAAAAGCTATTATTGTCCATTAGGCCACGAGTTAAGGGCTAGCATGCTAAGCTATCGCCCTGGGTTCAAATTCCACAGGAAGCGGAATTTTTGTTCACCGTGAACAGGTTGCCACTGCAAATAGCCTTTCATTATCACTTTTCAGACCGCTTGATATAATACAAATGCTGTTGAAAAGACCGCAAAACCACACCATCATCCATCTACTTAGTGAAAATGATAATTTAGTGAATGTGCGTGCATTATTGATTTCAGTGTTCACCCTTTTCAGCTAGTCTGGCTTCAGACCCTATGTTCAATATATCGTTTGCAAAGAACATAGGGTCTGGGTACTTACATGTGAGGCAAAGCCTAAAACTTTCCCAGCAGTGAACTTACAAGAATTTTCTGGTTTCGTCACCAGATATTGTCAGGGTCACTGACGAGGCTTTATGAGCCGAAACTACGTAGTCTGGCCCATGTTCCTACTTCTGTATGTATTATCTGCTCTTAAAGGAACGTTTTAAGATTTTAATTTTACTGACCTTATGTCCATCCCTTTATGTTGTTGCAGTCAAAGTAGCAGTTTAAAAATATAAACACAGATGGTCAGCCTGATAAAACTAAAGTGCCGTGGTAAATTGTTTTTATAACTCTGGATTCAAAGATCATGAAACTATATGAATACAACTGACCCTGAACCTACAGATTTTCTGTAATTGATTATTCTACCTTTGTTTTCGACTAATCCGTTTTATAGTCAAGGGGGTATTTTATAAAAACTATAAATAAATGCCAAAGTGATCAAACTTCTCTAGAGCAGTCTTATCTAGGTCTACAGTGTTTGCAGCAACATGTTTGTCAAATTTCAGAGTGAGGTACATTTCAGATGCATACGTGATCTCCTAATATGACATGCATTTGTCAAAATTAGAGTATGGAGGAAAGTTCCCCTACACTTGCACAACTGATTGTCAAAGAATTTATAATAAAGTAAATCATCTCAAAAAGATTCAAACCGTCTTTAAGAAAAGACACACTGACCTTTTAGCAAACGCCCTATACATTTCAGTCTGATCTGATCAGCACTAGTAAAAATCCAAGACACACCAGTTCTCTTTAAAAAACAATACACTTAAAGCCAGTGCAATAACTGGACTTGCACTTATCAGACCTTCTAAAAAAGGATTGCTAGATATACACTGCCTTAAATCTGATCATGACTGATGGAGAATTGGAAAGGAATGAAAAGTGTGATACAGCTCATTGTTTAATGCCTATTACTTATTTAAGACAGTATAAAATTAAAATCTTATGCACAGACTGTGAAACAACATATATACCACCAGAACTTCACTTTTGGCATGGTTTAAATTCTGGCATGGAATGGAGTGCAATGTAACAATCTCATTCACTTCTTTCCATTGATTTGGAATGCTACTCTTACAGAAAAGAATTTACTACCCCGTCAGGAGCGATTTCTTTCCTGTAAGAGAACCATCATCTCCCATTCTGGGAGCAAATTGTACCAAAATAGATATAGATAATGTCATCAATTCAAATCCATTCCACCCCTTTCCTTTTCATGGTTTTAAACTTTGCCCTCAGATTCACAGACAGGTAATGGCATTTGGAGAATCCAATAAAAATTGATGAGATAACTTATCTATGTTAGTCAAATGACACTTTATGGCACTTGTAATGTTGCTTATTTATGAGAGGAGTATCATATTGCGGAGCCTGCATGTAAGTTACCAGACGAATCTGCCCACCAAACTAACATACAGATTCGACTGGAGCCTGGCTACTTTTCAGCATAAAAAGCTTTTAAATAGCCAAACTTATTTCAAAAGTCTCCGATCACGTAACGTCTAGAGCTAGCGATTTTGGCGCGAAAACACACAAACTGACTAGACCTAAGTTCGTTTGGACGTTTATACTGACAAAACGAACTTGGTAACCAAGGACTTTTTTCTCTTTAATCGATGGCCGAAATAATAAATTGTTATATTAGTTTAAAAAGAAAAAAATCTATGGGCCCATAAATGTGCCTTAAGATTTTTAGTGCCGAAATATTAGCGAAAAAAGTCTAATTTACGTTGACGTCAGTGCATTTTGCGTCCATTTTTCCTAATCTTTGAACGCAAATAAATGAGCTCGGTTTGGTAGCTTCTTTTCTTCATATTCGGGTGTAACGCAAAATATACATCTGTACAGAAAAAAATCCATGGGAGAGCCCATTAGGTACATTCCACTTTAATTAAGCATTTCTTCTTCTTCTTCTTCTTCTTCTTCTTTGACTTCTTCTATCATTGAAGTACAGACACCTCAGAGAGGCCTATTATCGTACTGGCGCGTTGGTGGCGCGGGAACAACAAAGTGAAAGGTCTAAAAGAGGTGGGGGATGGGTGCAGGGGTGGCGGCAGAGGGGGAGAAAGGGGATAGGAGCCGGAAGAAAAGGGAGCGGGAGCCGGGAGAAGGTGGAGGGAGAGGGAGAAAAGGGGAGGAAGAGGGAGACGACGAGGAGAGGGAGGGAGCGATGTATGGATGGCATATCCTTTTAAGAAGCAAAGAAAATAACGGTGCGATGAAAAGTTTGTTATTACTGGTTATAGAAACCTTCGAAACGTTTTAAAACAGCAAAGTTTAGCAGGGTGCATTCAAGAATAATGGGTACAAGTGATGTCAACAAAATGGCAGTGTACAGAATGAATTGCAGGATCAAGTTGTATTAGGAAACAATGTGAGTTAAGGGTGGGGAAGCAGAAAGAGGGCCTTAGAAAGAAAAGACTGGGAGGGAGTAGGGAGAAATAGGGTGGGACAAGGGAGAAGGGGGGGGGTGGGAGAAAAGGGGAGGGGGAGGGAGAGGGAGACAGACTCCCCCTACACACACACTCAAAGAACTATACAGTGTGGTTCAAATCATCCAGTACGAATCTAGCGAAGTCTGACGGTCTGCACCTCCCTCCTGTAGCTGTCAATAGAGGGGCAGCTCACAACTGTCTGGAAAGGGCTATTCCGTATCCTGATGGTGTCTGGAAAGAAGAATCTTTGATAACAGAGAACTCTTGCAAAGGGAACCAGGAACCTCATGTTATGTCCTCTCGCTGATATGGTTGGTGTCAAATAAGTGATAGGTATGGCCACGAGATTATAAACAATCCGGTACATCATGGTTGGATTTGCCTGAGCTCTACGTTCCTGAAAAGTGAGCCACTGGAGCTGCTAGCCTAAAGTCAGCATTGACTATGCGTGCGACTCTGCGCTGTACCATCTCCAGCTTCCGCATGTTGTCTTCCTCTGTAAAAGGATACCATATGACACTAGCATACTCTGCGATAGGTCGAACTAGGGTCTTCAAGCAGAGCTCCTTTGTCCTTCTAGGGCACTGTTGCAGGTTCCGCTGAAGCTCTGGTATTGTTGGACTTAATTCGAAACCTTTTTTAAGAGTTAAGACAGATCCACTATAAACAAAAGCTACTAAGGGTGAGCTCTACCTTCAAAGTACACCAAATTACAAAAGAAAAAGCATATGAGTACCCTTGGGCTATTATAAGACAGTCAATGTATACCCCGACAAATCTCATGTTTCCTTATTTCAAGTGAGATTTACAGGTGCAATATAATTCACAACCTCTCAGCCAAAATTGCCTTGTTCTTCTTCCCCTCTTTGGTAGCTCTAATTACTTAGTTATTGAAATGAATACTGGAAAGTGCAACATGTTTTACGGATAGTAACTACAATAATTAGCCATCGCAAAGGCTCATAAAATGGGTAACTGTAAGTTATTCAAGACAACTGCACTGAATTGAAGTGATAATAAATATGAATGGAAAATTTTAATAGAAAAGAAAGAATTTGAGCTTCAACTTAGTAGCAATAAAAAGGGCAGACCTAAAGGTAAAGCTTATGACTGGTACTTATATGCTGGTGGCAAATCGTGCGCGGTAACAATCAACATCAGGTTGATCCAACATGTGCTCTTTGCGTTGAAGATTCTGAAGACTTAGAACATTTCATACTTACTTGTAAGGCATTAGCAGACGTTCGAAAACAATAGTTGTAGAGAAAATTCATTCGATTCTTTCAAAATATTTGGGACAGTATTTCTATATCGGATATAGAATCGGCCTCCAGACGTCTCTGCTTCGCTTTACATGGCAAACGTTCGGCTGTATTGGCAGCATGTTAATAGTGATCAGTGGTCAACTCAGACACTCATAGATAAGGTGGGGTGCGGGATTTATAATTACAAACGATGTGTGGTTCTTCAAACAGTGGAGGGAATTACCACCACCAACAACAACCACCACACACTAAATACCAAGATCAGTTGTTGAGACTTCTTTTTTTCATCTATCTATCTATCTATCTATCTATCTATCTATCTATCTATCTATCTTCGTATACTGCCTCCGCCCTTGCGAGCATTCTTAGCAGGGTCTGCGCGTCATTTTGAGAAAAAGGATTTATTAAAAGCAGAACAGTGAGATAGTCTAAAGATGACAGGTTAAAATATAGTGCGAAAATGATGAAATCCATAAAACACACATCATGGACTAATCAAACATAAAAAACCTAGGATAGGGTCTAAAAACAGATAAAACCTAGGTAAAACAAGCATTTTATGCTTAGGCTTTGGGATGCTGCAACAATCCGATCGCGGCCTTGAACAAGTCAAGACTTGGAGAAGTTACAACAGTTTCTGGAAGGGCGTTCCACTGGGCAATTGCCACAAGAAAGAAGGAATATTTATAGGAATTCTTGTCTGTTTGAGTGAGTGAGTGAACTCAGGTTTAACGTCCCACCAACAACGAGGTCATATGGATATGGGACCACGGTTTAAAGTCTCATCCGAAAGACCGGAGAAGCGGGGGATCGATCTTGCGACCCCTGGATTGGTAGTCCGGAGTGTTATCCACTACACTACAGCCGCTCCTTGTCTGTTTGAATTTGACGGAATGTCATAGAATTGCAGTATCTGGATATCATATGGAAGGGTTGTATGTCTAATTTACTGTTTCGCCCTCTATTGGGTGTGCACAACAGGGTCTTTTGCTGTATCTCTACATCTACATCTATATTGTACGCGCCGTCCATCATACATGAATATTATAGCAAGGGAATTGCAATCTAAAGGAAAAATGGAAAATTACAAGACGGGCAGAAGTAAAATGAAGACTTGATAGAACGCCTGAAAAATGTGGAAATATTGACCTGATGCGTGGGGGTGCCATGGCCCAAGAAGTCCCCGCCAGCACAGCACTAGGAAATCACCAGTACCTACTTACATTGATTATGGCAAATCACATCTTCTATAACTTCTTCAGTAAAGGTTTATGACTTTAAGAGTAACCAGATATATACATGATTTATATATGCTAGAACTTATATTACATATTTAGAGGTTATTACATGTCTAGTGTCGCGTTGGCCCGAGGGCCAATATGGAGCTGCCGGGCCGATATGCCTGGCAACGCGACACTATGCCTGGCAACGCGACACTAGAGATGTCGTAACCTTTTTATTACATGTATACAGCATTTTCCCCTAAATTATTTTATCATATAGATACAGACTTTCAGACCGTATAAGAGGCAACCTGCATGTTTGATAAAGCCAAACCTTCAGAGTCTTTATGCCGCCCGCCGGTCCGATAAATGATTCCCCGGTCTGATAAAGGATTTATCAGCCCGGCAGACTATAACTAACGTCAACGACGTCGCGTGAGATACTTTGACGTTAAAATGGCGAGCGCGATGTGCCAAAACAGAAAATTTTCCATCCTTTTAAACGCCATATCTCTCGAACTAGCCATCGTAGACATAAAGTGTGATCACTCATTTTTTTAATTAGATCAAGCGGAACACGTTGGTAACAGAATTAAAGTGAAATTACAGAATTTTTCGTTTCGCTACAAAACATATAGCGCTACATGACTGGGTGATTGATTGATTGATTGTTTTGGGTTTAACGGCCCTTTGAGACAGTATTTCAGTCTATATCGGGCCGTCTCCCAGAGAGGGAGAAAGAGAAGAAATGATAGACGGGAGAAAAAATGTCCAAAATAACTCCCACCCGCACCAACTGCAAGTGCAGTAGGCCCTTGCCCTGCAATGTTCCAAATCAGTAGGACGTCCCGGCACTGGAAGTTACACACAGCACCATCGCACCACCCGACCACCCCACATGACTGGGTGGCCGAGAAATATTATAGAAGGTGCAGGTGCATGTATTTAGCATAGAGTGAGATCAGCCTGTCTGATCCGTCTTCGCAGTACATGTCCGAAAGAAGAGACATTGAGTTCTTTCGACCGCACCGCGCATCACATGGCCATCACATGGCGAATAGTTAAGTGACAAGATGTCCCAATTCGATACGCTAATCTTAGTCATCGGCGCGCGTCATTTTTTTTTATATATACAACGGCTCTATTTATATTTATTTATTGTTAATTTGTAACAGCAAAACTGCAAATGTTCGAAATGTGTCATAATATAAGCTGCACTTATATTAATAATATGTTAAATAGCATGTGCTATAGGAAAATCAAATCGTTTCTTTTTTGTGAAATACACAATGAAAATACAATGATGCGTGTCGTTTAGAAATCTGTTTTATGCCATATCGGAGAAACAAAGATGCAGATCAGATTTCGTATCTACGCCGTCTGATCAGCATCTAATTATTTCTGTCCATTTTTAGCCTAATGCATGCTGTTGCTATATGCGAATTTTCAAAACACTAGCCAGCGTAGCCGTGCAAGCTGGTTTGAATCTCACATCGTTGGAAGCGCTGAAGTCAGGTTTTCTGCTCTGTAGCTCTGGAAGGCTAGTTTGTTTTGTTTAGCAGTGTCTCAGATTAGACTATTCCCAGTGCGATCGAACTGATATTATAACATAAACAAAATGAAAAGTAGAAACGCTTATCAGTTATAATGTCGCATATATCACTACTCTCTCCCTTTTAATTTCCGCTTTTGTTTCTTTGCTCATTTCGAAGTAACAAGATGGCGAAGTTTTCGATTCTTTTTCTTCTGTTATTTTGCCTTTCTATAGTTCAAGTGTTCTATGCTGAAGAGAGAGATGAAGGCGACAAGGTATGCTATTTTAAATATGTTATTTCTTATCTGCATGTCTTTATAAACTTTCCTTTTATTCCATAACAACGGCGACCCCCCCCCCCCCCCAAACACACATACACACTCCCCACGCTCAAACCCCAACCCCTACTCCCGCTTTTTTCGTCAATTAAATTATAGAATTATAGTAAAAGCCGCACTCATTTGAGCCCACAACATATCAAAACCAAAAAAAAACAAAACAAAAACAAAACGACTTCTCCCCTAAAACCACTGGGCCAATTGTATGTAGCTCCAGAGGACTTAAGTCAGTTGAGTGCCACTTGGTACCCTTTACCCTCTTGACAATGGGATGCTAACGGGTGCCTCTGCTTTATACCCAGACTAGTTCCTTCCCTCTACAAGCCATTGAGGTGAGAGTCATGATGGTCATGATGGTCTTGAGTCAGCACAGAATAAAAATTTTTGCAGTCTTCATAAATAATATACCTGTATGTAATTTAGGGTGCCTTTTCGTAGACACGGACTGAATGAGAGAGAGGTTTTCACAAATCGGGGACATTGTAAATAAGTCGCTTAATCTGTCCGCATGGAGGTAGCTTAGACACTTAGCTACCCCTTGAGCACCAAATAAAGAGTCTGATCAAACTGGACCGCTGCCCAGGCTGATCTGAGTCTTCGCTGGGCACACAACCACATTGTTGGTTTTGTCGTGTCGCGGCTCATTTCACAAATTCAAAGACATGTAATGGGTACAACCATCTTGAGTAGAGATGCCTACTCTTAGCTCTGCGCATGCTTGAATATTTTTAAGTCAGACTTGTTTCTTCCATTACACACTTTTCGCGCTTGAGGCTACAAGTTCAAAGACAAGTAATGGGTACCGCCAGCCTGAGGAGAGATTCATACTCTTAGCTCTGTGTATGCGTGAAACGTTATAAATTGCAACGATGAGAAATTAACAGTGCTTATTTCATTCACGGAAAATTTTTCAGTAATAATATAAATCACATGTATGTTTAAATAATTATTCAAATACACGTTGATGCAACGTACATAAATATCTGGTGGGGGGCAGCAACTACTCAAGGAGTCAACCAGCTCAAGTATATTTCCCAGCGCTGTGAACTACAAATAGGTACAATAGGTCCTTAATGGTGCTACCCGTTACCTGTCCCTGTATTGTGTCAGGGGCGGGCAACCCTGTCTACTTTTAAATTGCAACGATGAGCAATGAAGAGTGCTGATTTTATTTACAGAAAATTTATAAGTAATAATATAAATCGCATGTATCTTCAAATTATGACTATTCAAATACACGTGGGTGCATATTACATAAAAATTTGGGGCAGCAACTACTCAAGGAGTCCCAGTGGTGTGAACTATAAATAGGTACAATACGTCAATAATGGTGCTACCCGCTACCTGTCCCTGTATTTTGTCAGGGGCGGGCAACCCTGTCTATTTTTGATTGCAACGATGAGAAAAGAACAGTGCTTATTTTATTCACGGAAAATGTACCAGTAATAATATAAATCACTTGTATCTTTAAATAATTATTCAAATACACGCTGAAGCAAATTACATAAATATTTAGAGCAGCAACTACTCAAGACGTCAGCATTCTCAAGTGTGTTTCCCAGCGCGGTGAATTATAAATAGGTACAATGCATCAGCAAATGCGCTTCCCATTATCTGTCTCTGTATTGTATGACTCCTTGGGTATTGTATAAAGCTGGAAAAAGCACAGGCAGACTAGGGAAACGTTTGTGGACCCTATTGCAAGTCGAGGAAAATGACAGAGGTCTCAGATTTCTAGAGTGAGGGATCTAACTTCAGCGAATCAGGGTAGAGCAATCCAGGACAGGTCTGGGAAACGCCTTACAGAGGAACAAGAGATTCTCAGCAGAGGGACAGAATATTGCTCAGAACTATACAACCATGAGACTCACGTAGACAATGCGGTTCCGGACTACAATCAGCCCCAGAAGAAGATTAACAACCTATTTGTCGTGAGGACGTTGAGATTGCAGTAGCAGCACTAAAGAAGGGGAAGTCTGCCGGAGTTGATAATATACCAGCAGAACTTGTTCAAGCTGGAGGGGAGACCATGATTGATTTTTTTAACAGATATCTGTAACAGGATCTAGAGAACCTGATAAATGGCCAAACCCATGGACTCTGTCGCTGATTATTACACTCCCTAAAAAGGGCAACCTACAGCTCTGCCAGAACTACAGAACCATCAGCCTCATCAGTCATTCAAGCAAGGGCATGCTGAAAGTCATCTTGAACAGGCTTAAACCACAAGCCGAAGAGATAATCGCGGAAGAACAGGCTGGGTTCCGAGCCGGAAGGAGCACCACAGAACAGATCTTCAACCTTAGAATCCTGTGTGAAAATATCTCCAACATCAGCAGAATCTGTACCATGTCTTCATTGATTTCAAGAAAGCCTTTGAAAGGGTACGGCATGCAGGCTTATGGGCAACTATGCGGAAGTACAATATCAGTGCAAATCTATTTCGCACCATTGAGCAGCTATACTACAAGGTTGCGAGTGCAATCCTGATGAATGGTAGCACAGAAGAATGGTTCAGAACAACAGTTGGAGTAAGGCAAGAATACCTTCTGTCACCCACCCTCTTTAACATTTTTCTCGAACGGATCATGTCTGATGATCTGGACGAACATGACAGGAAGGTCAGCATAGGCGGCAGAAACATTACCAATCTGCGGTTTGCCGATGACATAGATGCTGTAGCTGAGGAAGAGCAGAAACTAGAAGCCCTAGTTGAAAGTGTCGACAAAACCCGCACAAGTTTTAAGATGTATATCAGTGCTGAGAAGACCAAACTGATGACAAACAGCGCAGATGGCATCCAGAGAGAGAGAGAGAGAGATCAAGGTAAGAGGGCAGAAGATGGGTAATGTAACAAGCTTAAATACCTTGGAGCACTTGTTTCAGATGATGGCTAATACAGGAGGTTCTTTCAAGCCACTTCAGCTCTTACCAAGCTTAAACCAATCCGGAGAGATAACAACATATATATTGGATCAAAGGTGAAACTTATGCGATCCCTTGTCATTTCCATATATCTGTATGCCTGTGAATCGCGGACCTTAACAGCAGAGTTAGAGAAAAGAACGCATGCGTTTGAGATGAGATGCTACCGAAGTTTACTGAACATTAGGCACAGGGACCATATAACCAATGAGGAGGTTCGCAGAGAGATCAAAGCAGCCATTGGAGAATATGATGATCTCCTTACGCTGGTCAAGAAAGGGAGACTAAGATGGTTTGGCCACGTCTCAATGTATTCTGCTTTAGCAAAGACAATTCTAAAGGGCACAGTGGAAGGAAAAAGAAGAAGAGGTAGACAGAAGAAGAGGTGGAACGACAATACTAAAAAGTGAAGAGGGATAGATTTTACCACTCAACTAGGGCAGCTGAAAACAGGACAAGCTGAAAAGGGATTGTTTCGAAGTCATCTGTGGTGCCCCAACGACCTAGTAAGGTTATGGTATAGAATAGAATAGCATTGTATCAGGCGCGGGCAACCCAGTTTCCCAGTGCCAGAGGCGTGCCACTATGTACTCCGTTATTATTAAATTGATAATATGGTGCCACTAAGTACGTCTTCCTTAAAATTAGTGGGATTAAAATACCAATAGTCACCCCTGCCTGCCATACTTAACAATGGGATGCCACCAGGCAAATCTACCTTCTCCAGAGTCACAAAGTACCTCTACCTTTCCACTCTTGACAGTAGGCTCGTGGGACCTGAATCTGTGTTGGTCTTACTCATCCAAAATGATAGGATCTGACTCTGCGCTGGTCAATTGCCATCAATGGTCCTGAGACCTGATTCTTTGTTGCTCTACAGTCATTCATAATACTGGAACATGATTCTGAGTTAGTATCCAGTCATCCAAAACCCCGGAACCTGTCTCTGCGTTGGTATATACTCATCTACTGTCCTGGGGCCTGACTCGCCTTGGCCTCCAGTCATGCATTGTCCTTGGACCCGATTTTGTGCGTATCTACAGACCTCCAAAGTCCTGAGGTCTGACCCCGCGTTGTTCGTCAGTTATCCGTCCTTCCCAAACCTTGTATCTGACTCTGCATTTTTCTACAGTAATTTAAACTGCTTTGCGTTGGCCTAAAGTCATTCTCTCCTGCAATCTAACTCTGCTTTAATCTACAGCCACCCACAGTCCTGGGACCTGACTGTGTTGGTGGGACCATGCCATGGTCCATAGTAATTCGCAGTACTTGTACCAGACTTTTCGTGAGCATACAGTTTACTCACTGTTCTAGGTCATGACTTTGTATTGGTCTGCGGTCATCAAAAGTCCTGGGACACGACATTGCATTGGACTCCAGTCTTCCACAGTCTGGGACCTGGTTCGGCGTTGATCTAGGATCATCAATATTTTGGGATCTAATTCTACATTAATTTACAGTCATTCACAGTCATACAGTCCTTGAACCTGACACTTCGTTGGTCTACATTCATCCACAATCCTGGGACCTTATTCTGCCTAGGTCTACAGTTAGTCACAGTCATGGAACTTGACTGTTCGTCAATCTTCAGTCATCCACAGTCCTGGAACATGATGCTCCGTTGGTCTATGGTCATCCATCATCTAAGTCTGTGTTGGCTTAAAGTCATCCCTGTAACCTTACTCTTCGTTGGTCTACAATCATCCACATTCCTGGGACATTACTTGACCTTGGTCTACAGTCATCCACTGTCTTGGAACCTGTTTATTGATCCACAGTCATCGTGTCTTGTTCCTTGACTCTGTACTGGTCTACAATCGTCCATATGCATGGGACCTGTTTCTGCGTTGGTCTACAATCATCCACGGTCCTGGCTCTTAGTTACTTTTCAGTCATACACCGACCTTGAACCTGAGTCTTTGGTCAACCACAGTTCTAAAACCTGACAGTGCGTTTTCTACAGTCATCCTTAGACCTTAGACCTGACTCTATATTATTCGTCAGTCATCCACAGTCCAATCACCTGACTCTGCTTTGAACTACAGTCATCCGTTGTCCTGGAACCTGAAGCGGCGTTGGTCTTAAGTCACCCACAATCTTTGGACTTGGGTCTATTATCTCTGTCTTTATTCCCAAATAATCCTGGAACATTGCCCAGGACACGAACGTACGATATTAAATTGCCAGGCATATTTCCCAGGTGATTTATACTTGATATTTACCAGCCGGCTATTTTTCCAGTACATGTCTGTACTTCACCTCGTGGTTGCATTGCATTAACACTCATGAATTTTCGCCACTAATGTTACAAGACACTACCTGAAAATCAGTGCCCCTTGGTGTCTTTGTAATAGTCAGCGTCTTTGTTTTTGTTTTGTTACAGTCGACTTTTTTTCCAGAACATGTCTGTACCAGATAACCAACAATAAATTATAAAGTTATTTAATGAAAGCTAAATAATATGGAATACTTAGGAAAGCCCATTAAAACATAAACATTTTAGCTTGTCTAAATATAACCAAGTAGGCACACAACGTATATCAAAAGTTGACTCTGGGTTTAAAATAGGTTGGTCTATTTATTAAAGTGGAATATATCTGATTTGCTTATGTTTATTTAACGTTAGTATTCATCCTTTAATATACGTTTAATATCTGTTAAAAGACTATTATGATGAGAACTTCATAGTTTAAGCAGACTTTAAAACGTCTATGAGAGGGCGATGCCAAACATATAAACAAAAGGTTTGAATAGGTGCGATTGAGAAAAACATAATATATAAGATAAATTCAAAAGTTTAGTTTAACATCTATATATCTATCTATCTATCTATTTATCTATCTATCTTATCAAAACGATTCAACCTAGTAGAAACATATATGCGTTCTGTGTGAAATTTCTTGTGTCGACATTAAAAAGGGAAAATGATTCGAGTTAAAATCTATCTATCTATCTATCTATCTATCTATCTATCTATCTATCTATCTATCAAATCAAAGAGAGGTCGACGAAAAACAAAGAACCATTGAGTGCGAAAAGATGGGGCAGCGTCGAAATTGAATATATAATATAAATTCGAGTAGAACAAGCCTATCTATCTATCTATCTATCTATCTATCTATCTATCTATCTATCTATCTATCTATCTATCTATCTATTACATTACTATTATTTTTCGATTTTCAGTAAGTTTTGTCTTATCTATCTATCTATCTATCTATCTATCTATCTATCTATCTATCTATCTATCTATCTATCTATCTATCAAGTCAGTGAGAGGGCGATGACAAGTATATCTATCTATCTATCTATCTATCTATCTATCTATCTATCTATCTATCTATCTATCTATCAAATCAATGAGAAGTCGATGACAAACATGAACCTTTGAGATTGAAAAGATGCGATAGCGTCGAAGTTGAATATATTATATAAATTCGAGTAGAATAAGGCTAATTAGTCATCTATCTTTCTACCTATCTATCTATCTATCTATCTATCTATCTATCTATCTGTCTATCTATCTATCTATCTACTAACTCAATGACATTTTGATGGCGAACATATATACGTTGCAAGGGAAAGATATGATTGTGTCGAGCTGAAATTGTTTTTCGATTTTCTATCTATCTATCTATCTATCTATCTATCTATCTATCTATCTATCTATCTACCTATCTATCTATCTATCTATCTATCTTTCAAATCAATGAGAGTTTGGTTGCAAACACAAAAACTTTTAATGTAAAAAGACGGGATTGAGTCGAAATCCAATACATTATAATTATTTCTCGATTTGCATTATGTCCAATCTATCTATCTATCTATCTATCTATCTATCTATCTATCTATCTATCTATCTATCTATCTATCTATCTATCAAATCAATGAGAGGTCGATGACAAACATATAACCATTGTGTGTGAAAAGATGCGATTTAGTCAAAATTGAATATATCAGAATAATGCGAGTTGAATCAGTCTAAGTTAACATGTATCTATCTATCTATCTATCTATCTATCTATCTATCTATCTATCTATCTACCAAATCAATGAGATTTTGATAGACAATATATATACGTTTAAAGTTAAAAGATGAGATTGAGTCGAAATCAAATGCATAATTAGTATAGTTCGAGGAAATTATGTCCAATATATCGATCTATGTATATATCGATCTATCTATGAACCCTCTATCTATCTGTTTATCTATTTTTATATCAGGTCAATGAGATGTCGATGACAACAACTATATAATCATATTAGTGTGACAAACATGCGATTGAGGCGAAATTGAATATATCAAAAACATTCAAGATAAATAGGTATAATTTAACATCTATCTATCTATCTATCTATCTATCTATCTATCTATCTATCTATCTATCAAATCAATGAGAAGTCGATGACAAACATGAACCTTTCAGAGTGAAAAGATGCGATAGCGTCGAAGCTGAATATATAATATAAATTCGAGTAGAATAAGGCTATCTATCTATCTATCTATCTATCTATCTATCTATCTAGCTACTAACTCAATGACATTTTGATGGCGAACATATATACGTTGCAAGGGAAAAATATGATTGTGTCGAGCTGAAATTGTTTTTCGATTTTCATTATATCTATCTATCTATCTATCTATCTATCTATCTATCTATCTTTCAAATCAATGAGATTTTGGTTGCAAACACAAAAAGCTTTTAATGTAAAAAGACGGGATTGAGTCGAAATCCAATACATTATAATTATTTCTCGATTTGCATTATGTCCAATCTATCTATCTATCTATCTATCTATCTATCTATCTATCTATCTATCTATCAAATCAATGAGAGGTCGATGACAAACATATAACCATTGTGTGTGAAAAGATGCGATTTAGTCAAAATTGAATATATCAGAATAATGCGAGTTGAATCAGTCTAAGTTAACATGTATCTATCTATCTATCTATCTATCTATCTATCTATCTACCAAATCAATGAGATTTTGATAGACAATATATATACGTTTAAAGTTAAAAGATGAGATTGAGTCGAAATCAAATGCATAATTAGTATAGTTCGAGGAAATTATGTCCAATATATCGATCTATGTATATATCGATCTATCTATGAACCCTCTATCTATCTGTTTATCTATTTTTATATCAGGTCAATGAGATGTCGATGACAACAACTATATAATCATATTAGTGTGACAAACATGCGATTGAGGCGAAATTGAATATATCAAAAACATTCAAGATAAATAGGTATAATTTAACATCTATCTATCTATCTATCTATCTATCTATCTATCTATCTATCTATCTATCTATCAAATCAATGAGAAGTCGATGACAAACATGAACCTTTCAGAGTGAAAAGATGCGATAGCGTCGAAGCTGAATATATAATATAAATTCGAGTAGAATAAGGCTATCTATCTATCTATCTATCTATCTAGCTACTAACTCAATGACATTTTGATGGCGAACATATATACGTTGCAAGGGAAAAATATGATTGTGTCGAGCTGAAATTGTTTTTCGATTTTCATTATATCTATCTATCTATCTATCTATCTATCTATCTATCTATCTATCTATCTATCTTTCAAATCAATGAGATTTTGGTTGCAAACACAAAAGCTTTTAATGTAAAAAGACGGGATTGAGTCGAAATCCAATACATTATAATTATTTCTCGATTTGCATTATGTCCAATCTATCTATCTATCTATCTATCTATCTATCTATCTATCTATCTATCTATCAAATCAATGAGAGGTCGATGACAAACATATAACCATTGTGTGTGAAAAGATGCGATTAAGTCAAAATTGAATATATCAGATTAATGCGAGTTGAATAAGTCTAAATTAACATCTATCTATCTATCTATCTATCTATCTATCTATCTATCTATGAGATTTCGATAGCCAATATATATACGTTTAATGTTAAAAGATGGGATTGAGTCGAAATCAAAAACATAATTCCTATTTTTCGAGGAAATTATGTCCAATATATCGATCTATGTTTCTTTCGATCTGTCTATGAACCCTCTATCTATCTGTTTATCTATCTTTATATCAAATCAATGAGAAGTCGATGACAAACATATTAACCTTTGAGTGTGAGAAAATGAGATTGAGTCGAAATAAAATATGTCAACAGAATTTGGGTTAAATAAGTATAATTAAACATGTATGTATGTATGTATGTATGTATGTATGTATGTATGTATGTATCAAATCAATGAGAGGGCGATGCCAAACATATAAACAAAAGGTTTGAATAGGTGCGATTGAGAAAAACATAATATATAAGATAAATTCAAAAGTTTAGTTTAACATCTATCTATCTATCTATCTATCTATCTATCTATCTATCTATCTATCTATATTATCGAACCGATTCAACCTAGTAGAAACATATATGCGTTCTGTGTGAAATTTCTTGTGTCGACATTAAAAAGGGAAAATGATTCGAGTTAAAATCTATCTATCTATCAAATCAAAGAGAGGTCGACGAACAACAAAGAACCATTGAGTGTGAAAAGATGGGGTAGCGTCGAAATTGAATATATAATATAAATTCGAGTAGAATAAGCCTATCTATCTATCTATCTATCTATCTATCTATCTATCTATCTATCTATCTATCTATCTATCTACTAACTCAATGACATTTTGATGGCGAACATATATACGTTGCAAGGGAAAGATATGATTGTGTCGAGCTGAAATTGTTATTCGATTTTCTATCTATCTATCTATCTATCTATCTATCTATCTATCTATCTTTCAAATCAATGAGAGTTTGGTTGCAAACACAAAAACTTTTAATGTAAAAAGACGGGATTGAGTCGAAATCCAATACATTATAATTATTTCTCGATTTCCATTATGTCCAATCTATCTATCTATCTATCTATCTATCTATCTATCTATCTATCTATCTATCTATCAAATCAATGAGAGGTCGATGACAAACATATAACCATTGTGTGTGAAAAGATGCGATTTAGTCAAAATTGAATATATCAGAATAATGCGAGTTGAATCAGTCTAAGTTAACATGTATCTATCTATCTATCTATCTATCTATCTATCTATCTATCTACCAAATCAATGAGATTTTGATAGACAATATATATACGTTTAAAGTTAAAAGATGAGATTGAGTCGAAATCAAATGCATAATTAGTATTGTTCGAGGAAATTATGTCCAATATATCGATCTATGTATATATCGATCTATCTATGAACCCTCTATCTATCTGTTTATCTATTTTTATATCAGGTCAATGAGATGTCGATGACAACAACTATATAATCATATTAGTGTGACAAACATGCGATTGAGGCGAAATTGAATATATCAAAAACATTCAAGATAAATAGGTATAATTTAACATCTATCTATCTATCTATCTATCTATCTATCTATCTATCTATCTATTTATCAAATCAATGAGAAGTCGATGACAAACATGAACCTTTCAGAGTGAAAAGATGCTATAGCGTCGAAGCTGAATATATAATATAAATTCGAGTAGAATAAGGCTATCTATCTATCTATCTATCTATCTAGCTACTAACTCAATGACATTTTGATGGCGAACATATATACGTTGCAAGGGAAAAATATGATTGTGTCGAGCTGAAATTGTTTTTCGATTTTCATTATATCTATCTATCTATCTATCTATCTATCTATCTATCTATCTATCTATCTATCTATCTATCTTTCAAATCAATGAGATTTTGGTTGCAAACACAAAAGCTTTTAATGTAAAAAGACGGGATTGAGTCGAAATCCAATACATTATAATTATTTCTCGATTTGCATTATGTCCAATCTATCTATCTATCTATCTATCTATCTATCTATCTATCTATCTATCTATCTATCTATCAAATCAATGAGAGGTCGATGACAAACATATAACCATTGTGTGTGAAAAGATGCGATTAAGTCAAAATTGAATATATCAGATTAATGCGAGTTGAATAAGTCTAAATTAACATCTATCTATCTATCTATCTATCTATCTATCTATCTATCTATGAGATTTCGATAGCCAATATATATACGTTTAATGTTAAAAGATGGGATTGAGTCGAAATCAAAAACATAATTCCTATTTTTCGAGGAAATTATGTCCAATATATCGATCTATGTTTCTTTCGATCTGTCTATGAACCCTCTATCTATCTGTTTATCTATCTTTATATCAAATCAATGAGAAGTCGATGACAAACATATTAACCTTTGAGTGTGAGAAAA
Source organism: Ctena decussata (assembly GCA_963989385.1). NCBI lineage: Eukaryota > Metazoa > Mollusca > Bivalvia > Lucinida > Lucinidae > Ctena > Ctena decussata. Next base: position 23,704,064 of record OZ022501.1, on the reverse strand, counting down.
TGAGATTGAGTCGAAATAAAATATGTCAACAGAATTTGGGTTAAATAAGTATAATTAAACATGTATGTATGTATGTATGTATGTATGTATGTATGTATGTATGTATGTATGTATGTATCAAATCAATGAGAGGGCGATGCCAAACATATAAACAAAAGGTTTGAATAGGTGCGATTGAGAAAAACATAATATATAAGATAAATTCAAAAGTTTAGTTTAACATCTATCTATCTATCTATCTATCTATCTATCTATCTATCTATCTATATTATCGAACCGATTCAACCTAGTAGAAACATATATGCGTTCTGTGTGAAATTTCTTGTGTCGACATTAAAAAGGGAAAATGATTCGAGTTAAAATCTATCTATCTATCAAATCAAAGAGAGGTCGACGAACAACAAAGAACCATTGAGTGTGAAAAGATGGGGTAGCGTCGAAATTGAATATATAATATAAATTCGAGTAGAATAAGCCTATCTATCTATCTATCTATCTATCTATCTATCTATCTATCTATCTATCTATCTATCAAATCAATAAGATTCGGTGACAAACATATATACGTTGAGAATTCACGATTTGATTGAGGTGAAATCGAAAATATGAGGATGATTCGGAGTATAAGAAATTCCATCTATCTATCTATCTATCTATCTATCTATCTATCTATCTATCTATCTATCTATCCACTTAAACGTTGAGTGTTAAAACACTGGAGTAAGTCGAAATCCATTCTACGAAGATCAGTCGATGTGAAGTAGGTCCTATCTATCTATCTATCTATCTATCTATCTATCTATCCAATCAATGAGGCTCGATAACAAACATATATAAGTTGAGAAGAAACATATTGGGTTGAGTTGAAATTAAAACTATAAAGATGATTGGAGAAAAATTGATTTGATAGGAGCTTCTTCACATCGACTGAGTAGAATAAGCCTATCTATCTATCTATCTATCTATCTATCTATCTATCTATCTATCTCAATGACATTTTGATGGCGAACGTATATACGTTTAAAGGGAAAAACAGATGATTGGGTCGAACTGAATTACATTACTATTATTTTTCGATTTTCTTTATGTCTTGTCTTATCTATCTATCTATCTATCTATCTATCTATCTATCTATCTATCTATCAAATCAGTGAGAGGGCGAGGAGAGGGCGATGACAAACATATCTATCTATCTATCTATCTATCTATCTATCTATCTATCTATAAGCTTCGGTGACAAACATATATACGTTGAGAATTCACGATTTGAAATCTATCTATCTATCTATCTATCTATCTATCTATCTATACACTTAAACGTTGAGTGTTAAAACACTGGTGTAAGCCGAAATCCATTCCACGAAGATCAGTCGAGGTGAAGTAGGTCTCCTATCTATCTATCTATCTATCTATCTATCTATCTATCTATCTATCTATCCAATCAATGAGGCTCGATAACAAACATATAAGTTGAGAAGAAAAAGATTGGATTGATTGGGATTTAAAGAAATTCTATCTATCTATCTATCTATCTATCTATCTATCTATCTATCTATCTATTGAGGGCCTCATGGAAGATTAGCTTATACATATGCATGTGCTAAATGTTGTAACCCTCGTTAAATAAAGTCTTTACTTACTTACTTACTTACTTACTATCTGTCTACCAAATCAATGAGAGTGGTATGACAAACATATATTTTGAGTGTAAATAATGAGGATTAAGTCGAAATTGAAGATATTAATATTATTCGAGAGATAAAGTTTTCTCTGTTGCCTGTTTTTGGTGTCAGAGTTTCTGTGATGTTTTACCTTATGTATGTTCTTATTATTTTTGGTTCGGTTTGGGTTGCTGAGTGGCCACCTTTTGGGAACAAGCTGCTCACTCGGTTGGCCATATGTTCTCTTATCTTGATTTCGTATTTGTAATCTTAGTTGTTTCCAACTATCGTTTGAGGGCTGGATTTGGATTTTGATTGTTTCAGTTCCTGGTCTTTGCATACTTTTTACTTTTTTTTAATCTATCTATCTATCTATCTATCTATCTATCTATCTATCTATCTATCTATCTATCTTCGAATTAAAGATATTAATATGATTCGAGAAAAAAAGGTTCTATCCATCTATCTATCTATCTATCTATCTATCTATCTTTCAAATCAATAAGATTACAATGACAAACATACCCTTTGAGTGAAAAAATAATGAGGAGTATGTCGAAACTGAAGATATTAAAATGATTTGAGACCTATCTATCAAATCAATGAGCTTCGATACCAAACATATGTAAGTTGAAAATTCACGATAGGACAGTGGTGAAATCGAAAATATGAGGATGATTGGGAGTAAAAGAAGTTTTATCGATCTATTTATCAATCTATCTATCAAATAAATGTGATTGCGATGAAAAACATATATTTTGAGTGTAAATATTGAGGTTTATGTAGAAATTGAAGATATAATTATGATTCGAAAAGGTAAAGATCTATCTATCTATCTATCTATCTATCTATCTTTAAAATCGGAATTAATTGGCAAACACTTATACGTTAAGTGTAAAAACATTGGATTAAGTCGAAAGTCATTCCCTGAAGATCATTCGAGGAGAAAAATGTTTCCTATCTATCTATCTATCTATCTATCTATCTATCTATTTGTCTATCCAATCAATGAGATTTGATGACAAGCATATATAAGTTAAGAACAAAAAAGATTCGATGGAGGTGAAATCGAAAATATGAAGATATTTGGGAGAAAAATTAGTTTTATCTATCTATCTATCTTTCTATGAGGTTTGGATGACAAAAATATAAATTGAGTGTAAATTATGAGGATTACGTCGAAATTGAAGATATTTATATGATTCGAGAAGTAAAGGTTCTATCTACCTATCTATTTATCTATCTACCTATCTATGAGATTGCAATGGCAAACATATATTTTGAGTGTAAATAATGAGGATTAAGTCGAAATTGAAGATATTAATATTATTCGAGATAAAAAAGTCATCTATCTATCTATCTATCTATCTATCTATCTATCTATCTATCTATCTATCTATCTTTTAAATCAATGAGCTTCGATGACAAACATATATACGTTGAGAATTAACGAATAGATTGAGGTGATATCGAAAATATGAGAATGATTGGGAGTAAAAATAGTTTTATCTATCTATCTATCTATCTATCTATCTATCTATCTATCTATCTATCCAATGTGGTTACAATAACAAACATACACACGTTGAGTGTAATAACTGGAATGAGTCGAAATCGAAGCTATGAAATTTACATGTATTTATCTACCTTTCTAGTCATTGAGATGACCATGACAAACATATAAACGTTGAAAGTAAATAAAATGGATCGAGTCAGAAAAAGATATAATATTGACATGACTGGTGAACAATAAAGACTCATGTCAGGTTTCACATCCAGGCAGTTTAATCAGCGTCTTAGAGGCTCACTATATGGGTTGTATGAAGTTTGTAAATGAGCCGCGACATCAGAAAACCAGCAATGTGCTTAAGCGCCCTGCGCAGACCAGATCAGTCTGGACATCCGCCCAGTCTGGTCAGACTCTTTCCTTAGAGCTGAAAGGGTAGCTGAGAGACTAAGCTATCTCCATGCGGACAGGGAAGATTCTGATCAGACTGGGCGGATGCCCAGGCTGATCAAAGTCTGCACTGGGCGCACAACCACACTGTTGGTTTTGTCGTGTCGCGGCTGCAATGCCCTTGCATTGAAATAACTTAAGTGACAATGTAGACGGGCCTGTTCTGGTCGGATGCTCCAAAGACATATGTTTACGTGGCTTGGCTAATGGTGACCAGGTATTAGACAGACAGACAGACATATAGCTTAGTATTTGAAAAATTGTACCAAATACCTTTAATAACACCTGTTTGGACTGAGCTAAAACTGAATGGTTTATAATAACATTAAATATGAGTAATAAATTTCATGATTAATCTAAATGTAGGTTGGCCCAGAAAGAAACATTCTTGTTAATATTGTTATAAATAAAATAAAAATGTTCCTTCAGGAGTAGAGAATACACTCAAAAGAAGAAAAATGGGCCAGACTTAGAAATTTCGGCTATTCAAGCCTCACCAGTAACCCTGACACTATCTGGTAAAAATTCAGAGAAAAGCATACTGTTATTTCTTAAATCTAATAAAGCAGTCGATTCAAAGGCTGATTAGCACTAACAAAATCCAAATGATTAAAATGTGATTATTTAGAATAAATGTCGACACCAATCGAAATTTACTATTTCTCAGAGAATAATATGATCTCAAATGACCATTACATTACAGCATGAAGATGACATTTCCCATCCCACTTTCTAATTGTAAGTCCGCTAGGCGCATGTCCAAAAGAGATCTTAATGTAGATTTTGTTTTAATTTCCATGTCTTATTCAAACACTGCATATATACTAGATGGAATTTTTTCAAAAATCTAGTCTGATTAAGAGGTATAACAAACTGCCGGGTCCGTAAGAATAATAGTTCGAAATTAATCTAAGAGATATGCGAAAAAAAGCAGGTTTTTAGTACGTTGCTTTCGTTGCCTGTGATGAATGCCAGACCAGTGTGATATGCTTCTCGTACATTGAACCGCACCATGACAAAACCAACAAAGTGGCGTGTGCGCCTAGTGAAACTCTGATCAGTCTGGACATCCGCCCAGTCTAAAAAAATTGCTGTGCGACTTCACATTCCAGTAAATGTCACTTTAAGTAGGGTTGAAACGGCAAGTGACGAGAATACCGCAGGATGCTAGTCAAGGTCAGCGAGTTAATTGTGCTTCCTCAAGGGTTTTTGTCGTTTACTTTCTACTCAAAAAAATAACATCGCACAGAGACACCGACAAATAGGCAAAAGTGAAAACAGTATACACTTCCAAACAAACAACGAAAATCTGCAAGGTATAACAAAGCAGTATTTACAAGAAGGTTAAACCAAGTGTGCGAAGACGTTCCCATGCATCGGTAGCTTGCAGTTTGTAAATCCGCAACAATAAATGACGCCCAACCACGGGTTCTCTATTTTGACAACAAAATACCAATGAAGTCAAATGCTAACGTTATAGGCGAGCACATCGCTCGCTACAATGCCCTTCAGAGTTACAGAGTAGAATAATAGAATTGTATTATTTCTTCATTGCAGAATTTACATATAAATTCCTGTACAGCAGGTGGTGTTTTTGTCGTAATAAATTTGCAATAAAATTATTGCAACTAAGCAGCAGCGAATTCCGTCTGACAAACTGATGAGAAACTGTCAGTGAAAAGTTTTTATCCCAGTAGCGTTTCCCCACGGAAAACGGGCTGTAATTCTTTTCATTTCTTCTCCACGTCCTTTTCTAATTCCTTTTCATTTCTCCCGATGCTCATGCTCCTGTGATTTTGTGTACTGACCATGTAGTGATCTACCGCCACAGAAGCGGTTAAAGTTGACGCCATCTTGTTTTTCTCAAACGGAACGTTTGACGTCATTTAAGAATTGAAATTTGATTTTTCAGCGTTCATCGAGTGATGAAGCCAGTGGGCGGAGCTAAAATTGCATGAAGCGCATAGCGCTTCTTGTAGAATTTTAGCGACGACCACTGGCTTCTTCACACGATGACCGCTGAAAAATCAAATTTTTATTCTTATATTTACACTTTATTTTCAAACCCTTCCTGTGCTGTTTTCGTGACAATTTAATGTAGAATATGCAAAATATACTCTCCGACCTCTATTTCTTAATTATTTTGTGGATTTCTATTCAAAACAGGCCAGTCTGGATAAGACTGAAGTTGGTGTCGTTACGACAGAAATTTAATTGAAAATACGCTCGTAATGTATTTTGTAGGCAAAATATGCCTTACCAATCTTCTACCGTAGAGCTCCCGCTCTTTCAAAGCGCCGAAAGAGCTTTGCATTGCAGGCGCATAGCAAACGAGTGCTCGCTATAAGCAATAACTCGCTTTGTTGCAGTTACGTTATTAGCTGACAGTCCTGTTCCAGTCCCGTCTTTTAGCAATTCCTCTTGCGGTGTTAATATTCCTTTTACATCACCTTACTGGTTCCTACACTGAAGCAGGGTACCGACAGTACAATATATACAGATTCACTAGGAAAGAAGGAATATATATAATTAAGTAAGATTCGAACAAATATAGATTGATGAAGCGCCATAGATATCGGAGATGTTTCAATTTTATAATATCAGTAGTAGCAAAATCTATGATCTGTTTTTATTTTAAGAAAAGTTATCGATAAATAAACACATTATATCGAAAAAAGTAAAATTTAGACCTAATAAGCGCTTTCGCAGGCTTTTGCAGGCGTAAAATATAAGGCGATAGCAGAAAAAATGCCATATTTTTTTATTTATCGCGTATTTTACAAAAAACTTTTTTCAGTCTGGTAGAAAATTGTACAAGGTATAATATACATTTAGATGAACAAGCAAATCTTAACAGAAAACGTTGCAGTCAACGTCAAAAATGCGGGTCGAAACGTTTCTTTCGACCCAATATTCGTTTCGACCTAACCAATATATTTTTATGTAAGCTTTCGACCCAATAAATTGACTTCGATTATATATATATATATATATATATATATATATATATATATATATATATATATATATATATATATATATATATATATATATATATAAATTGTGTAAGTGGTAAACAAATATGGAAATGTTATCAGTTATTCAGCATTTATATTACTTATATTACTATATGAAAAAGGAGCTATTCAGTCTTATACTTGAATAATTCTTTTTACCTTTCCTCTAGATTTCATTGCATTTTCATATAAAAAGAGTTATTGCCCTTTGATTCACAAATATTGTTAAATTGATAATATAGTATTGGCAGTGTCATTTCTGAACTAAGGCCAACATTTATTTTGCTATGAGAGAAAACAGCTACACATCCTTCAACATGGAGTACATCTGTTTGCTTTTTTGTACAGATTTCATTCCATTTTCATACGAAAATGCAGAGTTATTTGACTTATTTCCCTTTAAATTCACCAGTTATTGTTAACTTATTAACTGATTATTGCCATGCCATACTAAATTACGTTCATAGGTTCAGTTTTTGTTATGCCCTGTGAGTTAACAGCTAGACGGTATATTTTTATGGAAATTATAGATTTCAACGCATTTTCATATGAAAATGAAGAATTATCTCCCTTTAACTCCACACGTATTGTAAAATTGTACATTGAATATTGGAAATTTCATCAAAAGAATAAGTTCAGCACTTATTTCGCACTGTGAGAAATTAGTTGCACTTTCTTCATTGCGGAGTTTGTTTTAATGCATTTTTCTTATTTGTTTGCTTTTTCAATCAAACATGCAGAGTTATTGCCCATTAGCCTCACACACATTGACAAATTTCAGAATAATGCTGATTTAAATCTTACACATTTTAAGTCATTTACTACAGAGTCTTCCTTTTACAGTTGATATTTTGCCATTGTTTATTTCCTTAACCCCCTAGTTTTTCCCTTTTTTCCACATAAAATGCGTAAAATAGGCATTTTCTTTCCAGACAGGAAATGTTTTTGAAAAGGATTCAATAAATAATGATCTGTATTCGTAAATGGTCAGCAGCAGTATATGTATAACTTATTACAAATCTATAATAGAGCCAAAATGTTTGCTTACATCCTCAAAACCATTTTTTAAACTTCCGTAACGATGCAAATTTAGCATGCTTATTTTTCCAAGAAAATGTTCTTATCCCACTCAGTTTTTTCATAGTTGCAATCATGATACTTAGTTGCTTTAACAACAGCTGTAGAAATTATTCAAAGCAGGGTGCAATTTATATTATTTAAAATATAGTATTTTTTTTGCATTTTCCACTTTTAATGAAATTCGCCAGAGTATGTGTATAGTCCACAATGAAGGTACTATTAGCAACATTAATTTATTCTTAAAGTCTGTTGTAAACCATGTTTAATAAAATTCAAATATTTTACAGGTTTAATTGTTTTTCCTCGCCACCTGTTGATTATTATGATTTTATAAGCGTGAAAATATTCCAAATTTCGCTGATATCGACACTGACGGTTACCATGGCAACGGAAGTAGAGATCAAAATTTGAAAGGTTATTTTTATAGTGGTTAGGACCATTGTGTGAAAATTTCAGCCAATTCTGAGACGGTGCGTGGAACGCTTCCATTGAAAAATTTTGGTCCTTACAGAGAACTGATGTTAAGAAGCGTAGTGGCGGCGCAATGTTTAAGCTGTTGTTGCTGTATGGCCGCCCAGAGGGCACTTCTTTATAACCAAATATACATATAACAGTTGCCATTACCTGCTAGGTCCGTCATCTCGTCCTTTGTCTGAATTGTTACCAACAGCTTGCATGTCCCTGTTTTGTGTGACAGCATCATCCTGATGAACTTTTAGTGGATTTTTATCATCTGCCCTCTTCAGTTCCCCGCGTTCTGTTATCAGCCAGCTGGTATGTGTTCCCACTTGCCATGTATTGACGTTAATTTCTTGGTCTTCTGTAACAACTGACAGAAATGTTTCTCCGTTTGAATCAGCTTTCCCTTTTAAAAAATGTCCCGGTTTAATAGTTGTATAAAGAACCTTGACTTTATTCCACGTATCTTGTGTTAGTTTACGTCCTCCTACTCCAGTCGTCACTGCCCCCACTCCAGCATTTGCACGGCCTTCTAGTTCTCTCGTCTCAGTGAATGGCCGCTGAACATCAAATTTCACATTTATTGGCATATGGTATAAGTTGCCGATGGATCTATACTGGGATGAATAAATGCATCCCATGATAATGTTGCACCAGTTATCGTCTCTGCGAAAAGAGAAGACAGTGTAGCCCCTGATCAAACGCTACTGAGCGCGGCTTTCGTTCAGGGTCTGACGAGTTTGTTTACATGAATGTGTGAGTAAACCAATATGAACATTAAAGATTTCTTGTGACACTGTGTAAACTGACGTCGAATTTACATATTATAGGACGTGGTATGTTTCACTTATAAGCAAATAAGGCTATTGTGAGGTCTTAATGCACGCTTTAAATTCTTTTGAGTACCTTGTAGCAACTTAATATATGCGTAATTATTACCTTTAGTGAGACTGTTGTTCATTTCTTGAACTATATTATTCCGTGTCTGAAACTAACAACATTTTGGCTCAACTAGGAAGGGGTCGACCAAATACATTTGCTTACTAGGGTTTCTAAAATCTATATTGTCCTTAAATAACGGAGACAGTGAATGAATGAACTTTTTTTCTGTGGTATGCCAGACATTGGCTTCAAAGCAGAGGAGCTTGCGCCACTGTCCTAACGAAAATCGCAAACCTGGGGTGTTGATTTCAGAAAGGTCACCTGCTTATTTTAGTTTTTTTTTTGTATACAGTCAACCAGTTTTGATGCTAGTAGAAGGAGATTGGATAGTAGTCATTCCCTAATAATGGCGAAATACGGGAGAAAGGATCTTTCAGACGGGAGAGACTCCAAGACGCCTTTTTACCGTTCGACTGAGCGTCAACAAATGTATTCTCAAATAATTATCTCACTCAAAAGAAACTTCTGTTTGACCCTTTGAACGAGAAAATCATTTCCTTCTCCATATACAACATCTATGTAGCCCAATTTTCCCCGGAATAATCACCAATCACTTCCAAAGAAATTCCCCGCTCTACTAGCAAGGTATCTAACAAAACTACGTAACAATGATTTCGACGTGTAAACAATAGTACACTGTCTTCGTGATGACTGTCCCCAGTCTTGTCTCTAGTGCTTCAAAATGTAACACCACCATTCCACTAGACGGCGCTTTGCTTGCGCTTATTGCGATCATGGTGTTTCTTCAAAATATTTGCATTAACCGTGGAAGCGTCGGCAGGTGCCAAAACTTGGGACTTATGCGCTTCAGGTACGCTTCCAATATAATTATAATATGAGCCGCGACACGAGAACACCAAGAAGAAGGTTGTGCGCCCAGCGCAGACTCAGGCCAGTCTTGGCATCCGCCCAGTCTGATCAGACTCTTTGCTAAGAGCTTTTAAAAAGAGTAGCTACCTCCATGCGGACAACGAAGACATTGAGCTGACTGGGCGGATGCCCAGATTGATCTGAGTATGCTCTGGGCGCACAACCACTTTGTTGGTTTTGTAATGTCGCGGCCCATTATTATGATCCTGCTACGCTGGTCACGATTTTGTAGTGTTTTGCTGCGCTTCTGTCAAAGCATTTGAGCCCTGATCGATCTGAGGCACCAAATTTTTTCCTGGCTTTGGAGGCATAGTGTAGCCAGTGTCTTGTCCTTTCCATTTCAGATTCTAGCCTATGCAATTCCTGAGCAAACAGTATAGGCCTAGATCAGACTGGTTCGTGTGGCAGATCAGTCACTTTAGGATCTCATTCGAAACAAACTAGTGAGTTTGGGGATCGAACATGCAGCCCCTTGATTTGGTAGCCTAGAGCGTAACACCTGCTCCTGAGAAAAATGATATTAAAACGCAAGCGGCATAGGTAAACATATATAGTAGATCCCATGGTTTGAGTGTTTTCTTTTGAACCTTTCCAGAAATCGTTTCTTTGTAGCGCATAGTGCCCTGAAGTTGAATGAAACGTTTGAACGTCTTTCCCACTGGCCGCGCTTTCGAATGAAATCTTCTGGCTGTATTGGCTTCAGCTCACTCATTTATAAAATGACTAAACTCCTATAGATCAGTGGGCAAGTGCTGACCTACTACAAGGATCGTCCAAAAAGTTCTGTCACTGGACTCATAACTTTGCTTACAGACGTGATAGCTTACCATGGTTTGCAACAAACAAAAGAACAATCTTTTATCTTTATACTGATATCAGGTAAATGGTGCAAACATGCCATCTGGTTTAGTTATAAGCTCAAATACAGACCTTATATTTGACACTGGCCTATTTTCATGATTTTGTTTTTCTGCTAGCTTGTGATTCATGCATATCTAGTCAATTACATATTGCAGGGTTCTGAAATTTTCAGGGTTGCTGTCTGTTGCATTTTGTGAGACACTACATAAAAATCAGCGACTTCTGTCAATCATATGCGATGAAAAATATTGATATATGAAATATGGTGAAATACACAGTCACGTGATTTTCAAGGACCCACTGTGCCTTCATTTTAGGGATCTTTTCTGAAATTTTGATCGAGAACACATTGTCATGATCTACTGCAGTAAAGATATGCTTCAGAATTTGAAATATTATACGTTTATGAAGCTTTTGAACTTAGAACATGACCTACTCGATTTTCCCATGGCGTTGTTTGCATAAAGTTGAGATTACGAAATGCTGTAAACTCTTTAAAATGGACAGAATCACTTGGAGATTTTTTCTCTGTGTTTTTTAGTACCTGAGATATCGTAGGCACCGGGCAGCGGTAATAAATATCCCTTCGTTGATTATTGCCGGAGTTGTATCTACTAATTTGTCAGTAGGGTGAGGGTACCCTTCTTTTAAAGCAGATTGTGAATGTTATGTCAGTGATACAAGAATCAGTTTTTAACAGCTATGTGATCAAAAACAGGGTCTTTGAATAGTTTTTATTTTAGGTGAATAGCACTTTTCGTTTTCGAGATATATGCCAGTGACAGAACTTTTTGGATGACCCTCGTATGCTAGCAGTACGGTTCGAATCCCGTTACGGAGGCGCCTTAACAAAGTTGCATTGCAAACAGCATTTCATTATCCTAATATGATATTTTCATAATATTGAAAAGGACGTAAAACCTCAAGTAAGCCATTCATTTATCCTAAAATAATTAAAGTAGAGTAGAAATTACCGTTTACCTCCTCACAATCCCTCTATCTGTCAATGTTATCAAACTTTCATGATAAATTAAACGATTTGAAAATTTCACTGTTGGGAAACAAAGTCCGTGATAGAATCATTTGTGTATACGTCACAGGCGATGCGCCAGTTTTCGAAGGAATCATTACTGCGTAAAACGGGTGTTTTCGTTTCTTTCTTTTATATCTCTTAGAGATGTAATTCGACGCCGTGCCCATCAATGCGGCATAAAAATGGCTTTCTACCAGCGCCTTCATTTTCTCAAAAAGCTTTGTTATTATTGAGAATATTTTTCACAAAGTGCTGAAAAAGTCCGTGGTAGGTATCACGGACGTCACTAAACTGCGACCGAAAATCAGTTTTATTTCAATATCTTGATAAGTCAGCATTAACTTCAGTTATACCTAATAAGCCTATTAAACAATAAAAAAATCGCTATTTGTTTTGTCTTCGACCACAGTTCAGTGGCAGTTTGCGTACCAGTCGGAAGGTGAAGGTATAATCAAAATCTATAGGAGTTCCTTCAAGAGCAGAGAACACATTCAATATAAATTACATGGGCCAGACTACATAGTTTCGGCTAATAAGCGTCATCAGTGACCCTGATAATATCTGGTGACAAAACCAGAGAAAAGCATACTGTATTTTCTTAATTTTAATAAGACAGTCGATTCAATGACTGATTAGTATCAAAAAGGGTCTAAATAATATAGTATAGTAATATATAATAAAAGACAATGATCTAGAACAAGAGTCTAAACAATCTAAATTTTCAGATTTCTCAGAATATAACCTCTGATCTCAAAGGACGAAAATAAAATATAATCTGCACTATAAATGAGGTACGGGTAGACTTTTTACGGCCGCCACACAGAACAACACTAGCTGCAGTGTGATAAAATCAAAATCCTGATCTCAAAAGATGAAAATAAAATATAATTTGCACTATAGATGATGTACGGTGAGACGTTTTACGGCCGCCACACGGCACAACACTAGCTGCAGTGAGGTAAAATCAAACTCCTGATCTCAAAGGACGAAATTAAAATATAATCAGCACTATTGATGATGTACGGTGAGACGTTTTAAGGCCACGACACGGCACAACATTAGCTGCAGTGATGTAAAATCAACTGTAAGTTTACAGTTTAAACAGTTAAATTGTGACGACTTGAAATGTCCATACCTATACAGTGCCATGGGACGGTATCAAAAAGGAGCTACAAGACCGCTCGGAAAAGGCATTTTATCAGCGGGAGCGGAGCACATGGTACCCAAGAAATGTTTATGTGTCACAGGATAACTTCCATGAAAATAAACTATACCTGCTGCATCGTCTCACTACCTAGAGATTTATTGGACTCTTAGCTCGGAACAATACCCCGAGATGGGTGGGGAAAGGGGTCCTCATATATAAAAGTGATATACGTATATGTGCTGTGTAAGATTTAAATGTAGGGAGTGACCTCTCACTGACAAAACGGTGGGTTGAGTTGACTTTCAGTTGAGATTTAAAGGCCCAGTAAACAACGAAAGTCATGTCGAGCCGGTCAGTTCCTGTTCAAGCCTAGACATCCTAAGCAGTTAACGAGTACTGCGTGCATATATACTGAACATCGAAAGAAACGCCTACAATGTATACGCAGAATTTATTTCAATTTCAAGGTATAAATATATACTTTTATTTAGACACTTTAAGTTACTTTATTCATGCTATTCCGACAAAATGAGCACCTTAGTGCATCGATATTGCATAAATAGTCCAGGCAATCTGGCGATTTTTCCCCAAACCCAAAACAAATTGCAACAAAAGTTTTTTGGCATTTTTGTTGAGAACAAACTTTCTCATATGACATATCAAAAGTAGGATAAAATCAGATAATGCAAAATATAGTGTTTTCTGCATTTTTACAAGCCCCTATTTGCGTCTTAAATATACCAGTTATTTGTAATGTTTCATATGACATAACATTATTGCTGTGAGTTTTATTTCCAAGAACCTATTCTGCCTCTGCCAGAATTGAATCTAGAAGCTTAAGATTGAATTTGGCACCTTTTCTTGTTGAATGTAAAGCCACCTCGGTCTAAAATGGTATAAATTACCCCACCTTATTCTGCCTAAAAATTTGAAGTGAAATTTTGAAAGTCAGTAACTGAACTGCAACAAGAAATATATCAAGCTGATGGCTTTGCTTAGCATAAACATGCTTCAATTTAGAATTCTGATCTCTGAAGGCATAAGAAGCCCGAAACTAGGCACAAAGAGCAGAATACTACATGCAAAATAACACAAACAGTGCATCATACTTATGAATAATCTTTGTAAATATCCTCGGCAGGATTTATGAAGGGAACCACTAAACCTTGCAACGTACTAAATATGTAAGCTCTGGGCCTCATGGTTTCAGAGAAGATGATTATTTAAGATTTTTTCTGTTATATGCCTATGGGAGCTAAAGACACCTGGGGCGTGGCCAATTTGGACCCCAGGGGCATGGTTGGTAGGATTTATATACGTGACAACTAAACATTACTAAATACTAAATACGTAAGCTCTGGGCCTCATGGTATCAGAGAAGAAGATTTTTGAAGGTTCTTTAGCGATATAGCTCTATATAAACAAATGACCCCCTGGGGTGGGGCTAGTTTGGACCCCATGGGCTTGATAGAGAGGCGCAGTAGCCGAGTGGTTAGAGTGGCTCGGTTATTGTGCAGAAAGTCGCCGGAAGGTCGTGAGTTCGCGGCTCACCGTCGCCATCCGACGACTGGAAAACTCTCTCTGTCAACCCAGCAGTAAATGGGTACCTTTTTCGAATTAGGGAAGGATAAGGCAGCGAAAGGAGAGGGATGGACTCCGCCTTTCATCAGCTGTGCCCAAGATATAGTGGGTCTCTAACCCCCACTGCCCCAACGGCTATTAGGCTATGGGAAACCTTTACCTTTACCTTTATGTAGGGGAGCACTAAACATTGCTACATACTAAATAAATATATAAGCTCTGGGCCTCATGGTTTCAGAGAAGAAGAGAGAAGAATTTTTTTCAGTTTTTTCCCATTATAAGTCTATGGGAGCAAATGATTGATCCAAGGGTGGTGGTGGTGGTGGGGGGGGGGGGGGGGGAATTTGGATCCCAGTAGCATAGGGGTGGTGATGGTGGTGGGGGGTATTTGGATCCCAGTAGCATGGTTAGCAGGATTTATGGACGTGACCACTAACCATTGCTACATACTAAACATGTAAGCTCTGGGCCTCATGGTTTCAGAGAAATGATTTTTGAAGGTTCTCAGCTATATAGCCATATATTAACAAACGAACCCCGGGGTGTTGCAAGTTTGGACCCCATGGGCATGGTTGGCAAGATTTATGCAGGGGACCACTAAACATTAATAAATGCTTAATGTTTAAGCTTTGGGCCTCATGGTTTCAGAGTAGATTTTCTTTTAAGTTTTACACTTCATAAGACTATGGGATCTAATGCCTCTGGGGCGTGGCCAATTTGGACCCTAGGGGCATGGTTGGCAGGATTTATGTACGTGACCACTAACCATTGCTACATACTTAATATGTAAGCTCTGGGCTCCTTGGTTTCTGAGAGGAAATGTTTTGAAGGTACTTTAGCTATATAGCCCTATATAAACAAATGACTCCCTGGGACTGGGCCACTATGGATCCCAGGGGCATGGTTGGCAGGATTTATGTAGGGGACCACCAAACTCTGCTACATACTAAATATATCAGCTCTGGGCCTTATGGTTTCAGAGAAGAAGGCTGATTACCCCTGGGAGTGGCCAATTTGGATCCCAGAGGCATGATCTATGTACGTGACCTCTATCCACTGCTACATACTAAAATATGTAAGCTCTGGACCTCATGGTTTCAGAGTGGAGGATTTTTGAAGGTTCTCTAGCTATTTAGCCCTATATAAACCAACAGGTCCCTAGGGCGGGGCCAGTTTGGACCCCAGGGGATGGATTGGCAGGAATGATATAGGGAACCACTAAACATTGCAACATACTAATTAGATATATAAGCCCTTGGCCTCATGGTTTCAGAGAAGAAGATTTTTCCCATTATAATTTAAAGAGTAACTACACTTCAGGAACTGACTGAATCAGATCCCAAACCCTATCCCCAACATCAAAGGGAAAGATTGACAAAGACATCCCAACAAACAACAAACCACAAGCGACAAGCCGAGTCAGCAGCTCTTTCCCAAGTCTATGGGAGCTTTATGTTGCCATGGCAACCAGAGTTCCAATCTGATCTGCCCTTTAACCTTATGCAGTATATCCCCCACCTCAACAATGCTGCACTTAAAATTTGATCAAGATCGGGCATATGGTTTAGTAGGTATGTTTTAAAGTGTGGATGACGACGACGGACTACCTACAAATGCTATACTATAAGCTCACCTTGACAGGTGAGGTGAAACCTTAAAGAACATCCCATATTTTAACATGTTATTTCCAATTCAATGACCTTGACCTCAAGGTCACTGAGGGGGGCAAGGGTGTAAAACGTAAGACCATTATCAGCATAAGTGAAAGTATCAACCTAGGCTATCAATGGGTTTAAGAGATATGGGTGTAACACCCAAAGGGTGGACATGGACGCGGGTGCAAATGCGGGGACCGACAGCGGGGTGACAACAATAGCTCTTTCTGAAGGTTGTTCAGGCGACCTATAACAATTTCTTTCCAGAGGACGGGGTGGGGCGGAAAGGTGGCTGTTAGGCGGGGAGGAGGTATAATTTGTAAATTTTGAACCAGAAAAGTAAACATTTTACCATTTGTGAATGCAAAAATGTCATGGTGGTCATCACCTAATATCCCCAAGCATGTCCAAGTTATCTGCATATTTAACCCTCTAGTGGATTATCCTTTCTACACATGAAGTATTTCGCCGGGCCACATAGTGCAGTCAGTAGCGCATCTGACTCAAGAGCCAGATGTCCTGTGTTCGATACCCGGTCCGGCTACTTACTTCCGTTTCTCCTTCCGCTGATTCAAGAAGGACATTTGTCAGTTACTGGCGAAAGTAGGTGCACTTAGTACTGCTTAATCGCATAGAAGGTCTAAGCTGGCCAAAGAATAGTGTCGTAAGGTTTACTGACCGTCCCGACATGACCATGGCTGTTTACCGTGGAAGTGAAGCAAGAAAACAACACTCTCAGATGTCCCGTCATTTGATAAATAGGAGTTACATGAAGCTGTTTTCTTCTGTTGCTCTGTCACAGTCTTCATTTAAAAACATTGATTCTGTTTACTATCTTCATTACAATCCATATTGTCCATCTGAACAGAGGTTATGGTAAAAGCAAAATTTGCACTGGTGGGTAGGGTAAACCAATAGTAATATACTATATGATCGACCAGTTATGCATAATCAGCAAATTTAATGGTAGAACCAAGCTAAAGAACAGTATATAACTATTTTATCAACAACTTCTTTGGATTTAACTTGTTTAGAAATGATGTTTAGAAGTGGCTTTCCAACCAAAATGAGCTGCGCAGTGGTTTAAATCCTTCGAAAACAAGACAAATGAAAAAAACCCTCAAGTTTCGCATTATCCGACTTTGTCCTACTTTTAGTATGTTCAAAATATAGGTCTTAGAAGCTTATTACTGCAAAGAAACCTTTCGTTGCAATTTGTTTTAGGTTCCCCCACAATTTGACTGAACTAAAACTATACACATTAGAACGCTTTCTTTTGTGATGGGGTTAAACTTATAGTTACCGTACTTTCAGACGCTGAAAAGTCATTTCCATAAGATCTTCGGCCTAGTCATAATGTCCGCAGCAAAGGTGAGGAAAAGCGAAAATATCAAAGCAATCGGGCCTTACGTTTTAGAGAAACAACCGGGTGAAAGTTGATCGTAGAAACAGTAACAGTTGCTTACCATTGGCTTTCCAATAGACCTTTTAACACACTGTCTTTCTTGAAAAGAAAGGAAGCAGTTCAGACGAAGAGTGAATATGAATTACTTAGAGTAAAATGAAATGATCTGCAAAGAAATTTTTCGTAGCAATGCAGAGTGTTTGATGTTATTGGACTTCCCAATTTGTTATTTGTTTAATTACAAGGGAGAGAATTTGACGATTGTTCAACTTCAAACTGCTGTCAAGTTCGTAAGAAGAACTCTATGATAATAATCCCGACCGTTTTTCATAATGGCACAATGAAACCGCGTTTCAGACAGAATTTGGTATACTGCTAAAGGAAAGATAACTCTTACAACGACTTTAATGTTCCGGGATACTGTAAAACGCTTATATTTGGCGGCAGCAAAATTTGGCGGTTTTCATAAAAGGTCCTTTTGGCGGTTTTTTATTTTGGCGGATTTGTGATTTCTGAAAAAAAAGTGATTTCTGCTGACGTTATATTGGCCACTTCAGTCCGTGTTCTACATTATCATGAGAAAATAGCGATAACAAATGTTCAATTTCACCTAATCAAACTGTTTACAGTCAATAGATTTGAGCGTTCTTTTTGATTTCATCAACAAGGCTTAGGTTATGATTAGTATGGCATGTCTAATAAACATTTTCACACCCCATCTCTTCCTGTTTGTTTGCTTGGGATCTTCTTCTGTATTAATATATATAGCAAGTATTTGTTTGGATATTAAGTATATTGGGAATAAATCAAATGAGCAACAGTTTTTCCTCTATCACGATCATCAGTTTATATTGGCGGCATTTTAATTTGGCGATTTTCTTCTTTTCCGCCAATATCTCCAAAATAAAGTGACCGCCAAATATAAGTGTTTTACAGTAAATTGAGAGAACTCTTTAATCAAAATGAAATTTTGCAAGAAGATAAGTTTTTATTGTTCGCAGACGTCAGTAGTATTTTCTGCTACATGTGGTTTAAAAATTTAAAACTGCAATTCAGCTGATAGAAGAAAATCGAACTTAAACAAACTCGTAGGCGTTTCTTTTGACGTTTAGTATACTTTCGCCACTTATCGTGAATCAGCAGAAGGGAGAGAATATTCATTGCCTATCTCCATGAAAGTTAAAGTGGCTGGGCAAGACACAAACAAACGTGTGTGTGTGTGTGTGTGTGTGTGTGTTTGTGTTTGTGTGTGTTGCATTTCCGCGGTATATACCCGAATTGACTTAATATGGGCGTACCACCCCTTCCCCTTTCACTCAATAGCGCAAATTTATATCAAGTTAACCTTGAACTGACTACTAATAATATCGAATAATAACATCTAAACACACATTAGCAATAAACCATATCAAAAGTACATTTAAACACACAAAATATCATTAGGAATAATAACCCATATCAAAAGTACCGCCTTTGAGCGAACAGTAATAAATATGATTAATTACAGGGAACATTGCATTTGTCCGACCAAAAATATTCTTTAAAGTAGGCTGATCTTCGACCACATCTTCTCTGACTGAATTGATTGTTCTCCGATATATTCCTAATCACAGAGACACATAAGCAGATTCTAGTAGTAAATAGTTTCATTAAGTTACATCTGCGAAATAAAATAAGATAAAAAAAAGTCTGAACGCCAGGGATTACTTTGAATATGTTACCCTAAATTAAAATGGATGGATCCTATACAGAGATCCTTTGTGTGGCTTGGAAATTCAAGTCTTAGCATGAAATAAGAATTTTTTATACTTCAGATACTCTAACATGTCTAATAAACAAACGATTTTACTGAACCAATGCATCGATACCGTCAGCGTCCGTAAAGCTTTGTAGGGGATCGGAAATCTTCGGCGGTGCGGTACATTATTTTACCCCAGTGCAGTGCGGTGCGTTAAAATGTTTGGTCTTAGATTTGTGCATTAATATTTTTGGAAAAAGAATTATTTATAAAGCAATAAAAGATAATATCAAGACTTCTCGAGATAATAGTGGCAAATGACAATATATTTTAACGCATTGTCATACATTTTATGATCATTTTCAATTTAAAATTTTACAAACACAGATAATATGCAGACAAAAAAAAATAAAATATTAAGTGCGAAAAACTTAATTTTGTTAGCAGATTTATGTAGCAATTGGTGGCGTATATACGCTTCCGTAGATCTCTGTAAGGGATTCATTCATTTTAATTTAAGGTAACATACACAAAAGAATCCCTGGCGTTTAGATTTTTTTTATCTTATTTTATTTCGCAGATGTAACTTACGGAAGCGTGTATACGCCACTACTTGCTACATAAAACTGCCAGAAAAATATGTTTTTCTCACGAAAATATCGAAAATAAGTGGATTGACTGCGATAATATTAATAATGTTAGTACAAAGTGCGTTTAGATAATTATTTTCACGGTTTGCCTCAATTAAATGTTGACAGACAATTCGATCTCATTTTGTACTATTTAAGAAAAGAAACATTTTTCTAAAGGCTTTTTTCTCCCTAAGGCGAAACCTTTGTAACGAAATGGATCACAGGTGTTTCAAGTCTAAATTTTTTAAAACCTTAGGTCAGTCAGTATTACAACAGTTTTAAGGTAAATGTGGTAAGTAAACACTTACGGAAAATGTGGCTTATTTTCCGCTCAGACAATAAATGAGATCAGATTTGTTTACAAAGCTCTATTGTTTAATGCAATATGTTCACATAGTTGAGTTCTGGCTTTAGATACTTGTGGGTGAAACATTTTTTTTTTAGAAATGTCTTTTTTGCGCATTCTAACATTCATTTAGACGCAGTTTTTGTTCTTGAGTTGTTCAATATTGTTTTTTTGTGTGCGCAGGACATTAGTTGACAAAGTTCTAATTTTTTACCCGTTTCAAATATTAAGAATATACATGTTCCAGTATTCGGTATATTTATTATAGGCAGTTACTATACTTGAGCTCTTATTTCATGACGTTCATTTTTCTCGGGCGAGTTGTGAATAGCGCATAAGCTGAAAATTTGTATATTGTCGATTTCGGTTTCCTTCTTCTCAGGAGTTGCTAAAAACGTGTTTTTGACGGAATATCTGTGTGCCTAGCTTTAGAAAAAACAGTCTAGAAGGTAAATCTAATATGCAGTTATTTAGAATATGTTTGGCTAAATAGTTTTAAATTACATGTTTGGCTAAATAGTTTGAAATGTAATTTAGACTAACTGCTTGCCAAAACATTTTCATTTTTAAGGTGTTTCGATACAATATGTATTTAAGGTGACTCGATACGATTAATGACCATGCTGTGCAATGTATTATAATTGTATTGTATTTTGTAATTTAAGGCAATAGTTTGTTATACTTATTCATGGGTATTGCAGAAATGTACGTCTATTTGACGTCGAGCGACCTCAGTTGCATTCACGTTATTACGGCGTCAGTACATTTTACACGAGGTTGATTAGTTTCTTGTGCTCGGGGCTTATAGAATTCGATTGATTTGTAATGAAATTAATTAACAGACTCGACGTCAATTGACGTCATCCACACGCACCGCATACGCGTTTATTGTATGTACTTAACGGTAACATTGATTCGTCATACGTTTGATTTGCCTTCACTATACGACGTCATATGGTATGACATAATTGGCATCGTGATGTCAGATCAAACGAAATAACCACCAAATGTATAAGTGATATCTGAAAACTATTTATAGGATCTATTGTACATGTATGGCATGCGATAATACGTTTAGTTTGAAGAAGTCGAATTAATAGGCGTGCAAGTTAGATTTTAGGTAATTGTATTTAATATAAAAAGTCATTTGTTTTTTATCGCTTATGTTTTATGTTGGATATGTCATAGTAATACCTGTTTACGTCAGAATAATTCTTGACAATGGTTTGACGTCAGATCCTTCGAAACATATGCGTGGTCGGGTCTGCGTTTTTTGTTAGAGTTTCATTGTTGATGTTGTACATTGGTTGATAATGCCATTACCCGGAAGTCACCCTCCGCCGTCTTGGCGACGCACAAAGACCTACACTCCGGTGTAGAGTTTTCTGCGTAACACATGACTTTGTTTCAATGACTGATGATGCTAATGGTTCTGTAGTTCTGACAGAGCTGTACGTTGCCCTTTTTAGGGAGTGTAATAGTCAGTGACTGAGTCCATGGGGTAGGCCATTCTCCTGTTCTTTAGATCCTGTTACAGATATCTGTTAAAACATCAAGTATGGTCACCTTGCCAGCTTGAAGAAGTTCTGCTGGTATATTATCAACTACGGCAGACTTTCCCTTCTTTAGTGCTGCTACTGCATTCTCAACCTCCTCGCAAAGGATCCGTTGTTGATCTTCTTCTGGAGGCTGATTGCAGTCCAGAACCGCATTGTCACCTTAAGTCTCATACTTGTACAGTTCTGAGCAATATCTATCCATCTGCTGAGAAATTCTTGTTCCTCTGTAAGGCATTTCCTAGACCTGTCCTGGATAGTTATGGCTCTACCCTGTGTCTCTGAAGTTAGATCCTTCACCAGCTGGTATGCTTTCTTACTGTTGTGTTTGTTCAGGCAAGTTTCGATCTCCTCGCACTGACTAGCTATCCAGTCCTCCTTCGCTTTCTTCACCGTCTTCTGAATCGTCTTGTTTGCTTCCCTGTATTCTTTTGCTCTTTCGGCTTCAAACCGCTTCTTCTTCAAATTTGTACTCTCATTACGGAGGTCGAGAACATCTCTCGAGGCTTTTACCTGCAACGTTCCTTCCCAAGTATCTCACTGGCTGCATCAGTCACTACTGTACTGTAGGTGGTAATCATGGTATCTATGTCCATGTCATCATCCCTCAGACCAATGAGTAGTGCAACTTTCCCACCTATTGTTGCTTGGAAAGTGGATGCCACATCTGGGTCACTTAAATTCTCAAGATCAAACTTCAGTCTCGGCTGGCTTGCCTTTTTAGTCTTCTTCAGACTTTATCGCGACATTGCAGTAGGGTCCACAAACGTTTTCCAGTCTGCCTGTGCATGCTTCCCAACTTAAGCATTCCAATCCCCTTGTACAACCAGAATGTCCTTCTTAGGTGTTTTGTCTATGATTTCCTGGAACTGTGGTAGAAGTGTTCGACCTCATTGTCGTCATGCCCAGAAGATAAACCTGTAAGATGGTGATATTGAAAGGCGCTGCTCTCAGGCGAATTGAAATAAGTCTGCTGAAGAATGGTCGGCATCCCAAGACACCACTCACCATGACCTTATGCGCAAGAAATCCAACCCCATACTCATGTTTGTCCTCTTCTTCACTGAAATAGTCCTTGTGTCTGTCATCTGTTCACATCTCACCAAACTTTTTTCCAGCGCATCTCACAGAGCCCCAGTATGTTCCAGTGATACTCGTCCATTGCTTTAGTCAGCTCTTCAAGCTTCCCAGCTGGCCTCAGAATCCTCACGTTCCAGGTGCCAACTGAACAATTCTCACTATCTCTGATCTTATAGATCTGTGTACACCAGTTGAATACTTGAAGTGCCGTGATTAAAAAAGTGTTTTACGCCTTAGACAGATCCCCAACTTGCGCTTTACCAGCAGTATCATCGCTTTACCAGCACTGTCCAGCAGTATCATCGCTTTATCAGCAATATCATTTTCCCTAAATGCTGCCAAGTTAAGACCCCCTTTGACCTTGAAAATAGGGCCAAAATTACCAAAATTTAATCAGGTCTTTTCCACCTCCTGATTATATACATTTGTCTATGTTGTCCATAATCTATCAATCCTTTAAAGGCCAAGATACAACAGAAGCAGTTTGTAGTTTGTTTTTAGCACCTAGTTGATAATGGCAACATCCCTCTCTCTGTCTTAGCATGGTTCCAGTTCAAAGGTGGCGGATTCATTATCATCTTACACATGTAGGATCTCACACCTGTATCTGGACCCACTAACTATTCATTACGTAATTTACACTGTTGCTGCTGATAAGATTAAACTGATACCGGAATAGCCAATAAAAGTAATACAGCAAACAGTAAAGACCCAGATCAGTTGGATGCAACGGAGGTTATATCCTCCTTATACTGGCAAAGAATGGACTTGTCCGAATTCTGAAAGATAATATGATTTCGGAAAGTGGTGTACATTTTTTTAGCTCACCTGAGCACGAAGAGCTCAAGGTGAGATTTTGTGACCGGCCTTTGTCCGTCGTCCGGTCGTGTGTCCGTCGTCAACTTTTGCTTTAAACGATTTGTCCTCCAAAACTACTGGACAGATTTTGAAATAATTTCACAGAAATGTCCTTGGGGGTCTCTCAACCAAAATTGCTCAAACGGTTCCTCTCCACTGAACAATAAGGCCGCCAGAGCTATAAATAGAAAAACCTTCAAACGTCTTCTCCTCCAAAACTGCTGGGCAGATTTTGAAATTATTTCACAGAAATGTTCCTTTGGAGCCCCCTCGACCAAAATTGCTCAAACGGTTCCGCTCCGCTGAACAATATGGCTACCAGAACTAAAAATAGAAAAACCTTTAAACAACATCTCCTCCAAAACTGGATGGCAAATTTTGAAAGAATGTCACAGAAATGTTTCTTGGGAGCCCCTCTACCAAAATTGCTCAAACGGTTCCGCTCCGCTGAACAATATGGCCACCCGAGCTAAAAATAGAATAACTTTTTAACGACTTCTCCTTCAAAACTGCTGGGCAGATTTTGTAAATAATTTCACAGAACTGTTCCTTTCGCTGAACAGTATGGCCACCAGAGCTAAAAATAGAAAAAACCTTTAAACGACATCGTCTCCATGACTGCTAGGCAGATTTTGAAATAATTCCACAGAAATGTTCCTTAGGAAACCCTCTACCGAAATTGCTCAAACGGTTCCGCTCAGCTGAACAATATGGCCACCAGACAATATGGCCACCAGAGCTAAATATAGAAAAAAACTTTAAACGACATCGTCTCAGAAGCCAATGACTCGTTTTCAAAAAAAATCACTGAAATGTTTGACTCATGACCCTGAACAAAAATTGCTAAAACGGTTCCTCTACGCTGAAGAAAATGGCCGCCAAACCTATAAAATGAAATAAATTTTAGAATGACACAGAGAGCACAGTTATGATCCAATCATCATGAAACTTTGTCAGAATGTTTATCTATATGAAGTCTAGAATAGCTTTGAAACTGGGTCATGTGGGGTAAAAACTAGGTCAAATTTTAGAAAAAAAGGAGAAACACAGTTTTTACGCGCGCTGATCTGCATTTTTTATTGATATTTTATGTCCTTTTTATCGCGCGCGTGACATATACAGGTATATTGAAATTTCATTGGATATTGAGGCTAGATCCCTGGGGCACACCATAAAATTTATAATCTCTGCTTGTTGACATAACATGTTTATTTACATCTGATAGTTGTTAAATAAAAAGAATCCAAACAGTTTTATCCCTTTTTTAAGTGTATTAGTTATCTGTAATAAATATTACAGACAAAAGATAAACATTTTAATTAAAAAATTATCTGATTATTTAAAATTAATATTAAACAAGAAGCCTTTATCTTACTATTAACTTATAATCATTTTAAATGTCTTTTTGTTTCAATTGTCTTGTTGAGACAACAACCAGAAGAATGAAAAAAATGTTGTTGTTGTTTCATTTGTCTTGTTGAAACAATAACATTTGTGTTGTTGAAACAACAACACGAATGAAATAACAACATAATTGAGCCGCGACACGACAAAACAAACAAAGTGGCACGTTCGCCTAGCAAGGACTCTGATCAGCCTGGGCATCCGCTTAGTCTGATCAGAGTCTTTGCTGTACGATGATGGTGTACCCAAGGGTCTAAGCTAGCGCCATGCGGACAGCCAAGACTATAACTAGACTAAGCGAATGCCCAGGCTGCTCGGAGTCTTCGCTGGGCGCACAAGCCACTTTGTTGCTTTTGTCGTGACGTGGGCTCATATTAATGATTATGACTACTATGATAAATATATATACATCATAAATACCAATCATATATACTCGAAAAAATATTAAGGGGTCGAACTTTTACCCTGAGATTTATGGGACGTTTCAAACATTTGGTAAAATAAATCATTTTTGCCTCCCATTTCATCCATTTCATAAGTTTTGTACACAGGAAGTTTGAAACTATCTTGGCCAAGTCCGGACTTCAATTCACAATACCTTCAAAATCAAAGTGATTAGAAGTCCATAAGGAGCGAATTCACTAAAATTTTCGATTTCGCAAAATTGCTCGATAGTCATCAAATTTAATCATTTTTAAGGTCAGCAAGCTGTAACAAAATTGAATAAATCTAAACGACATTTTATATCAAGTTTTTTTGGTACATCAGTACGGATATAAGTTTACTGATAAAAAAGATGAAATAATTAATAAATAAATTAATGAAAATAAAAGTAAAAAATATTAAAAGTAAAAGGCGCTGATCAGTCTCCATCTTCACAGCAAGACAAATATTCTGTTGGCAATAAACAAATAGTATAATGACCCATATTTTAATGCCCCGTTAAGCTAATCCCCTGGTTTTATGGCCCTAATATTGACTCCGCATAAAGGAATTTCTCGACTGCCTAGCGTCCCTTAGGGGTCTACCTAGTGATGTATAACCAGATCAGACGCGTTTCTCAAATCTTCCGTAGAATGACTCCAGAAAATGGTACAATAAATCGTAAAAAGTGTAAAATTGGAACAAAACTAATTAATGGTTCATCTCCAATTCAGACACCTCCAAGCTTGATAAAAAATTTGAATAATTAAACCTTTACATAATCGTATTAGACTACAGAAAAGGTGCATTATGGCATTTGTGAATATCAATGTGCGCATTCGCGCAGTCTTTTCCTACTCTTCCTCGTTAGCATGACAATTAGGACGTTATGGTGATAATGAAAGGCCATGTGCAATGGAGCCATGTGCAATGGAGCCTCGTTTACGGTTTATAAGATTCCCGCCTCCAGCGGGTCTCGAGCCCGGGACCGCTAGATCAGTAGACCAGCGCTTAACCTACTGAGCTACCGGGGCTCCTTTATAAATCCACTGTTGATTCATTGCAAAAACCTCAAATGTTGGACAACTACATTTATACTCTGAGGATGTTAACAGGGCCGGTCTAAATGCAAGCAGTGTGTACCCTAATCCTACTCCTCATTTCGCGGCATCTAATTTTGACCTTAACCAGTGATGTAACGGGACATTTTATATTTTGTCATTTTTCGTCTATGATCTGTGCACTCAGCAGGTATATCAGACTGTAAATATCGATTCCGAAATTTCATTAACATTCATATGAACGTTATACTGCGAAATTGGTTTCTATAATAATAATAATAATAATAATAATAATAATAATTTTCTCATTGACAGTTATTATAAATATTATTATATATTTGTACAGACAATGGTTAACAGAACACATGTTTATACAAAGTGATTCAGAAGGAAGTCTGTCGACTTTTGTAATGCTGTATCCCTATGACGATGTACACCTCTATGTTTTCCGCCACTTTTACAAAGGGGAAAAACTTTTGTGACTTCCTGTTGGCTTTCCTGGATTATGTAGCCCTTCCTAGAAACAAGGAATATTCTACTTTTTTCGAGAATGAGGTTCTGATTTCGTGTTCCCCGTCCATGGTATTCATTGCGGATTTTGAAGTGTATGCGTAAACATCCGAGTTTTATTTCAGTTTTGGGGGTGGTTGGGTGGTCGAAAGGAGCTGCGTGTAACTTCTAGTGCCGGGGCGTCCTACTTATTTGAATAGTAGTAGGGTAAGGTCTTACTGTGCTTGCAGTAGGTGCGGGTGGGGGTTGTTTGGACATTTTTCTCTCGTCTATCATTTCTCTCTTCTTTCTCCCTCTCTTTGGGAGACGGCCCGATATAGACTGAAATACTGTCTCAAAGGGCCGTTAAACCCCAAACAACCAACCAATCAAGATTATTTCAGTTTTAAAAAGGAGAAAACTGTTGTTACATCCTGCGTGCTACGGATGAAAAATTCCTTCTAAAATGGTGTCCTTCGGGAGCAAATCCTTTCTTAAAGAGTTGAACCCCACTAAATAGAAAGCAAAATGATAACGAAAGCGTTGCTTCCCCAGAAAAGTACATATTCACCTTAAATGAAAGCAGAGTAGACCCTGATCACAGTGCTTGCAGTAGTACATGAGTTTGAGCTCAATGTTTGTCAGCTGGTTCATATTACTGGCCTGAACATCAAGGTGTTAAATTCAAATTCAGTATTTATGATATTTATTTTAAGTAATAATGATAATAATTTTATAAATTATAATAATGATAATAATGATGATAATAATTGTTATGATTAATATTGTTATTATTATTTCCCAGCTTTTAATAAGACACAACATAGTAATTGTCAAGTTATCGATTATGTTATCAGTAAGCGAGGGAACTCTTCAGGGTATATTAGCGACTAGGTAAATCCACCATTTGGATTATCGAACATGATTTACCTGTGATTTTCACGCCTTATCGAGGTGAGGAGAATGGTTGGGGACGCATACTGTATATATAGTCCAGGCAAACTGGCGATTTTTCCCTAAACCCAAAACAAATTGCAACAAAAGCTTTTTTTGCATTTTTGTTGAGGACTAACATTCCCATATGATATATCAAAAGTAGGATAAAATCGGATAATGCAAAATATATTTTTTTCTGCATTTTTACATGTCCCAATATATACCAATTATTTGTAATGTTTTATATGACATTACATTATTGCTGTGAGTTTTATTTCTAAGAACCTATTCTGCCTCTGCCAGAATTAAATCTAGAAGCTTAAGATTGAATTTGACACATTTTGTTGTTGAATGTAAAGCTATATAGGTCTTAAAATGGTATAAATTATCCCAACCTTTTTATTCTGCCTTAAAATCTGAAGTGAATTTTTGAAGGTCAGTAACTGAACTGGAACAAGAAATATGTCATACTGATGAGTAAGCTTACCATAATCATGCTTTAATTTAGAATACTGATCTCTGAAGGCATGAGAAGCCCGAAACAAAGGCACAAAGAGCAGAATACTACATGCATAATAACACAAATAGTGCAACATACTTATGAATAGTCTTTGTAAATGTCCTCGGCAGGATTTATGAAGGGGACCATTAAACATTGCTCCGTACTAAATATGTAAGGTCAGGGCCTCATGGTTTCAGGGAAGATGATTTTTTTAAGATTTTCCCCATTATAAGTCTATGGGAGTTAATGACCCCTGGGGAGTGGCCAATTTTGACCCAAGGCATGCTTGGCAGGATTTATGTACGTGACAACTAAACATTGCTAAATACTATATATGTAAGCTCTGGGCCTCATGGTATCAGAGATGAAGAATTTTGAAGGTTCTTTAGCGACATAGGTTTATATAAACAAATGACCCCCTGGGGTGGGACCAGTTTGGACCCCAGAGGCTTGGTTGGCAGGAGTTATGGGACACTAAATATTGCTACATACTAAATAAATATATAAGCTCTGGGCCTCATGGTTTCAGAGAAGAAGATTTTTTTAAATTTTTCCCATTATAAGTCTTTGGGAGCCAATTATTGTTCCCGGGGGAAGTGTGTGTGTGTGTGTGTGGGGGGGGGGGGGGGGGGGGGGGTTGGAATTTGGATCGCAGGTTGGCAAGATTTATGTACGTGACCACTAACCATTGCTAACCATTGCTACATAATAAATAATATGTACGCTCAGGTACGAAAGACCGGTGGTGACTTCACAATTCATAGTTCAAACTTCACACTCCAGTGGTCATACGTCTCAGGGACTAATGGTTTCAGAGAGGAAAATGTTTAAAGATTCTTTAGCTATATAGCCCCATATAAACAAAAAAAAACTAGGTTGGGGCCAGTTTGGACCCCAGGGGCATGGTCGGCAGGATTTATGTAGGGAACAACTAAACACTGCTCCATGCTAGATATATCAGCTCTGGGTCTCATGGTTTCAAAAAAGATTTTTTAAGTTTTTCCTCGTCATAAGTCTGTGGGAGCTAATGACCCCTGGGGGTGGCATATTTGGATCCCAGAGGCATGGTTGGCAGGATTTATGTACTTGACCACTAACCATTGCTACATACTAAATACGTAAGCTCTGGACCTCATGGTTTCATAGTGGAAAAATTTTGAAGATTCTTTAGCTATATAGCCCTATATAAACCAGGGGCCCCTAGGGTGGGGCCAGTTTGGATCCCAGGGGATAGATTGGCAGGAGTGATGTAGGGGACCAGAAAACAAATACTAAATATATATAAGCTCTGGGCGTCATGGTTTCAGAAAAAAAAAATATTTTTTATAAGTTTTTCCCATTAAAAGTCTATGGGAGCTTTATGTTGCCATGGCAACCAGAGTTCCAATCTGATCTGCCCTTTAACCTTATGCAGTCAATCCCCAACCCCAACAATGCTACACATAAAATTTGATCAAGATTGGGCAGATGGTTAAGGAGGTAAGTTTTAAAGTGTGGAAGACGACGACGGACTAAGGACCAAGGCTATACGATAAGCTCACCTCGACAGATGAGATAAAACCTTAAAGAACATCCAATATTTTAACATGAAATTGCCAATTCCGTGACCTATACCTCAAGGTCACTGAGGGGGCAATGGTGTAAAACGTAAGACCATTATCTAGCATAAGTGAAAGTAGCAACTTAGGCTATCAATGGGTTAAAGAGATATGTTTGTTTTAATATAACCTATAACACCCAAAAGTTTGACATGGACGCGGGTGCAAACGCGGAGGCCGACACCGGTGTGACAACAATAGCTCTACCTGAAGGTCGTTCAGGCGAGCTTAAACAACGACTTCTTTCCAGAGGAGTGGGCTGGGTGGGGATGTGGCTGTTAGGAGGGAAGGAGGTATAATTTGTATATTTTGAGCCAGGAAAGTAAACATTTTACCATTTGTAAAAGCAAAAATGTCATGGAGGTCATCACATAATATCCCAAAGCATGTCCAATTTATCTGCATATTTAACCCTCTAGTGGATTAACCTTTCAACACATGAAGTATTTAGCAGGGCCACATAGTACAGTCGGTAGCGCGTCTGACTCAAGAGCCAGAGGTCCTGTGTTTGATACCCAGTCCGGCTACTTACTTCCGTTTCTCCTTTCGCTGATTCAAGAAGGACAGTTGTCAGTTACTGGCGAAAGTATGTGCACTTAGTACTGCTTAACCGCATAGGAGGTCTAAGGTGGCCTAAGAATAGTGTCGTAAGGTTGACTGACTATCCCGACATGACCATGGCCGTTACCATGGACGTGAAGCAACAAAACAACACTCTCAGATGTCCCATCATTTGATAAATAGAAGTTACATCAAGCTGTTTTCTTCTATTGTTCTGTCACAGTCTTCATTAAAAACATTGATTCTGTTTACTATCTTCATTACCATCCATATTGTCCTTCTGAATAGAGGTTATGGTAAAAGCAAAATTTGCACTGGTGGGTGGGGTAAACCAATAGTACTATACTATGTGATCAACCGGTTATGCATAATCAGCAAATTTAATGGTAGACAAAAGCTAAAGAACAGTATATAACTGCTTTATCAACGACTTCTATGGATTTAACTTGTCTAGAAATGATGTTTAGAAGTGGCTTTCCGACCAAAAGTGGTGCATAGGGAACTTAATGCTTCAATATGCGGAAACTACCGATAGCGACTTACGGGTTTATCCGAGAGCTTACCTGTTCAAATAATGTCGAGTGTTATATGCAATTACATAGTAATATAATGTAAAATGTGAAATTAAATACATATATGATATTACGACAATTTTTTATAAGTTATGATCATAAACTTCAGTCTTTGTCCGATAATATGGTAAAGAAATATACAAATTAACTTCATGTTTTGGTTCTTCCATCGGCTTTTGAAGTTTGAAGCTTCAATCGCATGAAATTAGATAAGAATAATGTCGAAAATGCCTCAGTAGCTATGTTCAGGCTAAAATTTGAAAATTATCGGATTTTCTATAAAACTATTATAAGTTATCACCACTGAGAGATTTTTACAAGGTTTTCATTGATGCAATTAATTATGAAATAAGTATATTATAAGTTTCTTCCATCGATCTCTAAACATACAGAAAGTCGCGTTTCGAAACAACCTCGCTCATAATAGTTTCAAATAGTTAAGGTCCAAATTGCTCAAAGGCTTACACCGATTCGTTGCTTGTTATTCGTCTTTTGTTTATGTATTTATATACATGTATGTGCTTTTATGATCTAACTAAGAAAGGAAGAGTATTTATATTGTCTTATTAAGAAAGAAAGAAGGAAAGAAAGAATAAACGAATGAACACAAGAAAGGAGTCACATAACTCCTACACGTGACCATCAAAAATGAACAGACAGTTAATCGACTACTTGTAGTTTTAAAAAATCCCTTCATAAGCTAAAAAAAACTTTGTAAACCAATAATTACATAATTTTGGTAATGTTCGATCAATCTATTAATTATTATCCTAATTGCTTATGTTTGTGCTAACATTTTTGATTGAAATTTATTTGAGTATGGTGGGGCGTATTTCGTGTATCCCAGGGTAGAATCTTAGAATCAACAGAATTGTATTATTGACTGGCAGATTTGCACATCCATAATCAGGAGACACGAAGATACATTCACTGTTTTGCTCTCTTAAGATATTACTGTCGAAAAAATTGTTTATTGTAAGAAACTACATCATGGTGACGATTTTCTCGTAACCGTGGTAGTGTAAGGATAAATCGTTATGGGAAAAAATTGCTATGAAACATTTTTCTTGCTAGGCTATAAAAATGTTTTTTATCCTTAACTTTATATGTAATATTTCTATTCATAATTCAAGTTTGTCTCTTTAAATTATGACTGTTTTAAGTGAAGCTAGAAAGGAATATTTAAAGATATGTTGGTGCTATTTTCTGTATTTTTGCTAATATGAGTACTTACGATGATAAACCTGTGCATCTGCAGAAACTTATCAGCCTCTGGTATGTGCAAACTGATAAGACTGAACAGTGTCTGATCAGTTTGCGCAAGCTGATCGGAATTTGTTGACAATATACAGTACAATTAACATGCTTATTACACGTTGATAAATCGATTATCGATCATAAAATCCGATATTACCTCTTATTGTCAAACCGTTAAAGTTTGTTATAAAGTCATCATGATTATGAACAAAAATAAATGCAAAAAATATAAAGCTGCAGTATTCAGTTTATGGAATTAGTTATATATGCAGACTGACTCAGACAAACTTATGCACTTGCAAAACACTGGTCTGAGTTTATGATCAGTTAATAATTTGTCAATTTTAGTTTAATTTGAATTTGTACATTACCTAACCCGTGTTTCTCCACAAACCAAACTGATCCGAATATCTGATCAAAATATTTTGAACAAGTGTTATCAAATCAGGCTGTTACTGTGTGAAACCCATTTAAAATTGACAAGCTGTTCTCATGCGGAAATTAAATTGAGATAGAATTAAAACAATAAGAAACACGGAAAGAACAATTGAAAGTTGAAAGCCACTCGACAATTCCCTTTCTTTTCTGGTCAATGTTCATAATTTTCCTCATATGAGCCGCGATACGATAAAATGAACAAAGTGGAATGTGCGCCCAACGAAGACGCCGATCAGCCTGGACAGCCACCCGGTCTGAGCAGAGTCTGTGCTCTGCATTTAAGGGGTAGCTAAGATTCTAAGCTACCTCCATCCTGATAGCGAAGCCTCTGATCAGACCAGGCGGATGCCCAGGCTGATCTAAGACTTCGCTGGGCGTACGTGCACCTTTGTCGCGGTTCATTTAATTGTTTGCTTAAGTCATCAACTGAGTAGGCGTTGCCGTTCAGAAGGTGTGAAACACACATTCGGTCACCCGTCTTGTCAAAACAATGCAAATTTCAAAATTAACACCTGCTAACGGCAATGAAGGTCAGAGATGGATATTTAATTCCTAATGTCATTCTTTGGATTAAAAAGGTAAAGGTAAAGGTTTCCCATAGCCTAATAGCCGTAGGGGCAGTGGGGGTTAGAGATCCACTGTATCTTGGGCACAGCTGATGAAAGGCGGAGCCCATCCCTCTCCTTTCGCTGCCTTATCCTTCCCTGATGCGGAAAAGGTACCATTTACTGCTGGGTTGACAGAGAGAGTTTTCCAGTCATCGTATGGCGACAGTGAGCCGCGAACTCACGACCTTACGGTGACTTTCTGCACAATAGCCGAGCCACTCTAACCGCTCGACTACGGCGCCTCTGGATTACTTTTGTATAAAATCGTAATTTGAGCCGCGCCGCAACAAAACCAACGCAGTGCCATAGCGCCCTGCTAAAATTAAAAATATGCAAAGACCAGGAACTGAAACAATCAAAATCCAAATCCAGCCCTCAAACCATAGTTGGAAACAACTAAGATTACAAATAATCAAGATACAGAGAACATATGGCCAACCGAGTGAGCAGCTTGTTCCCAAAAGGTGGCCACTCAGCAACCCAAACCGAACCAAAAATAATAAGAACATACATAAGGTAAAACATCACAGAAACTCTGACACCAAAAACAGGCAACAGAGAACCACAACAGAACTACCGCCTTGGAACGGTCAGTAATGAATTACTGGGGGGCTTAAATCGATTTTACGGGCCCAACCTCACCCTCAGTTTCTGAAGTGGTACAAAATATTTAGTTGGTTGTTCGGTTCGCATGATAACCCTCTAACTCGTCAATGAATCATCACGGTAAACACATAAATCAAATTTCAACACCATGAAGAAGCAAAGACGAAGACTCAACAGATACAACGGGCCGTCTGACAGGTGGAGATCCCTGGCCTGCCAAACAACCCCACTGGAAATCTGAAGCAAAAGAAGGTCACCAGTTGAGCCCCGGTGGACCAAGCAACAGACAAAAAGGTTCCGGTCCCAACCAACTAAAATATATAGCTTTAGGTCGGGGCCATCATAGAGTCTGACGCCCGATCCACCGGTGTGCAATTAAAGAGTGCAGCAGATCAGCATTGGCAGCCGCCCAGACTAATCAGAATCTTGGCAGCAGCCCAGACTAATCAGAATCTTGGCAGCAGCCCAGACTTATCAGAACCTTGGCAGCAGCCCAGACTAATCAGAATCTTGGCAGCAGCCCAGACTAATCAGAATCTTGGCAGCAGCCCAGACTAATCAGAATCTTGGCAGCAGCCCAGACTAATCAGAATCTTCGCTGTGCGCTTACAGGACAGGCAATGGTCTACGCTACTTCTATGTAGACAGTGAAGACCCAGATCAGATGGGCGAATGCACACGCTATTCTGAGTGTTTGCAGGGCGCACATACCAATTTGTTTGTTTTTGTCGTGGTTGGCGCATTTGTTTGTTTATTTTTGTTCGCAGAAAACAGAGAAAGTCAGACAAATCTTTAATTTTATCTTTAATGCTTCAAATAGCGCAGCTTAGTTACATGCCGAAAAACACAATTTACATTAAACTTTTCAATAGTTTTGTCTAAACAGAAAATCAATAGAAAAAGGTTATCGTTGCTGTTGAGTAGTAGTTTAACAACACAGTAAACAAAATTTCAGTCATGTCGAGATGTTGCCTCTAAATTTGTAGAACTACAAGTATTGCTCGACCTGCGATAAATGACACCCAGGTCTAGCAGCTCTGCCGCAGAAGCACCAGGCAGCCAATCTATTTCGCGAGTCCCGATGGGCGGGACAAAAGAACAAGAAAAAACTGTAGGTGGATGGATATCTGTATCAGGCTTAATCTTTTCATAAAGATGAGACCGTCCAAAGGATCGAAATATCATAATTTCATTATTATAAGTATTATTGTTTTATGTGTTTGTTGTCAGAAACTAAAAC
Organism: Ctena decussata; assembly: GCA_963989385.1. Lineage (NCBI taxonomy): Eukaryota > Metazoa > Mollusca > Bivalvia > Lucinida > Lucinidae > Ctena > Ctena decussata. The sequence continues at coordinate 23,668,491 of OZ022501.1, read as the reverse complement.
AGACCGCTGTCAAAACTGACCAATAATCAGATTTATTTTCTCGCAAATTCTTACAAATCCTAAATATCAGAGAGAGGGGAGAAAGATACTTATTACAACGAAAAGGAGCAATTGAAAAAGTAAATCGATTTGATCTGAGAAAAAGAAAATAAAAATCCACATTGTTAGAAATTAAAAACGTTTCCATCCAGCTCCTTCGTATTGTTATTATGCTGATAAATATTAAACACAGTGACGACAAAACCGGCTTCAGAGAAGTTCAACACCTGTACGCATCCTGGGATATGGACATCGATATGACATTCCTAATATCGATTAATGCCTATCGCTCCCCGGGTCTAAGGGAAATAACTGCATTCATATTAATACTCTCTCCAGGTAACAGGTAACCAATTACACTACTTAGCGCGCATTGAAGACATAAGCTCCAGCTGTGTGCAGTGGTTTAAATCCTTCAAAACAAGACATATGAAAAAATCAAGTTTCGCATTCTCCGATTTTGTCCTACTTTTAGTATGTTAAAAACGTAGATCTTAGGAGCTTATTACTGCAAAGAAACCTTTTGTTGCAATTTGTCTTAGGTTCTCCCACAATTTGACTTGACTAATAGCGCATGTTCAAGTCAGTAGGTAAGCGCCAATAACTGTGTCAGCCGTGAACATTCGGACAGCAGTATGGTTTGAACTCGGGGGGTACAGATGTGCATTGCATGCTAACAGATAATAAATCTTATTTTGGGAATACAAGAGCAATGTATTAAATTTTCAGATAACCGAACAAGCCAAAGAAACTGCAGGGTGAGGCCGAATGTTTTGGCTGAAAACGGGTATTCTTGGCAAAGCTTCTCATTTTGGGCGGTGTTTTGGAACGACGTCGTACCGACGTCGGTGGAAGGACCTTTGAAATCGGCATTGAATCAGCGTTGATCCAACGTCATTGCGTTGTATAGACGCTGATTCTGTATCGGTTCGGCGTTGAGTAGAACATCTAAAGTTTGGTGGCCTTGCATCGACGTTTTGAGACCGAGTGAGAAAATAGAGAAATGTCATCGGTTATGGTTTCAATGGTGATGACATATAAGTGCGTCGTATCAACGTCAGTGCAAGGGTCAGATACTTTGCACTGACGTCAATGCGACGGTTATTTTTCGGATTTAAATGTGACTAGAAAGAAAGGATTTCAGCACAGTTCTGAATCGCTTGACTGGTTCATTGTCAGACAAGAAGTGCACATTTCTGAACTGTACCGTATCAGCGTCGATACAGCCGCGATGAGACTGGATGGACATTGATACTTTGTTTCTGTTTTCCTTTCTCATATTTAAATGCCTTCGGGGAACATACTTAGGACACGTCTGCGTGTATCAGAGTTGAATTGTTTTGAAACATATCAGCCCATAGGCACCGGAGGCCGGGCTAGGGCTGACGCAAGGGCATGATCTCCTTGCATCAACAATGGCGCGACATTGCCTTGTGGATCGCGTACCTCTGGGAAGTTATAACGGACATTTATTTGGTATTTTCAAAGGAAGTAACTATCTCCCAAATCTCCACAGTTTACTCAGTCTCCTTTACTCTCCCTATCGCGTGTTGACATTTATATAGTTGTACTTCTGACAATTGTGTCAAACCTTGCCACAGAATGCTTTATTGTATATATGTTTGCTCGAGGGCTTTACAGCCTAACAGCCTTTTGAATTGAATAAACTATCATTTTAAAAGAAATCATGTTCAATGATCTGACTAACAAACAATCCACATGTTTTTGGTCATATTGCCCTTCAACACTGTAGGGGTATTTTCGAGTGCGGCCAGTAAACAACACACTACCATATCGTACTTTCCAACGATGTTCTACAGACAGACGCCCGTAAAAATAACGGGAAAAGGACTGGCAGCTGTTTACCAGTAATCCTACCGTAAATTCTACGGATTTTTTACAGTTCGGCTGCCATGCCTTTCACCGTAAAACGTACGGGTTATTACAGTTAGTTTCAAATATAGAAGCTAAGTGCATAAAACGTACGGTGCTATGCCGTACTTTTAACGGTAAAGGTCCTGGGAGCCATGCAGTTCCCATGTCTTTTACCGGGAAAATCTAACGGCATTTTTTTCAGTAAATCAAAGCAACATAATACATGTCATATACATATGTACAGATCTTTAGCTGCGGAAGTTTCAGAGATCAGTTTGTTTTGGTTTCTACCTGTCTTTGTATATGTTGGTTAGGCGCAGCATGGATGGTTGGTCGTTTTGGGTTTAACGGCCCATTGAGACAGTATTTCGTCTATATCGGGCCGTCTCCCAGAGAGAGGGAGAAAGAAAGGAAAAATGATAGACGAGAGAAAAAATATCCAAACATCCCCGCTCGCACCTACTGCAAGAACAGTAGGCCCTTGCCCTACTTTTATCTAAGTAGGACGCCCCGGCACTGCATCGCCCGACCACCATTCCCTTAAAGCATGGAATGTGATCGAGTGGATCGGAATGGAACTAACAGGCAGTGATAATCTGCCCATTTCATTCCAATAATTTGGGGAAGAATTTGTTCCAACAAAGGAGCAAATTCTTGCAAGAAACCACCCCAAGCTTTCGGAGCAAATTTTAGCCAACGGTTTATATAGAATACCTGGTCAAATCCATTCCATTTAAGCCCATTCCGTTCCAGGTTTTAAACTACACCGGCTGGATTCGCATGCAACATTAAAAGATTTCATTTTACATTGTCTTTAGCCATAACCTGTATCATACTATTCATTTGAATTTAAACAGATCCTATCCTCACTAGTCATGATTTGATTCATGACTGTCTATTTTATAATCAGTCCTTTATGCACTGACCATAAGCTATGTATTTAAATGCAACGGAACTTCTCATATTCGAATTTACGAATCTACTAAAAAAAGATAAAGATATCTTGAATGTAAGTACATTTGTATATTTTCATTACACAAAAATAAATAAAAATAGAAAATAAACAAATAAATTTATGAAAACAAAAAAATAAAAATAAACATGAAATATATATTTAATTGATTTGGGAAGGCTGATATGAGGCATAGTATTATTTTAGTAAAACTTACATTGTATGTCACAGAAAAAGGCAAAAAGAAAAAAAATCACCATTTCGTTTCCTGGCATAACAATGTTAAAGTTAAAAAAATAGCCCAAAATCTGTAAACTGACACATTTAGTAATGTTGGAGTTAATACCCCTGAAAATTTGAGTGGTTGGTTGTTTTGGGTGTAACGGCTTTTTGTCTATATCGAACCGTCTCCCAGAGAGAGGAAGAAAGAAAAGAATGTATAAATAGACAGATGAAGAATAGAGGAGACAAAAAACTAAAAACAACACACATCACGCACCTGCTGCAAATACAGCCGTCCCTTGCTCTACTATATTTATGTATTCCTATGTCTTATTCTACATGTTCTATTAATCTTTTTCTTCTTCTTCTTCTTCTATACAACCGAGCAGCTATGCATAATTAGCGGAGCTCCAGACGGTAGGGGTTGTTTTATAATTGTGGGGATCTCCAATGATGCATATGCTGTGACTCATCATTGGAGCCGCCTCAGTGAGACGGTTCTAATGAGGGGCCACTGCCCATATGTTCTTGGAAAGGCGTATTGTTGTCATTTGGTATCACGTCTTATCTGGGGCTCCGATATTTATGCTTGTATACCTGTATGATTTATCATAACATTTTGCTATACAGCCCGGTTTCCCAAATATTTGTATTCATGTTTTGTATTTGTACCTGATATTGCATGTATTTACATGTACTGGGAGTATCCAATAAACTTGTAAACTTGGTAAACTTGTAAACTTGGAACAAAATGCTTTGGTTCATCTTATCATATTTTGTTTGCAATTTTGAGACAGAAAGCAATAAAAAGAGCATACCGCAATGTTCTTAAATTTTCAGACACCCCAAAATTACTGTAATCATCCGCTCAAAGTTTGACCAAAGGCGTTTTGGGCTACAGAGAAATTTCAACAAAAATGTGCAGAAATGGCAACTGTGTACACCCTGATCAGACCAGTTCCTAAGGAGCAGCCTGATCTCGGTTTTCTTTGTTTAGAACTATCTGGCCGAAAACTTAGGATCTTTACAGTATACAATATGCCCGTACTGCTGTACGGTTGGCGGACTTCATCATAAACAACAACTCTGTTTTTGCTTTAACAAATGAACATATTTGTCGAAATACCTTAATGGGATGAATGCATGACTTGCGATTTTACGTCCTTTTTTAACAGAATTTCAGTCATGATCGATATTGTGTTTGAACAGTCAAAGGGAAGCAACTGGAATATTTTTCAGCTTGCAAGCTTAAACTGAAGTTATGACAGCTGTGGACTTAAAACGTCCAAATCTGTATCCTTTGAAAAGCACTGATTAGTTGAAAACGACGACGAACGAAACTTAAACATAATATAAAGGTTAAAATTAAGTTACACAGAAAACAACAACAAGTAAATAAATAAATAATAAAAAAAAAACAGCATTAATAATAATTTTTGGTAATTAAAATAATCAGAATTTTATATTTTCTACTAACATTATGAATGAAACATAATTTCATTAAGATAAACTGCACATTTAAATGGGCGAAACTGTAGGACTAATTAATTTATATAAAAAAATAAAATAAAAAGTAAATAAATAATAATAATAAGATAAGAAGCAGGGTCATACTAACCTTTAATGGATATCCAGGTATCTACGACCGGCTTTGGAGCATACATGTATTATACATGTAGGTATATAATGGCAATTCTTAGTTACACTCTTCTATATTACAGTAAAACTTCCGTTAACCGGCCCCTGTCTACTCCGATTTCCTTTCCAATCCGGCCAAAAATCCCAGTCTGTTGGATTTCTCCATATACTACAATGTTAAAATCCCCTGGCTACTCCGTACCCTGTGCACTCCGAATTCCGTCCTATTTTTCCACTCTATATGGCACAATTTATGTTGTGTATTCCGGCCAAAGTGCACTTCCACAGCAAGTAACAATAGAATCAATATAGCACTTCAGCTGTTTGACCTAATTGCTCTTAATTACTTCACAGGTAACCACAGTATTTACACAATACAGCTGACTGAGCAAGTTATCAATTCTATTGTTGTCAGTGACCAGTGTTTGCCTGTTAAATTCACTCAATTTTAATTCTATTTTGTTATCATTTAATAAAAAGAGTAGATATATGGAATAAATATGTGTGTACATGTATCCAATATCTACCACATGTGTAAGTCAATCTGTCTATTCCGGCCCCCTTTCTAATCCGGCCGTTTTTCTCAGTCGGAGAGCTGTCCGGATTAGACAGGTTTGACTGTATTAAAACTAATTACAACATTTTGGCTATGCATGCGTTATATGATTCTGATTATTAGACGAATATTGGCATATATATTTAAATTAGTGTTGTCATCAACTTTTTAGTCTTTATGGCATATAAAGAGAAATTACATGTACCTAAAATGTAAAGAATATATAGGAAAACGGGCTCTTTGGAACCTCTGTTAGTGTAACCAACCCTATCGCAATTTCCTTACAAATTGTTGTATTTTTTCTGTGAAAACGAGAGCTGAAAGACAAATTCATTTCGGACACGCTGATATAAATTTTATAATTTCAAAATGAAGATAAATTAGTCTTTTTGGGCGAACAGTCATCGCGGTGACAAGGGAAATATGGTCCAAACTTGCCTGAAACTTTTATTTTTTATTTATTTTCCTCATAATTGTATACGACCAAGTTCCATTAAATTTACACGTAAACTGTGAATCTGTGGATTCTTTGATTTTATTTCAATCATTTACAACAAATGACTTATTTGTTCTGTTAAAATGCTTGCAGCGCGCTCTGTGATGTTCGATTCTTTAGTTTTGAGGGCCTGGTGGTCGGGCGATGGTGCTGGTTATAACTTCCGGTGCCGGGCGTCCTACTTATTTGGATAAAAAGTAGGGCAAGGGCCTACTGTGGTTTTAAGCGGTGCAATTTAGCTGAAGTGTTTCCACATGTCGAGGGCGACACGCGTCCCATTTAACGCGCGCGCACTGCAAACACGTTTATCCAAGTATTGGATGGATTTCCGTGTTTCCCGGTGACAACGCGCTAGGGTCCGGGTGCGCGACCCCCATCCCCTCCCCCTATCCCAAATAATGGAACCGTACACGTTCTAAGGTGGGTAGTACATCCAGAGACACAAACCAGTGCATTTAAAAATCCGCTATCTCCCCTCCGCATTCCAGTTTCTGCCCGGCGATCAGTGGCACATGCGTAGGAGACAACTATTAGCGCAATCGGTAGGCACCTGACATGTAAGGCAGAGGTCCTGGGTTCGATACCCGGTCTGGCCACATACTTTCGTTTCTCCTTCCGCTGATTCAAGAAAGGCAGTTGTCATTTACTGGCGAAAATATGTGCACTTTGTACTGGTTAACCGCTAAGGAGGTCTAAACCTGCCCAGGAATAGTGTGGTTAGGTTAACTGACCGTTCCGATATGAGCATAGCTGTTTACCGTGGACGTATTTAGCAACAATCAATCAATCAATAAATTTCATGGATGCTCTTGAAGCCGGCATACAAGTGATCAGGAGTAGACCCTACCTACCATACAACCGGCTCCATACATCGCACTGCATCACAGTGGCTGAGGACCCGCATAGCATCTTTAACGCAAAGATGAGTCATTATGTCAATTAATCTGAGCCTTCTCTGTCTAACGAAAGCCTTCTGATATTTTTTGATTGGCGGCTTTTAGCACAACGTAAAAAAGTGGAAGGTCAGAGAAAGCTCGGATTATATGTCAATGTGTGTCCTTTCACCCTCTGTTCACACCGTACTGCGGACCATTATGCCAGCGCCCGTCGAGCAATGGTGTCTGCTACTGTGGGTCTGTCCGTAATGTTAAAAGTTCTATGGGGAATTCGTCTGTTACAGTGTGGCTGTATGTTTGTACGTCTGTCTCAGACTGCCATCACGGAGGTGCATGTGCAGTATTAAATTCCCTCAGCACAATCAGTTTCCGTATTACATGGCGCTAAGTCCACAAAAAGGAATTCCTGACCTCCCCGTGTGTGCCTCGGGAATTTTAAACCAATGGGACCGCAACGAAATGAACACGTGAACATTTCCGCAAAAATCACTTCCCAAATGCACTGTTCCAGTGTCCCACCGTCTCCTATACAAATTAGGACAGGTAACTGTTAGGTTATTTCTGTAGGCAACATATCGGTAATTTCCGTTGAAATACCGATGAGGCTGCAAAATTCGTCCAGTTTCTTACTAATGACACTCTAATGACATTACAATACGGTCAAAGAAGTATCAAATATGAGCGGCGTGAACGGAGAACCGATGTAGACAGCGAAACTATGATGGACGAAAAACGTCCAAGGGGTCAAGTCCAGTGGACGAAAAACGTCCATGAAGTGGACGGTTTTCGTCCAGTCAAGCTCCTGTAAGGCGCGGTTTGTCGTCTTCTGACAACTCTTGTTATTTCCTTATAGTCTTGCGTTTTACAAGGTTTCTCCCATTTCTTTTTATACGCCAGTTTGAAAAAAAAAAAAAAAAAAAAAAAACCGACGTACTATGTCATGGCGCTATCCGTCCATCCGTCCGTCCGTTCGTCCGTTCGAAAACATTCTTGTCCGCGCCATAACTAAGTAACCGTTCGGGATATCTTTATGAAATTTTATATGAATACTTATTAGGTTGAAGCGGCGTTTTGCGTACCAAAACGTTTGCTCTCCCTTTCTTAGTTTACAAGTTATGCCCCTTTGATTATTTTACCCAGACAACTCATAACTAGATAACCATTTTGGATATCTTTAATGAAACTTCATAGCAGTGTGTATGAAGTCCCAACAATATGTCGCATATAACAATGGTTGCTCTGTCTTACTTCATTTATGAGTTATATCCCTTTGATTAGTTTTTAGGCTATTTATATGTATACTTATCTTGTGAATGGCATATCTTAGTAACCGCTAGGAATATCTTAGTCGGCCAATCTTAATGCAATTTTACAGCAATGCGCATGATCTGATGATGGTAGTCACGTATAAGAATGGTTGTTTTCCCTTTATTAAGTTTTGAGTTAGCTCCCTTCGATTAGTTTTTAAGGATATTGTCATTCACTCAGTAACTCCTTAACGCTTTGAAATGTTTTAATGAAATTTTGTAGAAATGTGTATAATATTGTGCACTGTATCGTAAGCTAAAACCTTAACACATACTTACTTACTTTCTGAATTATCTGCCCTTGCATAAATTTCCCGTTTACTCTGCAACTCCTTAACCATTTGAAATATTTTAACCAAACTTAATGGAGATGTCGATATTGTCAAGGGATGGATCAAGGCCAAGCAAGGTACCTCTGGTTTACTAATATTATAAATAACCTTCCCTTTTTTTTTCTTTGGCGTTTCTCACATTCTGAGCTGCATTACATTGAAAGCTGACTTTTTTACACTTATAGTTTTCCATGTGTTAATCATTATAAAAAAAGATAAAATAAAAGTGCAATCAATAATTGCAGCGTTAATTGGCGCTAAAACGGGTGTATTATGCACCGCTTGCGAAGCTCTTTTTATTAGATTTCTACATGATATAAGCTTTTTAACAGACATGATTTTGGCATTTATATAACATCTGTATTAAACTGTAATTTGAACACTGTTTACATAAAGAACATTTTGAAATGAATATTTTGACTTCAAATTAAAAAGATCAGCATCGTCTGGGGGAACCTTTTATAAGGGTCATTAATCTTTTCTTAGTCAGTGTCAGACTGCTACTAATAGAGTTCTTTCGGATAATACGCAGCCGTATAAGTAGCTGTATCCAGACGCATCGGGACGTATCGAAGAGGGAGAACTCATTTTCCCAAATTTGAAACACAGCTATATAATACCATCAAATGTTAGTTTGCAGATGATAAAAGTATTTTTTTTACATATGATTATAAGTTTTAGTTTTTGTTTAAGGGTTTCGGTGTATATCTGTCCAATCTTCATTGTCCTCAGCCTCTTAATAATATGGTGATTTTGGAAATGGAGCATGTCCGTGCGTCTTTCCGTTCGATGTCCATACTTTTGAAGTTATTGTAATAAGCCCAACTTTGGGAACAATGATATCCTCCCTTGTCAACAATAATATCCTCCCTAGTGCTCAGTTTTATTGAAGAGGCAATGTCCTTATTTTGTCGGTTGGTTGATTGTTTTGGGATTTAAAGCGCATTTGAGGTAGCATTTCAGTCTATAGGTGTCAGTGGAGGTGTCAGTGGGGGTAGGGGTGTAGGACTGGAGCAGGAGGGAGGGAGAAAAGTCAATGTTAGAAATAAATATAAGGAAATATAATATAATTAAATTTAAGATATACTTGATATGTGACTCTGCAGCTCAGTTGGTTAAACGCTGAGCTAATAATTTAGCGGACCGAGTTCGAATTCCGCAAAAAGCAAAAATATTTTTTTTTCTTCCTAAAATAACACACTTACGTTCTTACCCTTTTGTAATATGAAGTAATTATATATAGCTGAAATTCTGTTGAAAGGGTTGTTAAACCATAATTGATCTAACCATTTGCCAAATGATATTCTGTCAATGTCTCCGAACAGAAGTATGTTGTATGGAAGCACTTTAAGGTCATACAATGGTGTACGGAAAGAAGCAATACATATCGGGCCTTGACCTAAATTTTCACGGTTGATTAAACATAGAAAAAAATCACTGTTGACTATACTGAAGTTAATAAGTAACCGCGAGGGCTAGAGTTTTCAAACTTGCTCCATATATACGCCTTGGGAAGATCATCTGAAAGCAGTGGTTCATAAAGAGCCTTGGGCTAAATTTCACGCTTGACTGAAGAGAGAAGTTTTTTTTTCTGTTGGGTTTAGCTTACATTCAAAGTAATGCAAGGGCTAGAGTCTTCACACTTGCCCCATAGATAAGTCTTGGAAACTTCTTGACCCAAATTTCACGTCCTGAGAAGATCTACGGATAGCAGCGATGCATATCGAGCCTTGGGCTAAATTTTACGGTTGACTGAACAAAGAAAAATATTCAGGTGTTGCTTTAGCCTATCTTCTAACGACCCGCAAGGGCTATATTTTTCAAACTTATTCCATATATACGTCTTGGGTAGATCGATGGAAAGCAGTGATGCATAAAAGTGCCTTCGGCTAAATGTAACGGTTGATTGAACAGAGAAAAAGTATTCACCTGTTGCGTTCAGGATACTTTAGAAGTAACCACAAGGGCTAGAGTCTCCAAACTTGCTCTATAGATACATCCTGCGTTGATCTACGAAAAGCAGCGATGCATATCGGGCTTTGTCCTAAATTCTACGGTTAAGTGAACATAGAAAAATTCACCTGTTGCGCTTAGCTTAGTTAATAAGTAGCAACAAGGGCTAGAGTCTTCAAACTTGCTCCATAGATACGTCTTTGGGAAGGTCTACGGAAAGCAGTGATGCACATCGGGCCTTTGGGTCAATTTTACGGCTGATTGAACGGAGAAAAATTTTCACCAGTTGCGTTTAGGTTAGTTTTCAGGTAACCGCAAGGGCTAGAGTCTTCAAACTTGCTCAATATATACGTCTTAGGATGCAGAGGAGGGGGGGGCAAGTTTTTTGGAAACAGAGTGCATATCGGGCCTTGGGCTAAATCTTTCGGTTGATAACCGCCTTAGCAGCTGTGGTTTTACAACCCTTTCAACAGAATTTCAGTCATATGTAGGCCGTATTATTTTCATATAAAGGAAGGACAAGAACGGAAGTCTGTTTGGAATACTTTACGTTTAGGGTGTTCAGACGCCGTGACACACCATTTCAAGTTATTTCGTTTGAGTATCTCATACAGAGAAGTAATCAAGTTTATTTAATATTCTATGTTTCATCAAATGAAGAGTAAATCAATCAACACTCGCACTGGAGTTGAAGACGCACTGATTTCGAAATTCGCATGGCACTCGTGTTTCCATACAACACATACATACTGCTGTTGCGTGACAGTCATGTGGCGTTGTCCACTGTGGTTTTACAACCATGTCAACAGAATTTCAGTCATATATATTGACTATCATATTTCAAAAGGGTAAGAACGGAAGTCTGTGTTATTTTAGGATGAAATAAAAAAATAGTTTCTCCTTTTGTGGAATTTGAACTCGGTCCGCCGGTTTGGCAGCCAAGCGTTTAACTAACTGTACTACAGAGACTTACGGCAAGTTATAGTTAATATATATTTATATATACATATATAAACATCCTTTTATTTACTTCTGACATTGGCTTTTCTCCCTCCCGCCCCGCCCCCCTCCTAGACACCTATAGACTGAAATACTACCTCAAAGGCGCTTTAAACCCCAAAACAATCAACCAACCGGCAAAATAAGGACACTGCCTGTTCAATAAAACTGAGGACAAGGGAGGATATTATTGTTGACAAGGGAGGATATGATTGTTCGCAAATTCGGGTTTTGTACAATAACTTCAAAGAGTATGGAAACGAAAGTGTGACAGTCGAACGGAAAGACGCACGGACATGTACTTTTTTCAAAATCACTCAATTATTCAGCGGCTGAGGACAATGAAGTATTGGACAGACGTACACCAAAACCCTTAAACAAAAACTAAAACCATAATCATATGTAAAATAAACACTTCTATCATCTGCAAACTAACATTTGATGGTATTATATAGACGTGTTTAAAAATCGCAATAATGAGTTCTCCCTCTTCGATACGTACCGATGCGTCTCGATACAGCTACTTATACGGCTGCGTCTTATCCGAAAGAACTCTATTAGGAGCTTGACCAAGAAATCATCAAATGCTGTTAGCTAAATGATATTGAAGAGAGTCGTTATGTAACAAAGAAACATATTTGATCAGTCGAAGACGTTCTTGAGTCTGACATATGATAAAAAAATATAATTTAATTATGAATAATAAAGCTAAGGGGATTTCTAGCATCTTCGACTGAACTCAGTATATTGCTGCAGTAGAGTAAAATAATACTTTTTAACCTGCTATATACGTTACATTGGTGAAACTATATGCTTCAAGCCAAAAGGTAAAACAATATGTTTTATATATTGCATATATATATTGGAAAGTTCAGATCAAATAAAGGGTAACAACCAGGAACTGATTGTATATATGTGCAACGACTCACCCGCGATATCAAATTGGAAATAGCAACAGACATTTCTAAGACAAGTAAAAAACACGGTACTAGTGGGTAGCAAGATAAACATACAACCTGTTACAAGTCGATGGCTACGAAGCAAGTTTAAACCAAACATACTAAGGCATACAAAACGTCTACTTATACCTTTTTCTTTCTTTTTCATATATATACCAAGTATACATCAAAATGATTGCAAATATACCGATGAAACAAACTGAATTTTTGAAGACGACAGATAAGACAACAAAAACTGTAACATCGAGTCCACACACCTGATGCTTCCTTGTGGAGCTGTCATTAATGAGTTACATGGGGTAGGCTGAAATATTTAAGATCTTAATTAAACCGGCATTACTTGCCTCTTTAAAAATGTTTTGTTTTAACTGAAAATAGTAAAGTTTACGCATACTCGGCAGTAGCAATATTAAATCTCGGGAACTTTTTGCAAATAAAAGGTAACTAACATCACTTTTCAGACTAGAACTGTCGGAGAATCCGACTACATCCCCGCTTCACTGCTTAAATCAAATGGTGTTATTTTCGTTACAAAAGGCATAGAGAGAGAGAACTCATTGTCACCATGTATACCAAATATCAAAAACTTCTACATAAATCCCTTTCTATGTAATGCGGAATAAAATGATTTCAAATTGACAGAAAGAAAAAATAATGAATACATGTAAGACATAAGTCTTTATCAGTCTGTATACCAAATATGAACATTCAAACTTGAATGGTTGCTGTGAAATCTGTAATTGCATTATTCAAAGTCAGGAGAGAAAGAAAATGGGAAAAATATAGGAAAGAATAACCAGGAAAAGGCTGGTTCTCAATCCCACAAAACAACAAGTTATCATCAACCTGCATACAAAATATCACTACTCTAACTTACAGATGCATAGAAATCTGTTGCAAAAATGTCATTTTTTCCAATTTCTCTTATTCTTCTCTGTATTTGTCCAATTTTCTTTCTTTCCATACTGTTTAAGTAGGCGTCTGCTATGCAAAAATTTATTTTACGATAAACAAATAACATATTTAGCACAACGGCGTTGCTTCAAAGTCAGATTTTTAAAAGTGTCTTCCTGGTGGGAATTATAGACGCTAAATGTAAGATTCTAATTTATCAAGTACGTTATTCTGGCTAAAATATGTGTTGCAAGGTCAAAAATAACACCGGGAGAAGATGTCCTTAAGTTGCAAAGCTTGTTACCTAATCCCGTTGTATACCTTTTGTGTAATACAATTTGTAACTTACTATAAATCTGATTATTCAAAGCGAATTGTGACTTTCTCTCCCCCACATCCCTTTGTTTAATTTGATTGGCTGTTTAAGGCACGTGTTTAAAGCTTAACCGCCGTGCACAGCGAGGTAGCGCAGTCTGTTTCAAGGCAGGGAAAAGATAGGCACGTTACTTTATTTTGGCTCGAATAAAAAGCGCCAAGCAATTTAGCATGTTTTTACATTGTTTATAAATATATATGTATGCAGTCGGTAAATTGTCACTTAATCGTTATTATTTTGACTGTTTCATACCGTATTTACGTTATGGATAATTTGCTACATTACAGTTACATCTACAGCCAAATTAAATTAATATATATGTAAACATGTATAAAGAGAAGATGCCTATGCGTATTAATTTTTTCGATTTATCATTCGTAAATGAAGTGCTATACTATAATAAGTCCTTGTAGCTCTACTTAATAATTCAATATGATTGTTAAACTAATTGTAGTAATAATTTCTTTACATATCAATATCGCCATTATGCCTAAGACGGGGAAAAAAGCCACTACGCGCAAAGCGACGGCATACGAGGGTACTGGAGCGGGAACACCCACCTCGGTGACAGAACCAATGCCTTCAACAAATGATGAAACTGTGACAAGAAAGTTTACGGAAGAAGAAGCAGGTACAAGTATATGTGCTAATCCAATATATTCCGTTTGCGACGACATGTCTCTTCATGTCAGTTAAACTGTCAAAGAAAAATATGGAAAGGGGAATATATTGATTTTGCTGCACTTTTACCTAAAAAGACAGTGTCTCATGACCATCAAAACCAAACTATTATTGTTATAAAAGGAGAGCTGGTGATCAAATAGTTGTCAAAACGAACTAGGTGGCCAGTCTAGACAATTTTCTGTAGTGAAAGGGACTTGTTATGACTTTAACAACAAAGGATTTTGTTCCAAAGGACCTGGCATGATAAAGGCCGTTTTTGGCCCTCATCCAAATTCTCTTACAATTACATGGTTTCTATTGCTTATCATTTGTGTGTATCAGACCAAACAGAAATAATATGTTTCGTCTTTGTGAATTCTCAGGATAACATGATTTATGACATGCCTGTGTTGTTTTAATAATATTAAAAAAACTGCAAGAAAATATGAGTTTAATAGCTTTACCATTAAAGAAATATCACAGTCACAATAGCTTTTGAAAGCCCTTGAAAATAGGCTTTTCATGAAATGCTTGGATAACACTGTTTATCCCCTGTGCACTCCACAGGGCCTGCCCGGGTACCCCACCAACTCAAACAAGTCCAGAGACGCTAACTAAAAATTTCCAACAGATCAAAATAAACTGTGTACCAAATTATTCCTTGTGTTCTAACTAAGAAAATGAACACCCTCAATATATGTTTATTTTATCTATGAGCGGAGACATGGGCGTTTTTATTATGAGAACACTGGGAATGTGTTCCAGAAGCTGTCAGTTTTGTAACAAAAAGTTAGAAATAAATATAGAGCCCGGTCTCCAGCACATTTAATATTTTCACGGGTCATTAATATCTCTAAACTTTGTCTGCAGACAAAATATAAAATGTGCTGGACGCCAGGCTCATATGTTTTGAAAGCTACAAAGGCTACCAAATTCATCATTTCCGTCAAAATCCGCTGGGGTATGGGTATGTTCAAGATAAAAACACAAATATTTGATGCAAGAACACCTTAATTTTGTGTTTGCTATAACATTTTAGGTTGACACTTTCCTATATATACATTTTAATTTTCAAAATAGAACTTTTGAAAAATGAATTTTCTAGGGGCCGAAAATGGGCATTATCATACCAAGTACTTTAAGTGTAATTTCACACATAAGTGCATTAAATGTCAAGGAAACCACTCGGCATTCAACTGCTTTACTTTCAGAAACATGCCACAGACCCAATCAATGTTCATTCAAACAGGTCAAGGGTCACAATACAACTTTAAACCGAGATTCTACTCAAACTTTGGAAACAGATTCCAAGCTCCTCAAAGAGCTTTGGGACCTAGGGAAAACCCCATTAAAACTGACGCGTTGAAGTATCGGTTATCTAATTACACGAAACAAGACGATACAAAACTGCTAATTGAAGGCTTTATACATGGTTTCCATCTACAATATTCCGGTCCAGGTATGTTTTCAAAGAATTAAATTCAGCCATTCTAAACACTTCTGTTCTAGATAAACAATTAAAGGATTCAGCTGATTTGGGTCGAATTGTAGGCCCCTTTAAACATATTCCTATATCAAATCTGCGAGTAAATCCTGTCGGCTTAGTTCCAAGACAGACAGGCTGATGGCGCCTCATAACGCATTTGTCTTGTCCGCCCGGATTAAGTGTCAATAACTACATTGACCCAGATGTTTGTGCTGTACATTATTCCAAGTTTGATAACGCGATAGAACTGGTTCAAAAACTGGGCCCTTCAGGTTTAATGGCTTAAAAAGACATAAAATCGGCCTTCGATTAGTGTCCGGTAAGTCCTTCTGATTTTTTTCTTACTAGGGATCCATTCAAAACCAGGATATAGGATTCAAAAACATTTCCACAAGGTGCTGCTTTATCTCCCTATCTCCCGCTGTTTTTGAAGTTTTCAGTACATTTGTTCAGTTAGCGGATTGCAATAGCAATCAGTCACATTTAACATCAATTGACCATTATTTGGACGACTTTTGGTTTGCTGGTCGCAAAGACTCCAGCGATTGTCTAGAACCTATGGATACTTCTGATTTTTGTCTGCAAAGACATGGACATTCCAATCAATCATGACAAAACAGAAGGCCGACGACCAGGTTAACTTATTTAGGAATAGACAGTGAATGCGGTGAGCTAAAATTCATGCAGAAAAGACCTTAAAGATAAGTCAACTATTACAACGTGTATTAAATCATAAGAAAATTCGGCTCAAGAAATTACAATCAATAGTAGGTTTGTTAAACTTTATTTGTAAAGCAATACCGCCAGGCAGAGCCTTACACCGTCGATTATACGACGCCATGGCTTTCGATAAGCAACCATAAAATTTCGTGCGGCTTACCGCCGGAATGCGTGAAGACTTTAAAACTTGGCTTATGTTTCTCCAAAGATTTAATGGCATTAGTATATTCATTGACCACAACTGGTCACTGAATGAAAAACTTGAGTTTTTTACAGACACCACAGGAAACAAAGACTTAGGCTGTGGTGCTTAATTTTAAGGCCATGGAACTTTTCCTAACTGGCCAATTTTTTGGGATAACAATGTTTTTCTTGACATTATCTACCTTGAAATAGTTCCCATAGTTCTCGCGTTCTGCACTTGGGGTAAAAAATTAAAAGGCAAGAGCATAGTCCTTTGGTCGGATAATTTGGCCTTGGTAGAAATACTGAACAAAAAAGACTCCAAAAATAAAAGAGTCATGTCCCTTATTCGTTACTTAGTCTTATATTTACTGCAAAACAATATTCAAGTGAAATCAGTTCACATAAAAGGCGAAATCAATTGTATTTCTGACGCTATCAGTCGTTTACAATGGGAAAGGCTTAGCTTTCTGCTTCCGGGGACAGCTTCAAGGTTTACGATACCTATACGAGAAGATTTTCTTCGCCTTTTCTGTCTGAAATCAGCCGATTAATGACAGCAGCTTTCGCAAAGAGTACGCGTATGAACTATGAAGTTGGAACAACGTCGTTCAGATCATTCAGAGCGAGTATGCGTTACAGTGACGCCTGGCCAGCCCCCCCCCCCCCCCTCTCCCCTAAACCATATGGTAGAGTTTGTCGCTTATTTGTCGGTTAAAGGCTATTCTTATAGAACGGTAAATTGTCGCCGGTCTGCCTTAAGTTATTTTCATAAGATACAAAATTATCCTGATGCTGCTCAAAATTTCATAGTGCGAAAAATTTTAGAAGGAATTAGGTGAACACGCAGAACTGAGGATACTAGATATCCTCTATCCTTAGAGTTATTAAAGCGCATGTTAGAAAGTCTTCAACACGTTTGTCATTCCCTTTATGAAACTGTTTTATTTTCATCTGCATTTTCGCTGGCATTTTTTGGGTTAACTGAGAGTTAGCGTATTCACAATAGGCAATGCAGGGTGTCAGATAGAGCGCTTTTTTACGACGATATACAGTATGATTCAAACTGTATCAATATTCAGCTGCATATATCAAAAACGAATCAATTGGGGCTAGGTTCAGGGATACGAGCCACTAATAAAGATTCGGAAAATAAGTTTTTATTTGATTATTGCGTACAATATTTTCAAAGCAGACCCAAGGTAAAGGGATCAGCTCTCTGTGTTTTTAACACCAATCCGCTTACCTCGTATCAGTCTAATGCAGTTATGAAGAAAGCTGTGGCATTTATAGGATGTGATCGGACACATTGTTCTTCGCATTCATTTGACTTTGGAGGGACCACCGCATTACGCCTCACAGGGAAAACTGAGGAAGAAATAAAAACATTTGGCCGTCGGAAAAGTGATGCATGGAAGCCGTATGTCAGATTATAAAAATATACTATAAATCATAACAGTCATTTGCATTAGTTGTATATATAAATGTGTACGTCGATTGCGTAACTCATTATCGAAGATTATAGGTAACAGATTCAACGTCTGGATTATCGGCTCCTCCATTATTAGAGATGCCCACGATAGAGCGTCAGCGGCCTGGTGGCGAACATTTCAACATAGTCACATGAGTGGGCTGCATAACCTGGGACCATCAAGCTGGAATGAGGATGTGGGTTATAATTCCCAACATAGATCGTTTAGTACTTAGCCACAGTCAACCTAATATTTTTATTGTACATTGTTCAGGAAATGATATTTGCCAATTCAAGGTCCACTACATAAACAAATACTTAAAAGAGGCCATTGATTATCTCAGTTACAAAATGCCAAAGACACTAATAGTATGGTAACAAATACTGCCTCGCCGTAAATGGCGCAATAAAAATAAGCCACAGAAAATTGGAGAAAGACCGCAAGCGCATAAACTGCTGTATAAGCAATACATTATTCAGCGGGGCGGAGCTTATATACGATATCCAGAAATTGACGAAAATAATGCCGAAATGTATTCAAATAATACGCATTTGTCTCCATTAGGCTATGATTTATTGTTGAACTATATGCAAGGTGGTGTATATAAATTCGTGACGACCGATGCATTTGTCTTTCCCAGTGCAAATGAAGTAGGACCATGGCTGGCGTTGGAAGAATATATTCACTAGCCCCGCATTTTATGGCGGGAGACCTGGTTAGTCACAGTTGCCTGTGCATAGCCAGGCCTCTTGGCATTTCTAGTTCATATCTTCTTTATCTCATTGGTTGAATGGCTCATACAACATCAAGAATAGTGTTAATAATGATGATAATTATAATGTTTTTTCATGAATTCGAAATGGAGACCCACTCTCGATATCCGAAGTGGGGATTCGGCAAAATGTCCGGGAAATTATGTTTTCCAGATAAAGTGATCTTGATAATGATAATGTTGAAAATGACTTTAATATAATTTTGTAATTAAAGCAAGGGAGAGCTGATTACATCTATATACATTTTTAGTTAGTTGATACTTCACTGTCCATTCATATTTTCAGAAATTAGCACCTTCATACAAAGACAGACAGGTGCTCTTATTTGGCGTATACCATAATATTTATTGTTATTCATCCTAAACAATTGCTCCAAGAGACACAGACGAAATAACAGTGTTGCCCTGATAAGACTGCTCTTTTAGGAGACATTTGGTCTAGGTCTGCAATATTTGCACAGACTTGTCTGTCCAAAACTTTAGGAACATTACAAGCAGAAGAATGTGGTGCATTCAGAATCTCAGGTTAGCAGTTTTTAGATGTTCGTCTTTCGTTCTTTTTTTTCAGTCCCAAAAGCAAGTTCTGCTTGCAGGTGATAAAGTAGATTTTTTCCTGGTATCCCCCGTTTTTACTCCACCTAACGACTGACTAAAGCCTCAAAATGAATAAAATAAAAACAGGCGTTGAATTCAATTCTTTATAAGTTGCCCTAACAAAATATTATTATAATGATCACCGTCAAATGGTGAAAACAATATGCCAACAGTTTTATGAAAATCGGTTAAAAACCGAAGAAGGCGTTGCGGTCACAAGATTTGACCATATTGACAAAGGGCCCTAACTCTGGTAGAAAAGGTCCAATCATAACTCAGAGAAAATATAATCAACGTCAGGTGATAACAATATCCTGAAAGCTTTATGAAAATTGGTTGAAAACTTAAAGAGGAGCTGAGGCGACAAGATTTGACCATATTTACAAAGGACAAAGACTTTGGCAGAAAGGATCAAATTTACAAAGGGCCGTATTTCTAGCAGAAAGGGTCCAACTATGACTCCAATAAAGTATGATTAACGTCAGATGATAATAACAATATCCTGAAAGTTTGATGAAAAGTGGTTGAAAACTAAAGGAGAAGTTGTGGCCACAACATTTGATCTGATATACAAAGGGACTTAACTCTGTCAGATCATGGCCCCAATAAAACATAATCAACATCAACCTGTGATAAAAATATCCTGTAAGTTTATGCTGTATGAACATTGGTTGAAACCTGAAGGAGGAGTTCCAGCCACATGATTTGACCAAATTTACAGATAAATAAATTTACAGATGCAGTCAACCCTCATTACAACGGCACTCTTTACAACAGCAAAATTCTTTATAACGTCATTTTGATCTGCACGGTATGGCTTTATTGTTCAAAATATGTATTCAGCTTAGCAGCAAATTCAGTTTAACGTCAAAATATTTCGGAACAAATGCTGTCATTGTAAAGAGGGTCCCCTGTAAATGGCCAACCCTGGCAGAAAGGGTCCGATCACAAACCCGATATAATATGGTAACAATATTCTGGAAGTGTCATGAAAATCCGATGAGAAATTCAGACGGCGAGACCGACGGAACTCATTACTATATTCCCCTTCGACTATGTCAGGGGACAATAACATTGACGAGCTGTAAAACCCTCAGAATAATAATAGAAAACTTGGTGCTTGTGCTCAAGCAGAGACCATCTTCAGTGGCTATTCAGAAACTGCTTTTTTTACTTTTCACACTTACCTGTGTTTTAATCAAGGACAGTTAGGCCTAACTACATGTATATATATAAGCTGACCTAAATTTTCCTGACTTTACCTATCAAACATGGCCTCTTAATGAATTTACAATAATTCTCGTCTCAACCATCTAACTGGGAATAAATCTAGCACACAACTGATTCTTGTAAACTAGCACACTCCAGAACATGAACATGCTGGGAGTTAATGCCATTTCACCTGATTAATAAAAGAGATTCTGTCAATCAAACTTCAGTTCCCCTTGACTACCAATTCCTCCCTTTAACCGCCGCGCACAGCGAGGTAGCGCAGTCTGTTTCAAGGCAACGAAAAGATAGGTACGTTACTTTATTTTGGCTCAAATAAAAAGCGCCAAGCAATTTTGCATGTTTTTACATCCCACCCACCCAAAACCCATTACACATGAAACGCTTGTATTGCTTGCCTGTTTTTCTTTCTATTTGCAGACTCCTTGTTAGAGATCCATTCAACTATTTACCGTCATGGCTGGTTGTACGAACCAACACTCGAACAGTGAAAAAAGGCGACTTTGAATACAAAGAGTCTTCAATTCCTTTCGAATTCCGGAGAGAATTGAGTTATGGCCTTTGCTTCCGATCTCCGGAGAAGGCTGCTAGAGTTCTTTGTTGTTATATCAATAATGGTAACCTTTTCATAATTCAAAACGAGATTCCATTTCAAAAGAAAAAAAAAAGATGACCCACTCTCGATATCCGAAGTGTGGTTTTTAATATATTTCAATTCTAGTTAATTTCTTAAATCAAGTTTTTAAGGTTTTTAATTGGCATTTCTAGTGCATATCTTCTGTATCTCATTGGTTGAATGGCTCATACTACATCAAGAATAATGTTAGTAATGATGATAATGATAATGGGTTTTCATGAATTTGAAATGGAGACCCACTCTCAATATCCGAAAAGGGGATTCGACATGAGTTTGGGAAATTATGTTTTCCAGATAAAGTGATTATGATAATGATAATGTCAAAAATGACTTGAAAAGTAATGATAATCAATATATAATGATTTAATGGAATAGTGGCAAATGAATTAAATGATTGGCCATTTAAACTTATGATATAATGTAGATTTGCCACTCCCTTAATATTTCATGGGTCGGCAATCAAATATAGTAATTTTCGTGAATAGCCAACCATGGCCTAATACTTGCCAATACTTTTAAATAAAAAAGAATACGATTATATAAAGTGTTTTTGTAAGTTATTTAAAGTGTGGATAGACAGGCTAGTCAACTTATCTCAGTCATATCATTGTACATTTTGAAACCAGTCTTTGAAAAATTACATTTGTATGGATGTATTTGTTTTAAACAATATCTTATTCAAATAATTTGCTATACAATTGTACATAATATTATATGGTACAGGATCTGATAGAAAGCTGAAGCTTATTTAAATCATCTCCTGAAACAATATGAATACAGCCACATACGTGAATGATGGAAAGAAAACAAGTAAATCAGGTGAAAGGAATGAAAACATAAAGTGATAAAAAAACAGAGAATATTACATAGCTAAACACGTAGCCAGCAAGTACTCTTCGAAGGCTTTTGTGCCCCAAAGCTCCACGGGGACCAGTGCCCAGGGACTGAGTGGGAGAACCTATGTACAGACAAGCCTTTCGCAGACACCTGTCCCCGCGGAGCTTCGGCAGGCATATGACAGTGTATACGAGTAGCATTTGCCAGGCTAGCATAAAGAGATACAAGTGTCTACTGTGACAAAATAATAATAATAATAATAATAATAATAATAATGCTAATAAGTACAACAGTATGACCGCACTGGTTTATGATATCACAAGCTTAATCAGGATAAGTTTAGACAGAAAATATCTGTTTCGTGAACTGGTGAAAAGGTTAGAGGAGTGACCAGCCAGTGCGGTTGAATTAAATAAATAAATATGATTCTATTCACTGTTGACCGAGTTCCCGCCACCCCTGCTGCAACCGGCTTAGATCTATATTTGGGTGAGAGATGTGCCGTAATTTGTAAATAAACAGATCCACCGTGTCAGTTTTATATGGCTTATTAGCCACCTTTGTACGTACAATTGTGTATACCGGGAATGGGTGTAACCATGTTCAACGGTACACGTATGACAAAGTATAAAAACACTAGGGATCTCATATCTGTTTCGTTAGAAAGATTTTAAACAGGGGCAATTTATAAATTGAACATTTTGGCCATTTTATCATAGAGCCCTTGTAAGATGCAATAACCTGTTATATTTTAAATTTTCGAAGGGTACATGATATATTGTAACGAATATAACAGTACCAAAATTCTGAACAGTTTCTGAGCAGCCAAATTTATAGCATATTTAGCATATTAACAGTTCTGAAAGAAAATATTCATATTCGATACATGATTTATTGTTTAAAAACATTTCTTATTGAATTTAATGAAGAAAAATAATATTTTAAATTTCATGGGGTATTGTAAATAACTGGCCCTAAATAGTAATGCAAGGTTTACCAAAGTGGCAATCCCCGAATTTGACAACTTAAGACCAAGACGATCATTTTTATTTAATAAAACAAATGTTACACTCCGTAGACCAGTCCCTTGACAGATAGCCCATCAGGTTTGCTCCCCTATACCGACAAAGTAAAAGGGCAGGCAATGATCAGGGATTAATTAAGATAGTTAAATCCCATATCCAGCCCTCCAAACCGAAAGGGAAAGAAAGACTCACACAAATTGAAAAAAGAAATCATGAAAGACACGCACTGCAAACTGAATGAACAGATTTTCCCAATCAGGTGGTCATTCAGCTATCCTGATTGAAAACGGCAGCAACATCTATTTGTACGTAGTTTCTATTTTGAATAACAAAACAAGACAAAACAGCAAGCAGAATGGGCAATTATTCAGGTGAACATGTGAACATATTGCTCACACGCAGACATAACACCATGTAACAGTGAGTAATCACAACAGATATACCAACTTGGAACGGTCATAAAAAGATTACTTAGGGCTTAAAGCAGTTTTACGTGATCCAAACCGTCGGCATCTGCTTCTGCAGTGGCTCAAAACATTTAGTTAGCTTTTTTGTTCGGATGAAGGTTCTTTAACCAATAAATAACAAACAAATTACGAACTATGATGAATTGGAGTTGACGACCTAACAGAAACAACGTATTGCGACATCTGGAAATTCCCGTGGTGTCGTGATGTCAAACAACACCACAGAAATACTGGAGCAAAAGAAAACCACAAGTTAAGCCCCGAATGACCAAGCAAGTGACAAGACAAGCTCCGGCTCCAACAAACTAAAATAAAAGGCTTTATGTCAGGTCCATTATTGAGTATGATGCCCGACCTTGAGTATGATGCCCGACCAACCAGCGTGCAATTAAAGAGGGAAAGAAACCTCTTCTGAAAAAAATGAAAAACTGTTATTCCGGTTTCGTCACAAAGCAAGATCGATCGATGACAAAAACGGAATTTGCAGTTTCTTGCTTCTCTATGAAAACGCTATCGTCTTATTGACAATATAGTTTGGAATAATAACAAAGAAAATGGTCATGAAGGAAGAATATCAATCTCTATCTTTTATTTTATAAAGGGCCTGGTATGATTCAGGACATATCTGGCACCCATATTTACGAATTTTCAGAACTGTAGCTTTTAACCTCTGTTAACGATATATGAGCATTCAAACCTTTAACAATCTACGAGGGTCAGTCAAAAATAATTGAGCTCTATCTCATAACTTTTTCATTTTTTGACACATGGTAATAATATTTGGCACAATTGTTGACCAATATCTCGTGCATCGTTTGCGTGAAAAAAACTAACGGTACATGATGTCATCTACATGTGACGTCATTTATGGTAACGTCATGACGGAGGCTGACGCGCGAAGAGCAGAAGAGCAGATTGCGTCAATAAGGTTGAAGCTTGACAGGGATAAAAGCGCCTCTGAAATTCTAAAAGCTCTTGAGGAAGTTGCTTCAGAGTCTATTCTAGGATACAGTACCATCAAGCGATGGGTGCGAGAATTGAATAATGGACGAATTGTTGTTAGCAGCAAGCACCTGTGCGGAAAGACTTTTTCAGCGACAAGTAACGAAATAGTTGAAAATGTAGCAAAACTACTTGAGGCTGATAGAAGATACACATGTGATGAGATAGCATATGAGTTGGACACAAATCATGGGTCAGCATAACACCTTCTGACTAAGCGTTTGCAAATGAGGAAGATCACCGCTAGATGGGTACCCAACATGCTCTAAGAAACGAAAAAACACCAACGTGTAAATATTGCCTGCTCACTCCGACAAAGGTACGCTGAAGAAGGCGATGAACTGCAACAAAGAATCGGTTTAATGTTGAAACTTGGATGCGATCTTTTGAACCTGCATTGAAGCGACAGAGTAGCGAATGGACACCGAAAACTCGCTGAGACCGGAAAAATTCCGCCGAATAGATGATAATGAAAGGGGGAGGGGGGTATCAATAAGGTGGGTTTTCTGCATCCTACCAAAATTTTATTTTTTTAAATGATGGTATACTCCAGTGTGTCTATTTTATTGAACCATATGTGACTTTGGTTGGAAAGCCCTAGTTACTAAGCTATGGGTCCACAGAAGTGGGTGGGGTAATTCAACATGGTTTTAGCCTGTCTTGTAAAAATATCCTCATTTGGTAGAAGAGTATAACAGACAGAGAGCGTTTGATAAAATGATTAACAGAGCATTTGAAATGTATTTCCATATCATTTTATTTGGTTTAATTGAACGCATGTTGTCAAAAAAGACTTTCTTTGACATTCAGCATTTTTGATATTTTTGTCCTCTATTTTCAATATTTCTTGGGATCACTGCTAAATAAACTGACTAGTAATCATCAAACTCATGTCAAGGAAGCACCTTGACCAGGACAATTGGATGATGGGACCAGGATTTCACAATGACCTAGTTTTCATGGTTGACTGAACACATAAACTTGCTTGGAAGAAGGTTTTCATTCAACTTTATTACCTAGAATTACGAAACTTTGGGCAAATTAATATCTTAAAGTCTCCATTGTCCTATCAGCGGTAAAAAAACGCCTAAACTCAAATCATTGTAAAAAGCGGTTCAGCCTTCACGTTTGGTAATAAAATGAGGGGTGGTGTGCATATATTGAGTCATATAACCGGCAAAATGTAGAGAAAACAAGTTTTTGAAACTCAACAAATCGCTCCACAAAATACAATTTTCTGTTCTGGTTTCCCGTCTTGCAATGCTATATAAACATCGGCGGGATAGTAATTGGGACTCCACGCCTGTACATTGTATTTTTACCATTTAATGAAATCGAGAGTAGGTCATTTTAGTTGCCAACCAAAATGACCCAAATAAATTTTCAAACCATTTTCATGTAAAATTCAGAGCTATTTGAGCTTTTTAAAGCTGGCTAATCTCGGTCATTCACAATTACGAAACTATAGTGGGAAGCTTGCAGTGATACCTCATGATAAAATTTTTCATGCCGATAGAGCAACAGGGCCTTTAACTGCCACAATATGCCCCACACCCCCGCCGCTACAGGTGAGGGAATACATATTGGCTTCAGTGCGGATCTCGTTGGCATCGGCGTCCGTACCGGCGTCACATATTAAGTCCTACTGTGACCTTGACAATGAGGTCAAGGTCACCAAAATCAGATCACCTATTAAGCTTGTCCTAATGATATATCCATCATGCAAGTATTGTGGAATTGCACTTATTTTTTCAAAAAATATCATAGGCACCGACAATTGTCATGTCTACTACGCCGACGAAAAAAAAAAAAAAAGAAAGAAAAAGTTTAAGATCTCCTGTGACCTTGAAAATGTAGTCAAACTAAACATAACCGAATCAGCTGTTTGGCTTGTCCCAATTGTGTATCCAAGCAAGCTTGGTCAAATCCCACGGATGCATGTTTGGTAAAATTCCACCAGTTGATTTAAGAAATATAGTGGGTACAACTGTCACACCGACGACGACACAGACACCGACGGGGTCCGCACTGAAACCAATACGTCTCGCCTCATAATAATTATGTGTTAGTGGGGGCAAAGTTTAACAGTTAAGATATTAATTTGACCAAAGTTTTATATTCCTAGGTTATAAAGTTGAATGAAAACCATCTTCCAAGAAAAGATTAGGTGTTCAGTCAACCATGAAAACTAGGTCATGGTGATATCATGGTCACATCATCCAATTGTCCTCGTCAAGGTGCTTCGTTGACATGCGTTTGATGATTACTAGTCAGTTTATTTTGCAATGACGCCAAGAAATATTGAAAATAGAGTACAAAAATATCAAAAATTACTGGATGTCAAATGAAGTCTTTTTTTACAACATATTTTAAAATTAAACCAAACAAAATGATATGGAAATACATTTCAGAGGTTCGGTAAATCATTTTATTAAACACTGTCCGTCTGTTATACTCTTCTACCAAATGAGAAAATTTTTTCAAGACATGCTAAAACCATGTTGAATTACCCCACCCACTTCTGTGGACCCATAGCTCAGTAACTAGGGCTTTCTGACCAAAGTCACATATGGTTCAATAAAACAGACATACTGGAGTATACCATCAGTCAAAAATATGAAACTTTGATAGGATGCAGAAAACCCACCTTATTGATACCCCCACGCCCTTTGCGTATGATTACCGTGGCTTACTGACCTCACATATGGTACCGAGAGGTAAACCAGTAAAGAAAGAGTACTACAATATGCATCTTAGGACCATACTTCGTCCAGTATTACGACGAAAGCGCTCAGAGATAATTGACTGAACGCCGCTGATTTTGCAAGACAACGCGTCACCCCACAAAAGTAAGGTTGTCAAAGAGCTGTTGGAGGGATATGGCTGGGAAGTGCTTGATTATTCCCCGTTTTCTCCAGATCTCTTTCCCCCCGAGTTTGATCTGTTCCCAAAGTTGAAAGAACCCCTAGGAGGAATCCGTTTTTGATAGTTTAGATGAGTTAGAGTGTGCTGTGAACGGGGAGGTCCGACGAATCAACTTCAGTTGCCTAGCAACCGGTATCCTGGCATTGTCGAGGAGATGCAATTCGGTCATTCGGTGCAGGGAGATTATTTTGAGGGATTACAAACAAGTAAGTTGTCTATTAAACTTATATGAAAAGTTTCGAGGTAGGGCACAGTTATTTTGACTGATCCTCGTATCTATGATTCAACTTTTCTACAGTCTTGCAATTTGTATGTTTTTCTGCGAATCTAGTTGTACCCTACTCAGCTGTTTTTTGGTATTTTTTGACCATTCTACGCCTGCATCCAGGCTATAATATATGTCAGCACATGAAAATGCACAGCTTATGTTTAGCACAATAATGTATTTTAATAATGTCAACAAAGTGTGAAAATTTCAGCTGTGTACGTGCTGACACGTAATTTCATACTTTTTTTTCTAAAATCCTGCAGTTTCTTGGTCATTTTCCGTGATCTCAACACAAACATGCCCATATCGCCGCTCATAGACAAAATAAACGTATGTTATGGGTATTCATTTTCTTAATTAGAATGCACGGAATCGTTTGGCACACATTGTATTTTGGTCCGTTGAATTTTTATAAACGTATGTTATGGATATTCATTTTCTTAGTTAGAATGCACGGAATCGTTTGGTACGCATTGTATTTTGGTCCGTTGATTTTTTTGGTTAGCGTCTCTTTACTTGCAAAGTTGAATGGGGGATGTTCCTGGACAGACCTTGAACAGTACCACAACTTAGTGCTTCACCACTTATTACTGTATCACCAAATACCTATTGTCAATTGTATTGACTGTCTTATTTCATTTAAAGGAAAAGCTTCTAAACACAGTCTTGTTGCCGTTTTATTAGCTCAAGTGTCAAGGTGAGCTTATAGTATAGCCTTGGTCCGTGGTCTGTCGTCGTCCACACTTTTAAACATGAATATCTCCTAAACGATCTGGCCAATCTTGATCAAATTTTTTGAGTTGCATTTTTGGAGTGGGGCATTGACTGCATACGGTTTTAGGCCAGATCCGATAGGAACTCTAGTTGCCATAGCAACATATAGCTCCCAAAGACTTATAATGGGTAGAACTTACAAAATCTTCTTCTCTGAAACCATGAGGCTCAGAGCTTATATATTTAGTATATAGCAATGTTTAGTGGTTCCCTACATAAATCCTGCCAATTATGACCCTGGGGTCCAAAATGGCCCCACCCCAGGGGGTCATTTGTTTATATAAGGCTAAAAAGCTAATCTTGTTCTCTGCCACGTCGCGACAGGGTCTAGCCGCGCGAAGCCCCGCCTTTCCCGGATAATGGTCTCGTCCACATTCTACAGGGGATGGTTCCATTCCTTATAAATCCGGGGAATAATTACTATCCCTTATGAAGCCCACCATCGCCCCCCCCCCCCCCGCGAGGATTTTCTGAGTTAAAGGACGGAATTTCCATTTTTTGTCGCCTTTTAATTAAAAAAATAGTCTATGCGTCATTGCCCCCCGCCTGCGGAGTGGGGCCGTCCACATTTATAATTGGCACACCCCCCTCCCCGCAGGTAGTGGGAAGGGGCCACCCATATTTAAGCGATTTATGTATTTATTTGTTCTATTATTGTATTTTGAAATTTATGCTTCGTTACATAAAGGGGTTTATAGAAAATTTTTGAAAGAAGAATTTTAACCCATACTAATGTTTGCCTTTTGTTGTCTCTTTCTATTTTGGTAGGGTTTAGCGTCTGATGTTGATTACTAATTTCCTATATTACTCTAAATTCCTAATATAAATAACTAAATTCCTAAATTCCTAAATTCATTTTTTGCTGTAATACTTCTTCTTCTTTCTTCATTCGAGTGCCTGTGATTTATTAATTTCGGAGTTTCAATTTCGCTCTGTGATCCTAACTAAATTCCTAAAATTCCTAAGTTCAACAAATTCCATGTAATTAATTCTTATGTTTTTAGTCCCTTTTTTCTTGATACGACTGCATATTAAACATTTTCCCTTGATCTGGCTTAAATGTGAGTCGTCGTTGTGCTCACCCAAAACGTCCGTAAACATAGAAATCCATCATTATATTTGGACAAAATTGTTGCACGCGGCGTGCGCGGGAGAAGGTGCGCGAGCCCCCTCAATGAGGAAAGGGCAAGGGAGGTAATCCCATCGGCGCCCCGACGGGGGGAGACGCCTCGGCTATTTTGCCATCAAAAAAGAAGAACAGAGGGGAAGAAAAGATGTGCTGACGCATGAGGGGCCAAAACATAGGTGAGCAACACATATTATATTCCAATAAGACTAGGGTAAATTATCCTACACACTTAGGCATTTAAATTGGTATTTTTGCAACAAAATGAGTAACAGGAATTTAAGCAATAACCAATTAAGGACCGTCCTTGTCTCTCTGGGTAATGACACTCCGCCAGTCTTACCTTGGCATGCCTGTTAAAGTTACGGCGCGGCAGCGAAACAACGATGGATGCAGGACACAACAACGGTGGAGACATACAGAAGAAGAGGATGGAGACGGACAGATACGCAATCACAAACATAAACACACAAACACACACGCAAGCCGGCATACACGCAAACACGCAAGCACGCAAAAAAAAACAAGTACACGCACATTGTGCTAGCACAAAATAAGCAGGCACACACGCACGCAAAACATACTAACAACCAAACTTGATGCTCTGCCACCCCTGGGTGAGGCGTTATTTTAATAGCGAGCGCCCTATGGTGGCATCATCATACTCACAATAAAACTTACTAACGGCCCATCAACTTACCAATATTATATACTTAACTAACTGGGGTTAGTATATAACAGCCAAAACATTTTTTATATGTTTGACCATACAGTGCGAGACCCATCCCCATGCAAACAACTTTAAGCCATTCCCAACTAACTTCTGCACATTTTAATGTCCTTTAGGATCATAAATGATTAATGAGCAAGGCGCTAGCATCCTAAAACTGGCACCACGCTAGATGCTCACTTTTGACGGGGGAGTTCAAAATTCAAACTTAATGTTGCACTCATCACTTGGCAAAATTACCCGACCAAAATAATAGAAGTGCAACAGCCCCAAAGGTACCTGAAAAGGTCCCTACCTGTGACTGCGTCAATCCCCACCTAAGGGTAATGTCAGAATAAGGGACCTCCATCCGGAACCAAATTACTTGGATACGGGGGAGGGTTAAAATTAAGGGCTGTAAGTAATATGGGACCCAAACAGGTCCCATCCTTGAAACCCAAGGAACGCCTGCGTGTTCTCTCGTTGGGACCTGGGTTTCGGTGTGCCCCTCCTCTGCGGGCGGGGTTGGCCTGTGTTTCCCTGGACTTTCCGCTGAGGTGGCTTTCATGTGGCGCGCGCCTCCTTTTCCGGACAGAACCTGACTTGGAGCCGCAGAAGGCAAACATCTATGCATAAATACTGGTTGGGCAGCACTGACCGCCGAGACATTTACAGACTGAATGACAATGGACGGACACACGGCGCCAGGTGTGTGCAACTATGGTTACGTACCGTTGAGCCACTTGGGTAACGTCGATACGAGAATTGAACAGAACAGAACAGAACTTGTTCTCTGCAACCATGCGGCCCAGAGCTTATATAATTTGTATGTAGCAATGTTTAGTGATCCCCTACATAAATCCTGCCAATCAAGCCCCTGCCGTCAAAAGGGGCTCGTGTTTATATAGAGCTATAAAGCTAAAGAACCTTTAAAAATCTTCTTCTCTGAAACCATGAGGTGCAGAGATTACATATTTAGTATGTAGCCATAATTAGTTGTCACATACATAAATCCTGCCAACCATGCCCCTGGGGTCCAAATTGGCCACGCCTAATGAGTCGTTAACTCCCAAACACGTATCATGGAAAAAAACTTAAAATATCTTCTTCTTTGAAACCATGAGGCCTAGAGCTTATATATTAAGCATGTAGCAATCTTTAGTGGTGCCCTACATGAGTCCTGCCAACCATGACCCCGGGGTCCAAAATGGCCCCACCCCAGAAGGTCATGTTTTATATAGGGCTTAAAAGCTAATCTTCTTCTCTGAAACCATATCGCCCAGGGCTTACGTATGTAGTATGTAGCAATGTATAGTGTTCACGCACATAAATCCTGCCAACATTGCCTCTGGGGTCCATATTGGGCACGCCCTGGGAATCATTGGCTCCCATAGACTTATAATGGGAAAAACTTACAAAATCTTCTTCTCTGAAACCATGCGGCACAGGGTCTATATGTAATGCATGTAGCAATGTTTAGTGGTCCCCTTCATAAATCCTGCCAATCAAACCCCTGTGGTCAAAACTGGCCCAATCCCAGGGGCTCGTTTGTTAATATGACTAAATATTTGGCTAAAGAACCTTCACAAATCTTCTTGTCTGAAACAATGAGGCTCAGGGCTTACATAATAAGTTTGTTGCAATTTTAATTGTCACGTACATAAATCCTGCCAACCATACCCTGGGGTCCAAATTGGCCACGCCCCACGGGCCATTAGCTCCCATAGACTTATAATGGGAAAAACTTAAAAAAATCTTCTTCTCTTAAACCACGAGGCCCAGAGCTTATATATTTAGTATGTAGCAATGTTTAATGGTCCCATACATTAATCCTGCCAACCATGCCCCTGTGAACCAAACTGGCAACACCCGAGCGGGCCCACTGGTTTATATAGAGCTATATAGCTATAGAACCTTCAAAAATCTTCTAGTCTGAAACCATGAAGCCAGGAGCTTACATATTTAGTATGTGGCAATGTTTAGTGGTTAGGTACATAAATTCTGCCAAACATGACCCTGGGGTTCAAATTGGTCACGCCTGAGGGGTCAAAAGCTGCCATAGACGTATCGTGGGAAAAATGAAAAAGTCTTCTTGTCTGAAACCATGAGGCCCAGAGCTTATATATTTAGTATGTAACAATCTTCAGTGGTCCCCTACAGAATCCTGCCAACCATGCCCCTGGGGTCCAACTTGGCCCCACCTAAGGGGGTCATTTTTTTATAAAGGGCTATATAGCTAATATATATAGTATGTAGCAATGTTTAGTGTTCACATACATAAATCCTGCCAACCATGCCCCTGGGGTCCATATTAGCCACGCCCAGGGGAATACTGGCTCCCATAGGCTTATAATGGGAAAATCTTTAAAAATATTCCTCTCCGGAACCATGAGAAAAGGGCTTTCATTTGTAATATGTAGCAATTTTAGTGGTCCCCTACATAAATCCTGCCAATCAAACCCCTGGCCTCACCCCAGGGGCCCATTTGTTTATATAGAGCAATATAGCTGAAGAACCTTCAAAATTCTTTTTCTCGATACCATGAGGCCCAAAGCTTACATATTTAGTATTAAGCAATGTTTAGTTGTCACGTTGATCAATCCTGCCAACCATGCCCCTGTGGTCCAAATTGGTAACGCCCCAGGGATCATCATCTCCCACAGACTTACAATGGGAAAAACTTTAAAAAAATCATCTTCGCTGAAACCATGAGACCAAGAGCTTATATATTTAGTTAGTAGCAATGTTAAGTGGTCCCCTACAGAAATTCTGCCAACCATGCCCCTGGGGTCCAAATCGGCCACGCCCGGGGGTCATTGGCTCCCATAGGCATATAATGGAGTAAATGAAAAAAAAAATCATCTTCTTCTCTGAAACCATGAGGCCCTAAGCTTACACATTAAGTATGTAGCAATGTTTAGTGGTCCCTACATAAAGCCTGCCAACCATGCTCCTGGGGTCCAAATTGTCCACGCCCAGGGGATCATTGACTCCCATGGACATATAATGGGATAACCTTAAAATCTTTTTATGTGACATCATGAGGCCAAGAGCTTATATATTAAGTATATAGCAATGTTTAGTGGTCCCCAACATACATCCTGTCAATTGAACCCAATGGGTCTAACTTGGCCCCACCCCAGGGAGTAATTTGTTTAGATAAAGCTGTATAGCACCCTCAAAAATCGTCTTCTCTGAAAACATGAGGCCCAGAGTTTATATATTTTGTATTTAGCAGATTTTTGTTGTCACGAACATTATTCCTGAATACCATGCCCCTGGGGTGTAAATTGGCCACGTCCCAGAGGTCCTTAGCTCCCATAGACTTATAATGGGAAAAACCAAAAACAAAATCTTCTTTTCTGAAACCATGAAACCCAGGGCTTATATATTTAGTGTGTAGCAATGTTCAGTGGTCCCCAACATTAATCTTGCCAACCATGCCCTTGGGGTCAAAAGTGGCCCCACCCCAGGGGGTCATTTGTTTATAGAGCTTTATAGCTAAAGATCGTTCAAAATGTTCCTCTTTGAAACCATGAGGCCCAGAGCTTACATATTAAAAGTAAGGAGCAACTTTATTGGTCATATACATAAATTCTGCCAACCATGCCACTGGGGACCAATTTGGCCTTACCTCAGGGGTCATTAGCTCCCATAGACGTATAATGTGAAAAACTTAAAAAATCTTCTTCTCTGAAACCATGAGACACAGAGGTTGTATCTGCAGTATGTAGCAATGTTTAGTGGTCCCCTACGTAAAAGTAAAAAGTATGCAAAGACCAGGAACTGAAACAATCAAAATCCAAATCCAGCCCTCAAACCATAGTTGGAAACAACTAAGATTACAAATAATCAAGATACAGAGAACATATGGCCAACCGAGTGAGCAGCATGTTCCCAAAAGGTGGCCACTCAGCAACCCAAACCAAACCAAAAAATCCTGCCAATCAAGCCCCTGGGTTCCAATCTGGCCCCACCACAGGGGGCTATATGTTTCTAAAAAGCTATATAGCTAAAGAACCTTGAAAAATGTCTTCTCTGAAACCATGAGGCCAAGAGCTTATACATTTAGTATCTATCAATGTTTAGTGGTCTTCTACATAAATCCTGCCAATCAAACCCCTGTGGTCCAAACCTGCCACACCCAGAGGGTTATTTGTTTATACAGAGCTATATAGCTAAAAACCTTCAAAAAGATTTTCTCTCTGAAACTATAAGGCTCAGATTTATATATTTAGCATGTAGCAATGTTTAGTAGTCTCCTACATAAATTCTGTCAATCATGTCCACTGGGTCTAACCTGGCCATTCCGGTGGGGGAGGGGTAGGGTCATTTGTTATATAGGGCTATTAAGCTAAACAAATTAAAATCTTAAATAGTTTCTTCAAAAGCAGAGAATAAGCTAAGAAGAAGGAACATGAGCCAGACTACGTAGTTTCGGCTGATAAAGCCTCATCAGTGACCCTGACAATATCTGGTGACGAAACCAGAGAAAAGTATACTGTAATTTCATAATTTTTATGGAGCAGTCGAATCAAAGAGTGTTTAGTATTAAAAAGGGTCCAAATAATATAATAGACGCTGATCTAGAATAAGAGTCTAAACCAATTTTAAATGTCAGATTTCTCAGAATATATCCTCTGATCTCAAACTTTCAAAACCCTCAAAACCCCAAACCCCAAACCCTTCAAAAAACCTTTTTCTCTGAAAGTAAGAGGCCCGGAGCTTAATTCAGTATGTAGCAATGTTAAGTGGTTCGCAGCAGAATTCCTACCAATCATTCCCATTGGGTCTAACTGACCAAGCCAGATGTGGCTGGTGGTAGTGGGGATGGTGGTGGTGGGGGGGGGGGCATTTGTTTATATAGAGTTGTATAGCTAAAACACTTTCAAACTGCTTCTCTATGAAGCAATGTTTAGTGGTCATCTACAAAAATCCTTTCAATCATGCCCCTAGGATCAAAACTGGCCTCATCCCATGAGGGTCATTTGTTTATCTAAAGTTATATAGCTAAAACGCCTTAGATAACCTTCTTCTCTGAAACTATGAGGCCGAGAGCTAAATATTTGGTATGTAGCAGTGTTTACCGTCTCCTACATAACCCCCACCAACCATGCCCCTGGAGTCCGATCTAGGCACACCCCGGGCGTCATTTATTAATATAGAGCTTTATTGCTAAAAACAAAAAAATCTTCTTCAAAAGTCGTCATTTATTTTTCATAGAAACTTTGTAATACTTGTCAGTAACCAGGATAGGAATTAAACCTGAGACCAGCTTGGAATTTGACCACAGTGTGCAATTGCCATATAATTACCTGCCCTTGAGCACTTAAATAGCCTATATTTGACCTTGTCTAGGGTATAATGCATGCTAGATCTCAGGTGAGCGATCGTTGCCTATTGCAACAAAACAGGCAAGTCTGAAATCATGTTATTCTGAGGATTCACAAAGAAGAAACATATTATTTCTGTATGAGCCCATTTACTCAGATGATAAGCAACAGAAACCATCTAATCTTAAGTAAATTTAAATGAGGGCACATCCGGCCCAAATCATACCATGTCCTTTTTTCAAAAATCGCAGGCTGAAGCGAATAAACGAGATGTGCATGTGTAGATAATCAACAGTTAGCTTGCGTTTAGTGCCGACTGGCGGTTGTAGAAGTCTCCCCTTGTTTCATCATGGTGCATATAATATTTTCTGGTCCTTTTGGATCATTCAGTTCAAATTTGACCACGGACCGCAAGGAGGATTAAGGCATATCGGAATTTTCAGCATATTTTATGAACAGTAATTTGGTTGGTTGGTTTGGTTTAACGGCTCTTCGAGACTGTATTTAAGTCTATATCTAGCCGTCTCTCAGAGAAAGGGAGAAATAGAAGATATGATAGGGGAGAGAAAAATATCCAAACATGCTGTGTACATGCTCTTAGAGAATTGACCCCGACCGACCCGACTTACTGCTATATAAACTCGGGTTGCTCGGGGTATCGATTTCACATGTGTTTCTGATGAAACCGGTCGTATAATCCTCCGGTATACCAATAAATGATACAGAATTATTTAATTTCGTAGTAGTGCACCAGGTGGTGAAGATAACGCTGTCACCCGATTTTCTCTTGTTAAAAGTAAAACATAAATATCCCGTATCCTTATCTGGATATAAACTAGAAAATCGAAATCCTCGTTAAAAGTTATTTTGTTTAGGCCTTTTGAACATATTTCTACGTTAAAATTTAAGCGTTTTGTAACTAAACAAGTTTATAATGGCACGGGAACCAGCGAAACAGTACTCCCTGGCTTACAACCTTTATAAAAAATAGTTCCAGTTGTATTGCAAACTTATTTTCGTATGATACTACAAAAATATATCTTCAAACACACTGACTGTATTTAGAATAAAAGTAGACAAAAGTTTATTATTGGATATGCGATTTTAGTGCATTTTATGAGAGCGTTCTTTCAGCGGCGCACTAATACCGTGAATCAGGTTTCAGTAGTACTGCTGATAAAAATACTATAAGCTTGAATTACTTGTATTAATAACCGGGAACCATTTATTGGAAAAAATAGTCCACAGAGTATGTTGAGCTGATACCTGCAGCGTCCAGATAATTAGGCGATGGCTAAAACATCTGGTCCGATTATCAGTTAGGCATAAATTTTAGGTTATGTTTCTCTAAGAGGATGTACACATCATGCAGCCCTATCCGCCCCTACTGCAAGCGCAGTAGGCCCTTGCCATACTATTATCCAAATTAGCAGGACGCCTCAGCACTAAAAGTTACCTAGACACCATCGCCCGACCTCGACCACCCCTTTTATGAACAGACACCATAAAACTGAGTGTGCTATATGTCTCTTTGTTATGATTTACGTGCATCTAACGGATCTCTTTTTTCCATAATTTTTTATCGTACCAGATGAACTAGTCCAAGCAGGATGAGAAATCATAATAAACAGCCTGACATCATTTTGTAACACTATGAGGAAAACAGAGAAATGACCGACAGCTTGGACTCAATCCCTGAATATCATACTCCCCTAAAACAGCAAGTTGGTTTGAGAGCAGGAAGAAGCAACAAAATATATATCCAACCTTCGGATGTTCTCTGAGAAATACCTGCAGCACCCGCAATATCTCTACCTTGTCTTTTGAAGTAGATGGCACGAAGCCTTGTTGGCAACCATGAGGAAATACAACATCAATGCCAACATCATATGAGTCATTGAAAATCCGTACAAAAGGCCGAGACCGCAGTCCTGTTCAATGACAGCACAGGAGACTGGTTCAAGAGCAGAGAACACATTCAGAAGAAGGAACTTGGGCCGTACCTTGAAGTTTCGGTTACTCAGGCCTCATCAGTGACCCAGACAATATCTGGCGACGAAAATCAGAGAAACGTATACTGCGATTCGTTACTTTTAATAAGGCAGTCGATTCAAAAACTGATTAGCTTCGGAAAGGTCAAAACCATTAAAAACCTTTGATCTAGAATAAGAGTCTATAATAAGACAAAAATGATAACTTGCAAACCAAGTGGCTTCCAGGGGGAAGATCGAGATAAAAGGTCAGAAGATAAAAGCAGTAGAGAACTTCAAGTACCTGGGATAAATCATATCTAATAATGGATTAAAAGCCAGAGAACTTTTCCAAAATTACCCAGACAGCACCAGCCCTCTCCAAACTGAAGATCATATGGAGGGACAAGAACGTCTCGCTAGATTCGAAAATTATGCTGATGCAGGCACTCATGTTTATGGGTGGGCGAGCTGGACCTTGATAGCAAAACTCAAAGGAATGCTATACAATACCTTGATATGAGATGCTATAGAAGACCTCTGGACATTTCTTAGAAAGACCGTGTGACAAACGAGGCGGTTCGCTGTAACATCCAAAATGCTATTGGAGTGCATGATAATATCCTAACAATGGTATAGAAAACTCTGATGGTATGGCCACATCTAAAGATCCAGTGGCATGTCAAAGACAATCCTGAAAAAAATAATGAAGGGAAGAAGAGGAAGACAGAAGAAGAGATTGGAACATAACGTCGTAGAATTGAAAGGAAATGGGTTTGAAGAGCCTTTGAGGGCAGCAGAAGACAGAATAAGGTAGAAAAGTATTGTTGCAACGCCGTCAGTGATGCACCGAAGATTGTCAAGGTTAAGAGACTGAGATGAGATAAGAGATGATCGTCATTGCCTCTTGTGTTTAGTGCCATGTGGTGGCCCTTAAACGTCTCTCCGTACTTCATATTAGTGCATATTGTATTTTCTGGTCCTTTGGGGGGTATTTAAGATCATACTCGTCTGTTTTGAATATATACTAGCACTGAAGGTGGTGCGATGTAGTATGAGTGATTTGCACTTTTCAGTATCGTCAATGAATAGAAGGCACCAAATCAGAACATTACAAGCAGAAAGGATTCTGCTTGTAATGTTCTGAGTAGGTGCCTTCTTATATGTGCCTCTTTCCTGTTTGGTGTTTTGCGTGGGCAATGGAATTCGATTTTTTTGTGCGTGATCATTGCCCTCTTTTCTAGTATTATAAAAAGCGAGTTTTGTGTATTCCTTCCATTAATAATTTATTTTTTCTTCTAAAGCTTTTCTTTTTAAGAATTTATTCTACGTGGAACGACATGGACTTGTCTACTCTTTATCAAGCCTGGATCGAATGTTAAGGTCAGGTATAAGCATGCCTTTAACCACTGCTCTCACCTCAAAAACATTGCTTGCAAAACTTATGGATCGACACTTATTTGAGATGACATTTAGCTCGAGTAGTCGGACGCATAATGTGTGTTTTGTATTATTTTGCAATTTAATTTTCACAGCGTTTTAGCTTACCTGAGCCGAAGGCTCCGGGGGAGCATTTAGTATGGGAAGGCTCTGTCATCCGTCGTCGTCCGTCCACACTTTCAAATGACTACACCTCTGAAGCCACCGGACCAATTGTAACCAAATTTCATATGTAGCCTCCTGGGGTTGGGGGAACGAAAAATTGTTCAAATGGTCTGGATCACATGACCAACATGGCCGCCATGCCCATATATGGTAAAATATTAAGCAATCTTCTTCTCCAGAATCAATAAGCCGATGACCTTGAAACTTGGTATGTAGTATCGGGTATGTAAGTTCTACCAAGATTATTCAAATTATGACCCTGGGTTGACACTGACCTATTTACAGTAAGGTCAAATTTGGTTTATGGTGCTTTGATATAAGAAAATGCAAGAGCATCAGATTTCTTGGAAAATGTTGAAGATTTTGGCCTAAAATGTAGTAAAGATAGTCAACTTGATGAAAACTTGAAGATTTATGAGTACAATAGATCAAGGTTATTCTTTGTCCTTTGACCAGGTATCTCATATTTCGGCAATTTCAAACAATCTCCTCAAAAGTTATTGAGTCAGTTGTAACCAAATTTCATACAGAACATTCAGGGGTTGAGGGAATAAAAATTGGTTACAATGGTCTTGGTCATATGACCAATATGGCCGCCACGCCCATATATGGTAAAAACCTTTAAAAATCTTCTCCTCCAGAACCAATTGACTGATGGCCTTGAGACTTGGTATGTAGTATTGGGTACTCAAGTACTATTAACATTGTTAAAAAATGACATTGGGTTTACCTTGACCTTTGTGACGGCAAGGTCAAACATGGGAAATGCGAGAACATAAGATTTCTTTGATACTATTGAAGATATTGGTCTCAAAATTAGTATATACAGTCATCTTAATGAGTACTTGAAGATTTATTAGTACAAGAGGTCAAGGTCCTTCTTTGACCTTTGACCCAGGTATCTCATATTTCGACAATTTTAAGACAATTTCCTCACTGGATCAGTTGTAATCAAATTTCATAGAGAACTTTCAGGGGTTTAGTGAATGAGTGAATGAAATTTTGTTAAAATGGTCTGGGTAACATGACCAATATGGCCGCCATGCGCATATATGGTAAAAATACCCGTTAAAATCTTCTTCTCTACAACCATTTGACCGATGGCCTTGAAACTTGGTATGTAGCATTGTGTACTCGAGTACTATCAAGATTGTTCAAATGATGACCTTGGGTTAACATGCCCAATATGGCCGCCATGCGCATATATGGTAAAAATACCCGATAAAATCTTCTTAGTGAGTACAAGAGGTCCAGGTCATTCTTTGACCAAGGAATCTCATATTTTGACAATTTCAAACCATCTCCTCAAACCACTGGTCAATTTATAACCGAATTTTATGGAAAGCGATCCAGGGCTGAGGGACTTTGATAATTTTTTAGCAAGGTCAAATTAGCTTTCTGGTGCTTTCATGTGGGAAAATGGTTAAAACGCAGAGTTCATGGAACTTGTAGAAAATTTTGTTTGGTGCAGAAGTTAATAAATTCAGTTAAATAGTGGGGTACTTGAACATTTTTAGCAATAGAGGTCAATGTCATTTTTGAGCTTTAACTACTGTCTCTCATATTTTGACAATTTAAGCTATCAGGTTTGCTCAGATGATGATCCTAGTTTGACCATTGATCTTTTTACTCAGGTGAGCGATTCAGGACTTCATGGCCCTCTTGTTTCGTTTGTCATATATTATTGCCATAAGAACTCATTTTCGATTTACTTATCAACGGACGTTGCACTCCTCAACAATAGACAAAGTGTGTCAGTCAGGTAGCTTAGTCACGCAAGTACACGTTACAAAAGGCTAAAAATAAATTTGTATACTTTTAGACGAATACATGACTTTCTCGGAAAAGAATAATTTAGGGAGATAACATTAAACAACAAGGTCAAGAATTCGTTCAAGGCCAAATCCGCATGTGTGGGTAGAAAGTAAGGATATTCGCTATGCCGCTTTGAACACAGTCGGAGGAAACAATTTCGCCCTATCCGATCACCTGATTTTACCTCAGTCATCATGGCACACGAAACACGGCAGCCTCTGGTACAAGGAAGAAAATGTTCTACGCTCGAGCACCTGCAAAAGCCTAACTTAGGCTAAACAGAATCCAAGTCCGCTAAGTGTCAATTCACAATCACAAGTTTAAAATTTAAAGAGTTCCTTAGAGAGCAGAGAACACATTCGAAAGAAGAACATGGGCCAAACTTCGAAGTTTCGGCTATTCAAGCCTCATCAGTGACCCTGACCATATCTGGCGATGAAAGCCAGAGAAAAGCACACTGATATTTTCAATTTTAATAAGGCAGTCGGTTAAAAGTCTTAAAGGTGTCGAAAGGAGGCCAAATGAAAACAAATCGGTGATCTAGAAAAAGTGTCTAAATCAAAAAAAATTTTTTTTTAAATTCTCAGAATATATGAATATCTGATCTCAAAGGACAAAAATAAAATATAATCTACACTATGGATGATGTACGGGGAGACTTTTTACGGCCGCCACATGGCACAACACCAGCTGCAGTAATGTCAAGTTTAAATCTTAATAAGGAGTTCCGTAGAGAGCAGAGAACACATTCGAAAGAACAACATCGGCAATACTTCGAAGTTTCGGCTATGGCAGTCGGTTATAAACTTATAGGTGTCGAAAGAAAGCCAAATGATTAAAAAGTG
Source organism: Ctena decussata (assembly GCA_963989385.1). NCBI lineage: Eukaryota > Metazoa > Mollusca > Bivalvia > Lucinida > Lucinidae > Ctena > Ctena decussata. The sequence goes on along the minus strand of OZ022501.1, from coordinate 23,626,539 downwards.
ATGAATTAGAAAAAGTGTCTAAATCAATCACAAATTTCTAAATTTTCAAAATATATCCTTTTATCTCAAAGGAAAAAAATTATAAACTACACTACTAGTCAGATATTGATGTCGATAAATGTTGAATTTAAATGTTTACAACTTTAATGGCGTACTTTAATTTTAACCCAGTGCTTTAGAGTACTGAGAGCTGATGATATATTGTCGTGACGAACGAATCATCCACCAGCAGAGAAAACACTAGGTCATCACAACCATAGAGATTGGCCATGCAACCATTCCTGCTGCAATTTTCCCGCTGATTAAAGTGGTGTTGTTGTTAGAATAGTGTCGACACCTGTAACATGTCTTGTCAAAAGGTCATTTCAGTTCCGAACGGGACAATTCAGGTTATGTGATGCAGACATAGCTGAGCTTGGTTAAGTATCTATTCTACTAATGCTTCATAATTAAAACTCTGGACAAGGACTCCTTGTGAAAATGTCTTACGCAATGATATATCGTGTTTGGTTTCCACGCCTGCCAATCAAAAGGTTAAATAGCCGCTCTCGATATAATCCTATACTATGCCTGATTCTAATCGGTTGGCTGAGTGGTAATCGCTCACGATTTATGCTTGAAAAAAACACACACAAAAACAGCCATTTTTGCCTAACCTCAGGTTCTCACTGTCTGCTAAGACGTATCTGTCCCCGATACTTTACAAATTTTGTGGTACTTCTGAAGAGTTAAAACCATCAGCCAGACTCCTTGGCGTTCAAATCATGTATTTGTGTAGATAATTAGATTTGAAACGGAACCGAATTCACGATCCTGGGTGTGGCTGTGACCTGGTGGTATGATTAGGTGCTTCAGGTAAGCTTATGCCCTTACTGTGTACCGTCTTGCTGGGTGTGCCACGCCTAGGGTGTCGAAGGTAGATTCTTCTCATAGTAGCCAAAGAGACGCAGGTTCAGTGGGGATTAGAAACCCACTGTATCTTGGGCACAGCAGATGGAAAGCGGAGGAGGTCTTACTGTGGTATATATTGAGGTTTCGTAAGGTAAGAAAATGCTTCAAGCCGTGCGGGGCATCACTGTGCGCTGCAGTAAGGTTTCCTGTTCTACTTTCAGATGACGAAGCTACCAGAAAAAAGCTCAAAGAAGGTAGAAGAAATAATATTGATATAATGTCTGAGTGTAAGTATTGAACAATCAAATTTTAGGCTCCTGACTCTACATATATCTGTTTTCAAGATAAAGATAGCACATGCCGCGAAGCCTTACCTGACATACTCAATTGAGGAGGCTCTAGTAGGAGCCCCTAGCTTGCAGAAAAATAAAGAAATACATATACAAAAATTATTAAACGAAAAGAGCCACTACAGTTTGTTTGTTCAGACTAAAAGTAGTTAGAAAAATTCACAGGGGACTGACACAATACACTCCCAGATCCCACCGAAGACACTATGGGAAAAAAGCAACACTAAATTATTTTACTAAATACATCCAATAAATCAATAACAGACATAGCAACAAACAACACATAAAACAACCACAAAGAACCAAAACAGAAGTGCCGCCTTGGGATAGCCAATAATGACATTACTGGGTGGGGGAGGGTTTGTGGTTGTCAACCCTCCCTCTTGTTTCCTTTGGTTCATCAAACCCTTTTGTCAGATGTTTTCATTTTATATTACGTACAGAAATTATACATTTACTGCTTACCTCTATTTAACGGCCTGCTTAGCAGTAAAAATCCGCAATTCGTTTGTTCTCGAATAGCACGAGGTAAGTGGGGGCAGCGTAAGTAGGTACACTACATACAATGTATTATTTCAGGAGTCTGCATGCTACGGTTAACGTTATGATTTCCTACGGCTTTTGATGAAGATTTCTACTGTTAACAGCCGTTTAGCAGACGATTTCAGCAAAATAAATATTTATTTTCATATTTTAAAGCGAATCTAGCCTTTTATGCTGTGCCGAAGAGTTCGAACTCATACTGTTATCCCTTTGCTCACAAAAAATCTTTTTTTGGCAGTTTTATCGAAAAAGGCTTAGCGAGAATCCCAGTCATCACAAGTAGGTTTTTACTGACTCTATTTACTCCTGTATTTGTCCATGCAGAGGAATATTGCACTAAATTATAAATGTACACCGATATTCACTGCAGCATGCACGAATGAATGAAACTATGTGAATTTTAGCAAACAGGTTTTATAGTTTTCTACGGCTAACCCAAACCTTATGTATTGGATTTCGAATGTTATGCTAACGTATTCTACGGTGGACGTTTATGTTTCCTACGGTGATAGTGTGACATGAAAAGCAAAACAGTAAAATAGAGATGGTAAACCCATGTGTGCAAGGCGATTTTAGCAAATGTTTTAAGATCCACCTGTCCTGATCGAAATAAGAACCCAAAATCTCCGAGAATATCATATGACCCTTAGTGATCACAACTTCAGTATAAGTTTGATGACTGTAAAACATCATAGAAAGACTGGGTGAGCTTAGACTTTTTCGTTGCATGTGTATAAATTACTAACTTGCTATTTAATACTGAGGCCCTTATTCTCAAACTAAGTTCAAACTCAACGATTGTCTCAAGATAAGGTCGAGTCTTATTCACAGACATAAGTGCAGCTGGAGTAAACTCCAATCAGTAAGGTTTGATCGAGGAACGGTGAAGCTCCCTCGACGGCGGCTCGAGTTAAGTTTGATCAATATTTCAGCGATTTCATGGCTATGATATGACAATGCGAAGAAGCACGACTACCAAAAGCTGTTGTTATAGGCCAGATGGCTTCTATGTTATACATTTTTTCTTTATATGTGTGTGTGACAAATTCATATTTTAAGGGTGCTGCGTTCCACAGACAGACTTTTGGCTTACGCCATGTGATTTGTATTTCCTTTGCGCTATAATCTCGTTTAAAAAAATATAAATAAAATCTTAAAGAGTTCCTTCGAGAGCAAAGATTAAATTAAGAAGAAGGAACATGGGCTAGACTACGTAGTTTCGGCTAATAAAGCCTAAGTCTATATTCAGACGTCTCCATTAGAGACAGAGAGAAAGAGAGAGAGACAGACAGACGGAAAGAGAGACAGAGAGAGAGAGAGAGAGAGAGGGATGGATGACTTGCGATTTTACGCCCCTTTTCAACAGTATCAGGACGATTGGACGATGATAATGAAAGGCTGTATTAAATGGAACCCCGTTAACGGTGGCAAAGATTCTCGCCTCGTGCGGGATTCGAACCTGGGTCCGCTAGATCAGTAGGCCAGCACTTAGCCCACTGAGCTACCAGGGCTCCACCAAGAGAGAGAGAGAGAAAGAGAGGGAGAGAGAGAGCCCTCCCAACACATACTCGTTCGCACGTGGTCGGGTAGGGCTACGTTTGGTGTAGGCGAGTCTTACTAGTGTAAGCTAGAGCATGGTTCGTCCTCCTATACGGAGACATAATCCACGAGCTTTAGGGAGTGCATTATCGACCGTAAAGGAGGACAAACTGCGTTCTTTCTCGCTTATAGCACGATACTCATTTTAGGCCTTGCACGTTTTGGGGCATCTCATGCTAAAGGTTTAGGTATCTGAGGATCGCACTATAAATCTGGATAATAATTGCTGTAATTGCAGCAGGTGCGGAATGGGGTTCGGATTTCATTTTACTCTCGTCTGTCCTATCGTTCCTTCTTCCTCTCTGAGAGACCGCTCGATAGACTGAACCACTGTCTCAAATAGCCGTTAAACCCCCACCAACCAAACAAACAACAACCCGAAACCTGTAAAAAAAAGACAGCCGAATTTCTAACTTGACTGATATCTTAACAATGTTGAGCTACACTATAACTTTCAAAAAAGGAAACTCGGACATTATTTACACATTTTAGCGGAAACTAGATCTATAAAGAAGCATAACGCCTTCAAAAACCTCCTCGGGTTCCCTTTTTTAGGCTGACTTGTCTCCAGTCATCATAAATGTATGTTCAAAATGCCGTAACCGTTGAGATCCGACAAACGCGGTATAAGTAAAAACCTAAAATGCGGACAACAGACTGGCGTACAGATTAAAAACAATATACATCAACCCCAAACTCCTTTTGCGATATAGGTGGTAGTTGTGTGATTACAGGAAGGGGTGGGATATGTATATTCAAACGACTTAAATCTTTGGAAGTACTTAAATTCAACATACACATTTTTTTATTATTATTTCATTGTAATTTTCATTTTTATACAAATTAAAAGAGGGTACTCAACATAAATGTTCTACATTGACCTTAGCTACATAACTTGAATCAAGTACTGCAACATATCATTAGTTTCAAACACACGCAAGAAAATAAGTAATAAATGATAATAATCATAATAATAATAATAAACATTTTAATACAAAATATTACTCTATTAAAATGGCTATTTTAATCTCCAGTCCTCTCAGTATCAAAGTCAATTGTATGCAAGTTTGGTATACCCCACATCAGAAAAATTCATTTGTGGTTACTGAAATTTAAGCAATTAAAACGGACGGAACCAATGACTTGTGGACAGTTGGACAGACAGACGGATGAACTAACGGACGGAAGGACCCTAATAGCATACATCGTCTATTCGGGGTGGGGGTGGAGGGGCTACAGTGATATAGAAACACGCCCATAACAATTAATTTTAGTATCATCGAAGCTGTTCCTTGCATGCAACAACGTCGCCCCCATGTCACTATTCTAGTATGTGCCTAGTTTGGATAAAATCCGTGGTATAAAAGCTGTTCACAAAACAAGCAAAGAAAGCGCATACGAAGTGTGAAGGCGGGAAGGTGCTGTGGTGTTTTTTTTTTTTGTTTTTTTTTTTTTGGGGGGGGGGGGGGGCGGAGGGGGGCTAGGCTCGCAGAAGCTACCAGACTACCAGGAGGTAGGGTTAAACAACAATAAATATAGTGATACGAAAGTGATGTTTTCCCTATATACGTGGTGCCCAGTCCCAATTCAAAATAGTATCTTTTTTTCCCAACTGCAAGATGAAAAATTCTTAATTGCAGGAAGAATTTTTCTAGGGACCATTCTACAAACACAACTTTACTTGCTTGCTTAGAGAACGGACAGATATATAGCAATAATTGAAATTAAATATTATATATTTTTAGTTTCATGTCCCCCATCCCACCACTTGAGCCAATATAGGTGTTCTGAAATTTCAAATTTAAGGAGAATACAAAGAGATTTTCCCAATTCTGTTGGCACCAGCACCATTCCCAAAGTAGTGAAAAAATCACTGTACGAGAATCGGAAAATCGATTAAAGTTGCAGCCAAAATTCTGGAGAAGGACGGTATCGAATCCATAACCGATGTTTAACAGGCTAAACCATGAACGCTTCTGCAGACACAGCAAGGTAAACCGGACGGACGCTCAAACGTGAAGTAGAAATTTAAAGAGTAAATACACTTCAAGAACCGACTGAATCAGATCCCATACCCTATCCCCAACATCAAAGGGAAAGATTGGCAAAGACATCCCAACAAACAATAAATCACAAGTGATAAGCAGAGTCAGCAGCTCTTTCCCAAATAGGTGGCAACTCAGCTATCTTTATTGAACTAAATAATTTAGACCAACAGAAGGGTTAAAATGAAAACACAATAAGTTAAACAGCACCGAACAAAAACAAATGCAACCGCAACGAAAGTACCGCCTTAGGACGGTCAGTAATAACTACTGGGGGGTTTAAACAGGTTTTACCGGACCCAAACCTTCGCCCTCACCCTCCGCCGCGGTGCACACAATTAATTGGTAGTTCGGCTCTTATGGAGGTCCCCTAACTCATCAGTGAAAAGCGTATATCCCGCGATATGTTTATAATTTTACGATTTTTACAGTTAGTATGATTCAGTTTTACACTGTTAAGTCAACCATGTCTCAAAATTTAGAGTCATTACAGTTTATATGTTTTAGGAGGTCCGGTCTGGCTCCACACTGTCCTTTACATGACGTGAGTCTAACTGGAGTGCAGCTAGAGTCTCCTCCACAAAGTCAAAGTGAATATCAAAACTGTATATTTGAGCTTCACGCACTCAAGGCTTACTCGAGCGTCACTTCAACCGATGATACTGGAGTATAAGTCGAGTATGAGTTTGAGCTGTTTTGTGAATGTTGGCCTGAGTGGTTTATTGCTGTGCATAATGATTACAGCTTTATGATTTATGACATCTTCAAATGTTGATTTGTCTTTGAAACAGTGGCAGCAATGAAATATTCTTCTAAAAATACGGAGAAGCATATTTTTATACTTAAAGACACATTTTTTTCTTTAAGAAAATGAGGTGACACAATTTGATCACCCACAATAAACAGTACTTAGGGCTATGGCTCACATCAAAGGCTTATCTTATCTAGATGATTATGAGAAGATTAAGCCAGTAATAAGACTTATGAGGGGCCCTAAAATGGGGGAAACTGCCATTATCCTATTTATGCATCTACCTTGAGAAAAATTAAGTAGATAAGATAAAAACAAGTTATTAATTCATGATAAACGAAACCTGTATTTCAAATATTAATTATATTTTTCTGATCTGATATAAACTAGTGAATGAACATTAAAAGATTTTTTATGTGATTTATCTAGTTTATTAATGCAAATAAAAAGATGTTTGATTGTCTTGAAGTTTAACATTTTAAAGATATACTCCCTTTATAATAATAACAAAAATATTTTGATGAAATATTTCATGCAATACCTCCGACATGGTCTAACTATACATTTGAATTAGAGTTTAGATAATAATATTTGATAAAAGTGACTTTAAACAAAAATAAGATAATTTTTTATTCAATCGCGGTTGAAATCGCATTATTGGACAAAAGTAATTTATTCATACGTCACAATCACGTGCACGAATAAGAAAAATACCTCTACCTGATCACATGACACGTGGTCAAAATCGATATTCTTACAGGCCGTGAGGATATAGGCAATTTGCATTTTAATTTGAAGATTATTTTTCATTCCACATTTATCGAATAAATATGCATTTTCTCAAAACTTTTACGGTTAAATATGAGACTACTACATATTGTCTAACGAAATTTTGTTAAAATATTTGTTTCTGAAAACATGAAATAAACGAGGGAGACAATCTTTAAAAGTTTTGGCATTTTAAAACAGTAAAATGTTTTTCTGTGAAAAGCAAAAATGAAGACTAATCAGTCAGTGCAGATGAGCATTCTGTTTCGAATCCTCTTTAATGACACTTTTGTTTTCAATTTGACCAGTTTTTTTATTAAAATCAGTTGTTACATCTGTGTAGGCTGATCAAGGTCGTCACTTTTGCTGTTTAGCTGTGCAGACTGATTTGAATACAAACAGTAAATATTCAAATCACATATGCATAGACTTATCAGGCTCTTTTCGCCGTTTAGCTGTGCAGGCTGATATATATGCTCACTGCTGACAAAACCGTTATGAGAACAATAAATATTCAAATCAGTCATGGCAGCTTTGTAGACTGACCAGGTTCTTCATTTCTGTGTTTTAAATTTCAAGGAACGACAGACTGCTCATGTGAACAGTAAATATTCAAACGAGCCGTCATCTCTGTGCAGACTGATCCGGAATTTCATTTTATGAGCAGTCGATAGTCAAATCAGCCATCACATATGTGTAGACTGTTCTGGATTATCAGTTTTACTGTTTTAAATTTCCAGGAATATCATACTGTTCATGCAAACAGGGAAGGCACTGATGAGACTGCACAGGCTGATCAAAGTCCTCTATGTGCACGAATGTTATAATGTACGAGTACCTATTTACATGGCCCTATTTATATCATCTCTTCCTATAAAAAAAATAAGTCTTTGAGCAAATAATGGTATTTTTTACACAGTTTTATGTGATCTTCAACAACACAGTCTGATCCAATTATAATTTGTTTATAACCATATTTTCGCTTTTCCTTTTGACAGCTGATTTCCCTTTATCTGGCCCCTACCTGTACTTCAGGCACAAGTCTCCCAGAAGATCTTATCTCTGAGCAGCATGTTTCAATAAACAGTCATTAGGGTATTATGCAATCAAAAATGTGTCTTTAAAGGAATGAATTAAATGTATTTAGTCATGACTAATACAATTAAGATAGGAGGGAGAGAGTCATACCTATTAAACCCCCCCCCCATCTTAGGCCAGTAAAGAAGTTTGTATACATTTTTGTTTTCATTGATATTGATATTTCTTGAAATCTGACGCACAAAATTCATAATGTTTCCAAGAAGGTGAGAATGAATACCGCCGCCCAAAACCGTAGAATACTGTATAATACATAACAATTTAACCGTAGAATGATATATCTTAGCCGAAAGAAACCATAACAGCAACCGACGAAAACTATAACAAGAAATGATGAAAAAGGCAAATTACGGCACTAAAGCTACTTTCCGGAAAGAGATTTAGTGTTTGGCGGACAACATTATTATGTTTAAGCACCCGATTATGGATTATATTCCACAAATATATGATGAAAAGTCTACTTTCACGTTTTTTTCTATAAAAGCTGATTTAAGGAAGAATCAAGCACTCATCGGCCCGGAATATATGCATTCTTATGGTAAAACTTATTACAGGCAAATTTTCATATGAATAAAGGCATATATACCTTAATTATCAAATTTTACTCCAGTTTTATCGTTTGTTTACATGGTTTCTAATAACGCTTTCCCAAAATTCCTTGTAAAACCGGCAGAAACCATAACGTTAACATACGCATGCAGAATACCACAATAACACATTGTACGTAGTGAAGTACACCCTTCCGGCCTCGTTTTAGTATTTACAAGTATTAGCTTTTTCAACAAAAAAGCTGGCGACTGTTCGGCTTTTTATTGGTATAGTGTTTCTTTTTGTTTTTGTCATACTACTGCTTCAACAGAAAAAGAGGGAAACTTTTCCACTGCAGAATCGCTATAGACCTGACATTGAGAGCTGCGTGATGCTCTGATTTGTAACAGTCCTGACCAGTATCAGGCCTGTATCTGGGGTCAGACATATATCTTTGTCACGATACACGGCACCGAATTCCGGAAAGTTCTTCAGCGTGCTCGTTTAGCTTTTAACACCGTTATTTAGACTGATTACTGTAGAATTCGATCGTGTCATGACACGGTCGGAATAACTGCCTCCCTTGTAGGTGGACCTACTGATGAAGTAACGAGCTTTTAAAATCATCCCATGGAAATATGTACGGACCTATGTGTTAATCTCTGTTTCTCTGTTTCAATAATTTCAGATACAAAAAAAAACTCTACTCTAAACTGTGAATTGCGTAATTTTGAAATTTTAGATTTTCATTTGTAAGCTTGGAATTTTCGCGAGGAAAAAAACAGGATAGGGAATATAAGGCACGGGGGTAGGGAAAGGAAACCCATTAAAATGGTCTTGAACAATTTGATTTTACTATCAAATATATAGAAAACCAAAAACGTTTTATAAAGATACGTTCCCAACTAAGCTCAACTAAAATATTTTGCCAGTATGAGGATAAGTATATTATACATTAAAATATGAAAATGATATTAATGAGAGAGGCGGAATATAGTTCTAAGGCCGAAAACGCAAAGGTTTCAAAATAAAGTTTGCACAGCGATTTTGCTATATACTAAACTGTTCCAGACATTGCTTGCCATATAGGGTCGAGTTGGGTAACTTTAGACAGCGGGTATATTCGGACATACCATTGCGAACAGTGAAAATCCAGATGAGACGGCTCATAAAAATCCAGATGAGACGGCTCATAATGAGCCGTCTCATCAGGATTTTCACTGTTTGTCCAGTTGTTTTTGTTTTAATTCCAAATAACTGACGTATAAAGAAAACAAAGTCACTGTCAGTTTACCTGCTGTCCGAATTTACCCGATTCGACCCTACTGAACTTTTTCCATAATTTGCTTTTTTGTAACGCTTTGTGTTTAACGGCTCCATGAGACAGTATTTTAGCCTAGATTGAGCCGTCTCCCAGAGAAAGGGAGAAAGAAGAGAAATAGATAGGCTAGATGAGACAAAAATCCAAACAACCACCACCCCGCAGCTGCTGCAAGCACTGCCGGCCCATGTTCTACCCTTTAAGCGCCTAGAAAAAAAAAAGACTGATCAGACTGGGCGGATGCCTTGGCTGATCTGAGTCTGCGCTGGGCGCACAACCACTTTGTCGTTTTTTTCATTTTCTATGTCTGAAGGGAGGTGCAAAAGACAGAAAAGTGACTACAACAAAAGTTCATTTTCTAAATAGAACTTATTCAGTATCGGAGAAAGCTCGAAAACTTGTTTACCAGATTCTTGTGACATAGATGTCATAAATCAGAATTTTAAGTATTCTGAATGAATATGAGGTCATTATTTGGATGAAATAGACAGAAGTTGACACTCATTTCGTGCGAGAGAAGAAAATAATCTCAGGTGTCAGTTTCATGTTTAACGCTGTCTTTTAGTTTATGTTTGAAAGACATGAGAGCACCTTTTATTCTGTGCTTCACATTTTGTATTTTAATGGATACACGTGTTGTATCCTTTTTCATGTCAAACAATAGTGGTGCAGTAAAGGGATGACACAAGAATCCTTATTAACTAGGCGCCCGGCAATAGCGGGCCATCAAATCTATGTAACATATCAGCCTTCAAAACCGCTTGAGTAGTCTGATTCTGAGGCTTCGCTCATTGGATTAAACGTGTGCGAATCTTGGTCTGAAAATATATTTTGCAAATAGTGGAGCCTCAGAGCAGAGTGCGCGAATATGAGTCCGGCGCGTAAGGGGCTGTTTTCTGGCCTGGGATCCATTAAGGGCGTACATGTCTTTCACAAGGATAGCTGAAATTAAATACTGTCTATCAATGCTTGGATCAACTAATGTGGCAGTTTTCCTTATTTGACATACCAGCCTTGCGTGATACGGTATCAGGGCATCTTCGTTCTTAAGGTTTGGCCTAGATTAGTAAACAATTCGACGAGAAGAACGGGGTTGAGTGGAGGGGAAGTGATATATTAGTCTATACCAAGCTGGCATTAATTGTTGAATCAATATTGAATCTATGTTGAAGCTCAATTTTGAATCAATGTTGAATCACATCTTAAATTTAAAAATTGATTCAACCTTGTGGACTCTTCTGTCCTGATAAACTGGATAAGTCCATTTGTCAAGTAAGGGGTGTCTGGTTTAGTTTATTTTAATCACTCTTATTTTTCAATTTGAGGAGAAATACCAACTTATTTTTTGCAGAAAGTGTAGATCCTGATCAGACACAGCGGTTTGCGTCGTCGGATCCTAGTCTGCAGTTCTTGCCAATGTCAGTAGTAAGGACTGACACTTTGGGTACGGAGTTTCCAATGTATTTTTACATAGACTTTTTTGCCTGTAAAAAACTAAGTCCGCACGGTCGCCTAGTGTAAAAATACATGGCCGGGGCCATAGATGACAATCCATGAGTTAACTTCCTCAGGCTAGTGAGCCTCGGGGCTCAAAACTATATGCTCTACAGAGTTACTTGCCCCTGTTATTAGTCTAACTGAGCCATATAGCTCTGGAGTGCCCTGATACTGTATAGTAGCATGTTTCTGATATCAGACTCTCGGCCTCATAGGACCTCACTGTACCAGAGACGTCACTTTACAGTATTCTTATATGCTCTACACAGTAGCATGCCCCAAAGAGGCATGGCCATGCAGTGTCCGTAAACTGTACAGTAGCAGGTGTCTGTCAGCAGACTTGAGAAATAAGCTAGGACAATGGACAGCAGAGACTGAACGAATTTGCCGAATGTGTAGATGTGGACGTGTGAAAACTCCACATTGTGGATCCACATTAGCCACAAATCATCCACATCGAATCCACATCATCCACATAAACTCCACATTGAATCCACAGAACATCCACATCAAATCCACATCATCCATACTGTCGAATGTGTAGATGTGGACGTGTGGAAACTCCACATTGTGGATCCATATCAGCCTCATAACGTCCACATAAAATCCACAAACATCCACAAAACATCCACACAACATCCACATCAGCTCCACATCATCCACACTGTCGAATGTGTAGATGTGGACGTGTGGAAACTCCACATTGTGGATCCACATCAGCCTCAAAACATCCACATCAAATCCACACAACATCTACACAACATCCACATCAAATCAACATCATCCACACTGTCGAATGTGTAGATGTGGACGTGTGGAAACTCCAAATTGTGGATCCACATCAGCCACAAAAAATCCACACCAAATCCACATCATCCACATAAACTCTACACAACATCCAAAAAACATCCACATCAAATCCACATCATCCACATTAACTCCACAATTTCAGTGTGGATATGTGGATGTTGCTATTTTCTCTTAAAAATATTATAAGCTCAGAGCTTCCATGGAGGCTAACGTCTTGTTCACTTCGGCTAGAACTTACTGACATCATAAACGTATAAACATAACGTCACATTTGACCAAAGACGTCGCGTGATCCCGCAAAGAATTCTTGTGGGATCCTACAGTTCATACAGACTTCCTATAACATAACGTCACAACTGGCCACAGACGTCGCGTGATCCCGCAAGTTTTCTTGTGTGCTCCTACAGTTCCTACACAGACTTCCTACAACGTCCCGTTAAGTTGCGTGCATGATCCCACGACTATTTCTTGTAGGAATTATCCTAAGAACAGCTCTGAGAGCCTAAGAACTTGACTTCTATGGCTTTGTAAGGGTCTAACAGAAGCTCACTAGCCTGAGGAATTTAACTCATGGATTGTCATCTTTGGCCCCGGCCATTTATTTTTACACTAGGCGACCGTGCGGACTTAGTTTTTTCACAGGCCAAAAGTCTATGTAAAAATACATGGTAAAATCCGTACCCAAAGTGTCAGTCCTTACTGCTTAATATGTGGAGTATATGCCTCCGTTAGACTAGGAGTCTAATAACAGGGGCAAGTAACTACGTAGAGCATAATGAGAAAGCCGTTGGGTCACTGTTTCGCTAAAATTTTCAGTAGCATATGTCTGTTGAGAAATAAGAATAAGCAAGGGACAGCAGAGACTAAGAGAATTTGTCGAATGTGTAGATGTGGACGTGTGAAAACTCCCCATTGTGGATCCACATCAGCCACAAAACATCCACATCAAATCCATATCATACACATAAACTCCACACAACATCCACAAAACATCCACATTATCAAATGTGTAGATGCGGACGTGTGGAAACTCCATATTGTGGATCCACATCGGCCACATAAACTCCACATCATCAATATAAACTCCACACAACATCCACACAACATCCACATCAAATCCACACGGTCGAATGTGTAGATGTGGACTTGTGGAAACTCCACATTGTGGATCCACATCAGCCACAAAAAATCCACATCATCCACATAAACTCTACACAACATCCAAAAAACATCCGCACCAAATCCACATCATCCACATTAACTCCACAATTTCAGTGTGGATATGTGGATGTTTCTATTTCCCCTTGAAAATACACTAAGCGCAGCTTCTATGGCGGCCAACGCCTTGTTTACTTCGGCTAGAAATAACTGACGTCATAAACGTACAAACATAACGTCACAACTGGCCAAAGACGTCGCGTGATCACTTAAAGATTTCTTATGGGATCCTACAGTTCCTACAGGCTTCCTATAACATAACGCCACAACTGGCCACAGACGTCGCGTGATCCCGCAAGTTTTCTTGTGTGCTCCTACAGAGCCTACATACTTTCTACAACGTCCCGCATAGTTGCGTGCATGATCCTACGAGTATTTCTTGTAGGAAAATGGCGCTGAATCGTCCTAAGAACAGCTCTGAGAGTCTAAGAACTTGACTTCTACGGCTTTAAAAGGGCCTAACAGAGGCTTACTAGCCTGAGGAAGTTAACCCATGGATTGACATCTTTGGGTACGGCCATGTATTTTTACACTAGGCGACCGTGCGGACTTAGTTTTTTTACAAAAGTCTATGTAAAAATACATGGGAAAATCCGTACCCAACGTGTCAGTCCTTACTTCTAATGTCCTGTTTATTGGACACTTGGCATAATGGGTTAAGTTCAAGAGAAGGTACCCACTGGGCACACATGGTTGCATCAACCTTGAAGCGGCCTTGATTCAACGTGAAGACGTTGAATCAAAGTTGATTCAAGGTTGTTTCAACCTTGTGTGCCTGCTGGGTAAATGACTGGCGCAATTAATTAAGGAAATCCTTCTTTCTAGAAAACGCATAACCAGAATGCCCACGTACACATTTAAACCGGAGGATAAAGACATTAGCATTAATCAACTGTATTTATTTATTACTGTTTGTTTTCATAGTTTTGTGTTTGTAAATCTCCAGGGTCGTGTCCTTCGGCAGTTTTGGCATTTGTTGGATAAAGCGGATAATTCCGACTCGAAGGTTTGGGCCCAGTAAAACCGGTTTAACCCCCCCCCCCCCCCCCCAGTAGCTATTACTGACCGTCCCAAGGCGGTACTTTCGTTGCGGTTGCATTTGTTTTATGTTCGGTGCTGTTTAATTTATTGTGATCTCATTTTAACCCTTCTATAATAAAAATAGAAAATAGGTAAAAATAATTGTTAAATGTTTTTCGTATAATTTGCTTAGACTGTTGTAACCCTTCTGTTGGTCTAAATTATTTAGTTCAATAAAGATAGCTGAGTTGTCACCTATTTGGGAAAGAGCTGCTGACTCGACTTAACACTTGTAATTTATTGTTTGTTGGGATGTCTTTGTCAATCTTTCCCTTTGATGTTAGGGATAGGGTTTGGGATCTGATTCAGTCAGTTCCTGAAGTGTAGTTACTCTTAAAATTTCCAATTACACAAACGCAACTAGCCTATGACGACTTGTAATTATCAAGTTGAACTCAAACTGGCTGGCTTGAAACTGGTATAAAATTGAAAACAGTGCCCTGATCAGACTTCCCCCTTCTATGAGCAGTCTTATCTGGGTTTGCAATGCATGTTCAGACACATTTGCCTCAATATTAGTTCGTGGAACATAAGTACAGCTAGACGTCTGTTAAGCTGTTTCATTGGCAGAGACTATGCTGTAAAGAAACAATAGATGCCTTACGACGTAGGCGACCATCGGCGTATCAGATCATTATGGGCAACTGCTTTAGGTTAGTTTTTTATGTCAGCAGATGCTCCTGACACTGACGTACATTACATACATACCACACATGCATGCTACGTGCGTATGCTTTTTCAGTTTCAGCATTTGAACATACACACACACACATACATATTTGCGTGCGTGCATTCTAGTGTGTGTGCGCGCGCGGGTGCTTGCCTGCCTGTCTGTCTACCTGACTGCCTACACACATACGCACGTACACACACTCATACAAACATACATACGTACACTTACGTGTGTGCATGCCTGGATACACACACATTTACAACGTTGATATGGCGCTGAGGCTGATCATTGGTCCTGTTAGTGACAGCTGTATCTTGCATGCGTTGTTTGTACCCTATTTCTTTGTCAGTATTTGAGTTATAGAATCAAGTTATTCTGTTTGGAGAAGGGAGATAATGAAAGGGAAGTTTTGCTACGCATGCTGCTTATTTTATTTTTTCCAGACACGTCGTCAGTTTCTGTTGCTGTTTAATGTCAAAATCGTACTGATTTAAGGGCAGCTGCAAGGTCGTCGTCGACGGTCGGGCCATGGCCGGGCCACGCTTTTGGCCAAGCATATAATTGACCATATTATGTTTGTTCAGCATCATTATCTTCTTTACCGCGGTGACAAAAAATGTCATCGGTTCGCTAGTGCAATTTTCGACGAAGCACGTTGCAAAATAATAACACCGATGCACCTGCCGGCGGGTGTGGAAAATGCAAGTCTTGTCAAAATATTGCGAATTTAGTTTTTCTAATTCAACGCCAAACGTCCATTCCCAACGCAAGGTGTCCGGTTTGAGGTTATTTAGTAGTACAGGGAAGAGGGGTTCTGGTGCCAAACCCCTGGGGGCCCGCCCCACCCCCCTTGCGAGCCCCCAGGGGCGTCACCTGATTGGGTATCTCCGAGGCCGGCGGGGTTCTGGGACAAAACCCTGGCAGGCCCGTCACCTGATTGGACACCGGCAGATGCAGAGTGGGGATTCTGGTGCAAACATTGCTGAGTCCCGCTCTCACCCCCCTGGCGGGCCCCAGCAACTTTTGAGTTGTCGAAAAAAATGCTTATTTCATTTGCTGGCAAATAAAAAAGCCATGTAGGTACGTTTCGGCTATACAGCGTAGGAGTTCTGGTGCAAAACATGAGGGGCCCATCCCACCCCCACCGAGCAGTGTTTTTTCTGCCTGCCCCCCCCCCCTTTTGGCGAGCCCAAGATGCACCACCGGATTGGACTACCGAGCCCGTTATTAACCCTCCTGACCGATAGCCACAACTCGTGGCCCACCCCACCCACTCGGTGAGCCACGAGTTGTGGCTATTCTCACCCGCCGTCCCCCGGCGGCCCCCAATCTTTATTTGTAGAAATGTGTTTATCATTGTATACCCATAGAACGATGAGGGGAACACAGAATTGCAGCTGGTTGAAGGTTGGGGCTATAGGTGAGGCCATGTGGAAAACGGTGCATGAGAGAGTTTTGTAAGCTACATAGTTACAGAATGCGCGGGGGGTAGCATTTTACCAAAACCACGTAGAAAATGCGGGCGAGCCACACAGTCCGAGCCGCAGCTATGTACTTCTTGTGGTGCTACAGTGGCGAAGATAAATATGAGAAGGACAGAGAAAAAAGCTCGTAAGTTTTACAAGCGGTTTTGGCAGAGTTGGTAAAAAGTACAACGCAGCAATGAATAATTTTATATTAGAGAAAAATGTTTGCATATGTATATTCCTCGATTTCTTATCGTTGACTGGGCGGTGCTGTTAGAGGCTTGCCATTCAATGTCAAAATCGAGCAGTCCACATGAAAAATCGGTAAAGCAGCATGCTCATGAGTTGTTATGCATAATTGGCAGATTAAAAATGCCCGGTAAACGCTATCAGTAATCGCAAATTACAAACACTTTCCATACAGGCACACCACATAGAAATGACGTCGGAGGAACGTCGATGCAACATTATGACGCTTTATTGACGTGTATACAAGGTTATTCCGACGTCATAACGTTGCATCGACGTCGTCACAACGTTGTTTAGACACTGTCTGTATGCTGGGTTGAAAGAAATAAAAACGAATATTGTTATGCGATCTCCGATCATTCCCTGCCTTTTGTAAAGGTGAGCTTTGTTCTGCGCGAGTGAGCATAAAATTATTACCGCATTATACCTTTTTAGAAAATATACTCGTCGAAGGTAAGATCAGAAATAAGCACCGCCCAGTCAACGAAAGGAAATCGAGGAATACCAGTAATGCATTGACAGTACCTACTGTTAATAAATTACTTATAATAATGTTATATTAGACAAAAAAGATAGTGTGTGTATAGCAGTAAGAGAGTACCTCTGTTAATAAACTACTCATGATAATTTTATATTAGAGAAAAAAGATAGTGTGCGTATACCAGTAAGAGATTGTTAGTACATACATACCAGTAAAATGGCTACCATGGATGAATACATCGATCAGCTCCTCGCTGAAATGCAGATGCCCGAGCCGGCCCAGAAAGTCGTGAAAAATATTTTGGATGAGCCCATCCCTGAAACGGTTAAAAAAACGCTTATTCAAGCCTTAGTGCCCCCCAAAATACCGGCCTCCACGCCCGCCTCCAACATGGAAGGACCGGGAGAGGAAGGCCATCTTGAAGGAATTCGACCCAATACCTCCTCAGAAGGCTGTTCGAACAATCCAGGACTACCAGCGAGAGATTTTGGATGTGTTTGAAGAAGAGCAGTCGAAGGGGGATGATGAGCTAGTCTTTCGTCAAACCCCTTGGACCATTGGCGGGTTCTTGAGGGGCTGGCAGATGGATGTCTCTGCCGAGCACCCTCTGGTGGCAGATCCCATGGCTTCCCTTGATGAAATGGAACCCCAGATCCGTACCAAGCTTGAGGAAGAGATAGAGGCTCTGAATGGTGTTAAATTTCAGCTTGCCCTCAAGGTCCAGCTTCGAAAGGTCCAGCCTGACGGCAGTGAGACGTACACAGACCCTGTGCTGCGCCACAAGCAGGAGGCCGTTCTGCAGAAGAGTGAAATCAAGGGGGCCCTCAATCAAGCTTTCCCAAAGATCCAAGAAACACTCGAAAAGTGGACACAGAGAGGGTCGGGTTGGGTGGTCGACAGAGTGCAGACTCTCTGGCTGGACATCGCCAGATATTAGCCCCTGAGAGGTGGTTCTTTTATCTCCCTACCGGCTGCGGTAAAAAACAAGAAGGCGGTAATCAACGTGAAAAACAAAGATGACCACTGTCTTAGATGGGCGCTCCTAGCGGCTCTGGCAAACCCGCCGCCACCATATAACCCTGAGAGACCGAGATGGTACCCCACTTAAGATGGTCTTAACTTCGAAGGGATCAATGCCTCCACACCCATCTCTCAGATTCCCAAAGTAGAGAAGCAAAATAACCTGGCCATCAATGTTTTTGCTGGGATAAGGGCGTGACTGTTCACCGTCTCAGCACCCAGCCAGAGGAGATGCCAAGGATCAACCTGCTGCTGATTGAAAATGCCTGCAAATTTCACTACACCTGGATCAAGAACCTCAACCGCCTTCTCTACGACCAAAGCAAGCGCAAGGAGCGCAAGCACTTTTGTGAGCGCTGCCTGCTTGGCCATACAAGAGAGGATCTGTTAGAAGCCCACAAGCCTGAGTGCAGAGGGATTGGGCAGACCGCAGTCCGGGTGGAGATGCCTGAAGAGGGTAAGGACAAGCTCACCTTCCAGAACCACCACAAGCAGCTGCCGGCCCCTTACATCATCTATGCGGACTTCGAGGCTCTCACCCCCAAGGTCGAAGGACCGGAGCTCGACCCCACAAAACGTAACACCCGACAAACGCAACAGCATGAGGCTTGCAGTGACTGTTACATCGTGGTACGGTGTGATGGCCAGACAGAGCCGCCTGTGAAGTACAGAGGGCCTAACGCAACCGAGCACTTCCTTCAAGCAATACAGGTAGAGGAGTGCAAGATCAAGGCCATGTTGGTCAACCCGAAAGCCATGAGGATGACACAAGAGGACTGGCTGGCCTTCCGCGCCGCTGAGACGTGTCATGTGTGTAACAAACCTCTCGAGGGCGACTCCGTCCGCGATCACTGTCACATCACGGAGAAGTACCGAGGCGCCGCACATAGTGGCCCCTGCAACCTTAAGCTGAGTTTGTCCCCCAAGACCACCAACATTTCCGTGGTGTTTCACTACCTCAGAGGGTACGACTCCCACCTGCTGATGCAGGCTATCTCAAAGGTCGAAGGTCGGGTGAGCTGTACACCAAACAACACGGAGAAATACATCTCTTTCGACAGCGCTCAGTTTCTTCTAGCTTCCCTCGACAAGCTTGTGGCGGCAAACCAGCCTGAGGCTTTCCAAATCACGGCCCACTACGAGCCAGACGCGCAAGGGAGTGTACCCTTATGAGTATATGAGTATGTGGACTCTTGGGCGCGCTTTGAAGAGACCCAGTTCCCACCCCAGGAGGCCTTCTTTAGCAAGCTCACCGATGAGCACATCAACAATGACGACTACGCCCACGCGCAGCAGGTCTGGACGACCTTTAAATGCAAAACCCTGGGGGACTACAGCGACCTATACTGCCGCACAGACGTCATGCTTTTGGCGGATGTCTTTGAGACGTTCAGGAAGATGTGCCTCAACCAGTACGGTCTAGACCCGACCCACTAATACACGGCCCAGGCCTCAGCTGGGACGCCCTTCTTAAGAAGACAGAAGTGGACCTCGAGCTGCTCAAAGACTATGACATGCACCTGTTAATCGAGAAGGGGATGCGAGGGGGATCTCAATGGTCTCAAAGCGCCATGCTAAAGCCAACAATCCTCTGGTTGAGGGCTACGACTCACAAAAGCCTACTAGCTACATCACAAAACTGGACGCGAACAATCTGTATGGGGGGGGGGGCGATGAGCCAGTCTTTGCCCACAGGGCCTTCCGGTGGGAAGAAGATTGTGAGCAGCTGACCAAGACCATTGTTGATCATCCAGCAGACGACCCTGAGGGCTTTATACTCGAGGTGGACCTGGGGTACCCAGAA
Source organism: Ctena decussata (assembly GCA_963989385.1). Classification (NCBI taxonomy): domain Eukaryota; kingdom Metazoa; phylum Mollusca; class Bivalvia; order Lucinida; family Lucinidae; genus Ctena; species Ctena decussata. The sequence continues at coordinate 23,606,347 of OZ022501.1, read as the reverse complement.
GACCTACACAACGCGTACAATGCATATCCGTTGGCACCAGAGCGCATGGTGGTTCAGAAAAAGTGGATGTCAGAGTATCAGCACAGCCTCCTCGGCGTTGGGGTGGCGCCAACAGAGGTTGAGAAGCTGGTATCTAACCTCCGGGACAAGGACCGCTATGTGCTTCACTACCGGAATCTACCTCTCGCTGGGCATGCGTCTGACCAAGGTCCATCGTGCCCTCCGCTTCCGGCAGAGCCCCTGGATGGAGCCATACATCCGGATGAATACAGAGCTCCGGAAGAAGGCCGCCAGCGACTTTGAGAAGGACCTATACAAGTTGATGAACAACTCGGTGTTCGGGAAGACCACTGAAAACCTGCGGAAGCGGGTTGATGTGAAGCTGGTGCGTTCACATGAGGACAAGCTCAGGCGCCTCATCGCCAGCCCAGCATTTGCTCGGGCCAATATCTTCGACAACGACTTGGCAGCTATCCAGGTCCACAAGAGCCGCCTAGTGCTCAATCGCCCGGTGTATGTGGGCATGAGCATTCTGGATCTCTCCAAGCACCTAATGTACGACTTCTATTACAACCAGCTCAAAGTGCAGTACGGAGAGAGATGCCAGCTCCTCTACACGGACACCGACAGCCTTCTCCTTGAGATCGAGACTGAGGATGTGTACAAGGACATGGCCCGGAATCGAGGCCTCTACGATACGTCTGACTACCCCCAGGACCACCCTCTGTTCAGTGCGGCCAACAAGAAGGCTCTGGGAAAGCTAAAAGACGAGTGCGCTGGGCGGGCAATTGCAGAGTATGTTGGCCTGCGCCCCAAGATGTACAGCATCCTCGAGGCCTCTGGCGGCAGCATAAAAAAGGCCAAGGGTGTGAAAAGGGCCACCGTGAAGAAGCACATCAGGCATGAGCAGTACAAAGAGGCCCTCTTTCCGCCATGGCATGGCTGTCCTGCGGTCAGAGCGCCATCGCATCTACGGGCAACATCTGAACAAGGTCTCTCTCTCACCCTTTGACTCCAAGCGCTGGATCGCAAAAAATGGGGTGGACACGCTGGCTTATGGGCATAAAAGTGCAATCCCTGCAGGTGTCGTGCCGACCCAGAGATGATGCATACATTGAGGAGCGTCAGCGCTTGAGAACCCCATCTGGAGGAAGCTCAGTGTCCGGTGGCACAGCAAGGAGTTCCTCACGGACAAAGCCAAGCGGCGGCCCATACTGCAAGTAATACAACACGGGCTCGTCGGGCTTAGTTACCGAGCGTCCCAGCCGGTACACTTCAAGAGACAACGCCGACAGCCACCGTCCAGCTCTCCGGGCTGGTAGAGGTAGCGGACTCCACCACCCGAAGGGAGTTTTACCTCCTCGAGACCAACAGGACGACCAGGAACAGTTTGTGCCACAGTCTTAGCCCTTATGGCATCTCTAGGCCGCTTGCAAGTCAACCTGGTCACTTCACCATTCAAAGCTACCACAACGGCAGGTAACCTTTTCACCCACTCTGTAGACCGCTGACCGGTAGGGAGTCGCATCTCCTGAGCGTACTGGTGCCCAAAGGGACGCTCAGCCAAGTTACGATTGAAGCGCTCAACAATGCCCTGGTCCCGGTGGATGTCAACCCGACCGCACCGAACCTTGACAGAGTGTTTCGCCGACAGCTGGCTGACAGAGCCCATGAACTCGCGGCCGGGATCCATCTGGAGCAATTTGGGCCACCTCAACGGGCCTCTTTAGCCTCTTTCGTGGTCAGAGGCTCAGCCTCTTTGTAGCGGCTTGCGACATCAACTACGGTGAGTGCATATTTGAATGTGCGCTTCCCAACTCGGTCGTGTGGCAGAAATAAGAGGTCAGCTTGATGGACCTCGTTTGGCGTGGCGATGTCAAACTTTGGCCGTGGGATAGCGACCTCTAATTGCGTCGAACTATCCTGGACTTTGAGCGCCGCAGGATTGGCACGCAAGCGCGAGACATATACGAGTGAACCCCCCGCTAGACAAACCCCTATTATCCATGGGATCCAGTTACGGTTATGTTCGTCTGTGCGTCCCGGTGGCATCGCTTCCTTTGGAGGAGCAAACGTGCCGTCGTCCGGACGTAATGACTCCTTCTCTGCCTGAAGCTGTTCGAGCAGTCGTTTTTGCGCTGCTTTTCGGGCGGCAGCGCCTGCACGCCCGGCCGCCACCTTTTTTGGAAATTTCGCTTTCTTCTCCGTTACAAGATTCTGTGTGGGCAAAGCCCGCGTTTACACTGTCTCTCGGCTCTCCGCCACCTGCCGTTCTTCCGGAACAACTTCCGTCATCATTGGTGACAGCAGGGCATCGATGTCCAAATTGACAGTGCTTAATTGTGGTCAACGCTGTCGTCAGCGGTGCTAAGAACATGCCATAACGATGGTACAGCTCGCAGGTGGCACTGCTAAGTGCGTGCCCGACAAACGGGTCGCCCTCGAGGTCAGCAATAAGCCCTGGTTGGTTTTCGGCCGGGATCGGGAGAAACATAGATACCACCCCAGCATAAAGCTGGAGCGCTGCAGACCCCAGTGTCTTCGTCATCGCCGGCCCTAGTCTCGCCTCGTAGCGGGCGTACAGCCTCTCTATTTCAAAATCATCAAGCTCTTCGATATGGCTCGCGGTTAATGCTTTCCCGTGAGCAAGTAGCTCATATCGCCCTGCTTGACCCGCCGCTGCAACCGAGGCGAGCCTTTCACGGTATTTTTGCACCCTGTCTTGTTCCGGAGGAACGGCTTTCTGACCAGTTACTTCCTGCCCTCCGGAACAAACGTCTGGGGAGGCAAGACTATCACCAGCTTCGTAACGCTGTTTCTCTGCCGTTCCTCCAGAACAAGACAGCATCTCATCAATCAGTTCGTCACAGTCCATTTTTTCCTAACTGTTCCAGTTAACTGTTCTATTGCGAGTCGGCGGACCTGTCTAAAATAGGGGCAGGCTGTGGCAACATGCCAAGCGATAAAAACAGCAGCACAAAATACGCGCCAAGCACGGCGATCAGCAGCCCTTCAGTTACACCAACCATGTTGGGCATCGCTAAGTGCTGTTTAACAAACAAGCTGATTAGTCTTCAGCAGCAGTTTAGCACGCTTCGTCTCGGAAAGCTGCTGTCGCACCAACGCCCGCTGTTCTCGTGAGGGGATCACGTCATTTTCACGCAGACAGTCTTCGAATGAATCGCGATCCTTGCACTGGAACAAACAGACCCAGCCCGTCTGCTCGCACAAGTCCTTCAGGTCAGAGTTGTAGTTCTGCGTGAGTACCCAGACAGATTGCTTTGCATGGCGGCCCGAGTAGCGAGCATAGACAGCATATCCTTTTTTTTTTCGTTAACGCTGTCAAAGCTGAACAGTCATCGATGATATACAACGTCGGTTCGCCCATAAACACATGGTAAAACGCTCGCAAGTAATCGTGGAGGCGCTCGCCGGGGTCAAGAAGGTAGACCTCGGGGTCCGTCCAGATCCAGAGGCACTGCTGATAGGTCTTGTTATGCCGTACGGTTGGGCACAGGATCACGATATGTTGAAAGAACCCCCTGTATGGGGCCTTCGAGCAGATCCAAGATGAAAACTATTTTTCCAAGTCCCGTCTGCCCGCATATCGTCGCCGAATGAGCCGTCTGCGGCAAGAGGTTAATAGACCGCTGAGACAAACCGGCCATTTTCAATATTGTGTTGCGCATCCATGACGACAAAAAGATAGATGTTCAAAGCGCCGGACGCCTCTTCCTTCTTCGTGATCTGGATCGTAATGCCTTCGCTGGCATTTTCTATGCGGCGGCCGCTGCCATGAAGGCGGTCATCATCGCTTGTCCTGAGGTCAAGCCACAGAGAGTACTTGCTGGTCAAAAATTCTCCATGGTTGACGTCTGCCAGGGTCAGGTCTTTTGCGACCGTTCCTACTTCAGAGCGACGTTTACTGCCGGGCGCAAAGTACTTTTTTGCCTCGTCCCACATCTGATAAGCGCACATCCCTTGGCTGAAGAGTTGATTTGGTACACCCTCGATAGTTATCTCCACTTTTGTGATCTTAGGGTTATAAAAGGCCTCAGTCTCGCGATCATAGGGTTGTTGCGCTACCGCATCCTCGAACAGCAAGAGGACTCCCTTCATGCTGCGGGCGGGCACGTTTAGGTTGATGTTCCAGAGGGTGTTAGACTTGTCCATTGTCATCTTTCGGTGCCGCAGTACCCAGTCATACAGGATCGCCAGACCGCCTTTGTACTGGTTGTCGATCATTCGAGCCAGCTCGTCTTGAGTGACCATGTCATACTCGAGAAAATATGCCTCCAATGTTGTATGAGGCAGCGTCTGTGGCCTGGTTCACACGACCGTAGTCGTTAAACGTGAGTTCATACTCGAGCCGGTCGCCCAGTGCGCTCTGGTAGAATGGCATATGACTCTCAAGCAGCTCGAAGTCGAGTGGGATGAAAAAGCGATTACTGAAATCATCTGCGATGGCCTTATCGGCAACAACTCACGAATCTCCGTTCCCAGCACCGACTCGAATCCTTGTCGTGTTTCTGTGATCGGAGGCATCGATCCCCTGATAATGACCATTTGCCCTCTCTGGGGCTGTCTTCCAGAGATCATTGTAACAGTGGAAGACACCAGAGTCGTCGATGGACATCACTTCGTTGCCGCTAATTTTGATAGTCAACTTCTTCACGATGGCACGGCCCAGGTTCTGAACCACGGTCCTGTTGACATCTTCGCTGGTCAGCGTGATCGTGAAGGCCAGCCTCGCGGTCCCAGGTACAATCACGTCATCCGCGCCAAGGTTGGGAAACCGGACAAGCAGCTGCTGGTTCTGGTCACTGTTGCTTGGATTGTTGGTTAATACCACAGATTGCCGCACTCCTTTGACACCCAAGGGCTCGCAGAGTGACCTATACGGGTTAAGCTTGTGCCCAAATTTGCTCGAAGCCATGGTGTAACTGAGTGGAGCCTGTATTGAACTGGCGCGACACCTTTAAATGAGTAGTCAGTTAAGTAGTCACTTAGTACACAAGGAGTTTGAAAACCCCATGTACGAGCCTGACGAGGCGGGCGATGTCGATGATGATGATGATTTCTACCTCCCAGACGCACCCATTGACTCACCGCTTGACGTCCAGCAACAGCTAGTCACGTCCGGGGACCATATTCAAACCCTGCGAGGCGAGCTGAAGCGGACGGAACTTGAGAACCAAAAGAAACGTCTCGTCGATATTTTCTTCAAAGAAGAAAGTCGCGCATACAAAGGGTTGCGGCCTGAAGGTAGGATCGATTACAATCAGATTGAAATCGATGACGACGGAAAAACACTCTACTGGACGCCTGGCGACAAAAAAGATCCGTATGCCCGCGAAAAAGGGGGGATTCAACTTCCTGGCTCTGCAAAAACTTGGGACCCGGAGGTACACATGCAATTCGGACGTGGCTGGGGCTCACTGACTACAAGTCGAAGATACCACGTGCTGCTAAAAAGCACTCCAGCAAGGCCTCCCGAGCGATCGCGAGGTTGAAAGCATCGAACTCAAGGACCTCTCCGGCGTGGCCAACAAAGCACGGGCTAGCGTGGAGGAAGTTCTGACATCAATTAACGATCCTCCGGTGGACACCAAGTGGGTCGCCCAGGCCAAAAGGCAACTTGATGGGCTAAAAACCGCCATGACGGGAGTACGAGACGAGTTGGCGAACAACCTAGCGAAGCTGTCAAAGGTCGATGATGAGAGAGCCGAAGTCGAAAAACACTTAGCCCGGAAGCATAAAAAACTGACGGAAACGGACGACGCGCAGATCCAACAAGATATTCGAGACCGGATCAAGAGGCTTAAGACAGAGCTCTCCGATCTCGAGCTTGAAAGATCCTCCCGTCTCGAAACCCTCTCTAGGAACAGAGCAGATCTCCGGTCCCAGGTCAACAGAAACCGCGAGACTTCAGGAAGATCCTTCATGAAGACTCGACGCAGGCTGAGCGCATCCGCACCCTCTTTCGGGAGCAGGGGATCACAATTGCGAGTATCCTTACAGCAATCGGCCTGGCAATCTCGACCTTAGTGCTCGCGCTGATCGGCGGCGCAGCTGCCCCGACTCCATCTCCGGCTCCCTCCGACAAGGGCGGGGTCATGGAGTGGGTAAAAAAAGCACCTACAAGCCCTTGGGGGCGCACTAGCAAATTTGGCCGGCAAGGCCGCTGCAGCCCTGCCCGGGATCATCGGCTCGATTGTCTCATGGCTCTTGAATATGTTAGGAAAGACTGCGACCTGGCTAGCAGATAATTTGTGGGCCTTGCCATCGCTGTAGGGACTCTACTTCTCATGGCCGCACGGGATTGGCTATCGCAGGCGCATGGCAAGCCAAAGCGCAACTAGACCGACCCCGATCCCGGCTACGATTAGAGCTGTTATTTCTTCCTTGTGGTCGAGTGCGGATTTCTGGTTTTATTCCGAAGACACGGGTTTTGCCGGCTCGGCCACGGGACGGGGTGGTGTCCCAACAAGCTCCCTTTCGCCACTGTCGTTCGCGGCGTCTGGTGGGGCAACAGGCGTGTTGAGGCCGCTGTTTAGGCCCACACTCTGGGACTCTGTAACGATAACGATCATGTTGTTATAACCCACCTTGGTGCTGACTCGGAGTAGCATATCGCTCGGCGCCATGTAGAGGCCAAAGACAAAGTTTACCATGGAACTAGCAAATTGCAAGACACCTTGGTAACGTTTTATCGCTGAGGGGAGGTCTACTGGAGATGAGATGGCGTCCTCGAGGTTTGCCAGGAACTGCTTTTGCGCGTCGAAGGCCGTCCCGTTGCCTAGAATACCTGTACGGGTCTGGCCCTGAGAGGTAAGAATGGCCCACACGTACGTCCGTATGCTATCATTCAGCCTCTCGACCCCGGAGACGGTAAAGCCCTCCGACTTGTTAAGTATGAACGTCCCCCAGGCCGTGTCTGTATCAGGGGCGTCCTGCTTGATGTAGTCTACGTGAAGACAGTCGTAAGTTGTCCGCTTTGTGAATGACATACTACTCGAGTCGTACTCACCATCAAGGAGTGATAGCCTTGGCCGGTCCAGTAGATGAAGACTCACCCGAGCCATCGGTTCTAGCCGCTGGAGAGACACCAAATTCATCACAGATTCTCTGGTACCCGTTTCGTTTATATGAATTGTTCATCGCATCCCATCCCGTATCCTGGGGCATAGAGGTGTTTAACTCAGTCAGTATACGCCGTATCTGATAATATACGTGAAAGCTGTACACGGACTGCAGCATGGGATCAGCTGCGGTCAAATGGTCTTTCAACGAAACGCCACAGCCAGCGGTGGCGCACCAGACCGCAAAGTTGACCTGGTTTTGCCAGAACTGCATGGGGCTTGAACCCCAAGCCTGGACCAGTTTGTCTGATTCTACCAGGGGCAGACGATACTTCTCAAACACGTCAGGGTGCTTCACATCGAACGATTTCCCCTGCGCCAATTGTACCTGAATGCAGGCTTTGATGAGTGATGGCGCACTTTTTGCAGGGGTGGCTTGAACCCCCGCCTGATATTTGGCCGAGCTATTGCACGCAAACGCCTTAGTATCCATGGCCGCGTTATCATGCATGTGACGCTGACTGACCTTCAAAACGGCGAACCGGCTTATTTCGTCAGGCCCCTTTCTGTTCCCGCGGGTGGGCTGGAAGTTGCTCTTTGTGAGTTGACGTACTATCACCAGTGGCGCAACATCAGCGCCGCGCTAAAAAATAATCACGTCTCAAATGGACACATCACGACGGTACTTGATGGCTATTACAACGTTTGCGAGCTGAGCGAAGACGTGTTCAAGCCTTTGGGAGCCGAACTTAATTTGCATGCACCAACGGGTCGCTTACAGCTGTCTACAAAGAAACGTCTGGTCTTAAATAGCGGGCTGACCAAACTCCTTGGGTTTTCTTGAGACAGATTCGAACCCGGCAAAACGTACATCGCAGGTGAGCCACACAGACTTGCTGTCCATCGAGAGATCTGTGTGCACCTCGCTGAGGTGAGCTCTTCAGATAACCTGCATAACGGCCACCCATCTACGTTGCTTAGGTCTGTCCCCGTCGAGAACGAAAGGGGCGGGAGTGGCCGGACAGAGACATTCCCTGTCTTGCAGTATAAGAGGCTTTCGTCTGGTCCTGTTTCACAGCTGACCATCTCACATACAGACACGAACGGAAGAAGGCTAAGCTTCGAGTACTTGAGCGCGACGTTGCATATCAGAAATGGTTGACGCGGGTGGCCCTGGGAGCGTCAGGAAATGTCCTGGGGTGGCTTTGGCTGACCTTGGTGACGTTGAAGGGTTCGATAGAAGCGGAGAGGAAGACCAGCTTTACGCGTTCCAGTTGTCTGATGGGGTCTACAAAAGAAAAAAATTCACGCCCTCTGAAGAGATCCCGTCGCTAAAATTCGACGAGTTGAGCGACGTTGATATCTCACATGCCATCCCAAAGCGGCTTCTAAGTTACACAGACAAATTATAGGGATTCCGATGGGTACTAACTGCGCTCCTCTTGTAGCAGATTTGTTTCTATTTTGCTATGAAAGCGACTTTATGATGTCTCTTTCTGATGATACTCAAGCCCATGTCATTGAAGCATTCAACTCAACGTCTAGATACTTGGACGACCTTTAAAATATTGACAATCCTTATTTTGAAGGCATGGTTAGTCAAATTTATCCTGCTGAACTGCAGTTAAACAAAGCTAATACTTCTGATACCGACTCCCCATTTTTGGATTTACATTTATCAGTTTTAGATGGATTTGTTTCATCTAAAATTTATGACAAACGCGATTATTTTGATTTCGACATTGTTAATTTTTCCGTTTTTGGATGGTGATGTTCCCCGCACCACTTCTTATGGTGTTTACATTTCTCAGCTTATTCGCTTCGCTAGGGTGTCTAGTCATTTGGCAAATTTCAATGCTCGTAATAAAAGTTTGACTGCCAAGTTTTACAGCAGGGGTATCGGTATCATAAACTTCGGAAAGCTTTTTCTAAATTTTATCGTAGACACTTTGAATTGGTTTCTAAATATAATACAGGGTTCAGCCTAGGTCACTTCTGCAACAAGGCCTATCGGAACCTGAATTTTATGGTGACTTAGTATATAAATTACTCAAAATCGTAGGGAAAACAGAATTTCCTGATCAATTTAAGAAAATTATCATACGATTTAAACGCATTGGCTATAACATAGATGTAATGCGACAGTCTGCATGCTTAGTGGTTAACCCAATCACGGTTGACAACTTTGCTGTCCTCTTTTATTGCAAGCCGGTGGGTCGGGGTTCAGACTCTATGATAGCCCCTACATAAAGCTATATATTAGTTAGTTGGGGCCGGATGTTTGTCTGTTTCTTGGCCCACTGGGGTTCAACTGGTGGTCATCTTTTGCTCCAGTGCTCCAGTGGTGTTGCTGACGCCCAAGGGATCTCCAGGTGTCTCAACACGTTTCGGCTGTCGAGTCCTCATCCATGCTTCGTCACGGTCTTTTCTTGATTTTAATTGTTGACCGTGATGACTCTCTGATGAGTTAGGGGACTTCCATACGAACCGAACTACCAACTAATTGTGTGCACCGCGGCGGAGGGTGAGGGTGAAGGTTTGGGCCCAGTAAAACCGGTTTAACACCCCCAGTAGTTATTACTGACCGTCCCAAGGCGGTACTTTCGTTGCGGTTGCATTTGTTTTATGTTCGGTGCTGTTTAACTTATTGTGTTGTCTTTTAACCCTTCTATAATAAAAAATAGAAAATAGGTAAAAATAGTTGTTAAATTTTTTCGTATAAAATAGTTGTTAATTGTTTCCCGTATTCTTTGTTTAGTCTGTTGTGTGGAACATGTGTGCACCGCGGCGGAGAGTGAGGGTGAAGGTTTGGGCCCAGTAAAACCGGTTTAAACCCCCCAGTAGTTATTACTGACCGTCCCAAGGCGGTACTTTCGTTGCGGTTGCATTTGTTTTATGTTCGGTGCTGTTTAATTTATTGTGTTCTCATTTTAACCCTTCTATAATAAAAATAGAAAACAGATAAAAATAATTGTTAAATGTTTTTCGGATAATAAGTTTATTCTGTTGTAACCCTTCTGTTGGTCTAAATTATTTAGTTCAATAAAGATAGCTGAGTTGCCACCTATTTGGGAAAGAGCTGCTGACTCGGCTTATCACTTGTAATTTATTGTTTGTTGAGGTGTCTTTGTCAATCTTTCCCTTTGATGTTGGGGATAGGGTTTGGGATCTGATTCAGTCAGTTCCTGAAGTGTAGTTACTCTTTAAATTTTCATAGCCTTGTGTTTACTGGGAGCGAATGGGCTGCCTTTGCAGACCCCGTCCAACAAACTGGTTGGCTCATCGACTTCAAAATCTCGTCTCCGTTCGTCGTGACCGGAAAAGACCATAAACTTCGAAAGGTGGTGAATAGCGGTACACGGCTATGCTCATACATCCCCGAGACGAAAAATGTTGTGGTCCAAGAGGCACCAGGCCTAAGCTGCGTGCTAAAAACTAAAAACAGCAGACGGGTGAGTCTTAAGATGGTCTCCGAATTCCCCCCATCGGGAATCATCGGTTTGGGGTTATCTGTGTCGACGATCATCTTTGAGATCGTTCTTGGAGATAGGCCTGACGACTTCGTTGATGTCTTACCAGGCTTCAAGCTCAAGTGGTCACAAAAACACGCAAATCAAGAGGTTGGAGTTCATGTCATCGTTCAGGAGACACCTCAGGTGCTGTTCACGATTAAAAATATTCGGCATGAGGCTGATTTTGGCCTGTTGAACCTTGACAAGCTTTTCATTGGTCCGGTTTCCCTTAAAAGGCTTCGATTTACGCCCGGTAAACTCTCATTCGATCAAACCGCTGTCATCATTGGCCAGTAACCCATTTAAAGAGTGATCAGGTTTGACCTTATTGCATGATGACCCTCTACCCGCCACTTGAGAGCGGAGACTCACCGCCTTCAGCATGCGGCTGAGGTGAGATTCCGTCTCAAAAAAGAACGGGACTTCAGAGCTTCGATGTATAAAAAGTACCGACGCGGAGTCAATGTTGCAGACGGAATTGACACCGCGCTTTCGGTGACCAGCGTGGGTTGGCTGCTTCTGGCATAGGGCTCTTGTCAACAGTTATCGCGGTGCCAATCGCCATAGGCATGCAGGCCGGAGCTATTGTGTGTAGGCTGCTTGGGGTGGCAGTAAACTAATAGGCCAGAGGCTCCAGACAAAGGCAAAGAAACACGACGAGATTCGCGTCCTGGCTGAGTCTAAGCTGAACTCAATCACAGACCGCATTTCAGTTGCCCTGAACGACAACAAAATTACCGCAGAAGAATTTCGTCTGATCGTCTCTGAGGTTGACAGATTCAACCAGTTAAAGACCGAGATCCGTGGGCGTCAAAAGCAAAGCGGTGGCTTGTCAGAAGATGAAAAAAAGCTATTTCGGCGTGCGAGAGACGAAGCGATGATGACAACCCGCGCCGAGTTATTAAAAGAGATCCAAGCTGGAACCAGTGGCACCTGAGTATTTCTTGCTGGCGGGCTTAAAAAGCAGAAAGGGCAAGTCATAATTTTTTCCAGGGCGTTCTGTTGCGGCGATAACCAGGCACAAGAGGCTGGCCTGTTTCACACTTAGAGGCATGAGCTTAGGCTACATCTAGCAATTTGCGAAGCTATTTGCGTTTCATTGGAAGAGAGTTCTTTTTCATAAACAGTTTTTATATCATACCTTTTTTTAACCACAAAATAAAAGAAAAAAAATGCTGCCCTTTCAAGTAAATGCACCCGACCTATACAAACTCGTCGTTTGTACATCAACCAAGGTTGTGAACAGACTCGAACGGTTGAGCACCATAACACTTCCCCATTGTACGCAAGACATCCCGCATGAAACCCTAACCGAACTATACGAATTTTTAGAACGGTATTCCTCCGAAACCGATTTTGACAAACTACATAGCCGCATTCCCCCCCCCCCCCCCCTAATTGTCAACCGACCTTGCTTTCCTTTGTGAACACATCCTCACCATATTAACAGAAGCGCTCTTCATTCAAAGTTACCTTACCAGCCAATATCCCAAGACACTCCAGTTCCAAGCCGCAACGACCTTCAACGAACAAAGAACTTCACCAATCCCAAGTACCGTACCTACTACAAGAGTATTCAGACGGATACTCTTCAGAAACAGCTATGTGAACGCCCGAACCCCGCGAACGCCTCCTCCTCAATTCCCCATCCCCGCCGCGTACGCTCCCCACTCGGTACCTTCGAGCCGATTCCACCCACGCAAGTAAGGGAAATTAATATCTAGTCGTTTCGAGTTTCGTTCACACAGATCTATTCGGAATGAAAAATCCTCAGAGGTACCCAATCAGGTGATGCCCCTTGGGGCTCGCCAGGGGGTGGGGCGGGCCCCCAGGGGTTTTGCACAGAATCCCTCTTCCCTATACTACTTATATTGTTCCTACAGTACAGTAGTGCCTGTATTTTGGATTTTGCTGCATCGGATCTGAGTTTACACTGTTTGCCAAGACCACATTTTTGAAGGCTAGGCAATAAGTGGGTAATAGATGAAAAGCTAAAACTGGTTTTTATCATAAAGCATTTTGTTTAGTAATGCAAACCTTCCGTGCTTCCGGTTGTTTGTGTTGAATATAGTCAAATTCAGAACACCAGTGTTTAAAGGGCTACTGCACTGTTTCTTTACTATTTCCAGAAATATTTCCAATTAACAGATATTAATGAGAGAAACAGATTGCTGAAAACCCCATCGAAAAATTCCTACCCAAACTGTAATTATTGAAAATTAAAGTTTATGCAAATTAGATTTTAAGCCCCGCCCACTTTTTCATTTCTGCAGTTTTACTTGCATAATGTGAATTTGATTCCAGTTATTATTACCATATTCTGATCCAAAATATTCAACTTTTTTAATGAGATGATGTAAGTTGTCTCACTTAATTTATTTTAGGGGAAAAAAGTGTAAAATATGTTATCAAAATATATATTTTTTTAAATTTAAATTATTTGAATGACTCAAATGACGTCATAAGAGTCCTTGCATATTTTTCAGCTAATTAAAATTTAAATTGCTAACAACTTTTAAACCATTTGGAATTTTTCCTTGCAGTTTTCGACATTCTTTTAGACAAAACAATACCAGTTATTTCCAGTGATTTCAATGCATGTTGAAAACAGTACAGTAGCCCTCTAATGTAATATGAGATAGTTTGTTAAATTGTGTGTCTTAAGATCCTGAGCCCTCCTTTTAAACAACTTTGTGGGCTACTTGAAAATGTACCTTACATCATAAGTTTAAACAGGGCTGAATCAAATTAGTCTGCCCTTCTGAGCTGACTGAACTGTCCCGTCCACATAAACAATATGATCAGTTTGCACGGAAAACGCATGTTAATATCAGTATTTATGGTATGCACATGTCTTCAGGTTCCTTTTCACGTGATGCCAGTCATAGTTTCTTCTTTTACTTTGTTCGAAATAGATATGCTTATGTCAGCCTATGCAGCTTCGTAAGCAGGTCAAGGATGTTTTTTCACTTTTTAATTCTGCAGGTTTTATTGATTTTTGTGCAAGTTGGGAAAGCTCTGAACAGTCTGCGCAGACACGAAGATTGATTTGACTTCTCCTTGATCGCGCCTACCGTAAGGCGTCTTTTTTACGCAAGGCTACACAGATTTAAATAATCATTTAGCATAAAATTGGGAGACAACAATGCCGATCACAAGTGGCAAAATATCTTTATCCTTATCTTTATTGTATTGACAATGGAAAGCTTGTTATAAGGCTTTTTGACGAGATAAGAGGGACGACTTCTGAATTTTTCTATAGTTAACTTTCCATTTTTGAGTAGTAATATCCTTTCGGCTGTTCGGCACCTGCATACGGAGTTTATATTCTCAGCCAGTCCGCTATGCTAGAGCCTATTTCAAATATTACGTCTTTGTTGAAAGCGGGAAGCTATTCACCCGTAAACTTTTGACACAGAGTTATAAAGTAAAGCTTGTGTCGACAGTTAAAAAGGTTTATGGGAGACACAATAACCTCGTTTCCAAACTAATTTTCAATTTGATGGCCTCACCGTAGCTTAGTTAGGCTTTTAAATACCGGACTTTCATTTTCACTGACTTATTTTACTGATGCATAGATAAGGCGGGTATATTATAAAAGGCGGATGTATTATAAAAGGCAGGTGATGCTTACTACTCGCGAGCACCTGATCACACCAGTCCTGCGTTTGTGGTCCATGTCTGTGTTTCTAGAATATTTCGGAATTGTCAGTGTTTGAATGACTTAAGAGTTTGGACTTATGATTTGAGTACTTTGGCCACTTTCATTTATATAACTCATTACAATGGGACAATTTCAAATGTCACAATTTTTCACTGCCTGCTGGCAAATGAAAAATAATGCTATAGCAGCGTTTCCTTGGTTGTCACGATTTCTGAATATTTAAGTCTGAAACATCCTCTTCCATTTGGCTAAAATAAATTTCAGCGTACCATTTTAGCTCATAATCCAGTTATTATAATATAACATCCTTCAACCAGAATAAGGTACCACAGCAGCTCGTTTCTATATCTATTGGCACTGTGTATTTAATGGAGTGGAGTCTTGAGTGAAGTTTTCTAGTGGAGTGGAGTCAAATTTTTGGGAGGAATATATTGTTGCTCTTTCATCTATTACATATCAAGAAATCAACCATCTTTAGAGTAATTAATCTAAAGCCCTATTATGCTGTTGTTGCTGATACTAGTCCCTGTATACACTTATACTAAAAGAAGTTAGACACTGTATCTGCAGGTGTTAACTCTTAAAAATCATTTAATCAGCCTTGACAGATTTATACTTCAAGTAATGGAAAGGGAAGACAAAATGGCAAGTTTTATCTTAAATTAAGGAGTAAGGGACTGATTTTGAGAAACATCACTTTTATCTGCCATTATTTAAGAAATAGATCAGCTGTAGCATTGAATTGTTGAGTAATAATTCACTGTTTGGAGGTCAGTTGTAAAGTAGAATATATCACGAGCGCGGAGCGCGAGTGATATATCTATTTACAACTGACCGACAAACAGTGAATTATTACTCAACAATTCAATGCTAGAGCTGGGTCCGGATTCATCAACATTACTGAGTTTAAGTTTTCATCTCAGTCTCAAGTTCAAGACTTAGTCTTAGCTTAGCATAGACTCAAATTGGTATTCATCAAACTCCATCAAGCCAGACTTAGCTAAGCATAGACTTAACGCATGCGTATAGAGAAACGTCGCTCTTTTTTGACGTTCGGTAGGAAAGTTAACAAGTTCCGTTTGACGTTAACTCCCGCCAAGTTGTCGTCTGCATAATGGAAGGAAAGGGAGGATGTAGTCGGTCCTGTAACTGGTCGACAAAACAAGAATTGCAGCTGTACGAGCTGTGTAAATAGAAGAGGGCATTTATAGAGGGGAAGTTCCTCGGCCCCTCTGGGGGGAAACAAAAGAGGGAACAGGCTTGGGAGGAGATAACGGCCTCCGTTAATGCGTAGGCCTACGTAAAACAGTCCTGGGGATTGATACAAGGGAGACTAAAACGACAATCACAGTTGCAATAAACTGGGATGATTGTCTTTCCAATTTTTAATCTCGCATTGATCTCCCTTTATCGAGCACGCCCGAATGAAAATGGCGAGAAAACTGAGTCAACAAAAATGCGATGAAACTCAGGATAAAAAGCATCACATCTAGGGCTTGCCTAATTTAATAGTGGATAAACATTTCATAAACGATTAACATTATTCTCATGAGTGGTATTATTGAGTGGAAACTGAAATGTCGAATAACTGAACTGTGTTGTTGCGCGAGTTTTTTTCGGACTTGTCACGGGAAATAGAGCAACGAAATTGCACTCCGGGTATTGTTTTTTTTTTTTTTTTTTTCATTTTGTCTTGTTCTGAAATACCCGCAGTGCAACCGCCATTGCAGAAAAACAGTGTTAGCCTTCCACAAGGAATTCGGTGTGGAAGGTTTCAGCAGTTTATCTTAAGCTAACAGCTCATTATGCATATATTTTCTAAAATTTAAACATAAAATACATAATTTGGCAGCATAAATTAATATCACAACCATTTAAAATGAGCCATACCAGGCCACTAAAAATTTCCCTCTCCGGTTTAGCCGGTAGAAGCGGCCATTTTTTCTGGATTATGTTTACCTGTGACGTCACATGTCGCGAGCTCTATTTTTACTAAATTCACACAGCGTAGAATATGTGTACGGCGAAAACTAAAATGAAGAGCAACGGCTTTTAGTGTCTGAAATTAAGCATTTACGTAGATGAACAAGATTATAAACTTTAGTGAGGTTGGGCCTGTAAAATCGATTTAAGCCCCCCAGTAATTCATTACTGACCGTTCCAAGGCGGTAGTTCTGTTGTGGTTCTTTGTTGCCTGTTTTTGGTGTCAGAGTTTCTGTGATGTTTTACCTTATGTATGTTATTATTATTTTTGGTTCGGTTTGGGTTGCTGAGTGGCCACCTTTTGGGAACAAGCTGCTCACTCGGTTGGCCATATGTTCTCTGTATCTTGATTATTTGTAATCTTAGTTGTTTCCAACTATGGTTTGAGGGCTGGATTTGGATTTTGATTGTTTCAGTTCCTGGTCTTTGCATACTTTTTACTTTTAGTAGCAGAACCCATTTAATCAGGCTTGTCTCTATATGTGGCTAAATAATTATGCTCAGCTGCAGATATACTGAAAAATAAGTGATTTCTTGCTCTTCTTGTTATGCATATCCAGCCTGTGAAGAGTCACATCCCAGCGGCCCTGTCTTGTTCCTGTGCAAGAAGACAAGAACATCTTTATATTTTAACTTTACTGTACTCGAATTTGAATTAGTAAATATAAAGATTATTCCATGGATATTAGTCATTTAATATTAACAGCACAACGTATCAAAAGTGTATTTCATGTTCACATCTTTGGGGTGTTTTTTTTTTCGACTTCTTTGTTCAGTATGATTTCCATATAAAGTAAGGGTCGGTAGTATTTTATTGTTTGTTAGGATGTCTTTGTCAATCTTTCCCTTTGATGTTGGGGAAAGGGTTTGGGATCTGATTCAGTCAGTTCCTGAGGTGTAGTTACTCTTTAAATTGAGTCCCTCCCCCTTTTTGTTATTTAACAAAAAATTTTTACACTTGCTCAGTTTTCGAAAAGATTTTGAATTTAAAAGCTCTTAGCAAAAACGAGAAATGGTGGAAACCAAAAGAAAACACATAATGATAAAGCCACTGACGGGAAATTACGGCGGGATAGAAACGGCAGGAAATTGTGGATGATTTAAAATTGCGAATCTTCGGAAAAGCACGTGGACAAACTAAGAAATGGCTGGAAATTTCAGATGATTGCGAATCCGGATGCATTCCGAAAGTAATGGCGAGAAATTACTGAATAACAAAAGAAATGGCGGGAAGTTTTAGTAGGGTCAGAAAAAGCGGGAAAATTTGGCAAGAAAAAGAACAGAAATCCAAGAAAGAAGTTGCGTGGAAGATTGGACGGGAGTAGAAAATGGTGGTAATTTTTAGCGGGAAACTTCAGAATTTGCGGGAAATTTTAACGGGAGTAGAGATTACTTATGGCAGGATTTGGGCAGGAACACAGAAAATGTTAGTTATTTCGCTCACACGAGAAAAGCTGGGTGTAAAAATATTGTGGTTGGTCGGGATACCGGGAATATAATTATTATAATTATTTTCTTTTTGTCTTGGCCATAAATCAAGAACAAAGCCTTCAAAGCATGTTAGTGATTTTCACAATTATATGCAGAGCTTAAGTGTTGCTAAGAATATTATGAGTAAAAACATGTGATTAATCAACAATTTGATAAGTTTTCCATTCTCACTGACAATTAGAGTTACGTAATTGCGTTGAGATTTTTTTTCTCAAATTTGACAGATACCTGTAACCAGAAGATTGTTTTGGCATTAAAAAAGAAAAAACAATAGAATAAATAAATAAGCAAATCTTTCTAAGTCTTGTAAAAAATTATCTTTGTCTATCTATCTGATTCAGTTTAATTTCTATTGAAAAAATTGCTTAGATCAGGCTTATCAAGATTATTAGAGTGCTGTAATGTGCTCATTCCGTTTTGACAGCCATACACATTCAAGTATAAATGGGGAATTTTATTTATTCATATTTATTTTTTTTATTTTTTTTATTTTTTTTGCTTTCATTTTCATATATAAGATTACGACCTTTTAAGCAAGTATGAACGATCTTTGCATTAAAGTGGCTTAAGTTTCTACCTAAGTTTCAAAAACTTATTTAGAATCGAGCATTAATAAAAAGAAAGTATGTATATAGTCACTGGTAGGCCGACAAAATCAGCAATCCTGCTGTTTATACTTTGGAAGAGTTCAGACAGGGTAGGTTAAAGCAAGAGATGCTGAATATACGCTCAAAGATGCATAGCAAAAGTATTGCAGACAGATACAATGAAAATCTTTGGTGGTGGGGTACCAGGTCTTACCCCGGTGCTATGACAGCATGTAAATTACACTGCATTAAAGCACCATAAAAAGTCTCGGCAATATTTGTGAATTTGCATTCAAGGCTTTTAAAATGATAATCAAATACTGTTGATTTTTCTGTCATTATATTTCAGGGACATTGTGCATTGATTTAATGTTATAAACAACTTGAATAAAAGTATTTTGCCTAATTTGCAGTGATTTTATCAAATGGAAATTTTTAAAAAGTGTTTATTTACATGTCTGCTTTTTACTTCGATCAAGATATATTCCCATAATGAGGTATATTTTTTTCAGAATTGTGTTTCTCCCCAACCTGAAAATTGGTCTCTGTATATTTGTTTTTCTGCTCGTCTCCACGGGAGCGTTTCGCCGCGCGTACTATGTGCAGCACAGTGGCTATACGACTTTCAAACTGGCGCATGTGTAGAAGCTTCATAAACAAGCCTGGCGTACTTTCACATCGGAAACTGTGACGGTCTGAATTTTAAAACATTACATTACAGCTTTACAACGTTATTTCAGCAAACTGGTTGCATGTACAGTTTTATAAATGTTTATTCATACTTCTGTGACATCCATTTAGTGCTGTCAGACCGGTTAGCAAGCTGAATCACACTGAGAATGTAAGTGGGGGCTGCATCAAAAATTTGCACTATAGAAATTAGTCAATGGCAATTAGACGTAACGGAGACCAGTCAAAAAATAAAATCGGAGTTACGTCAATTTATTAGACTATCACGGGAAAGTGCAAGGGCATTTTGTGTACGGTTTGTGTATTTTGCCTACAAGGAATCCGAGGGCGAGTCTTGTCATTACTTTATACGAAAAACAGTCTTTCTGAAACTTTTTCACAGCATATTTGGCTATTCCGAGGCTATAAATTCGAGTTTTGTCTTAGGTGAGTCCAGGAAAAACGGCCCTTACATTGATAGACCACCATGATACCAACAAATTGAATGACTTTTATCGTGTCCAAAGCCGATAAACAGACTCCACAAGAAGACTGGTTCCATTAGAAAAGACAGATAATTTGGTATAGAAGAAAGAGGCCAGTTGTGTCTGTTTTACTACAGAAGTTAGGAGCGGTTGTAGCGTAGTGGATAACAATCCGGGCTACCATTCCAGGGGTCACAAGATCGATCCCCCGCTTCTCCGGTCTTTCGGATGAGACTTTAAACCGAGGTCCCATCTCCATATGACCTCGTTGTTAGTGGGACGTTAAACCCGAGTTCACTCACTACTACAGAAGTTAAAGAATCCATGCTTCTGCCAGATTATGGTTCTGTGGAGCAGGGAATTGTAAAAGACACCTACATCAATGGATGGAGGGATCATGTTTGGAGGGATCATAATATGATAATGATCAAATTCCGAGCACAAAAAAATTGTTAAATCCTTTAGATGAAGACCTGGGTGATGACTTCAGAATCAGCTGAACATATTTAGTGGTCATTTATTTCACAAAGTGACCTGAGGTAATGATCATAAAATATCAGCTCGATCAGTTTTTTTTAGATAAATCCGGGACAAACCGTACCATTGACAAACCAAACCAAGGACAAACTCTACTATGGTTTGAGACAAACTGGCTCACATTTCGGAATAAACCTCTACATCTATATCTACATCTACCAATTAAGTGCATGGCCAATATTGGCATAGTCGCACTGTGAGCAACCACTGTGAACTGTAAAACATTCGTGCCATGGTGAGGCTATTCGGGACAGCGCCCAGGAGCATCTGGACCAGCTTACATACTATACATATTAAATTGTCTGCCTCCGCAGAACTGCCAATGGTACCACCAGGTAAAATATTGTACTGAAAGTACATATGAATGAATGATTTGCAGTTTAAAGGCCTTTACAACAGCATTTCCACCATAGAAGGGGGGAAACGAAAGGCTATGCAGTGGAACCCCATTTACAATGTATTGTTATATATGTGGTTATAATGGTTCAATTGATATCATAAGTGTCAACTATAAAGGGTAGGCCAAGCTTTTTGTGCAAGGTATACTTGTGTAGTAGGAGGAGAAAAATCTGTAAAGAAAATTTTGTCGAGCGCCTGACTGGGAATCGATCTATCGACCCCGAGATTATTAAGTGAGCACACAACCGCTAGGCTTAAAGGTCCGGATCAGTTAAACTGGCCAGTTATACTCTGTATATACATATTTACACATCACTAATTCGCCGTACTACTTCACTCGTTACATAACAGTTGTTGTAGTAAACTACAAATTGTGACAATGTACGTTACAATTCTAACCAATGAGCATGATCTAGAAGGGGGAGAATTAAGGAGAGGGGTGTGGGGGTAGCTTGAATTTTTAAATCTTAATTTTGCCCCAAAAAGTTCTGCAAGGACATAAAGGTAAAGGACTCCGGTAACCTAGTGAACGAAGGTGCGTTGTGGTTAGAGGCCTGTTGTATCTTGGGCCCAACATATGTAAGGCAGAGCCCATCCTTCTCCTTTCTCTGCCTTAGGCCAAAAATAATTTTTCTTAGGGCCCCGCCAGACGAAGTCTGCTGAGGCCCTATTGTAATCACCTTGTCCGTCCGTCCGTCATCATTTCGTGTCCGCTCAATAACTCTAAATCCGTTAGAGATATTTTCACGAGACTTTATACAAATATAAAGCATCATCAGACGATGTGCAGAGAACAAAAACCATAACTCTGCCTACAATTTTTATTGAATTATGACCCTTCGAAATTTTGTGTACAGAAATCGTGTCCGCTTCATAACTCTGAAACCGTTAAAGATATTTTCATGAGACTTGATACAAATGTATAGCATCATCAGACAATGTGCAGAGAACAAGAACCATAACTCTGCCTACAATTTTTCCTGAATTATGCCCCTTTGAAATTTTGAGTACAGAAATCGTGTCCGCTCCATAACTCTGAAACCGTAAAAGATATTTTCACGAGACTTGGTACAAATATAAAGCATTATCAGACAATGTGCAGAGAACAAGAACCTTAACGCTGCCTACAATTTTTACTGAATTATGCCCCTTTGAAATTTTGAGTACAGAAATCGTGTCCGCTCCATTACTTTGAAACTGTTAAAGATATTTTCACGAGACTTGGTACAAATTTAAAGCATGATCATACGATGTGCAGAGAACAAGAACCATAACTCTGCCTACAATTTTTACT
Source organism: Ctena decussata (assembly GCA_963989385.1). NCBI lineage: Eukaryota > Metazoa > Mollusca > Bivalvia > Lucinida > Lucinidae > Ctena > Ctena decussata. The sequence goes on along the minus strand of OZ022501.1, from coordinate 23,584,644 downwards.
GAATTATGCCCCTTTGAAATTTTGAGTACAGAAATCGTGTCTGCTCCATAACTCTGAAGTCATGAAAGATATTTTCATGAGACTTAGTATAAATGTAGAACATGATCAGATGATGTGCAGAGAACAAAAACCATACCTCTGCCTACAGTATTTACTGAATTATGCCCCTTTGAAATTGTGAGTGCAGAAATCGTGTCCGCTTCATAACTCTGTTACCTTTAAAGATATTTTCACGAGACCTCGTACAAATGTAAAGCATCATCAGTCAATATGCAGAGAACAAGAACCATAACTCTGCCTTCACTATTTACTGATTATGCCCCTTTGTATTTTTGAGTACAGAAATCGTGTCCAGTTCATAACTCAGAAACTGTTAGAGATATATTCACGAGACTAGATACATATGTAAAGCGTCATCAGACGATATGCAGAGAATAAGAACCATAACTCTGCCTTCATTTTTTACTGAATTATGCCCATTTGTAATTTTGAGTACAGAAATCTTGTCCGCTCTTTAACTCTGAAACGGTTAGAGATATTTTCACAAGACTTGGTACAAATGTAAAGCATCATCAGGTAATGAGCAGAGAACAAGAATCGTAACTCTGTCTACATTTTTTACTGAATTATGCCCCTTTGTAATTTTAAATATAAAAATCAGGTCCGCTCTATAGCTTTAAAACCACCAATGATATTTTCATAAAACTTGTACATAATATAAAGCATCATCAGACAAAATGCAGAGAATAAGAACTGTCACTCCATCTACATTTTTTACAGAATTTTTCCTCTTGCTAGTTTACAGTCTAGACAACGTGTTTGCTCTCTAACTGTAAAACTGTTTAAGATATTTGCACAAAACTTGGTGCAAATATAAACATCAGACAATGTTCAGAGAAAAAGAACCATAACTACAACTTCCCTTTGTTATTTTAGGTATGGGAATCTGGTCTGCTGTATAACTTTAAAGCCTTTGAAGATATTTTTATAAAACTTGGTACAAATATAAAGCATCATTAGATGATCTGAAGGTGTGCAGAATGCAGGAATGGTAACATCAGTTTCCTGCCTCACAGAGTTGTTGGTCATGCTTTAATCAATCATAATTGTGTATTTTGCCCATATCTTAATGACACTGCCAGAGGCTTAATTTCAAACAACATATTTAATATGAAGGAACAGCATGATAATAGAAGGCTGGTATTGTTATTTCTGGTCGGGCACATACGACTTAAATGTCATCAATAGTTTTATAAAGGCGGGGCCCTTTGAGTTACCATTGTTCTAGTTTTTGTTTGCAACTGCCCACCTACTACCTACCTAAAAGTTCCCTACTCCCAAATTTTTTTGGCCATTTGGGCCAGCATTTTTTTTTCTTTTTTGTTTTTGAAACTTTTATGGGAAATTTACTGTGCTCAATGTAAATAGTAAGACAAACATGCCTGAGCAAACAGTGCAGACTTGGGTAATACTCCTCTCCAGATGATCCGGGTCTACATGATCTGGGTCTACTCTGGTTTCCTTTCCACTAGCACATTATAGGTACTCCATTTATAGGTAAATTAGGTTTGTTCATCTTGTAAGATGCTGTTATCTGAGTATGTAATTTGAGAATCAATATAATATTTTAACAAGTTCTGTAGTATTTGGGTTGCCTTTACAATTAGCAGGAATTAAAAAAAATGAAAGACAAACTACCTACCCTAAGAAATTACCTTTGGTCGACAACAGTTACTGCAAACAAACTTTTATTCATATGTGATCTTATCTTTCCCTGATTCGAAAAAGGTACCCATTTACTGATGGGTTGATAAAGAGTTTTCAAGAAGTTGGCTGACCAAACTGGATTTGAACCTGTGACCTTCCAGATGTCAGCCTAGCGTTCTCAGACAGAGAGAAGTTTTGTGACATTTTCTGAATTTCGGAAAAGTTTTATCCCGAATTTCGGTTTGTCCTATATGTTTATACATTTTGACTTCTCCCTCGGCTCAAAATAGGAAGAATCCAGTCTGCTTAGGGGGCTATTTCACCCTTTTATCCCTCTAGGCTGGCCCCTGCCTTCTGTACCAAAATTGAGCATCTCATACCACTTGACCATGGAGTTTCTCTCTATAAAAAGGATAATAAGGTTTAAAAAATATTCAGAATTTTTATACCCCGCCACACTGTAGTGGTGGGGTATTATGATATACCTTTCGGTGTCAGTCCGTCCGTCCGTCCGTGCTCACCATTTCCGATTGATAACTTGAGTATTTATTCACGGAATTTTTTTCAAATTTTGCATACATATTGTTATTGGCGATGAGTGATATGGGATTGTTAATGGGCAAAATCCGTCCATTTTTAAGAGGGTTACCGCCCTTGTTCTTATTGGAAAAATGGTTTCTGGCCTGTTATTCCTTTGCTGTCTGTGATATCTGAATGAAACTTCATAGATATGTTAAACATCATAGGTTACATATTGTGACCAAGGGCTGTCACTTTGACCATTCCAGTTCGTGAGTTATCCGCCCTTGATAGGTCTGAAAAATAGTTTCTGACCTGTAGTTCCTTTACTATAGGGAATATTTGAATGAAACTTCACAGATATGTTGAACATCAAAGGTTACATATTGTAACCAAGAGCTGTCACTCTGACCTTTCCAGTTCGTGAGTTATCCACCCTTGATATGTCTGAAAAATAGTTGTTGGCCTGTAGTTCCTTTACTGTTCATGATATTTGAATGAAACTTCACAGATATGTTGAACATCGAAGGTTAATATTGTTACCAAGGGCCATCACTCTGGCTTTTCCAATTCGTGTGTTATCTGCCCTTGATACACCTGAAAAATAGTTTCTGACCTGTAGTTCCTTTACTATAAGGAATATTTGAATGAAACTTTACAGATATGTTGAACATCAAAGGTTACGAATTGTGACCAAGGGCCGTCACTCTACCTTTCCAATTCATGAGTTATCTGCCCTCGATACGTCTGAAAATAGTTTTTGACCTGTAGTTCCTTTACTGTTTATGATATCTGAATGAAACTTCACAGATATGTCGAACATCAAAGGTTACACATTGTGACTAAGTACCGTCACTCTTACCTTTCCTGTTTGTGAGTTATCCTCTCTTGATAGGTTGAAAAATGTTTTTTGACATATAGTCCCTGTACTATATGGAACATCTAAATGAAACTTCACAGATATGTTGAACATCAAAGGTTACATATTTTGACTGAGAGCCATCACTCTGACCTTTCCAGTTCATGCGTTATCCACCCTTGACAGGTCTGAAAAATGGTTTTTGACCTGTAGTTCCTTTACTATAAGAATTATTTGAATGAAACTTCAGAGATATGTTGAACATCAAAGGTTACATATTGTGACTAAGAACCATCACTCAAACATTTCAAGTTTGTTAGTTTTCTACCAGTGATTGATCTGAAAATGGTTTTTGACCTGTTGTTCCCTTACTACATGGAATATTTGAATGAAACTTCACAGGTATCTTGAACATTAAAGGTAACATATTCGGACCAAGGACGGTCACTCGTACCTTTCCAGTTTATTAGTTATTTACCCTTGATAGTTCTGAAAAATGGTTTATGGCCTGTTGTTCCTTTTCTGTATGGAACATCTAAATAATATTTCACATGTATGTTGAAAGCTTACATTTTGTGAATAAGAATGGTCACTCCTACCTTTCCAGTTCATGAGTTATTTACCTTTGATAGTTCCTCTGCTTTTTGGAATATCTGAATGAAACTTCACAGATATGTTTAAAACCATAGAATAAGAAACAGAGTTTCTCAGCTCAAAGAAATGCTTTACTGCCTGATCTAAATCTACACTGGTCTGAATGCCCCTCATTGTTAAAAATCTCACAAGACTGCTACGTATGAGTGGTTTATTATACCCCCGACATACGGATTATGTCAAGGGGTATATAGTTTTCGTCATTCCGTCTGTCCGTCTGTCCGTCCTTTCCCATGAGAGGGTACTTATGTGGCTTAAAATCAGCATTTTTAATACTTTGGTGGCAAATCAGTTTTGTGGGGCCAGCCACGTATGCAACTATATATATATATATATATATATATATATATATATATATATATATATATATATATATATATATATATATATATATATATATATATATATATATATGAAATAAGGGGGGTAACCCGAACAAGTTAAAAAAATGCCACTTATTATTGCAACTCTTTAGGTCCATCAGTATGATACTCCCACATACTAAGGTGGCTAGGCCCATCACTCATGGAACATGTCCATACAGCTTGTGGCTTGTTCTTAAGTGGCTACTCCAATATAAACGTGTCATGTTTTCAGTGCCTCTTAATGCTGCCCAAAAGCTACTGTAAGGGGGATAATCCTGGTGCAATAACAAACAAATTCTCTTACATTTGGATTATTCGGTGTGAAGTATACAGTTAGCCACTTAAAAATATAGCCACATTAATTCATGGAAAGCATATTTGCCACTTAGAATTAGTAGCCGCATAATGTTTTTAGCCACAAAACGTATAGCCACCTAAATGGTCGTTCGTGGGTTAGTCCGTCCGGGTTTGCGTCCGTCCATAAACATTTGCGTTAAAGTTTTGCGTTAAGTTTTTAATGTTTGCTTATGTTTCCAATATCCTTTGATGGAGCCTGTTGATATGTGACTATGCATACATATATGTTCATGCAGAATAGCTGACATCATCTGGATGCTGCTGCTGACCAAAGGTTAAGGTCACAGACTTGAAGTTTTGCGTTAAGTTTATATTCTTCTTTTATATTTCAAGTATCCTTTGATGGAACCCTTTGATATTTGACTAGGGCTACTTTAAGGTTCATACAGAGTAGTTGACATCATCTGGGTGCTGCTGCTTACCAATGGTCAAGGTTTACTAATCTTGTACATACCATAACTTGGTAACCGTTTGGAATATCTTGACGGAACTTCATAGCAATATGCATTATCACAAGATGATTCAGGGCTCAGTCTAGAGGGAAAAGTGGGAGAAAAAGTCTCCCTAAGCTGACTGACCTCCCTTCTTTTGAGCTAAGAGAGAAGTCAAAGTGTATAAAACATACAGAAAATGCAACATTTGAAGTAAAACCTCCCTGAAATTCAGATAATGTCCCAAAACTTCTGCTTGTCTTAGAAACCTCCGCTGACCCATATCTGATGATGTGTTGCACAGAGGTTTCATTAAGAGCCAGGGGGTGGTACTTTCTCCTTCTACTCCTACATTTATCCCTTGCCTATATTTTAGAATTTGTATTGGAATTAAATGGAAAACATATAAAATCACCTGCATACTTCGCCTTGATCACCGGGTGCCAAAACTGTTAATGAAACAACTGGTTGCATGCAAGAATGGTTGCTTCCCCTAACATAATTTTGGAAAAACTACCCTTTGATTAGTTTTTTTCAGACTATTCCCAGTCACTTCAAATCTCCTTAACCCTTTGAAATATGTTAATGATACTTGGTAGGAATGTTTATAATAATGAGGCAATGTATAATGAGCAAGAATCACAACTCTGGCTTACTTACTTCCACATTTTCTGCCCTTGCATAAATTAACTTTGCTGTAACTCCTTAACGGTTTAAAATATTTTAACACAACTTGAAAAATGGTAATGTGTATATTGTCAAAGGAATGTATCAGGACCAAGACTGGTAACTGTGGTTTACCTAGTTTATGAATTATCTCCCTGGTTGGACTTAGTATTTTTCAACGTCTTACGCACTTCACATTGGAAATTGAAGCTGATCTTTAGCTCGCCTGAACAAAGTTCTCGAAGAGCTATTGTACTATCGTCGGCGGCGGTGGAGGCGTTAGTAAAATGTTAGTTTTACGTTAAAGTTTTTAAGATCCCATTGTTTCTAAACCTTTTGATCAATTCGAATTATATAGTCTTCGAGGATCTAACATGGGTGCTCATGTATTATTGAATTTATTAAACAAGTTTGGGAAAAAGATAAGATGCGAGGCTCTGCCGAGTTCCCCAATGAGTTTAATAAATTAAATAATACAGGAGCACGAATGCAAGATTCTATTTTTCACATGACACTAAAATGGCATTTTATGTGCAAGTTTTGCACTAAAACATCATGATTTCACCATGAGAAAACGCAACGTTTTATGGACGTCAACGCATAATGTTATGACGTAATTTGCATATATATTTAATCCACTAGTGGATTATTGTTTTTAATGCATGGCTTTAATACACTCTCAGATGCAACTTCATATGATAAATATAGTATGATGATAGATATTGGTACAAACTTTTATTTCCCCACCCCTGTTAATGACCTATCGGTTATGCGAGATCAGCTTTTTGTGCAAGGTATACTTGTGTAGTAAGAGGAGAAAAATCTGTAAAGAAAATTTTGTCGAGCGCCTGACTGGGAATCGATCTATCGACCCCGAGATTATTAAGTGAGCACACAACCGCTAGGCTTAAAGGTCCGGACCAGTTAAACTGGCCAGTTATACTCTGTATATACATATTTACACATCACTAATTCGCCGTACTACTTCACTCGTTACATAACAGTTGTTGTAGTAAACTACAAATTGTGACAATATACGTTACAATTCTAACCAATAAGCATGATCTAGAAGGGGGAGAATTAAGGAGAGGGGTGTGGGGGTAGCTTGAATTTTTAAATCTTAATTTTGCCCCAAAAAGTTCTGCAAGGACATAAAGGTAAAGGGCTCCCGTAACCTAGTGAACGAAGGTGCGTTGTGGTTAGAGGCCTGTTGTATCTTGGGCCCAACATATGTAAGGCAGAGCCCATCCTTCTCCTTTCTCTGCCTTAGGCCAAAAATAATCTTTATTAGGGCCCCGCCAGACGAAGTCTGCGGAGGCCCTATAGTAATCACCTTGTCCGTCCGTCCGTCCGTCAACATATCGTGTCCGCTCAATAACTCTAAAACCGTTAGAGATATTTTCACGAGACTTTACACAAATATAAAGCATCATCAGACGATGTGCAGAGAACAAAAACCATAACTCTGCCTACAATTGTTACTGAATTATGCCCTTTTGAACTTTTGAGTACAGAAATCGTGTCCGCTTCATAACTCTGAAACCGTTAAAGATATTTTCATGAGACTTGATACAAATGTATAGCATCATCAGACGATGTGCAGAGAAGAAAAACCATAACTCTGCCTACAATTTTTACTGAATTATGCCCCTTTGAAATTTTGAGTACAGAAATCGTGTCCGCTCCATAACTCTGAAACCGTAAAAGATATTTTCACGAGACTTGGTACAAATGTAAAGCATTATCAGACAATGTGCAGAGAACAAGAACCTTAACTCTGCCTACAATTTTTACTGAATTATGCCCCTTTGAAATTTTGAGTACAAAAATCGTGTCCGCTCCATTACTTTGAAACTGTTAAAGATATTTTCACGAGACTTGGTACAAATTTAAAGCATGATCATACGATGTGCAGAGAACAAGAACCATAACTCTGCCTACAATTTTTACTGAATTATGCCCCTTTTAAATTTTGAGTACAGAAATCGTGTCTGCTCCATAACTCTGAAGTCATGAAAGATATTTTCATGAGACTTAGTACAAATGTAGAACATGATCAGATGATGTGCAGAGAACAAAAATCATACCTCTGCCTACAGTATTTACTGAATAATGCCCCTTGAAAATTGTGAGTGCCGAAATCGTGTCCGCTTCATAACTCTGTAACCTTTAAAGATATTTTCACGAGACTTCGTGCAAATGTAAAGCATCATCAGTCAATATGCAGAGAACAACAACCATAATTCTGCCTTCACTATTTACTGAATTATGCCCCTTTGTATTTTTGAGTACAGAAATCGTATCCAGTTCATAACTCAGAAACTGTTAGAGATATATTCACGAGACTAGATACATATGTAAAGCGTCATCAGACGATGTGCAGAGAATAAGAACCATAACTCGGCCTACATTTTTTACTGAATTATGCCCATTTGTAATTTTGAGTACAGAAATCTTGTCCGCTCTTTAACTCTGAAACGGTTAGAGATATTTTCACAAGACTTGGTACAAATGTAAAGCATCATCAGGTAATGAGCAGAGAACAAGAATTCTAACTCTGGATACATTTTGTACTGAATTATGCCCCTTTGTAATTTTAAATATAGAAATCAGGTCCGCTCTATAGCTTTAAAACCACCAATGATATTTTCATAAAACTTGTACATAATATAAAGCATCATCAGACAATATGCAGAGAATAAGAACTGTCACTCCATCTACATTTTTTACAGAATTTTTCCTCTTGCTAGTTTACATGCTAGAAAACGTGTTTGCTCTCTAACTGTAAAACTGTTTAAGATATTTGCACAAAACTTGGTGCAAATATAAACATCATCAGACAATGTTCAGAGAAAAAGAACCATAACTACAACTTCCCTTTGTTATTTTAGGTATGGAAATCTGGTCTGCTGTATAACTTTAAAGCCTTTGAAGATATTTTTATAAAACTTGGTACAAATATAAAGCATCATTAGATGATCTGAAGGTGTGCAGAATGCAAGAATGGTAACATCAGTTTCCTGCCTCACAGAGTTGTTGGCCATGCTTTAATCAATCATAATTGTGTATTTTGCCCATATCTTAATGACACTGCCAGAGGCTTAATTTCAAACAACATATTTAATATGAAGGAACAGCATGATAATAGAAGGCTGGTATTGTTATTTCTGGTCGGGCACATACGACTTAAATGTCATCAATAGTTTAATAAAGGCGGGGCCCTTTGAGTTACCATGTTTCTAGTTTTTGTTTGCAACTGCCCACCTACTACCTACCTTAAACCTCCCTACTCCCAAATTTTTTTGGCCATTTGGGCCAGCATTTTTTTTTTTTGTTTTTGAAACTTTTATGGGAAATTTACTATGATCATTGTAAATTGTAAGACAAACAGGCCTGAGCAAACAGTGCAGACCTGGGTAATACTCCTCTCCAGATGATCCGGGTCTACATGATCTGGGTCTACTCTGGTTTCCTTTCCACTAGCACATTATAGGTACTCCATTTATAGGTAAATTAGGTTTGTTCATCTTGTAAGATGCTGTTATCTGAGTATGTAATTTGGGTAATCAATATAATATTTTAACAAGTTCTGTAGCATTTGGGCTGCCTTTACAATTAGCAGGAATTAAAAAAAAATGAAAGACAAACTACCTACCCTAAGAAATTACCTTTGGTCGACAACAGTTACTGCAAACAAACTTTTATTCATATGTGACCTTATCTTTCCCTGATTCGAAAAAGGTACCCATTTACTGATGGGTTGATAAAGAGTTTTCAAGAAGTTGGCTGACCAAACTGGATTTGAACCTGTGACCTTCCAGATGTCAGCCTAGCGTTCTCAGACAGAGAGAAGTTTTGTGACATTTTCTGAATTTCGGAAAAGTTTTATCCCGAATTTCGGTTTTTCCTATATGTTTATACATTTTGACTTCTCCCTCGGCTCAAAATAGGAAGAAGCCAGTCTGCTTAGGGGGCTATTTGACCTTTTTCTCCCTCTAGGCTGGCCCCTGCCTTCTGTACCAAAATTGAGCATCTCATACCACTTGACCATGGAGTTTCTGTCTCTAAAAAGGATAATAAGGTTTAAAAAATATTCAGAATTTTTATACCCCGCCACACTGTAGTGGTGGGGTATTATGATATACCTTTCGGTGTCAGTCCGTCCGTCCGTCCGTGCTCACCATTTCCGATTGATAACTTGAGTATTTATTCACGGATTTTTTTCATATTTTGCATACATATTGTTTTTGGCGATGAGTGATATAGGATTGTTAATGGGCAAAATCCGTCCATTTTTAAGAGGGTTACCGCCCTTGTTCTTATTGGAAAAATGGTTTCTGGCCTGTTATTCCTTTACTGTCTGTGATATCTGAAAGAAACTTCATAGATATGTTAAACATCATAGGTTACATATTGTGACCAAGGGCTGTCACTTTGACCATTCCAGTTAGTGAGTTATCCGCCCTTGATAGGTCTGAAAAATAGTTTCTGACCTGTAGTTCCTTTTCTATAAGGGAATATTTGAATGAAACTTCACAGATATGTTGAACATCAAAGGTTACATATTGTAACCAAGAGCTGTCACTCTGACCTTTCCAGTTCGTGAGTTATCCACCCTTGATATGTCTGAAAAATAGTTGTTGGCCTGTAGTTCCTTTACTGTTCATGATATTTGAATGAAACTTCACAGTTATGTTGAACATCGAAGGTTACATATTGTTACCAAGGGCCATCACTCTGGTTTTTCCAATTCGTGTGTTATCTGCCCTTGATACATCTGAAAAATAGTTTCTGACCTGTAGTTCCTTTACTATAAAGAATATTTGAATGAAACTTTACAGATATGTTGAACATCAAACTGTTTTTGACCTGTAGTTCCTTTACTGTTTATGATATCTGAATGGAACTTCACAGATATGTCGAACATCAAAGGTTACACATTGTGACTAAGTACCGTCACTCTTACCTTTCCTGTTTGTGAGTTATCCACTCTTGATAGGTTTGAAAAATGTTTTTTGACATGTAGTTAAAAGTATGCAAAGACCAGGAACTGAAACAATCAAAATCCAAATCCAGCCCTCAAACCATAGTTGGAAACAACTAAGATTACAAATAATCAAGAACAGAGAACATATGGCCAACCGAGTGAGCAGCTTGTTCCCAAAAGGTGGCCACTCAGCAACTCAAACCGAACCAACACTAATAATAACATACATAAGGTAAAACATCACAGAAACTCTGACACCAAAAACAGGCAACAAAGAACCACAACAGAACTACCGCCTTGGAACGGTCAGTAATGAATTACTGGGGGGCTTAAATCGATTTTACAGGCCCAACCTCACCCTCAGTTTCTGAAGTGGTACAAAACATTTATTTGGTTGTTCGGTTCGCATGATAACCCTCTAACTCGTCAATGAATCATCACGGTAAACACATAAATCAAATTTCAACACCATGAAGAAGCAAAGACGAGGACTCAACAGATACAACAGGCCGTCAGACAGGTGGAGATCCCTGTCCTGCCAAACAACCCAACTGGAAATCTGAAGCAAAAGAAGGTCACCAGTTGAGCCCCGGTGGACCAAGCAACAGACAAAAAGGCTCCGGTCCCAACCAGCTAAAATATATAGCTTTAGGTCGGGGCCATCATAGAGTCTGACGACCGATCCCCCGGTGTGCAATAAAAGAGTGCAGCAAAGCTATCAACCGTGATTGGGTTAAACACTAAGCATGCAGACTGTCGCATAACATTTAAATTATAGCCAATACGTTTGTGACGTATTATTATTTTTCGGAATTGATCAGAAAAATCAGTCCTACCCTTAATCTTTTTGAATTTGTATACTAAGTCACCATAAAATTCTGGTTCCGATAGGCCTTGGTGTAAAAGAAATTTTAATCCGACATCAAATTTTGAAACCAATTCATGGTGTCTGCAATAGAATTTAGAAAAAGCCTTTCTAAGTCCCTGTACTATATGGAACATCTAAATGAAACTTCACAGATATGTTGAACATCAAAGGTTACATATTTTGACTGAGAACCATCACTCTGACCTTTCCAGTTCATGCGTTATCCACCCTTGACAGGTCTGAAAAATGTTTTTTGACCTGTAGTTCCTTTACTATAAGAATTATTTGAATGAAACTTCAGAGATATGTTGAACATCAAAGGTTACATATTGTGACTAAGAACCATCACTCAAACATTTCAAGTTTGTTAGTTTTCTACCAGTGATTGATCTGAAAATGGTTTTTGACCTGTTGTTCCCTTACTATATGGAATATTTGAATGAAACTTCACAGGTATCTTGAACATTAAAGGTAACATATTCGGACCAAGGACGGTCACTCGTACCTTTCCAGTTTATTAGTTATTTGCCCTTGATAGTTCTGAAAAATGGTTTATGACCTGTTGTTCCTTTTCTGTATGGAACATCTAAATAATATTTCACAAGTATGTTCAAAGCTTACATTTTGTGAATAAGGATGGTCACTCCTACCTTTCCAGTTCATGAGTTATTTACCTTTGATATTTCCTCTGCTATTTGGAATATCTGAATGAAACTTCACAGATATGTTTAAAACCATAGAATAAGAAACAGAGTTTCTCAGCTCAAAGAAATGCTTTACTGCCTGATCTAAATCTACACTGGTCTGAATGCCCCTCATTGTTAAAAATCTCACAAGACTGCTATGTATGAGTAGTTTATTATACCCCCGACATAGGAAGTATGTCAAGGGATATATAGTTTTCGTCATTCCGTCTGTCCGTCTGTCCGTCCTTTTCACAAGAGGGTACTTATGTGGCTTAAAATCAGCATTTTTAATACTTTGGTGGCAAATCAGTTTTGTGGGGCCAGCCACGTATGCAACTATATTTGGATATATATATATATATATACGAAATAAGGGGGGTAACCCAAACAAGTTAAAAAAATGCCACTTATTATTGCAACTCTTTAGGTCCATCAGTATGATACTCCCACATACTAAGGTGGCTAGGCCCATCAGTCATGGAACATGTCCATACAGCTTGTGGCTTGTTCTTAAGTGGCTACTCCAATATAAACGTGTCATGTTTTCAGTGCCTCTTAATGCTGCCCAAAAGCTACTGTAAGGGGGATAATCCTGGTGCAATAACAAACAAATTCTCTTACATTTGGATCATACGGTGTGAAGTATACAGTTAGCCACTTAAAAATATAGCCACATTAATTCATGGAAAGCGTATTTGCCACTTAGAATTAGTAGCCGCATAATGTTTTTAGCCACAAAACGTATAGCCACCTAAATGGTCGTTCGTGGGTTAGTCTGTCCGGGTTTGCGTATGTCCGTAAACATTTGCGTTAAAGTTTTGCGTTAAGTTTTTAATGTTTGCTCAGGTTTCCAATATCCTTTGATGGAGCCTGTTGATATGTGACTATGCATACATATATGTTCATGCAGAATAGCTGACATCATCTGGATGCTGCTGCTGACCAAAGGTTAAGGTCACAGACTTGAAGTTTTGCGTTAAGTTTATATTCTTCTTTTATATTTCAAGTATCCTTTGATGGAACCCTTTGATATTTGACTAGGGTTACTTTAAGGTCCATACAGAGTAGTTGACATCATCTGGATGCTGCTGCTTACCAAAGGTCAAGGTTTACTAATCTTGTACATACCATAACTTGCTAACCGTTTGGAATATCTTGACGGAACTTCATAGCAATATGCATTATCACAAGATGATTCAGGGCTCAGTCTAGAGGGAAAAGTGGGAGAAAAAGTCTCCCTAAGCTGACTGACCTCCCTTCTTTTGAGCTAAGAGAGAAGTCAAAGTGTATAAAACATACAGAAAATGCAAAATTTGGAGTAAAACCTCCCTGAAATTCAGATAATGTCCCAAAACTTCTGCTTGTCTTAGAAACCTCCGCTGACCCATATCTGATGATGTGTTGCACAGAGGTTTCATTAAGAGCCAGGGGGTGGTACTTTCTCCTTCTAGTCCTACCTTTATCCCTTGCCTATATTTTAGAATTTGTATTGGAATTAAATGGAAAACATATAAAATCACCTGCATACTTCGCCTTGATCACCGGGTGCCAAAACTGTTAATGAAACAACTGGTTGCATGCAAGAATGGTTGCTTCCCCTTACATAATTTTGGAAAAACTACCCTTTGATTAGTTTTTTTTTCAAACTATTCCCAGTCACTTCAAATCTCCTTAACCCTTTGAAATATGTTAATGATACTTGGTAGGAATGTTTATAATAATGGGGCAATGTATAATGAGCAAGAATCACAACTCTAGCTTACTTACTTCCACATTTTCTGCCCTTGCATAAATTAACTCTGCTGTAACTCCTTAACGGTTTAAAATATTTTAACACAACTTGAAAAATGGTAATGTGTATATTGTCAAGGGAATGTATCAGGACCAAGACTGGTGACTGTGGTTTACCTAGTTTATATATTATCTCCCTGGTTGGACTTAGTATTTCTCAACGTCTAAGGCACTTCACATTGGAAATTGAAGCTGATCTTTAGCTCGCCTGAACAAAGTTCTCGAAGAGCTATTGTACTACCGTCGGCGGCGGTGGAGGCGTTAGTAAAATGTTAGTTTTACGTTAAAGTTTTTAAGATCTCATTGTTTCTAAACCTTTTGACCAATTCGAATTATATAGTCTTCGAGGATCTAACATGGGTGCTCATGTATTATTGAATTTATTAAACGAGTTTGGGAAAAAGATAAGATGCGAGGCTCTGCCGAGTTCCCCAATGAGTTTAATAAATCAAATAATACAGGAGCACGAATGCAAGATTCTATTTTTCACATGACACTAAAATGGCATTTTATGTGCAAGTTTTGCACTAAAACATCATGATTTCACCATGAGAAAACGCAACGTTTTATGGACGTCAACGCATAATGTTATTACGTAATTTGCATATATATTTAATCCACTAGTGGATTATTGTTTTTAATGCATGGCTTTAATACACTCTCAGATGCAACTTCATATGATAATTATAGTATGATGATAGATATTGGTACAAAATTTTATTTTCCCACCCCTGTTAATGACCTATCGGTTATGCGAGATCAGACTTAGAAATTTTATGTTAAAGATTTTAAGACACCAGAGTTCCTAAACCCTTTGATTGTTTTGAAGTATGTTCAGTATAAAAATGATAAATATTGATCCAAAATTTTATTCAGCAACATCCCCACCCTTGGTCATGACCCATAGGTCGAGGTCATTGACTCAGAAGTTTTGAAATAATCCATACCTGAAACAATGAGTACCGGTAGTAAGATTGCTGATATTTACTGAGTAGCTGCAAAGTTTTCTAATTGTTTTTATTATTGATTTTCAGACACAGTCTTGACAGTAAATTCACTACAGACCAGGTTAAAATAAGACACCAAAATCTGAAGGGTCGTTGTAAGAAATTTATTGATATTGCATAAATTCAAAACTGCCATAGCTGAAATAACATAATCTAAATGCCAATTCCAACAATATGGAATACACAGATGACACTGACACACATTTTGATCAGTACCTTTTCTTTCACATAGTTCCTGGAAATTCCACAGAAATGACATCAAAATCTTTGATCAGATTACTTGATGTAAGAGTGACCAGTTGTTGCACATGCTACTTTGCATGAGTTCCCATGAGCTGGCTCAGGTTCAAGAGAAAAATCGCTGCACGACAACATCAAAATATGTTCATATTACCCACAGTATGCAATCTGCAATGGGGTATATAGTTTTATCATTTAACGTCGCTGTTATTCAGTGGATAAAGTCGTGTCATAAAAACAATTAATTGTAAGATAACACGTGTAATAATATTCACTTTGGCCCATACAAGTAATTTCATTGACAGTCACGGTGTCAGCAATGCATTTTCTCATTGAAATAGTGTTCATTTTGAAGGCTGTAAAATCCCATCTTGAAGGGTCATCTGATAAACAGAATCTTTCTCTTGTGGACATCTCATATGAAATTTAAGAAACTTGCTGAAGGCTCGTTTCATGAATTTAATATGAAACGACACTTGTGTAAGATCCTGTATTTTCCTGTATTTGTGATTTCATGTAATTACATCAAATATTTTGGTGTTTTCGGTTGCTCTTATCTTTGTTCTTTTGATACCATTGTCCTTGCATGAGAAAAAAGATGCAACTAAATGTTGCCCTTGGATAGGGCTAGGGATAAATAATTAGGACATGAAAATTTTAACTATGTCGGAAGTATGTTTTAGAAGTTTTTTAATGATGATATACCCTGTAAGTAACTGCCAAATTTACAACTTTGCTTTACAACTGCATAAATATCCAGGCTATTACTCGAAAATTTCTTGATTCTTGAAGTACCATTTATCTGCTGGCATCCAGACAGGCGCCTGATTTTGGCGTACCAAAGGTCAAGGACCTGCTTAGCTCGCAACGGGTGTGTGATGAAACGGACAGGGTATTTTTAGGTCACCTGAAGCAAAGGCTGGATGTAAGGTAATAGGATAGGCCGGCTCTGTTGTCGTCCGTCTTTATCCGCCCCTCAACAATTTCGAACAAATTCTCCTGTGACAGCACTGGGAAAGATTATAATCAAATTTCATATGTAGCCTTCAGAGGTCATGGGAACAAAAAGTTGTTCAAATAGTCCTGGTCATATGATCACATGGCCGCCACGCCCATATACGATAAAAACCTTTAAGAATACTGTTTTCTTTCCAGAATCAGTTTGCTTCTGCTTGATAATGTTGGAAGGTCCATTAAGTAATAGTTATACCATGGTTTGTCAGCCTGTACAAGGAGATAATCCACAAGCGTTAGCGTACAGGCTGACAAACCATGGTATAACTATTTTTATACCACCCTTACCAATGTAGACCTTTCTATTGAGAAATATTTCGTACTTAAGTTTGTATTTTCTGGCAAGGGTGGTATAATAAAATATTGTTGATTCTGTTCCAGTTCACAACAAAGCTACAGATTTGAAACGACCAGCAACTGGTGGTGGACCTCCCCACAAGTTTAACGAAGTGGAGCAGTTCATGTTTGCAGATTTGGAGGGAAGGCTAAATCTCGATAGAATGATGGCTATGACATATGTACTGATATGTTACTAATTAGAGAATATTTAAGGCCTAGTAATGCTCATTGTGGCACCTGCTTCAGCAAGGTGCTATACAGGTACCAAGTTTTGGTCTGTCAGTCATTCTGTTTGCATTGCGTTGACCCTGGCATTAAGATCTCTTCTCCGAAGACATTGCTGCCATAGTTCTCAAATTTCATATAGAGTCTGGCAAGACAACAGGGCTCCAGATTACAGAAATTCAGCCTGGTCTGGAATTCAAGATTGGCACTATTAGTAAAAATAGCAAAACAACAAAATCTCCCTGTTCTCTAGAACAACTGGGTATTTTTAGCTCAAGTTTTGCATGGAACATAGTAGAACTATGTTTCTGGAAACTGATGCTTAAACAGATTCTTGTTGCACACTTTAAACTCTTGAAACAAACAGATCATACAAGTACCAGATTTTTGTACAAATGCAATCGAAATTTAACTGGATTATTTTGATTATAAACTTTCTTGCTACCTTTGAAACGTCATGTCACCACAAAATACTATGTACTGGTAGTCTATGACAGCCTTAGGATCCTGACTATTTGCTTTTATGTATAGTTTGGCAGTTTGAAATGGGAACCAGAATGCAAATAAATCAGTCTCATAGAGTGGAACAAGACTTGGCACTGCAAAATAACAGCCTTGCCTGACCCATATCTATTAGGCTGATCCCCATATGTATTTTAAGGGTCATATATTTCTGTTTGATGGGATACTGAATCATTCAGTAGATCATTTCTATTACTTGTCAAGGCTCATGTAAGATTTTCTATTTTTCTAATGAAGCAATACCATTACAAGGCCCAGATGAGATGGAGAATGAGTCTACCCAGGATATTATACAAGGTAAATAACATGGCTGGTGAGAATTACGGCACCTTGCCAAAAGTGAGTCAAACTATAAGTTTCCATTGACTTCAGAGCATTTAGAAGTGTGCTGTAAATTTTATCATGCATCTGCTACAAAACTCACCTGATAACAAGGGTATGATAACATGATGTGATCTCATGTCACTGAAGATCTGCGCATGGGGGACTGTAATCGGTCAATGGTTTAGAAGCTATATACTGACGCTGGCGGTGATAATAACATTCAGTTGGTAAGATGACGTCACCAACTTAGGTCATAACGCATTAGCAACATCAGCACGTTCGAACAAAACTGCTTTGACTCTCTTTATGCCTTAAAATCTTCTAAAGAGGTCCTGGGTTCGATACCGGTCTGGCCACATACTTTCGTTTCTCCTTCAGCTGATTCAAGAAGGGCAGTTGTCAGTTACTGGCGAAAGTATGTGCACTTAGTTTTGGTTAACCCCTTAGGAGGTCTAAACCTGCCCAGGAATAGTGTGTTTAGGTTAACTGACCGTCCGGACATGACCATAGTTGTTTACCATGGACGTTGAGCAACAAATCAATCAATCAATCAGACGCCCTTTTTACGGTATTTTGAGCCGTTGGGTCTGTTTTATGTTATGTGTAAGAAAAGCAATGCTTTAATATGAATATATCAACATTATTGCTGTATTTTATAAGCTTAGGTTTAGTATGACTAATGAAAAAACATATGATTTCCATTTGCAAGTTCTGCTCATCACATGACGTCGCTGTTATTCAGTGGATAACTTCGTGTCATAAAAATCCTAAGACCACCCGGGTAATAACACTTTGGCGCGTATACGTAACGCCATTGACAACATCCGTCAAGCAATGCTTTTTCTTATTGACATAATGTCATTTTGAAGGCGATAAAACCCCATGCTTTAAAATTTTTAGCGATAGGCAATGAGACAAAATGTATATGTTTACAGTAAGGTGTCAGGCGGGCTATACGACAGTTGTTTGTCTTTTTTTTCTAGTAGTGCCCTTTCAACAAGAAGCAGTAGCTGGAGATTTTGGAGCCACCTTGGAGTGTGAGTCTTATTCTTGTAGGTTGAAGAAGGTTGCCATACTTTGGAAGTAACAGTAATTTTCAGCCCACCAGTAGCCGAGCTATTGCACTACCCTCGTTGGCGGTATACAATAGATATTGGTCTGAAATTTTATTCAGTCACATCTGCACACCCTGTTTATGACCTGTTGGTCAAGGTTACGGACTTAGAAGTTCAATGTTAAAGTTTTATGTTAAAGGTTTTAAGATTTGATAGTTTCAGAACCCTTTAATTGATTTGAATTATTAGCTCACTTGAGCATTTAGGCTCATAGGTGAGCTTATAGTATAGCCAGGGTTTCCACCGTCCATCCATCGTCAGTCATCAAGAAATTTTTAAACATCTCTGAAACCACTGGGGTGATTGTAGCCATATTTCATATGGAGCCTGCCTATATGGGTGGGGGGATGAAAGTTTGTTCCCAGGGTCAAGGTCACATGACTAAATGGCCTCCACGCTCATACATGGTAAAAAGCCTTCAAAAATCCCTTTGAAACCTGGTATGTAGCTTCAGGCATTTGAGCTTATCTTAGTTTATACAAATGATGACCGTATGTTGACCTTCACCTAATTTACAACACCGCCTATTTTGGAACAATTTGCTTTCATATGGGAAAATGCTTAAGCAGTGAATTTCTCAGAAACAGGGAGTTGATCAGATTTTGGTGACCTTGACCTCATTTTCAAGGTCACAGGAGGATTGTGAAGATTTTACTGAAGTTGATATATATCTCATTAGCGTTTGGCTTGATTTCCACTTTACTTCCATAGATATACATGTACTTTTGGGAAAATCACAAGAGTTTACTGTGGTTTAATTTTGTTGACCCCATTTCGAATGTCAAAAAGCCCCTTTGTTGAATTTGGCATTTTTCCAGCTTTTGAACCGTTTCACCGAGAACCCTAACTTTTGGTATACTATTAATATTTGATGTGCTGATCATTTTGATGTTGGTTGCATTATGATGCTTTATTATTGACAGAGTTATTTCCCTTTTCTCATCTGTATAAAACATTATTATGGGTGGTCTGTTTCTCAAGAACAATAACAGCTGGGGCCTAGACATTTCAATTGTGGATAGAGCATGAAAAATACGCGGACCAGTATTTTTTTTCTTGTCCTTCTGCCATGTACTTACAGAATTATGCCCCTTTTTTGAAAAATTACATGAAAAGTTGTTCCCAAAATCCTGGGAATGTCATTTGAGTTAGGATGCTCACATTTGGCATACTGCTAGGAGCTAAGGTGTAGATCACCTGATTAACATTTGGGCGAATTCTGTCAAAAATGACTGAATTATGCCCCTTTGTTGAATTTGGCATTTTTCCAACTTTTGAACACTGGTCAGTGTTATTGTCATATCTCAGAGTATTTTAGGGGTTTAATTAATTCTTAGGATAAATGTTTATTCTGACACTGCAGTTAATATCATTTCATTTGGTCTGTCTTGAACATGCTCTTGTTAAATCAAACTCCTGTAAGGCAGACTTAAAATTGCCTTCTGAAAAGTGTTGTTTCATTAGAGAAGAGACAAATTATATAAAGTTAAAGCTAGGTTTGGTTAAAGTTAAGCTAGGTAGAAAGAAAAACAAAATAATGAAGCATTCAAAGAAATTTGTTTTGATAGGTTCATAGATTCAGCAAAATTGTGGTATCTAATGAAATAATTACCTATGAGATGTTCAAAGGGCTTAGCTGCTTGAGATACAAAATACAGAAACTTAACCAAGATTCCCCTAAATACTGGGACACCACAAGATTTTGCAGTTCAAAACATTTCATTAGGTCCAGAAACGTATGAACAATGTGACAGGGTAATTGAAAAACCATATTGGAATAGTCTGAGCTGAAACTCTTCTGTCCCAATATTTAGTGTAATTATGGTACTTAGATGAAGCCTTTTACCAGGACTTCAGATGTTAAGGAGAGTATCTGATGGCAAATCTGGGATAATTTTTCTTGTTTTTCCCAAGAAGTCCAGGTTGTGACCTCTTATTAGAAATGCCTTGGTGAAGTGCTTCTAATGAGAGAACACAACATATCAGAGCTCTAGGTAAGAGGGAATAGTTGATAATAAGTAGTAATAATTTTTTTTATCTTTCATTGACACCATATGTTGCGAACCTTCATCTTAACTGTCATGTTGAGACATTCAGATGAGGGGTCACAGTTTATGTTTTTATGGAGAATTAAAAAAGAATTAACTCTAATTATCACCAAATACTCCCTCTTATCGACGGTTCTACATATGTTTGATTAGGAGGCATTATCAGATACCTTTTTTTATCAGGGATAATGTAAATTTACCCTTTCTCAGTATTCACATACTGAGTATATGTACACAAATAACTATGTTTTTGAACTTTTACATGCTTCAGTTAAGAAACAATTTTTACTTGTCCGTGAATTATCGCTGGTACAAACCCATGTTGTTGGAGGGAAGATCACAAAATATTAATTCATGACGGCGAAGTTTGAGTGACTTATTATTTCTATCTGACTGACAACATGTATTAATCAGCGATAATTTATTGGTAAGAAAAATATTGTTTTGATGATGACATTGAGAAAAAACATGTTTCATGATGTACCGTCCAACAACATGTGTTAATCAGCGTTAATTCACAAGTAAGGGGAAAAATCTTAAATAATCTATTCAGTTTCATATGAACTAAATTATGCCGTATAACCTAATAACAGCCTAACACTCTGTTTTGATTTGATTTTTTTGCTGGTAACACTTGCAGTAAGGCACCTTTTCACATGTAGTGACTTAAGTGGATGTCGATATCCCTCTGAAAACTTAGGCTTTTGTCAACATACTCAAGATAATTTTGTTCACACCGGAAGAACATAAATTAACTTTATAGTATATGGATACACTTCCATATTTTTGTTGCCATACATGAAAATACAAAGGGAATAACTTTTATAACTTCCATGTGCTTCCCTCGACACCAAAACTGTTCCAAAAATGGTCTACATTTTAAGAAAGAACTTTCTTCCTTGGAACAAATTCTTTCCTTAAAGACAAAAATCCCACTGAGAAGGAAGGCAAAATGGAACTAGAGTTGCTTCCCCCTAAAAGTGTATTAATTCAACTTAATGATTCAGTGCAGATAGCTCATAAGCCTAGACAGAGTTGTATTATTATTCCTCGGTAATCAAACTTTTAAAGTCCATGAGCAAGTTCAAGAGTTATGGCCAATTCTGACAAAGCAACAGCAGACATTCCAAGGACAGATTACACATAAACCACGATAGGTGGAGTTGTCGTTGTTTGTCACATAAAAGCCTAGTAAGGTCAACGTATGAGGTGACTCTGTTGTATTTGCTTTTGGAAATCGCTGGTTCGTTAGATCAGTAGGCCAGCACTTAACCCACTGAGCTATCGGGGGTCTTGGACATAAAGCAATAACACAACAACATTGATTTAAATAACTTGAGCATAATTCTTTTTTTTGAGAAAGTCCGAAGTTCCTGTTGACAGAATTTCAGTTTGTAATGCCAATGAAAAATTGCCGGACCAAGGCATACACTGTTTGCCATGCGCCAATAGCAATGACATCATTAATCTGTTACCATGGCAACTGTGAGTTCATATTGATGTCAAAGTGACGTCATCCAGACATCATTCCGCCAACATACTATGCACAGCAGTTGGTTATTCCATAGTTGCTATGGTAACAGATCTATGATGTCAGTGGTATAGTAGCATGGAATACAATGTACACCATTATCCTATCGAATTATAAGTGAGATGCTACCTGAAATTCATACAACAGAAAAATGTGATTTTTTCAAACATATTATTCATTCCCAAATAATTTAATTCTTGGTTTGATCTAGAAATAGGTCTGTGCAATGTGGTTCCTAATTGCCTTTCCATCTTGGATTCCTTCTACTGTAATGGAAACTGAAGGCTCAGTGTCATCATTACTGCTGCACATTCTTAAGTCTGAAGTTGGAACAATGTCTTTACAGTCAATTCCGATATTATGCAGAACTGCAGAACAAACACTTATTGTACACGCCATAATCTCACTGCTCCTTACTTCACAATGTAATATGGCAAATCGTCTCTTAAGAATTCCAAAGGTTTGCTCTATGAGCGCTCTTGTTTTAGATAATGCACTATTAAATTGAATTTGATGATCATCTGAAGGGTTTATAAATGGCGTCATTAAATAGCTCTTCCAAGGGTAGCCAGAATCTCCCAGTAATAGTCCATCGCAGTTACCTGATTAAAATAGAACAATACATGTAGACATATATAAACATAACAAGCGAATGCTTTGAATTTGTATATCCACAAAATGGTTACTATTGGTTTATAGTTTATGTTTAATAAAGTTCAATCACCGGTTACTTAAACAACACTAGTGAATTTTAAATCAATTTCAGGGCAAAAACTTGTACATTAATTAGGCTATTCTGACTAGCTTCTGTCAGCATCACCATAGTGCTGCATTTTAGTTTCATATTTTTTTTTCCATTTGGACACTAGTTATGGTTAATTTGTAGATTCTGCATTATATTAAAAGGGCACATTCATCAGGACTGATGTTGTTGTGACAAAACTTGAAGTGCACTGCCCTGTAATTGTCACAGGCTCCAATTAGTGTCTGGCAGCATACTAAGATGTGGCAGGCACATTTCAGCTCGGTGCCTTTCCACTGGTTGGACAGTTATAAAAGTTACATAATACACTATCTTTCACTAAATTCTATTAATTATGCTGATAATAGACTCTTATTTCAAACTGCAATAATAGTCACCCAAGTTGGAAGACAGGAGTCGGTAGGGTCTAACCCAGTCACCATGACCTTTCTGGTTGGATGATAATAAAATTTACACAGAATTTAGTACAAGTCTGTTTCAGCTATGAAATTTAAATTGTGATTTTTTTACCAGAAAAGTTAACGAAACTTTTGTGATATGGTTCTTAGTAGATACAGTCATACTATATACTTACTGTATCTAAGTATTAGAACAACTCCTTGGTTTACTTTAAACTTCCAAAATTTGCATTTTCAAGTAAGTAGCAAAACAAAAATCAGTAGTGTAGTGGATAACATGCAAAACTACTAATCCAGGGATCCCAAGATCGATACCCCGCTCCTCCGGTCTTTTGGATGAGACTTTAAACCGAGGTTCCGTCTCCGTACGACCGTGTTGTTGGTGGGACGTTACACCCGAGTTCACTCACTCACTAATATCTTATGTTAATAGTGACTCTGAGAATGTATTTGTGTTCATTGTTTGTCTACATTGTCATGTTATGCCATTGATTATACTGTCATATGCCATTGATTATGTAGTATTTGTATGCTCATTGGCTTTAAAACCTATTGGAATTTTGAAAAAAATGTGTTCTGTTTTAGTCCACCGACTTAATTTACATGGTTCAGTGATTTTTATACGCCCGTTTCGAAAAAACGGACGTATTATGTCGTGGTGTTGTCCGTCCGTCCGTCCGTCCGTAAACATTTTTGTGCGCGCCATAACTCAGTAACCATTTGGGATTTCTTCATGAAATTTGGTAGGCATGTGTATTAGGCTGGGGAACGTGTCGCGTACAAGAATGGTTGCTCCTCCTTCCTTAGTTTCCAAGTTATGCCCCTTTGATTAAAATTTTCCCTGCAAGTCTTGTGCGCGCCATAACTAGATAACCGTTCGTGATATCTTCATGAAACTTCATAGCAATGTGTATGAAGTCCCAACGGTGTGCCGCGTTCACAAATGGCTGCTCTACCTTGCTTCGTTTTAGAGTTAATCTCTTTCATTAGTTCTGATAGGCTATTTTGTGTATATTTATCTCGTACTATATATTGTCAGGGGAGAATAGTAGAACAAAAAATGGTATATCTAGTATATTTAGGTTATCTCCTTTGTTCCACTTTGACAAGCAACTTTTACAACAGTATTTGATGTGTTTTGAATATTTAAAATAATGTTGCAATCATAATTATACCCCCGCTTTGAAAAAGTGGGGGTATACAGGTTTACATCTGTCCGTCCGTCCTTCCGTCTGTCCGTCTGTCCTTCCGCCCCCTTTTAATCAAATTTTTCATCAAAGATTTCTTCACAACCATATAAGCTAGACTGGTCATATTTGGCATAAAGGTTGATGACGACATGTTGTACTGTGGGATTGAGAACCAGCCTTCTCCTGCTTATTCTTCCCTGTATTTGTTCAATTTTCTTTCTTTCCATACTTTGAATAATGAAATTTTACGTCAAAGATTTCTCTACAACCATGCAAGCTAGAGTAGTCATATTTGGTATGCAGGTTGATGACGACATGTTATATCGTGGGATCGAGAACCAGCCTTCTCCTGCTTATTCTTCCCTGTATTTATCCAATATTCTTTCTTTCCATACTTTGAATAATAATTTTTTGCGTCAAAGATTTCTCCACAACCTTGCAAGCTAGAGTAGTCATATTTGGTATGCAGGTTAATGATTACGTACTGTATTGTGGGATTGAGAACCAGCCTTCTCCTCTTGATCTTCCCTGTATTTGTCCGATTTTCTTTCTCTCTTTACTTTGAATAATGTAATCTTTTGTAACAGATTTCACAGCAACCATTCATATTTGGTATATATGGTAACAATGATTACTCTCTCTCTCTCTCTCTCTCTCTCTCTCTCTCTCTCTCTCTCTATGCCTTTTGTTACGAAAATAACACCATTTGATTTAAGCAGTTAAGCGGGGGTATAGTCAGATTCGCCAATAGTTCTACTTAATTATAGAGTGGTTGCCTCTGTTTGTCTGCCTGTCTATCCTTTTGTAGACAATTTTGTTCATTCTGTAACTCCTTTAGGACATTGAAACGGGCGTATTATGCACCGCTTGCGAAGTCCTTGTTCCTTATGTATTGGTCGCTTCTTTGTGAATTTCATAGAACATTAATTAAAGATGCAGCTTAACGTGAAAAATGAATTTATAACACTTTAGGATCATTGATACTACTTTAATCATCTAGCAAATTTGCTTTAAATCTTGGGTGGTTGTATGATGAATATGCATCATGCAACTTTATTGACATAAACACAGGCTCTGGAAAACGTGGAAAATGACTGAAAAAAGTCTATTCATGGAAAAATCATAGATTTGGAAAAATGATGAAATATCATGGAAAACTCATGAAATTTTAATATGCCATGCCAGTTTGGATGTCATTATTATTTATAAATTTTTTCTTGCTCACTTCCTCGCTCGTTACATTTGTGATTTTCATCAGATCAGCTCAGATATTTTAAAAAAAAGAATGACTTAGAAGTCAATAACTTTTGCAAAATTATTATCTGGTTTGTCTTTCATTCAGCATTATGTGGCAAAACACGGAAAGGAAGAATTTGTTGAATGGTCACTGAAACTTGACTTCGATGATGGAATCATCCTGGAAAAGTCATGGAATTTCATTTCTTATTTTCTGTGGGAACCCTGTAAACATTTTATTTATAAATAGAAATTACCTATTTCCTGGGAAGATTAGAAAAGTAGACAAGTGTTCCCCACTTCAATTTCATCGCCTGGGTAAAATGTTTTGATACAGCACAAGAGTGTTCCCCACTTCAGTACCAGGGCCTGGGTAAAATGTTTTGATACAGCAGAAGTGTTCCTCACTTTAATTTCATGGCCTGGGTAAAATGCTTTGATACAGCACAAGTGTTCTCCACTTCAATTTTATGGTCTGGGTAAAATGTTATGATACAGCATGATCTTTGAATCCGGGTTATATCAATTGGAAGAGGCAGTGACCTAGATAGTATCATATATTGCTAAGGTATTAACACTAAAATTTCAATTTCAAACTTAGATTCGAAAGCTTAGAAAAGACTCTTTGCTGTTACATGGAGGATATTTTTTCCTGTATATAATCAACTAATCTACAAAGGTGTTTCCATTATTTGGTGGTCCCCCAACGTATTTATTGTACATACCTTTCTCAAACAAATGAAATAGATTACTTTCTCGGAAGATCCTGCTATCATGGCACGAACCAGGCCATTTAGCAACATCGCTTGTACTCCGGTATGCAGGATCACATGTCATCTGTAAAAGAGAGATTAAACTATTAGTTCAGCATATTCATGCATAAATTTCCCTTTGCTCACAATTGAGACTATAGTCATCATTTGCAACTAGGAAAAAAGGATAACAGAACATTTAAGCATGGTAAAAGTAATTGATTCTCTTAGTGAACAAACAGTAGGTATTTAAATGTCACTTATTGCATTGAAATTGTTAAGTGTACATATACTGCCATAGCAACGTAATTGAGCCTGTTTCACATCAGCCGTGAGATTTTTTGTTCGTACGATTTTGGAAGCCATGGGTGCCGTAGACAGATCGCAGACAAATTCGCAGGGTATCTGAGCGGGTCCACCGTGGTCTTAGAGATCGCAAGGCAGCCGTGCGATGTTCCTACGTCTGTCTCACGGGTCGCGTGGTTCTGCAGCTTGAAAGCAGGAAACAATAAACAACATTTCGTGCGGCTGCCGTAAGATGGCCGTGCAGCAGCCGTAAGACTGCCGTGAGACGGTCGTAAGAATTTGTCAAAAATCTTGCGGGCACCGCACGACGCACTGGAATTCGCAAGAATTCGCCTCGAATGAGGAATAAAATGCAAGAGCACCACCCGCAACCCTTATAG
Organism: Ctena decussata; assembly: GCA_963989385.1. Taxonomy (NCBI): domain Eukaryota; kingdom Metazoa; phylum Mollusca; class Bivalvia; order Lucinida; family Lucinidae; genus Ctena; species Ctena decussata. The sequence continues at coordinate 23,557,364 of OZ022501.1, read as the reverse complement.
TTTCACCATCGCTTGTCGAAACCACATTGGATCCTGATGTCTATCCCACCACAGCGTATTGCCCTTCTAAGAAGAAGGCGCCGTGATGAAGAACAGCGTATCCTCTGTCAGTTGTGGCTCTCGAGTCTCTTGAGAGTCGGTCAAAGGCTCCTCAGCCGCAGCAGCGGCAGGAACAAGGGTTTTACCCCTCCCTTTCGATCTCTGCTTCGCTTGGGGTATGCTTCTTTTCTGGAGTCTAGACTATGAGTGCCGATCTACTTTTATAGGAGACGCAAGTGACACAACAATCGTAGGGCTGTCGTGCGGCTGTCGTGCATCCGCATTGCGACTTGCGCGATTGTCTTACGATTCGCAACATTCTTACGATAGCATTCTGTCAGGACGCACGACTGTCGTAAGATTCTCGTGCGACTGTCTTGCGACCGTCGCAAGACAAACGCAGAAAATGATTGACAGCAGCCCCGCCTGCAAACTTGCGAACTCCTGCAAAATCGTGAGTCAGTCGTGCGGTTGTCTCAAGACTGTCGTGCGGCAGCCTTTCGGCGTCCCCAGATTGCCAAATAATCGCAGAAATAATGTGCATGTTGAGAATTCAGTTTGCGACCTTGCGACGACCTTGCGACGTCTAAAATCCGTACGACGATCTTGCAGCTGCCGCACGAAACCCAGCGATTTTTGCCAGAAATGTGATCGCAGAGGGCCGTACGGCTGCCGTAAGGCTGATGTGAAACAGGCTTTATTTGAAGGTCCGTCCTTGAAGTCTACACATACTTGTGAAAGAAACATAAAACAGACTTATGTTTGGGAATCGCTGGATTAATTATATTATTTTAAGTTCAGGGGTGGATCCAGGAATTTTGGATAGGGCATTCAAATTAGCTGATGGGTGTCGATTTGAGCAGTTTGGCCATTATTTTCATGAATTTCACCATGAAAATAAAATTTGGTCTGAGAGGGAGGTTCGTTTGACCCATCCCCCCTCTACATCTGCCACTGAAAGTTCTGCTGTTTTTATGCCCCCGCCATTAAAAATTGGGGGGGGGGGGGGGGGCATATAGTATCACCGCTGTCTGTGCGTACGTCCCTTTATAGGCATTTGTGAACCTAGTTATACTACAGGTGCCAGTACCTTAAACAAGGCGCCATCTTACTTAGGGCACTAGGCGGGGGCATCCGTGTCCTATGGACACATTTCTAGTTAAACATAAAATGACAAATATCATCTCAAATTATCATTACGTGTGGGTGCTCCTTATCATCTACATTCCTTCTTTATATTGGCCACAGGGTCCCTGGTGGTGGGGCTTAAGCCCCAAAGCCTCGCCCCCGTGGATCCGGGGCTGCTGGGGGTGTGAGACCTTCTGTATAACTTATTTCAAACCAATTTGATTATGCACATGCACTATTGAATCCAAGTTTTGTATTGGAGGCGCTGTAGTAGACATTTTAATGATAAAACTGTACCTGTACATCCAAGGAGGGGAATCCCTTTCTGTTAACGTAGTCTGCCTCATTGTTTTTTTTTTTTTTTTTTTGGGGGGGGGGGGGGGGGCTTTATTCTTACGTGCGTACAGTCAATACATCCAGTTACATTCGGAAAACCTGAAATGATAAAAATGTGAAATGTATTACGCTATGTTTACTCGAGCAAAGTTTCTTTGCCACAGAACCTTTAGCAAAGAAAGTTTGCCAAACACTTTGCTTTCACACGGAGCAAAATATTTGTTTCAAGAAACTGGTAACAAAGAATCTTTGTCAAATAACCTTTGGCAATGCAATATTTGCAACGGCATTAGCTTTACCAAAGATTTCTCATCAAAGTTACCCATACAAAATTACAGGTATAAAATCCACAACTGAGCCGGGATCTGAAAAAAAATAAACAAAGTGGTTGTGCGCCTAGCGCAGACTCAGAACAGCTTGGGCATCCGCCAAGTCTGATCAGAGTCTTTGCTGTCCGCATGGAGGTACACATTTTGCCACCCTTTGAGGGCAACCCCAAGACTCTGATCAGACTGGGCGGATGCCCAACCGGGTTGATTTGAGTCTTCGCGAGGTGCACATGCCACTTTGTTGGTTTTGTCATGCCCAGGCTCAAACATTGTAGTTTATTATTATACTCCTCGCCAGTTCTAACTTTCAGTATGAAAATAAATTCTTTTGTTCATCAGCGTCAGTGCATTTTTCCTTCACATTGGATATTTTGGTTAAAGTTTTAGTCACACCTGCTTTAGCAAGGTGAGATATAGGTGTCCGGATTTCCGCCGTCAGTCCGTCCGTCATTCCGTTCACATGAACTTTAACCCTGGCGTTTAAGTCTGTTCAATTACTTTCTCCAAAATCACAGCTCCCATGGTTCTCAAATTTCACATGGAGCATGACCAGACTACAACACTTCAGAATGATAAAACTCAGCCAGGTCGAGAATCCAAGATGGCCGCCATAGCAACAAATCTCTGTTCACACGTACGTTAAGCCTGGCGTTAAAGTCTGTTCAATTAATTTCTCCAAAACCACTGCACCCATGGATCTCAAAGGACCTCTGACAGTTGTAATATAAATTTGCCTATAAAAGTGATCAAAAATGAACTTTTGGTATACTTCAAAATTTCCACTGAAATGTTTTCCTCGCAACTCCCTTTACTTGGCACAAAAACAATTCTTCGGTTATTAAACACATAGAATGAGATTGTTGGTGTAAAATGCAAGTTTTTATAATTAAATGTATGGAAAATAGGAAAAGTTTTATAAAGATACTTCCCCCCCCGTGCCTCAGCTAGCCACTTTGCACGTATGTATGTACTGTCAATATACACATTATGTGCGAGTGGCAAGCTGAGGCACGGGGGGGGGGAATGATAGTCTACAGTTGAAAAACTGAAAAGTGGGTGGGGTAATTAGACCCTTTGCATCTTAAAATCAGGCTAGCATACTTTTTATTTACATATTTTTGCATGCTATATGCAGGTGTAGTGTTTACATTATTTCAAGCATGTTTAACAAAATGAAATTCAGTAAATAAGAAAAATCGAAAATTTGATATATTTTGGATGACCGAAAATTCCACTTTCCCCTCTTAAGAAAGTCAGTGAGATTTAGTCTGCAGACATGATACTGTTTCAAAATCAAAACGAAAACTACTTTAGAATGCATAAGTCCACATGTTAATGCTAAAATCATCAACATTGGCTTCCCATGGAAGCTGCAGTAACTTGTCGAAAAATACGCAAATTTGCATTGAAACTGTCAAAGGTCCTTTCACATGGAGCATGACCAGACAGCAAAACTTCAGAATGGTAAAAATCAGCCAGGTCTAGAATCCAAGATGGCTGCCATTTCAACAAAAAATGTTACTAATGGCATTAAAGTCTCTCTATTTCTCCAAAACCACTGCACCCATGATTATTAAATTTCATATGGAGCTTGTCCAGACTGCAACACTTCAGAATGCTAAAATTCTGCCAGGTTGAGAATCCAAGATGGCCACGGTTACTAAAAAATGGCAAAAACGACAAAATCAGCTTCTATTCTAGAAAAAAACACTACGTATATTTGGTTGAATTGCATGGAACATCAGTGGGCCATGACCTCTGCTATTGTGGAAGTGCAATGCAGGTGCGACTTAGCATTCCTCGGAATTCTTGTTATAAAACCCATATTTCCATAACCCATGGACAGATTCTTTTGATTCTTGCACTGTAATTAGATACTGGTCCAGAGTTTTACAGATTACTACATGTAGCTCTGCTCCATTCAGTGACAAAGCGTTAATTTGGTGTAAAAGAAAATTGACGCTTAGCGCATTACAACAATACTTTTATGCGCCCGTTGAAAAACGGGACGTATTTTGTTATGGCGCTGGCATCCGTGTGTCCGTCTGTCTGTCCTTTGTAAACTTTCGTTTCCGGATAACTCCTAAAGTTTGTATGCAATCAAGCTGAAACTTGGTATATATTAAGACTATGAGGTGGACCAGCGCATATTATTTCGAAGTACGCTCAGATGATATAACCCTTTACTGAGATTTTTCGGGGTGTCCATTTCCGGATAACTCCTACAGTTTTCTTCCAATTAAGCTGAAACTGTAAATAGTAAGACTACGATGTAAAGTAACATATGTTATTGCATAAAAAGCAGTGCCGAGAGGTATTAACAGCCGTGCATCAACAGGCGAAAAGCCGTGTTTCAACAATGTTTTTCACGCGCTGTTGAAACACGATGACAGAACTTTCGTTATGCTTGGGCCGGGCCATTAAAAACCGCCATGCACCTTTGTCTCTCCCGTTTCGGTCGAAAAATTGGTGGTGCACCTCTCCTCTTTCGGTTAATTAACAATTTAATTGGTCGCGTGCTACCTATATATTCTTGTGACGTCATCATACTTTGTACTCTTATTACGTCATAAAGTACTGACATGGATTTCAAAGCCATGTTGTCTTCATTCTCACGATGCCAAATGGAGTGTTAAAGAAAACGTGCATCCAAAGCTTTCAGCAACCAAGAACTGCAGGATGGTGCATGAATGGGCCAGGCATGTTCTGTATGGAATATTTTGCTTTGATCAAGGTATCTGCTTTTTGTTGATGAATTTGCAATGACCATCTTGGACTCTTTCCATAAATACTGAGGTTGAATTGGATGATGGCAGCCATTTTGAACAGCTTGAGGCTCTTGGGCCAGGAAGACGGATATTAATAAAAAAAATGCACCGGCGCGTTGGCTGTGAAACGGTGACAAAATATAGTGCCGTATTTTCGCAAATCTTAACGAATATTTCGTTGAATTTATGCAATAACAGCGATCAAACATTTTTTTCCAATGCATTAACGTTTGCCAGGTCCCTTGGGAGATGTTGAAAACCTCGGCCTTCGGCCTCGGTTGTCAACATCTCCCTCGGGACCTGGCAAACGTTAATGCATGAAAAACCATGTTTGATCCCTATAATCAAGAGGTTAAGCTTCAATGATTTTAGCAGAGTTACAGCCCTTTGAAAACTTGGACTGTGGTAGCTTGTTTGGCAATGCGTGTGCGTTCCATAACTGGGTTACTCTTTTGGATATCATTATGAAACTTTATAGCAATGTGTATGAGGTTAAGACAACGTGTCTCATACAAGAATGGTTGCTCCTTTACTTACTTATAAATGAGTTGCGCCCTTTTAGTTATTTTGTTAGACTATATTTGTACAACTCACTAGGTAACCATTTGGACTATTGTGATGAAACTTACTGGTAATGTATATTAGGGTGACACGGTTTGTCACATATAAGAATTATTGCATACCCTTCCTTATGTTTGGAGTAATCTCCCTTTGAATAATTTCTCGGGCTATTCTTGTGCAAGGCGTATGGAATATCTTGATGGAAATATTTAACAATGTGTGTTATGTGGCTGTCACACAGTGACGTATAGCATCAGCGTATGCCGACGTATGAGAAATTTAGTAAACACGCTGGTGTACGTTGAATAAGTTAGGGGTACGTTATGAACAAGTTACGAGTACGCTCAAGTACGTTGGTATACGTTGTTGTACGTCAAATGCGGCCCAAAATTTTGTGCATGCATAAAATTTTCAGCGTACGCCGACGTATTGTTTATAAGTTAGTCATAAGTTTGGTGTACGCAACAGGTAAGTTATGCGTACGTTCATGCACGTAACTTGTAAGTTAATCATACGTTGACATACGTCGGCAGCCAGCAGGTCCATGGTGGAGCGTACGCGTAACTTATTTCTAACTTATATGTAACTTACCTGTAACTTATACCGAACGTATCCCGAACGTATACAACCTATGCCTGACGACCTTAGAACTTATTCAACGTATCACGAGCGCACTGAGCGTATTTAGGTAACAGCGACCTGGGCTTCAGCTATATATATTGGATACAGATCAGCAATTCATCATTTTTAAATAAGGAATCTTCTTGGACCGCTTCTGCTTTTCGTTTTGGGGCTTGAGAGGGGGTTAGTACTTCAGATGCCACCACAGCTGCTGCAGATGCCGCCACGGATACCACTAAAGAGGCATTGGAGTCTGCGCAAGAGGGAGGTTGGCTACCATCGTAGGCACGGCAGTCGGGTGATAAAAGGGACGACGGTAGGCATGTAGGTGGTCAGCTACTACCTGCAAAGTTCTCTAATTTTCGTTCTTTAGGCATGTCCATCGATCAACGTCCACTACAATAAAAAGTGTTGTAGAGAGCCGTCGCTTTACATCTGATCGTCGAAGCACGCTCCAACACGCTATACATAAGGTCGGCGTAAGTTAGACTAACGTTGTGCATGCGTTCGGCATAAGACAAGAACGCTACAGATACGCTGGGAACACGCTGTTATACGCTTGTATAAGTTATGTATACGCTAGGGATAAGTTGTGAATAAGTTATTTATACGTTTCAGTACGCTATGTGTGCGTTCCAAAACCGGCTGCTGTTTGATGTTTTAATTTATCTCCAGCGTATGCCAGCGTACTGGATAAATTTTTCATACGTTGGCATACGTTGTCTGAAACGTTGTAGTGTGACAGGGCCTTAGGTTGAGGCAGATTGTCTTATATGAGAGTAATTCCAAAACAATATGCATCCAAGCGCAGGACACACTGGGCGCAATTTCATTGTTAGGTTGAAGATGATAATACGACATGTCCCAGTGGGAATCGAGCCCACGACTCTGCATGAAAACCAAACACGCAGTCCACTAGTCCAGGCACTCTGCTGCTTGCACAAACAGCTTTTTCAAACGCGACACGACAAAACTAACAAAGTGGCAAGTGCCCCCAGCAAAGACTCAGATATGCCTGGGCATCCACCTAGTCTGATCAGAGTCTTCGCTGTGCATTGAAAGGTAGCTAAGTCTAAGCTACCTCCATGTCGACAGCGGAGACTCTGAGACTATGCGATTTTGCTACTTTGTTGGTTTTGTCATGTCACAGCTTATATATACTAATACAGGCACGTATGCGCCCAATCACGTACACATATACCCTTTCTTGGCAGACGCACGGAAAGACAGGCTGCCTAGCTGTTTCCCGAAAGAAAATAAATAGCAGACAGACACATGCTTGCTGTTCTGGGATATTATATCCGGCGATATATTTGGACAGATATTAATATTTCTGTTTCAGTTTTGAACCGCACTATTATGAGCATGGAGGGAGCAAATCTCAACGTGTAACGTGTTTCTTCTGCAACGGTAGGGTCAACCCTCTTTATAATGGCACTAATTAGAACAATAAAAATCTTTATAACGTCATTTTGATATGCACGGAATGGCTTTTTTTGTTCAAAATATGTATTCATTATAACAGCAAATTTTTTGGGAACAAATGCAGTCGTTGTAAAGAGGGTCCACTCAATTTCCAATGGGGAAATTCATGACTGACGTGCGACCAATGGCGGCCAGTTTTGTAACACTTTTTTTGCACCATGTAACCGTCTTCAGGTATTTGGTTAATCTATATTTAGATTAAATATCTAAGGGATGATGCCGTTATTATACCGACTTTTTCGAAGGAGACTAACGTGCTATAAACGATGGTTTGTCTCGTCGATCCCACTAAAAATACAAATTGGTATGTACAGGGATTGTACTTTATTATATACCCGCCCTGTACATACCGATTCGTATTTTCAGCGGGATCGAAGAGATAAGCCAGAAACACTAACTTGCTATAAACGATGGTTAGTCTCGTCGATCCCACTAAAATACAAATTGGTATGTACAGGGAGTGTACTTTATTATATACCCGCCCTGTACATACCGATTCGTATTTTCAGCGGGATCGAAGAGATAAGCCAGAAACTCTTTAAGCAATACTGTTTGACTGTGGGCGGGCCATTATTATTTTGGATCTGCACACGCATCGACAATAAATGAGCCGCGACACGACAAAACCAACAAAGTGGCATGTGCGCCCAGCGAAGACTCAGATCAGTCTGGGTATCCACACAGTCTGATCAGAGTCTTCGCTATCCGCATGATGCTAGCTTTGACCCTTAGCTACCTTCAGTGCTCAGCGAAGACTGGTCAGACAGGTTGATCTTAGTCTTCACTGTTCACTGGGCGCATTTGTAACATTTGAGCCCGTCCAGATAGAAATCGACCTTATGGCATAAAAATCGATTTTTAGGTTTTCTGTTATCTGAATGCGCATGTCATTATAGAGCCATTGGAAGTTATCTAGATTATTAAGGATGTTATAGCAGTTTTAAGCATACTGGTATCTAATGAAATTTCCCAGAATTGATAACGTTACGTGAAGTCACATTACACTGTTTTGGATAACGCCATTATCAATGTTTTCCCTTGAAATGCATATCATTATTATTAACGTTAATACAGCAAACGCATGTAATCATTATGAGTAAATTTCCCCGTAACAAAGCCCTAGACTTTGGTCCCACCCTGGGACAAGCCTCTTGGGATAGGTCGAAAAGAGGAAAGGTTTTGATCCAGGTAAATATCATACCAAGTATGATCCCTTACCTCGAATGGTAATCAAGAAATGTATTTTCCGAACAGCAGCTTTAACAAAAATAAACTTAATATTCGGACTGACCGACTTGCTTTAGTACTGCCGTTCGCACGTACGGACAATCCGGAAACTTCATACCTCCGGTGCTCCTATGGCTTCGAGTGCATAAAAAAAATATTTTGATATTTGGAAACACTTCAACTGTTTCTAAAGATGATTAAGCAATTAACTTAAAGTGTGTCATTTTCTTTTTTGGTAAAAATTTGTTTCTGAACAAGAGTCCTTCAACATGATTTTAACTTTAAGAGTGGATCGCATTTTGAAGAGCTACGTCGTCCGAGGCAGCAAAAATAGTCAGAAAAGTTGTTTCCCTTTGTAAAAATGTTGGGGAAACATAGGCATGTACCATACGCCACGTCACAAGAAATATCACTTCTGCTTTGGAGCTTCTGTTCACCATACAATTTCCAGGCCCAAAGGCCGAGATTATAAATGCAACTAGTGGACTCTAAGACCTTGATGTGAAGGCTGATGTTTGCATACACGTTCTATTCTCCATATTCCTATCAGTGGTAAAATCGCCTAAACAAAAATCATTTGAAAAGCAGTTCAGCCTTCATGATTGGTGACAAAATGAGGGTTTTTGAGCATATACTGTGCCAGATAACTGGCAAAAAGTAGAGAGAACATAATTTTGAAAACTGTCTAACTGCTCAGCAAAACACAATTTCTTGTTCTAGTTTCCCGTCTAGCAATGCAATATAAACAAGGATAAGACGATAAAATGGGTTCCAGGCTTGTGCGTTGTATTTTTACCGTTTTGTTAGAGCTAAAAAAAACTCGAAAGGAGGTCATATTAGTTGCCAAAGACAAATAGTTTCAACCCCTTTTTATGTGATACTCAGTGACGTTTTATTACGAGTTCCTCCCCTCCCACTTTTCCACATCCACACCTATGCCAGCCTTTGTTTAAACATATAGGCGTCTCTTTAGAAAAGGGACGTGATCTTATACTGGTATTTTCTGTGTCCGTAACAAAAATAAAATCGTCACTATGGTATGTGGTATTGACTTTGAGTTACCAAACCGCGGAAAAGCAAACAAATCACAATTTTAAACGAAAGTAAAGCATCATTTTTTTTTAATTTGTGAATTTAGTTTACAAATATAATCCACCAACCACCATCAATATAAGCAGGCGAAAAAAAAATTAAAACAACATATAAGCTTAAGGAGAAAAACAAACAAAACAACCAGACGGACTTTGACTTAAACTCGCAATTTTTATCTCATTGGACAAGGAATTGTAAGTAGATCAAAATGGTTTAGGATCTGCGAAAACTGTGTTAAAATTGGAAAGATTTTTGTCTTCCACCTTTTAGAGACATTATAATTCAGATGACACTCTTTATGCCGCCCTTTACCGTTTGTCGCCCGGCATTCGTCTGCGCTGACAGGCAGAAGAGGATTGACTGATTGATTGTTTTGGGTTTAACGGCCCTTTGAGACAGTATTTCAGACTATATTGGGCAGTCTACCAGAGAGAGGGAGAAAGACGAGAGAAAAGATGTCCAAACAACACCAACCCGCACCTACTGCAAGCACAACAGGCCCTTGCTCTACAATATTCCAAATCAGTAGGACGCCCCGGCACTGGAGAAGAGGAAAAAAATCGTATTGCAAATTTACCTTCGACCTGGCAGTCTGTATAAAAAGCGGAAACTTGAAATTGCTTTTTCACAAGATTTTATCTACATTTTGTTTGTTGTCTTGCAGTTCAGACTGCAAACTTGTTAACGATGTCAGTGAACGCAAGAATACGCTGACGATGTTTGTATACTTAAACAAAGCTATAGGCTTGGGGTTTTTTTTCGGTTCGTAATTATACTTTTGATATTAATGTTATTGTAATTATTATTATTATTATTATTATTATCTGAGATTGAAAATTATTTTTATTTAATATAAATTTCAGACACAATATAACATTTGTGATAACAAACATATATATAGATGTCTAAGGATTGGATGTAGGCTAGGCCTATATTTATCCTCTCCTAGACGGTACTGTAAATGTACAAGTTATACATGTATAATAATTATACGAATAATATGAATTTACAAAACATGTACATGTATTACATCACATGTCAATTCTTATATCAAAAAGTTAAGTACAAATTTTGAGTATATATATATACATCTTCAAAAAGTATATGTGTTCAAGAATATGCAATAGAAAATTTGAAGAGATAGAAGGAAACGATAATGGTAATAAGAAGAAGAAGAAAAAGAAGAAGAAGAAAAAGAGGAGAAAAAGAAGAGAAGAATGTCTGCCATACCATGAAGGGTTTTATAAAGTATCGATTTTGCTACAATAATACAATATCTTGTCATTGATCTACTAAAATTTGACTATGGATTCCTTGTATAAGTACTTTAATATGCTTTCGTTTCGAGCATTTATTTGTATTAACATTCGGTTGCATTGTTATTTATTTATATATTTATTTTATGCATTAATTATCATTTCAATAAAAATGAAAATGAGGACAGCGTCTCTGAGGTAAGTATGACCGGGGTTTATCTTGGCGAATTACCCGGGCCACGGGGACTGTGTCAACAGTATAGCGGACCAATAGTCATTGCGGAAGTGACACGTTGCCAGATGAAATCCCATCAGATTAATTCACGGTGCATAACCATATCGGACGCTATCCAAACCACACTATTTCATACAATATGCAAGGGCAAGTTACCTTAAGTCGTACAGGTAAAAACACCTGTCTATAGTAACTGCAGTTGTATCCCTTAGATTAGGGGACTGTGACAGCCGTGACTGGACAGGTAGATCAGATAATCTACATATAATATCGGATATTGGTTTTCACAGTAGAATTTATCAGTTCTGAAAAGCTCTTTTTAAAATCGTTAAATTCAGCCTTTTTTTTTTCTCTCGCACCGTCTGTCTATTCATACAATCTTATTTTCTTTCTTTTTTTTTTCTTTTTTTTTCAATTATTTTGTTTAGTTTTTCTAATTCAGAGTCTATGAAAAGTATGATTAAATTAATGTCTACAGTGCGTGCAGTTATACTTTTAAAATTATGTGCGATAGTGTATAATAATAATAATAAAAATAATAATAATAATGATGAAGAAGAAGAAAAATAGTTTTCAATTTCAATATACAGCACCTCTGATGTCACTATTTAGTATAGTTTTTTCCGGATTCGAAATGCGAAATGGCGTAGCTCATTATCATTTTATACTTATTATACCCAAAATACCGGGAAATAACTGAAAACCGGTAAAATTGCTGAAGCTATAATTGAACTTTGATTTATGTTGATCAACTGATAAAAAGGCAAAACGTACGTACTTTCGGCCAGTCCATCGTTTGATTTTTTGTTTTTTGTTTTTTTTGTTTTGATTCATAACCTAATTTTTCAGTTTTCATAGAATTCACTGAATAAATTGGTAAATGGTAGAAAACAAAATACTATAAATTGCAAATAAGGTATGTTTTTTATATTTATATTCTCAAACTACAATTATGACCTAACTACAATGTAAAAACATGTAAGATAATGTAATAAATAATTTCAATTGTGCGTTCGAAAATCATTTCTGATCTTATGCATATAAAACGTATTCATTTATAGCGTTTTCGGCGCGAAAATAGCCTTTTCTGTGCTGGTGAGCGGTAAAACCCATATTACTCACTCGAAAATTAAATATAGGCCTATGTACATGGGACATCTGTGCTTTAAGCTTATAATAATTATCACTGTCGCACAAAAAATCTAAATGACGACATGTGTAAACACTGGAGACGCAGATCAGCAAACGCAGCTTCGCATTTCTGGTGGGCATTCCTATAGATAATTTCTTTCCTCTCAAATAGAATTTGTGCATTCTTAGAAAACTAAACACTGCAAAGAAAAGACTATGGTAAGTTTGCGCAGATACAGAGGCTGATTTGAGCATTATAGTATGCGCTTCATGATCTAAGACCATTATTTTTTTTTCAGCAGAAGAGATTTAATTCAGATTTGTTTAAAAAAATAGTCAAGGTTTTTTTTTCTCAAAATGCTTACATTTTAAATAATGGATTTCGTTCAAAAGTGAGAACAGTTAGAAATCAGTAGAAATTATGCAAGGGAATATGAAATTTTGACATTTTCACACGTTTAAAAACATTTGTATATTGTATATAATCGGTGATCCTTATCAGTTCTGACACCTCTCGGTATAAGTCTGGTCACCTTTACATGTCAGACCTCCGGCAATGTTTTAGATTTGTTGTTTCACGATCAAATCGAATCAGTCTTAACACCTGTTTAGACTAATCAGGGTATTCACTTTCGTTTTTTAGCAGTGCAGGTTGATTTGAAAACTCACTGTTGACAATGTTTATGTGAACAGTAAATATTCAAATCAGCCTTTACTTCTTTGATGACTGATCAAGGTCTTCGGTTTAGCTGTGCAGGCTGATTTGAAAACTGCTGGCAAAAAATTTATGAGAACAGCTAATATTCAAGTCAGTCGTCAGTTTGTCAAAACTGATCAGGGTCTTTATTTCTGCTTTTTAAATTTCCACGATTCCTGACTGTAAATATGAACAGTACATACTCAAATTGGTCGTCACATCTGTGTAGACTGATCAGGGTTTTCATTTTTGTGAATACTCAAACCAGCCATCACATCTGTTTAGAACGATCAGAGTTTTTATTTTTGCTTTTTCAATGTCCAGAATCGCACACTGTTCATGTACCCCGAGAATACTCTGACTAGACTGCAATGGCTGATCTGAGTCTTCTGTGTGCGCCGATATTGTAATGTACTCGTACTTATTTACATGGCCCTATATTAATCATCACTTTGTATGTAAAGCAGTGTCTTCGAGAATTTAATGATAGCTTTTAACACAGTTCCATGCGGATCTTCAACAACACACTGATCCAGTTATAATCTGTTTATAAGCATATTCTCTCTTCTCTTTTTCTATGATATTTGATTTCCCTTTCCCTGGTCCAATACCTGTATTTGAATCAGAAGGCTCCCAAAAAATCTCTGAGCAGCATGTTTCAATAAACGAAGGACCCCTGGAGCCTTAGTGCGTTAAGCGCTGGCTTGCTAGTCTAGCGGTCTCGGGTTCGACTTTGTCATTGGAAAAAAATAAGTCCATAGAAAACACAAAACGCTAATTCCTTTTAATATCGTGATAATGACGACCAAAGTACGAAGGGACCTTAAAATAAGCAAACTCAATAGCGCATCTTTCACAGTTGACCAGTTACGTTGAAAATGAAGCCATTTATTGGCAATTAACTAACAAAAGTGTTTAATTGGTATTAAATATCATTATGAAAACAACTGCTGACCAATCTGTTAAGAAATAAATAAAAAAACATGCAGATAATCTAATTAATATATTTGGTTTATTCAGGAAACATATAATTTGATATATGGCAGTGTAGTTTAAGTGGGGTTGTTTGGCAGGACAGGGATCTCCACCTGTCAGACGGCCCGTTGTATCTGTTGAGTCCTCGTCTTTGCTTCTTCATGGTGTTGAAATTTGATTTATGTGTTTACCGTGATGATTCATTGACGAGTTAGAGGGTTATCATGCGAACCGAACAACCAACTAAATGTTTTGTACCACTTCAGAAACTGAGGGTGAGGTTGGGCCTGTAAAATCGATTTAAGCCCCCCCAGTAATTTATTACTGACCGTTCCAAGGCGGTAGTTCTGTTGTGGTTCTTTGTTGCCTGTTTTTGGTGTCAGAGTTTCTGTGATGTTTTACCTTATGTATGTTATTATTATTTTTGGTTCGGTTTGGGTTGCTGAGTGGCCACCTTTTGGGAACAAGCTGCTCACTCGGTTGGCCATATGTTCTCTGTATCTTGATTATTTGTAATCTTAGTTGTTTCCAACTATGGTTTGAGGGCTGGATTTGGATTTTGATTGTTTCAGTTCCTGGTCTTTGCATACTATTTACTTTTCTTTAATTATTTTGTATTTATTATCTTATTTTCATTTATTTATTTCTTTTCTGTTTTGCATTTCTTTACATTTTCTATCTTTCTTGTACCGCCTGACTGATAATAAGTGCAGTTTCGCATTGACAATAAATAAACCTTCACATACCCTGTCTGGCCCGGCGTATAGTGCGACATCATGTTGGACTTAGAAATTTTACGCCTAAGAATTCGGCAGTCGGAAGGCGCATGAAATGTTTTTTTTAAGCGAATGGGGAAGAATGTTAACGGCAATTTATTTCAGAAACTTTTATATCAGTGAAAAGTATGCAATGCTAATTATAAGAAAATATCAAGGAAAAAATTTAAACTAGACAAAGTAAAATAAATTTATATCGACAAAGTCTAGGAACACGCGTTTTGTCAAATTTGTATACATAGTAAATAGGAGGCGATGATCATATTTTTCACTTCACCTGGAAGAATGAAAACACATACTTATTTTGATGAAAATTACATCAACTTAAAGAGCGTAAAATGAGCTGTATGGTCATATCAGAATAAATATTGGCACAATATGTTTAAGAAATGATTTCTGTTGTCAAAAATTGTTTTGCCATTAATTTCTATACTAACTGAGTGATAGATTTCAACAGGTAAGGAGGCTACGCGTTATCGATACAGGTGTCACATCGTCGGGCTGGGAAGATACAAATGAAGAGATTAGTTTAACTTGTGTGAAAATCTGCGTTACTTGACTCTATCTGTGAGTGCTACGGACTCTATTTGTTACTTGCCATGGACGCTTCGGCGATTCAGTCGAAGAAAAGGGGACAAAACGTGTAAGTACTGGGTTTCGTGGTTTCCACGGAACACATCTTATCTTTCCTAATATTTCCGTCGATATTATTCAGCTAGCGATGTTCAGTGCTTGTCATCGGTGAAATCAAATGCAGCGTGATAGTGCAGGAGCGTACATGGCCCATGAAAACAAGGAAAAACTCAGTGTTCTTATTTGGAGGTAATGAATTTTGTCCTTAATTTAAGATAATTATGTTCTTGATAATTTACACAAAAAAAATGTTGTTAGGTGCATAAATAAAATCTTTACGTTAATATCAATGTTTATAGGACACCACCCATTATTTTCAATGTTCCGGATTCTATTTGTGTCTCCGAAATAATGTAATTTTATGCCAACGGGCAGATGTTGTCCTCAAGGCAACGGACTATACTTGTGAGCAGCGGACCTTGCTTGTGATGTTTGTTTTCTTCTTTTTTTTCAGCCAAAAACGTCGTAAAAGATCAAACTTGTGGTTGCATCAGCCAAAAACGGCGAAGGCTAAGTCCAGAATTTGAAAAAAGTCCTGCGGCGCATGCTCAGTTCGTGTCCACAGTAGATTGCCAAAATGAGGCCATGTCAACCACAACGGTTCACTCAAAAGATGTAAAGGAAGTTGATAGTGCTCTCTCCATTTATGGGTTTCTTTGACCTAATATCATGCATATAGTTACACCAACCTATAGATTTTGTTAATAATAAACAGCAACTCTAGGTGTCCACCACCGTTTGTACTTATAACTATTCTATTCATTCTGTTCTATCCCATAACCTTAATAGGTCGTTGATGCACCACAGATGATTTCAAAACAATCCCTTTCCACCTTGTCCCGTCTTCAGTTGCTCTAGCCGAGTTGGCAAAATCCATTCCTGTCCACTCCTTGATATTGTCTTCCCACCTCCTCCTCCGTCAACCCCCTCCCTCCTCCCCTTTCACTGTGCCCTGAAGAATTATCTTTGCTAAACCAGAGGACCTTGAGACGTGGCCAAACCTCCCCAGCCCCCGCCTCCCGACCAACGTCAGGAGCCCATCATAATCTCCAGTGGCTGCTTGGAACTTCCTGCGAACCTCCTCATTGGTTATATGGTCCTCGTACGAAATGTTCAGTAACCTTGGGTAGCATCTCATTTCAAAGGCCTGCGTTCTTTTCTCTAACTCTGCTGTCAAGGCCCACGATTCACACGCATACAGAAATATGGAAATGACAAGGGAGCGCATAAGTCTCACCCTTGCTCCAAGAGACATGCCGCTATCTCCAAATTGGTTTCAGCTTGGTAAGAGCTGAACTGGCTTGTGCAATCCTTGAGAGAACCGCCTGTTTTGAGCCATCATTTTAGACAACTGACATAAGGCATTTGAAGCTGCTTACACTACCCAGCTTCTGTCCTTTTACCTGGATCTCCCTCTGGATGCCATCTGCGTTTGGTCCTCTCAGCACTGATCTACATCTTACTCCTTGTGCAGGTTTGGTCGAGACTTTCAACTAGAGCCTCTAGTTCTTGCTCTTCTTCAGCTAGAGGGTCTATGTCATCGGCAAGCCGCAGATTGGCAATGTCTCTGCCGCCCATGCCCCCCCCCAACCCCCCTCCCCCATTCTTCCAGAGTATCAGACATGATCCGTTCGATAAAAATGTTGAAGAGGGTGGGTGACAGAAGACATCCTTGTCTTACTCCAACTGTTGCTCTGAACCATTCTCCTGTGCTGCCATTGATCAGGACTGCACTTGTAGCCTTGTCGTACAGCTGCTCAATGGTGCGAACTAGACCTGCACCGACATTGCACCTCCGCATGGTGGCCCATAAGGCTGCATGCCATACCCTGTCAAAGGCTTTTTTCGAAATTAATGAAGACACGGCACAGATTCTGCTGATGTTGGAGATACTTTTCACACAGGACTCTAAGGCTGAATATCTGTTCTGTGGTGCTCCTTCCCGCTCGTAACCCAGCCTGTTCCTGGGCGATTATCTCTTCAGCTTGTGGTTTAAGCCTGTTCAAGATGACTTTCAGCATGATTTATAACTCCAACTGCAAAAAATATGTATACGCGCGTATTGAAACGTTGATTCCTTTCTTCGGCTTTGAGGTGACCAAAACCCTCTGAAAAGTTTTAAAATGTGTGCAAGAAGCGGAATCAATCAATCATGAACGATATCTAAATAGAAATCTGCCTTGAGTTGATACCATTTTCGGATCACTAGACAAATGTAGGCCCATGTTTCTGAAGCACAGATAGTTTCCGATGATATTGGCAGATAGAGTCCTGTGTGAAGCACGATTAGCCGCTGATAGAGTCTTGTGCCGGGCGCATATAGCATCCGGTGCCATTGTAAAAGGTAAAAAAAATCCGATTTTCTTCAAAAAGGAGATATTCTTTCAACTCAGAGCCTTATAAAATTTTTAATTCATTCATTAGGGTCAAACTTATCCAACCGATCTGTTTTCTTTCCATTGCGTTCGCAACTGATCGGCGTTCAAAGTGGACACACTCTTCAAAATTGTCATATCTTGCCCTTCATTCCAGCTTGTAGACTCGAAAGTAAATACGAATTAGGCATAACAGCTATAGATACTGGAAGACACAGATGTCTGATGTTCCGTGCACCTTATGCCCCATAAGAAAATGTGTTGTTTACAATTCTATTAGAGTTTATTAACACCCACCCTTACCTCGTTATCCATTTTGGGACGGATAGAATCCTAAACTAACGCAAATAGACTCCGAAATACACAGATAGAATCCAGTTTTCACAGATAGCGTCCGAAATGGTTATGCACCGTGTAATTAGTTAGTCGTTGTCTAAATAAAGAGGTGAGTATGAGCAAATTATTACATCAGAATAATGAAATTAAGAAACCTTTATACAGTTACGTCATGCACATGAAATGACAATTCCGGACTGTTATAAATCTTGTAATTTTTAGAAGCTTCGATTCGTGCATGTAATTGTTCGGCCTGGCAACCAAGGGTCACTATGCATCCAGCAGGTGAACAGTGAAGACACCAGTCAGATGCCGTATTAGACAGCATCTGGTCTGGTTCTGCACTGCTTGCCGCTGTCACAAAAATGTCAGACTATGAGTTAGTCAAACCGTTTAGTATTCATAACATATCCAATAACTGCATCTTGAAACAGGCACTTCTGTTCATTTGATAAATGAGCCGCGACACGAGAAAACCAACAATGTGGTCGTGCGCCCAGCGCAGACTCAGATCAGCCTGGGCATCCGCCTAGTCCGCTCAGGCTCCTCGCTAAGCCCTTAAATGGTAGCTAAGAGTCTAAGCTACCCCCATGCGGACAGCGAAGACTCTGATCAGACTGGGCGGATGCCCAGGCTGATCTGAGTCTGCGCTGGGCGCACAACCACATTGTTGGTTTTGTCGTGTCGCGGCTCAAATTTTGATTCCCAGCCAGAGGGTCATTTACACTTATAGATATTGTTTCATAAATAGACTTGTTGACTTGCAGAGTGTTGATTAATTGCATTCTTTGTTCACTATATTTAGAGCATTCAATGAGATAGTGTTGAACAGTTTCTGCAACACCACAGTCAATACAATGGCCATTATCTTGCAAGTGGTCATTTAAGAGATTAGCATTAAGTGAACTTTTGTTATTCCTTAGTTGACACATTATTATATTATATTTTCTTACTCCATTCATAAAGTATGAGGGTGAGGGTTTTGCCTGTTTACTTAGTGCTCTTTTGAAAGAATATATAGAAGTGCAATTATTTTTTATATCATCGTCAAGGTTATTCCACAGGTCAGTGGTTGTAATAAAGTAAGAATTTTGGAACGAAACTGTACGTGGCACTGGGTGCCTAAGATTAGTATTTCGAAGTGTATAACCAGTTTCATGTTGATTATAATTTGACAATATTTGACTCAAGTAAGTTGGGGTATCGTCATTAAGGAGTTTATAAAAGTGTATAAGTTTACTATTTTTTCTTCTTTCAGATAAAGGGGTCCAGCCTAATTCATTATAGAGGACTGCATGAGAGGTTCCTCTTCGAAGCCCTGTTATGATTCGTGCTGCATCTAGATTTACTGAGTCAAGAAGGTCAGATTGAGTTTTTGTACAGTTATCCCAGACAATCCATGCATACTCTTGTATGGGTCTAATATATGTAGTATAAAATCTTAAGAGTGATCTTCTGTCTAGATCATGCTTTAGTAGACGCATAAGATACAATCGATAAGATGCTTTTTCATAAATTTTATTTATATGCTCTCCCCATGTGCCATCTGAAGAGAATGTTAGACCTAGATGAGTATGGTTATTTTCACCTTCTATTATAATATCATTGATCCTAATCTCTGTATTATTGTTAGGTTGCCGTTTTCTTGAAAAGAGCATACTTTTAGTCTTGACTGGATTTAAAATGATCAGCCAGTCATGAGCCCAAGATATAATCTTCAGAAAATCGTTATTTAGAAGTTCAATAGATTCATTGCTCTCTAAAATTACAAATATGGCTGTGTCATCCGCAAATAATCTTATATTAGTGTTAATTCCATTAACTATATCGTTGACGTAAAGAAGAAATAAGTATGGTCCTAATACTGACACTTGCGGTACCCCTGCCAGTGTACTTGCCCAGGACGATTTAAAACCTTCATTAATTACCCTCTGTTTCCTATTTAATAGATAATCACTGAACCAATTTAACATGTTACCACATATGCCATATCTTTTTAATTTGTACAATAACCCTTGATGCCAAACTTTGTCGAATGCTTTACTAACATCACAGAAGATAAATTTAATTTCTTTGCCTTTGTCTAGATTTTCTATTATAATATGATACAATTCTAAGAGTTGATTAACTGTTGAATCTTTAGCCCTGAATCCTGATTGGAATTTAGTCAATATATTGTGCTGTTGAATATAGTTAAACAAGTATTTGAATATTATTTTTTCTAGGATTTTACCCAAACAGCTAGTTACAGAGATGGGCCGATAGTTTGAGGGAGCTTGGTCATCGCCTTTCCCTTTAAAGATAGCTGAAATGTTTGCCATTTTCCATTGGCAAGGGACTTTACCTAGAGCTATGGATTTGTTATAAAGCCAAGTAAGTGGTTGAATCAAGGATCTACCAGCAATTTTAATCAATCTAGGCATTATCTCATCAGGTCCACCAGGTTTTGTTGTATTGAGCTTATGAATTTGATCTTGAACATCCTGCTGCGTAATTTCAATAAAGTTCATGGTAAAGTCTGTTTCTGGATCATTATCAGGGAGTATTGGTTCAGTTTCAGTTGTAGATATTTTTGCGAAATGATTATTTAATGTTTCTGCCTTATCAAAAGGGTGTAGGTTAATTTGACCATCGTTATTATATAGGGGTGGTGGTGGATTATTTTTCTTTTTCAGTTTAGTAATTTCGTTAGCTATTTTATGCCATTGCTTTGGTGGTAAGTTTGGGTTACTCAGAGAAGATTGTAATTTATGAAGATACTGTTTTTAGCATCCCTTATCAGGTCTATTACTTCATTTATTTTGTTCCTATTATTTTGCAAGTGATTTTCATTATTTGTATGTTTAGCTTTATGATATAGACGATTTCTTATTCGCATTTGCTTACGAATTTCATTATTCATCCATGGTTTATCTGCAGGCCGATTTAAAAATTCCTTTTTGGGGATAAATTCATTTGCTGTATCTAATAATATATTTATGAAAATGCTACTTATTGATTGATATCTGTTAAGTTTTGTATGAAGGACCAGTCTGTATTTTCAAGTTTAGTTTCAATTTGTTGTACATCAGCCTCATCAAATTTCCAAATAGTTTTCCTTTGTGCCTGCATACGATACGTTTTGTAGGCAACTTCAGCTGTAACAGTGCAGTGGTCACTATGGAAGGGGGGTAAAATTTCATAATTATTGATCATAGAGTTGTGATTGCTTATTAACAAGTCTAAACACGTTGCAGTGGTATCAGTGATTCTAGTTGGTTCAGTAATATGATTTTTTAAGTTAAACTTTGTCAGAAGTCTTGAAAGTGTACTATTGTTATTATTATCATTTTGCATCATATCTTGGTTGAAATCGCCTAGTATTAGAATGTCAGCATTTTGATCAGTGGCTAAATCAATATTTCGGTCAAAATAGTCCCAATATTCTGCGAGTGATTTAGGAGGCCTGTAGAATAGGCCAACAAGAAATTTATTTCTAAGGGAATTTATTTCAAGCCAAATATTTTCAATATTATCACTTTCTAAGTCTATTCGCCTTTTAAAGGAGATACTACTTTTCACATATATTAAAAGACCACCACCATTATTTATCTGTCTGTCTTTACGAATCGGCACTTTATAACCATCAATTTCGAGGTCTGATGTCTTGAAGGTTTCATTTAATTTGGTCTCAGACACACAAATAATATCATAGTTTGCAAGTTCTACACTAATTGAATCAACTTTGCTTCTAATACCATTGATATTTACATGAGCAATTTTAATGCAGTTGAAGTGTTCAAGGTTTTCACCCTGTGATGTTTGCATATCATTTGTTGAATCAATTTTTGTTTTACAAGGAATCATTGTTTTTTTGTTTTTTTTTTAACTCTTATTTTACGAATTAGGACACGACCACCACTGCAAATCTTTTTAGTCTTTTTATCCTGGGTCATTGAGCTTAAATACAAGTTTTAATTGAATGCAATGTTGGTCAGTGGTTAGCTTGACAGTTACATATTGTATTATAATAGTCGTAGTGGATAGGTTTTCATGACAAATATGCAATTTTGGAAAATCGTGGCAGCTAGTATAGTGGTAGCTAGGCAGACTCAGATTGAAAAGGATATAAGAGAGTAAAGGGTGAGTTTCAAGTATAGAAACAAAAATGAATTTGATATAAATGAAAAGACACAAAAATAGAATAGAATTGAAAAAGAAAATCATTTAACATCAATTAGACATACTAATAGAAAGTATCCAATTACATTTTTTGTAGGAGCAATGAGCATATGAAACAAGTAGCCCAAAGGGCAACAATTGCTCACCTGAGAGACATTGTAAACCTATAGGGATATTTAAGATGCTCAAGGGCAGCTAACTCTACAGTCAGTGGTCCAATCAGACTGAAAATTAAACTCATCCAAAACATTATGTATGCCCTCATTTAATATATGCAAGTTTAAAAAGTATCCGATCAAGAGCACAATAGACAGAGCTGTCATCTTGTACTATAGCCTTTCACCAGCAGCCAAATTTCATCTCACTGGACTTTCTGCGGAGGGATAACAGCATGATTCCTAATCTCTCAGGGATGTTTACTTCTAAAGGGAGTTTTATTACCCCTAACAAGTTCTTATCAAAACATTCCACTGCAGAGAACCTAGATAATCATCATTTAATATGTGTGTTTCTGAGCATGGATTTATGGCTGTATTGAATTATGATTTTGTTGTTGCTTTCTTTGACCTAGTGCACAATTTGGAGGCTATCTTTGACCTTCCATAGCTGTTAATAGCTTCTTTTCTGAAATGAGCCACTTCATGAAAAAACAGTTATTTGCATATGTGAATTTTAAGTGAATTTGAAAGTTTATGCTTCAACTTTTCAAGTGAACTTGAAATTTTGTTATTTTCAGGAATTTTAGATCTAGAGAGGCAGGGTGGCTGAGTTGTTAGAGTGGTTCGATTATTGTGCAGAAAGTTGCTGGAAGGTCATGAGTTCGTGGCTCAGCGTCGCGATCTGAAGACAGGAAAACTCTCTCTGTCCACCCAGCAGTAAATGGGTACCTTTTTCGAATTAGGGAAGGATAAGGCAGTGAAAGGAGAGAGATGGGCAGATAAGGCAGCGAGAGGCGAGAGATGGGCTCCGCCTTTCATCAACTGTGCCCAAGATACAGTGGGTCTCTAACCCCCACTGCCCCTATGGCTATTGGGCTATGGGAAACCTTTACCTTTACATTTAGAAATATTGAACTGTGCTAATAAAGCTAATAGAATGCTGGGGCTAATTAAAAGAACATTCATATATATGGATAAAGATATGTTTCTTCCTCTCTTCAAAACACTCATCCGCCCCCATTTGGAGTACACGAATGTGGTTTAGCTGTCGCCACAGGCATATATTGGTATGGTCTGGCTTTTCTGCACTTCAAGAAGCAATCGTCTCTGTCACAACGGTTGCATCTTGGCAAAGAGGTTCTAACATACAGATTCTATGTTTTAGAACTATTTTTGCGATACCTTATAAAATGGTAATCCAGTGAAAATATGTATATGATACCTGGGATATGATACAAGTTATAGAGGACAATATTGCCAACTTCTGAAACGAATTTCATTTTAAACAACTATCTGAACATTGCTGCAATTAGATGCACTTGGCGCCTTTACAACGTCTGCATCACTTTTTCTATCACAAGTAGCCCAAAGGGCAACGATCACTTACCTGAGAGCCATCTAGATTAGTCATAGGACAAATATGGGATGAAAAGACAGACCCTGGATCAATCTCATACTTTCGACACATTGTCAGCCTATGGCTGGCGAGTTAAAACAATGTAGGGCTGTAAGTGGTTCAAACTTGCAAAAAAAAGGCAATACTGATGTGCATACAAAATTTGGTTAAGTTCTGTCCATTGTTTCTCAAAATATTAAGCGGAAAAGAAATGGTAGCAGAACCACAGAATTACGGAACCGTAGAATAACGGAATTATAGAAGGACAGGGCAAATCCAGTATAGCTCCAATTTTCCTAAGCGTGGCTATAATAAGAGCTTGTGATGTATAATCTATTGGTCCCTAATCATAACCTTTTGATCACCCTTATTAAATCCTTTGAACCTTGTGTTATTGACCGTTCCAAAATGATACTTCTCATTTGCCTCTTTTTATTGCTTCTTTTTGCCTTCTATGTCTCTAGATGATATGAGCCACTTCATGAGAACAACATGCTAAAATAAAGACAGGTCAGCTGTGCAGTTACTGCGAAGCTGATCAACACCTTTATTTTTGCTACGTAGTGCAATTCCATCTACTTGCTTAATAAAAAATTTCAAGCCTCTTAACCATCTTCTCTGGCTGTACAATCTGGTTTGTGTTGGACCAGGTCGGAAATGCCGAAGACAGGTTTTGTCTTGATGTGGCTCATAAGACTAGGAAGGTTAAGGTAGGTGAGTTGCCATGATTTGGGAAAGAGCTGCTCATTTGTTGTTGTGTTAGGGTTTTACGTCCCACCAATAGCTTAGGTCGTACAGAAACTGAACCTCAGTTTAAAGTCTCATCCAAAAGACTGGAAAAGTCCAGGATCAAACCCATAACCCCTGGTTTACAAGGCGAGTAGCTTTACAACTACACCATGGAGGCTCCGAATGAGCTGCTCCTTTGATATATGGTATGTCTTCTTTGTTTGTTTATTTGTTTGCTTTTGTTGAGGTTTAACATACCTGTCAACAATTTTTTAGTCATGTCGGGACAGAACCACCATTTTCTGGGTATTACCAGTACTTTCAGGGAGTAAAATGTCTTGCCCAAGGACACAAACCTGCAGAGGTAGGTTTCAAACCCCCTACATGCTGCTTCGGTGTCCTCCGCTCTACCATTGAGCCATCATGCTCCCCATGTAATATTTTTATTATATCTATTTGTTTTAGTTAATTTCCAGTTTGATTTCCCGGAAGGGACTTCGGATCTGATTGCATCAGTTCCTGGTCATTGCTTACTGTTTAATTTTATTTGGCATTAAGGGTATTTTAACCAATGAATAGCATAAAGGATTTTCAGCTAAAAGAAGTGTTAATTTGTTAATGTTTATTAAATACTCTTTCAATATCAAATGTATTAAAGTGAAAACAATTGCAGAAACTAAAATGCTTCTTAACAGAAAACACACATCTATATACTGAATTTCACAACAGAAACATGAATCTGAAGACACAAATTCAGAGAATCCTGAATAACAGGGTGGCTTCATTAGGAAAGAAAACGGCTTAAGGATGATCCCAATTCTGTGAACTATTATCTCCTGCAATAAAACAGTGTATGTGTTAAATGAAACACATGCATCAATTGTTAAAGTACAGTACCACTCCAAATGTCTTAACCCTCTGTAGCAAAAGTTTGTAAACATATTTTTTCTTGCTTGTGTGCTTAAAACTGCTGGCTCAATATCTTTTGATAACATACAGCTTTATAACTTAATGTCAAAGTTTGTTAAACATAAAATTTCAGTCGTAATGATAGGAGTTTCTCTCAGTATAGACACAAGATGCACCAATGTATTTTAGTGTTATCAAGTGTAATGCTCACCCTGTGGAATACTCTAAAGAGTCTTGAAGACAGTTTGGCCTTTATTAAAAGTCTTATGTAGTTCATCTAGACAAAACTCAGCCATTTGTATCTTTCATGATGTATATATTGTTGAGTACTCATAGATTAAATCGTCACCACTTTGGCAGCAGTGTCATTCACATGACTAAAAAAAGAAATCATTAAACAATAATTCATTGATGAATTGAATGCTCCTTGTATCTGGCTTTGATGAAAATATGAGCTTTGGAATTTGACATTGACTGTATCTGTGATGATGAAAACTCCTGTCTAAGTTGTAAGGAGAATGACACTGTGAATACTGCAAGTTCTGAGGTGTGCAGTTGTAGATCTGTCATATGGTAACAAACTGTTTTCCTTGAAGGTGCATATGGCTATGTTTCATCAAATATTCTCTGACTGATCTATTTGAGGTTGGCAATGTCACGTCTGTAGAACTTGTAGCTTTATTTAGAAGAATGTCATCATAAACATTTGTACCAATGATGTTGGTTAACTTTCACAGCAAATTTATATCAGCATTATAGCAATAGCCTTGACACATATTTACATGTATCAGTGTTAATAGCATTCGAGCTGAGAATTTTACCACAGAAAGGCCTTCCAACCCAAGAGAATTGTAGTGAGCAAAACACATTCTAAGTTCATGTACTAAAGGGTTTGGTACTCATGATTTTAAGATATTTGGCTTGGTACTGCAATTCAAGCATTGACTCATAATGTTAATTTACACTCCCTTCAATTAATAATGACCCTAAGTTTTTGGACAGACAGCCCTTGGCAAACAGTGCAGACCCAGATCAGACTGCTCCTAGAGCTGTCTGATCAGGGTCTACACTGTTTGTCATTCCATCTGTACCTTTTGGACAAATTTCTCCATGGATATACCTCTTTATTTGAATTTTAGGGTGATTACAGCAAAAGTTTACTTTAATACATATTAAAATATATGTTTTTGCAAAAGGATTCAACGGATGGAGTTTTTATAGCAACTTTTTTGAAAAAGCATGTGATAAAACAGATTGAGTTAGCATCTACTTTTTGAATGTGATAAAACAGATTAAGTTAATATATCCTTCAACTTTTTCATATATAAATGTGCACTTCAACTTAATAATTTAATAGCTATTTTGAAAGCAGTGGCCAAACTATAATTACACACTTTTTCATTAAATTTTCACTTAACTTGAACCACAAATTGAACAATAAAACAAGAAATGAGCTGCAAGCAAGGCATATAGTGTAATCATACAACATCATCAGTTGCTTCTAAAAGTTTACTCATATACTTAATGAAATTTGAACAAAGGCAAACATTACCGGCAATTGTCTTTGAATTATGAGCAGTGGTTGAGCAAATGACTATGTTAAAAACTCCATTAATTTTTTTTTAAAAAGATTTGTATCAATCTTCTTCATACACATCTTCCATATATATTTCTTTAATACATATCTGTAAAGTATTGAAAGAATAAATGGACACTTGGAAAGGAATGGCTTTTAAAAACTATGCATTTCAAGCATTATTTGAACTGTGCAGTGGTTAGAATGCATGTATACCTAACTTCAATACTCTTGTCACTTAGTCAAACAATATTTTACAGCAACAAACTTCTTCATGCACATTTTCAATAGACCAGTAAATAACTGCTAAGTATTGACAGCATCAAACTTCTTCAAGCACATGTTCAGTATACAAAGTATTAAAAGGATAAACTCAAAGCTTTAAGAGGATTTGCATTCACATATATGAAATACCAGTCAATTTCAATACAAAAATACCCTTGTAAGAATTACAAAGTGGCAAAACTCCTGCCCCTACTGGCCCTTTGCTCCTCTTTTACAGCCAGATATATACAATCATATACTGCCTGAATGTGCAGGGATGTGCAAATGAAAAAGTAGGACATAAGCTATATAAGTTATACAGCAAGAACCTTGAAATATTAATGGAATGACAGACTTGCTGAAAACAGCATACTATCCTTAAATTACACTTTATGCTTTTCAGATGTTTCAAAATAGGACATAAGAAAGGAAAAATAGATAACATATCATTAAATCTAAAAATAACCCATCTTCCTACCACACATGTTACAAGCAATTCTATCCCTTGACCTGTTATATGCAAAAGTACTAAGGAGCCTCAGCACTTGAAACTACCTAGCACTATCTTAATAAGGCCCAAACAAACAATGGAGAGCGCCGTGGCATAGTGGTTATGGTGTCGGACTCCTGAGCGAAAGGTGTTGTGTTGTGTCCTTGAGCAAGACACATTTACTCTCCAAAAGTACTGGAAATACCGAGGAAGCAATGGCTCCATCCCAACATGACTGAAAAATTGTTAACTGGGACGTTAAAAATCAAATCAACCAACCAACCAAACAAACAACAGAATAATGTTAACAACAACTGAATACAAGTAACAGTACAATATTTAATATTTAATACTATATGTTTAACACATTTATTGAAAACAAAAACTGAAATCTAGCATATGAAAATCACATGAGAAAACAAGTTTTCAGGGTTTCCTTGCAGGTCAGTCACAAACAGGTCTTCTCAGCTACAGCAGCTAGCCAAAGGTTTAAAAGTATTGGATAATTTCATTATATAGGCAGGGAAAAGCAAATAGTGCTGATTAGCCCCCGCAGTAATGCAGCTAATATGCACCTTTGTTTTTGCATATGTACAAAACAATTTACTCATGACTACATCTATACATTTTCTGAGTTTTGCTGATAAGGAAATTAAAAATCACAAAATTAGTTCAAAATTAGTTCAGCTACGTAAACAGCATTCCTTATTTGTTCAAGTAAAGTCTAGCTATAATCAAGCAGATTAAGAATCTGAACTATATCATTTAAAGAGCTAATATACCAAAACTTCTTCAAGGGCTGTAATTGCAGAGTTTTCTTGCAAGTCTAGCTCTAATGCACCAGTCATTTGTATCCACTGCCCCCCACTTAGGGGATGGGGGGGGGGATAATGACTTTTCACTTTTCAGAGCCCTGGTATAAGCCCCGCCCTGTAGGGACAAGTTGATAGTAACAACCCTGTTCTTAGCCCCACCCTATAAAAAAGAAAATCAGCTTAAGGGTCTAAATGTTAAACCCCTAGCACTTCAGGGACAATCAAGGGGGGGGGGGGGGCATGGATACAAATGATGTGCATAATAGTTTGTGGACATGTGTGGTAGGTAGGGACTAACAGGCAGACCCATACTAGCATGCTCCCCAACTTCTAAGTTGATGAACATTGTGGCAACCCCCGTTAATGCATAAGCCACTTAATTTTCTAATAAGTGGGGTTGATACTTCAAAACAAATTCTGGCAATCTGCAAAACTTATTTACAACATACCACATTAAGCTTAAAAACCTGGCAGAACAAGTCTGTACCTTTAGATAAATCAAAATGGCTTTATATGTTTAAATAACCAAAAGATAGCAAAACAAGAGCAAGCTATACCTATAAGCATATGTAAACCCTTTTTCATCTACAAATGTATACTTCTTATATTTATACAATGTGTTTCTTTTCATACTTAAAACAAACTGTTGTCACTATATCATCTATGAGTGCAGTTTCATAAAAGCACTCTAAATGTCTAAGGCACAATAAATAAGCTTATGATCAGACCAGTAAGCCTCAATCACATCACAGAATGCATTACAATTTGCAAATACCAGATCCAATAATGATCCATGATCAGTCGTTGGTTGTCGAATGTACTGACTGCAAAAGAATAAGGTCTCCATAATACAGACGAAAGGTGACTCAGCTTCATTTACTGGTACATTAAAATCACCCATTATGACTAGTTTTACATCATGACCTACAAGTGGCTTCAAAGCACTGATAATGTCTTTTTTCAAATCAGTCTAAGAACATTTTGGATATTTGTAGAACACTACAACTTGCAGTTGACCTTTTCTCTTACTGTGTAATTTAGCAAAAATGAATTCACAAAATTGAGAATGGTGTTTCATCACTTCCTGAATTTCAAAATCTTCTTTTATATATAAGGCAAGTCCATGGTGTGGCCTGGTTTCATATGCTGCTTCGTCTAATCGGACAAGTCTGAACCTATTCAAGGCAAAATGAACATCTTCATCTCTTATACACATTCTAGATTCAGCAAACCCAATAACATCTGCAGACAACACATTTGGTTCAAACTGTACATCTATAAAATGTTTATGTAGTGACCTTGCATTATTGAAAGCCAGTTTGATTTTGCTGGGATCAATTTTATACAAAGGTGTATAACTGAGCTCAAGAGATGCTTCTGTTCTCAACCTCTGCATTTCAACATTCACCTGTTCATCTAAACCTATAGCAGCCTCGTTTAGATTCAGAATGTATAAATTTTCGAGTTTTCTGACTCTACTAAATGCAACATAATGAATATGAGGTACCTTCCTCACTCCTTTATGCTGAGTTAAATCAACTGCTACCTCATCTTCTGTGATCCCTTGATCTTTGTGAACTGTTTTTGCTGCTGCTGGTCGCAATGGGAATTGTCTTCTCTGATACATTTTGCGATTGTACAAAAAGGTTTTTTCAGTTTCAAATATTGGAGTCCAGTCTCTTTGAATATTTGAATTATAAAAGCCCCTTTGAAAGTATTTTTCTCTTGTTGCCTTTCCAATTCGAGGATCATCAAATTTCATCCATATAATGCTTGGGCGATTACTGCCTTCAATTTTATACTCTATGAATTTCACTTTACCTGTAGCTCCATTTGCAATACCATCTTCAACATTGACATTTACCGATATGTTATATTTCATTCCGACCTTTACAGTCAACACTTTTTCCAAATTAGCTGTTGTTTCAGGATTATCAGGAATTTGGCTGATAAGTTCCCTTGCTTTTTTCGAGGAAATGTTTGCTGAAGCAAGAGTGTCATGGCATGGTATATCAACCTCTTCTCCATCAATAGCATTCATAATATTCTCATTATGGTTATACACCCCTACTTTTTCAGCAAATAGATGCACAGCATCTCTTGGGTATTCACCTGAATCACGGTCAACAACACGCTTCCGTAAATCATCTTTGTCCTCTTCAGTCAATTCGTTCACACGAAGTCTATTCAGTAATTGTGCAAACTTAAGGTCGTCTTTCTGTCTCATGATGTCTACTAATTCATAAATTTTGAAATGCTCTTTCCAAGAATTTGGTGCAAGTGCTTTTGCGCCCTCTTTAAGATCAAGGAATACCAATCTATCACCTACTGGCTTCAACTGATAAAAATCACCAACTGCAATAACACTTAAACCACCAAAACGTGCTCTTATACCTGTCAGCTGCTGTAGTCGTGTGTCTATAAAGTCAAAAATCCTTTTCCCCACCATGGATATTTCATCTATAATCACAACCTTCAAGTGTTTGTACTTTATTCTGAATGTATTCAATTCATCAGCTGACATTTTTTGATCATCTTGAAAGATCTTTCTGTGAAAAGCAGAGCAAATGGTATTACCACCTATATTGAAAGCAGCAGTGCCCATCCAAGCACATAGAATAATTCTTATATCATCAGAGTTTTCTCCTTCTTTTAGATTTAACATTCTGTACAGACTTTGATAAAGTGCTCTTATCACTACTGATTTACCAACACCTGCACCGCCTGACAAGAAAGCGTAAATTGGTTCGTCTTTACATTTTATGCAATGAATAATGTGATTGAAAAATTCCCGCTGTCTTTAATTCAAACTTCGTAGCAGACTTAAGTATTCTTCATCTGGCAGCATGATACTAGTTGTTTCTACCCTTGGCACTGAACATGTGGACTGCAGCTCTATACCAATGTCATAGTGCCTATGTTCAACCACTCTGTCTGGATTAAAATATACAAAGTTTTCAGACTCTTTTACACCTTCCTCTTCTGCTTCTCCATTTTCTTGTTCTGCATTTGGTGCAATTCCATCATATTCAGCTTCCTCAGCTTCTATCATTTGCCTGGCAAGTTCAAGTTCTTCAGTGTGATGTTCATACTGATTTCTTTTGATTTCAAGTGACTCTTTGATGGTGTTGTAATGAGCTCCATATGTCTCAAAAGAACCAAGCAGGTCTTTTATTTCATTACGCCATGGCATAAAAAGCATGAGTTGCTCTCTGTAATAATTTTCTGGGTCCTTAGTTTGATTGTATCTAACATAGCGTATGACTTTAGAGACTTTTCGGTACTTATATTTTGTTCCATTCTTTGCTATGTGTATCAAGTCTGATGCAGTATTCCCATTTTCAACCATCTCTTCATCCTCACTATTTTCATCACTTGAATTCTCATCACTAATGCTGTCATCATTTCTATATTCTATTGTCTCAGGCAATTTATTTCCTTTTGGATAAATGACATCAACCTTTGAGACATAATCAGCCAAGCAAAACCTCTGAAGCTGCCTTGGTCTTTTAGAATATCTCTGATTTATATTATCTGACTCAATATTTGTGGATTCAGCAGGTAGTTCATCTAGGACTGATTTGGGTTTTAATAGAAAAACTCTTTCTCTTGAAGCACATGTATTGATATAAACAACCTCTCGAGTTCATTTGGTCAATGGAATTTGTAGAGCAAGATAGACAGCTTCTTGAGCACCTACTTCAACACAGTTTGAAAAAACATTTCCTATATGTCTCACTTGTTTTTTTATATCAGAATTTCCTTTTCTGGCTTCCTTCGCAGCAGCTTCCAGCTGTGCACTCATACCTCTTTGTGATTTGCTTATGTATCCAACAACATATGATGCACAACCATATGGTTCAAGAACAATCTGAATGTCAAGATTAGCTTTCCAAGCAAGAAGAATTTTCCCATTGAACAAATTGACTCTCATTTCATTTGGTGCGCGTTTAAGGAACACTTTAGGAGCACTGAGCGAACTTCTTATACACTTAATGTAATCTTCAAATGTCATTTTGGCCACTGTCTCTAAGAATTCAGCAAATGAAACATCATTATCTTTGTTTTCATTCATTAGTCTTTGGAGTTATGTAAACTTCTTTTTGAACTGGTCTGCCTCTTCCTCTAGTGGATACAATAACATTGTTCGAGGCAAAGGAGGTAAAGGAAATCCAAATCTACATATTGCCTTTCCCTTTTTCCTACAGGTCCTTGAATGTTTGTGTGTTTGAAGTTCCACAAGATGTGCAGTTTCATCATCATTCACACTACAAGTGAGATACTTATCAACAAATTCGACAATTTCTTCTTCAGAGTTCTTTTCCAATGTTGGAGCATTTTCAATCCAAACAAGCATGTGGATGTGAGGTGAACCACGTTGCTGAAACTCAACTCTATAAAAGAAATCTCTCAGTTTTCCAATGGGTTCACAGTTACTTTTAAGAATAGCATTTAGGAATTCTTGTACCCGGTGATCAAAATATCTTGAGCATGTAACTGGGTCTTTTTGAACAAGTTTTGTTTTTTCTTGCCATGTTAGTCCCTCTATATCTTTGTCTGTATAACTGACCCCTTTATTAAGTTTTGCCAACATTTTCAAAAGATCAGTCCATCTTGTATCTGCTGCTGATAATGACATAAACCAGGTTGGCAAAGAAAGCTGCCGAATCATCGCAAAGATATCCCTTTTTCTTGACTGTAAATAAGCAGGAGAATTTCTAAGTTGACGAAATATGTAATAACCTTCATCAAGTTTGACAAGTTTGTCTAAATACTCAGAATTTCTAGCTTCAGCTGCTGTAATTTTCTTTTCCTTGCCTTTACATCTTCTAACAGCCAGGTTAACTTTGTCACTTATTTGCTTCATCTGCAATTTTTTGTGTTTAAAAAATATGTTTGGAACAGATTGTGCAGCTCTTCTATCAACACTTCTTAATTCCCACTTCACAATGTCACTGTAATGAACTGGGACAGTTCTTTCTTCTTTACTAGGACGCCTCTGACCACAAAATATTGTAGGAAAACAAAGATACTCTGCATCTGCATCATGATATAAACTAAGAGGATGCTGCCCTTCTCCAGGTGCAAAAGTAATAACTTTATCATATTTGTTTTCAAGATTTTCATCATCAACTAGAGTGTCTACATTGCCAACTTGTTCATTAGTGTCTATCTCACTAAAGTGATCAGAATCATAGTCATCAGCTGTTGTGCTATCCTTTGATGATGACGGTACATTCACATCTTCCTCATTAGTTCCATTTTGTTTTTGCTTCTCCTCATTTTGCTTGTTTGACACTTGCAGAAATTCCCTTACAGTCTCCTCTGAACTTTCAGTTACTTCCTTAAACCAGTTGACATCAATTTCTATGCCAGATCTTTTATACAGTTCACTCTTATTTACCAGCCAGTGTAATGCAGTCAAAACTCTTAATGGTCTTACATTTTCTTTGAAATCCACTTTTTTATATGACAATTTCTTTTTAAGTTGTACAGCAATAGTAAAATTTTCATCCATGGGTCTTGGAAGACAGCTCACTGTGGGTTGAATATCAACTGGCACATTAATAACATTGCCTTTCAAAGAATACTGACCTCCACGTGGCAACTCTCGAATCTGCATAAATGGAATTCTTAGTGATATAAGTCTTTCTTCAAGCTGATGCAAGTCAAGTTCTAGTGGCTTATCTGGCCATTTCATTCCATTAGCTACTGACAGTTTTGGAACCTTTCCACCTCTTATTGCTCCCATACAAGTGCGACAAATCCACTCTTCATCATTAACTGACTTAAATTTGGTGCAGTAAAGTCTACTACTTGTTGGCAAATTGATGTTCTTCAACATGCAAACACCTTTTCTAAACCATGTTTGATGGCAGCATGTACATACAAACAATGGTCCTACAGCTATACTTGAATGAAATTGTTTGATACATTCATTGATATCTTTAACATAGCTTTGATCAGATGTCTTCTCTACTCGTTGATCCTCAAACTTGTTCTTACGTTTTTTACGGGTCTCCTTTAAGTCTACATATTCATTCACTTCATCTATGTTTCGCTTCTTTCTCCTGTACTCCTGCTTCTTAACTCTTTCACATTCTAATACAAATGGTTTTTTTCTGGTATTCTGTTTAGATTTGCGCTGAGCCACCAATTCTTTTGCCTTATATTCTCTATTTTGCCTTGCTTTCTGCTTAGATTTGCGCTAAGCTTCTAATTCTTTCGCTTTGTAATCTCTATCTTGCCTGGCTTTATGCATGTATTTCGCTGAGCTACTAATTCTTTAGCTTTGAAATCTCTATCTTGCCTGGCTTTATGCATGTGTTTTCGCTGAGCTACTAATTCTTTTGCTTTGTAATCTCTATCTTGCCTGGCTTTATGCATATATTTTTGCCGAGCTACTGATTCTTTTGCTTTGAAATCTCTATCTTGCCTGGCTTTATGCATATGTTTTCGCTGAGCTACTAATTCTTTTGCTTTGTAATCTCTATCTTGCCTGGCTTTATGCATGTATTTTTGCCAAGCTACTGATTCTTTTGCTTTGAAATCTCTATCTTGCCTGGCTTTATGCATGTGTTTTCGCTGAGCTACTTATTCTTTTGCTTTGTAATCTCTATCTTGCCTGGCTTTACGCATGTGTTTTCGCTGAGCTACTAATTCTTTTGCTTTGTAATCTCTATCTTGCCTGGCTTTACGCATGTGTTTTCGCTGCGCTAATAATTCTTTTGCTTTAAAAGAGGAGTTTTGCCTTGCATTTTGCTTATATATCCTGTGGTAGTCTTTCCGGTTTTTCTTTTTCTTTACATTCAGAATGGATTCTGAATTGCTTGTAATGACAGCTTTCTGTTGTTGTCGCAAATTTTGATCATCAAAGTAGGCCTCAAGAAGGCTCTCTGGCTGTTCACTTTTTCTTATAGATATAGGCAACAAATCAAACTGCATTGTCAAATCTATTCTCATACTTTCATAAAATGCATACAAGTATGTAATGAGATCTTCAAGACAAGAAAAGGACAATAAGATAGATGTACCATCACTTGATGACAGGCCATTTTCTCCGTGAGAATGTGAATCAAAAAATAAGTATGAGGTATTCCTTTTACTTACAGCAGAACACACAGATCCAATTATCAAAAGAACAGATGTTGATTTGTTAAAAGCTGTTTCTAGAGCACAATGGAGAGTTGGCAAAGCATCGTTTTCAAAAGTACTCACAAGAGCACCAAAGGCGATAGGTTGTTTTTCAACAAAATAATGCACAGATTCAAATTCCAAAGCGTCCGGAATTTCTTCTAAGCTCAGTAAAGAGTTTACAAATTTTCCTTGTGCTTTTAAACTATCAACAGTAGTATTATACAATACATCACCAGCATAAAGAATCTTATCTAGTTCTAAGCCGTTTTGTATTTCATCACATACTAACATGCATAGTGCATTACAAGTACACTGAAATCCTCTAGATTGATCCGGAAATCTATTGTCATTTTGATGAAAACTACCAAACATAATTTGACTAGCATTCCATATTAGTAGACTGGGTTGTGTTAATGCAGGGTTGTCAGTATCCGTATTTTTAAAAGGTCTTTCAGTACTAGTTTCTATAATTTCAATATCAGTATTCTGAATAATTTCCTCTTCATTCAAAGATAAAAGTAAAAAGTATGCAAAGACCAGGAACTGAAACAATCAAAATCTAAATCCAGCCCTCAAACCATAGTTGGAAACAACTAAGATTACAAATAATCAAGATATAGAGAACATATGGCCAACCGAGTGAGCAGCTTGTTCCCAAAAGGTGGCCACTCAGCAACCCAAACTGAACCAAAAATAATAAGAACATACATAAGGTAAAACATCACAGAAACTCTGACACCAAAAACAGGCAACAAAGAACCACAACAGAACTACCGCCTTGGAACGGTCAGTAATGAATTACTGGGGGGGCTTAAATCGATTTTACAGGCCCAACCTCACCCTCAGTTTCTGAAGTGGTACAAAACATTTAGTTGGTTGTTCGGTTCGCATGATAACCCTCTAACTCGTCAATGAATCATCACGGTAAACACATAAATCAAATTTCAACACCATGAAGAAGCAAAGACGAGGACTCAACAGATACAACGGGACGTCTGACAGGTGGAGATCCCTGTCCTGCCAAACAACCCCACCGGAAATCTGAAGCAAAAGAAGGTCACCAGTTGAGCCCCGGTGGACAAAGTCTTCGAAAGTTCTACAGTTTCTGTCAGCAACATCATTTGGATAAGCATCTGCAAAGGTTTCATCAAAATCACTACAAACATTCAAGCATTCATTTGGAAAGCACTTTGCAAAGTTGAAACTAGACTCGGTGTTAGTTTCTGTAACAGAAACAGCAAAATGATTGGCATCAGAATCAGTAAAATGCTTGGCAGGTATTGGCATATAATTTGCAGCAATTTCTGACTTTTTGGGGAAGTTTAACCCATTCTCAGACTTTTTGGGGAAGTTTAACCCATTCTCAGACTTTTTAGGGAAGTTTAACCCATTCTCAGACTTTTTAGGGAAGTTTAACCCATCCTCAGCCTTTTGGGGGAAGTTTAACCCATTCTCAGCCTTTTTTGGGAAGTTTAACCCTTTTCTATCACTTTCAGTTAACAAGTCAGAATCATTGTTTGCTTTCCTTCTCGCTTGTCTCTTTAGCTCTTTGTTCTTCTCTCTCCTTTGTGACTTAGAATCTTTCCTCCTTCTTGGCATTGTTGTTGTTTTCACTTAACAGTCTGAAAATAGACAAAAAAAACAACATTAAATGAGCCCGGTCATGTGAAAACTTGCGTTTCGGCTATGCAAAATACAAAGGCCCAGATCAGCTGTGCAAATGCACCGGCTGATCATTGCCTTTGTTTTTCACCTCTTCGAGATAGTACGATACCTTCAGTTTTAATGCAATTATTTGATGTATAGCCAGCTTCTGTAGCCATGGAAGCTGGTTTGTGTCACACCTGGGTGGAAATCACTAAAACAAGGTTCTTCATGACAAGGCTAAAATATTTAAAACTAGAAGGTTGTCCAGGGACAACTGGTCGAGCCCGCTGTTTGTTATAGTGACCTATATGTATGTCAAGACTAAGCTGGAAAGAAGCAAAACAACATCATGCTTAGCCAGCATATTTCTTCTTTTTTTTCAAATTTTCACAAAGGAAAATAAGTAGAAGGGATGACCCAGACATGATCAATTTAAGACAATTACAATAGCTGACCTTCAAGTGTGACCTTGACCTTGGACCTACCCAAACGTGTGACACTTCCACTCAATTGTGCTAAATTATTTTGAAATCCATGGATAAATGTAGAAGTCATGCCTCGGACAAGCTCAATTTATAACCATTTTATCATTTTACCTTCAAGTGTGACCTTGGCTTTGGATCTACTTGAACAAATACTTTAAATGGCACTTCTACTCATCAAGGAGAACAATTGTGCCAAAATATTTTGAAATCCATTGGTAAATGTTGAAGATATGGCTCGGACAAGCTCAAATTATGGTCATTTTTATCATTTGACCTTCAAGTGTAACCTTGACCTTGGACCTACCGGAACAATTGTTCCAAATGGCACTTTTACTCATCAAGGAGAATAATTGTGCCAAATTATTTTGAAATCCATCTGTAAATGTAGAAGTTATGGCTCGGACAAGCTCAATTTATCATTTGACCTTCAAGTGTGACCTTGACCTTGGACCTACCTGAAAAAAATGTTCCAAATGGCACTTGTACTCATCAAGGAGAACAATTGTGCGATTTTTTTTTAAAATCCATCCGTAACTGTCGAAGTTATGGCTCGGACAAGCTCAATTTATGGCCATTTTATCATTTGACCTTCAAGTTTGATCTTGACCTTGGACCTACCTGATCAAATGTTTCAAATGGCACTTGTACTCATCAAGGAGAACAATTGTGCCAAATTATTTTGAAATCCGTACCTAAATGTAGAAGTTATGGCCCGGACAAGCTCAATTTATGGCCATTTTATCATTTGACCTTCAAGTTTGACATTGACCTAGGACCTACCTGATCAAATGTTTCAAATGGCACTTCTACTCATCAAGGAGAACAATTGTGCCAAATTATTTTGAAATCCATCCGTAAATGTAGAAGTTATGGCCCGGACAAATCCGGATGGATGAACGCACGCACGCACTGATGCATGCACGCACGCACGGACATACACCAAACTGAAGTTGTAACAACTATGTCTCGCTTACCGCAAGCGGGCTCGACAAAAAACAGTGACGAAAAAGGAAACAGATGTTCCCCGATCATCACCTTTTCCAACCATGAAGCCAGTGATACAGTCAAATCACTGGTTAAACATTATTTAA
This sequence comes from Ctena decussata, assembly GCA_963989385.1. NCBI lineage: Eukaryota > Metazoa > Mollusca > Bivalvia > Lucinida > Lucinidae > Ctena > Ctena decussata. Next base: position 23,518,506 of record OZ022501.1, on the reverse strand, counting down.
CAACTGATTCATTCACCACATTAGTCTAGCTGTAATCTGTCTTTCATGTAATTTTTAGTAATTTCACACTTTTGTTTTGATGGCAAGCTTTTGGCTCTGACTGTACCTGTTTCTGATCACTGAAAACCATTTCTCTAATAGCAATAAAGGAACAGCCATTGTTCACATTTTCATTCAAAGATAATTCTAATATATTAACAATAAAGTTTAGTTAAGTACCCGCAAATGCTTCATAAAAATCACTACAAACATTAAAGCAATCTGTTGAATAGAATAAAGGGTTTAGATCCTTTTTAGAGCAAAGAAAATATTCATAAGAAAGGCAGAAGATGAGCCATACCTAGGTTTCAGCTATAAAAGCCTCATCAGTGACCCTATAAGATCTAGCAAAGGGAGCAAGAGGAAAACACTGTATATTGGTAAATTTAACAAGGCATTTGTCTCAAAGAATGGTAAGTCGAAAAATACCCAAATCTTTTAAATTTGTTTAGAAAATGAATCTAGACATATCACTATTTTCAAGTTCTCAGAATACATTCTTTGATCTCAAGGGACCAAAAGTAAAATATAAGCTGCACTAAAGATCAGTGCGGGGAGCACTTGGCAAACTTCAAGCTAAAATCAGAATATGTTTCTGTAGCAAAATCAGCAAAACGCTTGGCAAAGAATCAGGCAGATACTGGCATAAAATTATCATCTTTAGCAATTTTGATTCTTTTAGGAAGTTTAACTCATTCTCAGCCTTTTGGGGGTAGTTCAAGATATGGTTATACAGACACAGATAAGTCCTTGTAAGTTCTTAAGTTTCCATAAGCCACATCATTTAAATAGGCATCAGCAAAGGTTTCATAAAAATCGCTACAAACATTCGAGTATTCATTTGGAATTTGAGCACTGTGCAAAGTTTAAACAAGACTCCGTGTAAGTCTCAGTAACAGAAACAGCAAAATGATTGGCATCAGTATCAGTACACTGCTTGGCAACAGAATCAGTAAATTTCTGACTTTTTGAGGAAGTTTAACCCATTCTCAGACTTTTTAGGGAAGTTTAACCCAATCTCAGACTTTTTGGGGAAGATTAACCCATTCTCAGACTTTTTGGGGAAGTTTAACCCATTCTCAGACTTTTTAGGGAAGTTTAACCCATTCTCAGACTTTTTAGGGAAGTTTAACCCATTCTCAGACTTTTTAGGGAAGTTTAACCCAATCTCAGACTTTTTGAGGAAAACTAACTCATTCTCAGACTTTTTGGGGAAGTTTAGCCCATTCTCAGATGATGATGATGATGATTTAAAATTTAACGACGCGTCAACCCACTGGGTCATTTGCGTCATGAAGGTTGCATATTACTAAAATATAAACAAACTGGAAGGTACGGCACATTATAAAACTAACTTTGCATTATTAACATGGAATACTTTTTGGGGAAGTTTAACCCATTCTCAGACTTTTTAGGGAAGATTAACCCATTCTCAGACTTTTTGCAGAAGATTAACCCATTCTCAGACTTTCTGGGGAAGTTTAACCCATTCTCAGACTTTTTGGGAAAGTTACGTAAACCCATTCTCAGTCTTTTTGGTGAAGTTAAACTACCTGGAATTTTATTTCAGTAAAATTCAGAATCAGTGTTTGCTTTTTATTTTGCAATATATTCTTTATACTCTCTTGTAATTGTGAAACTTTCTGCAATCTTGGGATTGTTCAATCTGAAAATAGACAAGAACCAACATTCACCGAGCATGGTCATGTAAAAACTGTCTTTCGTATATGCATAAAACCCAGATCAGCTATGCTAATGCACAGGGTGATCAATGCCTTTGCTCTTTACTACATACATGGTAAAATCCTTTTAGTTTTTTTAAATCCGATTTTCCCATTATTATACTGCTCTTATCCCTGGGCAAATATGTTGCGAATGGGCTAATTTACATAGTATCACGGTAATTCACTTACAAATCGCAAAGGTCGCATGGTGATTGCTATGCATTCGTTGGTATTCTTAAGCAATCACGGCCATTCACCAAGTTTTGCAAATTTTAGAAACATGTTCCTAAAATTCGCAAAAAATAGCCATCAGAGGAGATGGCAAATCCCCCGACCGAAGACCCCCATGGGCCTTGGTAAAAAGGGTGCACTTCAAAACACATACAAGTAATATATTGTCATTATTTTATGCTTCTGAATGACATTATCTGTTAACAGATGCATGATTATCTAACACTCAGACTAAAACAGTATGCTTGACTGCTAAAAACAGGTACTATCTCAAACAGCCACCATATACACAAACATATAGCATACGATACATTCAACTTTCAAAATATGTGAATAGCTTCTAAAGTACAAGCCCTCCTTTGAGCTCTCTAGTAAGTGAATTTGGACAAAGAATCCAAATCTTTTTTTTTTCTGGGGGGGGGGGGGGGGGGGTTGTTGGGGAATGTGGAGGGGTCAGAGAGACTTCACTGATAAGATATCACAGCATGATCATCGATATTCTAAAAGGTACAAGCTGTTCAAATTCTGGAGCAGGCCAGGGCTATATGGATATGGAGCAGAGACTCAAACAGCAGCTCAAACTACCAAAGGGAAATTACTCACAAATTATGAAAGCAAGAGTTATCATTCATGTATGAGACAAATTGTCATGACCAGTTCTGCATATCTGTGAAGTATCATGAAAATATTTCAGAAGGTATTCAAGCTATGGAGCAGACACGCTAAAATCATCAAAGGGAAATAACTCCAAAACTAAGAAAGCAAGAGTTGCCATTCTTGTTCGCGGCACATCATCATGACCTGTTCTACATATCTGTGAAGTATCATGAATATATGCCATAAGCTATTCAAGTTATAGAGCGGACACGAAATCACACCTATAACCATCAAGGGGTAATAACTCAAAAAGTAAGAAAGCAGGAGTTGTCATTCTTGTTCGCGACACATTGCCATGATCTGTTCTACATATCTGTGAAGTATCATGAAAATATTCCAAAAGGTATTCAAGTTATAGAGCGGACACGAAATCACACCTAAAATGATCAATGCAAAATAACTCAAAAAGTAAGAAAGAAAGAGTTGTCATTCTTGTTCACGACACACCGTCATGACCTGTTCTACATATCTGTGAAGTATCATGAGAATATTCCAAAGGGTATTCAAGTTATAGAGCGGACACGAATCTGCCAAAAAATCACACCTAAAACTATCAAGGGGAAATAACTCAAAAAGTAAGAAAGCAAGAGTTGTCATTTTTGTTGTTCGCAACACATCGTCATGACCTGTTCTACATTTCTGTGAAATATCATGAAAATATTCCAAAGGGTATTCAAGTTATAGAGCGGACACGAAATCACACCTAAAATGATCACCAAAGGGGAGATAACTCAAAAAGTACAATCGCAAGAGTTACCATTCTTGTACGCGACACATCGTCATGGCCTGTTCTACATAACTGTGAAGTATCATGAAAATATTCCAAAGGGTATTCAAGTTATAGAGCAGACAAGAAAATGTTTACGGACGGACGGACGAACGCCAGGCTCATCGCTATTTCCCCCGAACCTTTCGGTCGGGGGATAAAAAGAACATATTTGCAACATATTCGGAAGCAGTCACAAGCCATTCTTATCATTGGCAACGCATTTGTCATGATTGTAAGACGTTTGTAAAGATTCGCTAGCATTTGTATTGACATTCTCGTAGTATAATGAACAAATGCGGACAATGAGTAACAATATGATGGAGAATAAGCTAATTGGGCACAGCCTAGCAAATAAAAGGCAAACAAAAACAATGTGTATATGCAAATAAAGTATGCGTGTGTCGTGTTGTTGTTTCTTTTGCAACACATTCATAAGATTCGCAAAACATCATTCGTAAGCATTCTTAAGAATATAACAACAATCGTAAAACAGATTTGCAAGGATCTTACAACATGCTGAAGCATTCATAAGGTTTCATTTTTTTCTTGGCCAATCATATCATTTTCGGTGATTTTAGCGCAAAAATTCAAATGTTCATTAATTCTTCATATTCGTAAGGATATTCGCCCAAGTGTAAAAGCAGCATTAGTAGATGGAATTCTATTTTTGACACTCAAGGGAAACTAACTCTGTTGTCTTCAATTCATCTTGAGGTAATTCAAACACCTAAAAGTTTTTTATGCATATCCTGGTTACATGCAAGGACCAAATACATGCAATTTATAGCAACTGAGAAAAGTGGAAACAAGCCAGCATGTAAAGTCATTCAAAATTTAAATTGTTTTCAAATAAGAGAGCATTTTTTCAGGGCTTATTTCAGTGTCACTGAAGAGGCTGGATTATCCGAAATAGATCTGTCTGGCCCAGTCTCTTTCTTTTGAATGTTTCCACTGCTCTTAAATGATCTGATAATTATATTTTCATTAGTAACTCAGCCGTCTCAATGTGTCAGAAATCAGAGTGACAGACCTCTTGTAGCTTTTAAACATGTCCTTTTTAACTAGGAACAAACTAGCATGGATACATTACTTTTCCATTTTAACTCTTTGGAACATTTTTCAAACAATCAAGAGTGGCTTATTCCTCAGTAAGTGTTTGGATCTGGCCGAAATTGGAACCTGTCCAAGATTTTATGCATGCCTTCATAACTTGCAAGTTTAAAGAGGATCAGATCAATAGCAACCGAGAAGAAGCTGTGACATCAATTTTTTAGATGCTCAAGGGCAGCTAACTCAATAGTCAGTGGTCCCATTTTGCCAAACGTTGAGCTCATGCAAGACATTATGCATGTTTACGTTACCTCCAACTTGAAAAAGATTGGATCAATAGTTACCAAGAAAACATGGAGACATTGATGTTTTAGATGCTCAGGGTAGCTAACACTAGTCAGTAGTCTGATCTGGCGGAAATTCAGACTCATCCAAGCTTTCATGAATACTCTTGTTACAGGGAAGTATCTAAAGGATCCAATCAAAAACAACAAAGTAAAAGTGGAGACACTATTTTACCCATTTAAAGTCTATGGGGTATTTCTTAGATGCTCAAAGGCAGCTAACTTCGTAGCTGTAGCCTTTGGTCGATCTGGCCAAAATTTGAACTCACCGAATAATATCATGCATGCCCTTGTTACCTGCAAGTTTGAAAAGGATCAGATCAATATTTACCTGGATTACTTAGTGACATCAATTTTTAGAAGCTCAAGGGCAGATAACTCCATAGTCAAAGTGGGGTTCTTAAAATCTATGGAGAAATGTAGGCGCTAGAGCGATGACAAAGTTTTTAAAAAAAATGGCCACAGGGACCTTGACTTTGAGCCCAGCACCCTGAAAGTTGAACCTGCTCGAGATATTGTCATACCCTACATTTGTGTGAAGTTATTTTAAAATCCATGGAGAAATGTAGGTGCTAAAGCCATGATAAAGTTTTTCTAAAAATAGCCACAGTGACCTTGACCTTCGGCGCAGCACCCTGAAAGTCGAACTTGCTCGAGATATTGTCATGCTCTACATTTGTGTGAAGTAATTTTAAAATCCATTGAGAAATGTAGGTGCTAGAGCGCTGACAAAGTTTTTCTAAAAATAGTCACAGTGACATTGACCTTGGGCGCAGCTCCATGAAAGCCAAACTTGTTCAAAATATTGTTATGCCCTACATTTGTGTGAAGTTGATTTAAAATCTGTTGACAAATGTAGGCGCCAGAGGGATGACGAAGTTTTTCTAAAAATAGCCACAGTGACCTTGACCTTGGGTGCAGCACCCTGAGAGTCAAACTTGCACAAGATATTGTCATGCCCTACATTTGTGTGAAATTATTTCAAAATCCATGGAGAAATGTAGATGCTAGAGCGATGACAAAGTTTTTCTTAAAAAAGCCACAGTGACCTTGACCTTCGGCGCAGCACCCTGAAAGTCGAACTTGCTCGAGATATTGTCATACTCTACATTTGTGTGAAGTTGTTTTAAAAATCCATGGAGAAATGTAGGTGCTAGAGCCACGACAAAGTTTTTCTAAAATTAGCCACAGTGACCTTGACCTTGGGTACAGCACCCTGAAAGTTGAACTTGCTCAAGATATTGTCATGCCCTACATTTGTGTGAAGTGACTTTAAAATCCATTAAGAAATGTAGGTGCTAGAGCACTGACAAAGTTTTTTCTAAAAATAGCCACAGTGACCTTGACCTTGGGCGCAGCACCCTGAAAGTCAAACTTGTTCGAGATATTGTCATGCCCTACATTGTGTGAAGTTTGTTTAAAATCGGTTGACAAATGAAGGCGCTAGAGCGATGACAAAGTTTTTCTAAAAATAGCCACAGTGACCTTGACCTTGGGTGCAACAGCCTGAAAGTCGAACTTGCTCGAGATATTGTCATGCCCTACATTTGTGTGAAGTTATTATAAAATCCATGGACAAATGTAGGTGCTAGAGCGATGACAAAGATTTTCTAAAAATAGCCACAGTGACCTTGACCTTGAGCGCAGAACCCTGAAAGTCAAACTTGCTCCAGATATTGTGATGTTTTACATTTGTGTGAAGTTATTTTAAAATCCATTGAGAAATGTAGGTGCTAGAGTGCGGACAAAGTTTTTCTAAAACTAGCCACAGTGACCTTGACCTTGGGCGCAGCACCCTGTAGGTCAATTTTGCTCGAGATATTGTCATGCCCTACATTTGTGTGAAGTTGTTTCAAAATCCATGGAGAAATGTAGGTGCTAGAGCGATGACAAAGATTTTCTAAAAATAGCCACAGTGACCTTGACCTTGGGCGCAACACCCTGAAAGTCAAACTTGCTCGAGATATTGTCATGCCCTACATTTGTGTGAAGTCATTTCAAAATCCATGGAGAAATGTAGGTGCTAGAGCCATGACAAAGTTTTTCTAAAATTAGCCACAGTGACCTTGACCTTGGGTGCAGCACCCTGAAAGTCGAACTTGCTCGAGATATTGTCATGCCCTACATTTGTGTGAAGTTATTTTAAAATCCATTGAGAAATGTAGGTGCTAGAGTGCTGACAAAGTTTTTCTAAAAAAAGCCACAGTGACCTTGACCTAGGGCGCAGCACCCTGTAGGTCAATTTTGTTCGAGATATTGTCATGCCCTACATTTGTGTGAATTTGATTAAAAATCGGTTGAGAAATGTAGGCACTAGAGTGATGACAAAGTTTTTCTAAAAATAGCCACAGTGACCTTGACCTTGGGTGCAGCACCCTGAAAGTCGAACTTGCTCGAGATATTGTCATGCCCTACATTTGTGTGAAGTTATTTTAAAATCCATGGAGAAATGTAGGTGCTAGAGCGATGACAAAGATTTTCTAAAAATAGCCACAGTGACCTTGACCTTGGGCGCAGCATCCTGAAAGTCGAACTTGCTCGAGATATTGTCATGCCCTACATTTTTGTGAAGTCATTTTAAAATCAATTGAGAAATGTAGGTGCTAGAGCGCTGACAAAGTTTTTCTAAAAATAGCCACAGTGACCTTGACCTTGGGGGCAGCATCCTGAAAGTCGAACTTGCTCGAGATATTGTCATGCCCTTCATTTGTGTGAAGTTATTTTCAAATCCGTTGAGAAATGTAGGCAATAGAGCGATGACAAAGTTTTTCTGAAAACATGTGATGACATTGTTTTCTCCATTATAACACTATGGGATTTTTTTCAAACGCTCAAGGGCAGCTTACTCCGTAGTCTGTGCTCAAATCCGGCCAAATTTCGAACTCATCCAAGCTTTTATGTATGTCATCATTACCTGCAAGTATGATAAGGATCTAAGCAAAAAACAGTTGAGAAAACGTGATGACGCCATTTTCCCCATTATAACCCTATGGGATTTTTTTCAAACGCTCAAGGGCAGCTAACTCCGTAGTCTGTGCTCGAATCCGACCAAATTTCGAACTCATCCAAGCTCTTGTGTATGTCATCATTACCTGCAAGTATGATAAGGATCTAATCAAAAACAGTCGAGAAAACGTGATGACGCCGTTTTCCCCATCATAACCCTATGAGGGCTATCTGTTGCCATGGAAACCAGAGTTCTGAGCTGATCGGCACCAAAACCTAATGCAGCCTTTCCCCCACCCAAATGATGCTTCAGATAAAATTTGATTGCGATCGGCCCATTGGTCTCTGAGATATTTATGTTTGAAAGTGTTGACGCACGCACGCACCCACGCACGCACGGACGGACGACGGCTCGACTCCCATCCTATAAGCTCACCTCTGAGCCTTCGGCTCAGGTGAGCTAATAATACAAAAGTGGCATTATTCTGCTGTACTGTAAAGCACTTAATAATTGTGATGTCATAGTTTCATGGCTAAAACTGACTGATTAGCACAGGTAAATTTTGACAAATTAGCACAGATTAATTTTGTAGACAGGATATACCAAGGCTCGAGATGGTAAGAAGAACAGAAACAAAGACAAAAAAAAGAAAAAAAGCAAGCAAGCCTGCAACAAGTTTACCCATCCCTCCATCAAATTACACATTGCTGCATCCATTATAATGGTCTCATCAAGGTAACTCCAACGGGATGCCACAATGAACAGATAACAGAAAAGCATATAAAGGATCACAAGAATATATCAGGCACTCCTCCGTGTCTGAGCCTAGTGGTATACCGTGCATATGTATATATTAAGTGTAAATAATATTAAGTGTAGTTACTACTGGGGTACTTATCGCCAAAATTCTGTAATCACATAGCAAAGTGCCCTACAGTCATAAAGCATAAGTTTTTGTTCAAAACAAATAATATTTTAAAATTCATTTCTAGATCTTTGACCTATTTTTCCTTTGTTCCAGGTGATTTGTACCCAGTCTGTGGATGATCTTGTCAGCACTAGGTTACAGAAACATGAATATGAAGATGTTAAATTTTTCATCAGATTTCTGCAGCATAGCATCAAATACCACATTGAATGATAGTGGAGTGATAACTCTAAGTGAGCTGTACTGATTCCAATTATTTTGACAGACATGGTTAGGCAAACTGTAGGCCACGACCAGACTGCTGCTAATGTAACAATCTGAGCAGGGTCTGAATTATTCTTCTTTTGGTGCAGATGTCTCATTTCAGGTGTAAGACACCTGGCATTTAATCAAGTGTTCAGTTTCAGCTGGATTTGGATTTTGATTGTTTCAGTTCCTGGTCTTTGCATAGGGCTGGATTTGGATTTTGATTGTTTCAGTTCCTGGTCTTTGCATACTTTTTACTTTTAGAATAAATACCATTACTTGTCACTGTCCAAATTCTTAGAGTCCTCACAGTAAGTAGAGTGTGATTTTTTTTCCCTAGAATTAAAGTCATAAAGTGTAATTGATAACAGTGGACTTTCTGGATAAAAATTAAAGTATCATACAAATAGGATTTGTGTTACTTGACATACTTCTGTTAAGATTAGAATTTACCACATTGAGGAACAACTAGAACAAACACAACTATTTACAGGCAACGTACAAAAAGATTATATACAAGTTACAGCAAAAGTAAGTGACAGGCGTTCAGTTCAAAAGATTCTACTAACACTGTTTTATATCAAATAACTCTAACTATGTTATACATAAACCATTATAACTAACTGAGAACTGTTTGGTTTTATTTAAAGAATTTGACTTGTTCATGTGATTAAGGTTCATACTGGTACTTGTAAACCAGAACTCTGTCAGAATGTGGTTTTCAGGAGTATAGATTTAATTTTGCAAAATACACCATCAGTGCCCTAGATGGGTAGGAAAAACAGGGACAACCCTCATGCATGTTGCTACCATCACAGATCCGTCTCACTGAGGCAGATCTTATGAGGGTCCACAACATACACCTCCAAGAAACAGAAAAATCATCCCCTATCATCCGCGCTACATCCTCCCATCTAGAGCACTGACACCATGAGCAAGTTTTGATGATATTGTGCATGTACAATACTTTGGATATGTTATTGTCTACAAAAGTTTGTGCAGATGTAGTAAATTAAACAACCACTAGTTCATGCACTGGTTTCGTTAATCATTTAGCAATATCTATTTAGCATGACTTCTGGGTCATCACATTTTAGTACTCTAATGCTAATCATAAGGCAGAAATTGACATATATTAGCACCTTTTGATGTATTTTGTTTTAACATTATCTCAGATATGTAACAGCCATTAATGATACTTAGTCTATAATAGTCCTGCGTTATCACCGTAATGTTGTTATGAATGTATGGAGACCAAATAACCATGCCAGATAATAACTTCAACATAAGCCAAGTAATTATCATATCGTAATTTATGCATCTTTCGTGCTCCAGATAGCATGGGGCTTTGGGATAAAGCCCGGAGCAACACCTCGCATTAAAAGGTGCGGGGGACCCCGCACACGAAGCATATTAGCCACTAATAACCAGATAGCTCCAATGAGGAGCCACAACACTCACTTCCAGGGCGACATCCGTTCCTACACCCATTGAAGGCACATGCTGGGACCCCTCATCAGAACTGTCCTGGCAAGACAGCTCTAATGAGGGGCCACAACACATACCTTCCACTGAGACATCTATTCCTACACCCATTGAAGACACATAGTGGGACCCCTCATTAAAACTGTTTTGGCAAGACAGTGCCAACAAGGGGCCACAACATATGCCTTCATGGTGAAACTACCACAAATTATTGCACTGATTTGTTAATCTATATTGCCTGATTTCTAGGTCAACATATTTTAACAGTACTGTGCTAATCATGAAACCGAAATATATATATATATTAGCATCTTAGATGTTATTTCCTTTCAACATCACTCAGTCATAAAAGTAAATTGGTGAAACGACCATATAACAATATTTTAGTCATATCAGTACAAAGATAGGTAGTAACGCTGTGTAGGTCATTAGCATTATATTGTACATTGGTGTTATATCCATTCAAATTCAGAGTGTATATAATGGTCTATAATGATACTTATTCTATACTATTCCTACCTTATCATCATAATTTAGTTACAGATTTATGGTGACCAAACAGCCATGCCAGATACATGTAACAACTTTAACAAATGCCAAGTAATTTATATATGGTATATGCGTCTTTAAGAATTCTGGTAACATGGGGTTTTGGGGTAAAGCCCAAAACAACCCCTCCCACAGAAGGGTGCTGTAACCCCTCATTAGAACCATCTTAGCCAGACAGCTACAATGAGGGGTCACAACACACCTCCACTGAGACATCCTATCCTTAGCCCATTGAGGATACATGCCGGAACCCCCCCCCCACCAGAACCATCTGGCAAGACAGTTCTGATGCGGAGCCACAACATATGCCCTCACATAGAAACTACCTCCAATTATAGCCCTGGTTTAATTTACCATTCAGCAGTATCTCTATAGCATGACTCCTAGGTCGTCATATTTTAATAGTCTAATGCTAATCTTGAAACAAAAATTGACATACATTAGCATCTGTGATGCTATTCCCTTTAACATTATCTCAGTCATATATCTATGAGTAAATTGGTGTTATGTTCATATTACAATATTTCAGTCATATCTATACAAAGATAGGTAGTAAAGCTGTGTAGATCATTCGCTTGATTTGCTACATTTGAGCTATATCCATACAAATTCGGAAAACATATAACAGCAACTGCCAATTAATTTATATATAGTATATGCATCTTTCATATTCCAGATAACATGGGACTTCGGGGTAAAGTCTGAAACAATACTTCCCACTTCCCATGGAAGATGCCGGCCATGACCCCACATTTGAACCATCTTAACCAGACAGTTCAGATGAGGGGCCACAACACACACCTCCATGGAGACATCTGTTCCTGTCCCCATTGTAGACACATGCTGGGGCTCCTCAATAGAACTGTCTAGTCATGACAGCTCCAACAAGGGGCCACAACACATGCATTCATAGCGAAACTACCACAAATTCTTGCACTGGTTTCAATAATCATTTAGCAGTATTTATATAGTATAATTTCTAGGTCAGCATATTTTAACACTCTACTGCTAATCATGAAACAAATATTACTACTTCCACTGAGACATCTATTCCTAGACCAATTGAAGATACATGCTGGGGCCCCTCATTAAAACCGTTTTGGCAAGACAGTTCCAATGAGGGGCCACAACATATGCCTTCATGGTGAAACTACCACAAATTATTGCACTGATTTGTTAATCATGCAGCAGTATCTATATTGCCTGATCTCTAGGTCAACATATTTTAACAGTAAAAGGTAAATTGACATATATTAGCATCTTAGTTGTTATTTCCTTTCAACATTATCTCAGTCATATAAGTAAATTAATATTATGACTATATAATAATATATCTGGTCTTGCACTATAACGACAAAAAGTATTCTCATTCATAGATGCGAGTCAGGGCAAGGGCTCTGAAAGGACTGCACATCAGCGCAGTCCCCACAAAGCCCCAATGCTTGCCATTGTGGTAAATCAAAGTCCTTTGAATGTAAATAAATGTGCTCAGAAGTGCAAGTCAGAGCTGGGGCTCAGATGATCCTGCACATCCGTGCAGTCTCCTCAGAGCCCCCAATGTTCACCTGTGCAGCAAGTCCACAATCTCATGAAACAACAACATTCATAAATGTGAGTCAGTGCAAAGAGCCGGATGAGCCTGCACATCCGTGCAGTCTCCTCAGAGCCTTCAATGTTCGCCTCTGTAATAAGTAAAACATCTTATGAAATAACCATATTCCGGAGTGGGAATCGGAGATTAGCTTGGACGGGTCTGCACATCTGTGCAGACTCTTCCGAACTGACTCTGTTCATCTGTATAGCAAGTTCATGATCTCATGTACCAGCTCAACGAACATGTACAATTTAGTTTGAGTACTGTATTGGGATTTGAAATTTGATATTGCACTGAAAGGAAGTATTCAGTTTCTCAACCGGGTTATATACTATAGAGTTTGGCATCAGCCAGGTAGGGGCCTGCACTGCATGCAAGCACTGTGGTGAGACTATATATATAAGGATTTCATTGATAACTTACTTGTCTTCGATATAAAATTAATGGAATATCCGAATCATAATTAGTAATCACCAAGCTGAGAGAATGGGAACATATGAGACTGTATCAAGCATCATATGCCCCTACTTCATCTCAGCAAGTTGATTGAGGTCAGCAGTACTGGATTGCAATGCATGATACCTGTATGATTCGCAGAATATATATTGGTACAGTCACACTTACAGAGAGTTACAGGTTTCATAATTAGATCTTCAGTTCAGTTATTTAGAAAATTTCTGTAGGATTGTTTCATCTAGCCAATGGGTTAGTCTTTGAATCAACATTTTGAAGCATTTAGTGGAGTCAGAGAATTAATTGTCTTTAATTAAACAGTCAGAAAGACTGTTTTTGTTCTGCTGTAATAAAAAGTAGATGTATTTCGGGTTACGCATTTTTGCTTAGTTAGTAGCACATAGTAGTTCAAAACTCTGCAACTGTTGTCTATTTGGCAACAACATCTCTGAACAATCTCATTGTTGGAGGAATACCACTTCCTGGTCTGGTTGGTAAGGAAGTAGCTCCAGATATGGTTGAACCCCACGGGGAAGTAGGTTTGGGATCAACTGTTTCATCTGCATCCATTACCTGAGGTAATGATGCAGGAGGTGGAGTCACCTCCTCTGACTTTGATTTAGGTATTGGAAGTCCATATTTGGTGCACATTTTTACCAGGTCATCATTACAAGTGATAGTCCAACGTACAGAATCACTGACTCTCACAATAATTCGCCCATCTCTTGTGAAGGTGTCCTTAATATTCCGAAATTTCTTGAGCATCCTAGTTTTGTAGAATAGTTCTTTCCTTCCTTTTGTCAAATCTTCACTGATGAAGACCTTAAGAGAGTTTGGGTTGTTAGCATTGTCAGCTCTCAGTTTCTCCATGGGATGTTTGGTTAGTATATTTGCTTTTGTCCTGTAACTTACAAATTTCACAATGATATCTGGTTTTTTATATGGGTCTTTACTATTTGTCTTTCTTGTGATTTCATGAGTTCTGTCAATGTCTGTTGACAATATTGGACTGTTAACATATTTGTTTAAGAAGTTACACACCTGTGTCTCCAAACTTTCTGTGTTGTTTAGCTGGAGATTAGACATTATAATGCTATTTCTTCTGGAATATTGTTCTAGATCATCTTGTCTTTTATTGATTTTGTCCACATCTGTGGTAAACTTGTCCACAGAATCTGTAAGTTTTTCACTGACTCTTGGAGGCTATTAGTTTCAGGATCAGCACCACCAGGGGGCTTGCTGTGAGCTTTCTCAATTTTCAAGTTTTTCTCTACCAACTCTACTATCTTTTTCTGTATATTGGGTACCTCAAACAAATGCTGCACAAACCGGGTCAATAATTTTTCATCTTTGCCCAAGCAACCCAGCAAGGAATCAAGCAACATGTCAGGATCTATCTCTGTTATTGTTTCTTCTCTATATGTCAGCATCATCACTATGGGTCCTTGGTCTTTTTTGGGTTGGGAATTTAGATCCTGTGGCGCTTGCAGCAGCGGCACTGGCACCAACCTTCTCTTTTACCTCCTTTCCTTTTTTCGATTTATTTGTCATATTTGGTTAAAGTTTGATCCAGAATGTTAATAGTAAGGAGTACGATTATAAGACAATGTCTGAAACTTATCACACCTGGTCAAAAATAGCCTATTTAGTTTCTTTGTTTGCTCTTTGTAATAGAAATTGGAAAGTTCACTCCCTTTGTAAGCGACAGATTCCTTTCTTTAAGTCAGTTAAGGTCAATTACTGTACTACTTCATACATAAATATTCTTCAGAATCGTTGAGATATCATTCTCAGCCCACCTCTCATTCGCCAAAACAGGATTAATTCATCATAAGGGACACAATGTTAATTGGAACTCTCTATCGAGAATTTTCAAACACCCGCCATTACAGCACCGGAAGTTGTTGATTTGAAAATTATTTTCTCTAGATCAAAGCTGAAAATTTATAAACATGAACTAAAACGGGAGCAGAACTGTCGCTAGCCTCAAGCTTTTTTTACGCATTTGTGAATAAAAGATTTTTCAGTTATTTAAATTCGGTTATAAACGCAAACTGCATTTTTGGTGATTCATAATGCTCCAGAAAATCATATTTCTGGATTCCTGGCAACAAATATGCGGTTTCGGTGGTTTCCCACACCATTAACATTCATATTAAATATCAATCACATGCCGTGTGAAACAGCGGAAAAAAAATCGTCTGACGTAACGTCAAACTTTGACGTCATTTATCTCAGTTTCACGTCGCGTGTCATAAGGTCGGTTTTTATCTGGACGGGCTCATTTGTTGGTTTTCACGTCGCGACTCATGTATTGTAATGAACATACACCGACCGAAAAAAGGGAAATGCACACATTAATATTTTGGTATTTTCTTGGAAATTAAAATTTTAAGAAATTACTCATACAGTGTTAGAGGTAGACAATCGGACAGTTCAACCCGAAAATTTCATTTAATCGTGTCAATTCAGTACTTTGTACTTTGTGCCAGTTTTCATTGTCAGTTGTCAATAGGAAGCCATTGTCAACGATTTCATTTATGCATATTTTTAAGGCATAATGGAAGGTACAGATGCTCGTCTACGCCGGTATATTCTGGGCCAGATTTGAACAAAAATACGGATTTTTAGACATTTTCTATTCATAGTATCAAAGGTAAATTAAATGGGGAAATCTTACTGTGTGCGTTTCTTTCTTTTTTCTTTTGTTTGGTATCTAATTTGAAAACAATTTTAGGGCCATTTGTGCAACCTACTCAGAAACATCCTATTGTTGCAGCAATTCTTTGCAAGAACGAAGCTGCCTAATACGCAGTCACAGTGATGCGTTTTAATCAAATATATGCATCTGCTTATTCTTGTTATTATAAATATCATTATTAAAGTCCCTTAACTGTTACACTAATCCTGCACCCATTACTTGTGGGTTAAACGCTGACCTACTAATCTAACGGTCCCGGGTTAGACTCCCGCTTGCGCAAATATTTGTAATCGTAAACTACTCAGTTGCATTGCATACAGCAAATAATTATCACCCTCCCATCATCCTGATATGACTGAAATACATTTGAAAAGGACGTAAAATAGCGCAAGTCATCCATCCATACGGGAATGGTGGTCGGTCGATGGTGCTGGTTATAATTTCCGGTGCCGGGGCGTCCTACTTATTTGGATAAAAGTAGGACAAGGGCCTACTGTACTTGCAGTAGGTGCGGGCGGGGATATTTGGATTTTTTGTTCTCTCGTCTATCATTTTCCCTCTCTGAACTGTATCTCATGCAAGCACTCATCCGGTAATTACTTTATACTTAACTGGACCGTTGTAATATGTGAAGTGAATGCAAATTATTAAAGATGTGTACAATTTTGGTAATTGTGAGCAACGTGGTAAGATGATAGACTATGAAGCCGGACCGTGTTCATTTCATCAAAGCAGAATAGGGACCAAGGAAGGCTAAGGTCAGACTGCATATATGCAGTTTCATCAGAATCTTCAAAATTTTGCATGAGTCATCTATCACACCGTACAACCGGCTGAAGTGATGCCAGATGGCTACAGAGATAGCAGATCACCAAAAGTGAAAGTAGATTTTGAGTAGGTGAGATAAAATTGCTGGTAAAAACAGACGATAAAATCCTGGAAGAGTTTAGCCTCAAATGGAAGTTGCTCAGTGTCTGTAGATTCTACAGTATCAGTCTGGTTGGCTTTCTTACACAGATAAGGCTATAGCAGGTCTTGAATGGCCAACAATTTCAGAAAAAAACACAAAGTCTGCCTTTCGGCTCCCATTAAACGAATCTGAGATAGTGCCCAATCTGTTTGCTTGCTTGCAATAAAACTTCAATTAGTTAGCAATACTTCTGCCAATTTTTGATGCACAATTTGGTTTTATAATGAAAATACACACTTCCAAAGAGGATGGGTAGCGACAAAATGGTTGCCTTTGTCAACAGATGCACTTTTAGGTGGACAGCTGGGATGGCAGATCAGTTTGTATGGAAATAGGCTGACATTGATGACAGGTATCAATATATTGGTACGTATCTTTAAACTGATTATACTGTGACTTCGGCGTGAAATCATGAAGAATGAAGCATGCTTGTCAACTAGAATGCATGTTGTTGCATTTAATAGCTTTACATTTTTCGGCAACTTTCTGATATTGTTTCGGTAACTACTTTTTCGTTGCAAATGTGCTACTTGTACTGCAGTGCTTTTGGCAAGTCAAGAATTTTATTATCTTAAAAGTTATTCTGTCATGTGATTTGATTAGGAGCATTTAGCAATACTCATTGTTTAATACCCCCCACCCCCACGAAACCAAGAAAAGGCTAGTGACAAGCATTTGTCACAAGCCTCAGCTGTCGGACTGTGAGGCTGGTGACAAACGGTTGCCAGCAGATCCCGCCTTGTTTTTATGCCCCCGCAAAAGTGGGGAGCGGCATATAGTTTTGCCTCTGTCCATACGTACATACTTCACATTTGTAGTACTGTTCTTGTCTCCGCAACTTCTTCCACAGTATTTGATGCTGGGGCTTGCAACTTGCAACACAGTTTAGACATGCATTGAACATGTGCATAGAGAAAACAAAATTTGATCCAGGTCATTATTGCAGAATTATGTCCCCTTAAATGACATACATATTTTGGCCATATTTCACACTTTGTAGCACTATTTGTGTCTCCACAACTCCTCCTACAGTATTTGATGCAGGGATTTGAAACTTGCATCACAGTTCAGACATGTATTGAACATGTACATAAAGAAAAAAAAACTTTGATCCAAAAATGCAGGCAAATCTTTTTTCCTCTTTCAGTAGTGTACATTCAGTTACCTGCATGACTCCCAAGTCCATATCTTACGGTTCTAATGATTTTTGGAAGAAATCGCAAAAATTCACACTTTGGTCAATGACTCTGTCACAGAAATTTCAGTCAGGAAATGCCCAGACAGATGGCGCCATAATCTGCACCGACTTTAACTGAAATTTTGTGAAGGAGTCCTTGCTCTTTGTAGCTCCATCAAAATAGCATTAGAATCAGAAAGATGTGGAATGGAAACTGGTGCACTGTTCAATGAGTGTAAATTATCTGAAAAAGATATTCATTTAAACTTGCATTAAACAAGATTCACACACAGCATCACCATTTTTTCCGACAGCGTGTCAAAATAGAAATAAAAAAAAAAGTAGATTCCCAGGAAACGCCTTAGTTAACAGTCATATACGAGGGGCGTTCGAAAAGTTTTGCAAATGGCCTCATGACTTTGTTTAGGAGCATGCTGGGTACAAAAGCTATACATGTACTGAAAGCAATTTATTTTGTCTTTACAATAATATCAAACACTATATAAAGACACTTTTCCTTATTGAGCTACAGCGCATTTTGCTAGGTCCCAGTCATACCACTGGGCTAATTTTATATGTAAAATCTTTTCAGTGTTAGGCATTCAAGTCAAATATCCTTGTAAATACCAAATTAATCTTTGTCATTTGCTTGTCCATCGTTGCCTATAATATCCATACAAAAGTTAGAAGGGCGGCAACTGTTATCGATTTATTCCTTGCAAAGCATTACGCAGTTCTTATGACGTTATTGAATTTTACGTTAACGTCATTTTTGAAAGCTTGCAGAGGCTTCATTTTTGGCATTAATTTAAATTTGTTGACAGGTTTTCGTTGACCCATGTAAATGCTCTTGCCGACAATATTTTGAATGCTAATACACTAATTTTCATAACAAAATCGTCAAATTTTAGTAGAAATGGAGTAATTGCTACAGCATAAAGTACGGATAATCCATGTTCCCGGCCCTGTACGGAAGCCAGATTAAAACTGATTTCCGCGATATTTACAGAACAACATTGTCTGGGCATTGTCTTTAACTAACAAAGATAAAAAAATATCAAAGACAGCTGATAAATAAATTACGGCCTACTAAAGTAAAATTTTGCAGTGCCTTTAGGGTATACCTCTTTCAAAGAAGTTAAAAATGCGTCTTTTTTTAAAAAATGCATCTTGTTTGCAGACTTCTCTTCGCATAATATAGCTGAATGTATTTTTGCAATCAGAAGTTCTGTCTGTATGGTGGTTACCGAGAAATTACGTCATGTACAAAACTTTCCGAACGCCCCTCGTATATCCCGTGCTGTACAGAATTCGAGGAAATGGTTGCATGTACAAACTAGACAAACATGCAAAAAAGAACGTTTTGGCATGGCATGTAGTGAAGACAGGCAACAAAGTTACCCCCGGAAAAAAACAATCAACAGCAATAGCCATTCCGAGCATAACTTACCGGATAATGTTTAGCTTGTCAGAATGTTGCCCTAATTTCTGCGCAGTTACAATCATATATTGTAGAAGATACTCAGGAAAATTTTATCCTGTTTGGCTTGGACGATACGCCGTCGTAACTTTCATGACATTATTATTATCATTTTTATCCCCCGACCGTAAGGTTCGGGGGGATATAGCGATGAGCCTGGCGTCCGTCCGTCCGTCCGTCCGTCCGTCCGTCTGTCCGTCCGTCCGTCCGTAAACACTTTCTTGTCCGCTCTATATTTTGAATACCCTTTGGAATATTTTCATGATACTTCACAGCTATGTAGAATAGGTCATGACGATGTGTCGCGTACAAGAATGGTAACTCTTGCTATTGTACTTTTTGAGTTATCTCCCCTTTGGTGATTTTTTGGTAGATTTCGTGTCCGCTCTGTAACTTGAATACCCTTTGGAATATTTTCATGATACTTCACAGCTATGTAGAACAGGTCATGACGATGTGTCGCGAACAAGAATGACAACTCTTGCTTTCTTACTTTTTGAGTTATCTCCCCTTGATGTTTTTAGGTGTGATTTTTCCGCAGATTCGTGTCCGCTCTGTAACTTGAATACCCTTTGGAATATTTTCATGATACTTCACAGCTATGTAGAATAGGTCATGACGATGTGTCGCGTACAAGAATGGTAACTCTTGCTATTGTACTTTTTGAGTTATCTTCCCTTTGGTGATTTTTTGGTAGATTTCGTGTCCGCTCTGTAACTTGAATACCCTTTGGAATATTTTCATGATACTTCACAGATATGTAGAACAGGTCATGACGATGTGTCGCGAACAAGAATGACAACTCTTGCTTTCTTACTTTTTATGTTATTTCCCCTTGATGTTTTTAGGTGTGATTTTTAGGCAGATTCGTGTCCGCTCTGTAACTTGAATACCCTTTGGAATATTTTCATGATACATAAGAGATATTTAGAACAGGTCATGACGATGTGTCGCGAACAAGATTGACAAGTCTTGCTTTCTTACTTTTTGAGTTATTTCCCCTTGATCATTTTAGGTCTGGTTTCTTGTCCGCTCTATAACTTGAATACCTTTTGGAATATTTTCGTGATACTTCACAGTTATGTAGAACAGATCATGGCGATGTGTAGCGAACAAGAATGACAACTCTTGCTTTCATACTTTTTGAGTTATTTCCCCTTGATGGTTTTAGGTGTGATTTCGTGTCCGCTCTATAACTTGAATTCCTTTTGAAATATTTTCTTGATACTTCACAGATATTTAGAACAGGTCATGGCGGTGTGTCACGAACAAGAATGACAACTCTTGCTTTCTTACATTTTGAGTTATTTCCCTTTGATGATTTTAGGTGTCTGCTCCATAGCTTGAATACCTTTTTAAGTATTTTCATGATACCTCACAGATATGCAGAACAGGTCATGACGATTTTTCTCATACATGAATGACAACTCTTGCTTTTATACTTTATGAGTTGTTTCCCTTTGGTAGTTTGAGCTGCTGTTTGAGTCTCTACTCCATTTCTGTATAATCCTGGCCTGCTCCACCATTTTAATGACCTTGTACCTTTTAGAATATTGCTGTGATATCTTATCAGTACTACCTGTCTCTGACACCTCCACATTCCCGCACCCCCCCCCCCCCCCCCCCCAAAAAAAAAAAAAAAAAAAAAAAAAAATTCTCCAGATTTGGATTCTTTGTCCAAATTCACTTACTAGAGAGCTCAAAATTAGGTTTGTAGGGCTTGTACTTTAGAGGTTATTCACACATTTTGAATGTTGAGTGTATCATATGCTATACATTTGTGTATATGGTGGCTGTTTGAGATATTAAGTCATTTTAGCAGTCAGGCATACTGTTTTAGTCTGCGTGTTAGATAATCATGCATCTGTAAACAGATAATGTCAATCAGAAGCATTAAAGAATGACAATATATTACTTATATGTGTTTTGAAGTGCACCTTTTTTACCAAGGCCCATGAGGGCCTTCGGTCGGGGGATTTGCCATCTCCTCTGATGGCTATTTTTATTATTATTATTATGATAATTACTATTTTTTTCCATTTTTTAGCTCACCTGAGCACGAAGTGCTCAAGGTGAGCTATTGTGATTGATATTTGTCCGTCGTCCGTCCGTCCGTCCGTCCGTCTGTCGTACGTTAGTCCGCCTGTCCGTCCGCACTTCGTTTCCGTTCGATAACTTAAGTATTTAACAACGGATTTTGTTCAAATTTTGCATATGCATTTGTACTAAGAATGTCTCTATTGGAATTGTTAATGGGCTTTCGAAAATTTCTGACAGAGTTATGGCACTTGTCAATGTGCTAAAAATGGTTTTGGCCTCTAGCTCCCTCATTATTAGGAATATTATAATAAAACTTCACAAAAGTGATTGAAGTAACAAAAGCTTTGTAATACAATGGGAATTTGTCCTCCTGGATTATCTGCCCCTGCACTGGGGCTATGTACATGTAGAAAATAATGTAAAAATCTATATAAAATCAGATTTCGAAACATTTTTTTTTCTGAAACTTACATCAAATGATCAGATAAATAAAAGCTTCCTGTGACGCTCAAACTTTACCTCATGGGGTTATCTGCCCCTGCTCCTGCATATATAAAATCATTAAAAATCTTTATAAAATCAGAGTTTGAATCTAAACAGCCTCCTGTGCAGTGCTCAAAATTGACCCAATGGGTTTATCTGTCCCTGCCCCCTGGTCCTATACATGCTAAAATGGTGAAAAATCTGTATAAAATCATAAGTTTAATAGATGTTTCTGAAACTTCACAACTGCTTTTAACTTGGCCCTACATTTATCAGTTTGCAGCGGCGGGGTATCACGCAGTCGTTTGCGATGCTTTTATTGACATCTGTCTCTGGTTTTAAAATGATAAAAAAAAGAGGCTCGCAGTGTATGTTGACTTAACTTTTACAATGCAGCATCTCTTGAGCCCTTTTTAATCACATGTAAATGACAGTCACATTCTAGGAAATACTTCATCTGATGTTCACATATCTTCGTCAAATTTATGTGGAACAATATGTATATCATGCCTGACAATAATACCTTCACTTTGGTACAATGCACTTACAAAAATATTGCTTTTCGTGTCTCCCAAAAAACTTCCAATAAACGATAAGGCATTTGAAGGAGGCAAAAAGGGAGGGTCTTAAACGGAGAACAAGAAGCTACCGCTTAATGTTAGTATTCTTCCGTTGCATAGCAGGGGAGACTAAATAAAATCTTAAAAAAGTTCCTCAAGAGTAGAGAACACATTCAAATGCAGGAACATTTTCATGAAAATCTGTAGTTTGGGGGCTTTATTGCTTTAGAAAATAAACTTTTTAAACTGCAGCTAGCTTTAAGGCATAACTAAAGAAATTCTGTATGCCAAGATAATATACCAAGAAGTGACAGCCTCCATGAACTTTATGATCAAGATGAATTGGTACATTTTCAAGGAAGGAAACACTGCTAGCCTTCCTTCCTTCTAAATAGGTGTCAATTTCTAAAGGAAATACTATATATATAATTGAGCCGCGACACGAGAAAACCAACAATGTAGTTGTGCGACCAGCGCAGACACAGATCAGCCTGGGCATTCGCCCAGTCTGATCAGAGTCTTCACTGTCCGTATGGAGATAGCTTATGCCCTTAGCTACCCTTTGAGCACTTGAAGAAGAGTCTGGTCAAACTAGGTGGATGTCCAGGCTGATCTGAGTCTGCACTGGGCGCACAACCACATTGTTGGTTTTGTCGTATCGCGGCTCAATTTTGTAAAGAGAAGACCTCATTTTGGAAGTGCTTCGTCGTCCAAAGAGACAATCAGGAAATCACAGCTTTTACCCCTTTTTAAAAGTTGGGGATAAATATGGAAGTGTTCTCATTCACATTGAATGACGGTCTGTATCTCTTAAAGGCCTCATTGCTCTATCAGCAGGAAATATTTTATTGTGAAGTCTCGCTGCATGCTTAGCACTGCAGTTTCGTCACTGTATATGATCGTGATTGGACGGCTTCAAAATATTAAAACATCCTTGGGATTCTCATAAAAACGATTAAAAGAATATCTAGGTCATTTTAGTTGCCAACCAAAATGACCTACTTTCGATTTCACTACATTTACATAATAAAAATACAAGGTACAAAAGATAAAAATACAAGGTACAGGTTTTTAATAGATGGTATAAATACAATGTACGAAAAGGATTCCATTCATTACCTCACTGTTGCGTAATTTCATTGTTCAACTGGGAACCAGAGGTAAAGACCATATTTTTTATGGAGAGACTTGTAATTTTTTTTCAAAAACCTTTGTTTCTCCTTTTTGCCAGTTATATGAGACGAAAAGTACACCAACCGACATTTTATTATCAATTCGGAAGGTTGTACCAGTTTTATCATAATTTGTGCTTTGGTGATTTTTAATCACTTATAGGACTATGGAGACTTTAATATCAGCGTTGTTTTATTGCATGCACTAACTGGCTCATGTCGTGATAGGGTGGACAAGTTACATATAATTAGTTAATCACTTATTATTGGATAAGCCACGAGACTGTTTAATTATGAAAACACATTAAAGATACAGATCGAGCTGCATGTAAAAGTGGACAAAGTTCTGAAAGTAAGATCTTTAAGAAGTGAGCCGCGACGCGAGAAAACCAACAATGTGGTTGTGCGCCCAGCGCAGACTCAGATCAGCCTGGGCATCCGCCCAGTCTGATCAGAGTCTTCACTGTCCGCATGGTGGTAGCTTAGACCCTTAGCTACCCTTTGAGCACTTAACAAAGAATCTAATAAAAATGGGCGGATGCCCAGGCTGATCTAAGTCTGCGCTGGGCGCACAACCACATTGGTTTTTTCGTGTCATGGTTCAAGTAAAGAATACAACAAAAGAAACGAAAATGGCTGACTCGGTTTAATTGAGTCTGTTTATGACCAGTAATGAAATGAACCGCGACACGAGAAAACCAGCAATGTGGTTGTGCGCCCAGCAATGAGTCAGATCAGCCTGGACAGCCGCGCAGTTTGGTCAGACTCTTCCTTAAGTGCTCAGCCGGTAGCTATGGGTCTAAGCTACCATCATGCGGACAGCGAAGACTCTGATCAGACTGGGCGGATGCCCAGGCTGATCTGAGTCTGCGCTGGTCGCACAACCACATTGTTGGTTTTCTCGTGTCGTGGCTCAAATGTTAAACACCAGCTACGCCCCTAGCATCGGCTTTAGCAGAACTCTATTTTCAGTTTGACTCTAAATGAACTCATTCATACCCCCAAGGACCAGAAAATATAATCTGCACTGTGATGATATTCGAGGATACATTTTACGAGCGCCACAAGGCACAACACCAGCTGCAATGAAGATAAATAAGTTCTGAATTGCGAGATCCTTTGTAAGCAAGGAATACACGAAAAGATATGATAAAAAACGCGGACTTTTGCTGTATGAATGTTATTAATAATCGTAAACCCATTAAATTCTTTAGTAAAACAAATTTATTTTTCATTTTATCCAGCTATGTATTTAATTTCTCGGTCAAAATTCGGGAAGATGTCAACATGGGTCGTCATGGTAATCGTGTGATGGTACTGCGGAGAACGGTGAAACTTTACCTCAGTATTTTGAATAGTTTGTTTTATCTTTAGCTATGTCGAATATTTGCAGGACAGTAAAATGCTTGAGATTTGGTATGCTACATCTTTGTGGTTTGCGCTTTTCACCATCAAGAAATTATTTCGTCAATAATTTTTCTGCTTGAATAAGCAGCCTAGAGGGGGTATGTCGGTAGGCCATCAAACATTATAAAGGTAAAGGTTTCCCATAGCCTAGTTGCCGTAGGGGCAGTGAGGGTTAGAGACCCAGTTTATCTTAGGCACAGTACTTGCAAGGAGGACCAATTTCTTTCTTTTCGCTTCCTCATCCTTCCCTGATTCGAAACAGGTACACATTTCTGCTGGGTTGACAGAGATATTTTTTCCAGTCGCCGGTTGGCTCAAACACGGGTTTAGCTCGTGACCTTCATGCGACCCGTTGCACCTTTACTGAGTGGCTTTAACCACTCGACCGTGGCGGGTGTTATATTCAAGTTCCCTTTTTTGTGTATTATTGTAAAAAAAAAGGCGACCAAATTAAAGAAATATTTTATATGATCAGCTTTAATTTTATTTGATCCTTGTATGTCAGTTTTATCTGATGCTGGCACTGATAAGAGGGTTGTAGACCTGCATTTAGACATACACCGCAAAAGTAATGTTCGTTTACACGATACTGAGTAGGCTATGGAAACGTCTTCAATTGTCATACTGCACTCGAAAGTGTCTTAAAAGGTCAAAAAAATAAAATAAAAAAAAACGTAAAAGAGGGTGTTAGTTTTGTCAAACCGGAGAAACAGAAGAAACATTACAATATTAAGATAGGATAACACACTCAAAGCCATTAATGTGCTGCTCCGATGTACAAAGCTATCCCTACCTTATATTAAATGTATGAAAATACTTATTTTTCATTGAAATTTTTTCAAAAGTGACACATAACGTAGCTGCATGATTTGACATTTCTGCGGTGTCTATATAAAATCACTAAAACTTCAGGAGATGGCTTCTATTAAGCGTTACGCTTACCGTCAGATCCTGTACCATGTTGTGTAATATTTGATATATGCATTTTCTATGAATATATATTGTTTAAACCCAAATCACTATAACTGCACGACCTTTACCGTCACAGCAAATGTCCCCGTATATATTTAAAATATATACATGCAATATTAATGTAACATGCATATCATACCTTGTATTCCTGAGCTTTTATGTTTTTGATTTTGAACCAGTTCTCCTGTCGCCGAGAGAGTATTTCAGTACAAATCACATGAGCAAGACTTAAGACTATCTAAAAGAAGCGTCGCATGTGATAAAGATCTGAGAAGATCCACAAGACACGATACAGCTGCCAATATAATAATATTTGATTATATGAGCCGCGACACGAGAAAACCAACAATGTGGTAGTGCGCCCAACGCAGACTCAGATCAGCCTGGGCATTCACTCAGTCCGATCAGACTCATTGCTAAGCGCCTAAAAGGTAGCTAAGTGTCTAAGCTACCTCCATGCGGTCAGCGAAGACTCTGATCAGACTGGGCGGATGCCCAGGCTGATCTGAGTCTGCACCGGGCGCACAACCACATTGTTGGATTTCTCGTGTCGCGGCTCATATACTTTTTTGTCTGATTTCTTAATTCCTTCATTCAGACGTTAGGTAAAAAGGCGAAAATGTTACGCATAAGGTCTTGCCTGTTGTCGTTACTTCAATACACTCATTCTCCTGGTGTCTGTACGAAAAATACACTTTAAGATGTGACGCATCTAAAGCAGGAACTAACAGAAAGGTAGCTTGAAACATATGATATACATGATACATGTTGTTCCTATGTGCTACCCGAAAGTATATAAATAGGTCCCATTTTTGAAGCATTAAGTATATAACAGACCCACTTTTTTCTTGGTCAGTATATGACACCTATTCTTGGTCTGAGTTGGTCTGTGTTGAGAGAATATGAATTACTATCAGTCCTACAGTTTATTTTGACTAACTGTGGTACAATGTATTTATAAGATAGTGTAAATATGAAACACTGTTGCTATGCCTGTATTTCACATAAAACAAACTGGCAATTACTGAGAGTAAATGAATAAATATGTAAAGTGGAAGAGCAGTATACGAATATGCTAATAGTATAAAGTGTATGAATGGGATCTTTAGCTCTGGTATTTTGAATACAGAGGGCAACACAGCCATACCTTAACCCATCACCGGGCCACGTTATCGAATGTTTTATTTTGTACGATCAGATGAAGGCAGACATAGCCATCACGAGATTAAATATGATATGTCAAATTAGAATAGATGAATTCATATAAGCCGAATGGCTTTTTTCAGATCCCTTCATATATATATATATATATATATATATATATATATATATATATATATGTCAATAAATATGTATTTTGTATGTACGTGATTGTGTTAAATATATGAAAAAATAAAAGTTTAAACCAACCAAATTAGAATTGTACTTTAAAGGTCAGAGTTTTCTTTCAATATATATTTCTTTGTCCAGATTATGCACTGTAAACACTATATTAAAAAAGATAACTGCGTTCTCGTGAAACTGAAAGAAAACACACTTTCTATTTCGAAGTTGTCCCTTTAAATATCTTTCTTTTCAAAGAATCTTTCTCCCAAACTGCATCGAGTCCTGAGAGAACAAACTGTTAAAACAGAACTTGGCTACCTTCAAACCAAAGCAAAATGGTTTGTTTTCAGCATGAGTTTTATATGGTTTTACTTTTGTTTGGAACAACGCTAAGTTTGGAAAATGAACCGAAATGCTACTCCAGGTAACTTACTATAATTATTTTTCACAGATCTTATGATAATGATAATACCAGTGGTAATAGAAGAATAATAATTAATAATACTAACAACAATAACAACAAAATTTATCGAAAATATATTATAATTAAATTAAAAATACAATTATTAACGACTACACTGTATGTATGATCACAATAAATAAGAAACTACTAATTTTTGGCTTGCCGTCTCGGCGGCAAGCCAGTATTCAAGTGGTTTAGTGATACCGAGTTATTTTCGGAAACGATACGTCACACTTAGTCGGAAATACCTGGAGAGTGTGTACTGCAACGATTCGTTTTAGAGCCGCAATATTAAGCCAAAGAGATTGGAAAGCTTGTTCCGGTTTGAGACTGCATTTCTTCATTATTTTCTTCACAGACATAACAAACATAGACCTCGTCCGATTTTGTCCATTTTTATCCATATCCGATTTACCTCATCTGCTAAAAATAACAGATGGAAACTTTAATATTCTATTTTTGATAGTACATGTACTTCTTTTTTTTAATATTTCCGTTAAAAAGCACGTTTTTCTTTCACAAGTGCCTTGAACTTGGCCACGTTTCTTTTGCTTTTTATAAACTGATTGCATTAAAAATGAAACTCTGAATTTAATGCAAAGTTTTTGGCC
Source organism: Ctena decussata (assembly GCA_963989385.1). Classification (NCBI taxonomy): domain Eukaryota; kingdom Metazoa; phylum Mollusca; class Bivalvia; order Lucinida; family Lucinidae; genus Ctena; species Ctena decussata. Next base: position 23,490,128 of record OZ022501.1, on the reverse strand, counting down.
TTTTCTCCGACGAAATATACCAAAACCCGTGTAAGAAACAGTGTTTATATATAGCAATAGCGCAAAGCATTAGCTTTTCCAAAAATCGTGCAGCGGCGTCGCGAAAAATAGGCCTTAGGGCATCGCATAATCTGACTGGTCAGAGCAGCCGGCACACTGTCCAGCGCCAATGCATTCATGGGATCTGATCTGTCTTTTTCGGCATATATATTCTTCATGATGATCCATGATGAAGACATCTTTTATGCTGAGGATAGACTGATAAGACTGCGCTTATGCCGGAGTGGGCTGATCTGTGTATCTGTAAAAACTGAAAGAGCAGAGTTCAAATTTGTTGTTTAGATTTAGAAACAAGCGCTTTTGACGATTTTCTTCCCTTATCACATTAACTGATTTTTTTTTATTCCATCTATCTATGTGTGTGGCTTGCTTATATGTAGAACTGACCGTGTTATGTATGTAAAAGTCGGTAATGTCGGTGAGTACTTAACGCTTACGCATTGCAAAAGGCATTTCCATGACACAAAGCGATATATTATGTACACATTTTTAGCATCTGATAAATTTCCTTTTGGCCATCAATATGTTCATGAATAGCCTGAACAATGATACAGAAAAAGGGTACAATTCAGAACTGTTAACATTAGAAACTCAGAATTGTTAAAATTTGAAACTGTTAGGGATTCATTGTCAGCTTTATGACAACGGAGGGGTTGGTTGGTTGGTGCGATGATGCTTGGTATAACTTCCAGTGCCGGGGCGTCCTACTTATTTGGATTATAGTAGAACAAGGGCCTACTGTGCCTGCAGTAGGTGCGGGTTGGGGTGTGTGGACATTTTTCTTGCTTTTATAACACTCTCTAATGTTGCCTTCTTAGTTCAGCTATACAAATGTACAGGGAAATATTTACACTCGTCGACGATTTCCTTAGATGAACTTATACTGGGCTGACGATGTTCATACATCCACGAACAACACACATTCATGCAATCTTACGCGTAAGCAACGTCACGGATAATTCAAATAGATGATTGGCCGACGTAACGTTTGATATACGTCGTCATAGTGACGGCTGCTGTATTTCATTACCAAACACCTTGGTTATTAACTATTCTTTGTCCTTTGCTTGGCGTTAAATTAGTCAGAACTTCACGAATGAGTAAACAAAATTGATGTAAAAACATACCATAAATATAAAACATAAATTTCATTTGTCGGGAGTTCATGGAAATACGAACGCAATAGGTTCCGTGCTTTGTTGGTCCCAAATGGTGTAAAGCAAGTTATTGTCCAAACAATAACAGCATGCATTTTCTTCTCAAAGTGTCAAAATTTTGTTCCAGTCACTGCCACTGATGCCACTTAAACCGAAAATAAACTTCAGTTAATATTAATTTACTTCTTCTTTTGATGCCAAGTTCAGATGTGCCAAGATTCCATAGACATGGGTTTGAAACAGTCTTTCCTAAAATTTGATTCAGACTAAATGTGACTCAACAGCCGTAAAGAAAAGACTTGAAATAGGTCCATTATTTTCCTTAAGACACGACTAACGGCCGGCCAAAATGTTGGAAAACTGTTTGTGTGTGTGTGTGTGTGTTTGTGTGTTTTCTCAATTTGTTTTTCAAATAAATTCTACACTTGATTTTACCTTACACCCGTGGATAATGCCACCATTCAAGAAGTTAGAAATTAAATACTTTGCTAAATAAAAGTAAGCGACAGAAAGTGCACTAACAATCGGGTTCACTTCAATAACAACTCATGAAAATTTCACTGTTTTCGCTGTGCAAGCCTTCCTTTTAAAGGGAAATTTTATCTTATTTAATACTAAAAATAATGGTTATTCTAACACAGTGCGCCTATAGAAGCAATGGAAAGTTACCGTGTTTTATTCTGCAACAATTCACTGTTTCGGAGCGCGTGAATCTAATTGCTGACGTCACTGCAACTACTGACGTAATTTTGTGACGTTTTGAGACGTTAGACGGTGTAACGTCTCTTTTTCTTTCTAAATCGCCATAAAAACGTACATTTGTCGTAGATACAGTTAGGAATATTGGCGGGAGCATGAACGCGCTGGCAGGAAGGTTGGGAGAGTTTGAATGAAAAGAATAGTTTTTCGGCGTTTTTGAATGTTAGAATCGAAATAGTTCATCTCTAGAATTGAATTGTTGAGTAATAATGAACTGTTTGTCGGTCAGTTGAAAGTAAATATATCACTCGCGCTCCGCGCTTGTGATATGATCTACTTTTCAACTGACCTCCAAACAGTAAATTATTACTCAACAATTCACTGCTAGAGCTGACCTATTTCTTAATCAAAGTTATTGATAAAGGTGATTAACAGAAAAAATGAACTAAATAAAAAGTCAAAAATTCAAATACTGATCCAAATCGTATTGCGCAGGTTAGGCAAGACAGTGTTGCATTCCTCTATGGTAGTAAGTGTCAAGACTTTTGTATTGTGTTGTATTGTAAGCCCGGAGTGGGCCGGCGGGGGATTGGTTCAATACAGGCATGTGCCACCGTCAGTCCAGTGCGGGTATGAAACCACCGATAAGCCCATTATTCAGCACTGATCCCTGAAAACGTCTCCATTTTTCAACATACGCCGCTCCAAAAGACCTCCTTTTCTCAAACATACATCCTTCTTATTAATTTTAGTTCCGTATGTTCCAAACTTACTGTATTTTTTCGAGGCGCAGCCTCGTATAATTTCGATATTGTTCCACATGTCACAAGCTTTCATTGGTCAAATAACGCGTATATATGTCAAAATTTAGCCAATAATAATATCAAAGGTCAATGAATATTTAATCTTCGTTTTTTCTCGTCGTACTGCACTGTGATACTAGCACTCTGTCATATTTCACAATAGAAAGTTTATCGTAAACAGACGCAGATATTCAAAACTTTCCTTTTTTCGTCTTAAATGTACTTTCGATTTCTACTTTCGGTTTAATACACACAAACAAACAAACAGTGCAACATGTTGATAACTATTTTGAAATCAGGCCAATTTCAAGATTGACCGCGGTCCATTTTGGAATTCCTAATAGGACAGCTTAACTTTGAGATAGGTCGTTATCGCTACCCAGTGTCAAAATTACAATTGTTGGTGCCTACCGATATAGCTTACTTATTCATGAAAGTTGTTGTCAAATCTTCAACTAGAGACGTATAAGGGCGCGTTTACACGAGCAAAGTTTCTATGTCACAGAAACTTTAACAAAGAAAGTATGACAAACATTTTGCGTTTACACGGAGCAAATTATTCGTTAAAGAAAATGTGCCATAGAATCTTTGTCACATAAACTTTGGCAATGAAATATTTGCTGCAGTGTTCACACGACCAAATATTATTCGTCAAAGTTACCTGCAGCGATGAAACAAAATCTTTGTCACAGTTTCCACGCTTGTAGCAATGTTCTTTGTTACATAATCTTTAGCAAAGTTCTCCGTTTACACGGACAAATTTAATTTATCGAAGTAACTTTACCATATATATTTGTTAAAGAAACCTTGTCATATTTTGGCATTTACACGAGCAAATTTTTCTGTGACAAACCTACTTTGTCATAGAAACTTTGGTCGTGTAAACGCGCCTTAACAAAACACACTTCCATTTAATCTGCGCTGATTATTTTTTTTTTTAAGATTTTACTTGTTTTAAGTGAGGGGAAGCTTCAAAAGCTCTGGTGCTGGGATGGGGGTGGATACGTGGCTAGTGTTTACACCTTTCATTACTGGTCACTACGTTTCATTAGAGACTCAGTTAAACCGAGGCTGTTGTTGTCACTTATTTCGTGTATTCTTTACTTGCAAAAGATCTTACTATTCGGAACTTATTTAGACAATCTGTGGACTCTGAAAATACTGCACGAAATGGCAAGATCCCTTACTGTTTGTATGTGCTGTAAATTACATTTATGCGTGTAACCACTCGTATAGCCGTTCAAAATCCAAAAGATACATTAGCAATTCATCACTGATATAGCATGTTTAGTAACGTACATTCACAGATTCGATTATGAAGAGAAGTTAATGGAGAAGACGGTGGAAAATAATTTTCAGATGAAACAAATTCTGGAGAAGTTTGATACAACTCTTAAAGAGCTGGAAGGTAAGACTATTGATAAAATCCCCACTCTTCAAAGAGCTTGAAGGTAAGGTCTATAATTATCTGGTTCATGGCTATTTATGGGAAAGACAGTATACGTTTTTCGGGATAGCCATCGGGAGACAACTGGTCAAACCTCATTACTCGATTAACAGCCACATTCAGAGCGAATTGTCAGACCTGATACACTACAAAACCAACAAAGCGGAATGTGCACCACGCAAAGACTCAGATCAGCCTATGCATCCGCCCAGTCTAATCAGAGTCTTCGTTGTGCTCTTAAAAGGTAGATCAGTGTCTAATCTAGCTCCATGCCGACAGCGAAAACTCGTATTGGTCAGGGCGGATGCCCAAGCTGATCTGAGCCTTCGCTGCGAGAACATGCCACATTATTGGTTTTGTCATGTCCAGGCTCATATATTCTAATTAACCGATCATTATAAGAGCCGCGACACGAGAAAACAAACAAAGTGGCATGTGCGCCCAGTGAAGACTCAGATCAGCCTGGACATCCGCCCCGTCTGATTAGAATCTTTGCTGTCCGCACGGAGCTAGCTCAGACCCTTAGCTACCCTTTAGGCGCATAGCGATTACTCTGATCAGACTGGGTGGATGCCCAGGCTCATCTGAGTTTGCGCTGGGCGCATAACCACTTTGTTGGTTTTATCGTGTCGCGACTCAATTATACTGTGGACTAAATTCCGGATCAAATCGTTGCTGTTGCTGCCAAATGAAAGATTCTGATCCAACAGCGCATTAGACAGCTTTTGTGTACCAACTATTCCCTCAAGTTCTATAATGCCTCGACGAGTCACGTTTAAAAATATAGGTAGTGATCTGTGGTCGTTTGTCGAATGGGTTAATTGTCGTCAACACTGCAAGATAAAAATGATCAAGTACCAAAAGTGTGAGCCGTAGATACAAAAACATCTTTTCCAATCAACGACGTCACTTAAATGTATTTCATTAATACAAAACAGAACAGAATTTATTCTCATAATCACAATATTAACAAAAATTAGCATAAAATCATAAATAAGAAAAAAAATGAAATATTCATGTACCGGTATTTAAAAATGGATAAAGCAAGTATTGCTTAGCTTACTCGCAAAGATAGGCCTATTGTATTTTCAGTGTTGGTTGATGAAAAAAATTCATTTATGTCCAGTGAAGTTGAGGAAGGGCAACGAGACACTTTACAGTGTTGTTCTTAGTACTATTATAGCATATGAAGTGCAGATTAAGAGATGGATTATTTATTTATAATAGTTGTTGAATAGCACCGCTACAAAGCTAGTCTAACATGTCTTGCAATCGGCGATGTCTCAGATGTCGACAAACCTTGCCCCTAGTTTCATTCATGCTCTCAGGCAGGATTTCCACCCCGTAGGACAAACCAATGATCTTTAGATTATCGAATCCTCATCATTCACTCACCCATTCCCAAATCGATCTTAACTGATAAAACAAAATGAATTAAAAACTTTAAAAGCCAAATCAGCCGTTCGTCTGAACAGAATGTTTTTTTTTTTTCTTTTCAGCAACTAAAGCCGAATTCCATAGTGCCAATTCACATCTACAAACGCTAATAGAAGGATTCAAGGAAAATATGAGTGATGAAATACAGGAGAAAGTACAAAGTTCTGTAGGTAATTGGATTACATGTACATGTATAACACCACTGAATAAAACAGCTAGAACATAGGAGCAATTAAAGTAAACCGGTTGTTGCAGGGTCGTCACTTTTCGTACTGCCAATGATTTATTTGACCCTGAAAAACTGCTTCACTATGCCGTAAGGCCAGAGGCGTCTCAAATGTGTTATTTTCTGTCAACGTTTGATTGGTTACTAGCACTTGTTTTATGTCGAAACTGTCATGTAAAGAGCCAAACCGGTGAGTAATTAAGGCTAGCTCGGACATTGAGAGGGCAAACCTCGACAGCTGCTTCTTTGTTTACTATATCGCATGTGTAGATACATGTATGTAGTACGTAGATACACTAAATTTAGTAATTGTTAACACATTTTCATGCTGAGATCATCAGGGTATTAGACATAGCTTTGGTTATTATGCCCCAAACTTCGAAGAAGTTGAGGGGGCATATTGCTTTCGCCTTGTTCATTCGTCTGTTCATCTATTCGTCCGTTCGTCAGTGACATGCGATGCAGCTATATTGCTTAAGAACCACTGGGCCAAGGGTTTTGAAATTTCATATATGGACAGATCATGAAAAATAAGCAGACCCGTATTTTTTTTTTTTTTTTTTGCTCCGACAAACTTGTACTTTTCGAGTTACCTCCTCTTTATGAAAATTAAAATAAAGTCTTGTTACCACGATATCTCAAGAAGTACTTGAGCTAGGATGATGAGATGCTCGCTTAACCTAGAAAGCTTATTTTTGGTATACACGTAGTTCCTGGTATGTTTAATATTTTGGTGAAGGTCAAATAACTCTATGTTCTTAAATTATGGAGTTATTCCCCCTGATAGTCATTACCTATGCAGCTACTGGGAGCAAGAACCACTAGAGCCATGGTTTGAAATTTTATATTTGAAAAGGTCATGAAAAGTCATTACTTATGCAGCTACTGGGAGCAAGAACCACTAGAGTCATGGTTTGAAATTTTATATTTGAAAAGGTCATGGAAATGGGGTGGACCCGTATTTTTTTTACTCCGTCAGACTTGTATGGTTTGAGGACTGGATTTGGATTTTGATTGTTTCAGTTCCTGGTCTTTGCATACTTTTTACTTTTTGTACCATTTTAGTTACCTCCCCTTTATCGATAGTAAAATGAAATCTTGTTACCACGATATCTCAAGAAGTATTTGAGCTAGGATGATGATATGCGGTATACAGCTTTGGGGTGAGATGTACAAAAACATGATTAACTTTTGGGCAAATTCCGTTTAAAAATGATGGAGTTATGCCCCTTATTTTAATTTGGCATTTTTCCAATTTCTAGAACACATACCCTAGGAAGCCGAGTTTAGTATATTGGCAGTCCTTGAAGTAACAGATATTTTGGTAATGGTTAGATAAATCTGTGTTCATCAATTATGGAGATATTCCCCCTGATAGTAATTATGGAGGTTCTTGGGGCAAGAACCACTAGGCCTAGGGTTTTGAAATTTCATTTATAAATAGATCGTGAAAATTGAGAGGGCCCACATTTTTTGTTCAATCATCAGACTTGTGCTTTTCGAGTTACCTCTCCATTATCAAAATTGAAATGAAATTTTGTTACCAGGATATCTCAAGAAGTATTTAAAGATATACGCCCTGATATGTTTCTATTAGATTTCAAATTTCTCACGAAAAATCGTATCAAAGACATAAAAATGATTTATAGTAAAAGTACTTTTATCTACCAAATTTATAATTTGTGCCGGTCACTGAGAGTAGGAGAATTTAAGAAAATATATAAAAACATATATATAAATATATAAAATAGCGGGTCGTCATTCCCGCCAAAAACGAATACTGGATGCGCCCAGTAATCATGGTTAATCAGGGAAAAGTTATATCATGAATAATGTTAAGCCCTTTCTTTAATCAACATCGGACAGTTGACTGGCTTAAAAGATCTCACATATACGGATTAGAGATTAATGCTATTGTAAGGTTATTTACTCCACTATTCATAAAATGCAAAGCGTGCTTGCAGAATCGCCTTTTTATTCCCATGTGGGAGTCAATCAATTTATGATGAAAAAAGGTTCATGATTATATTCAAGAAGGGTTCGCAATGATATATCGTCTCTGCCTCCGTACCAAAGACTTTTTGGATGAAGATTTTTTGCACAATTCTTAATTGTGTTGCATACAACTAATCCGTTTAATTCTTTTGTGGTTATTTCATAATGAAATACGAGGGAGTATACCTTTAAGCTAGGGTGATGATATTTAGTGTACAGGCTTGGGCTGAGCTGTTCATAGAACTGATGTTCTTTTGGGCAAACTGGTTCCCAAACTGGTTGAGTTGTGCCGTTTGTTTGAGTTTGGCATTTAATCAACTCCTTAACTGCTTAACCTAGGAGGCTGATTTTTGGTAAATAAATATAGTCCATAAAGTGCTAAGTATTTGGTAAATATAAGGATGTTATTTCCCATTTTTACACTTTCAAACTTAAAAATTTGGTAGAGAACTACTTGGGCTAGGAATTTGATATTTGATATAAATCTTTGAATCAGTATGTAGATAAACTGATTAACCTCTGAGGAATTTCCATAGATATTCATAGAGCTTTGCTCCTTTTCAGGCTTAAACATTGTAAAGTTTGACACCTTTAGTGGCAAGCACAGAGCTGGGGCGTAGTGTTTCACAAACACAATTTCTAGTTAATTTTAGTCATCAATTAAAAAATTCGTTCAGTCGGCTGTTGGTCCCCATGCAAACTATACTTTATAAAACTTATAACCGTTGTATAAATAAGCGTCATACCTTAACTGCAAAGTAGAATGTAGATTGGCTCCCAGTCCCTTTGTTTTATTTTTTGGTTTTGACCAAATGGTTGGCCATCAGAATAAAAAGCCATGTTAAGACTTCTACTATTTGAATACATATAACCATTTAGCCTGGAAGCCAGGCTAAGTAGAATGCACTAGTATTGAATTCAAAATTTTAAACCGTTTAACACAATTTATAATTAATTTCTTTTTATCGTATACACCCCTTAAACCATTTGATGTCTGGATTTACCGCCCTCTGCATTTTGGCAGAAGGTAAACTAAATCAAGCCATAATATTGATAAAAAAATTGTTCAATAATCATTTTATTCAATGAATGAATATAGGTTATAAACTTATATTTCACCTGCACTATTCATAAACAAAAGTATGTTTAATTTAAAAATTACATGTACGACGCCGTGAAATAAATATGGACCTGGTTCGACATCGCGAGCAGATACTTTTGAATCTGCTGCCCAGAAAACTTAAACAGATTTGAAAGGACCAAATCCAAAGGCTGCAGAAAGATAATCACGGTTCATATACCCCATTAAAAAAAAATAAAACTGTAGGTTTCCGGTGTATGAATACTCTGATGGCACATATCCTCACTAATTAACACCTACATGTATTAGTTTCGGCTTCAGTGCATTGAAGAAGAATTTTTATTTTTCCCGACGGGCTATTGGTATTTTGCGGAATAGAACGGAACCACTACTTAAACTTTGCTTTTAAGAATTCTATGAAATTTCGAAAGATTACATTATAATTATATTGTTTCAGTTTATACAAAGCAAATAATTTGAGTTTATTTGTATATTCTTTAGCCCAGTTAGTAGTGTGACTGCTGGCATATAGATTTTTAATATTTGCTTGTCTTATTTTTTGTCTGTGTACAGTTATTCGATGCCGTAGGCTATCGCTTGTTTCCCGAATATATTTTTCGCCTCACCAGATGCAATTTATCAAATAAATCAGATTCTTAGCATCACATCCCATATTCGATTAACTTTATAAATGTCTTTTCACATTTTAAAAGCAAAAGTATTGCCGACAAGTAAGTATTGCAAATTCCGCAGTTCCGTATTTTCTTAATTTAGTTCCCTGATCAGTTTTATATATCATAAAATTTCCTATGCCGCCTAGTTGCGAAAATATTCTGGCCACAGCGGGGCTCGAACCTGAGACCCTCACAACGCTAGCAGGACGCTTTGCCGATAGGACTATGCCGCCACATGTTCTTCTCCGGCCAGTTTAGCATCTATTAGGCGTGAACAGTGAAAGCTTTATCGGATCAATGATACCCGTGAATTTAGAGATATATTTGGGTTCTTGGGAGAAGCAAATGCCACCACAATCGCTTTCGCCGTCTTAGGACTTATGGATTTCATCACGCACATTTTTGATGGTTAACCATGCACTTTGAATGAACTGACATAATGGCTTCCCAAAACATAATTTCTTAATTTTTTTCTACAAGATGTCACTACATGTCCGAAGGATGAAACGTAATGGAAAGTCATAGTCTGATGGTTTTGTCTGGTGTTACGGCTGACTATAAGAAAACCACTTTTCAACTGAGAAACTGGTGCAAAACCTTGAGTCATCTGTTGAGAAAAAACAAGCATTGTAGACAATTTTTATCGCAACAGAATAGAAAAAAAGGAAAGGTATTTTTTCTTGGAAATAAAACAAGCCCGATACACACCAATATTTACCTAATTTTGCTGTATAAATAACCAATATACAGACTGTTTATACTAAGAATAGTTAAGGGCTGGACTAAATATTAATTTTAAGTGTAGACAGGCCATACTGAACGCTGCAAGAGAGTTAAATTGCCATTTCAATGAGTGAGACTGCAAATTGTAAGAGTTATGGATGACCATCACAAATGTGCGTGAAAGCCGTAAGTCCCCGGACTGTTTCGGGTTACATAGGATCAGAATGTACAATTTATCTTATTTTAATTATATTATGGGATATTATTTTTGCAGCTTCGGCACGGCAACCAGTCATACTTTTCAACGTCAGGATCCTGAAAGAATCACAACTATCAGGAGGTGCACGTCTTGTGTACACAACAGTAGCGCAAAATATTGGTGATGGGTTTAACCAGGACACCGGGATCTTTACAGCTCCGGTGAATGGCACGTATTTATTCTCCGCTCAGATTTCTACCCAAAGCGGCAAGTGGGCAGCAGCTGAAATTTCTGTCAACGGTAAGGCGGTTCAATCTATTCTAAAGTATAACAGTGCTGCCACCTATACTACTACATCAGGCACGACCGTACAAAGACTTGGGAAGGGAGACGAGGTTTGGGTACAGCAAGATCCAGATTGGGGTACTGGATACTATACAGACTATAGCACCTACGGCTGGAATCAGTTCAGCGGAACATTACTTCATCTCTAATGTGTTTACATGTAATATGTTGCTGGTTTAAATTAGACCTCATTAAAAAATAAACACTTCGAGGGTCATTTTTCATATTGATGCTGAGGTGGAATACGGCACTTAAACCCCATGTTGGACTTTCCATGGGCCGTGGATTGTTAATGGCTTATTAATAATGACATGTGCATTGGTTTACGAAAAGATTTGTCAGATAGTCGATTCTATTAGATTTCAGTATTGTCTCAAGTGCTAATTATTGTGGGGATCTTTTCTATCGATGTCAGCAAATCATCATGACTAAATGGTCCTCTGACCAGTCTTAGAAAATTAAATCCATACCCTATGGAGCTTCAGTTCTTCATTACACTTCCCTTAAGTTGTATTACGTAGCACGTTATTCTGTTATAAACGTTTTCGTGTTTTTTTCTTTCCATTTTCTTTCAGTTAAACTTTAACTTACTAGTATTACTACCTAACGGAACATTCATAAGTTATACAAAAAAAAAAAACAAAAAAAAAAAAACCGTTAATTAGATAAAATTGTATAGAAAATCATACGACTATCACACTTGCTTGAAATGTGTATGTATACAGATGGCATTCAACACAGGCAACGAGGCAACGTACTTTAAAACACGATTGTTTTCACATACTTCTAGCATTAATTTCAAACTATTATTCTTACGGACCCGGCAATTGTTAGACCTCTTAGTCAGACCAGATTTTAAAAAAATTTCGTCTAGTATAAATGCAGTGCTTGAATAAGATTTTTCACCAATTCGTTGGCTGGTCGTTGTAGCCCTAAAATTGTTTTCAAGCATTTCTTGAATATGCATATCAATTCAGTAAATTTCAAGAGTAAGGGGTCGGATGGTCCGTGAGACTATACTTCTGAAACAAACTTATCCTGGTGAGCAGAACAAGCAGGTTCCTTGTATACTGGACAAAAAAAGTTAGGGATCAAATATTTGACTGAAGCTAAGGTCATGAAAAATACATTATCCAAAAATAATTTTCTTCTGTTCAATACAACTGCCAAATTGACACAGAACTGCATGAAAAAATTTGGAATCGGACCACGGGACACACCAGTAGAAACGAATAAACAGATATACCCCTAAAATTGAACTGAAAATTGGCATCCCAACAAATTGAATGTCCGTGATTCTTGGCTTTACTTATGCAAAATTATTGCCGGTACTAATCGATATCTCTGGGGGTCTAAATATCTGCGTAACAGCTACTCGGTGTTCTTTTTGGTAAAGCGCTAGAGGCTCCTTTGGAGACTTTTTTGTCATTTTCATGAAAGGCCTGAATGAGCTCTCTAGACGTTTCCTGAAGCCTCTGGTAATTAGATCTTGTGTGTTGTAACATATGTCAAGCATATTCTATCAGCTTAAAAACTTACGACCAACTAGCTTGTACATCAAGACGATAGTCCTTGTCCCAAGCTAATATGTCATCAAAATACACTGTTAGGACGCGCATTTTTTGTCCATTAAAATGATTAAAATCGGCCAATTTAAGCAAAAACGGTTAAAAACAGTTACAAAAAGACTTTACACAGCTAATTTAAGTAATTGCATGCTGGTAATGAGGCTATGATTAATGCGATTCCATAGAAATGCGAGGCGACAGTGGGCAATAAAGTACCCAAATTAGCAGCTTGGTCATTGGACCCATGTTCTTTTCACAGTTGAGTCGAGATTTGTATGTAGATATTCATGATGATGGAAGAAGGGTGTAACGCCTGCCAGGTACTTGTCGTGTAGACTATGAATCGAATCGTGCTGTCGAATATGATATGTCTCGGGGAGGGTGGGTGACGGTATGGTCCAGCATCTGGATTTGCAGCTATGTGGACTTGCGCATGACAGACAGAGGCGCTCTGATTGGCGTTCGAGTTAGGTATGACATGTTTTATCAAATTACGGGACGGTTTGCTGAATTTTTGGGCGATGCCATCATCGAATCACAGGGCAAATGTGGTGGACCAGTACCCAGCCACAGAAACAATCGCCCGCATTGACATGTCAATTTGATCGCAAGTTTTAATTCTGATTGAGCATTCTTTGGATATGTTACACCGCCAGTCCTTATCACGAGAGGCTTCCTGAAACTCAAGGAGAGGTCATCCAGGCCTTTCGTGAAAAATGGCAAACAAGTCCCTAAATGGGCCTGTGGGAATTTACCAGAAGCATACCGAGTAGCTGTCATCCAGTTGTTCAGGCCCTTGGAGGTCACACTGAGAACCGAAAATAACTTAGCATGGATAAAGCCAAAAATAATGGATATTCAGTTTTGTTTTAATGCCAGTTTTCACTTTGATTTTACGGGTATGCCTGTTTAGTCTTTTCTGCTGGCATGTCATGTGATCAGATTCCAATATGTGCCATGCAATCTTGTGCAGCATTGTTAGATGTATTCAACAGAAGAGAATGATTCTTTGAAAATTACTTTTTTCGATATAAAAATTTCAGTCTAATGTTTGATCCTTAACTTTTTTGTCCAGTTTACGTTGTCTTCGTTGCCTGTGTTGAATGCCAGACCAGTGTGGATTAGAATAAGTCAATCGACTTTCTCCTGAATCGCTTTTATATATTCATAGTATTTGTAGTACTTGTATTTGTTGTGTCATGTGTGTATTATACGAATAAAATACTGTTTAAACCAAAGGACCTATGACAGTTTCTATGCAAATTTGCCCTTTTTCGACAAATTACTGCAGCTTTCTTGGAAAGCCAAAAATGAAAATTTTAGCACTAATGGATAGACTTAACCATTATAAAGAGGTTTTGATATTGATTTTGAACAATTATTACATCTGCACACTAACTCTCAATGATTCTTGCAAGAGGGGTAAGTGAAATTTTCTGTCACCCTAAATATATACATATAGTCTGGGTGCCGGGACGAGAACCCGAAAAAATAGTCCGCACAAATGTTTGATGCAGATTCTTATTATTTAGGATGTCCTTAACCAGAAACAAAATGATGCCACCTTTGCATCCTTGTGGAAATCAAAATGTTCAAGATGGCGTCCAAGATGGCCGCCGAGGGATAAATTCATAAAATCTTCTTAAATATAAGGGCTAGAAACATACTTTTGGTGGCTACATATAGGTTTTTGAGGTCGAGGAATCGATTAAGCATGTTAGAAATTATTTTAGACAAATCAGTTACAAAATGGCGGACAAGATGGCCGCCAAAACATAAAATCTCTATATCTTCTTTAGTATACGGGCTAGAAACATAATTTTGGTGTCTACATATGGGTTTTGGGGCCAAGGAATTGTTTTAACATGTTGAATTTAACTTAAAGCAAACCGGTTACACAAAATGGCGGACAAGATGGCGGACAAAGCAACGGTCACGGCACTAATTGTCGGAGAAATGCACTTTCCGATAGCAGAATTCTGGTTTGTGTATTAGAAACCCAAATTTGGCATGTATAAGATTGTTAAATATAAAAATTAAGTTATAAAAGTCCCATTCTAACAGTGTTTTAACAAGAGGGCTAAGATGGTTCACAAGAACCTAGTGCAGGCAAGGCCAGATAACCCGTTGACAAAGCTTTAGTCATTACAGAAAGCCGTTGTTACGAGTAACAATCTAAAGGTTACAAGAAATTTGTTATATTCTATAATCTATTTTACTTTCTTCAATTAAAATTCAGGTTAAGAAACTCTGATATATATTTGTTGGTTGCTTGCGTCGTTTAAAATTACAGCTCATGGTCGGCTATCAGTAAGTGGTGTGAGTGTCGGAGGTTCGTGCCATGCCACAGCCAGATTTTTAGCATCTGGGCGGTATGGAAAATTACAAAATATTTGTTGGTTGCTTGCGTCGTTAAATTATAGCTCATGGTTGGCATTAGTGGTGTGAATGTCGCAGGTTCGTGCCGTGCCACAGCCAGATTTTTAGCATCTGGGCGGTATGGAAAATTTACATGTCAGACAAAATCATACTTACTTCAAAGCAGTAACAAATTTTGTAAATAGCTTTTTTTTTGTATTTTCCCAGTTCTTTCAAGTATAAAGGCGACAGTACTACCCATGATTATAGACAGTTGACTACAAATTGTATATGCATATTTAAATGTTTTAGCTTCAAAAGTGCATAATTGTCATGCCAGTTTGTGCAAGTATTCTTACCTGACTTAAACTTAAACTTAACTAAATCTTCCGAGCAATGCTACCGGAAAGATAATAGCATAAACTGGCTCCATAGATCCGTCAGCTTAGATCACCGTAACATTCAAACAGAGTCTTCTCCAAAGCTGCTAGGCCGATCAAAATCACTTTTTGAGTTACTAGAGTAGTTGGCATAAGTACAGAAAACAGGGGGTTTGAATCTTATCTCTGACAGCAACTGAAAACGGCTATCTGTCGACATAGAAAAAAATATGTACTCCTACCGGACTAGAATCAAGGATGGTCAAAAGACGGCACAAGGATAGATTTAGCCCGACCTTTCATAATAGTGCTATGCCAAAGACACAATGAGAATCTAACAACCCATTGCTCCAACGGCGCAAAGGCTACTGGGAAAACTTGATATATAGCTATACTTCCATTTGTTTGAGAGAACGAAAATTGGTATGAATGCTTGCGGCCCAAGATGTCACCGTTTCATCTAAAAAGTCCTCTTCTCCTGAACCACTGAAGTACACATAAGTTGGTATTTTCATGTAATATTTCACATTCTTCAAAAGTTTTAAATATGTAAACGTTGGGTCACGTATGCCCCAAAACTCGAGGCACGTACTTTATAGAAACTGAATAAATGACTTTGCATTTGGAAAAGAAAACGTACATCTACAAGTAGAGTTAGAACCATCTCTAAAAGGGATTTTCCAAAACTGCAATACAGTATTCTGGCAGATTAAAACTGTGTCGCCAAAAGATGTTTATTCCTGCTTCTAGCCCATACGCTAACTAACCATATGCAATAGGCGTAACACTGACATAGGGTCAGCATAAAATCAAAGAAATGAAAGTGATTTTTATTAAGCTCCTAACAAAAGATCAAAGTAAAGATATTTTTTTTCTGTTACGACTTGAATTGTTTCCTTCTGGGTTATTTACCTCTGCTTAAAGGCTAATGTACAGAAAAAGAAGTAAATCTATAAAGTCAGGGGGAAAAAGGACTTTTCTTACAAACCTTCAATCCAGCTAAGCAATCAAAGTAAAAGAACCCTTTGTGCCAAGATCAAAATTTTGCCCCACTGCTTGGCTATTCGGGGTTCTACTGGTGCTTTTTTTTGCTCCAGGATTTCATTGGTGTTGTTTCGGAGGGATCTCCAGGTGGCGCAATGCGTTGTTTCTGTCGAGTCCTCATATTTGATTCATCACAGGTTTTATCCGTGATTAATTTGCTGTCTGTGATGATTCATTGATTGGTTGGGTACCCTTCATGCAGACCAAATGCTAACTAAATGTTTTGAACCACTGCAGAAGCAGAAGGCATGGGTTTGGTCCAAGTAAAACTAGTTAATTTCCCTTTTGGTTCCTCAATGTTACATGTACGTGTCCTTGTGTCCGCTTGTCTGTGGTCTTCTAGCAATATGGTTACCTTATAGCTGCCCAGTTTGCTTTCTGTTTTGTCCTATTTTAAACACTGATAAAAATAGGTAAAATAAATGTTACTGTTATTTTCAGTTGGGGTAACTGAATGTCTGAGAGGGATGTTCATTCGATTTACTATGCTTGTCTTTCGCGACTTTTTGTCATTTTTGTTTTTTTGGTTTTGAGGGCGGAATGTGGGGTCTGATTGCATTAGTTCCTGATCTCTGTCTATCATTTTTCTTTACCAAAACGTACATACAGGGAATTATGAACATAAAGAAGCCATTCAAAACGACTTTCTTAAAATAATAATGTATTATCGAGCTGCCAATGTCTTTCGGTTGCCACTGAAATTTTCTAAACGGGGCTGTCTGCCCATACCTGGACTGGGCTCTTATGGATCATCATGGTCTCCTTGGTAATAACACTATCAGATGCAAAATGAGGTCTTTATGACTTCGTTTTTTTTAAAAATTCATAGATCTTATAGTTTCAAAATTCAGGGTTAAAAAACTTACTAAAGCCTGAATTCTGCTATCAAAAAGTGCATTCTTAAGACATTCAGCTCCGTAATCGATGCTTCGTCCGCCATCTTGTCCGCCATTTTGTGTAAGTTAGTGCCTAAAAGTAAATTCTAACATGCTTTATGGATTCCTTGACCCCGAAAACCTATATGCAGACACCAAACTCATGTTTCTAGCCCGTATACTAAAGAAGATATGGAGATTTTATGCTTTGGCGGCCATCTTGTCCGCCATTTTGTAACTGATTTGTCCGAAATAATTTTGACATTCTTAATCGATTCCTCGACCTCGAAAACCTATAAGTAGTCACCAAAAGTATGTTTCTAGCCCACATACTTTAGAAGACATTGAGGATTTTATCCCTTGGCAGCCATCTTGGACGCCATCTTGAATATTTTAATTTCCCCAATGATGCCGAGATGGCATCATTCAGTTTCAGTGTACGGACATGTTGGTGAACACATCTGTGCAAAAACATTCTGTGCGGACTTTTTTTTGGGTTGCACCCAAAATCTCCATTTGGCAACCAGACTAATATATATTATTCGCTTTTTCTTATTTTCTGAATTTCAGTTGTTAAATATGCTTAAGAAAGTAAAGCACTACACCTGCAAATAGTATGCAATTATATGTAAATACAAAGTATGCTAGACTTATCTTTAAACAGAGAGGGTCTAATTACCCCACCCACTTTTCAGTTTTTCAGCTGTAGACGATTTTCCCCCCACCCACACCCCCGTGTCTCAGCTTGCCACTCATATATAATGTGTATATTGATAGTAAAGATCTGCATGCAAAGTGGCTTGCTGAGGCACGGGGGAAGGGGGGTGGGAAGCATCATTCTAAAACTTTTCCTTTTTTCCATATATTCAATTGTAAAAACTTGCTTGTTACACATGTTACACCAAATAATGTAAGTCTGTATGCGATAAAATTGAAAAACTATTTTGTTACAATTATAGGGAGTTCAGAGCACACATTTCAATAGAAAATTTCAAGTATACCAAAAGTTCATTCTTCCCCCCCCCTCCCCCCCCCCCCCCACCGACCTTCCCCACCCCCTTTTATAGGCAAATTTACCTTACAACTGCCAGAGGCCCTTTAAGGTGCGGTTTTGCAATGGAGAGAATATAAGATATAGCGCTATAAAATAGATATATAAAATGCAAACCAATTACTTTGATAAGACAGTATGGCAATCTGTAAACACTGCGGTTTCACAGTTCATATTGATTTAAGCCGCGACACGACAAAACCAACAAACTGTCGTGTGCGCCCAGTTAAGGCTCAGATAAGCCTGGGCCTCGGCCCAGTGTGATCAGTATTCCTTGTCTACCCTTTAAACGCACAGCCAAGACTCCGATTAAGATATAATTGAGCAGATGCCCAGGATGATCTGAATCTGCGCTGGGCGTACATGCCACTTTGTTGGTTTTGTCGTGTCGCTGCTCAGTTGTGTTAAATGTACATCCATGTCGGTCCTATCTAAGGTCTAGCTTAATTTACTGAATATCTTATTAGGATGGTGATGTTTTGTTTACATTTTAACTCACATCCCAAATCTTATCGATCATACCAACAAAATATGGCTGACGAGGCTAGCGTAAGTACTTTCCCATCAGGCACATGACGTTGACAAGACGTCGTACTGACGTCGATGCGACGTAATGACTTCGATGCGACGTCAGTACGACGTCATTTCGACGTCATGTGCCTGCTGGGTTGGCAATTAGCATCGTGCCAGCACTTTGTGTATTCCTACAGAAGCCAAAGCACCTGTGCAATTTAATTACTCAACCCTGATCATACCATCAAACTGTTGGCCATGTTGGGAATAGCGTTAGTGATTGTCTAAACAAGCGCAATCTAATCAATCAGTCTTTGTTTGCTTGAAAATAGAGGCTCGCTGTAGATGCTGCTATGGGTTGTGGATAGAATCGCAACTTTACATTACTGCACGTGAACAGACTCAGTTAAACCGAGGCTGATATTCTCGTTGCTTTGACGTTTTATTACATGTATTTCCAGAAGATTTTCATACAGACTCTTCACTGCAACTGGTGATTAGTGCCATGTGGTGGCCACAAAAGGCTTCCCCATACTTCATCATATTGTAACGTTTTATTTTCTTCTTTAGAATCTCTGAATTTCTGTTTCAAGGTAAAGTTTCGCTAGAAATTATTTGGTAACTGAAGAATTTCAAGATTGTCTAATACACAAAAAAATTGTTTTGCTTCCTGTAAAAGCGACCATGAAAAGTCGAAATTTGCCACTGCTTCTTCAACTATCCAAAGAGAGAGAGCTCGCTTTACGTCTGTCCAGGGGCCGTATTTATTAAACGACTTATGTGGTTGCTATGCTGTTGCTAAGGCTGAATTTCTATGGAGGAGATTCCCTAACCTATGAAAGTTGATCTGGAGGAACAGTCTTTTTCAGACTGTTCCTCCAGAGCAAATATCATAGTTGTAGGGAGTTTCGCCTTAGCAACAGCATAGCAACGACTTAAGTTGTTTTATAAATACGGCCCCAGTATGTGTTTGCCTACGATGCAAATTATTGAAACAACGGCTTATCTGTGCTATCAGTTATATATACCAAAAAATAATACAAATACAAATGAGCCGCGACACGAGAAAATCAACAAACTGGTTGTGCGCCCAGCACAGACTCAGATCAGTCTGGGCATCCGCCCAGTCTGATCAGAGCCTTCGCTGTCCGCATGGATGTAGCTTAGACCCGTAGCTACCCTTTAAGCGCTTAGCGAATAGTCTGGTCAAACTGGGTGTATGCCCAGGCTGATCTGAGTCTGCGCTGGGGGCACATCCACTTTGTTGGTTGTCTCGTGTCGCGACTCAAATGTCAGCAGAACTGACATGCTTCTAAAATGATTTAAAACATTTAAAGATCTTAAAGATCTGTACTTGTTAAACTAACAATGCATGAATCCAGGGTATTCCCAGAGTCCATGTATTGTTGGCATGATCAGTATTTTGGCTGATCTAAAATTTCATGTAGTGTCCTAGCAGCAACACACACACTACGGTCTTTGAGGATTGTCGCACATATTTTTTATAACATCCATATAGTCTAATGTACTTTTTTTCGCTTGTTGCATTCGTTTAGGACTTTTTACTGTCAGTAAGCGGGTTTCTAGCTTTTATGATTCTTCAAGCCGTTTCTTTCATCTGCAAATTACTAGCGTCGGAAGCGATTTATAGATGAAATGGCGAGTTTGTTCCAACTCAAGTTATTTGTTGATAAGATAAGTAAAACTACGGAGCCCGGGAGGGGACATAGCAATATATACACTGATTTTGTTCCTACAAAATGCATTTCGTTCCCACGCATTGCGATTTCGTTCCCTCAATTTAATATTTCGTTCAATCAAAATAATATTCCGTTCCCACGCTTTACTTTTTCGTTCCTTCAATTTAATATTTCGTTCCCTCAAAGTAACATTCCGTTCCCACGCTTTACTTTTTCGTTTCCTCAAAATAGCATTTCGTTCCCTCAAAATAATATTTCGTTCCCCCACGTTACTATTGCGTTCCCTCAAAATAGCATTTCGTTCCCTCAAAATAATATTCCGTTCCCACGCTTTACAATTTTGTTCGCTCAAAATAACATTTTGTTCCCTCAAATTAATATTTCGTTCCCACGCATTACTTTGTCGTTCCCTCAGATTGAAATTTCGTTCCCTCAAGATAATATTCCGTGGCCACGGGTTACCATTTCTTTCCTACGCAATACTATTTCATTTCCTTACCATAATATTTCGTTCACTCAAATTAACATTTCTTTCCTATGAAGTAGCTTTCCGTTTTCTCACAAAACTATTCGGTGGTGGTATAAGCAAAACCATAGTGTATTTTAGCAGCCTGGTTTCCAGGCTAAATGCTTTATTCTAAATGTTGCAAGTCTTAATTTGACTCCGTTTGTATTGAAGGCCAACCATATTTTTTATTTTATTATTATTTTCTATTCAACATTGTCATTATTTTTATTATCATAATTTTGTATTACAATTATTATTATTATTGTCATTTTATCTATGTTCTTAACTGCAGCCAGTCTGCCCAATCTCTGTGCCCCCTCTAATTCGGGGCCACCTCCTAAGAAACGAATTTGCCCCCATCGAAGCAAATGCTATCGCTCCATAGCAGGCCTGCCAAAAAAGGCACTGTCACCTAGGGAAGCAAGAAGGAAATCATAACACTTGTCTCCCTGTGGAAACCCGGCGGAAAAATATGGAGATACACCACAGCTTTACCATAGCTCAAAGGTTATTATGCCAACTGTCACTATTAAATTACTGGAGTATTTCCGGGCCCTGAGTTAGCTGTCTTACCAAGTCCCTAAATGATAAGGTGAATGAGTACACTTTCAAGGGATGCAATTCAGCCATCCCAGTCTCTGCAAATCCAAAACTGGGGCCAATTCTCAAAGGAAAGAATTTGCTCGCCTTGGAGCAAATTCTTCCCTCCAGAGCAGGCCCCTCGAAATGGTCACACTGCCAAAGGAAATAAACAGGAAGTCACAAAAGCAGACTCCCTTTCACTGGAAGCAATTCAGCCATCACTATCACCATCTCTGCGCCCCTCCAGCCACCTCCCAATGTAACAGATGTGGACAAAATCGTGGCTCTACTGATCACGAACCCAGAGCCCCTCGTGAACCATACAAGTACTCCGCGAACTGATGGTCGACACCGCCGAGTGAGCACGCGATGTTCGGACAACGCTGACCCAACGTTCAGAAACGCCAATAATGTTTGTCCAACGTTGGGTAGACGTTGTGCCAGCGTAAAATTTTCCTATTATGATTATAATGATGCTACATTTTCTCAGTTTCTTATTTTTAAATTGTTGATAGAATCTGTACATGTAATTCAATTGCCATGTTCAAAGATTTAATATAATGTTGACCAAACTGATTATCATTATGAAATGCCCTTATTCAATACAGAGCTCTTGTCAACGCCCATGATACACTGATCTGTGTAAAGCTAAAAATAGATGTAGTTTTATTTATTGCGATGCCTCTTAATAGTAAATCGTGGGAACGAAATATCATTTCGTGTGAACGGAATAGTAATCTGTGCGCTCAAAATACTACTGTGGTAGAACAAAATATTATTGCGAGATAACAAAATACTATTTTAAGGACACGAATTTATTTTGCAAGAGAAAGAAATATTAGAACTTGCAAACGAAATAGTGATGCGTGGAAACGAAATGTTGTTTTGGAGGAACCAAATATTATTTTGAGGGAACGAATTATTAATTTGAGGCAACGATAAAGTAATGCATGGGAATGGTGTATTATTTTAAGGCAAAGAAAAAGTAATGCGTGGGAACGGTATATTATTTTGAGGCAAAGAAATGCTATTTCTGAGGGAACGGAAAACTAAAGCGTGGGAACGGAAAGCTATTTTGAGGAAACGAAATACTTAATTGAGGGAATGAAAAAGGAATGCGTGGAAACGAAAAAATAAAGCATAGGAACGGAATATTAATTTGAGGGAACGAAATACTAAACTGAGGGAACGAAAAAGTAATGTGTGGGAACGAAATGCATTTCGTGGGAACGAAATCAGTATATGTATTGCCATGTCCCCTCCCAGGCTCCGTATAAAACAACACTTTAGCTGAAAGTTTTAAATCCAAAACGGAAGCAGTAACTGAACAAAATACATATTTGGCCTTATGGGATGTAGCAAAAATAAATGTGCGACAAGGTGATTGTCACAATATATATGGCAACCAATATATACATGATCTTACAAATGTGGTCATTTCATATGAAATTTATGAAAGGAGCCTTTGGCGAGTTTCATAAATTTCATATGAAATGGCCACGATTGTAAGATTCTGTTTATCAGATGACCCTTTAAAATAGGATTAAAACACCTTCAAATTGAACACTATTTCAATAAGAAAACGCATTGCTGATATGGACGTTGTCAGTGACGTTACGTGTACGCGCAAAAGTGTTATTACACGTGTGGTCATACGATTATTGTGACACGACGTTATCCACTCAATAACAGTGATGTCATATGATAAACGATTATTCCGTATTCTACAGAGTCACTTACCGGTTTAGCTTGTTCTCTTTTTCAAGTAATTTGGCAGGGCTAGAATTTACCCAGCAGGCACACAGCGTTGACTCAACATTAAATAAACGTTGATTCAACGTCATGACGTTGAATCAACGTTTATTTAAATTTGATTTAATGTTCTGTGTCAAGTCGGAATTTTCATTCTCACAAATATAGGCCTAATTTCTTACATAGTGATTGGTCGACTGTGTGGCCAAGTATATGCACCGCCGAGACATCGGCTATCCATACGATGACATAACGGATATTTTCTGTCAGCACATAGTGTAAAGTCGGGTAACTTCGGACAGCATGTAAACTCGGACATACCATTGCAAACAGTGAAACTCTAATCTGCCGTCTCCACAGGATTTTCACTGTTTGGCCAGTTAATTTAATTTGTTTTAATTCCAAAACAACTGATATATAAAGGAACTAATGTCACTGTCCGAATTTACCTGCTGTCTGAACTTAACCGACTTGACCCTGATGCACACGTAAGATTCTGTTACTCTCTAGGGCTTTTTGGTATTATGCGAAACGGAACGGCTGACACCAATAACCATCTCAAACTTTGTCAACCATTAAAATTTTGTACTTTCAAATTCAATAACTGTAACTGAAAAGATACACTAACAATTTTCTGCAATTTCAATTATTGAGAATTGTTAATATTTCGCTTCAGGGCATTTCACTTTGCTTCTTTCATTACATCGCTGGTTAAAATGCATTATTATGCATCTGCTGCAAAACTCACCTGATAACCTGGGTATGATAACATGATGTGATATCATGTCAATGTAGATCTGCGCTTGTGCGAATGTTATCAGGCGATTCCTTTAGAAGCGATCTCTGAAGACGATTGGCTATATACCGACGTTTGCCCTGATAACAACGTTCGATTTGTTAAATGACGTCACCGACTTACGTCATAACACATTCGCGACGTCAGCAAGGTCGAATAAAACTGCGTTTGCTTTTCATTTGTTTGACTCTCTTTACGCCTTAAATCCTTCTTATGATGCAAGAGAAATAGAAAACCATGTAAGTGCCTTTTGATATCAAGTTTATCAGACTCGACCAGAAACACGTCTGACTGGCTCGGCAAGCCTCGCCATTCCTACGCTGTTTCTGGTCTCGCCTGAAAAACTTGATATCAAAAGACACTAACATGGTATTCCCTATTTAGCATTCATATTTGTTTGTTTTCAACATCAGTTATGTTAGTATATGCAATATGATTCTCCTGCTATATGCTTTTGTATGCCAGAGAGTAATAAAAAATGTATTATAGTGTATTGCATTATATATATTGTATTGTATTGTAATATGATTCTCTTGCTATATGCTTTTGTATGCCAGAGTAATAAAAAGTGTATTGCATTGCATTAGTGTTATATTGTATTTTATTGTACAGTCCACTCTCGGTATCTCAAAGTCGAAATTCATCTCAAACTACTGATATCCTAAAGTAAATTTTCTGGTCCGAGAAGATTTACTTTGAGATATCAGTAGTTTGAGATAATAGAAGTTGAAACGTGAATAAAAATAGGAAATGTGTCCAAACAGTATTCTTGAAATAAGAGAATATTATGAGATACCAGTGTTCGAGATATCGAGATTTGAGTGTATTGTATTGTATTGTATTGGTTA
This sequence comes from Ctena decussata, assembly GCA_963989385.1. NCBI lineage: Eukaryota > Metazoa > Mollusca > Bivalvia > Lucinida > Lucinidae > Ctena > Ctena decussata. The sequence continues at coordinate 23,465,307 of OZ022501.1, read as the reverse complement.
AACTGGCAATCAATTGTCTGAATCAAGGTAAATTGACATACCTTCATGGGAAGCAGCTCTGCCATTTTTGTTCCTGCCAGTATGCCTTGGCCGTTAAAGAACACAATTTGTTTCTTTCTTTCCTCTAAAAAGCAAGGATAAACCACCACCACCACCACTCACCCGCCATACCCTTTGAGGAAGTAGGCCGAAATAAAATGGCATATTTGCTTTTCCTGAAAGTAAATGCATTCACCTCAATGAGTACACATTCAGGAGAAGCAAAGAGAAGACTCAAGGTAAACGCATTACTTTCAGGACAAGCAACTCTTGAGGTAAATGCGTATACTTTCAGGAGAAGCAACTCTTAAGGATTATACATACACTTTAGGAAGAAGCAACTCTGTAGTTGAATGTGAAAAATTTTCAGGAGAAGCAACTCTTGAGGTAAATGCGTATACTTTCAGGAGAAGCACTCTTAAGGATTATACATACACTTTACGAAGAAGCAACTCTGTACTTGAATGCGTAAAATTTTCAGGAGAAGCAACCCTGTAGTTGAATACGTAAATTTTCATGAGAAGCTACTCTTAAGGTCAATGCGTAAATTTTCAGGACAAGCAACTCTTAAGGTCAATGCGTAAATTTTCAGGACAAGCAACTCTTAAGGATTATACATACACTTTAGGAAGAAGCAACTCTGTAGTTGAATGCGTAAATTTTCATGAGAAGCAACTCTTGAGGATAATGCATACACTTTAGGAAGAAGCAACTCTGTAGTTGATTGCGTAAATTTTCAGGAGAAGCAACTCTTAAGGTCAATGCGTAAATTTTCAGGAGAAGCAACTCCTAAGGATTATACATACACTTTAGGAAGAAGCAACTCTGTAGTTGAATGCGAAAAGTTTTTAGGAGAAGCAACTCTTAAGGTCAATGCGAACATTTTCGGGACAAGCAACTCCTAAGGCAAATGTGTAAATTTTCAGAAGAAGCAACTCTTAAGGATAATGCATACACTTTAGGAAGAAACAACTCTGTAGCTGAATGCGTAAATTTTCAGGAGAAGCAACTCTTAAGGTCAATGCGTAAATTCTCAGGAGAAGCAACTCCTAAGGATTATACATACACTTTAGGAAGAAGCAACTCTGTAGTTGAATGCGTAAATTGTCAGGAGAAGCAACTTTTAAGGTCAATGCGTAAATTTTCAGGAGAAGCAACTCCTAAGGCAAATGCGTAAATTTTCAGAAGAAGCAGCTCTTAAGGATAATGCATACACTTTAGCAAGAAGCAACTCTGTAGTTGAATGCGTAAATGTTCAGGAGAAGCAACTTTTAAGGTCAATGCGTAAATTTTCAGGAGAAGCAACTCCTAAGGATTATACATACACTTTAGGAAGAAGCAACTCTGTAGTTGAATGCGTAATGCGTAAATTTTCAGGAGAAACAACTCTTAAGGTCAATGCGTAAATTTTCATGAGAAGCAACCGTGTAGTTGAATGCGTAAATTTTCAGAAGAAGCAACTCTTAAGGATAATACATACACTTTAGGAAGAAGCAACTCTGTAGTTGAATGCGTAAATTTTCAGAAGAAGCAAATCATTAAGGATAATGCATACACTTTAGGAAGAAGCAACTCTGTAGGTGAATGCGTAAATTTTCAGGAGAAGCCACTCTTAAGGTCAATGCGTAAATTTTCAGGACAAGCAACTCTTAAGGATTATACATACACTTTAGGAAGAAGCAACTCTGTAGTTGAATGCGTAAATTTTCAGGAGAAGCCACTCTTAAGGTCAATGCGTAAATTTTCAGGAGAAGCAACTCTTAAGGATAATGCATACACTTTAGGAAGAAGCAACTCTGTAGGTGAATGCGTAAATTTTCAGGAGAAGCAACTCCTAAGGTAAATGCGTATACTTTCAGGAGAAGCAACTCCTAAGGCAAATGCGTAAACTTTCAGAAGAAACAACTCTTAAGGATAATGCATACACTTTAGGAAGAAGCAACTGTTAAGGTAAACGCATTACTTTCAGTAGAAGCAACTCTTAAGGTAAACACATTACTTGCAGGAGAAGCGACTCTTAGGTCAATGTGTGTACTTTCAGGAGAAGCAATTCTTAAGGCAATTGCGTGCACTTTCAGCAGAGACAACTCTTTAGATGAATGCTTTAAAAACTTTCAGGAGAAGCAACTCTTAAGGTGAATGCGTATACTTTCAGAAGAAGCAACTCTTCAGAAGAAGCAACTCTTAAGGTAAACGCATGATTTTCAGGAGAACAGGAGAAATAACTTTTAAGGAAAATGCGTATGCTTTCAGGAGAAGCAACTATTAAGGTAAAAGCGTATACTTTCTGGAGAAGCAACTCTTAGTGTGAATGCGTATACTTTCAGGAGAAATAATCTTAAGGGGAATACATATTCTTTCAGGAGAAGCATCGCTTAAGGTAAATGCGTACAGTTTAAGGAGAATCGCGTATACTTAATGGAGAAGCAACGCTTAAGGTGAATGCGTATACTTTCAGAAGAAGCAACTCTTAAGGTAAATTCGTGTCCTCTCAGGAGAGGCAACTCTTCAGAATGATGCGTATACTTTGGGAAGAGGCAATGATTAAGGTAATTGCGGAAATTTTCAGGAGAAGCAACTCTTAAGGTAAATTCGTGTCCTTTCAGGAGAGGTAACCTTTCAGAATAATGCGTATACTTTCAGGAGAGGCAATGATTAAGGTAAATGCGTAAATTTTCAGAAGAAGCAACTCTAAAGGTGAATGTGTATACTTCCAGGAGAAACAACTCTTAAGGTAAATGTGTATACTCTCAGAAAAAGCAACGCTCAACGTAAATGCGTATACTTCCAGGAAAAGCAACTCTTAAGGTAAATGAGTATTCTAAGATGAATGCGTATACTTTCAGGAGAAGCAACTCTCAAGGTAAATGTGTATTGAAGGAGAAGCAACGCTTAAGGTGAATGCGTATACTTTCAGGAGAAGCAACTCCTAAGGTAAAATCGTATTCTTTCAGGAGAAGCAATTACTTAAGGTAAGAGTGTATAGTTTCAAGAGAAACAACTATTGAGGTCAAAGCGTATACTTTTAAGAGAAGCGATTATTAAGGTAAAAGCGTATATTTTCAAGAGAAGCAACTATTAAGGTAAAAGCGTACACATTCAGGAGAAGCGTGTATACTTTCTGGAGAAGCACCTCCTAAGGCAAAATGTGAATACATGTACCTAAAGAAGAAGCAATGCTTGACAATGCTGTCTAGCCGTCAAATCCGTTGGGGAAGTGGTGGAGTATTTAGTTAGCAACGCCTACTCCCATCTTTAGGGTCGAGTCGGGTAACTTCGGACAGCAGGTAAATTCGGACATACCAGTGCAAGCAGTGAAAATCCAGATGAGCCGGCTCATAATAAGCCGTCTCATCTGGATTTTCACAGTTTGCCCAGTTAATTTTGTTTAAATTCCAAACAAGTGACATATAAAGGAAACGATGTCACTGTCCGAGTTTACCCGATGTCCGAATTTACCCGACTTTACCTTAGTTTTGTAGTTGGGTATACAGCCTTGATAATCTTGGTTACTCAGTAAAACTGAACATAAATAAAAGGCCACAGTTCATGTTGCATATCAAATGGCTTATAGCCGTTTATTGGACAACTTGCCGGTGAAACATTAAATCACTTAATCTCCCCAAAACTGGTACAAATTTAGTGGTCCTGCTGGTATATGACTGACCTTAAACTTTGTTTATATTCATGTTACAAATATGTCAAGAAAAGCTTGTTTATTTTTATTTTTATCCCACAACCGAAAGGTTCAGGAGATATAAAGCGATGAGCCTGGTGTCCGTCCGTCCATCCGTTAACATTTTCATGTCCGCTCCATATCTAGAATACCCTTTGGAATATTTTCATGATCGTACTTCACAGTTATGTAGAACAGGTCATGACAATGTATCGCGTACAAGAATGGTAACACTTGCTTTTATACTTTTTGAGCTAGTTTTCCTTTGGGGAATGTTTGGCACATTCGTATCCGCTCTATAACTTGAATACCCGTCGAAATATTTTCATGATACTTCACGGATATGTAGAGCAGGTCGTGATAATGTGTCGCGGACAAGAATGACAAATCTGCTTTCTTACTTTTTGAGTTAGTCCCCCTTGATGGTTTTAGGTGTGATTTCGTGTCCGCTCTACAACTTTAATACCTTTTGAAATATTTTCATGATACTTCGCAGATATTTAGAGCAGGTCATGACAATGTGTCGCAAAAAAGAATAAGAACTCTTGCTTTCTTACTTTTTAGTTATTTCCCCTTGATGGTTTTAAGTGTGATTTCGTGTCCGCTCTTTAACTTAAATACCTTTTGAAATATTTTCATGATACTTCACAGATATGTAGAGCAGGTCATGACAATGTGTCGCGAACAAAAATGACAACTCTTGCTTTCTTACTTTTTTAGTTATTTCCCCTTGATGGCTTTAGGTGTGATTTGATGTCCGCTCCATAACCTGAATACCCTTTGAAATATTTTCATGATATTTCACAGATATGCAGATCAGGACATGGCAATTTGTCTCTTACATAAATGATAACTCTTGCATTCATACTTTCCGAGTTATTTCCCTTTGGAACTTTGAGCTGCAATTTTGTGTCGCTGCTCCATATCTGTATTTCCCTAGACATTTATTATGACTCGGCCCATCAATGTTGCACAATATGTTGCAATTCTAGTCAACCAATTTGTTCGAAATACATTAAAGTGTCACTGTATATAGAATTATAATCTGCTCATAAATGTTTGACATATAGACGTAATTATATGGGCCCAGTTATTCAAAGAAAAGGTAGTTTAAACAATATCTTATTTGTACAAACATATCAATACATGGTACATATATTACGCTGTACAAATGGGATTCAGAAGGAAGTCATATCTGTATCCCAAAGAAAAGGCAGTTCCACGAAATCGCATACGTCTTACCCTTAAAATCAAGTGTGCTTATACAGTAGAACGTCATTGACTCGAGCAGGCTTGGGACCAGAAAAATTAGTTCCAGCCAAGGGAAGGCCTAGCAATCCAGGGTTAAATTCTATACAAAATGACCTCTAGGGACCAAGGAAAGAGTTCCAGCCAAGCAGGGTAAACGAGCCATCAGGGTTCGAGCCATTGAAGTTCTACTGTATTTTGTCAAGAAAAGTTTGAGGCGCTTTTCCGCTGCAAAAGCTTTTGATTTTTTTCGGCAAAATGGCAGAATTTAAAGTACAATACGGTTTGAAAATGAGCCGCGACACGACGAAACCAACAAAGTGGCATGTGCGCCTAAATAAAACTCAGATCAGCCTGGGCATCCGCCCAGTCTGATCAGAGTTTTCGCTGTCTGCACGGAGGTAGCTTAGACCCTTAGCTACCATTTAAGTGCACAGCGAAGACTCTGATCAGATTGGGCGGCCACATGTCACTTTTTTGGTTTTCTCGTGTCGCGGCTCAAATTTAACATCTCATTCAGCATAAGTTTTGCACCACTGGGTCATTTTGTGCCTACAAAATAAAATCCACTAAAATATTCAATAGGGGAGAGTCGGATAACTTAGGACAGCGGGTAAATTCGGACAGTGGCATTGTTTCCTTTATGTCAGTTGTTCAGAACTAAAACTAAAATAACTGGGCAAACTGTGGAAATCCTGATGAGACGGCATATTTTATTGTATAAACACAATGGGATTAGACACAAGTTCTAACAACATTATATAGTCCTCTCCTCTGATTATGAGCCGTCTCATCTGGATTTTCACTGTTTGCAATGGTATGTCCGAATTAACCCCCATGTCCGATGTTACCCGACTCTCCCCTACTGTTTGACAAAACACAGGGTTTAGACTTACTTAGGCTTACTTGGTAGCCTGTGACACTGAAACTCAGATACCACAATATCAAAATGCATCGGCTCCTCCTGAAGAACAGATTTCTAGGCAGTTGCATTGTTGGTTGTGGTTTAATTATGATTTCTTGCATTCTATCATGTGAAATAAATGCTGACGTATTTGTCATGATGGACACATATTATGAAGGTGACAGATTTTGGTCTCCTTCAGTGGACGGCATTGGTACATGCGCAAAAATGTGCATGAGAATGACCAAATGTGAATCCTTCAATTTTGATTTTTCAAATCGAGACTGTGATTTGAACAGCGACCTACTGGAGAATAATCTTGACCTCGGTAAAAGTAAAAGAAGATCAGTCTACTCTAGGATAAAGGACTGGCCTAAACAGGTATGTAATACAACGACGTACACCAGCGTGTTTGCTAAATTTCTCATACGTCGACATACGCTGATGCTATACGACACTGTGTGACATCCGCATAAGCAGTCATGAGTATTCATGCTAGCATGGATGGATGAATGACTTGCGATTTTACGTCCTTTTCAACTGTATTTCAGTCATATCAGGACGATGGGAGATTGATAATATAAGGCTGTGTGCATTGGCACCCTGTTTGCGATTGAAAAATCTTCCGTCTCCAGGAATCGATCACAGGACCGCTAGATCAGCAAGCCAGCGCTTAACTCACAGAGCTACCGGGACTCCTCTGCATGTTCCGACGGCAGAACTTTATCATTAACCTTCCAATTATATGGATGCGCATCCATGTATTTCCATCATTTTTACATACTCCCTTCCCTCTTGGTTTCGAAGGCAGGATCAATACTTATCCTTTTACTTCCTATCTTTGTAACAGTTGGGAGTCGAACCCGCGACCGACCCTCTGCGCCATGCCCGAGCGCCACTTGACCACGATGCTTGTTGTTCTCGCTGACTAATCGACGTCGAGCTCAGTAGAACACTCTCTTCTCGTCATGTGTTTTCCCGGTAGGCACATGACATCAAAATGACGTCGAGCTGACGTCAATATGACGACTTTACGTCGCATCGACGTCAGTACGACGTCATCTTGACGTTACGTGCCTGCTGGGTTCCTACTATTTTTACCAAGGAAATAAATTTTGTGACTTCCTCTTTGCTTACCTGGACGAAAAGCTCTTCCAGAAAGGAGTCTGCTCTTCAAGGAAAGAACTTCCTCTTTTAAGGGCTGACCCCCACTGAAAGGGGCAGTCAAAACAGGAATGACAGAGTTCTTTCTTTAAATGTTTACCAATTCATTTAAAATTAGTGTCACTAATGTAACAACGCCTGACTAATGTTTTATAGGCCGCTTTGAAATAAGTGGAACTTTAATGGATTTTTTTTTTTTTTTTTTTTTTTGGTCTTGCATTCTCACACCGGGTAGGCGGCAATCGAAAACGCTCGTGCAATCGACGAACGTGGATCAAAAACAGTTAGAAACAGCGTTTTCGATTGCGACAATTTGCACTCGAGAACGCTGTTTTGCAATCGAAAACTTGCAATCGAAAACGCTGTTTTGCAATTTTTTCAATCGAAAACGCTGTTTATGATCCGCGTTAATCGATTGTTAAGCGCGTTTTCGATTGCCGCCTACCCGGTGTGATTCTGTTCGCGTGCCACTAAAAATAAACAAGTATAATTTAGGGAGAAAACATCCAAAAATAACGTAGACCCGATATGAGCCGCGACACGACAAAACCAACAATGTGGTATTTGCGCTAGCGAAGACTCAGATGAGCCTGGGCATCCGCCTAGTCTGATCAGTGTCTTCGCTTTGTGTTTTAAAAAGAGTAACTAAGGGTTTATGCTAACTCCATTCTTACAGCGAAGACTCTGATCAGGCTGGGCGGATGCCCAGGCTGATCTGAGTCTGGGCTGGGCGCACATGCCACATTGTTGGTTTTGTCGTGTCGCGGCTCAAATGCAAATGTTTATCACCTACAGCTTGATCCAGAGTGTTTCCACCGCCCATGTAAGATAGACGAAGTTTGCATCCCAAACAAATCAACGAACTTTCCGAAGAAAGAAGGCAAGTGTATCAGAGTGAGAGGTAAGTTGTGTACCAGTTAATGTACGTATATCACAGTGTCTGACATTTGAGCCTTATGGGCGAAAATCGGAAATTTTGTTTTTCACATTTCCATATTTATTATTGCTTCCAGAATAGATTTGGAGAAGCATAAAGCAATAGCACTGAAGTTTACTGCAAAAGCAAAGGAAAGTCGCACCAACCCGATTTTTTGTTTTCGTTTCACTTATTGGATACAATTTACATACTAGCTAAATAGATTTTTATAACTCTAGTTCGTGGCATCGCTTTACAAAGATATATGATGCAAACATTCTTAAAAGAGTGTAGATGTAGAAAATTATTTAAAGACGCCGATAGAAATGTTGAATCAGTCTTTTTAGTTGACGCTTTGAAATTTATTGGTTAGTGCGCGGAGATCCAATTCACTTTACGTGAAAATGTTACGACGTCACTTTCTTTTCACGTTTCGTGACGCCAACGTCGCACCTCCACAAGGCTCAAAATGCCAGCCACTGTCACATATCTACACTGAATTAAGCATAAAAGATGTGCACTTATTCAGTGTGGTAAATCCCCAAAAGTTTAAAAACTACGAAAAGTAGATGATGTGCAGAACTTGGCAAGCAATGGAATCCTCCTCGTGAGGAGGATGTCCATGGCTTGCCAAGATCTGCACATCATGCTGACCGAGGCATTCCGCGTGACGAGGCACGACCGCAGACACCAGATAGTAGGCATGTGTCCTCTGCCGAGCCACCTTTAGAGACGACTGCCACATGGAACACAGGCACGTTCTGTACCACTGGTGACCATCACAGCTGCCGAGCGCTTAATTCCGCATTTTCCAAATATTTTAAATAATCATTTGATGTTCTAAGACTCAGATTGAGCACATTCGGTAAACGAGCCCAGTTGACCCATCAAAAAGATTCGAAATGCAAAGGCAACTTGCAACAGTCCTGACTCCAAAAATGATCCAAACTCTTAAAAATGAGCGGTACTACACCAGCAACTTCAACCACGCAAAATGTTCCTGAAACAAAAACGTTGGATAGTCAGGGTTTTAACATTATAAAGTCATTATGCCCTAAACTTCGAAGAAGTCGAGTTGCATAATGCTTCTGGGTTGTCCGTGCGTCCTTCCATCCGTCCGTCCGTTCGTCACGCATACCATATCTTTAAAAACCGTGCATGCTAGAGTTTTGAAATTTCACAAATGGATTTGTCATCCAAAATAGCTGACATATTTTTTCTTGTCTGAGTTGTGTCCCTCAGAAAAATTCATAATGAAACCTTGTCAGCGAGATATCTCAAAAAGTATTTTAATAACAAACTTGAAACTTTGCAAGCTTATTTTAGGTGATGAGTAAATACTTTGAACACAATCCGTCAATTTTTGTAGGAGTAATGGCCCTTTGAAAATTTCGGCATTTCAACTTGTCAGCAAGAAATCTCAAGAAGTATTTCACCTACGGACTTGAACTTTTGCCAGCTTATTGGGAATGATGTCTAGATGAATTGACTAACTTTTAAGTGAAAACCGTCAATTATTTTGGAGTAATGGCCCTTTGATAATTTTGCATTTAACTTGTCAGCAAGATATCTGGAAAATTGTTTAAGCTAGGGACTTGAAACTTTTTATGCCGATTGGAGGAGATGGGCAGATTAATAGATTAACTTACGAACGAATTTCATAAAAAAAATTCGGAGTTATGTCCCTTTGAAAACTTTGACATTTTAAACTCGGCAGCAAGATATCTCGAAAAGTTTTTGTACTAGGGTCTTGGAACTTGGTCAGCTGACTGGAGATGATAAGTAGATTGAATGTTGACGTTTGTATGATTTCCGTCGATAATTTCTAGTACTGACTATGCCCTTTTAGGATCAGGCATATGGTTGGGGGCATGGTGTTTTACAAACACCTTTTCTTGTTTTAAATAACTATCCAGCAGGCAAACAACGTTATTATGGACAATATGCTGTGGTTATAAATTAGTATAACAGCGTGCGACCAGTGGCGGTTTGGACAGATCGGTGCTTGGAGTAAAACTATAGATACTTTCCGCTGAGTCTATTAGAGAACAGCATTATGAGAATTAGAACAACAACCAGTGGGGGTCATTTTCTCTAACACTTTGTGTACCCTGTAACAATAAAGGTACTTAATTGGTCTGTAGTTTGATTAAATCTGTAATAAAGAATAATTGCATTTTTACCGATTATCTTTTTTAAAAAAAGACGTAACATTTGCATGTGACACGTCTGCAACAATTAGCAGCATAATATGAGCTGCGGCGCAAGAAAGCTGACAGTGTGGTTGTCCGCCCAGCGCAAACTCAGATCAGCCTTGGCATCCACCCAGTCTGATCAAACTCTTTGCTAAGTGCTTAAAGGGTAGCTAAGGGTCTAAGCTACCTCCATGCGGACAACGAAGACTGATCAGACTGATCTGAGTTTGCGCTGGGTGCACAACCACTCTGTTGGTTTTCTCGTGTCGCGGCTCAGTTATGCTACTGTGTGATAAAAGTGGCATGTGCGCCAAGCGAAGACACAGATCATCCTTTGTAACCGCCCAGTCCGATCAGAGACTTGGCTGTCCGCAATGAGATATCTTAGACCCTTAGCTATCCTTTAAGTACTCAGCGAGGATTCTGATCAGACTGGGCGGAAGCCCAGGCTGATCTGAGTCTTCGCTGTGCGCACATGCCACTTTGTTGGTTCTGTCGAGTAGCGGCTCAATTGATAATGGAATGAGGGTACCTAGGCGAAGTCGTTTATTTTTTGCCTCCCAATGTGCGATGTGTGCCGATCTGTTTTGTAGGCATTTTTTATGTTTATTTACAATTGTCAAAAATCTGTTACGCAACATATACAAAACTATACGTGCAAAACGAACATGGCCGCCATTTGTGCGCGGCCATCACTGGTCTCCAGCTACGATATAGACAGGCAACATCAGCTTTAAAGCGCACTAAACGTAGTCGGAAACGGAATCGCTTGATTTATCTGATATGACAATGTTCAGACACCTGAATTATAAAGTATGGCTGTGGTTACATAGTATTATAAGTAGTCTATAATGGGCAAAACCAAAACAGAAAAGTCCAAACAAAATTTAAAAGACAAAACTCAAAAGGTCATTACACAAAACACAATGTCACATCTAGGCTTCCGTAGTACGGACCACCACTGTTCAATTTGTATTTTTCAGCATATGTAATTCAGACAATACAAAACTAGGCTGATGAGATATAGAATAAAATCACGTACATATCTTGAAAATAATATACATAATATTATATCAAAAATACGAATACTTTTACAGGAACAAAAACAGCTTTGCCAGAAATATTTCCAACAACACCATCAGACCCGGACGTGACACTGGGCCAGGACTCGGCATCGTCTCGACAGGGCTTATGTCATAAAGGTAATCGTTCTGAGTCTAGGGTCAGAATCATTCTTTTTTAATTACTTAAATTTATAGCAAAAAAAAAAAAAAAAAAAAAAAAAAAACATTCCCAGAAGATCTATATTTAAGTGTTTAAGAGTCATTCTCTGTAAGCATCAAAGTGGCCGGGAAATGGCATCTCTCAGATTTTGATAAAACTTATCATATAAACTTGTTGTGTCATATAACCGGTAAAAATGGCATCATTTCCGATCTGCGGTGCTTTGGTTGCCATGGCAACGCAAAGTTCACTTTTTTCTCAAAAATGACTATTTTCCTTCTTGTAAATGTACAAAAAGCATGAAATTCAGACAATCATAACATGAACATAGAACATGATTTTACCAAACATCTTTATACTAGACCAAAGCATAAACCTTGATTTTGAAAATAACTATAGTCTTAGACGCGTAGTTCTGAAGATATGTTTAGCTTTTAGGTGTTGAAGTTAAGCTGTATTCACAAAAACACCAAAACAAAAAATTGCTCAAAAATGGGATAATTTGAAACAAAATATGTAAAAAACGCAGCAATAGATTTTTATAATTTTTCAATATATTGTAGCTCCACTATCACTAATTCATATATGTAAAAATTGGAATGGGTATATTTAACAAACTAGAATAAAGAAAGTCAAAAGATGACTACCATATCAAAAATCCAAAATATGGATTTTTCACAAACTTGTAAACAACAGCAGATTTCTTTATTTTTTCAATAACAGTTCTGTTGACTGACTGAAAATACACATAGACTTCAGTTGAAATACCTAAATTTGTAAAAAAAATATGATAGGCATGAAAATAACGTATAATACAGGGGGTAAATTACCCCACCCACTTGGAACACAATGAAAAATTGAGTGAGATAAGCAGTTGATTTGGTCAGCTTTGAGCTATACATGTACTTATGTTGAACTACAAGGATTCTTTTATGCAATCAGTTGAAACACACATGTATTATTGTCCATAGCAACCAGTCTGAGCCCTTAGCAACAGCCCTTTACACAATGTAAGACTTAGGACTGAGCTATGCATGGAATGACCATTGTGAGCAATAAACTCTGAAGGCACGTAAATGATATTTGATTTCTAGTAGGCTGTTGATTTTTTTCGAATCAGTTGAAAAGTATGTGCACATATTTGTCCTTGGCAACCATTTTGAGCCCTTAGCAACCAACAACTTTTAACAGATTTGGAACTTTGAATAAAATTAACACAACAATGTTTTCCTTTGCAATGTTTAATGTAGACAATTCCACTTTATAGTTTAAGCACACGTCATGTTTTTATAAATAATGCTTAGAAACTCTGTTTAGACTCATCCATAGCAACCACTATTTGCCCTTAGCAACCACCTTCTATCAGATGTGAAGTTTTTGACGGAATTCGATGAGAAATATCTTTATTGAGCACAGACTCAGAAATATCTGAAGCACAGCTGCTTGACCTGTAAACCTTGTCGAATGATATGTGTATTTAATTATCCTTAGCAACAAATTGGGGCCCTTAGCAACAGCCCTTTACACAATGTAAGACTTAGGACTGAGCTATGCATGGAATGACCATTGTGAGCAATAAACTCTGAAGGCACGTAAATGATATTTGATGTCTAGTAGGCTGTTGATTTTTTTCGACTCAGTTGAAAAGTATGTGCACATATTTGTCCTTGGCAACCAGTTTGAGCCCTTAGCAACCAACAACTTTTAACAGATTTGGAACTTTGAATAAAATTAACACAACAATGTCTTCCTTTGCAATGTTTAATGTAGACAATTCCACTTTATAGTTTAAGCAGACATCATATTTTTATAAATAATGCTTAGAAACTCTGTTTAGACTCATCCATAGCAACCACTATTTGCCCTTAGCAACCACCTTCTATCAGATGTGAAGTTTTTGACGGAATTCGATGAGAAATATCTTTATTGAGCACAGACTCAGAAATATCTGAAGCACAGCTGCTTGACCTGTAAAACTTGTCGAATGATATGTGTATTTAATTATCCTTAGCAACAAATTGGGGCCCTTAGCAACAATATATTTGCAGATTTTAAACCTTTTACTGGATTCACAAAGAACACTACTTAAGCTTAACAAGATATTTGGACCTTTATAAATAAGGTTTAAAGCACAGTTGTTTGACTTTTAGACTTTAGCAACCAGTGTTAGCCCTTTGCAACTGTAAGTTAAAATTAAAATAAAGCTATGTAACTGTTTAATCAACAGCTCAGATAAGGATCAAACATTGCCCACATTAACATATGCATATTTGTTGTAATTCCAGCATTAAGGGCTCCTGATTTGCTGCAAGCTTTGGGGTTTTTTTTCTGTCTTGTTTTATAATTATGAAAATATAGAAAATAGGTAAAAATAGATGGTCATTAACTATTATGTTTACTGCGACGTTTTGGTTTAACTTGTTACACACAGAAGGTATTATTTTTTTAATGCAGTAACCATTTTAAGTCTGTTAGTAGGTGATTGCTTAGGGCTATATATCCACATGGTTTTCAACAGATCTTGAAAATCAAACAACCGTGCTTTAAACTTTATTTAGTAAGGTCTGAATTTCTTGTCGGATATCAACAATATTATTCGTGAATCCAATAAAAGGTTCTAAATCTGCAAAGAAATGGTTGCTTTAGGCTTCATCTAGCTTCAAAGGATATGTCCGTTGACAGGTTTTAGCTGTGCTTCAGAGATTTCAAAGTTTGATGGTGAATAAAGATATTCAACATGGAATTCCATCAAAACTTTCACATCCGATAGAAGGTCATTGCTAGGGGCCAAAACTTAGCTCATAATTATTTACTCTGAACACTGCAAAGTAACAAATCTGTTAACAGTTGGTTTGCTTGGGGCTCAAAATGGTTGCCAAGGACGGGAGGACAAATATATAGATTTTCTTAACTGATTCTAAAATTCACTGGGCTGCTGGGCTTGCAATATCATTCAGAAATGTCTTCAGAGTTCACAAACAACATTTCTTGATCCTTAGTCTCACACCATTTAAAGGGCCATTGCTAGGGGCTCATACTGGTTGCTATGGACAATAATACATACCCGTATGTGTTTCAACAGACTGCAAGAGCAAGAGTCCTTGTGCTTCAAGTTAACTTACACATGCTGACAAAGTAAACATAAAAGAGAAAATAATTGGGTGGGGATTCCCTCTAAAGTGTCAAATCTGTTAGAGTTGGTTGCTAAGAGCACAAATTGGTTGCTAAGGATGCATAAATAATTTTTTTGAAACAAAATTTAAAAGTCAATCGGACGTGCTTTTAACTTTACTGATAGCTATTGTCATAGTTTGTTGCATATAATAGATATTCTTTTTGAAATTCACCCATTTTTTCAAATCTGTTAATTGTTGGTTGCTGAGGGCCCAATCCCTGAGTCAAATATACATACATATGAGCCAGTCTCTGTGAAAACCGGGCTTAATGTCATAAAAATAAAAATATAACTAACTGCATCACTGAAAAGTATTAGCTTTTCTTAACATTTCCTGAAAATTTGAGATGGCTACCATTATTTATTACTGAGATATAGACTTTAGAAGCACACATGAAGTGCAGTTTCTTTATATGACGTTATTAACGTCATGCATGTATGTTTTGACGTCAACGTCATTAGGTTTGTTTGAACGCGCTTTCTTTGCGTGTTACACAAAATAACTCGGACAAAATATGTGTATGTTCATTTTCAATGTATATTTCATAGCACACACATGACAATTTGCATGATTTAACATTCTTTCTCAAATGATAGGTCTTTGTGATGGTATACCATCTGTTTTCAAGGTTTTGGGGTTACCGTGGAATAAGCGTTGTCAGGGCAACATATGTCATATTTATGACTGGATTTTATATGAATTCAAAGGCTTTCTGTTATACCTTAATGCCTAAAGTATTTTCATAAATAAATATAGGTCCGAAAAATCATTAATTTTGGTGTTTTTCATGCGTTCGCAACGTAATTATTGCGTAATGTCATTAAGCCCGGTTTTCACAGAGAATGGCTCATATGTTTTTCAACTGATATTATAAGTCAGTCAAGCGTGCTTTGAAAATTACTCGATTGATAGATGACTTGTCCTTTTCAGCAGTATATCAGTCATATCAGGATGATGAAAATAGGATAATGAAAGTCTTGTATGCAATGGAACCCCATTTATGGTAGGAAAAATTCTCGCCTCAAGCGGGATTCGAATCCGGTTCGCTAAATCAGTAGGCCAGCGCTTAACCCACTGAGCTACCAGGCCTAAACATTACTCAAAGTTCTCGTCATAGTTTCTTTCTGGTAAAAGATATTCCTTATATGCAGATCAGTCAAAGCTTCCAAATATGTTAAAAGTTGGTTGCTAAGGGCTCAAAATGATAGCTAAGTGCAAATATATCAACTGGATTGAAAAGTAAGTCAGCTGCCTTGCTTCATATATTATCAACAATTGTCTTCATAGTTTACTGCTCATAAAAGGCAACAAGAGTTCAACACCAGCATCACACTTTTGACTTTGATGTGTTTAGCGGTATCCTCAGGACTTCTAAAACTTCTATTATATTGACGTAGGCATGGAAGGTGATACTCTGAAGTATGAGGTGATACTCTGAAATATTTGATGCCTAGACCTATCATTACCACTCATAAGCAGCAATGAAAACTGCAATAAAAACTTTCTGTACAGGATCTTCGAAATTATGATAAGAGAAAATACTCTTTTCAAATGCATATCAGCATTCAACTTTGTTGAAAGTTAATCAGGTCTATTTTTTGTGTGTGTCTCCCTCTTTGAAAGAGGGGCGCCGTAGTCGAGTGGTTAAAGTGGCTCGGCTGTTGTGCAGAAAGTCACCGTAAGGTCGTGAGTTCGCGGCTCACTGTCGCCATACGATGACTGGAAAACTCTCTCTGTCAACCCAGCAGTAAATGGGTACCTTTTTCGAATCAGGGAAGGATAAGGCAGCGAAAGGAGAGGGATGGGCTCCGCCTTTCATCAGCTGTGCCCAAGAAACAGTGGGTCTCTAACCCCCACTGCCCCTACGGCTATTAGGCTATGGGGAAACCTTTACCTTTACCTTTTTACCCTCTTTGAAAATTGTTGTCGTCGTTTGATATGGAATTTATGAAATAAACTTTCGGTGAGTTTCATAATTTTTTTATGAAATGACCAAGTGTATAACATTTGTTTATCATATGAAGTTATAAGACCATGCCACACGTTAGTGGCGGGATATTATGCTTTCAAACTGGCTGTCCGTGTGTCTCTCCATCCATTTCTCGTACGTACGTACGCGCGTCTGTCTGTCCGTTCGATAACTTGAGTAGTTTTCTTCAAACTTGGCATGTGCTTTAGTCTCGGAAATATCTTGGTTGGGATTGTTAATGACCGAATTTCGAAATCTTGGGACAGAGTTATTGCCCTTGTCAATGTTTCAAAAATTGCTTTTGGTCTGTAGTTTCTTTACTCATTGAGATATCGTCATGAAAATTCACGGAAAAGATTGAAACAGTATATCCTTTATGTTGCAAGCAGAATTTTGTCCACCAGGATTATCTGCCCCTGCCCCAGGGCTATATACATGCATTAAATCATGAAAAAATCTACATAAAATCAGGGTTGAAAGTGATTCTCCTGAAACTTGCAACAACTTATTGAAACGATAAAAGCTTCCTGCATGATCAAAATTTTCTCTCCAAGGGTTATCTTCCCCTGGCACAGCCCTATATACATGTATAAAATCATGAAAAAAATCAGAGTTTTGGTATATCTTTATGAGATTTCACAGAAATGATATAACTATTATTTACAGCTGTTTTTTACAACCAGAATCTAGTCCAACAGGTTTATCTACCCCTGCCATGGGGATATATACATGTATAAAATCATGAAAAAAAAAAATTTAATATAAAATCAGAATTGCAAGAGATTTTCTGGAAACTTGCAGCAAATTATCAAATTAATACAAGCTTCCTTGTTGTGATCAAAATTTTGTCTCAAGGGTTTATATGCCCCTGACCCAGGGCTATATACAGGTATGTAATCATGAAAAAAAAAAAATCTGTATAAAATCATCAGAACTGAAAGGGATTTTCCTGAAATATGTATTGAATAATCAAAGCAATAATAGCTTCCACTGATGGTAATCTTTTTTTTTTATCTCAGTATAGTTATCTGCCCCCTGACCTTGAGCTGTAAACAAGTATGAAATCATAAAAAAGCTGTATCTGGTATGCAGTGGCGGGGTATTACGCAGTCTTTTAGTGTGCTTTTATTAAGCCTGTTTTTTTTTCTCTCTGAAAAATGACTTTATTTGAACATTTTTGTCACATAAGGCATCACAGCGTTTTGTGCCAGTATCAAAGTCTAGTGTAACGCATATCAAATTTTAAACGCCCATTTTGAAAAAAAAAATATGTCATGACGCTGTCTATCCGTGTGTCTGTCCGTCCGTTTGTCTGTCCGTCACAATTCTTGTGCGCACCATAACTCAGTAACCCTTTGGGATATCTTCTTGCAATTTCGTAGGAGTGAGTGAGTGAGTGAACTCGGGTTTAACGTCCCACCAACAACGAGGTCATATGGAGACGGGACTTCGGTTTAAAGTCTCATCCGAAAGACCGGAAAAGCGGGGGATCGAACTTGCGACCCCTGGATTGGTAGTCCGGAGTGTTATCCACTACGCTACAGCCGCTCCTAATTTCGTAGGAAGAATATGAATTAGGATAGGGCAACGTGACGCGTACAATAATAGTTGCTCTCCCTTTCTTAGTTTCCAAGTTATGCCATTTTTGATGATTTTTTTTTCACGACTAGTCTTGTGCGTGCGGTAACTAGATAACCATTTAGGACATCTTCTTGAAACTTCATAGCAATGCGTATGAAGTCCCAACAATGTGTGGCATTTAACAATAGTTGCTCTCTCTTACTTAGTTTCAGAGTTACATCCTTTTGATAGTTTTTAGGCTTGTTTGTGTACACTAATCTTGTGCATACCATAACTTGGTAATCGTTTGAAATGTCTTGATGAAACTTTACAGCAATACACATTATTACAAGATAATGTGTTGCATTCTAGTATAGTTGCTCCCCCTTACTTAATTTTGGAGTACCTCCCGTTTGATTTGTTGCTTAAGGCTACTCCCATTCACTCCTTAACCCATTGAAATATTTTGCTGGAATTTATAGGAACATGTATAATAATAGGGCGATGCATCTTGAGTAAAAACCACAACTCTGGCTGACTTCCTGAATAATCTGCCCTTGCATAAATTTCCCGTTTACTCTGTAACTCCTTAATAGTTGAAAATATTTTCACGAAACTCTACGGTTAAGTGTATATACACACTGGTCTGGCATTCAACACAGGCAACGAGGACAACGTACAGGAAACTTGCTTGCTCTGCTCATCAGGATAAGTTTGTTTCAGAAGTATAGTCTCCCGGAACATCCAACCCCCGACTCTTGAGATAGGAATAAAAAGTTTTACTAAATTGATATGCGTATTCAAAAAATGCTTGAAACATTTTTTGGACAACAACGACCATGACAACCTTATTCAAGCACTGCATTGATACCGGACGGAATTTCTTTGAAAAAACTGGTCTGACTAAGAGGTCTAACAAACTGCGGGGTCCGTAAGAATGACAATTTGAAATTAATCTAAGAGGTATGCGAAAGCAATCGAGTTCTATAGTACATTGCCTTCGTTGCCTGTGTTGAATGCCAGACCTACGTGATAAGGTAAGGGAATGTTTTAGGACCAAGAATGGTAACTCAAGTTTATCAGATCCGCCTGTTTATCTTTCTGTTAACAATCTTGTTCATTCTGTAACTCCTTCATGGCACTAGATCGGGTTTATAGTGGGCCGCTTGAAAAGCTCTTTTTTTAATGATGTTAGCCTCTGAATAAAAGCCATGTCATATGATAAACACAATTATGGCTAATTTGAAATTATAATTTTCAAATGAAACAGATATATTCATTCTTTCCACTTCATATCTGATGTTTTCTTTTCGAGAAAATTTTTGATGGCAACTCTCTTATTATTGCTGGCCAATGTGGGTGGGGTAATTAGACCCCATTAGATCAGTTAGTTAGAGCTTTTAGCACACCTTTCTTTAACAATTATGTCAGTCATCATCGACCAAATATCAAGTAGACATAAATGAATAAGAATACATCTTTTCAAACATTTTTGTAGTGTTTTCATTGTAATATCTTTTATATTATACAATTCAAATGATGTTATTTTGGTTCCTTCCCTAGACAAAATTCCTTTTGTTTTATATTTCATAGTTCTATAGCAAATAATGCATGTTTTTTCTTCCCAAAGTTGGTCAAAAAGGTTCCAATACTTAGCAAATTGTAGAAAGAAAACAAACCTTAAGTTATCTGTTGTAAGAAGTGGGTGGGGTAAGTAGACCCCATAAATTTTGATGTGAGACAGCTTCTGTATGCAAAGTTTAGCAAGGATACCTTACTGTGGCTATATTTCTTGTTAATTTGTTGATTTTGGATCTTTCAAACAGATATATGAGTAAAAGAAATGTATTTGCTTTGGTATTTGTAATTTTTATATTTCCTGCAAACCAGTGACGGTAGACAACTTTGAAGCAATTTATTTTTTGAACAACAAATATACCCATTCCAAATTTTTGATATTATTTAGTATGAAAACTAATCTAAAAAATATAAGAAATTAAAAAAAAGTTATTGCTGCGATTTTGTGTAAATTCAATTCAAAATTTGATAATTTTGTCATTTTTCAAAAAAATCAAAAACTTAAAATCATGCCTAGTTTCCACGTGACCTACCGTCAGAATGGAAATACATATCGGCAATGTAAGCAATCAGCCATACTGAGAAAATAACAAATATTTATAATCTATTGCTGGTTTAATTATATCTGCCTGATCAAAGCATATGTACAAGTGCAAAAAGGCTTTAAATTCACGAAAATTTCATACACAGATCAGGCAATTCTGGCCTATTTCACTTTATTGCTGTTGCCATGGTAACGGGGCAGTGAATGAAAAAAATAAATACTGATTTGATGGTCCTGGGTGGATGTCTTGATGTACACCAAGTTTCATCAGAATCTGAGAGATGTCATTTCCAGCCTATATGGGAGGCACTTTGATGCTTACAGAGAATGACTCTTAAGTCATATTGAGAAATATAAATTTCTTCGTTTCCTTGTTGGCGCATGTTCAGAAATTTTCAGCTATACTAATAATGACTTCCGCGACTGCCACTTTGTTAGTGTGAGTTTCAAACAGTACAGCTAAATTCTGATATATGAGTCATTCTACAAAAGATGAGGAATTCCTGTCCCTCACCTAAATACTTGTATACCTTTTATCCATTTCAAGTATGTTGCCTTTGGTAGTATGTTTTAATTAAAGTGACCAACTATCTAACATTTACGATAGTGACTGGGCTAGTTAATGCAGTTGTTCATATTTCTTTCTAAAGAAATTAAGAGTTACCCCCCCCCCCCCTTATATTTGCTTGTCCCACTGCAAAATAGTGAAAGTTGAACTTCAGTTTGACAAAAAGTGCTAATATAAACAAAACAAATAGAGACATGATGATAGTCTGTGACAGAAACCTACCAATGACAGAAGCGTCGTGTACCCGTTGGTTTTGATTTGAAGCCGTGTCAAGTTTGTTTTGGTGTGTCCCGCAGTTCGTGTCATACTCTGTTACCGCAGTTGAAGTTTTAGTTTAGACAGAGTTACTACCCATGAAAATGACCTTGCACTGGACTTTTGTGAGGTAAGGAGCGCTAATTTTATAAATACATTAAATTATTTTATGCAAAGTTTGCTTAAAGGTAAATATGAAACAATTATCTAAATTAAGTAGTGAGTAAGACAGGTAATCTGTCATCCCTGTTACCCACCTTTCTATAAAAATAAAAGGCTGCAAATAAAACAAAATACATACACTGAAAAAGTATGATAGACATCAATGTTCTTATGTAAACATTTCAAGTTTTTGCCTCCAGAAAGCAAAAATGTGTGAGTTTGCATACTTTTTGTCATTCCTGTTACTGTCATCCCTGTTACTGTCATCTCTGTTACCCACCACAAGTAACAGGAATGACACTTTAAATCTAATTAAATTTGTAAAATATGAAAGATGTTTGTGTTTGACATTTATAGTTTTTTCAACTAGACTAATTTGAATATGCCATGTCTTTTACAGAACATTATAATGTTGGCCGCGGTAACGCTACCTTTTGCAGAAAATGAAGATACTCATCCTACAATTTCTCAAAATAGATTTGATGGCATTTGTCTTAAAACGTTTTGTTTCAGTAAAATAATAAGTTATTGATTATATTATTAGTATCAAATAATTTTTCCTCTGAACAAGTTTGTAAACTTGGAGGTCTAAACAGGAACTTTTTAATACGAAAGAAGAAAGTAACTACGATAATTATTTTATTTAGGAAATAAGGTTTCTTGTTGTGGTAACAGGAATGACATTTTAAAACCAGGGCAGCAATCAAAATAAGCCAACATGTATTTTGAAGCAAATTCTCTTGTCTAAATTAATGGTTTATTGTTGTTAAATATTCAGAGTTGAGATTAAAATAAAACAAATCAAAATCAGTTGTGTTATTTTTTGCAAAACAAAAAAAGCCCAAATTCCTTCATTTTTGTATAATGACTCATATACAGTTTTGTGCCCTTTGGAAGGGTGTTCGTAGTGTTCATTTAAATCACCAATCAAGAAAAAACTTACTCACACTGTAACGCCTCATAAAAACTTCCACCAAGAATAAAAGCTGCTAAATTGTGCGCAATAGATACACACAGTAAATCGAAATCAAAATGACCTCCCGCCTTTCAAACTGACTACAATGTTAATCTTTTATTATATAATTATGTACAATAAATTGTTTTCAACTGCGCATCTTAAACTGCCTCTGTTTATTTTATCTAAACAAGAAAACCAGGATTGAAGGTCTGCTTTTACAAGTTAACATATCACTATAAAAAGACTATCTTACATGACCAATATTATCTCGTTTTGTTTAGAAGTACAAATGGAATTACCTCCTTATTCATGAAAAAATAATCAACAAACGCTCGCTTTTCTGGCTGATTAAGTTTCCCCATGTTAATTTCCATTAGTCAAATTGACCTCGTGGTTTTCAAATTTACCGCAGATCAATATCTGGTAAGGGCATAGTAACAAACGCATATATACTGAACAAAAATAAAAACTTGACGGTTTTTATTTCTCAATTCCGGCCAACCTAGCAAATTTGTAATGTATATATAGATGTTTTCGAGTTGGACAGACATCTGATTACTTAAATCATGAAAACTTATTGGTAAATGTTTGTCCTGTCCGGAGTTATCTAACTTATTCCTATTTTATAAATTCAAAAAAGAACTTTAATTTGCGCATGCGCAGAAGAAAGATGTTTTTTTGCGCAATAAACAGTAGTTCCAGTATGCATAGAAAACACTTTAAACGCTTATGGTAATTGTAACCACAATCTGAAAATAACGTTTAAAGTTTCAAAATTTTCAGATTACCTCCCTTTGAATTAAACATATAGAGATTTATGAAATGCCGTATCTTCTATACCAATGCGTCTTTTTCTTCGTGAGTAGTTTGCTTGTCTTGCAAACTCAATGTGTTTGTTACTAAATTTATTAGAAAGCCATTTCTGAAACTGCCATAAAGACTCAAATGTGTAATGGGAATTCCATTGAAACTGAATTTCTGACTTCATAATGGCGTGGACTGAGGTTTTTCGTCTGGTCCTTACGGCCTCCTAGTCGACCGTGCATCGGCATAATTTTAGCTTATGAGTTCATACAGATTGGATTTAATAACAGCAGAGCGTTGCCAACAGATTTTTTTCATTTAAGCAGACTTCGACGATTTTAAATTTGGTATTTTTTAGGTTTTGAGCATAGAAAACAGAAAAGTACCCTTGTGACGTTTATAATAGTCTCAATTTTGCAGTATCTATGGAATCTTGAAATTTGTGTGATTATGATATGACAGAATAATTACATTTTCTTAAACTATAAGAATTTGTATGTCTCACTATTTCCCGACTACCGTAGGATGAAAAATAGCGACTGTCAAGTTTTTATTTTTGCTAAGTATATTCTAGAAAGTGTGTTTTGAACACAGCTTAATAAGTGACGTTTCTTTATGCATAGTCAAAATTTCACAGAAAGCCTGCAAATACACTCACCAAGCCGATTTACATTTGCAGTGCTCTTTTCTACTTTCGATTTCGGTACTGAACTCAGAGAACAAAAAAGTAAATTAGAAAACAAGGCTTATAATAGTTCTCTGCCATTTTGTCCCAACATCAAACTGAGAAAACCTGATAGGATGACCTTCTATGTATTTTAAATGCCTTTTCTAGCAAGAAAAATCTTACATTTGACGCGTTTGTAACACGCAAAAACAGATAGGAAATAATCAAATTGTTTTTCTACAGACCCTCCGCGGAGGTCAGTTTGAAACATTCTCGTGGAATTTATACACGCAAACTGTTGGTGTTCCGATGAGTACTAATTGTGCTCCTCTTTTAGCTGATTTCTTTTTATAAGCTCAGCTAAGCCAGATGCTCCGGGGAGCTTATAGAATATGAAGGCTCCGTCGTCCGTCCATCTTATGTCCGTCGTCGTCCGTCAACATTTTCAAATGACCACAGGGCCGATTGTAACCAAATTTCATATGTAGTCTCCAGGGATATGGGAACAAATATTTGTTTATGAGGTCCAGGTCGGATAATCAAGGTGGCCACCACGCCCATATATGGTAAAAATCTTAATATGGCCACCACGCCCATATATGGTACAAACCTTAAAAATGGCCACCACGCCCATATATGGTAAAAACCTTAAATACGGCCACCACGCCCATATATGGTAAGAACCTTAAAAATGGCCACCACGCCCATATATGGTAAAAATCTTTAAAAATTATTGTTTCATATTTACTCTCTAGGACAAAGAAACCCTTCCAATCTGGGGTCTGCTCTTTAAATTTTGTGACTTTCTATTTGCTCTCAAGGTCAAGGAAATCCTTCCAATCCGGGGTCTTCTCTTAAACTTCTGTGTCTACTTATTTGCTCTCTAGTCAAGGAAACCCTTCCATTCGAGGGTCTGCTCTTTAACTGTTGTTTTTTTCACATTTTCTCTCCAGTCAAGGAAACCCTTCCAATCAGGGGGTCTGCTCTTTAACTTTTGTGACTCCCTATTTGCTCTCTAGGTCAAGGTCACCCTTCCAATCAAGGGTCAGTTTTGTGATTCCTGTTTGCTTTCTAGGTCAAGGAAACCCTTTCAATCAAGGGTCTGCTCTTTAACTTTTGTGGCTCTATTTTCTCTCTAGTACAAAGAAACCCTTCCATCCTGGGGTCTTCTCTTAATCTTTTGCGACTTCTTATTAGCTCTCTAGAACAAATAAACCTCAACCATTCCAATCTTTGTTATACATGTACTGGTACTCTTAAAATTTTATGACTTTTTATTTGCTTTCTAGGACAAATAATCCCTTCCAATTTGGAATCTGCTCTTAAACTTTTACGACTTCCTTTTTCCTGTCTAGGGCAAAGAAACCATTCCAATCACGGGTACAGAGTTTGCTCCAATACGAGCAAATATTGAAGCAAATTCTTTCCTTTAAGAATTGACTTCTAAAAAATGAGCCGCGACACGACAAAACCAACAATGTGGTTGTGCGGCCAGTGCAGACTCAGATCAGCCTGCGCATCCGCCCAGTCTGATCAGCGTCTTCGCTGGCCGCATGGAGGTAGCTTAGACCCTAAGCTACCCTTTAAGCCCTTAGCGAAGAGTCTTATCGGAATGGGCGGCTGCCAAGGCTAATCTGAGTCTGCGCTGGGCGCATAACCACATTGTTGGTTTTCTCGTGTCGCGGCTCATAAATGTATACAAAAATTTAAGGGTAGAGTTCATGCTCCTGAATGTGTCTTTAAACTTAAGCGGCATTGCTAAACAACTGAGCCGCGACACGAGAAAACCAACAATGTGGTCGTGCGCCCAGCGCAGACTCAGATCAGCCTGGGCCGCTGTCCAGTTTGAGCAGACACTTTTGTTAGGTGCTCAAAGGGTAGCTTAGGGACTAAGCTACCTCCAAGCGGACAGCGAAGACTCTGATCAGACTGGGCGGATGCCCAGGCTGATCTGAGTCTGCGCTGGCCGCACAACCACATTGTTGGTTTTCTCGTGTCGCGGCTCAGTTACTTTCGACTGTTGCAGCATCAGTTTTAATGAGTAAGATGACAGAATCTTCACAAATGAAGTATGTAGTGCCGACCCATTCAACAACATTTAGATCAACAACTCTGGAAACATCAGGTAGATTTTCAATTATTGCCGGAAGAAAAAAAAAGTGTGTCTAGAGAAATACTGAGATAAGTGTGTATTACAGTTCTCGTAATGACGATACCCCCGCACCTCAGCGGAACGTATCCATAGCCGCAGTACCGGGGCGCCGTTCGTCCGTCCAGACTGAGATTAGCCATGTAATTCTGCCTTTAATAATCCACCTATACTAGGCCTTTAAGGCATGATTCACACCGTGGACAAAGACTCTGTATAAATTTCAATCAGGCCCCGAGGTTATAAAACTTTTTTCGTGCTCAACTCAGCTGAGCATGAAATTTTCTCTGCTGATAAATATGAAAATGCCAACTAATGTTGGCACTTTCATATTCATAAGCAGAGTTGCATACTAGCTGAACTGAGCATGAAAAAAAAATGAACTTATCGGTAATTTGCTATCTGTTAGCAGGTCAAATTTCATGCTCAGCTGAGTTGAGCATGAAAAAAGTTGTATAACCTATCTTAGTTTCTAAAGCTGTGACAAAAACATCCGGCACAATGACCCATATAACGCAATATTTTATTGGACAAAAAATACGAGTATTTGTTATTTCCATAAATAGTACGGATATTACTGAAACCTGGTACCGCACCGCACTGGGGTAAAATAAAGTACCCGGCGCACCGCCAACAATTTCCGAATCCTACCAAATTTCAGAGAGTCTACCGAAGGCAAATTGTATGCTGCCGAAAATATATACTGATTCTATAATATTGTTTGTTTATTAGGTAAGTATTGGAAGTATACAAATTTTTATTTTGGCGTGTCACTACTTAATTACCATATCGCCTTGATTTATAATGATAATTACAGTCTTTATCACACACACCACAGTTTATTGAAAAGACACAGACCCAGATGAAAGGTCAACAGCATTTTCAAAAAACTTCGAAACCACAACACATACAACAAATGTGGATATGAGCATGTGCATCCATACAGCCTGAGCTTATTTGAGTCATACATGTATCCATGAAAGTTATTGTCAACTCTTCACCAAAAGACATAATTCAAAACACACTTCCATTTAATCTACGCCGATTATCTTTTTTATTTAAGATTTTTCTTGTTTCTGCTAAAAGCGGAACAGCGCAATGACGTAATGACGTCGCCGATGTCCAATCAGGTTGTCGAGAGCCATAGTTTATTTTGACGTCATTAAAGTCATGTCACGTCGCGTGGCTCAATGAAATTATCTAAGGAATGAATTTCGTTTTTCTGATCTTTATCGAAGTATAAACTACATGGGTCGCATGCAAAGTAAGTGAACACCGAAGGGGTTCGTGTAAACTTTGCTAGCGACCCAATGTAGTTTATATTTCGAAGGGGGTTCACTTACTTTGCATGCAACCAATTAGTTTATATTCGATAAACACCAGAAAAAATAAGTTCATTGCTTACATTTACTCTTATATGACCATAGTATGACGTTCGGGACTACATTTGAAGCAGAAAAAAAAACATTTATACGCAGCTTTTCTACTAAGAGCGGAACAGCGTCAACGAGTTTATAACGTCGCCTACGTCCAATCAGATTGGAGAACCATGGATTATTTTGACGTCACTTAATATCATGTAACGTCGCGTGAATTGATGTAGATATATTGAAGTATAAACTACATTACGTTCTAATGGTTTCCATAGGGCTTTTCAATAAATGCACGGATAATGTAAATATTAGAATGTAAACTACATTACGTTCCAGTGGTTTACTAAAGGGCTTTTCAGTGTATACACCAAGAACGTGATTTTTTTCCCTGTAGGCGTCTGTGAGTCTCTCAAAGCTCCAGCACATGGGGAAGTTACTGTACATGAAGGGACAGCTAAGTATTCTTGCGAGAGATGTTATATCTTGAGGGGTAAGACCACCAGAACTTGTTTACCCAATGGAGAATGGGAAGGAACAGAGCCAATATGCACACAAAGTACATGTAGGTTAAAAAAAATTATTTTCATATTTGAAAAACAAAAACAATAATGTGGTTGTGCGCCCAGCGCAGATTCAGATCAGGCTAGGCATTCGCCTAGTTTGTTCAGCCTCTTCGTTAAGTGTCCGAAGGGTAGCTAAGGGTCTGAGCTAGATCCATGCGGACAGCGAAGACTCTGAGCAGACTGGGCGCATGCCCAGGCTGATCTGAGTCTGCACTGGGCGAACAACCCTTTTGTTGGTTTTCTCGTGTCGCGGCTCATGTAGGTTAATATTTTCGTTTTATTTTCATATTTATTTTTTGTCTTTTTATTTATTTATCTTTATTTATTTATTTATTTTACTATTTTATTTCATTTATATGATTTTTTACTTGATTTATCTTTCTTTTTGATGTGAGTTTTACGGCCTTTTCAGTTAAATTTCACATAAGTTTTAGCAAAAATGGCGAAAACCGGAGCTCCCAGGGGAAAACACCTGGGGCCGTATTCACAAAACGACTTAAGTGGTTGCTATGCTGTTGCTAAGGCTAAATATCTATGAAGGAGATTCCCTACAACTATGAAATTTGCTCTGGAGGAACAGTCTTACAGAGATTCCCTACAACTATGAAATTTGGTCTGGAGGAACAGTCTTTGTAAGACTGTTCCTCCAGAGCAAATTTCATAGTTGTAGGGAATCTCCTTCAAAGAAATTTAGCCTTAGCAACAGCATAGCAACCACTTAAGTCGTTTTATGAATACGGCCCCTGACCTTTAGTAAGCAGAGCTTGAGTTTCTCACTTCTGCGCCGGTCGAAGCTCAAGCCCACAAGCGGTGAGAGATCTAATGTTCTTAACTACTAGGCCACGGAGGCTCATTACATTTAGTAAAATCTGCTTACTTAGTTTGCGAGACTGCTTTGGATTTATGTAGAACGGGTATATACTTTATTTTCAGTTTTGACATTTCTTCTCAATAGGGGTCAGCAGTGAAAGATAAGAGATTGCTATAGGAGAAGAAAAGACGCCACGCGAGAAAACGCCATGCGAAAAGACGCCATGCAAAAAGACGAAACGCCATGCGAAAAGACAAAATAATGCCATTTGAAAAGACGAAAAGACGAAATAATAGAACGTGAAAAGACGAAACGCCGCGCGAAAAGACAAAATACTGCCATGCGAAAAGACGAAAACACGAAATAACACCACGTGCAAAGACGATATAACGCCATACGAAAAGACAAAAAGACACCACTCGAAAAGACGACAAAATAAAAGTTCTAAATGGCGTCTTTTCACATGGCGCTTTTCTTTTTTCTCGTCTTATAGCGCGGAAATTTCGTCTTTTCGCGTGGCGGGTTTCGTATGTTAGTATTTTCGCATGCCATTATTTCGACTCTTCGTCTTCTTGCATGGCGTCTGTCAGAAAGTAGCTTTCCCCCGCCCCCACCCCCGGCTAGTAGTCCCCTCCCTCCCCCCCCCCGGAAAAATGACAATGATTTTTCCATAGCAGAATTTTCCACCGAAAAAAATGGCTATATAGTAGAATTCCCCCCCCCCCCACCCCACCCCACGGAAATATGACTATATAGCCAATTTTCCACGAGGAAAATCTACTTTTCGTGTTTTTGCATAGCCGTTTTTCCCCTCTTTAATGGATTTTCTCCCTGGTCATATGATAGCAGAAAATCTCGCTACATAGTGGAATTTGCTCCTTCCCCAATTATAATAGTGAGGTTCATAACTGAAACAGAAATACGAGTATATCTGTGCGTAAAATATCGATGGATAACAGATCCTAGTACCGCATGCATGTGTCCGTTTTGTTTTTGGGAAAACAGGTAGGCATTACATGTATATGAGTGTACGTGGCTGTGTGCATAAATGTGTATAATTATGTGTCTGCACAAGCGTCCATCTGTGCGCGCGCGCAGTGGAGTGCCTTGACTAGTGTTCGCCTTTCATGCAGGAGTCGTGGGCTCGACTCCTATTTTAAATGTAATAAAGCCTTGACTAATGTTCGCCTTTCATGCAGGAGGCGTGGGCTCGACTCCCATATTTAAATGTAATAAACTCACTACTAAATCAAGCATAAGTAGACAAAGCACCCGTTCGTACATCTTCCTGTAAGCTTGCATGCGTATATGTACGTATATAAATAGAAACACCAGTTCAGTTCAGTTTTCCTATCGACGTTCCCCAAGTGGCTCAACGGTATGGTTACGTACTGTTGAGCCACTTGGGAAGAAACACCCTGTTCAGTTCAGTTCAGTTAAATTCTCCTATCGACGTTCCCCAAGTGGCTCAACGGTACGTACATGTAACCATAGTTGCACACACTTGGCGCCGTGTGTCCGTCCAAGGAGAAACACCCCTCGTTCCTTAAATTAGTAATTATTGATTATTATAAAAATATGGTTGCTAGATTTTAAACTTTAAAATGTCTCTGTTCCAATCCGTTCCGTTCCGCAAAATACCAATAACCATACCAAATTCACTAATAGCCAATTTCCCGGTGGGGGGAAAGGACTATATATGGGGAAAAGGTGGCTCTATGAGGTCCGGACAATCAACTAAATAGCCGTCCATCCTATAGCCATTTTTCCACAGCGGAAAAGGGGGAAAACCACTCTCTGACAGCGTCTTTTCGTCTTTCGGGTGGCGTCTTTTAATCGCGAAAAAGGCAAAAAGACAAAATGGCACAAACCAGCCACCATCGGTAGCGTATCATTAAACATTCAGCCTATCTGTTAAATTAAGTAAGTAAATATGAGACGTCTTTTATCAAGCAATGTGTTCCCAGCGAGCACATGACGTCAAAATAACGTCGTACTGCCATCGATGCGACGTCAAAATGACGTCATATTGACTACATTTTGACGTCCTGTGCCTGCTGGATTGTAGTGTACAGCTACCCTGGCGGCATTGCAAACGGATGATTGCAGGTTCGGGTCGGCTCAAAATCATCGTTTTTTCCCCTTTGTTTTTCTATCCGTCATAATAGAGATGTTCCAGATAAGGTTTACGTATAACCTTAATCACGTTATTGACGCTATTGCCGATAAATGAAACTACGGAAGCATAGAAGTATAAAACGAATAAGTAAAAGCGGTTCGTGTGATAGTTTCATTTCATGTCAAGCCGAATTTGTGAGCGAGGCATAGACATCTGTTTGATGTTGCTGCGTCCGTCCGTTTGTGCGTATGTGAACATGACTTTTGAAATATGAGCCGCGACCCGAGAAAACCAACAATGTGGTTGTGCGCTCAGCGCAGACTCAGATCAGCCTGGGCATCCATCCAGTCTGATCAGCGCCTCCGCTAAACGCTTAAAGGGTAGATAAGGGACTAAGCTACATCCATGCGGACAGCGAATACCCTGATCAGACTGGGCGGATGCCAAGGCTGATCTGAGTCTGCACTGGGCGCACAACCACTTCGTTGTTTTTCTCGTGTCGCAGCACATATAATATCGACCTTCTCCCTTTCAACCCCTTTATATCCCAAACACACCAACCACTGCAGGTGGTTTATCCAAAAAAGTAAATCGCCGTAACGTACTCAACCTGAAACCGTAGCAAATGAAGTATAGGCCTTTTTCCTGTATTCAATCGGTAGAATTTTTGAGGGAGTTTGATTCTTTTTGACGCACCTAGTGTCTGCTATGCAAAGGAGATGTTGAGAAAACTATGCATAGTTCACTAGGTCGCTGCGGTCTTCCAGTGTCCGAACAAGTGACCTCGAGTGATAGATCGGTTTCTGTGATGGAGTTTAAGCATTTGAAGCACAACTAAAGGTCACATACCCGAAATATAGGTTGCCGCAACCTAGTTCATTTTAACACTGGTGAACATGTCCTTTTCCGACAGGCTGTAAGTACATTTCTGTCTCTGTCCATTTGCATTCCAAAAGTGTAATACTATACCAAACTCTTACATGTCATCCACCCTACCATTCTAGAAAGTAGGTCGCCGCGACCTAGGTTACGCCACATACACGCCTATACCACTTTCTGACAGGAGTCGCGCATCTCAGCTACTAAGCATCCCCCATCACAACATCCAGTCCTTGGCTAACGGTCACCTGCCCGAAAAGTTGACAGCCGCGACCTGTTTTACTGACAAATATATGCACCATCATTATTATTACCTAAATTATCGCCATATACTGTCGGTCTTTCATCCCGGACTTAAGCCCAATAGACCAGACATGCTAGCAGAAGCTATGTGGGTTTATTTAATGGGCGTATGGACTGAAATAAATACTTTTAGAAAACCGAATTACAGTGTGGGAAACGTGATAACAAAGGTACAGATGCACGGACAACACTGCGGATGTGTGCAGATTGCACTAAAGCCAAACGGACTCGACATTAGCAATGTGGGTTCTTTTATTTGTGGCCACGCTCCAGGGGTTCCTGGGTTTGAAAAATATAAATATATAGAAAAATATTCAAAAATCTTCTTCAGAACCACTGGGTTCAGGCTCTTGAAATTTGGTATGTCACATTGCCGGGTTATCTTTTGTCAAGTTTGCTCAAACAGAGGTCCATGGGTCTACCTCAGGGTCTGTCTACCTCAGCGTCTACCTCAGGGGTGTCTGGGTTTGGACCATAGAAATACATACAAAACTATTCAGATGTCTTCTTCGGCAAAACCCCTAGGCCGAGATACTTGAAATTCGGTATAAGGCATGGTTTCAAAATGGTCCTGCGGCACGTAGTTTTGGGTTCGAAAATAAAATTAACTTAAAAATCTTCTCCGCGAGAAATGCTAGACTGAGATTCTTTAAATTCGATATGTAGCACTGCCTAGTGGTTCTTTATCAAGTTTGTTCAATTGGTGGCCCCAGGATCTAAAATAGCCACGCTCCAGGGAGTGGTTCGAACCATAGAAATACACTGGAAAATGTTAAAATCTTCTTCAGAAACACTTGGCTCGGATGCTTGATATTTATTATGTAGCATTGCTTAGTGGTCCTTTACCAAGTTTGGTCAAATGGAACAACACCCACGGTCCAAAATGGTCCTGCTCAGGGGGTCCTGGGTTTGAAGCACAGAAATACATAGAATAAGTATTCAAAAAGTTTCTTCCTCAGAGCAACTAGGCTCAGCTGCTTGAATTTTGGTGTGAAGCATTGCCTTGTGTACCTCTATTAAGTCTGTCACAACGGCAGTCTCACGGTCCAAAACGGCTCTGTGGCATGTTGCGGGGTTTTGAGTTAGAAAATAAAATGTACTTAAAATCTTTCAGAACAGCGTTCAGATGCTTGAAATATGGTATGCAGCATTGCCTAGAGGTCCTTTAACTCATACTGATTTTAAAAAAAGGCAGTTGAATGTAGGTTACTTCCTTGAAGCTAAAATTCCAAGGCAGTCGTCATTTACTGCCTTCTAGCTAAATTTCTCCAACACATACAATTTTAACAATTACAACCTTAAACTCAGGTGAGCGATTTAGGGACATTTTGGCCCTCTTGTTTGTTGAAGTTTATGGGTGTATGACTGAAATTAACTCCTTTTGAAAAATGAATTAGGCCTACTGTGTGGGATACGCAGAAGCAAATATTTCGCATGTGGGACACAATTATCAAAGAATTAAATGAATTTAGGATATTTGTTTGTTTAAAAAAGTCTGAAGTTCCTGTTTAAAGAATTTTAGTATGTTATATCAGTAAACAAGAATTCCGCGGAATGCGGTGTCTCGCCTGCTAGCGCTTTGTCACAAAAAACAGAGCTCAATCAGCAAAAATGTATGGATGAACCAAGTTTCTTGGCTCTAGCCCTAATAATTTCTGAGAAACAGACATAAACCTAAAAACTTGACAAAAAATTGCAAAGTCAGTCAACCATAAAATGTAGGTCAAGACTCAATATGATGATGACTTTGAGCTCTTCTCTTCTAGATGAATGCATGACCCAAGTTTCATGGCTCTAGCCCTTATCGTTTCAGAGAAACAGACCTAAACACGCCCAAAAATTGCAAAGTCAGTCAACCGTAAAATGTAGGTCAAGACTCAATATTGATGATAGCCCTTATAGTATCTGAGAAAATGACCTAAAAGTGGAAACTTGACAAAACATTGCAAATTCAGTAAACCGTAAAATGTAGGTCAAGACTCAATATTGATGATGGCTTTGAGATCTACTCTTTCAGATGTATGCATGAACCAAGTTTCTTGGCTCTAGCCCTTATAGTTTCTGAGAAAATGACCTAAACGCAAAAACTCGACAAAAACTTACAAAGTCAGTCAACCATAAAATGTAGGTCAATACTCTACATTGATGATGGCTTTGAGATCTACACTTCCAGATGTATGCATGAACCAAGTTTCATGGCTGTAGGCCGTATAATTTCTGAGAAAATGACCTAAACGCAAAAAATCGACAAAAACTTGCAAAGTCAGTTAACCGTAAAATGTAGGTCAAGACTCAATATTGATGATGGCTTTGAGATCTACTCTTCCAGATGTATGCATGAACCAAGTTTCATGGCTCTAGGCATTATAGTTTCTGAGAAAATGACCTAAACGCAAAAACTCGACAAAAGTTTACGCCGACGACGCCGCCGACGACACCGGAAAAGCAATACCTATGTCTCGCCTCTGCTTCGCAGGCGAGACAAAAATTGGTGGAGCATGGCGACACTGTTTGCCATGCTCCTATACCAGTGACGTCAGAGATATTATGAAATTACCAACAGTTATGCCTAGTACCTTGCAGAATCATCGGGCGTCTACATGACGTCACTTTGACATCAATTAGAATTATTAGTTGCTATAGTAACAGATTTATGATGCCGTGGGTATCGGAGCATGATTCCAAAACAGTTACCAAGATGATTCAATGTTTATGTGTATTAAACCGAAAGTAGAAATCAAAAGTAGATTTACACTGTAAAAAATAAAGTTAATTAAACTAATTAATTTTCTTTTAATTTTTTATCCGCCCGTCCTGCCCCACCCCCCCCCCGCCCAAACCCACCCCGCCCCGTCCACCTAGTCCTAAGGCCACGAACTGGGTACTCTCGTACATCAAACTTGTTTAATGTCAAACACCAAAAATCAAAAACAAACAAAAGAAAAACATGCTTCTGGGTTATTGAATGCTGTGTTTCCATAAAATTTTGCGTAATCTTATTTTCGCGTTTAAAAACGGATTAAAATGTTTCCTAGGGGTTAGATTCTCAAAAATAGAAAAAAGAGCTTCAATCTGATAAACCATACAAGAACCAGGTACCTTAAAAAGTAATGTTTGAAAACAGTATCAAGGAGACTAGCGGACAAAAACTTATCAGATTTTTAGGCAAATAATGTAACGGTAAAATTTTCGAGTCTAGTAATTTTCATTTTATTTATTTTCATTTTTTGGCGGCAAACAGAACAAGTGCATACTTAAATGCCCGCGAACGCAATGATTTATGAAGGAATAATACGAAAACATAAGGAATACACGGGCTTTAATACCCTTGAATATGCCTTAATTGCGAAACCGTGAATTTTTGTCTCCGCGAACATTAATGAAAATAAAGTTCTCGTGGTAAAATCCGCACGTATGGACATAATAGCGAGGCGAAATGGTTTTTATTCCAAGTGCAGAGGTCTGCGTCAAATACATACACATTTACATCACTTAGAAGCCTCCGTAGTCATCGTTTAGGCAGTTACCGTATTGGTTTTCGTCAATACGGTAAATAAC
Source organism: Ctena decussata (assembly GCA_963989385.1). NCBI lineage: Eukaryota > Metazoa > Mollusca > Bivalvia > Lucinida > Lucinidae > Ctena > Ctena decussata. The sequence continues at coordinate 23,429,945 of OZ022501.1, read as the reverse complement.
GTTATACGTTACTCTTATCTGGAACATCTCTACTGAAACTTTATAATTTGATACCTACTGTAAAGGTTCCACTGGCTTATTTTCTATTTGCATTTTAATTTTTAACTTAATTTTATTTTTCACCCCAAATTGTTATTTTGTGTTCGCTTTGTATATCAGCAACCAGGCTGGTCCATTTAATTTGGCAAATCAGTAAGCCACTTAGCTATCGTGTACTGAAACTGATAAACAAACCTTTCGCTACATTTTCACAAAGATATAAAAAAGAAAAGTAAAGATTCGAACATGCGCTATCTTGTTCGCCACACCAAAATGTCTGCCCAGGTACCTCCTTTTACGAGAGCCGATAGGGGACATTTCACTTGACGGACTGGTGGGAAATCAAACGTGCAATATGACGGCGATTGATGGAAGTCTCGGAGGCATGAAGGTTTCTTTATTTCTTTTATTCATTTCCATTCTACCACTGGGCCACAATTGTTTCTTACCTATAGTGGTCGTAAATAAATCTAAGATAAGTTGTAATGTCTTTAAATAGTGCCAGTAAAAATTCTAAATAATAATCATATGTATTGGAACAGATAGGTTTAACCAAATGTCGCTGTCCCAGATCAGACTGCTTCTTTGGGAGTAGTCTGATCAGGGTCTATACTATTTGTCATTGTCTTTTTGACGCATTTATGTATTGAAAACCTGGCCCAGAGGTTAAAATAAAGCACACTGATTGGCTGCTTCCGAGCACATGCTCGGAAGCAGCCAATAAGTGTGCTTTATTTTGAGTTTGAGACTATTCTCAAGTTTTATAACCTCGAACCCTGACTGTTCTGGTTTTAGTGCAGTTACAGTAATTATTTCAGTTGTCCAGTTCTTTAGATTTGTTTATGGTAGGTTTCTTGTTGTTGTCATATTTGTTTTTTTAAACTTTCAGTCGAAAATTATACTGCTGGAAACAGGAAATACTTCTTTTCTACATGCGACTGCAATTGGATAAACGCGAGGGTAATAATTTATCTAGTATATTTCCAACTCATTATTCTAACGCAATTTCGTGCAATCATTGGTTGAGAGCGGAAAGAAAAGAGCTTTTATGCATATATCCCCTGGTCTGCTTGGAACTAGTCATCTTTGCGGTGAGTTCTATTAGGTTTACAATTCAGAGTTGAGATTATCAGAAATGATTTTTAATGGATTTTATAGATGTGTAGATGCCGGCGAATCACTTACAAACTTAGCATAAAACCCTTCTTTAATCAGATTGTGAGTGATTCGTGGTCGTTTGTAGCGTGACATAACCTGGCGTCATTTTGCTGTCTTCTCGACGTCATTGTAAGAATCCAACGTCACTTGACGATGCAGGTACTGGACCTCCTATAGAACCAATGCAGTGATCTCAAGTGAATTTTATATTGTCCCGAGCCAATAAAACATGGGGAGATTACAAGTATCTTTCATGGAGGTATGGTATGGATAGAAAAACAATCTTGCACACTGGATAAGGATATCCGCGTGTTTCCCCTGTACCTACAAATCTTTTCTTGCACACCAGATAAGGATATCCGCGTGCTACACATTTGAACATTCAAATTTGCAAAGAGGTAAAACAAGGATTAGCATGGAGTTTTCAGTTTAAATGTGTTAACTGTGGATTTGTTTCTAAGCTCTACAGTACTTTCAATGAAATTCCAAAGACAAAAAAGTCAGCAGCTATTAATACAAATCTGGCCATAGCTCTAATGGATACTTCTATGGGTATCAGTAAAGCAAGGCTACTTTTCACATCTTTGGACATCCCACCTCCAACTAAATCTCTTCTGCAGAAACTGACCGACAAACTCCAACTCCATATTCTCGCGGCAATCATATTCTCGCGGTAGTGCTATATAAAAGCCCTCAGGCACACATATCTCCTTATTTTTATATTGTCTTTCAGGCTTCAGGAATACAAAGTATAAAAACACATAAGATTTCAGTTCTGTCCCTTTTTGAAGATTCTGTGACTTCTTAAAGCCAAAGTAGTGAAAAATCACCAAAGGTGGTAACAAAGAACACCCCAGGATGATAAAAGTGGCAATAATAGAAAATAATTGTCCGATCATCTTATTTCTTGCTTTGTTTGATCTAAGTATGGTTATTCTCAACATTTTAAATAAGGAAATATTTCTGCTTGCATTTAATTTGCTTACGTTGAGGCAAATATTCATATACCGTGAGAATATGGAGTCGGTATTTCTGCCTAACCACTTTGGGGTAGTAGTGTGTGCACATAAAAATATGACACTCACCAGAAGGTAGAAAACACAAAAATGCCTTGAGCATTAAGATGAAATACTAGAGGGCTCAACTACATATAATATGTTGAATTGTTGGTCCTCCTTATTTGGCCAGGCTTGCTTGTACCTTAAGTACCGTGAGAATAGGGAGTGCCAGTCTACTACAAATCTTATCTCACCTATGTTATCTCACCCAGGACCGGATAAAAATCACGAGCAGTCAATGCATTGGTTGTATAGGAGCACACGTACCTGCGTCGTCAAGTGAATTTGGCTTTTTAGATGATGACGTCACGAAGACGGCAAAAATGACGTCAGTTTCTGCACGCCAGTCGTTGACGTAAAGAGCCGAATGGCGGTCGTTGAAAGCGGCACCTTCTTTCAAAATCAAATAGATACCTCTCAAGCATTAGAATTTCGCATTTAATGAGTTCTAAAGTTTGAATAATACGTGATGTGCAAGAAAAAGCATCTATCATGGGTCTGAGGTGCGGATAGAAAAATCCGTCACTCGGGATCACTGTTCGGCATCACTCAGCAAGCCTCGTGATGCCAAACAGTGACCCTCGTGACGGATTTTTCTATCCACACCTCATACCCATGAAAGATACTTATAATCTCACCCATGTTATCTTACCCAGAACCGGATTAAAATCACGAGCAGTCAATGCATTGGTTGTATTGGAGGTCTCGTTTCTGCGTCGTCAATTGACGTTGGCGTTCTAGATGCTGATGTCATGAAGACGGCAAACATAACGTCAATTTATGCAGCCAGACGTTGACGTAAAAGACCGAATGGCGCTCGTTGAATGCGGCGCCTTCTTTCAATTTCAAATAGAAACCTCTCAAGCACTAAAATTACGCATTTTAATAATAAAGTTCTAAAATTAAAACGTGGTGTGCAAGAAAAAGTATCTATCATGGATGTGAGGTGTAGACAGAAATATCTGCCACTCGGGATCACTGTTCGGCATCACTCGGCAAGCCTCGTGATGCCGAACAATGACCCTCGTGACAGATTTTTCTATCCACACCTCACACCCATGAAAGATACTTATAATCTTTCATGAAGGTATGGTATAGATAGAAAAAATCTGTCATGAGGGCCACATGATCAACTGTCACATGATCAACTGTCGTTCATCGGTGAATGAAGCCAGTTGCTCTATACGGTTTACCTATGGGAAGTCAGTGGCTAGTGTAAATAGATACGCATGATAGATATAGAGGATCTTACACGAGTGGTCATTTCATATGAAATTTATGAAAGAAGTCTTCGACGATATTCATAAATTTCATATGAAATGACCTCGAGTGTAAGAGTCTGTTTATCATATGACCCTTCAAAATGGTATTGTAACGCCTTAAACCTGAACATTATTATTATTTCAATGAGAAAACGCATTGCTGACATGGCCGTTGTCAATGACGTTACGTGTACGCGCCAAAGTGTTAAATTTACATTTGTGGTCATACGCTTTCTATGACACGACGTTATCCACCGAATAACAGCGACGTCATATGATATTTTTTTGTGTGCAAACTAGTCAGAACGCTAAATTCAAAAAGGGTCTATTTTTCGACTTTAATGCCCTGATGATTTAAATCAATGAATTTAGTATATTATGAAAATTCATCATCCAAACCGTAATTTTAGGTATGGTGTTTTTACAGCTTATCAACTCTTTTGCTATGCTTTTTACGACACCAGCATACGTGGCTTTTAGTTGTCACCCGACGTAGGCGGAGGGGGACTATAGAAATGACCCTCGTCCGTCCGTGTGTCTGTCCGTCCTTCCGTCCGTCATTCCGGACGTCCGTCCGTCCGTCCGAAAACTTGTCCCCGCAACTCCTCCTACGTCCTTCATCGGATTGATTTGAAATTTTACAGATTGTATTCTTATGATATGAAGATGTGCATGTGGTTTTTTGTTTTTTGTTTCGGCCATTTTTGATGGAGTTACGGCCCTTGCTGACTCGGACCTTGTCCCGGCAACTCCTGCCACATCTTTTATCAGATTGACTTGAAATAGTGCAGAATGTTTCATCATGATCTAAAGATGTGCATGTGATTTTGGAATTTCAATTGTTCTATATTTTACAAAGTTATGGCCCTTTGTCGTTTTTGGCATTTTTCCAACTTTTAAACCGTTTGACCGAGAGAGCTAAAATTCGGTATGCTAGTAGCATTTGGTAAATTGAGCATTCTGATTATTGTTAGGATATGCTAAATTTATTAGTGACAGAGTTATTCCCCTTTCATAGATAATAGACATTCACTTAAAGGTAAAAGGATAACTCAAGAACTATTCATATTAATGGGCTGAATTTTCATAAATTCATCAGATTCATATTAGGAGGATTATGGCCCTTGTTATTTTGTTATTGGGTATACAGTCTTGATGTTTTGGGCATTCTGTAAGGGCCTAAGGTTTCAGTAACCTGATTTTACACAAATACGCCCAGTTCTGAACTTAAGTATTTTATAACCTCATAGAGGCCCAGTAATTAGGTACACGTCTTTGCTTATGCTTCAATTTTTATTTGCTTACCAGGTTCTGTTATACACATATTTTCTGGTTTTGGCCATACAGTTACTCTGAAACGGAATAAAGGGCTGCAGTTTGTGACACATTTCAAACGACGGGTTACTTTTGGCCGATGGCCTTTTATTATGCCAAGTAATAAAAAAGAAAGAAATAGGTAAACAGAGAGATAGAGATATAACGCCCGAGGAAGAATACTATTGGCTTCATGAAAAATGTATCGTGTAGAGGAGTCAAATCAAACGACAGTTGGTTAAATTAAAAGAAAACTTCATATATCTCGTTCTTTTGTATAAAACTCCGTGTTTCATCCCTGTGAAATAATTCAAAGTACTGGGACAACTGGTCTGAGCGAACAGTGCAGGCCTAGATCAGACTAATCAGGGTCTACACTTGCAAACCCGGCTGGATCGTTTCTACACATTACTGCATTGTAAAACTAAACTGTTCCTGCTTAAGACCTGGTAATTGTTTGAGGAGGACCAATATTTAGAATCATACAATATCACGGTGCATAACCATATCGGACGCTATCTGTGAGAATCTGCGTTACTTGACTCTATCTGTGTGCGCTACGGACTCTATTTGTTACTTGCCATGGACGCTTCGGCGATTTAGTCGAAGAAAAAGGGACAAAACGTGTAAGTACTGGGTTTCATGGTTTCCACGGAACACATACCTTATTTTCCCTAATATTTCCGTCGATATTATTCAGCTAGCGATGTTCAGTGCTTGTCATCAGTGAAATCAAATGCAGCGTGATAGTGCAGGAGCGTACATGGCCCATGAAAACAAGGAAAAACTCAGTGTTTTTATTTGCAGGTAATGAATTTTGTCCTTAATTTACAAAGATAATTATGTTCTTGATAATTTATACATGTCGTTAGGTGCATAAATAAAATATTTACTTTAATATCAATGTTTAAAAGACACCACCCATTATTTTCAATGTTCCGGATTCTATTTGTGTCTCGGAAATAATGTAATTTTATGCCAACGGACAGATGTTGTTCTCAAGGCAACGGACTATACTTGTGAGCAGCGGACCTTACTTGTGATGTTTGTTTTCGTTTTCTTTTCAGCCAAAAACGTCGTAAAAGATCAAACTTGTGGTTGCATCAGCCAAAACGGCACAGGCTAAGTCCCGAATTTGAAAAAAAGTCCTGCGGCGCATGCTCAATTTGTGTCCACAGTAGATTGCCAAAATGAGGCCATGTCACCCACAACGGTTCACTGAAAAGATGTAAAGGAAGGTCAATTGACAGTGCTCTCTCCATTAATGGGTTTCTTTGACCAAATATAGTTACACCAACCTATAGATGTTGTTCATTATAAACCGCAACTCTAGGTGTCCACCACGGTTTGTACTTATAACGATTCTATTTATTCTATTCTATCCCATAACCTTACTAGGTCGTTGGTGCACCACAGATGACTTCGAAACAATCCCTTTCCACCTTGTCCCGTCTTCAGCTGCCCTAGCCGAGCTGGCAAAATCCATTCCTGTCCACTCCTTGATATTGTCTTCCCACCTCCTCCTCCGTCCACCCCTCTCCCCTCCCCTTTCACTGTACCCTGAAGAATTATCTTTGCTAAACCAGAAGACCTTGAGACGTGACCAAACCACCCCAGCCCCGCCTTCCGACCAGCGTCAGGAGCCCATCATATTCTCCAATGGCTGCTTGGGTCTTCCTGCGAACCTCCTCATTGGTTATATGGTCCTTGTACGAAATGTTCAGTAACCTTGGGTAGCATCTCATTTCAAAGGCCTGCGTTCTTTTCTCTAACTCTGTTGTCAAGGCCCACGATTCACAGGCATACAGAAATATGGAAATGACAAGGGAGCGCATAAGTCTCACCCTTGATCCAAGAGACATGCCGCTATCTTCAAATTGGTTTCAGCTTGGTAAGAGCTGAAGTGGCTTGTGCAATCCTTGAGAGAACCTCCTGTTTTGGGCCATCATCTGAGATAACTGACCCAAGGCATTTGAAGCTACTTACAGTACCCAGCTTCTGCCCTTTTACCTTGATCAACCTCTGGATGCCATCTGCGCTGTTCGTCATCAGTTTGGTCCTCTCAGCACTGATCTCCATCTTACACCTTGTGCAGGTTTGGTCGAGACTTTCAACTAGAGCCTCTAGTTACTGCTCTTCCTCAGCTAGAGCGTCTATGTCATCGGCAAACCGCAGATTGGCAATGTCTCTGCCGCCCATGCCAACCCCCTCACCCCCCCCCCCCCCATTCTTCCAGAGTATCAGACATGATCCTTTCGAGAAAAATGTTGAAGAGGGTGGGTGACAGAAGACATCCTTGTCTTACTCCAACTATTGTTCTGAACCATTCTCCTGTGCTGCTATTGATCAGGACTGCACTTGTAGCCTTGTCGTACAGCTGCTCAATGGTGCGAACTAGACCTGCACCGACATTGCACCTCCGCATGGTGGCCCATAAGGCTGCATGCCATACCCTGTCAAAGGCTTTTTTGAAATCAATGAAGACACGGCACAGATTCTGCTGATGTTACAGATTCTGCTGATGTTGGAGATACTTTTCACACAGGACTCTAAGGTTGAAGATCTGTTCCGTGGTGCCCCTTCCCGCTCGGAACCCAGCCTGTTCCTCAGCGACTATCTCTTCGGCTTGTGGTTTAAGCCTGTTCAAGATAACTTTCAGCATGACTTATAACTGCAACTGCAAAACATATGTATAGGCGTGTAGTGAAACGTTGATTCATTTCGTCGGCTTTGAGGTGACCAAAACCCTCTGAAAAGTTTAAAAATGTGTGCAAGAAGAGGAATCAATCAATCATGAACGATATCTAAAAAGAAATCTGCCTCGTGTTGATACCATTTTCGGATCACTAGACAAATGTAGGCCCATGCTTCTGAAACACAGATAGTTTCCGATGATATTGGCAGATAGAGTCCTGTGTGAAGCACGATTAGCCGCTGATAGAGTCTTGTGCCAGGCGCATATAGCATCCGGTGCCATTGTAAAAGGTAAAAAAAATCCGATTTTCATCAAAAAGGAGATATTCTTTCAACTCAGAGCCTTACAAAATTTTAAATTCCTTCATTACGGTCAAACTTATCCAACCGATCTGTTTTCTTTCCATTGCGTTCGCAACTGATCGGCGTTCAAAGTGGACACACTCTTCAGAATTGTCAAATCTTGACCTTCATTCCAGCTTGTAGACTCGAAAGTAAATACGAATTAGGCATAACAGCTATAGATACGGGAGACACGGATGTCTGATGTTCCGTGCACCTTATGCCCCATAAGAAAATGTGTTGTTTACAATTAATTAGAGTTTATTAACACCCACCCTTACCTCGTTTTCCATTTTGGGACGGATAGAATCCAAAACTAACGCAAATAGACTCCGAAATACACAGAGTCCATTTTTCACAGATAGCGTCCGATATGGTTATGCACCGTGAATATGCGGTCATAAAACCGATAAGATAAACAGAGTAATTGTTTGACTCATAAATAAGATGATATGTTTCTATTTTCTGAAGGGTAGATTACCAAATAAGAACTAAACACTCAGAACGACGAATTAGAATTAAATTTATAAGATCTAATAAGAATTAAAGGACAAGTTACACTTTACTATTGCAATGTGCCCACTGAAAAGGCCGATTTTCGATGGTAGGCAGATAACCACAAAAACATGCAGAAATGTTAGCTATATGTTTCTAGTTTATTCTGTACAATTTCATTTTCCCGTATTTTAATGCCTTTTATGTTAATTTTGCGGTTGAATACATGTACTGTCTGCAACATTTAACATTGAGCCTATGGGAATTTGAACTACCAACGTCCACTATGCACCCAAATTTCACTTCACCCTACCCTCGTAACCACTACAATTTTTATACATAACTATTCCTCATATACATATACATCGTGAACGGGTTACATTACAGTGGTTACGAAGGTAGGAGTAAACGAAAAATAAACTTTTGGGGTACATTTTCATGTATCCGACACTAGAACTAAAGGATTTATATCAAAATCGCATCATTATATTTTTATATTTTGTAACTGATAGAAAATAGAGGCATTATTCGACACAACACATCTTTTTTTTAAAGTGTGCATCTATGTAGTATGTGTTTCTAATGCCCCCACCAAGGATTCCGTGTGTGTGTGTCGGGGTGGGGGGGGGGTCGGGGAGGGGGCGCAGCGCTGGGCATGCGTATAGGTATGACGTTATGTGCGTATGTAAGGCGTTAGACTGAATGTCCTTTAATGTCCTTTATCATCATGCTGTGAAATAACCTCTGATGTTATAATGTTGCGACGTGGTCAGATTATGTATCCCTCTGCCTGAAGCTGATGCATTGTAAAATTATGTGACCTTGAACTTTGGTCCACTAACTTTGTACGAAAAGTTGCTTGTATTAGCTTTTTCCTTACCCCTTTTTATATTTGGGGTAGGAGTGCTGATATTTGATCAGATCGTATCCTTAAAATGTAGGAACTGCAAAGCATCCATGCACACTGAGTCCTTGAACTTTATGCATGGACCGGGATTTTCACTTATATCTCAACACGGTTTTTGGATTTACAACATAATTACAAATAGTTGGTCAGTCAAACGATGCAAAAAATCCTCATACTATTTGTAGGTTACCGTGTGACATATATTTAAAAGTTCACTGTTCTTTTCCTTATATTATCAACATTATATATGCATCATACTAAAGACAATGGTTCAATTAGACATTGCAAATGACATCATACTATTTGTAGGTCATTGTACTTGTATTTCATGGCCCATTATCTTGTTCGCCACACCAAAATGTCTGCCCAGGTACCTCCATTTACGAGAGCCGATAGGGGACATTTCACTTGACGGACTGGCGGGAAATCAAACGCGCAATATGACGGCGATTGATGGAAGTCTCAGAGGCATGAAGGTTTCTTTATTTCTTTTATTCATTTCCATTCTACCACTGGGCCACAATTGTTTCTTACCTATAGTGGTCGTAAATATAAATCTTAGATAAGTTGTAATGTCTGTAAATCGTGCCAGTAAAAATTCTAAATAATAATTATATGTATTGGAACAGATAGGTTTAACCAAATGTCGCTGTCCCAGATCAGACTGCTTCTTTGGGTGTAGTCTGATCAGGGTCTATACTATTTGTCATTGTCTTTTTGACGCATTTATGTATTGAAAACCTGGCCCAGAGGTTAAAATAAAGCACACTGATTGGCTGCTTCCGAGCACATGCTCGGAAGCAGCCAATCAGTGTGCTTTATTTTGAGTTTGAGACTATTCTCAAGTTTTATAACGTCGAACCCTGACTGTTATAGTTTTAGTGCAGTTACAGTAATTATTTCAGTTGTCCAGTTCTTTAGATTTTTTATGGTAGGTTTCTTGTTGTTGTCATATTTGTTTTTTTAAACTTTCAGTCGAAAATTATACTGCTGGAAACAGGAAATACTTCTTTTCTACATGCGACTGCAATTGGATAAACGCGAGGGTAATAATTTATCTAGTATATTTCCAACTCATTATTCTAACGCAATTTCGTGCAATCATTGGTTGAGAGCGGAAAGAAAAGAGCTTTTATGCATATATCCCCTGGTCTGCTTGGAACTAGTCATCTTTGCGGTGAGTTCTATTAAGTTTACAATTCAGAGTTGAGATTATCAGAAATGATTTTTTAATGGATTTTATAGATGTGTAGATGCCAGCGAATCACTTACAAACTTAGCATAAAACCCTTCTTTAATCAGATTGTGAGTGATTCGTGGTCGTTTGTAGCGTGACATAACCTGACGTCATTTTGCTGTCTTCTTGACGTCATTGTAAGCTTCGTGATGCCGAACAGTGACCCTCGTAACGGATTTTTCTATCCACACCTCATACCCATGAAAGATACTTATAATCTCACCCATGTTATCTTACCCAGGACCGGATAAAAATCACAAGCAGTCAATGCATTGGTTGTATTGGAGGTCTCGTTTCTGCGTCGTCAATTGACGTTGGCGTTCTAGATGATGACGTCACGAAGACGGCAAAAATGACGTCAATTTATGCAGCCAGACGTTGACGTCCGAATGGCGGTCGTTGAATGCGGCGCCTTCTTTCAAAATCAAATAGAAACCTCTCAAGCACTAAAATTACGCATTTTAATAGATCCAATAAGTTCTAAAATTAAAACGTGGTGTGCAAGAAAAAGTATCTATCATGGATGTGAGGTGTAGATAGATAGGCAAGCCTCGTGATGCCGAACAGTGACCCTCGTGACATATTTTTCTATCCACACCTCACCCATGAAAGATACTTATAATCTTTCATGGAGGTATGGTATGGATAGAAAAAAATCTGTCATGAGGGCCACTGATCCCGGGTGGATGTATTGTATCCCACACCATATACGCATGATAGATATAGAGGATCTTACACGAGAGGTCATTTCATATGAAATTTATGAAAGGAATCTTCGGCGATATTCATAAATTTCATATGAAATGACCACGAGTGTAAGAGTCTGTTTATCATATGACCCTTCAAAATGGTATTGTAACGCCTTAAACCTGAACATTATTATTATTTCAATAAGAAAACGCATTGCTGACATGGACGTTGTCAATGACGTTACGTGTACGCGCCAAAGTGTTATTACATGTGTGGTCATACGCTTTCTATGACACGACGTTATCAACCGAATAACAGCGACGCCATATGATTTTTTTTTGTGCAAACTAGTCAGAACGCTGAAATTCAAAAAAGGCCTATGTTTCGACTTTAATGCCCCGATGATTTAAATCGATGAATTTAGTATATTATGAAAATTCATTATCCCAACCGTAATTTTAGGTATGATGTAGTAGTAGTAAAGGGCGTGGTGATGCCCTTTACTACTTGTAGTCCTGAAAAGTGGATCCGGGGGCTGCAATCAAGGGAGATAACTGGGTACACTAGAAAATGCTTAAAATGCACGACTTTCTTTTTCGTTGTGTTCATGTCATTTTAGCCGGTATTCAAGCAAAAGAAAAGCATTCTTACATCGCAAGCTAACAATTGACACTTATTAGCTTCCTGACCATATTGACATAAGTCTGTAACAATCGGTTACAAACGTTACCAATGAGCGAATCCCCTAAACTGAAAAAAATTCAAAGCAGAATCGTTTTGTCCCGTTTCATTAGCATACCCCTTTTTAAAACCATCTTTAAAGTCTCCATAGTCCTATAAATGGTAAAAATCACCAAAGCACAAATCATGATAAAACTGGTACATTCTTCCGAATTTATGAGAAAATGTCGGATGATGTGCCTTTTCGTGTTATATAAGTGGCAGAAAGGAGAAACAGTGGTTTTTGAAAAAAAAAATACCAGTCTCTCCATAAAAATATGGTCTTTATTTCTGGTTCCCCATTGAGCAATGAAATTACGTAACAGCGAGACACTGAATGGAATCTTTGCCGTACATTGTATTTAAACCATCTATTAAATACCTGTACCTTGTATTTTTATCTTCTGTACCATGTATTTTTATCATGTAAATGAAGTTTATGAAATCGAAAGTAGGTCATTTTAGTTGGCAGCTAAAATGACCTAGATATTCTTTAAATCGTTTTTATGAGAATCCCAAGGATGTTGTAATATTTTAAAGCCGTCCAATCACGATCATATACAGTGACAAAACTGTAGTGAGAAGCATGCAGCGATACTTCACAATGAAATTTTTCCTGCTGATAGAGCAATGGGGCCTTTAAATATTTGGATAATTTCAGCCTGATTGATTTGCTAATACTAGCCTGTGGTACTACTGGAAGTAACGTAGATAACAACACTTAAAAACTTTTTCTCTTATTTTACTGCTTTCCTGTGTCATTCATGAGCTTACAGGGAACTTTCATAAAATGGTATTAATGCAATTTTCAAACAATGTTGTGTCAATCAAGGTCACCTTAGCCAAGTTATTTCAGGGTCTCTTGAGCTGCCTTGTCTACGTGAAAATTGGAGAAAAAAGGCTTTAGAATTGTAAGGTGTTACAAGACGTGACATATACTGAACTGCTATTTCGTTCTTCTTGTAGCAAAGCTCGCGCCGGGCCGGGTAGCACAATCGGTAGGGCACCTGACTCGTAAGTCAGCGGTCCTGGGTTCGAATCCCGGTCTGGCCAAATACTTTCGTTTCTCCTTCCGCTGATTCAAGAAGGGCAGTTGTCAGTTACTGGCGAAAGTATGTGCACTTAGTACTTGTTAACCGCTTAGGAGGTCTAGGCCTGCCCAGGAATAGTGTGGTTAGGTTAACTGACCGTCCCGACATGACCTTAGTTGTTTACCGTGGACGTTAAGCATCAAATCAACCAACCAAAGCAAAGCTCAGCACTGTTCGATTCATGTTTTATAGCTTATCAACTCTTTTGCTATGCTTTTTACGACACCAACGTAAGGGCTTTTAGTTGATCTTAGTTATGTAAAGTAATAAAAAAGAAAGAAATTGGTAAACAGAGAGATAGAGATATAACGCCCGAGGAAGCATACTATCGACTTCATGAAAAGTGTATCGTGTAGAGGAGCCAAATCGAACGTCTGTTGGTTAGATTAAAAGAAAACTTCATATATCTCGTTCTTTTGTATAAAACTCCGGTGTTTCATCCCTGTGAAATAAGCTTCATAATGTACTAAAATTCAAAGCACTGGGACAACTGGTCTGAGCGAACAGTGCAGGTCTAGATCAGACTAATCAGGGTCTACACTTGCAAACCCGGCTGGATCGTTTCTACGCATTACTGCATTGTAAACTGTTCCTGTTTGAGGCCTGGTAATTATTTGAGGAGTCCCGATATTTAGAATTTTTACGACGTCCACTAGGGTCGAGTCGGGTAATTTCGGACAGCGGGTAAATTCGGACTTACCATTGAAAACAGTGAAAATCCAGGTGAGACGGCTTAGCCGTCTCATCGGGATTTTCACTGTTTGCCCAGTTATTTTTTCTTAATTCCAAATCACTGAAATGTAAAAGAAACAATTCCGAATTAACCTGACTTGGCCCTAGTTCTAGTGTCCATCTGTTTCAGAGACAATGTCACTCCATTGGAGCTGAGCTGGCAGAGATAGAAAGTGAAGCTGAAAACAACTTTCTATGTGACAAGATAGTACTTGAGCCTGGAGGTAATCCATAGAATCGCCTTCGACATAATTACTTGGGTATTAACTCGAGCAGTAACCAGGTATTCCTGGGGTTACTCGAAGAAATATTTAAGGAATGAATTTCATTTTTCTGAGGTTTATCTAAGTGTAAACTACATTGGGTCACGTGCAAAGTGAATGAACCCCGAAGGGGTTCATGTAAACTTTGCTAGTGACCCAATGTAGTTTACATTTCGATAAATCTCAGAAAAATCAAGTTCATGGCTTATATTTACATTCATTTCAATCAAAACCTCGATGAAAAATCATATATAAGCGCTAAAATTGAAACAGGAAAACATGTACACGCAGTTTTTCTGCTAGCAGCGGAACAGCGTGAATGACGTCATGGTGTCGCCGATGTCCAATCAGACTGTAGAGAGTCATTGTTTATTTTGACGTCATTGACGTCGCATGGCTCAATGTAATTATTGGAATGTAAACTACATTAGGTTCCAATGGTTTACTATAGGGCTTTTCAGTAAATACACCAAAAATGTAAAATATATGTATATACATAGCTTTGAGAAGTTTAGTGGACGGATGACTTGCGATTTTATGTACTTGTCAACAGTATTTCAGTGATACCACGACGATGGAAGGGTGATAATGAAAAACCGTATGGAATGGAACCCGTTTACAACTGAAAAGATTTTCGCCTCAACTGGGAATCGAATCCGAGGCCACTAGATCCGAGCAGTTCAGTGCATAACCCACTGAGCTACCGGGCCTCCATTTATATCTTCGATAAGCTCGAGGCACACCTGGGTATCGGTCGGGTTTACCAAAGTAATTATGCCACATCAGCCCATCCAAGGTAGGTTGGAAACTAATCGGAGGCAGTGGCTCTGTTAAGCAATATTACGTTGAGCATTTGTAACTCCGATTGTATATTAAGTATTAGCTTTTCTGATAAAATATGTGGCTATTCGAAGGACATTGACTATGACTAAGTGGTACGTGACGTCGAAATGACGTCGTTCTGACGTCGACGCGACGTGATCACGTCGCATCGACGTAATCACGTCGCATCGACGTAAGACGTCATTTTGAAATCATACGAAATGACGTCGTACTGACATTTGAGTCGCATAGACGTCAGTACGACGTCCTTTCGACGTCATGTGCCTGCTGGGGAGCTTGAATTACAACCTGGGATGGATATGATGCTGAAGTGGTGGACGGACCCACGATGCCAGGTGTGTGCAACTATGGATACGTTCCGCTGAGCCACCTGGGGAACATCATTACGAGAATTGCAGCAACAACAACAACGATGCTGTAGTGGATATCAGCTTCAGGGGTCCCCATTACGACATAAGGAAAAAATTGTCAGCTTGAATTACATCGCAAGATTCCACATTTGACCTCTCGTCTAAGCGTGAAGTTGCTACAGTTTCCTTCCATGTTGGCTCCCCACAATCACCTCCGGACGATTCTTATCAGCACATATATATGTTGGTGATATATGATTCAGAGGCTATTCGCATTGGCCCGTACGGCTAGCCATTAACTTGCGAAACTTGAATATTGGCTACTCACTCACTATCATTTTTCACACGACGCCACTAAACCCTTAAAAACAGTTCAACAGTTCAACTTGCGAAAAGCGTGGGTACAGATGAGAAGGATCATGATGAGCCGCCGCATCGGTCTCTATAATATTTGCCCTCTGGTCTTTGATTTCTCACTATGATACAGCTTGGACCAAATGTTTTTCAGCCAGTGAACGGTTCTGGTGGCTCGGTGGCGGTTTCGATAAGAAGAAGGGTGGCCATGTTTGGGCCACCTCTAATGCATTGATAAATGAGACCGGTTACACTAACTGGGCACACGGTAAAGTTAGCCGCAACACGACAAAACCAACAAAGTGGCATGTGCGCCAAGCAAAGTCTCAAATCCACCTGGGCATCCGGCAGTTTGATCAGAGTCTTCGCTGTCCGCATGGAGCTAGCTTAGACGCTAAGCTACTCTTTAAGCGCAAAGCAAAGACTTTGATCAGACTGGGCGGATGCTCAGGCTGATCTGAGTCTTCGCTGGGCGCACATGCCACTTTATTCCATGGTTTAGTCGTGTCGCGGCGAAAGTACAAACGAAAATGAAATTCACATGATACTTGAAAATACATAAACGGAATATAAATTATATAAATAATTTCTTTCAACTAACCCTCGAATTTTTGTCTCAATTCTGGTAAGCAGTGGAAAATCAACGTTGAATCAACGATGGTTCAACGCCTTGAAATTTAACATTGTGAGTCAAATTGGATACATACTAAGTTGGTTTAAGAGATACAAATTACATTTTCTTATGACCAATATGACTAAATAATATTGTTGGGTGTATTTGTTTGTGGTCCACTTGGGTCGTATCTGCTTATCCGTAAAGACACGAGTGAGCGGTAGTGAGCGAGTATTTTTACATGAAAAAATTAGAACAATAATCAGTCAAGGTAAAAGCGAATAAATAGTTAACTACATTTATGTTTATTTTATGTCAGATAAATATAAGTATCATAATCAGCCAAAGCCTTGCCTATGACTTTCATATTACCTATTATTACGAGAAATAGGCGGTGCATCGTCTGACACAGGATCTGGAGCGAATTATTTTCTCTGGGAGTGTCATCCCTAGTCCGTTGGGAAAAAAAGCCATCAGAGGAGATGGCAAATCCCCCGACCGAAGACCCCATGGGTCTTGGTAAAAAGGGTGTAGTTCAAAACACATATAAGTAATATATTGTCATTATTTTATGCTCCTGATTGACATTATCTGTTTATCAGATGCATGGTTATCTAACACTCAGACTAAAACAGTATGCTTGACTGCTAAAAAGAGGTAAAATCTCAAACAGCCACCATGTATACAGATGAATAGGATATGATACACTCAACATTTCAAAATGTGTGAATAACTTCTAGAGTATAAGCCCTACAAACCTGATTTTGAGCTCTCTAGTAAATGAATTTGGACAAGGAATACGAATCTGAAAAAATAGAAGGGTGGGGTGGGGGGGGGGGGGGGGGGGGGGGGCAGGACTGTGGAGGGTCACAGAGAGCTAGGAACACTGATAGGACATCATGGCATGATCATCAATATTCTAAAAGGTATAAGGGTATTAAAATTGTGGAGCAGGCCAGGGTTATACAGATACGGAGCAGAGACACAAAAACAACTCAAACTTCCAAAGGGAAATAACTCTGAAAGTATGAATGGAAGAGTTGTCATTCATGTTTGAGACAAATTGTCATTACCTGTTAGGCATATCTGTGAAAAATCATGAAACTATTTCAAAGGGTGTTCAAGTTATGGAGCGGACACCTAAAACCATCAAGGGGAAATAACTCAAAAAGTAAGAAAGCAAGAGTTGTCACTCATGACCGTAACATATCGTCATGTCAAGTTCTACATATCTATGAAGTATCATGAAAATATTTCAAAAAGTATTCAAGTTATAGAGCGGACACAAAATCACAGCTAAATCCATCAAGGGGAAATAACTCAAAAAGTAAAAAAGCAAGAGTTGTCATTTTTTTTCGCAACACATTGCCATGGCCTTTTCTACATATCTGTAAAGTATCATAAAAATATTTCAAAAGGTATTCAGGTTATAGAGGGGACACGAAATCACAGCTAAAGCCATCAAGGGGAAATAACTCATAAAGTAAGAAAGCAAGAGTTGTCATTCTTGTTAGCGACACATTGACATGACCTGTTCTATATATCTGTAAAGTATCATGAAAATATTTCAAAGGGCATTCAAGTTATACAGCGGACACGAATCTGCCAAAAAAATCACCAAAGGGGAGATAACTCTAAAAGTACAATAGCAAGAGTTACCATTCTTGTATGTGTCACATCGTCATGACCAGGTCTGCATAACTAAAGTTTCATGAAAATATTCCAAAGAGTATTCAAGATATAGAGCGGACAAGAAAATGTTTACGGACGGATTGACGGACGCCCGGTCGGGGGATAATAAGTTGAGATCATTTGAGCCGCTACACGACAAATCCAACAAAGTGGTATTTGCGACCAGCGAAGACTCAGATCAGCCTGGGCATTCGCGCAGTCTGATCACAGTCTTTGCTAAGCGCTTTCAAGGTAGCTAAGGACCTAAGCTGGCTCCATGCGATCAGCGAAAACTCTGATCAGACTGGGCGGATGCCCAGGCTGATTTGAGTCATCGCTGAGCGCACATGCCACATGCCACTTTGTTGGTTTTTGTCGTGTCGCGTCTCAATATTACGCCTGTCTATTCCATTCTATTCCATTCTGTTTTAAAAAATGCCGTTTTTGAAACTGGATAATTCTACATGATCTGAAATAGATTTTGTCCCAGAACTCTGATTCATTTTACAGCTGACATGAAGGCCGAGAAGTCACGTGTAGCGATGTCAAAGACAGTCGGTGGGTGTGTCTGGGAAGCCCGAATGCGTCGATATCATCATTTCTTCATCTGCGAGCAAGTCTCCGACACTGAATATTGATGAATGAGAATATTTAATGCCATGAATAGAAGAATCGAACTAAAACTGAATGCTTAAATATTGAAAACAATAATGTGGTCATCAGAGATGTATCATATGAATGTGCTCATATGTTATCTGAAAAACAATGGCGCAAATGGTAACAAAACCGGCTAAAAGAAAAAAGAAAAGCACGGATGTTTGAAAAGTTCAGACAAGGCTGTCATGAACTATAAAACCACAAAACTATTTTCATTTTAATTATTCTGTCCTTTTGTCTTTTTCCCCATTTGCCTTTTTGGATCACACTTGCTTTGTAAATTCACCGGATATTAATTTTGTGACTGATATAAGCAATTAGCTTTTCAAATTATTTCAGTGTTATTCAAACATATAATGTGGTTCTAAATAAATATGAGCCGCGACACGAGAAAACCAACAAAGTGGTCGTGCGCCCAGCGCACACTCAGATCAGCCTGGGCATCCGCCCAGTTTAATCAGAGTCTTCGTTATGTGCTCAAAGGGTAGCTAAGGTTCTAAGCTACTTCCATGCGTACAGCGAATACTCTGATGATCAGACTGGGCGGATGCCCAGGCTGATCTGAGTCTGCGCTGGACGCACAACCACATTGTTGGTTTTCTCGTGTCGCGGCTCATATTGTTTTTGCCAAACTTGATGAACATTTGGCTATTGCTATTTTGCCGAACATTTTACTGAGCGACTGTTGATCGGGAGATCGTAAGTTCACCTTCTTTCATCCATTTTGGCATTCCTGCTTAAGCAAGGTGCTATGTAGTGCATTTTCTCCTTCCTTCGTCAGTCTGTTCATTCGGCCGTCCACAATTACGTCGACCCTATCATTAGAGTCCATTTCTCACAAACTATATATACTATGCAAAATAAATATAGCAATTGTTTTGTATGTGCCAGATCCACCATTTTCGGCTTTTATTGTCCCTTTTTGCATCCAGATAGAAGCGCCGATCGCCTGAGATGTATTGCCAGGTAAAAAATTCGAGAATGATGAATTGCAGCGTTTGTACTACCGTGACGTCAGTTTTTAAGACCATTTAGTGTAAAGGACATTTTTGATAATGTGCGAAAGCCAAAACCGTAATGACGCGGCGGGTCTGCTGCTAAAAAAAACGAAACCGCTTTAAAACATTTAAATATGCTATGAGTATAAGGTTTACAGAGTCTGAAGATTTGACGTTTTTCCTTGTTTTTACGTCATCGTCTTAAAATATTGTTTCTAATCGGTATTTCTTGATTCCCTTTCGAGTGTATAATTGTTTGGAATATACCAATATGCTAACGTAAACAATTCTGAAAGAAAATGCTTCCCGGCGGCTGAGTATAAGCCGAAAGTCTTCGACTAACGTCAGCGTTATCTCACAGTTACGTTGCACTTCACTGGAGGAACTTCACATTTACATTTATCATGCAGTGATTTTTCAGTTGAGCCTATTGGTTTTCTTGAGGTTTAATTCTCCGTTGAACTGAAGCCTTCATAAATCATTGCACATTGTACTGAATTGTAACGTTTTAACGTCAATTACGCATGCAAAGATTCGTCAGTGGTTAAGCGTAATCACATTTTCCACACAATCAATTGGTTTGGCAAGGAAAGCGCGAAGAAATGATTAGAAAGACGGTACAAAAATCCACATGCTGGCCATTTTTAACTTTACCTTTAACGGATGCGAATTTTGTCTACTGACCCCTTCCGTGTTTATAGCTTTTCCCGATTGTCGATGTTAGAGATGACTCCTGTATTTCCGTGGAATCATAAGCCTCAAGCACGGTTCCCTTCCTTGCAATCAAGTTCATTTTGCTCAAAGTTGCACTTGAGTGACGAGAAAAATTGCGAAACATAAAAAATTGCTAAATATATTTTGCACAGTATATAATGCCAACAATATTAATCATTTAGTAAAGTTTGGTCTGATAGAATGATCTCGAGGAAGTGCCACTTATTTCTACTCTTGACCTTCTGCTAAGTACTTTTCGCCAGCGAAAGAGGACGGGCTTACCTAACCAAGAAGGAAAGGAGTAAACCCGATGAGGGCTCCGGACAAGTTCGGGATCCACCTCACTCTTTCAACCCTATTGCCCAGCAGGCACATGGGCTCGAAATGACCTCGTACTGACGTTGATGCGACGTCATCACGTCGCATCGACGTCAGTACAAAGTCATTTCGACGTAATATGCTTGCTGGGCAAGACACCGCATGTGACCGCCACAAAGACGCGGTTCAAGTGATCGCGGGGTTGTCACAAATTTCCGGACCAAACGGAGCTCTCGTCTTCAAAGGTGGGAAGGTATCCTCACAAGATCCGCTCTATATCTAAAGGTTTATAATAAAGATTCAGTATTTTTTTTCTTCAGATTTGCAAACATATATTCGAGGCCATGATTTTATCATGCACGCTATTTTATTTTTATCCTTTTCATTTACTACACCCAACGCCTGGAGACAATGCACCAACAGAGACGCTGCATCGGCGTTGCTACACGCGTCGGCTGAAGGCTATAATATACATTATCATATGACGTCGCATCTGAGAGTGTAATAAAGCCATGCAATAAATGCGATAATCCACTAGTGGATTAAATATGCACATTACGTCGTAACGTTATACGATGACGTCCATAAAAACGTCGCGTTTTCTAATGGCGAAATCGTGACCTTCTAGTGCAAATTTTGCAGATAAAATGCTATTTTGGTGTCATATGATAAATAGAATCTTGCATTCGTGCTCCTGTATTACTGAATTTATTAAACTCGTTGGGGAAAACCAATAAGATGCTCGGCAAAGCCTCGCATCTTATCTTTTTCCCCAACTCGTTTAATAAATTCAATAATACATGAGCACTCATGTAAGATCCTGTATATAATTGACTATTGGGGCATGATGTGATATCAACTAAAGAATACCAATATTGACCGAGGTAACAGCGAAGGTCATTACTGGTATTCTTTGATTTACATCACATCATGGCTAATGCAACAGTAGTCAACAATTGTTATATTATCTGGTCCAATAAATTTGCTGTTGGCAATTGAATTTTACTGGTAGACATTACATCAAATTGCACGTGGACGTTGCCGCCTCTCTGCTCATTTATATAACGTCAGTATCGTTTGCGTAAATTTTAACGTAATGACCCAGGAAATCTAATTTTTGAAAGAATTATCATATAATCTAAAAATAAATTGATTTTCTTTGGTACAAAACGTATTTAATACCTCTTGACATACTTGGTGTCTACTGGTTTTGGTGTTGTTGTTTTTTCATGCGATATTACTTTTTAAAATTATTTTTCCTGGATTTTGGCAGACTTACATCCGCAGTATTTGGCGTTGTCACTTAATCGTTCTGTGGTTGCGAAAACCAGTGACTTTTTGACACCAACTTTCATCACATCAAATTTTATGCAAACGTTACTAACGTAAGATAAATTGTCGCGTCGGTCAACATTTTAAGGAATGAATTTCATTTTTCTAAGGTTTATCGAAGCGTAAACTATATCTGGTCGCGTGCAAAGTTAAAATGAAACCCGAAGGGGATTCATTTATTTTTGCTAGTGACCCAATGTAGCTCACATTTCGATACACAGAACATCAGAAAAATTAAGTTCTGTTCTTCTATTTACATTCGTTTCAATCAAAACCTTGATAAAAAATCTTATATCAGCGCTAAAATTGAAGCATAAAACATTTACACGCAGGTTTACTGCTAACAGCGAAACAGCCTGTCAATGACGTCATGAGTTGCCGACCTCCAGTCAGATAGTATAGAGCCGTGTTTATTTTAACATTTAAAGTGTTATGACGTCGTGTTGTTCAATCTAATTATTGGAATGTAAACTACTTTACGTGCCAATGGTTTACCATAGGGGTTTTTCAGTAAATACATCAAGAATGTAAATATTGGTTTGTAAACGTCACATAAAATATCGCGTCGGTCAACATTGCTCTTCCCTGGTCGACACCTCTTCATGTCCAATGCCTCAGTAGTCAATAATAGTATATTTTATACAATTTAAAAAAAAACTCATTCCGTTGGTTCAGAGGCTGATCACGTGCGGTACACATTAGTTCATGTCGCGTAGTTGGTAACGTAATGTTTTAATGTCGCATGGGTGTTGACGTAAAGTCAACCGAAATTTGACATTGAATACTAAACTGGCAACTAAAATAATCATCTTATATAATAAAACAATTGTTGACTTAGTTCGGCGAACACGAATTATTACTGAACAGTAAACAATTCATATTGACCTCCGCTTTGCGTCGGTCAATATATAAACACGCCTACTAAACGAAAGAATGCGTAACCATCGGTTAAGAACGCGAAACAATTCGAGCGACATCCGGTTTAGCATTCGATGACGCAAAAAGGTAAACAAACTTTGCATTTTCTGTCTTTCGTGAGCGATATAAATTTTTTGAGGAAATAATTGAAAAATCGGGGAATGTCATGCAATAGCCCATGCATATCGAACTTTGTCGAGTAAATCGCAGACCACTTGCTTTGAGCATATTGGCTGAATTAATTTTCGCGTGCTGAAGGTGTGTCAAACCCATCGAAAACACGTGGAAATTGGTGATGTATATTGTATTTTATTTGATTTTGCGGTTTGCTAGAAGTTTAGCATATCATCATGCACACACGATAGACACATATGGTTATTTGTGCTATGGACCTTTTGGTTGTCAATGCTGCATAACCGAGAAATCACTGAAACAATGGTCGAAAATGGGTGGTTGAGCATTCGATCTATATAAATAATAAGAAAACTGACAGCTATCAAGCAGGTCTGATTTCATCTCCACGGCTCCAGGAACACATGCAGCTTATTCTACGGAATCGTTTCTTAGCCTTCCTGACGAGCAATGCACTGGTGTTTCGGAAATTAATAGCATTTTGATGAAAACATTTGCAGTCTCCCAAGTCATAGTATATAAGGATTTTTACACAGATATCGTGCTTACAAACCAATGCGTTGGCCCTGAAATTATCTAAAATATGATTTGACATGTTTTAAAATTTTGGTTTTCGTAAAGAAGTGCTTATCTGTCCAATTTTGTTGGTTACGCATTAGAGTGGCCGGTTGAGAATTGGAGGAGCAAAGGAGAAAGTCACAACTAATGCCCCGTTTGTATATGCCAGCATCTAACTATAACCATTAGTTGTCTACATATGCGTTTGAAATTGTATCAAAATCATTAGATGCAGAAAATATTAATGAAAAAAAGTCCTTATTTGACAAGGACATTGGAATACTGAGTTTGAGTACATTGACTGAATGGCAAATTGATTCGTAATTTACCTCTGCAGAAAATAAAAATGCCCTTTTGCATTTCATAAAGGCCCATGCCGTTATATTATTTTTGTATGGTTAAGGATGCTTGAAAACAAATTGTCTGTATCTCTAGAGCAGTGCTGTTTTGTTCAACCTATGAACTTGGCATATTGTACAGATTTTGTACCGTGTTCAGGTTATTATTATTTGTTGCCCGGCATGATTAATTGATGAGCTAGAGGACCATGCAAACTGAATAACTAACTACACGTAAATGTTCTGAACCACAATAGTCGCTGAGGGTGAGCTTTGGGAGTAGAATTTCTACACCCAGTAAGTGATTGCTGGCCATACAGGGCGGTACAAATGTGGTTCTTCACTTTTACATGCCTGTATGTGCTCCTTTTGTAATGACCAACGTTTCTTCTTCCAATTACTTAATTAAAATCTAAAGTAGTTCCTTCAAGGATTCAATTTCTACACACATTAATTGATTGCTTGCCACACTGGGGGTACTATTCATAATGTGGTTCTTCACTGTTACATGCAAGTTTGTGCTCGTTTTATGATGACCAATGTTTCCTTCACCCATTACGTAATTATCTAAAATGGTTCCTTCAAGAGCAGAGAAATTATTCACAGGAAGCAACATTGGCTATACTCCGAATTTTCGGTTACTCAAGCCTCATCAGTATTCCTGACATGATCCGGCGACGAAAGCCATAATTTCTTGATTTTAATAAGACTGACGCATCTCTAATATGCTGTCTATGAACTGTTGTCTGGTGGCGGAGAGAATCGCCTGTTTCTCCGATGTAGTTTTCTCGGCATCGGCTACACCGGACCACATAGATAAGATTTTTAACATCACAGGACATAGGTGTCCTTACTTTGAAAGATTTTCCGCATTTAAACTGGAACTCTTTCTTCCGTTATTAAATGATTACATAAACCACACTTGGCTCTATTACATTTTGTCACCTTCGGAAAATCATAATTATTAAATATTTAGCACGAGTTAAAAGTCTGGTCAAACTTTGAGGTGGGCGTTTGCTTTTTATGAGCTGAAAATCGTCTAATAATTCTTTCATGGTTTCATCTTCATATCATATAAATTTGGTAAGTTTTTTTTTATTGTATTGAATAATTCAGGGTTTTTAGGGTTAAATGTAGATACATATTTAAAGTTAAGATATAGTCGTCATTTTTGTCTCTTATTATTTGGACTGGTGCTTCTTGTTCGACCCTTTTTTAAAATCGACGGTCCTTTTGCGTCTGGGTCTATAAGATTGTCCTTTTAATCGAATATCTTTTATTTCTTTAGTGAATGGAGTTTAATGGTATATTTATTACAGAAGTCAGTTTCATATTCTTTAAGCCGTACCTCGTTTTTAGCTTTCCATTGTTTCCTCTTCTCTCTTTGTGTTTCATACCCAGCATAGTAATGAGAATTTCCTTTGCTCTCATGGAAGCTTTTTCAGATATTATTGATAACAATTCTTCATTTCTTCATGGCTATCAGCCGTCAATTCTAGCCAGTCTTTTTCTGTCTTAAAATCGTCTAAAACTTGTCTTTCTCTTCTTCTTTGTTGGTCATCTGGCTCCCCAAATATGTTATGTATTTGCAATTCTTGTAGTATTATCATCGGTTTCTGGTTTCTCAGGACTTCATATGTTGAGGACAGCTTTTCATTCAGAAGTTTAAGCTATTATTGTTTCTTCCTGTCATTCAGTTGTTCTTATACCATTTATTTTCAATGGTACGTTTAATTCTCCTTGCTTGTCTCTCCCCAGTTGGTGGAATAATTCCCTGATGTTATTACAAAGTTGTTGAGTAACTATCTGATTCTCATTATTGTAAGCTGCTTGAGTGGGAGATGGTGTAGGTGTTGCGACATCTTGGAAGCGTTTGTTGTCTTTGATGATGTAGGTAAGATAGTTAATATCATATATATCTAATCAAATTTTCTTACTGGTTTAGACTCATATTCTAGATCATCGCTTTTAGTTCCTTTGGACCCCCTTTTGATACTATTCAGTCTTTGAATCGACTTTGAAACGGCACTGCCCTAGAGTTAAAGTTTGTTTTCAAGCATCGTCTGTCGAATGATTAAAGGGACTATAATGCTTAACCATAGAAAAAGATGTAACGGTATGAGCCATTATGAAATGCAAATGGTCTTTTCATTTTCTGCAGAGGTAAATAATGATCTCTGATTTATCAATCAATGCGCCATTTTGTCAAATTACTTCAAATTTAGTATTCCAATGCCCTTGTCCAGAAAAGGATATAATTAATATTTTCTGCATCTAATGATTTCAATACAATTTACAAATCATATGTAGACAACTAATGGTTATAGTTAGATGCTGGCATATACAAAGAGGGCATTAGTTGCGACTTTCTCCTTTGCTCCTCCAATTCTCAACCGGTCACTCTAATGCGTAACCAACAAAATTGGACAGATTAGCACTTCTTTACGAAAACCAAAATTTTAAAACATGTCAAATCATATTTTAGATAATTTCAGGGTCAGTGCATTGGTTTGAAAGCACGATATCTGTGTAAAAATCCTTATATACTATGACTTGGGAGACTGCAAATGTTTTCATCAAAATGCTATTAATTTCCGAAACACCAGTGCATTGCTCGTCAGGAAGGCTAAGAAACGATTCTGTAGAATAAGCTGCATGTGTTCCTGGAGCCGTGGAGATGAAATCAGACCTGCTTGATAGCTGTCAATTTTCTTATTATTTATATAGATCGAATGCTCAACCACCCATTTTCGACCATTGTTTCAGTGATTTCTCGGTTATGCAGCATTGACAACCAAAAGGTCCATAGCACAAATAACCATATGTGTCTATCGTGTGTGCATGATGATATGCTAAACTTCTAGCAAACCGCAAAATCAAATAGAATACAATATACATCACCAATTTCCACATGTTTTCGATGGGTTCGACACACCTTCAGCACGCGAAAATTAATTCAGCCAATATGCGCAAAGCAGGTGGTCTGAGATTTACTCGACAAACGTCGATATGCATGGGCTATTGCATGACATTCCCCGATTTATCAATTATTTCCTCAACAAATTTATATCGCTCACGAAAGACAGAAAATGCAAAGTTTGTTTACCTTTTTGCGTCATCGAATGCGAAACCGGATGTCGCTCGAATTGTTTTGCGTTCTTAACCGATGGTTACGCATTCTTTCGTTTAGTAGGCGTGTATAAAAGTTACTTTTCAATAACACTTCATGTCTACCTCAGTGACAAAAGTCAATAACTGTATAAAGTCGCTTAAGGTGGTGATAATCACTGATTTGGGACAAAGACAAAAATCTGCATAAAATACTCAAAATAACGCTGATCTTTCCAAAACTTAGCAGATGCCTTCTTTATCTTGTTTCTCATAATCTAGAATCCCCAAATGCAGCATTTGTCAATGTTAAAAAGTGTTTTTATAAGAGAAGATCAAAGGGTAATTTTCTGCGAATAAATCTGAAAAAATAATATCATTATTGAAAATATACTTAGTGCTTAGAGTACCTTGTTGCATAATGCATAGCGTCCTAGCAATTATTTTTTCAAACTCTTTCACACATTATCAGGCTGAGCAGATGAAAAAAGATGCAGTCTGTGTCCAAATTTTTTTGTCAAAACACACAGGTGAGACAGGTGATACTATTTTAACAAGGTTGAACAATTTCATCTACACACCACTGACCATGTCAGTAATGTATTATTTATATTGTAGGTGTTAACATAGGTATGCTTGCCTACCCTATATTCAATAAATGCGTCCAGTGTACATTTACTTTGTACATGGTTGAACATTGAGAAAAAGCTACCCTTTTCATCTAGTCTACATTACAATTTGAGAAAGAGTTGGAATAAATAATTGCTAGGACGCTCTTCATTATGCAATAATGCACCTTCAGTACTACGTAAATTCTCAATAACGATATTATTTTTTCATATTTATTCGCAGAAAATTACCCTTTGATCTTTCCTTATAAAAACACTTTTTTAAGCAGCATGTATGTCTATTTTGTATTCTAAACTGTAAAGAACAACGAAAATAAGAAGTCTGCAAACTTTCAGGGAGATATGTTACTTTTTTATGGTTTTATGCAGATTTTTACATTTACCATAAATCACCACCTTAATTGTCTGTCCATACTATTGCGGAACGTTTAGAGCGTGATAAACTGTTTGAGTGATGAAGACATTTTACATTCATCAGGGGTTTTGATTTAATGTTCTTTTTCTTAAACATTGGTAATGAACTAGAAATTGTGTTTGTGAAACACTATGCCCCCAACCATATGCTTGCCACTAAAGGTGTCAAACTTCAGAATGTCTAAGTCTGAAAAGGAGTTACCTAATCTTTAGTCAAATATTCAACGCATCAAGGACTACTATAATACCAAAAATAAGCTCCCTAGATCAAGCAATTCAGAAGTTGAAAAAATGACAAATTCAAACAAGGGCTATAACTCCATGAAAATTTTACAAACTTCCCCGAAAACTTAATCAGGTAATCTACTCTTCATATCTGATCAAAGGCCATAACTCAAATTTAACTTTTGAGATATCTTGCTAAAGGTCGTTTGCGAAAAAGGGGAGGGCAAAAAATCGATATAATTTCTTTATTACTGAATAGATTTTCATTAAACTTTGCATACCATGATTTGTTACCTATACGAACTCATTCTAGGAAATGTAGAATTTTTTTACCTTTAAATAAAATGTTTACCTATTAACCATTACCATTTTTCTTCTCAGTTTTATGCCATCCTTACACCATATACACAGGAGGTAACCATAATGGTACAACAGCCATTGTTGTTCTATAGTTACTATACTAATACTATTATTCATTCAAAAATGACCGTGGTCTGAAATGTGCTCACTCACTACTGGGTAAACAAGAGGCTTTAAAGATAATGAGCCAATCATTTGAAAAGGATTTTCTTATATGTTTCTCCTATATATAGGTAAATGTCCATATAAGGGATATAGTCTTTACAACACTGGCTGTGCCAAAAACTGCACCAACCAAGCGTAAAACTTCATAGATTAGAGACAGATTTTACCATGTAGTTGATCTGACAATTTTTTATTTAATTGTCAAAAAAATCTGAGTTTCCTTGCATGAGTTCGTATGGGTAATAGATTAAGGTCTGCAAAGTTTCATGAAAAATTATTCAGCAGTAAAGAAATTAAATCGATTTTTTGACCTCCACTTTTTCGCAAACGACTTATAACAAGATTTGAAGGGGCCTAACTCCAAAATATGGTATAACTTGGAAAAAAAACACAACAAGTGGCAGTTATTTTTTGGATGAGGTATCTATAAATAAAATTTCTAATCCCTATGCCCAGATGTTCTTGAACTCAGTAGCTGCATAAGTATTGAACATCAGGGGAATTAACTCAGTAATTAATGAATGCAGAGTTACCTAACATGTACTAAAGTATTAAACTCATAAAGGACTACTATTATACCATAAATAAGCTTCCTAGCTCAAGCAGCTCAAAAGTTGGAAAAATGCCAAATTCAAACAAGGGCCATAACTCTATCAATATTTTACGCATTGACCCAAAAGTTTATCAGATAATCTACTCCTTATAACCAAAAAGTATACCAAATATCAAGGCCATAGCTCAAATACTTGAGATATCTTGCTAACAAAATAGTCATCTGATATTCCTAAAAGGGGCGTAACTCCAAAAAGGGGCATACCACGGAAAAGAAAATATACCTGTCAGCTAATTTTACATGAGGAATCCATATATGAAATTTCAAAACCCTAGCTACCAGGTTCCAAAGTTACATCAAGCATGAAAGGTGTGACAAACGCGCGCACGCATGCACGGACAAGCCAAAAGCAATATGCCCCACCAACTTATTCAAAGTTGGGGGCATAAATATGGAACATATGAGCCGCGACATGAGAAAACCAACAAAGTGGCATGTGCGCCCAGCGTAGACTCAGATCAACCTGAACATCCGCCCAGCTTGATCAGACAGACTCTTCGCTAAGCGCTTAAAAAGTAGCCAAGGGTCTAAGCTACATCATGCAGACAGCGAATACTCTGATCAGACTGGGCGGATGCCTAGGCTGATCTGTGTCTGCGCTGAGCGCAAAGTCACTTTGTTGATTTTCTCTTGTCGCGGCTCAATTATCCGTTGTGTAAATGTTCCAGGTAAAGAACGTGTGTCTGCAAAACGCAAAATGTGGGCATGATTTACGGCGATAGTGTTTACTGCCGCAAAACGAAATTTAACAGTAGCTGCAGTAAAACATTCTGACAATTGGACGCCTGGCAAGCGCAAACAACATTGACAAAAGGTACCAGCATATGATTAAAAGATAATCATTATCAGGAGAAGAATATATCAGTAATTTATTAGCCTTCTCGATGGCCTGCGCATTTTGAATTTCTGTTCTCGGACCGTCACAGTGATTAATAAAGTTTACTTTTCCACCGATAGTTGTCACATCCTTATGAGGTGCCGTTTTACTATAAATTCCCTGCTTTGAGATATCACAAATTTGATTTTGTAATATCACTAATTGATATTACAAAATATGTGCGATTTAGTGATACCACAAAATAGTATAAGTGATGTCACAAAATACAATAAATGATATCACTAAATAAGAACTAGTGAATAAGTGGCATCACAAAATCGAATATTATATCACATACTCATTTTTAGCTCACCTGAGCCTTTAGGCTCATAGGTGAGCTTATAGTATAGCCAGGCATCTGTCGTCCGTCCGTCCGTCCGTCCGTCGTCCGTCGTCAACATTTTCAAACATCTTCTCCTCTGAAACCACTGGGCCGATTGAAGCCATATTTCATATGGAGCCTACCTAGGCCGGGGGAACGAAAGTTTGTTCCGGGTATTTAGGTCACATGACCAAGATGGCCGCCACGCCCATATATGGTAAAAACCCTTCAAAAATCTTCTTCTCCAGAACCAAAAGGCCTATGACCTTGAAACTTGGTATGTAGCATTGGGCATGCGGGCCCATCATAGTTTGTACAAATCATGACCTTGCGTTGACCTTGACCTAATTTACGGCATGGTCAACTTTGGTACGTTAGGCTTTTATATGGGAAAACGCTTAAATAGTGGATTTCTCAGAATCTATTTAAGTCTAAGGTTTAGTACTTGGTATACATGGTCGACTAAATGACCAGATGAAGATATTATGTCACTGAAGGTCAAGGTCATTCCGTCGGACCATCCGTCGTCAAGATTTTCAAACATCTTCTCCTCTGAAACCACTGGGCCGATTGAAGCCAAATTTCATATGCAGCCTCCATGGGTTGGGGGAACGAAAGCCGCCACGCCCATATATGGTAAAAACCCTTCAAAAATCTTCTTCTCCAGAACCAAAAGGCCTATGACCTTGAAACTTGGTATGTAGCATCGGGCATGCGAACCAATCATGGTTTGTACAAATCATGACCTTGTGTTGACCTTGACCTAATTTACGGCATGGTCAACTTTGGTACGTTAGGCTTTTATATGGGAAAACGCTTAAATAGTGGATTTCTCAGAAACTATTTAAGTCTAAGGTTTAATACTTGGTATACATGGTCGACTAAATGACCAGATGAAGATAGTATGTCACTAAAGGTCAAGGTCATTCCGTCGGACCATCCGTCGTCAAGATTTTCAAACATCTTCTCCTCTGAAGCCACTGGGCCGATTGAAGCCAAATTTCATATGCAGCCTACATGGGTTAAGGGAACGAAAGTTTGTTCTCGGTATCTGGGTCACATGACCGCCACGCCCATATAAAGTAAAAACCCTTCAAAAATCTTCTTCTCCAGAACCAAAAGGCCTATGACCTTGAAACTTGGTATGTAGCATTGGGCATGCGGGCCCAACATAGTTTGTACAAATGATGACCTTGCGTTGACCTTGACCTAATTTACGGCATGGTCAACTTTGGTACGTTAGGCTTTTATATGGGAAAACGCTTATACAGTGGATTTCTCAGAATTTATTTAAGTCTAAGGTACAATATGTTGTATACATAGTCGACTAAATGACCAGATGAAGATATCATGTCACTAAAGGTCAAGGTCATTCCGTTGGACCATCTGTCGTCAAGATTTTCAAACATCTTCTCCTCTGAAACCACTTGGGAGATTGAAGCATAATTTCATATGGAGTCTCAGTGGGATGGGGGAACGAAGGTTTATACCCGGGGTCTGGGTCACATGACCAAGATGGCCGCCATGCCCATATATGGTAAAAAACTTTCAAAAATCTTCTTGTCCAGAACCAAAATGCCTATGACCTTGAAACTTGGTATGTAGCTTTGGGCATGCGGGCCCATCATAGTTTGTACAAATCATGACCTTGCGTTGACCTTGACCTAATTTACGACATGGTCAACTTTGGTATGTTAGGCTTTTATATGGGAAAACGCTTATATAGTGGATTTCTCAGAAACTATTTAAGTCTATGGTACAATGTGTGGTATACATGGTCAACTTAATGACCAGATGAAGATATTATGTCACTGAAGGTCAAGGTCATTTTGTCGGTCTGTCTGTCATCAAGATTTTCAAACATCTTCTCTGCTGAAACTACTGGGGAGATTAAAGCCAAATTTCATATGGTGTCTCAGTGGGATAGGGGAACTAAAGTTTATGGCCACCATGCCCATATATGGTAAAAACCCTTCAAAACTCTTCTTCTCCAGAACCAAAAGGCCTATGATCTTGAAACTTGGTATGTAGCATTGAGCATGCGAGCCCATCATAGTTTGTACAAATGATGACTTTGGGCAAGCGGGCCCATCATAGTTTGTACAAATGATGACCTTGCGTTTACCTTGACCTAATTTACGACATGGTCAACTTTGGTACGTTAGGCTTTTATATGGGAAAACGCTTATACAGTGGATTTCTCAGAAACTATTTAAATTTAAGGTACAATACATGGTATATATGGTCAACTAAATGACCAGATGAAGATATTATGTCACTGAATGTCAAGGTCAATTTGTCGGTCTGTCTGTCACCAAGATTTTCAAAACATCTTCTCCTCTGAAACCACTGGTCCGATTGAAGCAAAATTTCATATGGAGTCTAAGTGTGATTGGGGAATAAAAGTTTGTTCTCGGGATCTTGACCAAGATGGCCGCCATGCCCATATATGGTAAAAACTCTTCAAAATCTTCTTCTCCAGAACCAAAAGGCGTATGACCTTGAAACTTGGTATGTAGCCTCTGGCACTCAAGCCCATCATAGCTTATACAAATGATCATGCGTTGACCTTGACCTTATTTATGACACTGTCAACTTTTTGTACATTATGTAGGCTTTTATATGGGAAAATGCTTAAACAGTGGATTTTTCAGAAACTATTTAAGTCTAAGGTACATATATATGTATGGTATATATGGTATTGGTATATATGGTTGACTAAATGACCAGATGAAGATATTTTGTCGTTAAAGGTCAAGGTCATTCTTTGACTTTTGTACAAGGTCATTGAGATTCTGTCACCCGTCAACATTTTCAAACATCTTCTCAGAGGTCACTGGGGTCAATTGAAGCCATATTTCACATAGAGCTTCACCGGCTTAAAGGAACCATAGTTTGTTCAGATGGTCTTGGTCACTTGACCAAGATGGCCACCATGCCCATATATTGTAAAAACTCTTCAAACGTCTTTTTCTCGAGAACCGAAAGGCCTATAACCTTGAAACTTGGTAGCGGTATGTAGCATTGGGCACTCAGGCCCATCATAGTTTATACAAATGATTACTGTATTTCATATGGAGCTTTTATACTGGGTCAAAGGAATCAAAGTTTGTTCAGATGGTCATGGTCACATGAACATGGTGGCCACCACGCCCATACCTGATAAAACCCTTCAGAAATCTTTGTCCAGAAACAAAGGCCCAGTGACCTTGTGGCTTGGTATATAGAATTGGGACTCAACATTAATCCCCAAGGGAGGGGGGTTATCTGCCCCTGCCCTGGTGCTATATACATGTATAAAAGCATTAAAATATATACCAGGACCAAGTGTCAGGTGAGCTACAGGACCATTGGTCCTCTGGTTTTCATTTTGTGACATCACTAATTCATTCCTATTAAATCGATTTTGTGATATCACTTAATCGATTAGTGATATCACATAATACTAGTGATATCACAAATAATATGTGACATGACATATTCGAAATAGTGATATCACTAAATCGATATACTAATATTACAAATTCGATTTTGTGATATCACAAAAAGGGGATTTATATTAAAACGGCACCTCATACATCCTGACTTTGGTTCATACACAGTTTTTCCAGTTGCAAGTGCTCAGTATGCCATTGTTGGACATCAGAGTTATTGAAATTACTTTGCTTGAAAGTTAATGTAGTGTTTTGAATTATGCCTAACGTTGCACATCGGTACTCGCTGTCTTCATCAATGAAGGTTTGGCATCTTTGACAAGTGCAGTTTGTCACCTCCCATTCGTTTTGCCTTCTGTTAAAACGTAAACTGACACCAACACATGTACCGCTGACTGAAGGGCTGCCACAACTATCAAGTTCCTGTAAGACTTTATCAAATATTTGTCCAGTTTTGACGACTTGGTGCTCTATCACCGCGACGCATCGTGTACAGTCTTGACAAGTATAATTTTGCACGGACCATGTCCTCCCTATTGAGTTAAACCTGTCGATATCGGCGTCAGTCCATAACCTTTGCACCAATATGTTATCGCAGTTCTGGGGTTAGTAACAAGTACATTTCGTTAGTTGTCTGTTAGCGAAGGCTTTACGAAGAGAATAACGAACGGTTAACGAAGACATAACGAAACCGACATGTCATTAACAAGAAGCTTTCGTTATCCCTTCGTTAGTAGTTGCTTCGCTAGTTAAGTAACGAAGACGCTGTGTAAATAAATAGCGGTGTAGAAGCAGCGTAAATGAATATCTTAAACATGCAAACGTATTTTTCCGATAGCTCATAGCTGCTATCCTGAAAAAACAAAAGGGCTAAAATAAGCAGACTCCCTAAATATTCTCAGAAAGAGCTAGAGAAATTTTAAGCAAATTTATGGACATTTGAAACACGGCATGTGTACAGGTGGTCATTTTAATGACTTCGCAATATCTCATGTTCCCTGAAAAAATATTGGACAGGTTCTTCAGTTCTCTGAAAACCCCGGACAGGGCCCCATGATATCGAAGTCGTCAAATTAATTACCGCGTTTGAATTTTTAAATGGGTCAGTTTACGTCCATACCCAGATAGCTTGCCTACGTTGGGCCAACGTTGGCTTAAGGTGGTCAGTTTGGTTGGGCCAACGTTGGATGCCAACGTTGGGCCAACGTAACTTTGCTCATCGGGCGAACGTTGAGCCAACGGTTGGCTCAACGTTGGCCGAACATTGTAAGTTTTTTCCTACAACGTTGGGCGAACGTTGCGCCAACATTTTGGCCTACAATCAGCCAACGCAAAAATTTCACTTTGGGTCAAGTTGTGCCACTTTACTTTGAAATTAAACAAATTCCTCCCTCTCTGCGAAGCATCCGTTAAGAGTAACTAATTCCATGCCCACAAACAAGAGAAAGCAATTTAAACGTATACTGAATTTTAAATGCAATCCCAAATACTGCGAATCTCTGATCACTTAATGCGGTTTTCATATACTTTACGACTTAAATCAGCTTGCGCATATGCAACTTTTTATCACATTATTCCCTCTTAGCTTACACATTAAATCTGCCTGATGAATCCTGGTTAATCAAATGTGTGAAGCTACATTTCACCTTGCGCAGTTGCGCAGGCTGATTTGAGTACATATGTCTAAGGTCGATTCTCGCGCGAAGACATTATGGCTGAAATGTATTAAGCTATATTCACAAAAAAATCAAATACAATCTCCTTGAATTGAAGTATTGAATACTGCTGAGTTTATGACTGCGCGCGTACGTTTATAATTTTCTATTCAAAGAACACAATCTTTGCTCCTCCAATCCCTAGTTATGTGTAGCACTTGGTACGTCTGAAAGTCATTAATAACAGAAGCACTAACAGCTTAATTGCTGAATGGGGATCGTTTCCTTGGTAACCAGACCTTGCTCGTAATAAAATCGGAGTACACAAGACTCCTTGCTGTGTGATCGCTAATTACTTACAGATTTCCACTTTTCTATGTACCTCGTTCAGATATTGTAAATAAACAAGGCTTATGATTAGCATTATCATAATGCCTAAATCTATATTGTTATATTATGCAATGAAATTTATAAAAGCACAAATTCATAATTTTTTCATAGAATTATTAGTACATGCTAGTCAAAGTCAGAGCAGGCAATACCAAGACAAATAGTAATAAATATAAATAAATATAAATAAATAAACATAAACAAATAGTAAGAAGCCCATTTAATGATAATTATGATACTGAATGGTTGAATCATACATAGATAAATTGACAAATTCATATTCATTTCTAATTATCATTGAAACCTGGAGTTCAATTCCCCACGTCAAGCCAACGTTGGGCCAACGTTACTCAACCCACGTAAAACTTAGCAAAATTTATACGCATGTGAAAATGTTGGCCCAACGTTGGCTGACAGTTTAATGGCCGACATACTTTTTTATGAAAAATGTACACAGCATGCTATGAAATAAAGTTTGAACCAGCATAGGGTGAAGTATAATTAATTCCTGTGTGCCTAGAGCAAACATATACCCAGCTGTAGTAACGTTCGGCCAACGTTCGGCCAACGTTGTACTCCCAACGCCAACGCTCAGCCAACGGTGACACCTTATGCCAACGTTGGCCCAACGTTGGCATGCTATCTGGGTAATACCATCTGGATGTATGGTGGCCCGTTTGGGTTTTTTACCCGTGTAATGCAGATATCTTTATTTCAAATACAGATATCTCTGTCAAGAAAAACATATATCTGTATTTTTTGGAATTAAAGATACCTCTTATTGAAATGCAGATGCTTGTTATAGAAATAAAGGTTTCTCTTATTGAAATGCAGATATCTATATTGCATATACAGATATCTATTTTTTGATCACAATATAGATAAATGCATTTCAGTTGAAGATATCTGCATTTCACATACAGATATTTCTAATCAAGCTGAAATTCAGATATCTGCATTTAAATACAAATATTTATAATTAAAATGCAAATATCTGTATATGAAAGTGAGACATCTGAATTTTTTATTTTAATACAGATATCTGTATTTCAAAAAAACAGGTATCTGCATTTCAATTACAGGTATCTGTATGTGTGGTTGAAATAGATATATATCTCTATTCCATGCATTTTTGGAACACTGATGCCTCCGTCGCCGACTTTTACATACGCACCGTTCACCGTGTGGTTTATACAAGTTTTTGTTTGCCGTATACTAATCCAATTTCTCAGTAATATTAAGTGAACCAGTATTTGTACAGAGTCTTGTCGGTACATTCTGTCATACACCTTTATCAGTCATTCTAGGCATATATACATTTTAGTCTCTCGTTTGCAGAATAAAAGCCCACCAGTGATTCGATTACCGAATGTAGGGTTGTTTAATCTGCGCATGGGTAGTTGATATAAGATAACTCGTATCTACATCGGATAAGATATCTTATACATTACATAAGATATCTTATTTAACATATAAGATATCGTATGATATCGTATGATTAATATCTTATATCGGATATAAGATATCTGCTTTGATAAATAAGATATATCGGTTATAAGGTTTCCAATATGGGATATAAGATATCTAGTATAATATATATCTTAATTAACAGTCAGATACCGATGATTATTCATATAGATATCCTTATAAAGGAATTAAGATATTATCTTGTTTAAGGGGTTGAGGTGGCTCGTTGTGGGACGCCTGCGTTCGCGAGCTGATAATACGTAGGCACTGCTTACCCGATGTCTGCAGCTACTGTGTCTCGCGGAATGCATCAGTAAGTGTGGCTAGGAGAGGGCTGCTCATTGCCTACTAAGACATGCTCATCACATTTTTTTCTTTCTTTTTGGGGTTTAGCGACACTGAAGAAGTGAAATTTAGAAACGCGCGTCTGTCGCACTAAATTTTGTGTAGTTACGTTTATATTATTAAGGAATAAAGATATCAAATATGTTAAATCAAATATCTGATATGTTAAATAAGATCTTTTATATATAAGAATTTAAAAGGTATCTTATTCATGTATAGAAATACCTAATATATCAAATTCGATATCTTTTATGATATATTAGTGTTTTCTTTACGATATAAGATATCTGGTATGGAATCTTATTTCTCAAAGCGGATACAGTAAAGCCATATATGTTATATATGTTAAATAAGTTATCTAATGCAGTTCTTATCTAATTTAGGGTAGATATCTTATAAAGTATATAAAATATCTTTTCTACTATGTAAGATATCTAATATACTTTGTACATATCTTATTTCACATGTCAGATATCTAATTTAGTATAAAGGATATCTAATATGTTATATCAGATATTTTATATTCTTGGATCAAACAAATATCTATTGTATTTTATCAGATCTTTTAAATTATATAAGATACCTGATACAACATATTAGATATCCCTTAAGTATGTAAGATATATTATTTTACATTTAAGATATATTATGTATTGAATTAAATAAGATTTTTATATAAAATATGAGATATCTGAAATGCTATATTAGATATCAAAGATATATTAGATGTCTTATATGTCATACAAGGTATCTAAAACTTAAGAAATAAGATATCTTAAATAGTATATAAGATATCTTTTTAATAAAATAAATAGAAAAGGGCTTGCCAAACATTTCCATGTCCTCGTATGCTCTTAGTATCAGTTATAAAACACACACTGGGAGGACAGGGAGGACTCTAGAAGTTTCCAAATGCCGAAAACTAACTTGGAAATTTACTCTGACCTTGTCGTTTTTTTCGAACGCTCTACTTAGCTTACCATACAAACAGGATAGAAACAAAAATATGGGATACATGCGCAGTATAAAGGCAAATAAAGAGAGAGAGAGAGAGAAAGAGATTTCGGTTCAGTTCAGTTCAATTCTCCTAACGACGTTTCCCATGTGGCTCAGCGGTACGTAACCATAGTTACACACACTTGGCGCCGTGTGTCCGTCCATATAGAGAGAGAAAAAAAAGAAGGAAAGGACCCCTTTCGCCGTGACCTCTGACGTCATGAGAAAAAAAAGTGCCATGTGTTAAATAGTTAATTACATCTCCTATCGATTGCACTTTCGATTTGTCTTACAAAGTACATTTAGTTAAGTCACAATTTAGGGTCAAGTGATCAACCCCACCCCCTTTTTCAGCGATTGTCTTAAATCCTTATGCTATCGAAAGGGTAGAGCTACAAAATGCTAATACATGTAACAGTGCCTCAGGGAGTATTTAAACGAATTCGCAAGAAATTTCTGCAAAGCTGAAGTAAAATGAAAAGGTTTCTATTTCTATTTCTTATAACAAGTCACTTGCCTAAGCCTTTCAAGCCTCAAACTAGGATGAAAATGACGAGCTCAGCAGCAATTTGCTAAACGAAGGCTTAACGACGACCCCAGAGTCGTCGTTAAATTTTGTTGTCTTTACGAAAATTCGTTACCTCTTCGTTATTAACGAGGGGTACTTGTTAATCAAGAATTTGCTAACGAGGGCTTAACGAAGACTTAACGAACAAG
The DNA here is from genome assembly GCA_963989385.1 of Ctena decussata. Taxonomy (NCBI): domain Eukaryota; kingdom Metazoa; phylum Mollusca; class Bivalvia; order Lucinida; family Lucinidae; genus Ctena; species Ctena decussata. The sequence continues at coordinate 23,390,430 of OZ022501.1, read as the reverse complement.
TTTGGCTAACGAACTTTCTTGTTACTAACCCCTGAACTTCTTTTAAAGCACAATCATGTAACTCTCGGCTCTTTTCCTCTACAAACTTTTCCAGACCCTCTTTCAGACACTGTAAAGAGAGTGCAGCTTTGATCCAATATCTATCGCCCGGGTCTGCTAGGCGTGCGTTTAGAGATGACATTGTGGCATCGTATAGTTGCTGTAGAGGAAAATAGATACATGTATTATGAAGACAATAATGTTGTCTTTTTTTTTTTTTTTTGCTTCATTAACAAAAGTGTAACGGAAATTTTATTTGCTTTATCGACTTCTTTTTTTGTCTATTAAAGAAAATTATCATATGACGTCGCATTTGCGAGTGTAATAAAGCCATGCATTAAAAACGATAATCCACTAGTGGATTAAATATGCAAATTACATCGTAACGTTATGCGTTGATGTCCATAAAAGCGTCGCGTATTCTAATGGCGAAATCGTGATGTTTTAGTGTTATATTTGCTTATAAAATGCGATTTTAGTGTCATATGATAAATAGAATATTGCATTCGTGCTCCTGTATTATTGAATTTATTACACCGATAAGATGCTAGGCAAGCCTCGCATCTTATCTTTTCCCCAACTCGTTTAATAAATTCAATAATACATGAGCACTCATGTAAGATCCTCTATTTATTTAAGACAGTCCTGCGGCCAACTATTGTGTATCGTCGTTGTTGTTTTCCTTTCCCATTTACTGTTTAGGGTACGAGGGGCATCCAATAAAGAGTGGGACTTGTTTGATATTTTTACGAACCCTACCTCGTTACTTGAGAATTTTACCTTCATTTGCAAGACCAGTATCTAACCTCGCGGTCGTAAATATTCAATCAGATTTCGCTAACAACTTATTCGGTTAAGGTTCGAAATGTAAGGCATCAGATAAGTCATTGGCCGGGAGTTATTACAAACCTGGCCAGGAGCTTTTCCCTTGCTTTATATCGTTGCTAGGCAACACAAAATAAACGGTCAGACGAAAATTGGGATACTTTGTTGAATGCGCTATAAGACTCGCCACGCAGGGGTCATATTTACACTATGAAAACCGAATACAATCATACATTATAAATTAAGTCCCACTCTATATGGAATGACCCTCATATAATGCGGAAATAGACCGAGTTAGTTCCTTCTGATCTTTTTCTGGTTTGAACAACATTTTATTCGTAGAGAATACATACTGGAAAATAGACTGGAAACAGAAGCAACATCTCGTATTATTACCTATTTTTGTTTTACAAAACAAAGCAAAAAGCAGAAGCTATTCAGGGACCATGTTGCTAAAGACCATAGACAAGCGGACATAGCATGTAACACTTAGGAACCACAACAGAAGTACCGCCTTGGAACGTTCAGTTATAGGTTGCTGGGGGAGTGGGGCGTGGGTGCTCAAAGTAGTGTTTTACTGGATCCAAACCCTTGCCTTTACATGAAAAAAATTTACGAAACACATAAAACATCTATTTTAGCTATTTTATTTTATTTATTTATTTATTTATTTACAAAACAAAGCAGAAAGCAAAGTGAGCAGCCAAACAGGTGACCACACTGCTAAAGGACCATAGACAAGCGCACATAGGACACGTAAGAAGAAACCACAACGCATGCACCGCCTGGGAACGGTCAGTTATAAATTACTGTGTGAGTGTGTGTTTTTGTGGTGGGGGGAGGTGGGGGAGGAAGCCCCTCTGGAAGCAAGGAAGCTATCGAACAAGTAAAACTTGCAGACCCTGTTTAAGTTAGCCTGTGATGTAATGTTGCAACACTGACCAATGCCCCATAACACTATGAGCATGCACTTTTTTCGGCCGCCGCACGGCATAACACCATCTGGAGAGGTTTTTTTTTTGATTGATTGATTGATTTTGATGCTTAACGTCCTCGGTAAACAGCTATGGTCATGTCGGGACGGTCAGTTACCCTAACCACACTATTCCTGGGCAGGCTAAGACCTCCTAGGCGGTTAACCAGTACTAAGTACACATACTTTCGCCAATAACTGACAGCTGCCCTTCTTAAATCAGCGGAAGGAGAAACGAAAGTATGTTGTTTTTTATTTTGGATTGTGACGTTCTACCTCTTACGGGGTTTACATTTCTCAACTTAATCAATTTGTGTGGAACTAATTTCAATGCCCGTGACAAAGTCCATCGCACCGGCTTTGACCCTTATATACCAGGCTTCGCATGACCAAGTACAGACACCAGACGACTGGAAAGGCGCTATCACACCGTTATTCAAGAAAGGGGATAAGAGCAAGGCCTCCAACTACCGACCTGTCTCCTTAACATCAGTCTCTTCCAAGGTCATGGAACACATCGTCCATAGCCATAACATGAAGTACCTGGATGAGGAAAAGATCCTCTCGGACCATCAACATGGCTTCAGGAAACGAAGATCCTGCGAGACGCAGCTAATTAACACTATCCAGGACCTTGCGAATGGCTTGAACAATCACCAACAGATCGACGCCATCCTGCTGGACTTTTCGAAGGCGTTCGATAAAGTAGCACATGAACGCCTAGTCAGGAAGTTATACCATTATGGCATACGGGGAAGGACCCTAGATTGGAATCTTTGAGAAGGGAAATTAAAGCTGATGTGAAAAAGCAACATGATTTGTATGTCAATAACTTGGTTGGTGACATAAAGGCTAATCCCAGAGACTTCTACAGGTACATTAATAGTCAAAAGAAAGTTACTCAAGGTATCCCGCCCCTAAAGAAGAGAAATGGTGGTGGTGTTGCCGAGTCAGAGTTGGAACAGGCTGATGAATTCAACGGTCAGTTTTCGGATGTGTTTAACAAAAGTGAGCACACCCAAGTCCCCCTTCCTAATCGCTCGGCTCCTTTCGTGGAGGACATTCATGTTTCGGCAGAAGGTGTAACGAAACTTCTTAAGGGCTTGAACCCATCAAAAGCTTTAGGACCTGATGAATTGCATCCTAGAGTCTTAAAAGAACTAGCATCTGAATTAGGCCCAATGTTTGCTCATCTCTTCCAACAATCTATTGACAAGGGTGAAATCCCAAGGAATGGTCTCTTGCAAATATATGCCCACTCTTCAAAAAAGGAGATAGGTCTTTGGCTTGCAATTACCAACCGGTTTCTCTAACTTGTGTACCATGCAAGTTACTCGAACTAATATTATGGCACATTTGGATGAACATAAACTTTTGTCAGACAGACAACATGTTTTTCGTAAGAAACATAGCTGTGAAACTCAATTGATCACGGTTATAAATGACTGGGCCAAAATCTTGGATAAGGGCGGTCAGGTTGACACTTTTATCTTGGACTTCGAGAAAGCTTTTGACACTCCCCTCATGAATTACTTAAATGTAAGCTATACGGCTATGGTATTGGTGGGAAGACTCTGAAATGGATAGATTCTTTTCTCTCTGTTACAGGCAGCAGCGGGTGGTGGTAAATGGAGTTAAGTCGGATCGGGCCCCGGTTTTGTCGGGTGTCCCCCAGGGCACCATACTTGGACCATTGTTGTTCTCGTTATACATTAACGATATAACAGAAAATATTAACTCGGAATTAAGACTTTTTGCTGACGACTGTGTTTGCTATCGTGAAATCATCCACGGTGAAAATTCAGGAGGATATAGATCATTTAGGTTGTTGGGCAAGGAGTTCGGGCATGAGATTTCAACCTGTTAAATGCAATATAATGCAAATTACAAGGAAACGGATCAAGAAGATCAATGCTTCCTATACCTTAGAGGGAACGGTCCTCAGTAATGTAGAAACTATCAAGTATCTCGGCATAACCATTGCCAATGATTTGAAATGGAACACACGTGTCAGTAATATTTGCACAAAGGCTAGTAGGACCCTCGGCTTCCTCAGACGTAACTTGGCAGCATGTCCACAAGATGTTAAGGAGTCAGCATACAAGGGACTGGTGCGTCCAGTCCTGGAGTATGGCAGTTCAGTTTGGGACCCTCAAAGTATACTTCTTCAAGATGAACTTGAGAAGGTGCAGAAAAGGGCAGCTAGATTTGTAACGGGAAATTACACATAATGAAACTGGGAGTATGACTGGCATTTTGGAGAAACTTAAGTGGGAATCCATAAAAAAGAGAAGGAAAGATAGTAGACTTATAATGCTTTTGAAAGGTCTGAGGGGTGCAGCTAGTATACCCATAAATGACCTTGTTCCCCCAAATAGGCGTACCAGGAATCATCATTCCCTGACATTTCAAACCCCATTGGCTGAGACTGACATTTACAAGTCCAGTTTCTTCCCCCAGACTATTAGAGATTGGAATTCCCTGGAAGATATACTTATTTCTGCTGCTGAGGGTGCAGAGGATTCAGTTACTAAGTTTACTTCTCTTGTAAGGGCTAGGGACTAGCTTCCCTGATTCACAGGTCCTGGTGAATGATTGTCCTTGGACATGTCACCAGTAAACAATTCTGATTCTGATTTGATTAAAAGTTTCTTGAATGGAAGAACCCAGCAAGTGGTGCTCGATGGAAAGACTTCTTCAGCCTCGCCAGTCAGTTCAGGTGTTCCTCAAGGAACCGTGCTCGGCCCCCTGCTATTTTTTATCTACATGAATGACCCTCCGTGCAATGATAGATCAACAGTACGCCTTTTTGCTGATGACTGTCTATTCTACCGGACTGTACATTCCGAAGAAGACACCACAGCACTCCAAGAGGACCTAGATCAGCTTCAACAGTGGGAACGAGATTGGCAGATGAAGTTCAATCCTGATAAGTGCGAGGTCATACGCATAACCAACAATCGTAAAGTCCTTAGCAGCACCTACAAGATACATGGCCAAACTCTCCAACAGACCAACAAATCGAGATACTTGGGCGTCTATATCGACAGTTCCCTATCTTGGAATCCTCACGTTGCAGCAGTTACTAAGAAAGCCAACAACACCGTATCTTTCTTACGAAGGAACCTGTCAGCATGCCCGAAGGATGTCAAAGATACCTGCTATAAGTCATTGGTGCGGCCACAACTTGAATATGTATCCTCTATTTGGGATCCTCCTACCAAGTTAAATATCAACAAACTGGAAGCTGTCCAACGTCGCACAGCAAGATTCTGTCACAGTAACTACAGGCGCATGAGCAGCGTAACGTCTATGATGGAAGACTTAGGCTGGGAGCAACTACAGGCTCGCCGTCAACAGACTAAAGCCATCATGTTATACAGGATTGTCAACCAGCTTGTGGAAATTCAGGCAGCATCATTACTGATTCAAGCGGGTATTCATACCAGAGGACATGCCAACAGATTCCTTGTGCCTTACTGCAGTGTCAACGCTTACAAATATTCCTTTTATCCGTCCAGTATTCGCCTCTGGAACAGCTTACCAGCCGAGCTCATCACTGCTCCTTCCTTGGATGCTTTCAATGCAAGGATAGGCTCAACAACTCCTTAGATCAGAACATGTTTTTATTCTGTTTTCAACCTGCACCATGGACCTTCCGCCACACGTGTAAATATCACATATGCGTGAGAATGTTCCAGAGGAGCCCGGCGCATTATTGGAAGAAGAAGAAGAAGTTTAACTGCTTACTTTCTCCAACAGGGCTATCGGTATCATAAACCTCAAAAGGCGTCGCCGACACTATGTACCGTGTCGTGATCCCGGTATTTACACATACTGTAGTCTAATTACTTGACGTAACTCCGATTTTATTTTTTGATTGGTCTCCGGGTATTTCAGAAAAAGACAAAATGAGAAAAAAACAATACTCTGAGTGCAATTTCGTTGCTCTACATATACTGAAAAACTGTCTGAAAGAAGTTTTCTTTCTTTCTATATATACTGCTACACCCTCTTTTTCAGAGTATTATGAGCAGGTGTACTTTTGTACACTCCAGTGTTGCAGGATGAAAGCCTACATGTAGCCATGTAGCTATAGTAGGGATCTTTAACCTGCACAGGGGATGACTCTCCCTGCACAGGGGGGGGGGGGGGGGGGGGGGGGGCTCCAGTTAACGTCCCGATCCGAAGGACGGCACACTTGTTAGCATCATCCCTGCAAATGATGCTAGAAAAACGCGTTCGGACATAGGAAGACTTCACCCTGGGTGAGACTCGAACCCACGACCTCTGGCTTCAGAGTCAAGTGCACTAACCACTGAGCCACCGCGCTTATGTTATAACTACTATTTCTTGTAGTCTATCTAAAGTTTAACTGCTCCATTATAGCACATAAATGTACTTTATATACACAATGAAAAGTCAGAAATTTCACAAAGCAATACAGAACACAATATGAAACTGGGTTTACCACCGGGGGTTTCCAGTTTCGAAAGAAAGTACTGAGTGATCTTGATCTTGAAACTTAGTGATCATGATGCGATCTCAGGAACTTTGAAAATTTATATCCCCCCAAAAAAGAAACCTCGGAGGAAAGTGTTTTTGTACCAAAAGGGAGACTTTGAATCGATGAGGAAAGAAGTGTCAGACTTCGCAAAACATAGGTACTTCAATGGTTACTCGGACAATCGCTCGGTTCAGGAAAACTTTGACTTGATAACCTCCTTTATTCAGGAGTGTGCTGAAAAGCACATCCCCTCGAAACCAGTAGGTCAACTTCTTCTGTTCCTTGGATAACCCCTGAGATAAGAAGAAAGATTCGTAGAAGAAATAAGACACATGCGAAGGCCAAAAAGACTGGCAGTAGCAAACTTAGGTCAAAATTTGAATCTTTGAGAAGGGAAATTAAAGCTGATGTGAAAAAGCAACATGATTTGTATGTCAATAACTTGGTTGGTGACATAAAGGCTAATCCCAGAGACTTCTACAGGTACATTAATAGTCAAAAGAAAGATACTCAAGGTATCCCGCCCCTAAAGAAGAGAAATGGTGGTGGTGTTGCCGAATCAGAGTTGGAACAGGCTGATGAATTTAACGGTCAGTTTTCGGATGTGTTTAATAAAAGTGAGCACACCCAAGTCCCCCTTCTTAATCGCTCGGCTCCTTTCATGGAGGACATTCATGTCTCGGCAGAAGGTGTAACGAAACTTCTTAAGGGCTTGAACCCATCAAAAGCTTTAGGACCTGATGAATTGCACCCTAGAGTCTTAAAAGAACTAGCATCTGAATTAGGCCCAATATTTGCTCATCTCTTCCAACAATCTATTGACACGGGTGAAATCCCCAAGGAATGGTCTCTTGCAAATATATGCCCGCTCTTCAAAAAAGGAGATAGGTCTTTGGCTTGCAATTACCGACCGGTTTCTCTAACTTGTGTACCATGCAAGTTACTCGAACACATTGTCTGCTCTAATATTATGGCGCATTTGGATGAACATAAACTTTTGTCAGACAGACAACATGCATTTCGGAAGAAACATAGTTGCGAAACTCAATTGATCACAGTTATAAACGACTGGGCTAAAATCTTGGATAAGGGTGGTCAGGTTGACACTTTTATCTTGGACTTCGAGAAAGCTTTTGACACTCCCCCTCATGAATTACTTAAATGTAAGCTATTCGGCTATGGTATTGGTGGGAAGACTCTGAAATGGATAGATTCTTTTCTTTGTTACAGGCAGCAGCGTGTGGTCGTAAATGGAGTTAAGTCGGATTGGGCCCCGGTTTTGTCGGGTGTCCCCCAGGGCACCGTACTTGGACCACTGTTATTCTCGTTGTACATTAACGATATAATAGAAAATATTGACTCGGAATTAAGACTTTTTGCTGACGATTGTGTTTGCTATCGTGTAATCAGAGATATTGAAGACACGGTGAAACTTCAGGAGGATATAGATCGTTTAGGTTGTTGGGCAAGGAGTTGGGGCATGAGATTTCAACCTGTCAAATGCAACATAATGCAAATTACAAGGAAACGGATCAAGAAGATCAATGCTTCCTACACCTTAGAGGGAACGGTCCTCAATAATGTAGAAACTATCAAGTATCTCGGCATAACCATTACAAATGATTTGAAATGGAACACTCATGTCAGCAATATTTGCACAAAGGCTAATAGGACCCTCGGCTTCCTCAGGCGTAACTTGGCAGCATGTCCACAAGATGTTAAAGAGTCAGCATACAAGGGACTGGTGCGTCCAGTCCTGGAGTATGGCAGTTCAGTTTGGGACCCTCAGAGTATACTTCTCCAAGATGAACTTGAGAAGGTGCAGAAAAGGGCAGCTAGATTTGTAACGGGAAATTACACATATGAAACTGGGAGTATGACTGGCATTCTGGAGAAACTTAAGTGGGAATCCCTAAAAAAGAGAAGGAAAGATAGTAGACTCATAATGCTGTACAAAGGTCTGAGGGGTGCAGCCAGTATACCCATAAATGACCTTGTTCCCCCAAGTAGGCGTACCAGGAATCATCATTCCCTGGCATTTCAAACCCCATTGGCTGGGACTGACATTTACAAGTCCAGTTTCTTCCCCCAGACTATTAGAGATTGGAATTCCCTGGAAGATTCACTTATTTCTGCTGCTGAGGGTGCAGAGGATTCAGTTACTAAGTTTACTTCTCTTATAAGGGCTAGGGACTAGCTTCCCCGATAGACAGGTCCTGGTGAATGATTGTCCTTGGACGTATCACCAGTAAACAATTCTGATTCTGATTCTGATACTGTCACTACATATTTTGATATTCTGTCGCTTGAGCTCTGGCAGTTTGACAATAAAAACTGTTTGCCATATCCGTATATACTAATTACACTACAATTATAGTTGCATTTAATAATCAAAACTGAAATATGACTCACAAGGAAATACATTCAGCATCTGTTCTGTTCTGTTTAACATCACGGTATTTAGTTGAACCTGAATTTTATCAGGGGCAGGCAACCCAGTTGCAGCGTGAGTGAAACCTTACTGTGAAGTCTACTAAAGAAAACGTCGGCTTTGGTTTTAGCATATTTTATGATTTTCTGACACAGTCATCGCACTCCGCATGTTTTAATGCTTACAGAAAGTAGCTATTTTTTTTAACTTAATGCATGCAATAACTGAGGTAACTGGACATCTCGGCCCATAGCAAACTCGGCCCATTGCAAACTCGGCCCATACCTAAGTCGGCCTACACAAACTCGGCCCATACATTTACAATACTGCGCCTTGCTTTAATGGTGTTTTTATATAGGTCACTGCTAAGAATTACGGACAACTCGCCCCAAAGACAACTCGCCCCAAAGACAACTCGCCCCAAGACAACTCGCCCCACAAAAATCTCGCCCCAAGACAACTCGCCCCACCTTCAGGTGACAACTCGCCCCACATTCTGAGACAACTCGCCCCAAAGACAACTCGCCCCACATCCTGAGATTGAGATCACTCACCCTTCTAAAGAATTCTGCCCCGGACGACGCCCCCACCCTCCTCCATCCTATTCAGAAGGCATCATCACCAAAAGCTCAGAAGACAGCTTGCCCTACCTCATAAATCTGTCAAAACCATGTCCCGTTACGCGCTATAGGGGACAACAAATACTAATAAGCATCAATGAATGTTTGTGGCATGCCCCGGGAGCATGCCTTAGTAAGTTACACATGGCTTACAGCCACAGTTTGATAATAATAATTACTCTTCAAATAGAGTAAAATTTTATCAACATAAAAACGATTAAGTTATTTTCAACATACGAACACTAATATCAACAAGCTTGAAATGGTCCAACGACGTGCGGCCCGCTTTGTTAAGGGAGACTATGACAGGAAAGGCAGCGTTACTACCATGCTAAATGAACTGGGTTGGGATACGCTTCAAGAACGGAGACAACACGTCAAGGCTACAATGTTCTACAGAATTGTGTATGGCCTGGTTTGTGTTCCATCGACGCCATTCTTGATTCCTGCCACGGTCGGTACTACAAGAGGTCACAGCATGAAATTCCTCGTACCACAGTCGTCCGTGAATGCCCACATGCATTCCTTCTTCCCGAGCACCATAAGGATTTGGAACCAACTACCACAGCAGGTTGTCTCAGCACCTAACTTAGAGACCTACAAGCTGCTGCTCCAGAAGTCCACCATGTAAACAACAGAGTCGTTTTTAACCTGTAAATAGACTGTTTTTTTTTGTTTTTTTTTTAACCTGCACCATAATTCTGTCTCGGACGACACATGTACAGTACAAGTTCGAAAATACCCGGGTTTCCGAGGGATGAACTTTAATGGAAGAAGAAGAAGAAGAAGAACAGCTTAATAAGTTTAAAATATTAGTTTGGAGGGCCATATCTATCTATCTATCTATCTATCTATCTATCTTATCTATCTATCTATCTATCTATCTATCGATCTATCTACCTACCTACCTACCTATCTGGATCTGGATCTGGGACAAGAACGTAGATATTCTAGTAAAGTGAGTGTCTGAGAATGTGGGGCGAGTTGTCTTCTGAAAGTTGGGCGAGTTGTCTTCTGAGACTGGGGCGAGTTGTCTTGGGGTGAGATTTTTGTGGGGCGAGTTGTCTTGGGGCGAGTTGTCTTTGGGGCGAGTTGTCCTGATTCCACTGCTAAGTCCAAGTGTTTATCTAGAATGATAAGGTGTTTCTTACAAATTTATTTCATCAGTTGAATTTTGAAATATGATGTTCATACAGACTCGAATCTGTATTCTCTAAGTCCAGTGACCTATAAACATATATATAGGTCACTGCTAAGTCCAAGTGCTAAGTTTACAGCTCGATCGAGCTATAGAAACTGCATTAGAGTAAAGGGACATGGCTTCGCACAGGGCATGGCTTCGCACACCTCCAGGATTTCTTAGTATGTGCCAGTCATCAGTTGTCTGAACATAATTTTTTTCTGCAAATATTTCAAGGTTGATGAATTAAGTTTTTGTAGATCACTTTCGCGCGCAGTGCATCACATGCATTTTGGCGCCAAAACGTTTAAAACCATTCAGCTCAAAGTCAGCAAGCTTTAATATTTTTAGAACATACAATATTTTTGATAGCACTCTCTCGAAATATGGCTCTTGAAATGTTAATGAAATTCTCATTTGCTTTCTTAAGAACACAAAGAGCACAATCATCAAAAACTATGCCGGTTATATGTACACAAAAGATTTTACATGCTACTGAGTGTGAATTTTGTCCCTCACTTTTATGAGAAAAGTCTGCATATCATTTTTTTGGTGTCGCCCTATCTAGTCGTAAGTCAACTGTAAGATTACACAATCAGGATGTAATGGATTTAACAACAAATTGTCAGCCACTTGTTAATCAGTTTTTAAAAATCAAATAAAATTCTGAAAATCGCTGATTTTCGTCTTTCCATTAATGGAAGAAGCATTAACATTTTACTATTATCTTGCAAACTATAAAAAAAATAACATCATATTAGCTGTTGTTTTATGGTTTTCATTTACATGCCCTAAGGTGTATGACAGATCAAAGACATCTAGAATGCTTCTGTTTCCTGCCAGTAGGGGTGTGGGAAGCCATGTCCTCATATACCCAAAATATCATGTAGAACTGCAGTACATATTACGGCACGTGCTACATATGACGTCAGAGTCTGAGACCAAATATTTTCATACTTGATGTCTAGAAAGGATCAAGGTATATCATGATATGAACAAACAGGCATTATGTTACAAGCTTTGTCAACTAATGCTGCAAAAGTCATAAAAGTGTGCGAAGCCTTGTCCCCATACTCTATAATATATAATTGGAAGATTCTTCACCTGAATCCATTTTGAATATAATTGCAAAATTTTGAGTACTGCGCTTTCAATATTGATGAAAATCATGTTGGAATGCAAAGCAATTTGATTTTTCTGCCATTGCGTTTTTGTGAAAGAACCACATGTTCATGAAAACATGTTTCTTCCCATTCTCCATAAGCTGTTGATGTGACAGTCTAGAGAAGCGCGGTGGCTCAGTGGTTAGTGCACTTGACTCTGAAGCCAGAGGTTGTGGATTCGAGCCTTACCGAAGGTGAAGTCTTCCTATGTCCGAACACGTTTTTCTAGCATTTTCAGGGATGATGCTAACAAGTGTGCCGTCCTTCAGATCGGGATGTTAACTGGAGGCCCTCTGTGCAGGGAGAGTCATCCCCTGTGCAGGTTAAAGATCCCTACTATAGCTACATGGCTATATGTAGGCTTTCATCCTGCAACACTGGAGTGTACAAAAGTACACCTGCTCATAATACTCTGAAAGAGGGTGTAGCAGTAAATATATAGAAAGAAAGAAAAAGAAAGACTTGATGGGCCCCAGCCTATCGGGTCACCCATCCAAGTACTGACCGAGCAGACCGTTCCTTAACTTCCAATAAAGGTTCATCACTCTAACCACGCCACCATAAAAGCATGCTTCTAGAGCGAGGTACTAGTAGTGGTATTTATACCCATTCACTACACTTCTCCCTCCTTTTTCTTGAAAGACCCTGGAGCACGACAACTCAGTCGTTGTGACACATACTGAGCCACACTGCATAGCTCCCGTTTCAATCTCTAAGGCAGGGCATTAGTCCCCCTGAGCTCATTCCAACACTTCTGACACCATTGGTGTGACTTGATGGGCCCCAGCATTGGGTCACCCATTCAAGTTCTAACCGAGCAGACCAAATTAACTTCCAATAGAGGTTCACCACTCTAACCATAAAAACGTGCTTCTACAGCGAGGCGCTAGTAGTGGTATTTATACCCATTCACTACAGTATCAAAATCCACTAACCGTTCCCTGTACCTAAATCCTTATTAGAATTTTTTTGGTCCTGTTAGGAAGGAACCAAAGGAAGAATAACTGGTATCATATTTATAATAAACATCAGTTATCAAAAATAAAATTTCAAAATGACATATTTTTGAAGAAAATAATTTCGTATTTTTAGGGATACATGTATGAAAACCACAACCCTGCCTGAGTGTTTTTCATATTTTTTTTATAAAGATTCCAGCTTAATTGAAATATACAACATATGCACAAAGGAAAAAACTATCTGATAGATATGAAGCAAACAATTATAAAATGAAGCATGTAAAATGTTGTTTTTCAACACTATCTCTCTATCTTCCTACCTATCCTACACTATCTGTCTATCTTCATACGTCTTAACCTCTGAGGGGATGTCAGATGGGCTCCGGCAAACCAAGTGCTGAAGCAGGTTAGCTGAAACAAAAGTTTAGAAAAGTGTGAGAGATTAGTTTGTACAGTTCGATAAAGAGTGTTAACATAGTTAAAAGATAAAATCAGAAATTGGTGTTTAGGGAGAGACATGGATCACCTGGCAGACAGCACCGCTGAACTGGGCCAAGGTGGGAAGGACCAATATGTGGGGTGGGAGAGCATTCCAATAGATGATAGTTCTAGGGAAAAATGAGAACCTGTAGTAGTCTTTAGTAGTGATACAATTTTTATACGCCCGTCGAAGACGGGTCGTATTATGTCGTGGCATCCGTCCTTCCGTCCGTCTGTCTGTACGTCTGTTACCGTTTCGTGTCCGCTCCATATCTCCTCAACCCCTTGAAAGATTTTTTTGAAACTTGGGTCAAATGTTTGCCTTAATGAGACGATGTGCAGAACACATATTTCAACGATGTACGACAACGGTCAAGGTCACACTTAGAGGTCAAAGGTCAAAAGGTAACATTTCGTGTCCGCTCCATATCTGGAAAACCGTTAAGATTTCTTCATGAAAATTTGTACAAATATAAAGCACCATCAGACGATGTGCAGAGAAAAAGAACCATTACCCTACTTTCAGTTTTGATGGAATTATTTCCCTTTGTATTTTTCGAAGGTAATTTCATATAAGCTTGGTGTCCGCTCCATATCTGGAAAACTGTATAAGATTTCTTCAAGAAAGTTTGTACAAATATAAAGCATCATCAGACGATGTGCAGAGAAAAAGAACCTTTACCCTACTTTTAGTTTTGACGGAATTATTTCCCTTTGTATTTTTCAAAGGTAATTTCATATAAGCTTCGTGTCCGCTCCATATCTTGATAACCATGTAAGATTTCTTCTTGAAAGTTTGTACACATATAAAGCACTATCAGACAATGTGCAGAGAAAAAGAAGCATAACCCTACATTCAGTTTTGATGGAATTGTTTCCCTTTGTATTTTTCTTATAGAAATTACATACTTCGTGTCCGCTCCATATCTCGAAAACTGTTTAAGATTTCTTCATGAAAGTTTCTATACATATAAAGCACCATCAGAGGATGTGCAGAGAAAAAGAAACATAACCCTACTTTCATTTATGATAAGATTACGCCCCTTTGTACTTTTAGTATTGTAATTTTGTATTAAATTTGTGTCCACTCCATATCTCCTTAACCATTTGAAAGATGTTTTTTGAAACTTGAGTCAAATGATCATCTTATAGAGGCATCATGCAGAACTCGTATTCCAGCAATGTTCGACAAAGGTCAAGGTCACACTTAGAGGTCAAAGTTCAAAAGGTAACATTGTATCCGCTCCATATCTTGAAAACCATATAAGATTTCTTCATAAATAAATGAAGCATCATCAGACAATGTGCAGAGAAAAAGGACCAGAACCCTACTTTCAGTTTTGACGGAATTATGCACCTTTATATATTTCATATATTAATTTCATATTAGCTTTATCTCTGCTCCATATCTTGAAAACTGTTTAAAATTTCTTCACAAAAGTTTGTACAAATATCAGACGATATCAAGAGAAAAAGAACCATAACTGAACATCCATTTATGATGGAATTATGCCCCTTTATAATTTTTGTCTAGGAATTTCATATTAGCTTCGATTGTTTTGTAGTTTTATATCTGCCTTATTATTGAAGAGTTAAGCTACTGACAAAGTTCTGTCATCTCTTGTTTTCTTTTCAATTTTAAGCCCCAACGGGCGTGTATTGTCCCACTCAGCGGAGCTCTTCTTGAAGAAGTTTTTCATTGGCAATTTTGTCAAAAGCCTTACTAAAATCTAATAAAATCAAATCAGTCTGTTTGCCCATCTGCATATAGTTTTAGTCAATTCATCAATCAGCATGATAAGCTGCGTCTCATAGGATCTCTTTTCTCGTAACCCATGCTGTAGTTCATAAAGAATGTTCAATTCAGTGAAGTGTTTAGATAGGCTAGACGCAAAAGTACCTTACAGAGGACACAGGTCAAAGATCATATGTGCCTATAGTTAGCAGGGTCGGCTTTGTCCCCTTCCTTAAAAATGGGGGACACATTTGGCTCTTTCCAAATATCCGGTAGTTTTCCAGTATCCAAGGATCTTTGGAAAATCAGCTGCAGGATGGGAGACAGCTCTTTGTGTGATAACTGTAAGACAATGGGTTTAAATTTGTCTGGTCCTGCAGCCTTGTGTGAGTTCAAGCCTATGAGGGGCTTGTCATTGCCTTCAGCTGAAATGCTTATATCTGGCATTTTGGGGTAGGGACTGGGCTGGAAGGGGAGTTTTCAACACTGGAGTCATGCAAATTCTGCAATGACGTTTGGGCAAGGGACTTAAGACTTACTGGGGTCTTGGGGCTAAACGCTGACTGAAACTGATCATTTAAAGTATTAGCCTTATCTGTTTCAGAAGAATAAGTCTGTCGGTCCCTTCACAGGGAAGCAATGCCATTTGAATCCTGTTTGGAATGCTTGAACAGGGGGTAGAGCTTCTTTGTTTGGACTTTTGGGGGCTGTCCCACGTTTTGGGCATCCCTTACATCATTGAGACCTAAGATATCACCTAGGTACTTTTCATAGGCCCTTTCTGAAATCCTACATACTAAGTGTTTATATTCAAGAAATTTGTTATAACCGTATGGTCTAGTACCGTACCTGGACCTGCATTTGTATTGCTTATCTCACTTACATATCAAGCAGTGGATTTCTTGGTTGATCCAACTTTCCTTACTGGGATAAAGGTGTCTATACCTTGCTGAAGTTTGGAAGCAAACTTATCCCACAGGGTTTGAACATTCTGTGGTAGCAAGGTCAGACTGTATCACTTCTATGTGGAAATCTCTCATGGACTGCTTAAGCTGGTCCCAATCTGCTTTCTTATACAATGGGACATTATGTGGGACCTGCTTCGTTGCTTCAGGTTTAACATTAACCATGGCCATTAATATGTTGTGGTCCGAAAGATCAGGGGTGACTGAGATGTCGTCCACAAGGTTTGGGTTTGTTGTGAAAAACAGATCTGGAATATTTTGACCTCGAGTTGGGGAGTACACCATTTGCTCAAGCATGCAGTCGCTAAAAGATAAAATGCACTCCCTGTAGATGGTCTGATGACTACAATCTGATTTAGGCTTGTAGTCTATCACGATTTTACCAGAAAATATTCTAAAAATAGAACCATAACAAATATGTCCGATGTGGTTTCTTCTACCAAACTGAATGTCATCAAACAGGACCAAAGAGTGTTTTGCAAACACAGTTTCTAGTTGACTTTGTCCCAGGTATATCGACTTTATTTTTTATCGCATCTTCAAAGAAGGGCAGATGTCAGTTACTGCCGAAAGTATGTGCACTTAATGCTGTTTGACCCCTCAGGCGGTCTAAGCCTGCCCAGGAATAGTGTGGTTGGGTTAACTGACTGTTCCGACATGACCGTAACTGTTTACCATGGACGTAACAACAACAACATCAAACTTGACCAGTAGGTAGGACAGGAATCATTCAATGAAACCTCAGACCAGTTTAAAATTTGGCCATATTGTACAATTTTCCTAAGAGTTACTTGCCCTTGAGCATTTAAATAGCCCATATTTGACCTTGTGTTTGGTATAATGCATGCTAGAACTCAGGCGAGGGATTGTTGCCCATAAGGTGACTTGTTTAATGTTTTTGTCAAAAAAAATGTGAGAAGCTTTTGCACTTACCACAATTGATTTTATGTGTGCTAGAATACTTAACAAATTCTTGACTAACAACTTTGTAAGACTTACAGTGCTTCAAACAACTAGGCCCAGGAATTATGTCAGTTTGGATGTGCCACAGACTAATGTTTTATATTGACTGCTATTGCAGCTGACAAGATGATAGGTGGTAGAGTTCTATCCCTTTGCCTTAAATGTCACGAGAAGATACAGCGTTTACACAGATTGACACGCTGTACAATAAGAGGCTCTTCTACTAGCAGTGGTAAGACCAAACAGGAGCACAGCTACTCAGTGCTCCAGATAAGAAGGGGTAACAGGGATAATTAAGGGATAATTTTCTATATTTTCCACAAAAAATATGTTGTGACCCCTCATTAGAACCGTCTCACCGAGATGGTTCTAATGAGGGGTCACAACATATGTTTTTGTTGAAAAATAAGAAAAAATATCTTAATTAGCCTCAATACCCCTTCTTATGCATTATGTTTATTGTTTCATCACACTTGTTTCTAGCTATCAACCCTTCTATCTTTCTTCCTGCTTATCATGAATGTACATACCCAAACATAAATGACCTTGATTCAGTCTTCAGACCGTCTCCTGAATCAATGGCCTATGCACGGGTATTGCATCGGTCTCCTTAACTTCCTTCTAACAAATGATTAGCTTAATCATCTTTTAGTTATCTGGCAATTTACACATATATATATATGAAACAATGTGGATCCAAGAGGCTAGTGTACTTTGGAAGTGACAGTAGGTAAGGGATAGACCCAGTCACTGTGATTTTCCAAGTCTCTCAGCTTTATATATACGGGATAAACTTTAAAGAAATTTCTTGATAACCTAATTGTAAATAAAATTTATGTTTTGGAAAAAAAATGTTAGCTTTGAATAAATTTGAAAATTGGATATCATCATCAACCTATTAATTCATCCTCTATCTGTCATATCATCTCATCCACTGGAGAAGCTTGCCAAAAAAAAAATTCCCCTTCTTATCTGGAGCTCTGGCTACTATTACCCAGTTATAACAGTGGAACATTATTCAGTCAAATAAAATTCAGTATGCAGTGCTGGAAATGGCCAGTAGCCTGGTGGTCAAATGCACCTAATATTTGTCTGGGGCCTCTAGAAACCTCTAAAATATGAACTTTAGTGGCCTCAATTTATCTTTCTTGCAATATTAAGTGAATGAGATCATTAGCTAGTGGACAATTTGGGTGTTGCATGTTTTTAAAAGAAATATGAGCCGCGACAGGAGAAAAGCAACAATGTGGTTGTGCGCCCAGCGCAGACTCAGATCAGCCTGGGCATCTGCCCAGTCTGATCAGGGTCCCCGCTGTCCCCATGAAGGTAGCTTGGTCCCTTAGCTACCCTTTAAGCACTTAGCGAAGAGTCTGATCAGCCTGGGTGGATGTCCAGGCTGATCTGAGTCTGCACTGGGCGCACAACCACATTGTTGGTTTTCTCGTGTGGCGGCTCAATTATTATAGTAAGTGAATAGATAAATTATACACATATTGACTTTCCAGGAACTATGTTAATCAAATATTTCAGATTCTGTACATATATCAGAAGAAGTAGCTCAAGCATTGAATTCTGGGAGTCCAGTTGTTGCCTTGGAAACAACCATCATCACTCATGGTATGCCCTATCCAGACAACTTAAGGTAAATGTTTGATTTTTATTCCTTGTAAATGTATGATTTTGTTTTTATTATACCCCCGGCATACGAAGTATGACGAGGGGTATATAGCTTTCGTCCGATGTCCGTTCGTCCGTCTGTCCGTCCGTCTGTCTGTCCTTCCGTCCGTAAGTTAACATTTGCGTTAAAGTTTTGCGTTAAAGTTTTTGAGATCTTATATTTTCCAAACACTTTGATGGATTAGGTTTATATTTGGCATGGTGATAGATAATGATCCAAAGTTTTATTATGTACCACCCCCGGTCCATGCCTTTGACCTGAAGGTCAAGGTCATAGACTTTGATTATTCATGTTAAAGTTTTGCGTTAAAGTTTTTAAGATCTCTATATAATTCAAACTCTTTGATGGATTGGGTTTATATTTGGCATGGTGATAGATAATGATACAAAGGTTTATTATGTACCTACCCCACCCATGTTCTTGACCTAAAGGTCAAGGTCACAGACTTTGAATATTCATGTTAAAGTTTTGCGTTAAAGTTTTTAAGATCTCTATATAATTCAAATCCTTTGATGGATTGGATTCATATTTGGCATGGTGATAGATAATGGTTTAAAGTTTTATTATGTACCACCCCTACCCATGCCTGTGACCTAAAGGTCGCGGTCACAGACTTGGATCATTCATGTTAAAGTTTTGTGTTAAAGTTTTAAAGCTCTCTATGTAAGTCATACCCTTCGTTGATGTGGGCTAATGTATGGCATGATGATAGATGTTGGTCCAAAGTTTTATTCTGTACCATCCCCACCTATGCCTATGACCTTGAAGTCAAGGTCACAGACTTTGATTTTTCATGCTGAAGTTTTATGTCAAAGATTTGAAGATATTATATCATTCAACTTCTTTATTCAGTTTGGTTTATATGTCCAAAGTTTTATTTTGTACCACGTTACACATGCCTGTGACCTAGAGGTCAAGGTCGCAGACTTAGACATTTTCATAAGTGTTTCGTTTTAAAGGTTTTTAGATCCGATATCCAAATCTTTTGTTTGATTTGGTTTATTTTTGGTATGGTTATAGGTATTGGTCTTCAAATTTACTCTATGTCATCCCCACACATACCTTGACTCAAGGTGAAGGCAAAGACTTGCTTTTCCGTGATGAAGTTTTGAGTTAAGTTTAATTTATTTGCTTATTTTTCCCATCTTTCTCTGTAGAACCTTTTGATATGTGACTTTGTTCACCTCTAGGTTGCAACAGTCTTCATCATCTGGATGCTGCTGTTGACATAAGGTCAAGGTCACATACTTTAACAGTTGCATCAGTGTACTGCTGTGTTTCAGATATCCTTCAATGGAACCTTTTGATATATTACTCGGTTTACTGTCAGTTTGCAGCAGATTAGTTGACATCTTCTGTATGCTGGTACTGACCAAAGGACAAGGTCTCAAGTAGAGACTAGCTTTAAAATTTTTGTGTTTAAAATTTAATGCTATTAGGCGGTGGCACTGGCTGGTGGTATACGTGAGCCCCTGCTCACTTGCTCTAGTTTTGATTTAATTCCCTATTTATTAAGCTATGAAAGATTTTCACCTCCAAAATGGCCTGAAACATAAATCAGTTGTTCTGGTTCAACAGTAAGATTGGTCCCCACGCCCTCCCAGCCCCAGCCCTAAAAATCTAGGTCCACCTTATAGCGTGGATTTAGATTTTTGTGGTTGTGTTTGGGAAAAAAACATCTTATAAATGAATTAAGATTTTCTGTGCAATAACACCTGAAGTTGGGGCATTCAAGTTGGAGAGTAAAACCAAGAAACTGAGCACTATATGCTAGCTTTATAACTAGAAATGTTTTTTGACAAAAACAGATGTACCCGCACCTGTGCTTTCCCAGCAGTATCATTTTCCCTCAATGTTGCCAATGTAGCAGCTGTAATAAGGAGGAGGCTGTTGTTTAAACTGCACTTTGGGAAATCCAAAACCGAGCTGTTATAGGGAGGAGACTGTTGTTTAAACTGCACTTTGGGAAATCCAAAACCTAGCTGTTATAAAGAGGAGACTGTTGTTTAGAGGTGACTATTTATTGGGGTTCTATTATATTATATTTAATTAGTTATAAGACAGGGTTTTTTTCTCTTCCAAAATGATCCCAAAAATCTAAGTCCAGCTAGCAAGACCAATCAAGGTTTTTAGATTGTTATAGATGGGAAACAACATCATTATAGCAGAATTAATTTGATTTATGTACATGTTTGAATTCATATTGAAGAGGGAAAATGACCCAAGTTATAACTGAATAAATTCTGTAATATGAGCCATGACATGAGAAAACCGACAAAGTGGCATGGGCGCCCAATGAAGACTCGGATCAGCCTGCACATAGGCTCAGTCTGATCAGACTCTTCACTGTCATCATGAAGATAGCTTGGACCCTAAGCTAACCTTTAAGCGCACAGCAAAAACTCTGATCAGACTGGGTGAATGCCCAGGCTGATCTGAGTCTGCGCTGGGCGCACAACCACTTTGTTGGTTTTGGCATGTCAGGGCTCATTTGTAGACCTGAGTAAAATTTGTTTCTTCTCGTTAGGATGGCAACAGAGGTTGAAAGTTTGATAAGAGCAAAAGGTGTAACACCAGCATCCATCGGGATTCTGAGAGGAAATTTACACATAGGTAAAACTGAGCTGTAGATAAGAGAGGGTGTTTGAACCACAACACGACAAAAGCAACAAAGTGGCATGTGCATCCAGCGAAGACTCAGATCAGCCTTGGCAGCCGCCCAGTCTGATCAGAGCCTTTGATGTCTGAATGGAGACCCTTAGCTACCCTTTAACTGCAAAATGAAGACACTGATCAGACTGGGCAGCTTCCCAGGCTGACCTGAGTCTTCCTGGGGTGCACATGCCACTTTGTTGGTTTTGTTGTGTTGCGGCTCATTTTTATATGATAATTTGGGGATAATTTTGCTTATAATCCATAAAGACATTTGGTCAAAATTATGAAAAAAGAAGGACACCTGAAGTATTTACCATTATGTGCCTAAAAACTGAAAAGTTTGGTTTTTACATTGTGGTGATCTGTTCAAAAGATGCAACTGGAATCTAGGTCTACTCTTAGAGAGAAACTGTGCTATGCTGGGAGCAAATTCTTTCCTTTAAGAAATGACCCTTATTGAGAAGGGAGGCAAAAACAAAAATGACAGTTGCTGCTCTTGGAAGTGTACCCTTTTCACTTTAATACTTTGATAAAATCAGTTAATTTCCCAATGTAAAAGACGCCGGGCCTCATGGTGCATTCAATTCATTGACTTACGTTACAGTTTTGTAAGATTTTGAGATGATGATTGCATCCTAATACAAGATCAATTACTGCGATCATGCAGTGCTCCAGATAAGAAGGGGTAACAGAGATAATTTTGTGATAATTAGCCATATTTCCCCACAAAAACATATTTTGTGACCCATCATTAGAACCGTCTCATCGAGACGGTTCTAATGAGGGGTCACAACATATGTTTTCGTTGAGAAATAAGAAAAATTATCTAATTATCCTCAATACCCCCTCTTATCCAGAGCTTTGGTGATGGTAATAATATCGTGATTAGGGTTTCTCTGATAGTGATAGTATTGTGATACAGTAGAACTTCAATGGCTCGAACAGGCTTGGGACCATGAAAATTAGTTCTAGCCAAGAGTAGTTCTAGCTAGTTAGTTTCTATATAAAGTGACCTCTAGGGACCAAGGATTGAGTTCTAGCCAGGCAGGGTTGACGAACCATCAGGGTTCGAGCCATTGAAGTTCTACTGTATTTGAAATTGAGGGTGATAGTCAGCCCTACCTTTCAGGTATGAATAAATCACAGCTGGGCTACCTGGCTGATCCTAGTACAAAGTCTGTAAAGACTTCAAGAAGGGACTTTCCTTATGTCATGTCACAGGTAGGTAAATAAAAGGCCATTCAACATATAACCAGCCTAGCATTTTGTACATGACTAAACGTCCTGTGTGACCTTGAATATAGAGTCAAGGTCACCTAAATCTATTCTTTTCTTTTTATGTCCATGTGCAATGAAGAATTTGGAAGGAGTTTTCTGAAGATTAAGCAAGTATTTTGTTGTTAATTCTAATAAAATTGGATCCAAAACGTCTATCTGTAAGACATTAACTAGAAATTTGGTTGTTTCTTTGTTTGCAACACTTTAATTTTGCAAAATGTTTAGCTTATTAGGTCAAGATGGCTGCTGAAAAGATGATTATGACATCAGTGCTATGATGCAGGTTGTTATCTTGAGTAAAACTAGAAAATATTGCATTCTTATACAATTTCTGTGCAGTTGTAAGCAAAGAATGAATGTTTATTCTCCAGAAACTGAATGGTGGGACGACAGTATCAGGGACAATGGTGGCAGCTCATATGGCAGGAATTCGAGTATTTGTTACTGGGGGAATAGGAGGGGTTCACAGAGGGGCAGAACATTGTAAGTTAATCACTGTAGACTAAAACTTGTCAGACTTTAGTGTGCCAATAAGAAGGGGTGACAAGGATAATTTAGAGATAATTTTCCTGATTTTTTTGTAAAAAAAAAATATATTGTGACCCCTCATTAGAACTGTCTTGCTGAGATGGTTGTAATAAGGAGTCAGAGCTGTGGATAAGGAGGGGTTTCAAATTTGCATTTATTGCTATGTCACTGCAGATATTTTGACAAAATTTTCATAGAAATGTTCCTTGAGTAATCCTCAGTCAGCCTTATTAAGTTTATGCAA
The DNA here is from genome assembly GCA_963989385.1 of Ctena decussata. Lineage (NCBI taxonomy): Eukaryota > Metazoa > Mollusca > Bivalvia > Lucinida > Lucinidae > Ctena > Ctena decussata. The sequence continues at coordinate 23,367,207 of OZ022501.1, read as the reverse complement.
ATAGCACAATTTGGCTGATTGCCATGGCAACCGAAAAATTGAAAAAAATATTTAAAAATCATCTCCACAAAAACTATGCGACCGATACAGCTCAAACTTTACAGAAGGGATCTTAGTACTAGCCTTCATAAATATTGTTTCTCATGGCAGTTGCTCCAGTAGTTTTGTTTCTATGGGAACATCAAATTGCCATTGGCTTATAATAGGAAAATTGAAAATTTCCATTTATTGCTATATGGCTGCAGATATTTTGACAAAACTTTAACAGAATTGTTCCTGGAGTAGTCCTCTAGCATCCGCATGAAATTTATGGAAATAGCACAATTTGGCTGGTTGCTATGGTAACCAAATGGCTAAAAATAGAAAACATACTCAAAAATAATCTACTCAGAAACTAATTGGCGGATAAAGCCGAAACTTTACTGAAAGGATCTTAGTAATAGCCTCTGTTGAATTATATATTTTTTATTATTTGTGGCTATGGCAACTTAAAGTTTACATAGACTTATAATGAGAAAATGTAAATTAACATTTCCTTCTGTGTTACAGTAGATATTTTGACAAAAGTTTTACAGAAATGTTCTTGAGGTAGACTTCAAAATTCTGTCATATTGTACAATTTGCCTTAGAGGTACTTAGCCCTGAGTGCTGAGGGTGAATGACACAGGTGAGCTACAGGACCTATGGTCCTCTGGTTTCACGTTCTTCTAAATTGAACATGGAAAGGACTGGTCTCCATAAGGCCCATTTCGTGGCTAGAATAGATTTCCTTCAAACTTTGTATGTGATAAGAACTATGTATGAGCTCTTGATTGACAAAATATTAGATTGCACAGGAATCAGTTAAGCTTGATATGCATTATATAAGTGGGTGGGGTAATTCCACATGATTCTTAGCTCTATCTCTATAATGCTGTTTCATTTTATAGGAAATCGTAGCCAAATATCGATTATCATAGAATGGTAATGATATGTGTTTACCAGTTAGTGGTTGCAGAAATTTCCCGGAAATGCTCCATAATGATGATGTATACTCACTTACAAGTCATACCTAAATTTTGGCCATTTTTTGTCTCCAACTTATGAAAACCCACAATTTTTCTACATTTTCAGAGCAATTAATAAGATATCATATAATTATTAAGTGGATACAATGGACATTATAAAGTTATGAGGAATCATATATACATTTAGTTATTCCAGAGTTATCTGCCCCTGAATATGGAAAAAGTTATATTTTTCAAGAAAAAAGTTTCTTGAGGGCCCATCCTATGAAGCAAATAGATTTCCACCAAACTTTGTGCATTATAAATACTTTGTGTTGATTGACAGTTATTTATTGATATAGTAAGCTGACCAGTAATGAGTTACCTGCAGTAAGTAAGCTACAGATGGGTGGGGTAATATCACATGATTATTGCCTCTATTTCTAAGATGTTCTACGTTTTTTATCTGAAATTTAGGCAAACATCAATTATCATGAAATGGTACAGATTCATAATGTACATGTATCAAATAGCAGATTCAGAAGTTTTTAACTCCCCTGAGTCAGAGTCCCCGAGGGAGCTTATAGAATGGTGGTCTTCCTCGTCCTTCATCTGTCATCCATCCAGCCAATATCTTCAAACAACTTTTCTCTGAAACAACTAGGCCAATTTCATTTAAATTTCACATGCAATTTTTAGGAAGAGGGGGAAAGAAAATTTTACAAATTTGGTCTAAATCACATGACCAAGATGGCCGCCATGCCCATATATGGTAAAAACCTTAAAAATCTTCTTCTCCAGAATTACTGGGATGATTGCCTTGAAACTTGGTTTGTAGCATCTGGGACTCTAGAACTACAAAGTTAATATAAAAGATGACCCTAGGTTGACCTTGACCTATTTTCTGCCAAGGTCGAAATTGGTCCCTTAGGTGTTTGAATAGGAAAAGCTGAAAAAGTGCATTTTTCTGTTCTTATTGTGCAACGCGATATGAAAATGCAGCCAATTTCATCCTATATGAATTCTAGAGGTCAAGGTCATTTGGTGACCCTTAGCAAAAGATCACTCATCAGTTTTCAAAGGACTTTTTCTCTGAAACAACTTGGCCAGTTTCATTTGAATTTCATATGCAGTGTTCAGGCAGTGAGGGGAAGAAAGTTTACATATTTGGTCTCGATCACATTACCAAGTTGGCCGCCATGCTCATATATCATACAAAACTTAAAAAGTCTTCTTCTCCAGATTCACTGAGCGAGTGCCTTGAAATTTTGAATGCAGCATTTGGGACTCTAGTACTTCAAAGTTTATATAAACATTGATCCTGGGTTGACCTTGACAGGAAAAGCTGAAAAAGTGCATTTTTATGCTGCTATTAGACTTTTTGATAGACTTTGTAGTTTTTTTTCAATTAAAAAGCATAAAGGACAAAATTTGACCTTGCCTAAAAAGAGGTCAATGTCACCTCAGGGTCAATACATGTATTTATATAACATTTATAGTACTAGGCCCAGATGCTACAATCCAAGTTTCAAAGCAATCAGCCCATTGGTTCTGGATAAGAAAATTCTTAAGTTTTTTTTCCATGGCGGCCATCTTGTTCATGTGACCCAGACCTTTTGACTATAAGATCTTTCTTTCTCTCATCCCACACAGACTTCATATAACATATAATTGCCATTAGCCAATTATATTCTGAGAGAAAGGCCTTTAAACAGTCCAACCCAAGTGACTTGGGGCATAGGTCACTAAATGACCTTGACCTCTTGAATCCATAAAGTTTGAAGTCGACTTCATTTCCATATCACAGAGTGTAAAAGCATCATAAAAATACACTTTTTTGCCTGTCAAGGTCAACCCAGGGTCATCGTTTATAATAAACTTTGAAGTACTAGAGTCCTAAATGCTACATTCCAAGTTTCAAGGCACTCGCTCAGTGGTTCTGGAGAAGAAGATTTTTTTAAAGTTTTTTTATGATATATGAGCATTGCGGCCATCTTGGTCATGAAATCTAGACCAAATATGTAAACTTTCTTCCCTCCATTGCCTGAAAGGCTGCATATGGAATTCGAATGAAACTGGCAGAGTTGTTTCAGAGGGGAAGTCCTTTGAAAACTGAAAAGTGATTTTTTGCATAAGGTCACCAAATGACCTTGACCTCTAGAATTCATATAGGATGAAATTGGCTGTATTTCATATCGCGTTGCACAATAAGAACAGAAAAATGCACTTTTTAGCTTTTCCTATTCAAACACCTAAGGGACCAATTTCGACCTTGGCAGAAAATAGGTCAAGGTCAACCTAGGGTCATCTTTTATATTAACTTTGTAGTTCTAGAGTCCCAGATGCTACAAACCAAGTTTCAAGGCAATCATCCCAGTAATTCTGGAGAAGATGATTTTTAAGGTTTTTAACAGATATGGGCATGGCGGCCATCTTGGTCATGTGATTTAGACCAAATTTGTAAATTTTCTTTCCCCCCTTCCTAAAGGTTGCATGTGAAATGTAAATGAAATTGGCCTAGTTGTTTCAGAGAAAAGTTGTTTGAAGATGTTGGCTGGATGGAAGACAGATGAAGGATGCGGAAGACTACCATTCTATAAGCTCCCTCGGGGACTCTGACTCAGGGGAGTTAAAAACTTCTGCGTCTGCTATTCGATACATGTACATTATGAATGATAATTGATGTTTGCCTACAATTTCAGATAAATAAATAGAACATCTTAGAAACAGAGGCAATAATCATGTGATATTACCCCACCCATCTGTAGCTTACTTACTGCAGGTGACTCATTAGTGATCAGTTTACGATATTAACAAATAAGTGTCAATCAACACAAAGTATTTATGATACACAAAGTTTGGTGGAAATTAATTCGCGTCATCGAATGGACACTCAAGAAACTTTTTTCTTGATAAATAGAACTTTTCCATATTCAGGAGCAGATAACTCTGGAATAACTAAATGTATATATGATTCCTCATTATTTTATAATGTCCATTGTATCCACTTAATAATTATATGATATCTTATTAATTGCTCTAAAAATGTGGAAAAATTGTGGTTTTTCGTAAAGTTAGAAACAAAATATGGCCAAAATTTAGGTATGACTTGTAAGTGAGTATACATCATCATTAAGGAGCATTTCCGGGAAACTTCTGCAACTACTAACTGGTAAACACATCTCATTACCATTCTATGATAATTGATATTTGGCTAAGAGTTCCTATAAAATGAAACAGCATTATAGAGATAGAGCTAAGAATCATGTAGATTACCCCACCCACTTATATCATGCATATCAAGCTTAACTGATTCCTGTGCAATCTAACATTTTGTCAGTCAAGAGCCAATACATAGTACTTATCACAAACAAAGTTTGAAGGAAATCTATTCTAGCCACGAAATGGGCCTTATGGAGACCCGTCCTTTAATTGCCTCCTTGCCTCCCTTTCTAAAATATTTGCTTCCCTTTAGTAAAAATATTTACTTTCGTTCAGTGAATTGCCTCCATTCGCGGAAAAGTTATTTCCCTTTAAGTAGTTGCATCCCTTTGTAAATTAGTTCCCTTACCTATTTCAGCTAACCATTGCAGAATCAAATAGCAATGACAAAATTTAAAAAAAATGTTTCATTCGAGCTATTTTAGATTAATAATTAAAACAAGGAGAGCAAGCAATGTTCTATGAGCTGCCTCATGTAGATCTGCACTGTTTGCAAATTCATGTATTTTCATTTCTGATGTTTTAAGTGTTAACTCCCTTTATATAGTAAATGAAGAAAACCATGCAACTTGCTCCCTTGAGACTTGTTATCATAATGACCCTAAAAATTCAGACACCCGAAAGTTGGACAATTATTGTTTGAAAATTCTTAAAAAGTGGAATTAAAGGTTGGTTCCTGGAGTATGGAATGCATCATCATTTTCATGATTGTTTTTCTAAATTATCGGATAGCACTTATAACAAGGAAATAAATAAGCTTCACTGAAAAGTGTAAAGCCATAAGTATTTGCTAAGTCGTTTTGCAAGGGGTTCCCTAACTCTGCTTCGCACACCAGTTAGCGCTATTTTTAGTTCATGCCAAAAATAGATAATGCAGCTTACACAATGCTGCACTGCATTTTGGGCTAGTATTAAACCATTCGTCATGCCGGGACCTCTAGGAGAACTCACATCAAGAGATAAAATGACCTTTAGGAGAATAACACTAGAAATTACGCACTTATAGGCATAAGACAAAATTATTTTTAGAACTGGAATTCCAAGGCATTGCTTAAATCAAAAAAGGAAACCAGAGAAAAACGACAATTTTCAACAAAATCCAACGGTTTTCTCACTAGCAACAATTTTAGAAAAATAAGAGTATTCAATATCTCACAGAAAAAGACTAAATTATTTTGTGAACAGATTTAGTATCTTTAGTTCAGGAACCTACCTTTAATGCATCCAAATGATGCTTAGTGAATGGCAAACATAGATCCTGATCAAACTGCTCTTTAGGAGCAGTTTGATCTGGGTCTACAATGTTTGCTCAGATATGTCTGAATATTTAGGGTCATTGTGGTATTATATTTATAGCAATGGATATCAGTGCTGACTTGACGGAGCTTGGTAGGACACCTGTAGCAGTTGTTTCTGCTGGCATAAAGTCTATACTGGATATAGGACGTACCTTGGAGTATCTGGTTTGTGTATTACTATTATTGGACAGTGTAAATTTTAACCCTTACAATGCCAAAAAGTGAAAATAGTTGAATTTGCAAACAGCATTGATCCAGATTCTCAATATTCATAGCTTGACTGGAACATTTGTTGAAATTTTGCAGTTGTTTAATTTTGCTGTCTGGTTTTCGGTGTTTAAAGGGTTAAATTGTATATTTTCACTTCCCAAGGCCCCTGTGCTTGACCTGCTGTTGGCTAAAAGACAAAAGGACAAAAGTTCTGCACGGATATCAAATTTACATCCGTGCAGAACTTTTGTCCTTAAGTATATATACTTTTAGATGAAGCAGTTCAACTATTTTCCCTTTCATCCCCCTCCCCCCCCCCTTCACTTTCTCAAAAGGGGCCAGCTCTTTAAGGGAAGAATTTGCTCCTCAAGATGCAAATGCTTCCTTGAAGAGTGGTTGACCCCATTTAAAGAGCTGTGTCCTCAAGACAAGCAAACAGGAATTCATGTCCTTCCCCTTTGTAAAATTGATGGAAAACACAGAGGTTAGCAAGTCACTTTAACATTATTTCTGGAAAAGAGGCAGGGGAAATATTTAGAGAAGGGTAGTTTATTAGGATAAAAATGGTATGTTGGTGGGATGTTAAATTGTTAAACCCAAGTTCTTTGTAAACTTATGAGCAGTGGTGGTCTTATTGGTTTAGGTGCTAGGTTACCAATCCAGGGGTAGCAGGTGCAAACTTCCCACCCATCACCTCACCCAACCCTCCACTTCTTCTCATGTCTTTTGGATGAGACTTTAAACTGAGGTCTCCATCTCCATATGACCTATGTGTTGGTGGGATGTGAAACAGTAAAACATGAGTTCACTCACTCTTTTTGTATACTTAAAGGCAGTGGTAGTCTTGTGGTTTAGGCCCTAGGTTACCAGTCCAGGGGTCACAGGTGCAGAAGCAACTTTTATCTGAGTTCCCCATGTACATATGACTTTTGTGTTGGTATGTTGACCTGGCTCTGAGGTTATAAAACTTGAGTACATTCTCAAACTCAAAATAAAGCACACTGATTGGCTGCTTCCGAGTATTGGACATTCTCAAACTCAAAATAAAGCACACTGATTGGCTGCTTCCGAGCCAATGCTTGGAAGCAGCCAATCAGTGTGCTTTATTTTGAGTTTGAGATATTGGCTCTGAAGCAGCCAATCAGTGTGCTTTATTTTGAGTTTGAGATTATTCTCAAGTTTTATAACCTCGAACCCTGAGTTTACTCAGTTACTCACTTTGTAAACTTGTAGGAGACCGAGGGAGTGTGTGTGGCCAGCTATGGTGAGAGTGGTGAGTTTCCAGCTTTCTTCACTAGGAGAAGTGGTTACAGGGCACCACACCATGTAGAAGATCATGACCAGGCTGGTAGACTTATAGGTACCATGTTTATTTGGCTATGAATGGGGGTTTCATCTCTAGAATGACCCCAAATATCTAAATCAGTCTCATGAAGTTCTGCTATGAGATGGGTTTTTCCCTTCTAAAACAATCTCAAAATTCTAGATCCATCTTATGAAATGGATCTAATTTTTAGCTCGCCTGAACGAAAGTTCAGGAAGAGCTATTGTTGTCACGTCGGCGTCAGCGTCCGCGTCCGCGTCGGCGTCCGGATTGGATGTTTTGGTTAAAGTTTTTTAAAGACCTATATCTCCTTAACCCATGGATGGATTCTTTTGATACTTGCACTGTAGTTAGATATTGGTCTAAGGTTTAACAGGGTACCACCCCCACCCCACTCCATGACCTTGATGTCAAGGTCATGGACTTAGAAAATTGGTAGTTTTTTGGACTGGATGTTTTGGTTAAAGTTTTATAAAGCCCAATATCTCCTTAATCCATGGATGGATTCCTTTGATACTTGCACTGAAGTTAGATATTGGTCTAAAGTTTTCGAAGGTACTACCCCCACCCCCCTCTGTGACCTTGATGTCAAGGTCATGGGCTTAGAAAATTGTCTTTTTATTGATTGGATGTTTTGGTTAAAAAATTTTAAAGACACATATCTCCTGAACCCATAAATGAATTCTTTTTATATTTGCACTGTAGTTAGATCTACAGAGTACTACCCCAACCCCGCTCAGTAATCTTGATGTCAAGGTCAGGGACTTAGGAAATTTTTTGTCTTTTTTAAAGTTTTGTAATTGTATACTGATTCATAATGCTTTGCAGAGATTTAGTTTATACTTGAACTGATGTTAGACTCTTTTTGAGTTTTTACAAAACACCTTATACTTACCCCACTGGATGACCTTGAAGGTCATCGACTTAGAATTTTGTCTTAAAGATTTTGGTTAATGTTTAATATTTATGAAGACATAATTTCACAGTGCCACGATGATGGAATCAGTTGATACTAATACTTGGACTGATGTTAGATAATGGTTCAGGGTTTTGATACCTCCTAGACCCCCCCCCCCCCCTTTCACGTCAGTTTTTTTACCTCGAGCTCATGGACTTTGTAATTTCATTTTATTTTTTCTACTTTAATTTTATTTTAAGACTTATTTCTGCGATAGGACATGCTTTATAAATGTATAAATGTGTTTTCATTATGGACATGCTTGCATGAAGTTTTATGCATAGCAGTCCACATAGCCCCCCCCCCCCCCCCCCCCACCCCCACCCCCTCCAGCCCCCACCCCCACCTCCTCCCCCCTATCCGTCAGTTTTTTTTACCTCAAGCTCATGGACTTTGAAATTTCATTTCATTTTTTTCATTTTAATTTTATTTTAAGACTTATTTCTGAGATAGCTTTTGTATATAGATGTATAAATGTGTTTTCATTATGGACATGCTTGCATGAAGTTTTATGCATGGCAGTCCACATAGCCCCCCCCCCCCCCCCCCCCCCACTACCCGTCAGTTTTTTTTTTACCTCAAGCCCATGGACTTTGAAATTTCATTTCATTTTGATTTTATTTTAATTATATTTTAAGACTTACATGTATTTCTGAGATAGCTTTTGTTTATAAATGTATAAATGTGTTTTCATTATGGACATGCTTGCATGAAGTTTTATGCATAGCAGTCCACATAGCCCCCACCCCCTCCCCCTTACTCTACAGTTTTTTTTTACCTCAAGCTCATGGATTTTGAAATTTCATTTCATTTTTTTACCTCGCCTGAACGAAAGTTCAGGAAGAGCTATTGTTGTCACCTCGGCGTCCGCGTCAGCGTCCGCGTCCGCGTCGGCGTTCCAATTGGATGTTTTGGTTAAAGTTTTTTAAAGACCTATATCTCCTTAACCCATGGATGGATTCTCTTGATACTTGCACTGTAGTTAGATATTGGTCCAAAGTTTATCAGGGTACCACCCCCACCCCACTCAGTGACCTTGATGTCAAGGTCATGGACTTAGAAAATTGGGAGTTTTTTTGGACTGGATGTTTTGGTTAAAGTTTTATAAAGCCCAATATCTCCTTAACCCATGGATGGATTCCTTTGATACTTGCGCTGAAGTTAGATATTGGTCTAAAGTTTTTGAAGGTACTACCCCCACCCCCCTCAATGACCTTGATGTCAAGGTCATGGACTTAGAAAATTGTCTTTTTATTTATTGGATGTTTTGGTTAAAGTCTTTTAAAGACACATATCTGCTGAACCCATTGATGAATTCTTTTTATATTTGCCCTGTAGCTAGAGCTACAGAATACTACCCCAACCCCGCTCAGTGACCTTGATGTCAAGGTCAGGGACTTAGGAAATTTTGGTCTTTATTAAAGTTTTGTAATTGTATACTGATTCATAATGCTTTGCAGAGATTTAGTTTATACTTGAACTGATGTTAGACACTTTTTTGAGTTTTTACAAAACACCTTATACTTACCTAACTGGATGACCTTGAAGTCAAGGTCATCGACTTAGAATTTTGTCTTAAAGATTTTGGTTAAAGTTTTATATTTATGAAGACATAATTTCACAGTGCCACTATGATGGACTCAGTTGATACTAATACTTGGACTGATGTTAGATAATGGTTGATGGTACAGCTTAGCCTCCCCCCTACCCCCCCCCAACCCCAACCCCCCCCCCCCCCCCCCCCCCCCCCCCCACCCCCACCCCACCCCCCACCCCTCAGTTTTTTTTTTACCTCAAGCTCATGGACTTGGATTTTTTTTTTCATTTTTTTTATTTTAATTTTATTTTAAGACTTATTTCTGAGATAGCTTTTGTTTATAAATGTGTTTTAATTTTGTACATGCTTGCCTGAAGTTTTATGCATAACAGTCCACACCACCATAGCGGCTATGTGATGGGCAAGCACCAATTCATGCGAGCTATGCTGTCGGGCGACAGCTCTTGTTTATTTTGATTTTATTTTAATTTTATTCTAAGACTTATTTCTGAGATAGCTTTTGTTTATAAATGAGTTGTCATTATGGACATGCTTGCATGAAGTTTTATGCATAGCAGTCCACACCACCATAGCGGCTGTGTAATGGGCAAGCACCAATTCAGGCGAGCTATGCTGTCAGGCGACAGCTCTTGTTTTGGATTGTTTTGGAAGAGAAAAACCCCTGTCTTATAATCGAAGCAATATGGTAGCAGTAGCTTTTTACTGTTTTAGGTCTTAAAGGAAAACACTCACTAAAATATGAATAGACTTTAAATTGTAGATCTCGATTAGCAATGAAATTTGGTGGAATTTTCATGAAAATCGGACTTGAAATAAAAAAGATATGAAGATTTTAAAAATTCAAAATGGGGGTCTCAGAGGCCGCCATTTTAGAAGTTCCTGTCATGTGATAAATATTTTAATCTAGAAAAAGTGCAGAAATTGCTTATTTTTACATTACTTTTTTAGTTTAAATTGTTTCTGCATGAAGTAAAATATAGATTTATGCATTTTGTTCACCTAAGATTTGTTTGACACTAAAGTTATTTAGAATTTTCATTTTTGACTCTGAGTTTATGATGTCATTAACTCACAGATTTGCTGGTTCCCAGCTCAACATTTTAATATCTATAAATTGTCATATCTTTCTTTATCTAAGTCCGATTTTCCTGAAATTTTCGGCGAATTTTATGTTTTATTGAAATCTTCAATTTGAGTCCAACATGCATTTTAGTGAGTGTTTTCCTTTAAGATTCAAAATAACTCAGTTATCATTTTGCTTTAAAAAAAATAATGTTATCTTTCAAAAAAAAGATTGACACTGAAACGAAAAAAAAATTCCTAGAGGAGCAAATTCTTTCCTTTAAGAGGTGATCCCTATTAAGAAGGGAGGCCAAAAAATGGCAGAGGTGCATCTACCAAAATTAAAAATAAACCCATTCACATTAATTGTTCGAGATATTTCAGTGTTTAGGATAGTTAGGTTTTCTGATTATAATGTATTGTTTTTTTCACATGCTTGTTATTACAGACTCCTCTCTGAGACTAGGACTTCAGTCTGGCATGCTAATAGCTGTACCCATCCCTACCGAGTTTGAGGCAGAGGGAGACATCATTGAGGCAGCTGTACAGACAGCTGTGCAAGAGAGCATGTTGGTATTACACAGTTTTATCATAAAAAGAAAAAAAAATTATTTTGGTCTTCCAAAATTACAAAGTTGGCTAAAAACTGTATAGGAAATAGAACTTAAGGAGAACAGGTACACTGTCAGAGAAAACAACTGTACCATTTTTGTCTCGCCTATATGTATTGCTTTTCCGGTGTCGTCGTCGTCGGCGGCGGCGGCGGCGTAAACTTTTGTCGAGTTTTTGCGTTTAGGTCATTTTCTCAGAAACTATAAGGGCTAGAGCCATGAAACTTGGGTCATGCATACATCTGGAAGAGTACAGCTGACAGCCATCATCAATGTTGAGTCTTGACCTAGATTTTACGGTTGACTGACCTCGCAATTTTTTGTCGACTTTTTGCGTTTAGGTCATTTTCTCAGAAACTATAAGGGTTAGAGCCGTGAAACTTGGGTCATGCATACATCTGGAAGAGTACAGCTGAAAGCCATCATCAATGTTGTGTCTTGACATAGATTTTACGGTTGACTGACTTTGCACTTTTTTGTTGAGTTTTTGCGTTTAGGTCATTTTCTCAGAAACTATAAGGGCTAGAGCCATGAAACTTGGGCCAAGCATACATCTGAAAGAGTAACTTTCAAAGCCATCATCTGTATTAAGTCTTGACATACATTTTACGGTTGACTGACTTTGCAATTTTTTGTCAAGTTTTTGCATTAAGGTCTGTTACTCAGAAACTATAAGGGCTAGAGCCATGAAACTTGGGCCATGCATTCATCTGGAAGAGAAGAACTCAAAGTCATCATCGATATTGAGTCTTTATCAACATTTTACGGTTGGCTGACTTTGCAATTTTTTGGCAAGTTTACGGGTTTAGTCTGTTTCTCAGAAACTGTAAGGGCTAGAGCCATGAAACTTGGTTCATTCATACATCTTTGCTGATTTAGCTCTGTTTTGTGACAAAGCGCCAGCAGGCGAGACACCGCATTCCGCGGAATTCTTGTCATTTTTGTCTCCCCTTTTAATTGGGGTCAACTCCTAAAGAAAAGAATTTGCTCCCATGGGAGCAAATTCTTTCCTTTAAGAGTAGACCTGTTTTGGAAGGGCTGTGCCATCTAGGGAAGTAAACAGGAAGCCACAGAAGTTGTTCACCTATGTGAAAATGGCAGGAAAATATATATACAGTAGAATTTCAATGGCTCTAACCCTGATGGCTCGTTAACCGTGTCTGACTAGAACTTGTTTCTGGGTCCTTAGAGGTTACTATATATAGAAACTAACCCTGGATGGCTAGAACTACCCTTGGCTGTAACTAATTTTCATGGTCCCAAGCCTGTTTGAGCCAATGAAGTTCTACTGTATACTCTTTATTTCCTCTTTGTCAGAGATTTTACAACATACAATACAGAGAACATATATACCGAGAGAGGAGAAAGAGGCAGTGAAAGACAGACAGTTTGCATTTAAACATATACGTAATTACAAATTACACATAAAACAACGTATTACCACCACAGAATTGGAAGATCTAAACATGGACGATCTAAACAATCTGAAATAATAGACACACAACAGAAAGTACAGGCGACTAGACAGACTCCTCCAGACATTGTCAGACACCGACAAACATTGTATCCCTCTGCAGCCAGTCTCACAGACCTTAATTTAAGAAAAATGACAAGAGTCATTGTAAAAGACTACATTATAAAGACCATAGTCTCATTGTTAGCTCACCTGGCCCGAAGGGCCATAGTGAGCTATTGTCATACCAATGCGTGCGTCGTGCGTCGTGCGTCGTCACGGATTGTGTCCGTCAACACCTAAAAACAAATATTCAAACATCTTCTTCTGTAAAACTACTGGTCCCATGGTTCTCAAATTTCACATGGAGCATGACCTGACTCCAGGGTCTCAGAATTGTAAAATTGGGTCAGGTTGAAAATCCAAGATGGCCGCCGTTACTAAAAATAGCAAAAACAACAAAATAAACTTCTACTCCAGAACCACTGGGTATATTTGTCTGAATTTTGGCATGGAACATCAATGAAACCTTGGTATTCAAAATTGTAAAAATGAAAAAAATCTGTAGCGGAGTTTTGTCACAGTGACCTACTTTCTGTTTACGAGTGTAATTTTGCTCAAATGCCAATGTCAAAAAACGACATATTCAAACGACTTCAAACAACTTCTTCTCTAAAACCACTGCACCCATGGGTTTCAAATTTCACATGGAGCATGACCAGACTGCAGGGTTTCAAAATTGTAAAATTGGGTCAGGACAAGAATCCAAGATGGCCGCCGTTACTAAAAATAGCAAAAACAACAAAATCAACTTCTTCTCCAGAACCATTTGGTATATTTGGCCGAAAGTTTGCGTGGAACATTAATGGGACCTTGGGATTAAAAATTGTAAAAATGAAAAAAATCTCTAGCGGAATTAGGTCACAGTGACCTACTTAGCGTTTACAAGACCGATTTTGCTCAAATGTCAGTATCTCAAGAAAACGCAATCGATTGTGGTCAGATTTGGTCAGCAATGGTCCTTAAAAGGAATTATTTCAATTTTGTGCCAGTTGACTATCCAAGATGGCCACCATAGGGGCCGTTACTAAAAATAGCTCAAACATAAAAATGACAATTACTCAAGAACCCTTGAATGGAATTCGACCAATTTTGTGTCAGAATGTTCCTTGCATTAAGCCGTTTCGATTAATTACAATTTGGCTTTCCAAGATGGCCGACATCTGCCGTTACTAAAAATAGCACAATCATAAAAATGACAATTATTCAAGAACCCTTGAATGGAATTCGACCAATTTTGTGTCAGAATGTTCCTTGCATGAAACCGTTTCGATTAATTGCAATTTGGCTTCCAAGATGGCCGACATCTGCCGTTACTAAAAATAGCACAAACATTAAATGACAATTACTCAAGAACCCTTGAATGGAATTGGACCAATTTTGTGTCAGAATGTTCCTTACATGAAGCCATTTCGATTAATTGCAATTTGGCATTCCAAGATGGCCACCACCTGCCGTTACTAAAAATAGCACAAAACATGAAAATGACAATATCTCAGTAACCGCTGAATAGATTTTGACGAAATTTGTGTCAAAATGATTTTTGCATTGAGATGTTTCAAAAGTAACTAAATATAGACAAGTCATAATAACCTTTGTTACGTTACTAAAAATAGAAAAATGTGAAAATAAGAAAATCTCAGTGGAATTGGACTAATTTTCTGTCAGAATGATCATTTCAATAAGCTTTTTCGATTTTCTGCATTTTGGCATTCCAAGATGGCCGCCACCTGCCGTTACTAAAAATAGCACAAAACATGAAAATGACAACATCTCATTAACCGCTGAAGCGATTTAGACGAAATTTGTGGCAAAATGATTCTTGCTTTGATGTGTTTCACAAATAAACAAATATTGACCCGTCAAGTTGGCCTCTGTTACTTAAAATAGCAAAATTTGAAAATTAGAAAATTACAATGGAACTGGACCAATTTTGTGTCAAAATGGTCCTTGCATGAAAGCTTTTCAATTTTTTGCATTTTGGCATTCTAAGATGGCCGCCATCTGCTGTTACTAAAAATAGCACAAAACATGAAACTGACAATATCTCAGTAACCCCTGAATGGATTTTGATGAAATTTGTGGCAAAATGATTCTTGCTTTGAGGTATTTCAAAAGTAAATATATAAAGACCAGACAAGTTGGCCTCTGTTACTAAAAGTAGCAAAATGTGAAATTGAGAAAATCTCTGGAATTGGACCAATTTTGTATCAGAATGGGGACCATTCTGATACAAAAGCCAGGTAAGGGATATCAGGCCCATTTGGGCCTCTTGTTAAAGAATATATGCATGTAATTTGTCAGAGTGCATTGTAGCAGAATTATAAAGGTTCACTCTAAGCTGAGAATTTAAGCATTGTTTTCAATTTGTTATTTTGGAAATCTTAAGAAATTAGCATCAACAAAATGCATATGTCATTCAGCCAAAAAAGAAAAAATGGCTCTTTACAGTCTTCTTTATTCACAGATCCATATGGGTTAAAACTTTGAGATAAAATGCCATTTAAATTGTGTTTTCAGATCAGTAGTCACTAGTAAGAGCACTGTAGAAATGTCACTTGCGGTGGTTATGATGAGAACACATTGCATGTACATACCATATTCCATTAAATGCCCCGGCTTACCAGATTTCAGCACAGTTGGCTTTAAGACCTTAAAAAATCTGATATATTTCCCAAATTCTGTTTCAAGAATGCCATTTTTTAAGACTTCTGAATTACAATTTTCCCAGGGTGATTAGAAGAAAAATGTTATTATCCATCCATCCTGTTGAAATCCTGCAGTAACATGGGTTTTTCTCTTCCAAATCAATCCCAAAATTCTAGTAAGACTGATCTAGAATTTTTGGATTGATTTACTTACAGCCAAGTGTCAAAAGTCTTTCCCCAAAATATTTTTTCCATTGACTTTAGTGCATTTGCAAGTGTGCAAGAAATTTTACTGTGAGACTTGTGTTCAAAATGTTCAAAATAATTTTTGTATGCTTAAAAACCTAAAAGATTTCTGCAATATAAAATAATTTTCAGCTTGCCCTAAACCTACTCACAGTTAAATTACAAGTATTTGAATTTCAATAAAATTCTCAGAAATGCAGTTTTTCATTGACGTCAATGGTGACGTTGTCCAAAATTTGCCGAAAAAGTACTAGTGTTGCCTGTAACAGCATATTTCTAAGAGAATAATTAATTCGAGTCCAAATCAAAATTATTAGATTTTGTCAAAATTATTGCTCTTTCTGATCATATAAAATTTACTATCAAATGATAAGCAGTATTGCTACAACAAAATTCCCCGCACACTTGAAAATGCATTGAAGTCTATGGGAAATATGTTTTTGGGGAAAGACTTTAAATTTGACACTCGGCTGTAGAAGCGAAAACCATAGGTCTATAATCAAATGAGCCGCGACACAACAAAGCCAACAAACGGACATGTGCCCCAAGCGGACATTCAGATCAGCCTGGGCATCTGCCCAGTCTGATCAGAGTCTTCACTTTCCGCATGGAGCTAGCTTAGACCCTTAGCTACCCTTTTCAGCACACAGCAAAGACTCTGATCAGACTGGGTGATGCCCAGGCTGATCTGATTCATCACTGTGCGCTCATGCCACTTTGTTCATTTTCTCATGTCACAGCTTAAATAAATATGGTAAAATGTCATAACGACATTTCACTTGATGTTACAGACAAGCTGGTCTTGTGGGTAAAGATGTGACACCATTTATTCTTCGGAGAGTCAACGAGTTAACACAAGGGAAGTCATTGGAAGCTAGTATCCTTTTGTATGAATTAGAACTGTCGTTGACGTTTTTGTCACTTTTCAAAATATATTACACAGAGCATTGTATCTATTTTCATTAAATGCAGTTATGGTGACTGGATACACTTTCAGGGGTCATTTTCACTTTTTAATCCCTTTTCAATTGGAGTCAATGAAAGAATTTGCTCCCTTAGGAAAGAATTTGCTCTTAAAGGAGAAATTTCTTTCTTTTAAGAGTAGACTCCTTTTCAAAAAAAATTGTTTGCCAGGTAAACAAACAGGAAGTCATGAAAGTTGTTTCCCTTTTTAGCTCGCCTGAACGAAAGTTCAGGAAGAGCTATTGTTGTCACCCTGGCGTCGGCGTCCGCATCCGCGTCCGCGTCTGCGTCCGGATTGGATGTTTTGGTTAAAGTTTTTTAAAGACCTATATCTCCTTAACCCATGGATGGATTCATTTGATACTTGCACTGTAGTTAGATATTGGTCCAAAGTTTAACAGGGTACCACCCCCACCCCTGTTTGTGACCTTGATGTCAAGGTCATGGACTTAGAAAATTGGGAGTTTTTTTGAACTGGATGTTTTGGTTAAAGTTTTATAAAGCCTAATATCTCCTTAACCCATGGATGGATTCCTTTGATACTTACACTGTAGTTAGATATTGGTCCAAAGTTTTTCAAAGTACTACCCCCACCCCCCTCAGTGACCTTGATGTCAAGGTCATGGACTTAGAAAATTGTCTTTTTATTGATTGGATGTTTTGGTTAAAGTTTTTTAAAGACACATATCTCCTGAACCCATAGATGAATTCTTTTTATATTTGCACTGTAGTTAGATATTAGCCCAAAGTTTTACAGCGTACTACCCCAGCTCTGCTCAGTGACCTTGATGTCAAGGTCAGGGACTTAGGAAATTTGGTCTTTATTAAAGTTTTCTAATAGCATACTGATTCATAATGCTTGGCAGAGATTTAGTTTACACTCAAACTGATGCTAGAACCTTTTTTGAGTTTTTACAAAACACTATATACTGTAACGTGGGCCGACCTGCAAACAAACCCCGTCAGTGGAAACGCATGCTCACCCACCAAGGGCGGTTTATTTGCTTATATACCCCAACATTTACTCGACCACAAACTACCGAGTTTGTAATTTGGATATCTATTTATATCTGTGACCTTCTACCGTCACATTACTTTCCCCTCCGAGAAGTCTCGTCCCGAGACTTGGCCTGGGAATTACATGGGTAAGGCAACTCCGGTCTGGCAGTTGTCATTATCCCACCGCTGCCACCAAATGTAACGTGGGCCGACCTGCAAACAAACCCCGTCAGTGGAAAAGCATGCTCACCCACCAAGGGCGGTTTATTTGCTTATATACCCCAACATTTACTCGACCACAAACTACCGAGTTTGTAATTTGGATATCTATTTATATCTGTGACCTTCTACCGTCACAATACTTACCCCACTACCCTACTGGATGACCTTGAAGTCAAGGTCATTGACTTTGAATTTTGGTTAAAGTTTTATATTTATGAAGACATAATTTCACAGTGCCACGATGGACTCAGTTGATACTTAAACTTGGACTGATGTTAGATAATGGTTCAAGGTTTGATACATCCTAGCCCCCACCCCCCACTCCTCCCCCACCCCCCTAGTTCTTTGATATAAGCTCATGGACTTTGAAATTTCATGTGGATTTTTTTTATTTTAATTTTATTTTAAGACTTATTTCTGAGATAGCTTTTGTTTATAAATGTGTTGTCATTATGGACATGCTTGCCTGAAGTTTTATGCATAGAGTCCACACCACAGTAGCGACTGTGTGATGGGCAAGCACCTATTCAGGCGAGCTATGCTGTCAGGCGACAGCTCTTGTTTGTAAAATGGCGGAAAAACATGGAGATATACCCATATATTATAAGACAGCCTGTTTAACGATTGATTGATTGATTGATTGATTGATTGATTTGATGCTTAACGTCCACGGTAAACAAATATGGTTATGTCGGGACGGTCAGTTAACCTAACCACACTATTCCTGGGCAGGCTTAGACCTCCTAAGCGGTTAACCAGTACTAAGTGCACATACTTTTGCCAGTAACTGACAACTGCCCTTCTTGAATCAGCGGAAGGAGAAACGAAAGTATGTGGCCAGGCCGGGTTTCGAACCCAGGACCTCTGACTTATGAATCAGGTGCCCTACCGATTGCGCAACGGTTTAACTATTGAACTTAACCATTTATCAGATATTCATCTAGTCAAGAATAATGCCAAGGTCGGTAGTGATATTGCCATAGCCTTGTCTCAGTTACAGCAGAACGGCAGGGAAGGAAAGTCAGAAACAAAAATGGTTGGCGAGAATAATAGAAGGCCTGTGGTATCAAAAAGGCAGACAACTAAGAGTGGCACCAATGATGTGGTAATAATAAGAAATGAGACTGTGCAGGGCTTGAAAAGTACCCTTTGTCCACTCACCATGACAAGTGGCTCTTGCTGGAGAACAAGTGAAATGTTGTACTGTTTATAGCGTAAATTTCTGCTGTCTTATAGAACTGGTGACAGTTTAGAAAAATTTCCAGCCCAGCTGTGCAGTCTGGTCAGACCTCACTGCTTGCAGTAAATTTTCTAGACAGGGTTACCATGGTCAGGGAAAAACATCCTAGAGCCTGATTTTTTTCCAGGTTAGGGAAAAGTCAGTAAATTTTGTGATTGGTCAGGGGAAGTTGGAATAAACTTCAACAATCTATGGTACTTATTCTACCTGAGATGAAAGAAAGCTATCCATACATAGAAGCATTTTTCTCCTTTCTCATTTCGGGGGGTTGTCTGAAAGGAAAAAACTGTGATCCTAGGGGAGCAAATTCTTCCCTGTAAGTGTGACCTGCAGCTGTTAAATTACAAGATACCAGAGTCTTTAAGGACCTTCTCTGTAACGGGAAATGGAAATGGAAAAAAAAATTAGAGGATAACTGTATTGAAAATTGACATTTGGGGAGGTAAAATGTGTTTTTATGGTTGGAAATTTTGTTTTACAGTGACGCATCAGCGGAGCAATAAAATGCAATTTGCAACCATACCAGACCGATAAATTGATGTGATAGTATAAGGGCTAAAGTTGCTTGCATCAACATTTGTTGTACTGAAGCTCGAATGAAGAAACTGGACTTAAAGGTGTCTTTCTAGTACAAAAGAAAATGCTGAATTTTCATCTAGATATAGTTCCCCTTTCCTGAGCTGAGTTTACTTAAATGTATGTATCTGAACTGTCTTCATCTGCCGATGAAGGATAGTTGCCCTTATGTCCTGAGGTTAAACTGACATAGTGATAAGTGAGTGATTTGAGATTGGATCTCATAATGTTGGAAAGGTATTCAGCTATAGAAACAAATGTTCAACATTAAAACAAACAATGGTTTTAAAATTTCCTGCACTGATAAGATAATGTCAGTATAATCAAGAAATTTGGTATTGGCCCAGTTACAGGTCTGAGGTCTGCTGTGTTGGCCCAAGGCAAAGGTCTTGAGCCAATACAGCAGATCTCTGACCTGTTACTGGGCCAATACTAAATTTCTTGAGTAATGACAGTTTTATTTATTAACACCATTGATATTGGTCGAGTTTAATGTCATTAATATTGGCAAAGTTGTATTAGCTGAGTTTCACGCATATTGGTCAAGTTTGACTTATATTCAAAATAAGCCCTGTTTATGACTGGTGTAAATTTTGACTGCTTTTGCTATATAAATACTGTATTGGTTGATTAATAATTTTGCATATTTTTCAGTTTACCAGTTGTTGTACAAAAGCTTATAAAGTTTAAAATAAAGCCAATTTTAGCTCTGCCCCTTCATCACCCTATGAGCGTCAAAAAGTAAAATTTCAATTCTTTAAACTTATGTATCTCAGTTTCTGTACCCTAATGAGCTTAAGTAGTGGGACACTTAAAAAAAATCCGTGTGAGATGATAGGAAAATAAATGCTTAAGCACATTAATATTAGGACCCCTAAAAACCATCAATTTTCCATTTGCTTAAAAGTGAGACACCTAAAACCATTAATTTTTCATTTGGGACAAATGGAAAATTCATGGATTTAGGTGTCCAATGCTTAAGCGCATTAGGGTATTTCATGTTCTATCTTCAGGTTGTAATAGGGGGATCTATTGTAGATTTTTATGCCAGATTGAAACCCACAGAATTACAGGTAAATACTTGGTCTGAATGAGTTAAGGTGTATGGGTACACCTTCATTTTTTCTGCCATTTTTACAGAGGGAAATAACTTTTGTGACTTCCTGTTTGTTCACTGGATGACAGACCCTTTCAAAATGGGGCCTACTAAAAAATGAAGGAATATTTTTCATTTAATCCATTAATGTTTAGCGTCCCATAAAGGGGAGATAGGCAAACAGTACAGACCCAGATGCCACAAAACACGGCATGTGATCAAGGTATACATTATTTCCGTAAGGTTCAGAACCTGTTTATTATTTATATAAAACACTGTTGAAATAAACTTTTGAAATTAACAGGATCTGAGCTTAACTGCCTGAGGTCATCGGTACTAATAAGGGCTTATACAGTGCAAACGGTTTTCTGTTTAAAAGTTGACCACTCAGATAGAGATCTATTTTTTGTATATAAGTACATGTAATTCATTATACTAGTTTATTGGTGAACCAGCAAATCTTCTGCAAAGTTACTACCCTAATGTGCTTAAGTACATATATAGGGACACTTAAAACCATTAATGTGTTTTAGGATTGGGACACCTAAAACCATTAATTTTCCTTTTCTTCTAAATGGAAAATCATTTGCTATAGATGTTCCAATATTATTAGCACATTAGGGGAAATAATTCTGGGAAATGGGTACAGGTTTTGGCGGGAAGAAACGCTGCTGTTTTTATTTTTGCCTTCTTTTCAAAGTCTGGTCCTCTCTTACTTTAAAGGGAAAAGTTTTCTCCCTTGGAGCAGACTCTTTCTTTTATAAGTAAACCCATTTAAGAAGGGCACTGTTGTCCAGAGAAGCAAACAGATAGTCACAAAAGTTGTCTCCCTCCAGCTGACAGGCATAGGGTTGCCATGGTCAGGGGAAAAACATTGGAAAAGTGATTTTTTCCAGGTCAGGGAAAAGTAAGGGAGTTTGGTGTTTGGTCAGGGCAATTTGGAAAAGACTTGAAAAGTCAGGGAACTTGAAAATTAATGGCTGTGGCAGTCTTTAGAAAATGTACTTATTCTGTTCAAGGGGAAGGGATGTACTTTAAAGAGAGATAATCCTGGTACATCTCCCTTCCTCATTGTTGGCTACTCTTAACAGGCTACTCTTAAAGAAAAGAATTTGCTTCCCCCAGGAAGCAAACTCTTTTCTTTAAGAGTAGCAAACAATTTTCAAATGATACAGCTAGCACTGTTAAAGTAAACAGTAAAATTAACTTTTGGCTCCATAAAAACGGATAGATGACTGTAAAATATCAGGGAAGCTCAGGGAATTTTGAAGTGGAGTGCAAATGGCAACCCTGAGCTGATACAGAAATCAAAGTCATGGTCCATTTGATTAAAGAAATTGATCAGGTGTGCCACACATGGGAGTCAAAACCCACAACCCACCTGTGTAAAAAATGAACACTTATTATACAAGTCTGTAACACATCTGTTTAAGGCCTACTGTCTGCATTAAGCACAGGAAGGTCTGAAAAGGTTTTATATCTGTGCATTTAAAATCCAAACAGTCACCAGTTTAGTTGGAAATGGACCAGTCTAAACTGAATAGGTTGGAGAGGTTGCTAGGCAAAATAGGTTAGAACTCAACAAACCAGAAATCGCAAAAACAAACGTTTAAATTGAATTTGATTAAATATGTCTTGGTTGAGTTTTATAAATGAGGCGCAACATGACAAAACCAACAAAGTGGCATGTGTGCCCAGGGAAGACTCAGATCAGCCTGGGCATCCACTCAGTCTGGTTGGAGTCTTTTCTGTAGGCTTTAAGGGTAGCTAAGGGTATAAGCTAGCTCTGTGTGGACAGCAAGGGCTGTGATCAGACTAGGCGCATGCCCAGGATGATCTGAGTTTTCACTGGGCACACATGCCACTTTTTTTTTTTTTTTGTGTCATGGCTCAATTATGTTTTCTTTCAGTTAAATGGTGGCACTTACCCTGGTACAGTTCAAGAGCTGTTTGGTGGTGTAGGTCGTAATGTAGCAGATTGTCTCTCGAGAATTGGTGTCAATCCCTTGTTTATATCAGCCATTGGTAATGATTCACATAAAGCACCATTTCAGGTCCATTGCAAACATATGGTGAGTTCATATTTGAGCCACGACATGACAAAACCAACAAAGTGGTTGTGCGCCCAGTGCAGACTCAGATCAGCCTGGGCATCCGCCCAGTCCGATCAGACTCTTTGCTATGCACTTAAAGGGTAGCTAAGGGTGTCAGCTAGCTGAATGTGGACAGCGAAGACTCTGATCAGACTGGGCGAATGCCCAGGCTGATCTGAGTCTGCGCTGGGGGCACAACCACATTGTTGGTTTTGTCATGTCGCGGCTCATTTGTATACAGTATGGAGTCAGTTGTAATAAGATGGGATAGGCATACATCCTCCTCCAAAACTTCCTGAAATCCTTTTCCTCAGTCTTCTGTTTGTTTCACCAAATATTTATCAAATTTTGAAAATATACATTTTGCTCAGAAAACTATAGAATAGTTCTCTCTTGTTTACAAAGTAATATCACCTGAGCAGTAGCCCCATGCATTATGCATGCAGATAGTTGATTACACATGCAATATTTTGTTCATGTACACCCACAACTGTAGTAAACAATATGTTTATGGTGTTGCTTACCAATACTATTTTGGCTGTTCCATCAAAAGTACAACACCCTTCAGTGAATCTTCTCATTTTTAGCGTGCCTTTGGGAAGCAAAGGAGAGCTTATGCTAAATCCCCGGCGTCGTAGTCCGAGTATGCGTCAGTGTTCCCGTTTGCGTCCGCATCCGTGTCCGCATCCGTGTCTGTGAGCAGTTTATTCTATGTTAACCATTTGCGTTTAGGTTTTTTAGCTCACCTGAGCCGAAGGCTCAGAGGTGAGCTTATAGGATGGGAGTCGAGCCGTCGTCCGTCCGTGCGTGCGTGGGTGGGTGCGTGCGTGCGTGCGTGCGTAAACACTTTCAAACATAAATATCTCAGAGACCAGTGGGCCGATCGCAATCAAATTGTATCTGAAGCATCATTTGGGTGGGGGAAAGGCTGCATTAGGTTTTGGTGCCGATCAGCTCAGAACTCTGGTTTCCATGGCAACAGATAGCCCTCATAGGGTTATAATGGGGAAAACGGCGTCATCACGTTTTCTCAACTGTTTTTGATTAGATCCTTATCATACTTGCAGGTAATGATGACATACACAAGAACTTGGATGAGTTCGAAATTTGGTCGGATTCGAGCACAGACTACGGAGTTAGCTGCCCTTGAGCGTTTGAAAAAAATCCCATAGGGTTATAATGGGGAAAACGGCGTCATCACGTTTTCTCAACTGTTTTTGCTTAGATCCTTATCATACTTGCAGGTAATGATGACATACATAAAAGCTTGGATGAGTTCGAAATTTGGCCGGATTTGAGCACAGACTACGGAGTAAGCTGCCCTTGAGCGTTTCAAAAAAATCCTATAGTGTTATAATGGAGAAAACAATGTCATCACATATTTTTAGAAAAACTTTGTCATCGCTCTATTGCTTACATTTCTCAACGGATTTTAAAATAACTTCACACAAATGTAGGGCATGACAATATCTCGAGCAAGTTCGACTTTCAGGATGCTGCGCCCAAGGTCAAGGTCACTGTGGCTATTTTTAGAAAAACTTTGTCAGCGCTCTAGCACCTACATTTCTCAATGGATTTTGAAATGACTTTGCACAAATGTAGGGCATGACAATATCTCGAGCAAATTTGACTTTCAGGATGCTGCGCCCAAGGTCAAGGTCACTGTGGCTATTTTTGGAAAATCTTTGTCATCGCTCTAGCACCTACATTTCTCCATGGATTTTAAAATAACTTCACACAAATGTAGGGCATGACAATATCTCGAGCAAGTTCGACTTTCAGGGTGCTGCACCCAAGGTCAAGGTCACTGTGGCTATTTTTAGAAAAACTTTGTCATCACTCTAGTGCCTACATTTCTCAACCAATTTTAAATCAAATTCACACAAATGTAGGGCATGACAATATCTCGAATAAAATTGACCTACAGGGTACTGCGCCCAAGGTCAAGGTCACTGTGGCTATTTTTAGAAAAACTTTGTCAGCACTCTAGCACCTACATTTCTCAATGGATTTTAAAATAACTTCACACAAATGTAGGGCATGACAATATCTCGAGCAAGTTCGACTTTCAGGGTGCTGCACCCAAGGTCAAGGTCACTGTGGCTAATTTTAGAAAAACTTTGTCATGGCTTTAGCACCTACATTTCTCCATGGATTTTGAAATGACTTCACACAAATGTAGGGCATGACAATATCTCGAGCAAGTTTGACTTTCAGGGTGTTGCGCCCAAGGTCAAGGTCACTGTGGCTATTTTTAGAAAATCTTTGTCATTGCTCTAGCACCTACATTTCTCCATGGATTTTAAAATAACCTCACACAAATGTAGGGCATGACAATATCTCGAGCAAAATTGACCTACAGGGTGCTGCGCCCAAGGTCAAGTTCACTGTGGCTATTTTTAGAAAAACTTTGTCATCGCTCTAGCACCTACATTTCTCCATGGATTTTAAAATAACTTCACACAAATGTAGGGCATGACAATATCTCGAGCAAGTTTGACTTTCAAGCTGCTGCACCCAAGGTCACTGTGGCTATTTTTAGAAAAACTTTGTCATCACTCTAGCGCCTACATTTCTCAACCGATTTTAAATCAACTTCTCACAAATGTAGGGCATGACAATATCTTGAACAAGTTTGACTTTCAGGGTGCTGCGCCCAAGGTCAAGGTCACTGTGGCTATTTTTAGAAAAAACTTTGTCAGTGCTCTAGCACCTACATTTCTCAATGGATTTTCAAGTAACTTCACACAAATGTAGGGCATGACAATATCTTGAGCAAGTTCACCTTTCAGGGTGCTGTACCCAAGGTCAAGGTCACTGTGGCTAATTTTAGAAAAAATTTGTCGTGGCTCTAGCACCTACATTTCTCCATGGATTTTGAAATAACTTCACACAAATGTAGGGTATGACAATATCTCGAGCAAGTTCGACTTTCAGGGTGCTGCGCCGAAGGTCAAGGTCACTGTGGCTTTTTTAAGAAAAACTTTGTCATCGCTCTAGCATCTACATTTCTCCATGGATTTTGAAATAATTTCACACAAATGTAGGGCATGACAATATCTTGAGCAAGTTTGACTCTCAGGGTGCTGCACCCAAGGTCAAGGTCACTGTGGCTATTTTTAGAAAAACTTTGTCATCCCTCTAGCGCCTACATTTGTCAACAGATTTTAAATCAACTTCACACAAATGTAGGGCATAACAATATTTTGAACAAGTTTGGCTTTCAGGGAGCTGCGCCCAAGGTCAATGTCACTGTGACTATTTTTAGAAAAACTTTGTCAGCGCTCTAGCACCTACATTTCTCAATGGATTTTAAAATTACTTCATACAAATGTAGAGCATGACAATATCTCGAGCAAGTTCGACTTTCAGGGTGCTGCGCCGAAGGTCAAGGTCACTGTGGCTATTTTTAGAAAAACTTTATCATGGCTTTAGCACCTACATTTCTCCATGGATTTTAAAATAACTTCACACAAATGTAGGGTATGACAATATCTCGAGCAGGTTCAACTTTCAGGGTGCTGGGCTCAAAGTCAAGGTCCCTGTGGCCATTTTTTTTAAAAACTTTGTCATCGCTCTAGCGCCTACATTTCTCCATAGATTTTAAGAACCCCACTTTGACTATGGAGTTATCTGCCCTTGAGCTTCTAAAAATTGATGTCACTAAGTAATCCAGGTAAATATTGATCTGATCCTTTTCAAACTTGCAGGTAACAAGGGCATGCATGATATTATTCGGTGAGTTCAAATTTTGGCCAGATCGACCAAAGGCTACAGCTACGAAGTTAGCTGCCTTTGAGCATCTAAGAAATACCCCATAGACTTTAAATGGGTAAAATAGTGTCTCCACTTTTACTTTGTTGTTTTGATTGGATCCTTTAGATACTTCCCTGTAACAAGAGTATTCATGAAAGCTTGGATGAGTCTGAATTTCCGCCAGATCAGACTACTGACTAGTGTTAGCTACCCTGAGCATCTAAAACATCAATGTCTCCATGTTTTCTTGGTAACTATTGATCCAATCTTTTTCAAGTTGGAGGTAACATAAACATGCATAATGTCTTGCATGAGCTCAACGTTTGGCAAAATGGGACCACTGACTATTGAGTTAGCTGCCCTTGAGCATCTAAAAAATTGATGTCACAGCTTCTTCTCGGTTGCTATTGATCTGATCCTCTTTAAACTTGCAAGTTATGAAGGCATGCATAAAATCTTGGACAGGTTCCAATTTCGGCCAGATCCAAACACTTACTGAGGAATAAGCCACTCTTGATTGTTTGAAAAATGTTCCAAAGAGTTAAAATGGAAAAGTAATGTATCCATGCTAGTTTGTTCCTAGTTAAAAAGGACATGTTTAAAAGCTACAAGAGGTCTGTCACTCTGATTTCTGACACATTGAGACGGCTGAGTTACTAATGAAAATATAATTATGAGATCATTTAAGAGCAGTGGAAACATTCAAAAGAAAGAGACTGGGCCAGACAGATCTGTTTCGGATAATCCAGCCTCTTCAGTGACACTGAAATAAGCCCTGAAAAAATGCTCTCTTATTTGAAAACAATTCAAATTTTGAATGACTTTACATGCTGGCTTGTTTCCACTTTTCTCAGTTGCTATAAATTGCATGTATTTGGTCCTTGCATGTAACCAGGACATGCATAAAAAACTTTTAGGTGTTTGAATTACCTCAAGATGAATTGAAGACAACAGAGTTAGTTTCCCTTGAGTGTCAAAAATAGAATTCCATCTACTAATGCTGCTTTTACACCTGGGCGAATATCCTTACGAATATGAAGAATTAATGAACATTTGAATTTTGCGCTAAAATCACCGAAAATGATATGATTGGCCTAGAAAAAAATGAAACCTTATGAATGCTTCAGAATGTTGTAAGATCCTTGCAAATCTGTTTTACGATTGTTGTTATATTCTTAAGAATGCTTACGAATGATGTTTTGCGAATCTTATGAATGTGTTGCAAAAGAAACAACAACACGACACACGCATACTTTATTTGCATATACACATTGTTTTTGTTTGCCTTTTATTTGCTAGGCTGTGCCCAATTAGCTTATTCTCCATCATATTGTTACTCATTGTCCGCATTTGTTCATTATACTACGAGAATGTCTATACAAATGCTAGCGAATCTTTACAAACGTCTTACAATCATGACAAATGCGTTGCCAATGATAAGAATGGCTTGTGACTGCTTCCGAATATGTTGCAAATATGTTCTTTTTATCCCCCGACCGAAAGGATCGGGGGAAATAGCGATGAGCCTGGCGTTCGTCCGTCCGTCCGTAAACATTTTCTTGTCTGCTCTGTAACTTGAATACCCTTTGGAATATTTTCATGATACTTCACAGTTATGTAGAACAGGCCATGACGATGTGTCGCGTACAAGAATGGTAACTCTTGCGATTGTACTTTTTGAGTTATCTCCCCTTTGGTGATCATTTTAGGTGTGATTTCGTGTCCGCTCTATAACTTGAATACCCTTTGGAATATTTTCATGATACTTCACAGAAATGTAGAACAGGTCATGACGATGTGTTGCGAACAAAAATGACAACTCTTACTTTCTTACTTTTTTAGTTATTTCCCCTTGATAGTTTTAGGTGTGATTTTTTGGCAGATTCGTGTCCGCTCTATAACTTGAATACCCTTTGGAATATTCTCATGATACTTCACAGATATGTAGAACAGGATATGACGGTGTGTCGCGAGCAAGAATGACAACTCTTTCTTTCTTACTTTTTGAGTTATTTTGCATTGATCATTTTAGGTGTGATTTCGTGTCCGCTCTATAACTTGAATACCTTTTGGAATATTTTCATGAAACTTCACAGATATGTAGAACAGATCATGACAATGTGTCGCGAACAAGAATGACAACTCCTGCTTTCTTACTTTTTGAGTTATTTCCCCTTGATGGTTATAGGTGTGATTTCGTGTCCGCTCTATAACTTGAATAGCTTATGGCATATTTTCATGATACTTCACAGATATGTAGAACAGGTCATGATGATGTGTCGCGAACAAGAATGGCAACTCTTGCTTTCTTAGTTTTGGAGTTATTTCCCTTTGATGATTTTAGCGTGTCTGCTCCATAGCTTGAATACCTTCTGAAATATTTTCATGATACTTCACAGATATGCAGAACTGGTCATGACAATTTGTCTCATACATGAATGATAACTCTTGCTTTCATACTTTGTGAGTTATTTCCCTTTGGTAGTTTGAGCTGCTGTTTGAGTCTCTGCTCCATATCCATATAACCCTGGCCTGCTCCAGAATTTAAACAGCTTGTACCTTTTAGAATATCGATGATCATGCTGTGATATCTTATCAGTGAAGTCTCTCTGACCCCTCCACATTCCCCAACAACCCCCCCCCCCCCCCAGAAAAAAAAAGATTTGGGTTCTTTGTCCAAATTCACTTACTAGAGAGCTCAAAGGAGGGCTTGTACTTTAGAAGCTATTCACATATTTTGAAAGTTGAATGTATCGTATGCTATATGTTTGTGTATATGGCGGCTGTTTGAGATATTACCTGTTTTTAGCAGTCAAGCATACTGTTTTAGTCTGAGTGTTAGATAATCATGCATCTGTTAACAGATAATGTCATTCAGAAGCATAAAAGAATGACAATATATTACTTGTATGTGTTTTGAAGTGCACCCTTTTTACCAAGGCCCATGGGGGTCTTCGGTCGGGGGATTTGCCATCTCCTCTGATGGCTATTTTTTGCGAATTTTAGGAACATGTTTCTAAAATTTGCAAAACTTGGTGAATGGCCGTGATTGCTTAAGAATACCAACGAATGCATAGCAATCACCATGCGACCTTTGCGATTTGTTAGTGAATTACCGTGATACTATGTAAATTAGCCCATTCGCAACATATTTGCCCAGGGATAAGAGCAGTATAATAATGGGAAAATCGGATTTAAAAAAACTAAAAGGATTTTACCATGTATGTAGTAAAGAGCAAAGGCATTGATCACCCTGTGCATTAGCATAGCTGATCTGGGTTTTATGCATATACGAAAGACAGTTTTTACATGACCATGCTCGGTGAATGTTGGTTCTTGTCTATTTTCAGATTGAACAATCCCAAGATTGCAGAAAGTTTCACAATTACAAGAGAGTATAAAGAATATATTGCAAAATAAAAAGCAAACAATGATTCTGAATTTTACTGAAATGAAAGAAATACATGTAGTTTTACTTCACCAAAAAGACTGAGAATGGGTTTACGTAACTTTCCCAAAAAGTCTGAGAATGGGTTAAACTTCCCCAGAAAGTCTGAGAATGGGTTAATCTTCTGCAAAAAGTCTGAGAATGGGTTAATCTTCCCTAAAAAGTCTGAGAATGGGTTAAACTTCCCCAAAAAGTCTTCCATGTTAATAATGCAAAGTTAGTTTTATAATGTGCCGTACCTTCCAGTTTTGTTTATATTTTAGTAATATGCAACCTTCATGACGCAAATGACCCAGTGGGTTGACGCGTCGTTAAATTTTAAATCATCATCATCATCATCTGAGAATGGGCTAAACTTCCCCAAAAAGTCTGAGAATGTGAGATTGGGTTAAACTTCCCTAAAAAGTCTGAGAATGGGTTAAACTTCCCTAAAAAGTCTGAGAATGGGTTAAACTTCCCTAAAAAGTCTGAGAATGGGTTAAACTTCCCTAAAAAGTCTGAGAATGGGTTAAACTTCCCCAAAAAGTCTGAGAATGGGTTAATCTTCCCCAAAAAGTCTGAGATTGGGTTAAACTTCCCTAAAAAGTCTGAGAATGGGTTAAACTTCCTCAAAAAGTCAGAAATTTACTGATTCTGTTGCCAAGCAGTGTACTGATACTGATGCCAATCATTTTGCTGTTTCTGTTACTGAGACTTACACGGAGTCTTGTTTAAACTTTGCACAGTGCTCAAATTCCAAATGAATACTCGAATGTTTGTAGCGATTTTTATGAAACCTTTGCTGATGCCTATTTAAATGATGTGGCTTATGGAAACTTAAGAACTTACAAGGACTTATCTGTGTCTGTATAACCATATCTTAAACTACCCCCAAAAGGCTGAGAATGAGTTAAACTTCCTAAAAGAATCAAAATTGCTAAAGATGATAATTTTATGCCAGTATCTGCCTGATTCTTTGCCAAGCGTTTTGCTGATTTTGCTACAGAAACACATTCTGATTTTAGCTTGAAGTTTGCCAAGTGCTCCCCGCACTGATCTTTAGTGCAGATTATATTTTACTTTTGGTCCCTTGAGATCAAAGAATGTATTCTGAGAACTTGAAAATAGTCATATGTCTAGATTCATTTTCTAAACAAATTTAAAAGATTTGGGTATTTTTCGACTTACCATTCTTTGAGACAAATGCCTTGTTAAATTTACCAATATACAGTGTTTTCCTCTTGCTCCCTTTGCTAGATCTTATAGGGTCACTGATGAGGCTTTTATAGCTGAAACCTAGGTATGGCTCATCTTCTGCCTTTCTTATGAATATTTTCTTTGCTCTAAAAAGGATCTAAACCCTTTATTCTATTCAACAGATTGCTTTAATGTTTGTAGTGATTTTTATGAAGCATTTGTGGGTACTTAACTAAACTTTATTGTTAATATATTAGAATTATCTTTGAATGAAAATGTGAACAATGGCTGTTCCTTTATTGCTATTAGAGAAATGGTTTTCAGTGATCAGAAACAGGTACAGTCAGAGCCAAAAGCTTGCCATCAAAACAAAAGTGTGAAATTACTAAAAATTACATGAAAGACAGATTACAGCTAGACTAATGTGGTGAATGAATCAGTTGTTAAATAATGTTTAACCAGTGATTTGACTGTATCACTGGCTTCATGGTTGGAAAAGGTGATGATCGGGGAACATCTGTTTCCTTTTTCGTCACTGTTTTTTGTCGAGCCCGCTTGCGGTAAGCGAGACATAGTTGTTACAACTTCAGTTTGGTGTATGTCCGTGCGTGCGTGCATGCATCAGTGCGTGCGTTCATCCATCCGGATTTGTCCGGGCCATAACTTCTACATTTACGGATGGATTTCAAAATAATTTGGCACAATTGTTCTCCTTGATGAGTAGAAGTGCCATTTGAAACATTTGATCAGGTAGGTCCTAGGTCAATGTCAAACTTGAAGGTCAAATGATAAAATGGCCATAAATTGAGCTTGTCCGGGCCATAACTTCTACATTTAGGTACGGATTTCAAAATAATTTGGCACAATTGTTCTCCTTGATGAGTAGAAGTGCCATTTGAAACATTTGATCAGGTAGGTCCAAGGTCAAGATCAAACTTGAAGGTCAAATGATAAAATGGCCATAAATTGAGCTTGTCCGAGCCATAACTTCGACAGTTACGGATGGATTTTAAAAAAAAAAAATCGCACAATTGTTCTCCTTGATGAGTAGAAGTGCCATTTGGAACATTTTTTTCAGGTAGGTCCAAGGTCAAGGTCACACTTGAAGGTCAAATGATAAATTGAGCTTGTCCGAGCCATAACTTCTACATTTACAGATGGATTTCAAAATAATTTGGCACAATTATTCTCCTTGATGAGTAAAAGTGCCATTTGGAACAATTGTTCCGGTAGGTCCAAGGTCAAGGTCACACTTGAAGGTCAAATGATAAAAATGACCATAATTTGAGCTTGTCCGAGCCATAACTTCAACATTTACCAATGGATTTCAAAATATTTTGGCACAATTGTTCTCCTTGATGAGTAGAAGTGCCATTTAAAGTATTTGTTCAAGTAGATCCAAAGCCAAGGTCACACTTGAAGGTCAAATGATAAAATGGTTATCAATTGAGCTTGTCCGAGGCATTACTTCTACATTTATCCATGGATTTCAAAATAATTTAGCACAATTGAGTGGAAGTGTCACACGTTTGGGTAGGTCCAAGGTCAAGGTCACACTTGAAGGTCAGCTATTGTAATTGTCTTAAATTGATCATGTCTGGGTCATCCCTTCTACTTATTTTCCTTTGTGAAAATTTGAAAAAAAAGAAGAAATATGCTGGCTAAGCATGATGTTGTTTTGCTTCTTTCCAGCTTAGTCTTGACATACATATAGGTCACTATAACAAACAGCGGGCTCGACCAGTTGTCCCTGGACAACCTTCTAGTTTTAAATAGTTTAGCCTTGTCATGAAGAACCTTGTTTTAGTGATTTCCACCCAGGTGTGACACAAACCAGCTTCCATGGCTACAGAAGCTGGCTATACATCAAATAATTGCATTAAAACTGAAGGTATCGTACTATCTCGAAGAGGTGAAAAACAAAGGCAATGATCAGCCGGTGCATTTGCACAGCTGATCTGGGCCTTTGTATTTTGCATAGCCTAAAAGCAAGTTTTCACATGACCGGGCTCATTTAATGTTGTTTTTTTGTCTATTTTCAGACTGTTAAGTGAAAACAACAACAATGCCAAGAAGGAGGAAAGATTCTAAGTCACAAAGGAGAGAGAAGAACAAAGAGCTAAAGAGACAAGCGAGAAGGAAAGCAAACAATGATTCTGACTTGTTAACTGAAAGTGATAGAAAAGGGTTAAACTTCCCGAAAAAGGCTGAGAATGGGTTAAACTTCCCCAAAAAGGCTGAGAATGGGTTAAACTTCCCTAAAAAGTCTGAGAATGGGTTAAACTTCCCTAAAAAGTCTGAGAATGGGTTAAACTTCCCCAAAAAGTCTGAGAATGGGTTAAACTTCCCCAAAAAGTCAGAAATTGCTGCAAATTATATGCCAATACCTGCCAAGCATTTTACTGATTCTGTTGCCAAGCTTTGTACTGATTCTGATGCCAATCATTTTGCTGTTTCTGTTACAGAAACTAACACCGAGTCTAGTTTCAACTTTGCAAAGTGCTTTCCAAATGAATGCTTGAATGTTTGTAGTGATTTTGATGAAACCTTTGCAGATGCTTATCCAAATGATGTTGCTGACAGAAACTGTAGAACTTTCGAAGACTTATCTTTGAATGAAGAGGAAGTTATTCAGAATACTGATATTGAAATTATAGAAACTAGTACTGAAAGACCTTTTGAAAATACGGATACTGACAACCCTGCATTAACACAACCCAGTCTACTAATATGGAATGCTAGTCAAATTATGTTTGGTAGTTTTCATCAAAATGACAATAGATTTCCGGATCAATCTAGAGGATTTCAGTGTACTTGTAATGCACTATGCATGTTAGTATGTGATGAAATACAAAACGGCTTAGAACTAGATAAGATTCTTTATGCTGGTGATGTATTGTATAATACTACTGTTAATAGTTTAAAAGCACAAGGAAAATTTGTAAACTCTTTACTGAGCTTAGAAGAAATTCCGGACGCTTTGGAATTTGAATCTGTGCATTATTTTGTTGAAAAACAACCTATCGCCTTTGGTGCTCTTGTGAGTACTTTTGAAAACGATGCTTTGCCAACCCTCCATTGTGCTCTAGAAACAGCTTTTAACAAATCAACATCTGTTCTTTTGATAATTGGATCTGTGTGTTCTGCTGTAAGTAAAAGGAATACCTCATACTTATTTTTTGATTCACATTCTCACGGAGAAAATGGCCTGTCATCAAGTGATGGTACATCTATCTTATTGTCCTTTTCTTGTCTTGAAGATCTCATTACATACTTGTATGCATTTTATGAAAGTATGAGAATAGATTTGACAATGCAGTTTGATTTGTTGCCTATATCTATAAGAAAAAGTGAACAGCCAGAGAGCCTTCTTGAGGCCTACTTTGATGATCAAAATTTGCGACAACAACAGAAAGCTGTCATTACAAGCAATTCAGAATCCATTCTGAATGTAAAGAAAAAGAAAAACCGGAAAGACTACCACAGGATATATATGCAAAATGCAAGGCAAAACTCCTCTTTTAAAGCAAAAGAATTATTAGCTCAGCAAAAACACATGCGTAAAGCCAGGCAAGATAGAGATTACAAAGCAAAAGAATTAGTAGCTCAGCGAAAACACATGCGTAAAGCCAGGCAAGATAGAGATTACAAAGCAAAAGAATTAGTAGCTCAGCGAAAGCACATGCATAAAGCCAGGCAAGATAGAGATTTCAAAGCAAAAGAATCAGTAGCTCGGCAAAAATACATGCATAAAGCCAGGCAAGATAGAGATTACAAAGCAAAAGAATTAGTAGCTCGGCAAAAATATATGCATAAAGCCAGGCAAGATAGAGATTACAAAGCAAAAGAATTAGTAGCTCAGCGAAAACACATGCATAAAGCCAGGCAAGATAGAGATTTCAAAGCTAAAGAATTAGTAGCTCAGCGAAAACACATGCATAAAGCCAGGCAAGATAGAGATTACAAAGCGAAAGAATTAGAAGCTCAGCGCAAATCTAAGCAGAAAGCAAGGCAAAATAGAGATTATAAGGCAAAAGAATTGGTGGCTCAGCGCAAATCTAAACAGAATACCAGAAAAAACCCATTTGTATTAGAATGTGAAAGAGTTAAGAAGCAGGAGTACAGGAGAAAGAAGCGAAACATAGATGAAGTGAATGAATATGTAGACTTAAAGGAGACCCGTAAAAAACGTAAGAACAAGTTTGAGGATCAACGAGTAGAGAAGACATCTGATCAAAGCTATGTTAAAGATATCAATGAATGTATCAAACAATTTCATTCAAGTATAGCTGTAGGACCATTGTTTGTATGTACATGCTGCCATCAAACATGGTTTAGAAAAGGTGTTTGCATGTTGAAGAACATCAATTTGCCAACAAGTAGTAGACTTTACTGCACCAAATTTAAGTCAGTTAATGATGAAGAGTGGATTTGTCGCACTTGTATGGGAGCAATAAGAGGTGGAAAGGTTCCAAAACTGTCAGTAGCTAATGGAATGAAATGGCCAGATAAGCCACTAGAACTTGACTTGCATCAGCTTGAAGAAAGACTTATATCACTAAGAATTCCATTTATGCAGATTCGAGAGTTGCCACGTGGAGGTCAGTATTCTTTGAAAGGCAATGTTATTAATGTGCCAGTTGATATTCAACCCACAGTGAGCTGTCTTCCAAGACCCATGGATGAAAATTTTACTATTGCTGTACAACTTAAAAAGAAATTGTCATATAAAAAAGTGGATTTCAAAGAAAATGTAAGACCATTAAGAGTTTTGACTGCATTACACTGGCTGGTAAATAAGAGTGAACTGTATAAAAGATCTGGCATAGAAATTGATGTCAACTGGTTTAAGGAAGTAACTGAAAGTTCAGAGGAGACTGTCAGGGAATTTCTGCAAGTGTCAAACAAGCAAAATGAGGAGAAGCAAAAACAAAATGGAACTAATGAGGAAGATGTGAATGTACCGTCATCATCAAAGGATAGCACAACAGCTGATGACTATGATTCTGATCACTTTAGTGAGATAGACACTAATGAACAAGTTGGCAATGTAGACACTCTAGTTGATGATGAAAATCTTGAAAACAAATATGATAAAGTTATTACTTTTGCACCTGGAGAAGGGCAACATCCTCTTAGTTTATATCATGATGCAGATGCAGAGTATCTTTGTTTTCCTACAATATTTTGTGGTCAGAGGCGTCCTAGTAAAGAAGAAAGAACTGTCCCAGTTCATTATAGTGACATTGTGAAGTGGGAATTAAGAAGTGTTGATAGAAGAGCTGCACAGTCTGTTCCAAACATATTTTTTAAACACAAAAAATTGCAGATGAAGCAAATAAGTGACAAAGTTAACCTGGCTGTTAGAAGATGTAAAGGCAAGGAAAAGAAAATTACAGCAGCTGAAGCTAGAAATTCTGAGTATTTAGACAAACTTGTCAAACTTGATGAAGGTTATTACATATTTTGTCAACTTAGAAATTCTCCTGCTTATTTACAGTCAAGAAAAAAGGATATCTTTGCGATGATTCGGCAGCTTTCTTTGCCAACCTGGTTTATGTCATTATCAGCAGCAGATACAAGATGGACTGATCTTTTGAAAATGTTGGCAAAACTTAATAAAGGGGTCAGTTATACAGACAAAGATATAGAGGGACTAACATGGCAAGAAAAAACAAAGCTTGTTCAAAAAGACCCAGTTACATGCTCAAGATATTTTGATCACCGGGTACAAGAATTCCTAAATGCTATTCTTAAAAGTAACTGTGAACCCATTGGAAAACTGAGAGATTTCTTTTATAGAGTTGAGTTTCAGCAACGTGGTTCACCTCACATCCACATGCTTGTTTGGATTGAAAATGCTCCAACATTGGAAAAGAACTCTGAAGAAGAAATTGTCGAATTTGTTGATAAGTATCTCACTTGTAGTGTGAATGATGATGAAACTGCACATCTTGTGGAACTTCAAACACACAAACATTCAAGGACCTGTAGAAAAAAGGGAAAGGCAATATGTAGATTTGGATTTCCTTTACCTCCTTTGCCTCGAACAATGTTATTGTATCCACTAGAGGAAGAGGCAGACCAGTTCAAAAAGAAGTTTACAGAACTCCAAAGACTAATGAATGAAAACAAAGATAATGATGTTTCATTTGCTGAATTCTTAGAGACAGTGGCCAAAATGACATTTGAAGATTACATTAAGTGTATAAGAAGTTCGCTCAGTGCTCCTAAAGTGTTCCTTAAACGCGCACCAAATGAAATGAGAGTCAATTTGTTCAATGGGAAAATTCTTCTTGCTTGGAAAGCTAATCTTGACATTCAGATTGTTCTTGAACCATATGGTTGTGCATCATATGTTGTTGGATACATAAGCAAATCACAAAGAGGTATGAGTGCACAGCTGGAAGCTGCTGCGAAGGAAGCCAGAAAAGGAAATTCTGATATAAAAAAACAAGTGAGACATATAGGAAATGTTTTTTCAAACTGTGTTGAAGTAGGTGCTCAAGAAGCTGTCTATCTTGCTCTACAAATTCCATTGACCAAAGGAACTCGAGAGGTTGTTTATATCAATACATGTGCTTCAAGAGAAAGAGTTTTTCTATTAAAACCCAAATCAGTCCTAGATGAACTACCTGCTGAATCCACAAATATTGAGTCAGATAATATAGTTCAGAGATATTCTAAAAGACCAAGGCAGCTTCAGAGGTTTTGCTTGGCTGATTATGTCTCAAAGGTTGATGTCATTTATCCAAAAGGAAATAAATTGCCTGAGACAATAGAATATAGAAATGATGACAGCATTAGTGATGAGAATTCAAGTGATGAAAATAGTGAGGATGAAGAGATGGTTGAAAATGGGAATACTGCATCAGACTTGATACACATAGCAAAGAATGGAACAAAATATAAGTACCGAAAAGTCTCTAAAGTCATACGCTATGTTAGATACAATCAAACTAAGGACCCAGAAAATTATTACAGAGAGCAACTCATGCTTTTTATGCCATGGCGTAATGAAATAAAAGACCTGCTTGGTTCTTTTGAGACATATGGAGCTCATTACAACACCATCAAAGAGTCACTTGAAATCAAAAGAAATCAGTATGAACATCACACTGAAGAACTTGAACTTGCCAGGCAAATGATAGAAGCTGAGGAAGCTGAATATGATGGAATTGCACCAAATGCAGAACAAGAAAATAGAGAAGCAGAAGAAGAAGGTGTAAAAGAGTCTGAAAACTTTGTATATTTTAATCCAGACAGAGTGGTTGAACATAGGCACTATGACATTGGTATAGAGCTGCAGTCCACATGTTCAGTGCCAAGGGTAGAAACAACTAGTATCATGCTGCCAGATGAAGAATACTTAAGTCTGCTACGAAGTTTGAATTTAAGACAGCGGGAATTTTTCAATCACATTATTCATTGCATAAAATGTAAAGACAAACCAATTTATGCTTTCTTGTCAGGCGGTGCAGGTGTTGGTAAATCAGTAGTGATAAGAGCACTTTATCAAAGTCTGTACAGAATGTTAAATCTAAAAGAAGGAGAAAACTCTGATGATATAAGAATTATTCTATGTGCTTGGATGGGCACTGCTGCTTTCAATATAGGTGGTAATACCATTTGCTCTGCTTTTCACAGAAAGATCTTTCAAGATGATCAAAAAATGTCAGCTGATGAATTGAATACATTCAGGATAAAGTACAAACACTTGAAGGTTGTGATTATAGATGAAATATCCATGGTGGGGAAAAGGATTTTTGACTTTATAGACACACGACTACAGCAGCTGACAGGTATAAGAGCACGTTTTGGTGGTTTAAGTGTTATTGCAGTTGGTGATTTTTATCAGTTGAAGCCAGTAGGTGATAGATTGGTATTCCTTGATCTTAAAGAGGGCGCAAAAGCACTTGCACCAAATTCTTGGAAAGAGCATTTCAAAATTTATGAATTAGTAGACATCATGAGACAGAAAGACGACCTTAAGTTTGCACAATTACTGAATAGACTTCGTGTGAACGAATTGACTGAAGAGGACAAAGATGATTTACGGAAGCGTGTTGTTGACCGTGATTCAGGTGAATACCCAAGAGATGCTGTGCATCTATTTGCTGAAAAAGTAGGGGTGTATAACCATAATGAGAATATTATGAATGCTATTGATGGAGAAGAGGTTGATATACCATGCCATGACACTCTTGCTTCAGCAAACATTTCCTCGAAAAAAGCAAGGGAACTTATCAGCCAAATTCCTGATAATCCTGAAACAACAGCTAATTTGGAAAAAGTGTTGACTGTAAAGGTCGGAATGAAATATAACATATCGGTAAATGTCAATGTTGAAGATGGTATTGCAAATGGAGCTACAGGTAAAGTGAAATTCATAGAGTATAAAATTGAAGGCAGTAATCGCCCAAGCATTATATGGATGAAATTTGATGATCCTCGAATTGGAAAGGCAACAAGAGAAAAATACTTTCAAAGGGGCTTTTATAATTCAAATATTCAAAGAGACTGGACTCCAATATTTGAAACTGAAAAAACCTTTTTGTACAATCGCAAAATGTATCAGAGAAGACAATTCCCATTGCGACCAGCAGCAGCAAAAACAGTTCACAAAGATCAAGGGATCACTGAAGATGAGGTAGTAGTTGATTTAACTCAGCATAAAGGAGTTAGGAAGGTACCCCATATTCATTATGTTGCATTTAGTAGAGTCAGAAAACTCGAAAATTTATACATTCTGAATCTAAACGAGGCTGCTATAGGTTTAGATGAACAGGTGAATGTTGAAATGCAGAGGTTGAGAACAGAAGCATCTCTTGAGCTCAGTTATACACCTTTGTATAAAATTGATCCCAGCAAAATCAAACTGGCTTTCAATAATGCAAGGTCACTACATAAACATTTTATAGATGTACAGTTTGAACCAAATGTGTTGTCTGCAGATGTTATTGGGTTTGCTGAATCTAGAATGTGTACAAGAGATGAAGATGTTCATTTTGCCTTGAATAGGTTCAGACTTGTCCGATTAGACGAAGCAGCATATGAAACCAGGCCACACCATGGACTTGCCTTATATATAAAAGAAGATTTTGAAATTCAGGAAGTGATGAAACACCATTCTCAATTTTGTGAATTCATTTTTGCTAAATTACACAGTAAGAGAAAAGGTCAACTACAAGTTGTAGTGTTCTACAAATATCCAAAATGTTCTCAGACTGATTTGAAAAAAGACATTATCAGTGCTTTGAAGCCACTTGTAGGTCATGATGTAAAACTAGTCATAATGGGTGATTTTAATGTACCAGTAAATGAAGCTGAGTCACCTTTCGTCTGTTTTATGGAGACCTTATTCTTTTGCAGTCAGTACATTCGACAACCAACGACTGATCATGGATCATTACTGGATCTGGTATTTGCAAATTGTGATGCATTCTGTGATGTGATTGAGGCTTACTGGTCTGATCATAAGCTTATTTATTGTGCCTTAGACATTTAGAGTGCTTTTATGAAACTGCACTCATAGATGATATAGTGACAACAGATTGTTTTAAGTATGAAAAGAAACACATTGTATAAATATAAGAAGTATACATTTGTAGATGAAAAAGGGTTTACATATGCTTATAGGTATAGCTAGCTCTTGTTTTGCTATCTTTTGGTTATTTAAACATATAAAGCCATTTTGATTTATCTAAAGGTACAGACTTGTTCTGCCAGGTTTTTAAGCTTAAAGTGGTATGTTGTAAATAAGTTTTGCAGATTGCCAGAATTTGTTTTGAAGTATCAACCCCTTTATTAGAAAATTAAGTGGCTTATGCATTAACGGGGGTTGCCACAATGTTCATGTTCCCCCAACTTAGAAGTTGGGGAGCATGCTAGTATGGGTCTGCCTGTTGGTCCCTCCCTACCACACATGTCCACAAACTATTATGCACACCATTTGTATCCATGCCCCCCCCCCCCCCCCTTGATTGTCCCTGAAGTGCTAGGGGTTTAACATTTAGACCCTTAAGCTGATTTTCTTTTTTATAGGGTGGGGCTAAGAACAGGGTTGTTACTATCAACTTGTCCCTACAGGGCGGGGCTTATACCAGGGCTCTGAAAAGTGAAAAGTCATTATCCCCCCCCCCCATCCCCTAAGTGGGGGGCAGTGGATACAAATGACTGGTGCATTAGAGCTAGACTTGCAAGAAAACTCTGCAATTACAGCCCTTGAAGAAGTTTTGGTATATTTGCTCTTTAAATGATATAGTTCAGATGAATTTTGAACTAATTTTGTGATTTTTAATTTCCTTATCAGGAAAACTCAGAAAATGTATAGATGTAGTCATGAGTAAATTGTTTTGTACATATGCAAAAACAAAGGTGCATATTAGCTGCATTACTGCGGGGGCTAATCAGCACTATTTGCTTTTCCCTGCCTATATAATGAAATTATCCAATACTTTTAAACCTTTGGCTAGCTGCTGTAGCTGAGAAGACCTGTTTGTGACTGACCTGCAAGGAAACCCTGAAAACTTGTTTTCTCATGTGATTTTCATATGCTAGATTTCAGTTTTTGTTTTCAATAAATGTGTTAAACATATAGTATTAAATATTAAATATTGTACTGTTACTTGTATGCAATTGTTGTTAACATTATTCTGTTGTTTGTTTGGTTGGTTGGTTGATTTGATTTTTAACGTCCCAGTTAACAATTTTTCAGTCATGTTGGGATGGAGCCATTGCTTCCTCGGTATTTCCAGTACTTTTGGAGAGTAAATGTGTCTTGCTCAAGGACACAACACAACACCTTTCGCTCAGGAGTCCAACACCATAACCACTATGCCACGGCGCTCTCCATTGTTTGTTTGGGCCTTATTAAGATAGTGCTAGGTAGTTTCAAGTGCTGAGGCTCCTTAGTACTTTTGCATATAACAGGTCAAGGGATAGAATTGCTTGTAACATGTGTGGTAGGAAGATGGGTTATTTTTAGATTTAATGATATTTTATCTATTTTTCCTTTCTTATGTCCTATTTTGAAACATCTGAAAAGCATAAAGTGTAATTTAAGGGTAGTATGCTGTTTTCAGCAAGTCTGTCATTCCATTAATATTTCAAGGTTCTTGCTGTATAACTTATATAGCTTATGTCCTACTTTTTCATTTGCACATCCCTGCACATTCAGGCAGTATATGATTGTATATATCTGGCTGTAAAAGAGGAGCAAAGGGCCAGTAGGGGCAGGAGTTTTGCCACTTTGTAATTCTTACAAGGGTATTTTTGTATTGAAATTGACTGGTATTTCATATATGTGAATGCAAATCCTCTTAAAGCTTTGAGTTTATCCTTTTAATACTTTGTATACTGAACATGTGCTTGAAGAAGTTTGATGCTGTCAATACTTAGCAGTTATTTACTGGTCTATTGAAAATGTGCATGAAGAAGTTTGTTGCTGTAAAATATTGTTTGACTAAGTGACAAGAGTATTGAAGTTAGGTATACATGCATTCTAACCACTGCACAGTTCAAATAATGCTTGAAATGCATAGTTTTTAAAAGCCATTCCTTTCCAAGTGTCCATTTATTCTTTCAATACTTTGCAGATATGTATTAAAGAAATATATATGGAAGATGTGTATGAAGAAGATTGATACAAATCTTTTTAAAAAAAATTAATGGAGTTTTTAACATAGTCATTTGCTCAACCACTGCTCATAATTCAAAGAGAATTGCCGGTAATGTTTGCCTTTGTTCAAATTTCATTAAGTATATGAGTAAACTTTTAGAAGCAACTGATGATGATGTATGATTACACTATATGCCTTGCTTGCAGCTCATTTCTTGTTTTATTGTTCAATTTGTGGTTCAGGTTAAGTGAAAATTTAATGAAAAAGTGTGTAATTATAGTTTGGCTACTGCTTTCAAAATAGATATTAAATTATTAAGTTGAAGTGCACATTTATATATGAAAAAGTTGAAGGATATATTAACTTAATCTGTTTTATCACATTCAAAAAGTAGATGCTAACTCAATCTGTTTTATCACATGCTTTTTCAAAAAAGTTGCTATAAAAACTCCATCCGTTGAATCCTTTTTCAAAAACATATATTTTAATATGTATTAAAGTAAACTTTTGCTGTAATCACCCTAAAATTCAAATAAAGAGGTATATCCATGGAGAAATTTGTCCAAAAGGTACAGATGGAATGACAAACAGTGTAGACCCTGATCAGACAGCTCTAGGAGCAGTCTGATCTGGGTCTGCACTGTTTGCCAAGGGCTGTCTGTCCAAAAACTTAGGGTCATTATTAATTGAAGGGAGTGTAAATTAACATTATGAGTCAATGCTTGAATTGCAGTACCAAGCCAAATATCTTAAAATCATGAGTACCAAACCCTTTAGTACATGAACTTAGAATGTGTTTAGCTCACTGACAATTCTCTTGGGTTGGAAGGCCTTTCTGTGGTAAAATTCTCAGCTCAAATGCTATTAACACTGATACATGTATATATGTGTCAAGGCTATTGCTATAATGCTGATATAAATTTGCTGTGAAAGTTAACCAACATCATTGGTACAAATGTTTATGATGACATTCTTCTAAATAAAGCTACAAGTTCTACAGACGTGACATTGCCAACCTCAAATAGATCAGTCAGAGAATATTTGATGAAACATAGCCATATGCACCTTCAAGGAAAACAGTTTGTTACCATATGACAGATCTACAACTGCACACCTCAGAACTTGCAGTATTCACAGTGTCATTCTCCTTACTACTTAGACAGGAGTTTTCATCATCACAGATACAGTCAATGTCAAATTCCAAAGCTCATATTTTCATCAAAGCCAGATACAAGGAGCATTCAATTCATCAATGAATTATTGTTTAATGATTTCTTTTTTTAGTCATGTGAATGACACTACTGCCAAAGTGGTGACGATTTAATCTATGAGTACTCAACAATATATACATCATGAAAGATACAAATGGCTGATTTTTGTCTAGATGAACTACATAAGACTTTTAATAAAGGCCAAACTGTCTTCAAGACTCTTTAGAGTATTCCACAGGGTGAGCATTACACTTGATAACACTAAAATACATTGGTGCATCTTGTGTCTATACTGAGAGAAACTCCTATCATTACGACTGAAATTTTATGTTTAACAAACTTTGACATTAAGTTATAAAGCTGTATGTTATCAAAAGATATTGAGCCAGCAGTTTTAAGCACACAAGCAAGAAAAAATATGTTTACAAACTTTTGCTACAGAGGGTTAAGACATTTGGAGTGGTACTGTACTTTAACAATTGATGCATGTGTTTCATTTAACACATACACTGTTTTATTGCAGGAGATAATAGTTCACAGAAATGGGATCATCCTTAAGCCGTTTTCTTTCCTAATGAAGCCACCCTGTTATTCAGGATTCTCTGAATTTGT
Source organism: Ctena decussata (assembly GCA_963989385.1). Lineage (NCBI taxonomy): Eukaryota > Metazoa > Mollusca > Bivalvia > Lucinida > Lucinidae > Ctena > Ctena decussata. The sequence goes on along the minus strand of OZ022501.1, from coordinate 23,322,558 downwards.
GTCTTCAGATTCATGTTTCTGTTGTGAAATTCAGTATATAGATGTGTGTTTTCTGTTAAGAAGCATTTTAGTTTCTGCAATTGTTTTCACTTTAATACATTTGATATTGAAAGAGTATTTAATAAATATTAACAAATTAACACTTCTTTTAGCTGAAAACCCTTTATGCTATTCATTGGTTAGAATACCCTTAATGCCAAATAAAATTAAACAGTAAGCAATGACCAGGAACTGATGCAATCAGATCCGAAGTCCCTTCCGGGAAATCAAACTGGAAATTAACTAAAACAAATAGATATAATAAAAATATTACATGGGGAGCATGATGGCTCAATGGTAGAGCGGAGGACACCGAAGCAGCATGTAGGGGGTTTGAAACCTACCTCTGCGGGTTTGTGTCCTTGGGCAAGACATTTTACTCCCTGAAAGTACTGGTAACACCCAGAAAGTGGTGGTTCTGTCCCGACATGACTAAAAAATTGTTGACAGGTATGTTAAACCTCAACAAAAGCAAACAAATAAACAAACAAAGAAGACATACCATATATCAAAGGAGCAGCTCATTCGGAGCCTCCATGGTGTAGTGGTAAAGCTACTCGCCTTGTAAACCAGGGGTTATGGGTTTGATCCTGGACTTTTCCAGTCTTTTGGATGAGACTTTAAACTGAGGTTCAGTTTCTGTACGACCTAAGCTATTGGTGGGACGTAAAACCCTAACACAACAACAAATGAGCAGCTCTTTCCCAAATCATGGCAACTCACCTACCTTAACCTTCCTAGTCTTATGAGCCACATCAAGACAAAACCTGTCTTCGGCATTTCCGACCTGGTCCAACACAAACCAGACTGTACAGCCAGAGAAGATGGTTAAGAGGCTTGAAATTTTTTATTAAGCAAGTAGATGGGATTGCACTATGTAGCAAAAATAAAGGTGTTGATCAGCTTCGCAGTAACTGCACAGCTGACCTGTGTCTTTATTTTAGCATGTTGTTCTCATGAAGTGGCTCATATCATCTAGAGACATAGAAGGCAAAAAGAAGCAATAAAAAGAGGCAAATGAGAAGTATCATTTTGGAACAGTCAATAACACAAGGTTCAAAGGATTTAATAAGGGTGATCAAAAGGTTATGATTAGGGACCAATAGATTATACATCACAACCTCTTATTATAGCCACGCTTTGGAAAATTGGAGCTATACTGGATTTGCCCTGTCCTTCCATAATTCCGTTATTCTACAGTTCCGTAATTCTGTGGTTCTGCTACCATTTCTTTTCCGCTTAATATTTTGAGAAACAATGGACAGAACTTAACCAAATTTTGTATGCACATCAGTATTGCCTTTTTTTTTGCAAGTTTGAACCACTTACAGCCCTACATTGTTTTAACTCGCCAGGCATAGGCTGACAATGCGTCGAAAGTATGAGATTGATCCAGGGTCTGTCTTTTCATCCCATATTTGTCCTATGACTAATCTAGATGGCTCTCAGGTAAGTGATCGTTGCCCTTTGGGCTACTTGTGATAGAAAAAGTGATGCAGACGTTGTAAAGACGCCAAGTGCATCTAATTGCAGCAATGTTCAGACAGTTGTTTAAAATGAAATTCGTTTCAGAAGTTGGCAATATTGTCCTCTATAACTTGTATCATATCCCAGGTATCATATACATATTTTCACTGGATTACCATTTTATAAGTTATCGCAAAAATAGTTCTAATACATAGAATCTGTATGTTAGAACCTCTTTGCCAAGATGCAACCATTGTGACAGAGACGATTGCTTCTTGAAGTGCAGAAAAGCCAGACCATACCAATATATGCCTGTGGCGACAGCTAAACCACATTCATGTACTCCAAATGGGGGCGGATGAGTGTTTTGAAGAGAGGAAGAAACATATCTTTATCCATATATATGAATGTTCTTTTAATTAGCCCCAGCATTCTATTAGCTTTATTAGCACAGTTCAATATTTCTAAATGTAAAGGTAAAGGTTTCCCATAGCCCAATAGCCATAGGGGCAGCGGGGGTTAGAGACCCACTGTATCTTGGGCACAGTTGATGAAAGGCGGAGCCCATCTCTCGCCTCTCGCTGCCTTATCTGCCCATCTCTCTCCTTTCACTGCCTTATCCTTCCCTAATTCGAAAAAGGTACCCATTTACTGCTGGGTGGACAGAGAGAGTTTTCCTGTCTTCAGATCGTGACGCTGAGCCACGAACTCATGACCTTCCAGCAACTTTCTGCACAATAACCGAACCACTCTAACCACTCAGCCACCCTGCCTCTCTAGATCTAAAATTCCTGAAAATAACAAAATTTCAAGTTCACTTGAAAAGTTGAAGCATAAACTTTCAAATTCACTTAAAATTCACATATGCAAATAACTGTTTTTTCATGAAGTGGCTCATTTCAGAAAAGAAGCTATTAACAGCTATGGAAGGTCAAAGATAGCCTCCAAATTGTGCACTAGGTCAAAGAAAGCAACAACAAAATCATAATTCAATACAGCCATAAATCCATGCTCAGAAACACACATATTAAATGATGATTTTCTAGGTTCTCTGCAGTGGAATGTTTTGATAAGAACTTGTTAGGGGTAATAAAACTCCCTTTCGAAGTAAACATCCCTGAGAGATTAGGAATCATGCTGTTATCCCTCTGCAGAAAGTCCAGTGAGATGAAATTTGGCTGCTGGTGAAAGGCTATAGTACAAGATGACAGCTCTGTCTATTGTGCTCTTGATCGGATACTTTTTAAACTTGCATATATTAAATGAGGGCATACATAATGTTTTGGATGAGTTTAATTTTCAGTCTGATTGGACCACTGACTGTGGAGTTAGCTGCCCTTGAGCATCTTAAATATCCCTATAGGTTTACAATGTCTCTCAGGTGAGCAATTGTTGCCCTTTGGGCTACTTGTTTGTCACAAAGTATAAGGGCTAGAGTAATGAAACTTGGTGCATACTTACATCAGAACATGATCACCTGAATGTGTGCACCATGTATGACCCTGACCTACTGGTCATGGTCTACTGACTGAAAAAATTTAGGTTAATGGAGTTTAATCTATGATAACCATTTGCGTTTAGGTCTTTTTCTCACAAAGTATAAGGGCTAGAGTAATGAAACTTGGTACACACTTATATCAGCACATGATCACCTGAATATATGCACCATGCATGACAAGGCTTGACCTACTGGTCATGGTCTGCTGACTGAGAAAAAAATTAGGTTAATGTATGTTAAGCATTTGTGTTCAAGTCAGTTTCAAAGTAGTTAATATAAGGGTTAGAGTCATGATATTTGGTCATTACTTGCAACTGGATGAGGGCATGTGAGTGAAACCAACCATGCAGGACAGTGACCTACATTTTTACGCTTCACTGACTTTATGATATTTCTCAGTCCCTCTATGGGTTACAGTTATGATACTTTGCACACTCTTACACATGGACAAGATCATTTCAGCAGCATCCTCTTTGTATGGATTTGAGTATATTTTATGCTTCATTTGACTTTATGATATGCTTCACTGACTTTGTGATATTTCTCAGCTCCTGTATGGATTAGGGCCGTGATACTTGGCACACAACTACATATGGACAGGACCATTCGAACACCATCATCCATGTATGGATTCGACCTATGTTTTTGCCTCAATGACTTTATGATACACTTCACTGGCTTTGTGATATTTCTCAGTCCCTATATGAGTTAGAGCCATTATACTGGCAAACACTTGTACAGTAGAACTTCATTGGCTCGAACAGGCTTGGGACCATGAAAATAAGTTCAAGCCAGGGGTAGCTCCAGCCAACCAGGGTTAGTTTCCATAGGGACCAAGAAAAGAGTTCTAGCCAGGCAGAGTGAACGAGCCATCAGGGTTTGAGCCGTTGAAGTTCTACTGTATATGAACATGGACATTTTAGCATTGCCATCCATGTATGGATTTGACATGTGTTTTATGCTTCACTGACTCAGTCATATTTCTCAATCCCTATATGGATAGCAATCATTATACTTGCCACTCACATACATTTAGACAAAGAGCCTTTCAATACCACTAGCGCTCTGAGAGTCAAGCTCCTGTAAGGCGCGCTTTGTTGTCTTCTGACAACTCTTGTTTGCATTACTGGAAATAAAAAGGATTTTGCAAAAACATCCAAGAATTCAGACTTTTCATCTTCTGCTATGTATTGTTATAAGAACCATAAGGACAAATGATAATATTTAATGGAAGTTTTGTCGTTTTCAAGAAAATCAGCAAAACCCAGTTTGCAATTGGGAGCAAACAAACTATATTTTGATCAACACTCTTTGGTATGGCATGTTTACATGTACCCAATATTTAGAATCATTCTATATTATTATTAAGTTGGCTGAGTACACTTCCATGGTTTTCTGCTATTTAATAAGTCAAACAATCCCGTGACTTCCTGTTTGCTTTACTGGGTGACAGAATGCTTGTGAAAAGAGGTCTGCATTTAAAGGAAAGAATTTGCCTCTAGAGGAGCAAATTCTTTCCTTAAAGAGTTGACCCCAGGCATGACAGGAGGTAAAATTTAAAATGGCAGAGTTGCTTTCCCAGAAAGTGTAAATTCACCTTAAATTTGTTTCAGGATTTATCAGGGGTAGCAGTATTAGACGATGCGTCCACAGCTACATATTTTGCAATGTTACAGCACACAGGAGCACTGCTTTTTGGTGTGGGAGATATGGAGATACACAATATGATAACACCAGAATATGTAAGTTCAAATATGGTCATAACCATAATTGAGCCGAAACACAACAAAACCACCAAAGTTGCATGTGCACCCAGCAAAGACTTAGATCAGCCTTGACATCCACCCAGTCTAATCAGTATTTGCTGTGCACCTAATATATAGCTAAGGCTCTAAGCTGGCTTCATGCGAATAGTGTTTTTTTTTAGCAGACTTGGGAGATTCCCAGGCTGATCTGAGTCTTTGCTGGATGTACATGCCACTTTGTTGGTTTTATCATATCGCAGCTCATATTATCCCATAGCCAAAAGTGGAAGTGTATAATTTTGTCCAGGTCTGTCTGTGTTCATCCATCCATCTTCCTGGAGCCATAAATAAATTACCATTGAAAGGAATTCCATGAAACTTCCACCATTATTGTAGTCATAACTAAGTAAACAGAGAACCTAATTTTATGAAGTTTAAGTATAAACAAATCAGAGCCACTTCAGCAGGGGATAGTTATAAATTCAACATATGAGCCGCGACACGACAAAACCAACAATGTGGTTGTGCGCCCAGTGCAGACTCAGATCAGCCTGGGCATCCGCCCAGTCTGATCAGAGTCTTCGCTGTCCGCATAGAGGTAGCTTAGACCCTTAGCTACCCTGTAAGCGCTTAAGAAAGACTCTGATCAGACTGAGCGGATGCTCAGGCTGATCTGAGTCTGTGATGGGCGCACAACCACATTGTTGGTTTTCTCGTGTTGCGGCTCATATATGCTTATTAACCTCAAGATGAAAGGGCAAAATTTCAAGGGTAGCTAACCTAACATTTTCATTTTTGCCTCCCTTCTCAACAGATGTCAGCTCTTAAAGGAAAGAATTGGTTTCCTACAAGCAATTCTTACTTTTAATTTGGTCACCTACAGGCAAATTCTGCGCCCTATTTATGAAGTTCTTTGTAATCGTGGGACGTGAACAAGAAGTCAGAAAAATTGTTCCCCTTTTGGAAAAAAACATGAAGCTGTACAACTTTAATAGCCATACCTATGATGGACTGTTCCGTCTTGAAATAGACAAGATTTTATAGTACATTTATCCTGCCTGTGGATGTTCTGTAAAACTGAGAGTAAACATACAGGCCTTGATCAGACTGTGCTGGAGGAATAGTCTGATCCATGTTTATATTCTATGCTCAGGCATTCTTTTTTGACATAAAAAGTGTAATGGAATAATTGCTTGGAGCTTTTGCTTGGTGATGATGTTATTTTTATGTAATATGTACTCAGAACTCAAGGGTCTTTTATGATCATCAAATGGGCCACGACATGGCAAAACCAACAAAGTGACATGTGTGCCCAGCGAAGACTAAGATAGCCTCGGTATCCACCCAGTCTGAGTGGAGTCTGTTGTCGGCACTGAAGTAGCTTAGACCTTTAGCTACCCAAGAGCAAAGACTGATCAGGCTGGGCAGATCCCTAGGCTGTTCTGAGTCTTCACTGGGCATGCATACTACTTTGTTGGTTTGTCATGTATCTGCTCAAATGCCTTTCATTAGCAGAGAGTCGGAGAATTGGTTTAAATATTTATTTACAAACAAATAATACACTGCATACATGTACAAAGACAGTAGACATATGAACAACCAGAGAAAAGCATACAGGCATACTATATTCAAACAGTGATGACTAAATATGGATCTGAACGGAAGCCTTGGGCTTATATAGTTCATTTCGAATAAAGTCCAGAAATAAGACAAAACACAGATTTTAACATGTCAACTTTTGTCTTCTTCAGAAACTAGACCATATTTAAAAAACAAGTAACGTCAGATCTGTTAGAAAAAAACGTAACCCGATGTAGCTACGTAGAGGAGCAAATATCATGCGCAATATCACTATACCTTAAAATGCAAACCAGAGTGTCTGTGCAGCAAAAAGGATCTATATTAAATGAACCGGCGCATACAAAAACCAACAAAAAGATTACCACGCCCAGCAAAAACAAAGATCAGCCCGGGCATCTGCACAGTCTGATCAGAGTCCTCCCTGTACGCTGGAAGAAATCTCATTTCTACATATTAAGCGCACTGCAAAGATCCCGATCTGACTGAACTGATGCCCAGGCCGATCTGAGTCCTCGCTTTGCACAAAGACCTCCCATTGGTATCAAAGCATGCAGGCTCAAATGATACAAAATTCCTTTACTAATTGAAAGAGCCGGGTTGCTCAGCGCAGTTGGTAGCGCATCTGACTCAAGAGCCAGATGTCCAGGGTTCGATACCCGGTCCAGCCTCATACTTTCGTTTCTCCTTCTACTGATTCATGAAGCTACTGGCAAAAGTATATGACTTAGTACTGGTAAACCGCATAGGAGGTTTAAGCCTGCCCAGGAATTGTATGGCTAGGTTAACTGACCATCCCGACATGACCATAGCTGTTTACCGTGGACGTAAAGCAATATAGCAAAAACAATAACTACATAATAATGGAAAGATATTGTTAGCGAGGAAATTAGCATTTTGCATTATATACATTTCTACATTACTCAGGTGTAACATTTCTCACTGTATGATCAACATTGATTTAAAGCTGATCCAGTGTTATGAGGTTGAATCTATGTTGATGAATCAACATTGATTCAGCATCAACCCAAAGTTGCATGCCTGCTGGGTTAACACAAAAGAGCAAGGGCAAGGCTTAACCTGCTAAATGACTAATCAGTAAAACGGATCATGATTAGTCTGCATGACCAGCTAGACAGGCTGTAACCCCCACCTTACATCACTTGGAAACCCACAAATAGATAATCATTCTGCTGGATATTGAATGTGTCATCTATATGCATCTCAGTTGTCAGCTCATCTGAGCCGTAGGCTCACAAGGTGAGCTTATAGTATAGGAAGGCTCTGTCGTCCGTCTTCCGTCATCCGTTCACATTTTCAAACAAGAATATCTCCATAACCACCTGGCCAATCTTGATCAAATTTTATGTGTAGCATTGTTGGGGTGGCGGATTGACTGCATTAGGTTTAAGGGCAGATTGGATTGGAACTCTGGTTGCCATGGCAACATATAGCTCCCATAGACTTATAATGGGAAAAACTTCAAAAATCTTCTTCTCTGAAACCATGAGGCCCAGAGCTTACATATTTAGTATGTACCAATATCTAGTGGTCCCCTACATAAATCCTGCCAACAATGCCCCAAGGGCCCAAATTGGCCGCACCCCGGGGTCATTAGCTCCCATAGACTTACAATGGGAAAAACTTCAAAAAACTTCTCTGAAACCATGAGGCCGATAGCTTATATATATAGCATGTATCAATGTCTAGTGCTCCCCTACTAAAATCCTGCCACCTATGCCCCTGTGGCTGAAATTGGCCACGTGCCAGGGGGGTCATTTGTTTATATATAGCTATATAGCCTGTGAACCTTCAAAAATCTTCTTCTCTAGAACCATGAGGCCCAGAGCTTACATATATAGTATGTAGCAATGTTTAGTGGTCCCTTACATAAATCCTGCCAACCAAGCCCCTGGGATCCAAACTGGCCACGCTCCAGCGGTCATTAGCTCCCATAGACTTACAATGGCAAAAATCTTAACAAATCTTCTTCTCTGAAACCATGAGGCCCGGAGCATATATATGTAGCATGTAGCAATGTCTAGTGGTTCCCTACATAAATCCTGCAAACCATGCCCCTTGGGTCCAAATTGGCCACACCCAGGGGGGGTGGGGGATAAGCTTCCATAGACTTACATTGGGTATTTTAAAAGAATTTCCTTCTCTGAAACAATGAGGCCCAGAGCTTATATATATATAGCAAGTAGCAATGTCTAGTGGACCCCTACATAAATCCTGCCAACCATGCCCTTGGGGTCCAAATTGGCCACGCGCCGGGGGTCATTAGCTCCCATAGACTTCCATTGGGAAAATCTTAAACAATCTTCTTCTCTGAAACAATGAGGCCCAGAGCTTATATATGTAGCAGTGTCTAGTGGTTCCCCACATAAATCCTGCCAACCATGCCCCTTGTGTCCAAATTGGCCAAGCGCTGGGGGGGGGGGCATTAACTCCCTTAGACTTCCATTTGGAAAATCTTAAAAAATCTTCTTCTCTTAAACTGTGAAGCCCAGAGCTAACTTCTATAGTATGTAGCAACGTTTACTGGTCTCCAACTTAAACCCTGCCAACCATGCCCTTGGGGTCCGAATTGGCCATGCCGTAGACTTATAATGGGGAAAGACTTAAAAAATCTTCTTCTCTGAAACCATGAGGCCCAGAGCTTACATATTTAGTATGTGGCAATGTCTAGTGATCGCCTGCATAAATTCTGCCAATCAAGCACCAGTCCTGAGTTCCAAACTGGCCACACCCCCAGGGGGTTGTTTGTTTATAGCTAAAGAACCTTCAAAAGTCTTCTTCTATGAAACCATAAAGCCAAGAGCTTATGTATTTAGTATGCAGCAATGTATAGTGGTCCTCTACACAAAGCCTGCCAATCAAACCCCTGGGTCCAAATTTGCTACACCCCATGGGGTCATCGAATCCTATAGAATTGCAGCCTTTTTTTATCAGCTTACCTGAGCTGGAGGCTTACATTTTAGAACTCAGGTGAGTGGTCGTTGCCCTTGGGCTACTTGATTTTTATTTCCTTAATACTGAACAAATTTCATGTGGTAAAGTGTCATTTGCAGCCAATGACTATTAAGTGAATTTATGATATGTGCTGCAGTTTTCAACTTTGCCTAAAGCAAAGACTGGCTTTGCTCAAGGTTGTGTGGCAAAATACAGCATGCATGTAAACAGCTCTTAACCCTTTTTTGACCAGTGGACTTGTCCATTCTTATCATTCAGATAATCCCATTACTAGTTTTAGGGGTTTCTGGTGAATATTTTCACTTTTATTGTACTTTGCATAGAAATTCCTGTAAGCAAACAATGTAGACCCTGATCAGACGCCGCGTTTTGCGGCGTCTGAACTGGGTCTGCACTGTTTGCATAATGTCCCCAAAATGGGTACTCGGTCTAAAAAGGGTTAAATAATGGCTTGCTGCAAGAGTGATGAGGCATCTGCACTTTACCCCATAAAAACTCATTGAGTATTAAAGAAATAATGATCAATTTTCTTACCCATTTTGTCCATATATAGGTACAAAAATATCACATGATTGTTGTTATTTGTATTACAGATATCAAGTTTTGAGAAGGAGATCTTATCTGCCAGCCTAGTGTGTATGGATGGTAACATCAGTATAGAGGCTATAGAATATATCTGTGAGCTATGTCAGACTCATCATATTCCTGGTAAATAGCTAATCAAAACTTAAGATGTGAGCCTTGACACGACAAAACCAACAAAGTGGCAATAGCTCCCAGCAAAGACTCAGATCAGCCTTGGCATCTGCCAAGTCTGATCAGAGTCTTCGCTGTCCACATGGAGCTAGCTTAGACATTTAGCTACCCTTTGAAGATGGGCTTTGTCATACAGGACAGCATACAGGAAGGCACAAAAGTTGCACTCATTTTTTAAAACACAGAAGAAAAAAAACAAGTAGGTACACTCAGTGCTGTAATTATTCTAAAATTTTATAGTAAGTTGATTTGAATTATACAGTCGTCAGTGATTGTGAAAAATTGTTGCAGAATGGCACTCTGCAGGCCCTGAGCAGAATGCTTACATATATGAGCAGTCTGGTCTTTGTCTATACTGTTCACTTATATATAATAGATACTTTTGTCCAAGTATTCAGGGTCATAAAGGTATGCATGATTTTTTAGGTGGTAGGGATGTGTGGAGGGGGGGCCAAATGTTTGATCTCCTTGCCCCGTTCACCCCTCTATCCTTCACCAATATCTAATATTTGTACAGGACTTCTTTTCTTGCAGTTTGGTTTGAGCCGACAGATCTAAATAAAGCTTCCAAGCCATTCCAGACCTCATCAGTGTCCCAGCCAGTCACCTATACATCACCTAATCTCAATGAACTCAGGGCCATAGCATCCTACCTCAGTGGTGGTGCTCAGATAAATTCAGGTAGTTGTTCCAACCAGTCTCCTATCATTTGAGCCGCTACACGAGAAAACCAACAATGTGGTTATGCGCCCAGCGCACTCAGATCAGCCTGGGGATCCACCCAGTCTGATCAGACTCTTTGCTAAGTGCTTAAAGGGTAGCTAAGGGTCTAAGCTACCCTCATGCGGACAGTGAAGACTGATCAGACTGGACGGATGTCCAGGCTGATCAGAGTCTGCGCTGGGCGCACAACCACATTGTTGGTTTTCTCGTGTCGTGGCTCATTTAATCTCAGTGAACTCTGGACCATACTTTCCAGAGACTATATATCAGTGCATACCCTTATTGAATACTCAGGAACATTTTGTCGTCCTAAAATGATAGACTTCTAGGTGACAATAAAAAGATGTTTCTGCAAGCATGTTATGAATTTATGAATGGTGGAGTAAATAACTTAACAATGGCATACACCTCTAGTCCATGCATGTGAGTTCTTTTCAGCCAATAACTGTCCGAAGTCGATTAAAGAAAGGGCTTAAAATTATTCATGATATAACTTTACCCTGATTAACTGTGTTTGCTGGGCATATCAAGTCTTCATTTTTGGCGTGGAAATGTGGTCCACGTTTCCGGCGTTTTTATAGATTTTCTTAAATTTTCCTCCTTCCAGTGACCATCACAAATCATAAACTTGGCAGATAAAAGTACTTTTACGAATGATGATTATCGTGCTTAGATATAATTTTTCGTGAGAAATTTTTAATTTAATAGAAACACTGAGGGTGTACAGCTCTAACTGTTCATAACATGTTTTCTGTTAGGTAATGCTGATGATCTCGAGAAGGATCGTGTCCTGGATGAGTCTATACAGCTCTTAAACATTGTTGGTGAGCATACACCAGTTGTCATAGTAACACTGGGTAAACATGGAGTTATCCTGTGTCGGCATGGCGATAGAATCAACAAACTTCCTATCAGAGGACAGACTGTACAGGTAAGAAAATTAAGGGTATAATTTTGACATATTGCTGTATGTAACAGTCCAGTGAAACTGCTATTTCATCAAAGAAAATTTTCCAGTCTCTCACATAGTAAGATGGCTAACAACTAGGTTGTGTCCTATATACCCTAATGTGCTTAAGTATTGGGACACCTAAAAATCATTAATTTTCCATTTGTCCCAAATGGAAAATTAATTGTTTTAAGGTGTCCCAATATTTAAGCACTTAGGGTAGTAGGGAATAAAGGTTTAAAAGGCAAAATTTGGCCAATAAATAACAAATTTTGAAAATCTAGAGCCAATCTTGATGGAAATTGGCCACTTTTTTCCTTTAACATAGTCATCCCATTTTCATGTCATTAATAATTATCAAGTGCACATTATTTCAAAAGAAAACATTACCTTGTCACAGATGACATCACAATGCTACATGCCAGTAACCAAGTATAATTAAGATGGACATCTGATTTTCATGACATGAGGTTGGCGAATGTATAACATAATATACTGAGACGTGATATGAAAAATAAGCATATTCCAAAATGAAACAGTTTTCTATAATTGACAGCTGGATGGATGGGTGACTTGCAGTTTTCCTGCCTTTCAGCAGAATATAAGTCATATCGAGCCATGGAAAGGTGATAATGACAAGCTGTGTGCAACAGACCCTTGTTGAAGGTTGAAAAGATTTCTGCCATAAGCTGGAGTCCCACGTGGACCATTAACTCAGCAGGCCTGCACTTAACCCACTGAGCTATCAGGGCTCCTAAATGCATAGAACCAGAGTTACATATAAGAAGATTTCAAGTACTGCTACAGAAATGCAGTCTCATGTAGAACTTATGAGCCACGACAGGACAAAACAAACAAAGTGGCATGTCTGCCCAGCTAAGTCTCAGATCAGCCTTGGCATCAGCTCAGTCTGATCAGGGTTTTTATATGCACTTCAGGGGTAGCAAAAGATCTAAGCTACCTCCATGTGGACAGCAAAGACTCTGGTCAGACTGGGCAAATGCCCAGGCTGATCTGAGACTTTGCTGGATGCTCATTCCACTTCATTGGTTTTGTCATATCAAGGGTCATATCTCATTGAAGGGGAACAGGTGCACTGCCATGTTTTTTTGCCATATTTTCAGTGGGAAACACTTTTGTATTATACCCTGTTTGCTTACCTGAACAATATAGCTGGTAAATGGGGTCTTCTTTAAAAGGAAAGAATTTGCTACAATTGGAGCTAATTCTTTGCCCTAGGAGTGGACCCCCAATGAGAATTGAGACAAAAATGAATATGGCAGTTACTTCCCCTGAAAAGTACAATTTTTTTTTTAGCTCTGTAGTGTAGCAGTTCTTATAAGATGCCACAACATTGGAAAAATGAGGAAGTTTTTTTCAAAACCAAATTAAAAAAATGTATCCTTTCTCTGTAGCATTGTGATACCAACAGGAATCACAAATTAAATTATTGTATCGATTTTGCAATAAAATGGGGTTTCCCGCTCAAAAAAATGACCCAGAATGTCTCTTTCAGCTGTATGAAATCCTGCAATAAGATGGGTGTTTTTTTTCCAAAACAGTCCCGAAATATATAAATTATCTTATCTATAAGATGGATCTAGATGCTTTGGATTGTTTTGGAAGAGGAAAAAAATAAATAATCCGAAAAATCTACATCCATCTTATAAGATGGGTCTAGTTTTTATACCCCGCCACACGTTAGTGGCAGGGTATTATGTTTTCACGTTGGCCGTTCGTGTGTCCGTCCGTCCGTAGTATGTACGTTCGTCCATCCGCACTTCGTTTCCGTTCGATAACTTAAGTATTTTTCAACGGATTTCCTTCGAATTTTGCATATGCGTTTGTATCAAGAATGTCTCGCTTGGGATTGTTAATGGGCAAATTTCGATAATTTCTGACAGAGTTATGGCACTTGTCAATGTGCCAAAAATGGTTTCTGGCCTCTAGCTCCTTTACTACATGGAATATCATGATGAAACTTCACGAACATGATAGAAGTAACAAAAGCTTTATATGAGCACAGAAATTTTATCATCGCGGATTATCTGCCCCTGCCCTGGGGCTATATACATGTATAAAATCATGAAAAATTTCATATAAAATCAGAATTTAAAGCAATTTTTCTGAAACTTACAGCAAGCGATCACAGTGATGAAAGCTTCCAGTGATGCTCAAATTTACCCCATGTGAGTTATCTTGTCCCTGCCCTGCCCTCCCCCCAGGCTATATACATGCATGAAATGATGATATCTATATAAATTCATGTGAAACAGATTTTCAGAAATATACATCTGATGAAAGAAGCAATAAAAGCTTCTTCTGGTGATTTGACCCTTTAGGGGTTATCTGCCCCTACCCTGTGGCCACATGCTTAAAATCACTGAAATTGTATTTGACTAGAGTGGTCAGTGATTTATTGGAGGCTTATTGTAAGTGATCAGAGTAATGAAGTGTCCTGTCATGACAAAGACTTTTATCCATGTTCAGTGGGGTTAGGTTGCCCCTGCCCTGGGGTTATACAGAGAAAAAAATAATTCTGGAAAAATCGATGTGTAATAAAGGTTTGCAGTGGCGGGGTATCACACAGTCGTTTGCGATGCTTTTATTAGCTCACCTGAGCCGAAGGCTCACAGGTGAGCTTATAGTATAGGCAGGCATCCGTCGTCCGTCGTCCGTCGTCCGTCCGTCGTCCGTCCGTCCGTCGTCCGTCCGTCAATATTTTCAAACGACATCTCCTCTGAAACTACAAGGCCCATTGTTGCCAAATTTCATATATAGCATCTATAGGCAGGGGGAACCAATAATACTGTTTTTTATCCAAATCGCTTCAGAACTTTGGTTGCTATGGCAACTTAAAGTTTCCATTGACTTGTATGGGAAAAATTGAAAATTTGCATTTATTGCAATGTCACCTCAGATATTTTGACAAAACTTTTACAGAAATGTTCCTTGAGTATTCCTCTATCAACCACATGAACTTTATGTAAATTGCAAAATTTGGCTGGTTGCCATGGCAACCGAATGGTTAAAAAATAGAAAAAATATTAAAAAATCATCTCCTCAGAAACTATGCAACCAATAAAGCTCAAACTTCACAGAAAGGATCTTAGTACTAGCTTCTATAAAAGTACTGTTTTTCTTGGCAATTGCTTTAGCAGTTTGGTTGCTATGGGAACTGAAAGTTGCCAATGACTTATAATGGCAGAATGGAAAATTTGCATTTATTGCAATGTCACTGCAGATATTTTGACAAAACTTTTACAGAAATGTTCCTTGAGTATTCCTCTATCAACCACATGAACTTTATGTAAATTGCACAATTTGGCTGGTTGCCATGGCAACCGAATGGTTAAAAAATAGAAAAAATATTAAAAAATCATCTCCTCAGAAATTATGCAACCAATAAAGCTCAAACTTCACAGAAAGGATCTTAGTACTAGCTTCTATAAAAGTACTGTTTTTCTTGGCAATGGCTCTAGCAGTTTGGTTGCTATGGGAACTGAAAGTTGCCATTGACTGTGGATATTTTGACAAAACTTTCATAGAAATGTACCTTGAGTAGTCTTTAACCAGCCATGTTAATTTTATGCAAATTGTGCAATTTGGCTGGTTGCCATTGCAACCGAATGGTTAAAAATAGAAAACTATTAAAAAATCATCTTCGCAGAAACTGTGGGGCCCAATAAAGCTCAAACTTTACAGAAAGAACCTTAGTACTAGCTTCTATAGAATTATTGTTTTTCATGGCAATTGCTCCAGCAGTTTGGTTGCTATGGCAACAAAGAGTTTCCATTGACTTATAATGAGGAAAATGGAAATTGGCAATTTTTGCTGTCTAACATTTAAAATTTTTTCTACAGAAGTGTTTCTTGAGTAGTTCTCTACGATTCATATGAGTTTTCTCCCAATCGCTGAATTTGATTGGTTGCCATGGCAAAATATAGTGTAAATTTCGAAAAAAAAAAAAAAAATCTTCTGCTCAGAAGCCATATAGGGGATGAAGCTGATATTGTGCAAACATGTTGATGACAGTAGTTTCTGCATAAATTTTATTCTTTTTCTTCCAATCCCATAAGAACTTTGGTTGCTATGGCGACTTATAGTTTCCATTGACTCATAATGGGAAAAGTGAAGCCATGAGGGGGATGAAGCTGATACTTAGCATACATATTAATAATTTTAACCTCTACCTAAAGTATGTTTTATATTATCATTGCCCATGTGAATTTGTTGCTATGGCAACTTAAAGTTTCCATAGACTTATAATGAGGAAAGTGGACATTTGCTATTTATTTCTGTGTTACTGCAGATATTTTGACAAAAATTCACAGAAATGTTCCTGGAGTAGTCCTCTACCAGCCATATGAATTTTTCCCAATTACCCGATTTTGATTGGTTGCCATTAGGGGTGCGCGATATTACCGGTATACCGGTAAATCGCGATTCAAAATTCCAACGATACGAATCACGATACGTTTTGGCCATACCGGTACGCTCGGTAAATTTCGGGTGTTTCCGGACATTCTCGTGAAAACGTTTTATATGCTTTTAATTAACAGTTTCCTTTTCATTTTGTTAGTATTTTGCCCCAAATATTCTTTTTTTTATAAAACGGATCTAGGTAGTAAAGTCAATTAAAGGCAATAGTTTTTAAAAACAGGTTTTGGTTGTTTACTTTTGCCAGAGGCTCGCTTCCTCTTTTGTCTTTTGTCTCCGTAATTATCACCCACAAAGAAGATGTAAACAAAAATTACCGTGATTGTAGATAATAGTGTCCAGTTTAATCCTTTTGTCAGTATCCAATTGATCCTATCACTCCAACGGTATGATCATTTTGACACATATTCCCATTCATAACTTACGTAAATATTCGAACATCTTTTGGAATATTTTTTTTGTCTGTATATCACATTTTCACTTACGGGAAGTTTCATTATTTTGTTGACATACTAGACTGCAGATCCTGATCACACTGCACCAATGCGCTGTCTGATCTGGGTCTACAACATTTGCCCAGCAATTACTGTCCGATTATTTAGTGTATTTCCTTTTCATGTCACCGATAAAATAATTCACCTAGACTTCAGGCACGTGTCAATTTCTTTTGATCTTTGATGACAACTGGTGGCGAAAATCTGCATGCTTTTTTCATTCTCGCCTTGGGGCAAAACTGGGTCAGGGCAGAATAACAAATAAAGAAGTCATGCACCAGATGCATGGTCACCAGGGTCACGTCAGTAAGTAAGTCAATTAGTTAAATAAAATGAGATCGCAGACCAGTAACAGTTGCATTTTAATAAAGTACATGAGCTGGTTATAATTTGTTTTGGTGTTAAAATAAACAGGTAAAGAATGGGATGTTCATTTTTATTACAATCATTTAATAAAAGACAGAAGCAAACAACACAGTAAAAGCATGTAACATGGAAGTACATACTTAAAAAGAAGTCATGATATATCGTGATACATATCCCGATACGGACCAGTGTATCGTGATATATCGCGATACGGTTTTCAGTGGCGATACCCATCCCTAGTTGCCATTGCAGCTGAAAGGCCAAATTTTCACTTTTTTTTTTGCCAAAGATCTTCTGAGAAGCCATTAATGGGGGATAAAGCTTTTTTTTTTTCATAAATGTTTGTGATATTATCCTCTACATAAATGGTGTTTTTTATCGTTGTTGTGCATGGTGTTTTGTTGCTGTAACCTCAGTGCCTCAGTGCTCAGGTGAGCGATATAGGGCCATTGGCCCTCTGGTTTGGGAATGTTTTGGAAGAGGAAAACCTCTGTCTGATAACCGAAGAAATACAGTATAATTTTTGTACATTTCTAGCCTGCCTTTGAGGACTGGAGAAGGTAAAGAAAGTAGTTCTAATGTGCAGTTGTCCTTTCTGGGGTTCAAATTGTCTGGTACTAATTTTATGCTCCAACTTAATTAAAAGTGTTCTTTTTAACAGTTACTAGTTCTTAATATAGTCATTGGAATTTAGCCATCTTCCAAGGAACTTATAAAAGGGGTCTAAAACATTCATAATCCAGTGGTGCAGTTATTAGAACGGGTAACAGGGATTGTATAAATGAGAAGCTAACATATTCATAGCCCAGTGCTGCAGATAAGAAGGGGTAACAGGGATAATTAAGGGATTATTTCATGAATTCCTTTACTTCCTGTGACCTTGTCAAATCAGAAATTTGGCAGATAAAAGTATCAATATTGATAATTAACACATATCTGATATAAGGTTGTGTGAGAATACAAAAATATGTGGGCATATATCTTTAATAGTGACCCTTAATGTGTCAATAAATTAACAACTGCATAATTCCAAAAAGTGTTTCATCCAACCTGTATCAGTTTAAAAATTAAAAAACTAGATTGCAAACAGTGTAGATTTAGATGAAGTGGCTCATGATGAACTACCTCATTTAGATCTACACTGCTTGCAAAGTCAGCAATTTTTGTCTTTAGCGCTATTTAAAGAGTTATGGTATTCCAACAATTTGAGTGATAATAGTAGAATACTTGTATCTTAAATTATCAACCTTGTTTCTTGATTGTAGTTAACCCTTTTGTATACTTGAACCATTTGAGTTGCTGTGTTTTGTGTATCAGCCTTAATTCAACAACCTACCTGCTATGAGAGAGAATGAATTTGCTGTCTGAGAACAAATTCTTCACTTAAACTCTTAAAATTTATGCTTGCAAAATTGCTGAAAAAAAACATTTTGTTCAAGCTATATCATGGTGAGAATTCAAAGAATAGAGGGCAAACAGCATAGATCCAGATGAGGCAGCTCATAATGAGCTGCCTCAACTGGATCAATGCTATTTGCAAATTAAGTTGTTTTAATCTCTCGTGCTTTAAATGTCATGTGTATCCCAGTGGAGAAGATAATCATTTATCAGAGAAGCAAGTGCCATTAAGTTAAATTTATCATGGACCCACTGGAAAATGCAGCCTGATAACAGGGGTGTGATTACATCAAGAGAGGTCATGTCACTTTAGAATTGCACTTGTGTGAATGGTATCAGGCAGTGCCTTTAACCCATTGCATTCTGGGTATTTTTTATGGTCTGCTGAAATTGTCGTCTGCTTCAAAAATCAAGAATATTTTGACAATATTGGTCTAACTAACTCTTCTAGAAATGATGTCTAGACAGCAAACAGTTTGGATCTCAGAAGCGTGGGGCCTGATCTGGATCCAAACTGTTTGCTCAGATACCCCTAAAGGGATATCCCGAATGGAATGGGTTAAAAGTGATCTCTGAAGGCAATTGGCTGCATACTGACATTGAGCATGATAACAACTTCCAGTTGGTTAAATGACAGCACATTAGTTGTAAATACTATTTATTAGCAATTAACTTATACACCATTTGTTTCAAGTTAACTATATAAGGCAGCAAGAGGAGAGGGATTGGCTCTGCCTTTCATATGCTATGCCCAAGATAAGATACAGTGGGCATTTATTGGGAATTAGCTATGTCGTGTACTAGGAATTTACTGTACACTCCATTAGTTGGGAATTAACCTTTCATACCATTTATTGTGCAGTTACATGTAACTATATGCCATGTACTGGGAATTAAATGTACTAGCCATTTATTGGGAATTCATTGCATCTGTTTTACACCTTTAATTGGTAAATAGCTATACGTCATGTAGTGGGAATTAACTGTACATACTGTTGAACTAACTGTACTCTGCATTTGGTGGAAATTATAACTCCTGGGAATTAAATGAACACCATTTATTGGGAATTAAATGGACATGTTTTACTGGGAATTAATTGTATGCCTTTTAATGGGAGATATGTGCAAATGACCTATGAGAACCTTTGACAGCTGCCATAGTTATTATCTGCTTGCAGATGAAGGGTCCATTAGTGATGGAATATTATCCTGCTTCCATGTCAGGACAAGCACCTGCCTCAGTAGTTAATGTTTCTGGAGCTGGAGATTGGTAAGTTTTATCCACATTACGAAGGTTGGTAAGTGTTATCCACATTACAAAGGTGTATGGGTACACCTCAATGTTTTTTGGCCATTTTTATACGCCCGTTTTGAAAAAACGGACGTATTATGTTGTGGCGCTGTCCATCCGTCCGTCTGTCCTTCCATCCGTCCGTCCGTAAACATTCTTGTACACACATAACTCTGTAACCATTTGGGATATCTTCATGAAATTTGGTAGGCATATGTATTAGGTTGGGGAACGTGTCACATACAAAAATGGTTGCTCCTCCTTTCTTAGTTTCGAAGTTATGCCCCTTTGATTAATTTTTTCCCTGTAAGTCTTGTACGTGCCATAACTAGATAACCGTTTAGGATATCTTTATAAAACTTCATAGCAATGTGTATGAAGTCCTAACGATGTGTGGCGTACAAAATGGCTGCTCTCCCTTTCTTCGTTTTAGAGTTACATTCATTTCATTAGTACTTTTAGGCTATTTTTGTGTATACTTATCTTGTGCATGCCATAACTTGATTACCGTTTGGAATATCATGATGAAACTTTATAGCAATGTGCATGATCACAAGACAATGTGTCATATATAAGAATGGTTGCTCCCCCTTTCTTAATTTTGGAGTAACCTCCATTTGATTAGTATTTTTAGGTGTTTCTCATTCACTCCATATCTCCTGAACCTTTTGAAATATTAGAATGAAGCTTTGTATGAATGTGTATAATAATAGGGTAATGTATCCTGACCAATAACCACAACTCTGGCTTACTGAATTATCTGCCCTTGTATAAATTTCCTGTTTACTCTAACTCCTATTTTGATACAACTTAATGGTGATATGATGTATATTATAAATCATGCCAAGGGAATGTAATAGGACCAAAAATGGTATATCTATCTCCCTTGTATGACTTAGGCAAGAAACTTACCTTGGAAGCTGATTTTTGGTATACTCATAGTATTTCATGTGTTAAATATTTAAATAATGTTGCAGTTATTAATTATAGAGTTGTTGCCCCTGTTTGTCTGCCTGTCTATCCTTTTGTAAGCAATCTTGTTCATTCTGTAACTGCTTTATGACATTTAAACGGGCATATTATGCACCGCTTGCGAAGCCCTTGTTATAAAGGGGAACAACTTTTGTGACTTCCTGTCTGTTTCACAGGATGAAGAAGCCTTTCCAAAATGGGATCAGCTCTTTAAGGAAAGAATTAGCTTCTGTAGGAGCAAATTCTTTCCTTCAAGAGATGATCCCCATAAAAAGGAGGCAAAAATGAAAATGACAAGAGTTGCTTCCTTCGAAAGTGTACCCAAATTGTTATTTTAATATTTTCAAACTTCCATATTTCTCTGAATTGAAATGAGATCTTTATGAAATTTTTGGCAATTTTTATATTTTACTGAGTTCTAACCTTTCAGCCCAACTTGTATTCCAGGGTGTGTTTCAAATCCTTTTAAATGCAACCACTGGTTCCCATTTGTAAAAATGGTAGAAAGTCACATGATCACAAAGAAAGTCTTTGTCATGCCTGTGACTAGTAATAGCAATTTTCCGATGTATTCGGCATTGTAAACTTACTGTCAAGTTTTCATATTAAGTTTTGTTTTGTGACAAGGTGCAGGCAGGCGAGACACTTCATGCCAGAGAATTCTTGTTTGAAAACAAATAATTATTCCTTGATCATTTTAGGATTGTGTTTTCTCAATTTTCTAGTATGACAGCAGCAATCATCTCGGGGATCCTTCAAGATCGCGACCCTGCCATGTGTATGAGAATGGGTCTGATGTCAGCGTCAGTCTCCTTACAGTCATGTCACACAGTGCCTCCAGACTTCCAGGCCAGTCTACTCTCACCAGATGTGATCAGGGAGAAAATGGACATCAAGCCACAGCTATTGCTCCACAAATGAGCCATGACATAAGAAAACCAACAGTGTGGTTGTGCAACCAGGGCAGACTCAGATCAGCCTGGGCATTCCCCCTGTCTGATTAGTCTCTTTGCTAAGAGCTTAGTGGGTAGCTAAGGGTCTAAGCTACCTCCAAGTGGACAGGGCAGACTCTGATCAGACTGGGTGGATGCCCAGGCTGATCTGAGTCTGCACTGGGCGCACAGCCACTTAGTTGGTTTTCTCGTGTTGGGGCTTAAATAACATGATGTTAAAGTGGATGGCTACACTTTCATGGGAAGCAGCTCTACCATTTTCTGTTTTGACTCCCTTCTTAATAAGGGTCAACTCATAAAGGAAAGAATCTGCTCCCATGTGTGACACTATTAAAGGAAATAATTTGCTCCCATGGGAGCAAATTCTTTCCTTTAAGAGTTGACCCCTATTCAGAAGGGAGTCAAAACAGAAAATGGTAGAGTTGCTTAACTCTTAAAGGAAAGAGGTTCAATTCTTAAAGGAAAGAATTTGCTCCCATATGTTTGACACTCTTAAAGGAAAGAATTTGCTCCCATATCTTTGACACTCTTAAAGGAAAGAATTTGCTCCCATATCTTTGACACTCTTAAAGGAAAGAATTTGCTCCCATGGGAGCATATTCTTTTCCTTAAGAGTTGACACCCTTGTGAAAGACAGTCATTGAGAATTTGCAAGATGTAGAGCTAGTAGATGACAATCATTTTGGACAGTCCTATTTACAGAGGACCTCAGTGAAGATTGGAGTTATCCAACTGAGCTTTCTCTTGAATTGAATATTTGCATTGCTGGCTGTCAATGATACTGTGCCTTGGAGTACAGCAACATCAGCATTTTTACAGTATTAATCATAGCTGACATTGAATATTTGCAATCCTGGCAGTGAGTGATACTATGTATGAGGCTAAGGTGCATGGGTACACCTCCATGTATTTTTGGCAATTTTTAAAAAGGGAAATGACTTTTGTGACTTCCATTTGGGTCCCCTGGATTATTTAAGTCCTCCAGCCAAATGTAGATCCGATTTTTAAAGGGTCAATTTAACCCTTTCAAAATGGGATCTACATTTGACTGGAGAAAAAATTCTTTCTAAGAGTTGAACCCTGTAGAAAAGGGAGGCAAAAAACTAACTGGCAGAATTGCTTTCCCTGAAAGTGTACCCATTTCCCATAAAGCTAAACATACTGTTTCCTCTGTCATTGCATGTCTTTGCACAATCAGTATTTTAAGCAAATCATGACAATATCATCTGGCTTATGACTGGCAGATTGTGAGGCGTTGGTATCACTTCTCCAGTGTCATCAATGGCAGCGGCAGTGTTAGATTTTGTTGAATTTTCTGGCCTAGCTTTTAAAATTACATGTAGTATTAGAGCCTTATTATGACAGTGGGCAGACAGGCAAGACATAGTACAGTCAAACCTGTCTTGACAGGGGTCACTGTATGAAGGGGTTACCTGTCTTTAGCAGCCACTTTTTTGGGGTCCCTTAAACCAAAATACAGGGGAAATGAACCTGTTTTAAGGGTCACCTGTCTTAAGCAGCCAATTTTTGTGGGTCCCTTGGGATGACCCTTAAGACAGGTTTGACTGTATTCTGAGGAATTCTTGTGGCCATTTTTAGAGCTTTTGATAGCTATAATTTTGTGAGTGAAACTTTTGCCTGCTTTTCTGGGGAAAGATAAACATGTGTATGAGTGATGTTACATGAAAAGGGACCATAAGCCTCGTGTGAACAGGAAAGTCTGAGATCAGCATGCACATACCCACTTATTCTGATCAGTCTTCCCTGTTCCCACATGCATTCTATGAATCATTTGGAATCTAAAACATCAGAAGACTGATCAGTCTGTGTAGACTATGTGTACGGCTTTGTTATCCAACACCCTTCATACATAAAATTTGTTCTCCAAAATGTTTCATTATCTTGGGTTGTGGTATGTAGAGGTGTCTTTGAATTTGTAACTTGATTTTAATTAGACATGAAAAGGGGAGAGTGATATTTGTAAATTGATTTTGATCTGAATCAAATGAAAGGGGGGTTAGCGAGATTTATAAATTGACTTTGGTTAAAAATAAAAAGGGGTAGTGAGATCTGTAAATTGATTTTAGTTAGAAATGAAAAGGGGGAAAAGAGATTTGTAAATTGACTTTGGTTAGATATACAAAGAGGAGGGGGAGATTTGTATATTGACTTTGGTTAGATATGAAATGATGAGAGTGATATTTGTAAATTGATTTTGGTTAGATATGACAAAGGAAAGTGATATTTGTAAATTAAAGAGAGATTTGTAAAGTGATTTTGGTTCAAAGTGTTAGGGGGGAGAGTGCAATTTGTAAATTGACTTTGGTTAAAAATAAAAAGGGGTAATGAGATTTGTAAATTGATTTTGGTTAGAGATGAAAAGAGGAGAGTGAGCTTTGGCAGTTGACCTTGGTTAGATATGAAGAGAGGAGAGTGAGATTTGTAAATTGATTTTGGTTAGATATGAAAAGAGGAGGGTGAGATTTGTACATTGACTTTGGTAAGATATGAAAAAGGAAAATGATATTTGTAAATTGACTTTGTTAGATAGGAACAGAGAAGGAGATTTAAAAATGACTTTGATTAGATATGAAAAGAGGTGAGTGAGATTTGTAAATTGACTTTGGGTAGATATGAAAAGAGAAGGAGATTTGTAAATTGACTTTGGTTAGATATGAAAAGAGGAGAGTGATATTTGTAAATTGACTTTGGTCAGATATGAAAAGAGGAGAGTGAGATTTGTAAATTGATTTTGGTTAGACATGAAAAGATGAGAGTTAGGTTTGTAAATTGACTTTGGTTAGATATGAAAAGAGGAGAGTGATGTTTGTAAATTGATTTTGGTTAGATATGATAAGAGGAGAAGGAGATTTGTAAATTTACTTTGGTTAGATATGAAAAGAGGTGAGTGAGGTTTGTAAATTGATTTTGGTTAGATATGACAAGTGGAGAGTGAGATTTGTACGTTGACTTTCTTTAGATATGAAAAGAGGAGAGTGAGGTTTGTACATTGACTTTCTTTAGATATGAAAAGAGGAGAGTGAGGTTTGGTAATTGACTTTGGTTAGAAATCAAAAGGGGATAGTGAGATTTGTAAATGGATTTTGGTTAGAAAGGAAAGAGGGGGGAATGAGATTTGTAAATTGAGTTTCGTCAGAAATAAAACGGGGGTATTGAGATTTGTTAATTGATTTTGGTTAGAAAGGAAAGAGGGGAAAGTGAGATTTGTACATTGTCTTTGGTCAGAACTTTAAAGGGGAAAGTGTAATGTGAAAAATGTTGAAAGGCACTTGTTGATTTAATCTAGATCTTATTATTTGATCAATGCAGGGTCATTGTCTTTATGTATGTTGCCATAGTTATCATAAATATTTGAATACCTCATCCATTTTTGTATAATAGACTCTTCCATCTACTGATGTGGACAAGTCTATTCATCTTAACTGGGGTGAATTTATAAAACTGTTGGCAAGCAGTGCAGACCCTGATCAAACTGCTCCTAAGGAGCAGTCTGATATGGGTCTGCTCTGTTGCTTAAGCATTAATGTTAAAATGTTTAGTGTAAACATGATGGTTTTAAGGTGTATGTGTACACTTCCATGATTTTCTGCGGTTTCTATACCCTCGCAAAACGTAGTTTTAGGAGGGGCTGTTTTCAGCATGTCTGTCCTTTCTTCTTTCCATCAATATCTGAGCTTTTTGCTACATAACTTTGACAGCTTTTGTAATATATTGATCAAATTTACAACACACCATAACCATGAGATAGTGCAGGTGCCATAGGAAAACAAGGCATCGCAGGCGATACAAATCCCCTCACACAAGACTACTTGCTCGAGATATTGTCATACCCTACATTTGTGTGAAGTTATTTTAAAATCCGTTGAGAAATGTAGACGCTAGAGCGATGACAAAGTTTTTCTAAAAATAGCTACAGTGACCTTGACCTTTTAAGTGCAGCACCCTGAAAGTCGAACTTGCTCAAGATATTGTCATGCCCTACATTTGTGTGAAGTTATTTCAAAATCCATTGAGAAATATAGGCACTAGAGCGCTGACAAAGTTTTTCTAAAATAGCAACCTTGACCTTGGGCACAGAACCCTGAAAGTCGAACTTGCTCGAGATATTGTCTTGCCCTACATTTATGTGAAGTTATTTTAAAATCTGTTGAGAAATGTAGGCGCTAGAGCGATGACAAAGTTTTTCTAAAAATAGCCACAGTGACCTTGACCTTGGGTGCAGCACCCTTTAAGTCGAACTTGCTTGAGATAATGTCATGCCCTACATTTGTGTGAAGTTACTTCAAAATCCGTTTAGAAATGTAGGCGCTAGAGCGATGACAAAGTTTTTCTAAAAATAGCCACAGTGACCTTGACCTTGGGCGCAGCACCCTGAAAGTCGAACTTGCTCAAGATATTGTCATGCCCTACACTTGTGTGAAGTTATTTCAAAATCCGTTGAGAAATGTAAGCGCTAGAGCGATGACAAAGTTTTTCTAAAAATAGCCACAGTGACCTTGACCTTGGGCGCAGCACCCTAAAAGTCGAACTTGCTCGAGATATTGTCATGCCCTACGTTTGTATAAAGTTATTTCAAAATCCGTTGAGAAATGTAGGCGCTAGAGCGATGACAAAGTTTTTCTAAAAATAGCCACAGTGACCTTGACCTTGGGCGCAGCACCCTGATAGTCTAACTTGCTCAAGATATTGTCATGCCCTACATTTGTGTGAAGTTATTTCAAAATCCGTTGAGAAATGTAGGCGCTAGAGCGCTGACAAAGTTTTTCTAGAAATAGCCTAAGTGACCTTGACCTTGGGCGCAGCACCCTGAAAGTCGAACTTGCTCGAGATATTGTCATGCCCTACGTTTGTATGAAGTTATTTCAAAATTCGTTGAGAAATGTAGGCGCTAGAGCGATGACAAAGTTTTTCTAAGAATAGCCACAGTGACCTTGACCTTGGGCGCAGCACCCTGAAAGTCGAACTTGCTCGAGATATTGTCATGCCCTACATTTGTGTGAAGTTATTTTAAAATCCATTGAGAAATGTAGGCGCTAGAGCGCTGACAAAGTTTTTCTAAAAATAGCCACAGTGACCTTGACCTTGGGCGCACAACCCCGAGTCGAACTTGCTCGAGATATTGTCATGCCCTACACTTGTGTGAAGTTATTTCAAAATCCGTTGAGAAATGTAAGTGCTAGAGCGATGACAAAAGGTGAACATACGTACGTACGTTCTTACGTACGGGACAAAACCTATATCCCCTCACCACTTCGTGGTGTGAGGGGATAATAAGGGCTGAAGGATCAGTATTGCAAGAGTTATGCCACTTTGTAATTCTTACAATAATATGTTTGTATTATGACTGCCAGATAGTATATACTTATGTGAAATCACCTCTCTTAGAGTTTTTAGTGGATCCTTTCAATACTCTGCAGATGTGTATCAAACATATTGAAGATGTGCATGAAGAAGTTTAGTGCTGAAAAACTATAATTTTTGACACATTTACAGGGTTTTGAACTTAGCCATTTTCCAACCATATTATGACTGATGGTACATACTTTGTGAAATCAAGTTCTCTTAAAGCATTCAGTGGATCCTTTCAAAACTTTGCGAATTCAGCTCATTACATCTTTTTAGTACATTTAAGAGTCATTATATTTTATTCAGTATTGGCTTGTAACATTTTGGTATGCGAGGGGTATTAAGTAAGTTGTACTCACTGCCAAGTTTCGTTTCTATTGCAAAGCAAATTATATCAGGACCAAAGATTTTAATTACCAATCCAGTATATGAATAGTGCCAATTGAGTCATGACACAACAAAACCAACAAAGTGGCATGTGTGCCCAGCGAGGACTCAGCTCAACCTGGTCATCTGCCCAGTCTGATCAGAGTTTTTGCTGTGTGCTGTATGGATAGCTAAGGGTCTAAGCTAGCTCCATACGGACTGAAAACTCTTACCAGACTGAGCAGATGGGCAGGCTGATCTGAGACTTAGGCGCATATTCCACTTTGTGGTTTTGTCGTGTCACAGCTCATATCAGGACCAAAGCTTTTAAATACCAATCCAGTATATGAATTGTGCCATTATTATATTATATATAAGCTACTATTCAAGCTGCCATTTTCTAATAAATGCATAAATTTTTGTTTTTATTTTGTTGTGAAATTTACCCATAACACATGTATGTAACATTTGCATTTGAAACAATTGTAAGTGATGCTTACTATAAAAATCCATTCTCAAGTAAACAGCAGAACTTCAATGATATAGATTTGCCAATACAAATGCAGGAAAAAAGACATCCCACAGTGAGAGAAACAAGAAGCTGCAGAGTTAGAAGGCATTTTAACCCATTCCATTCGAGTTACCCTTTAGGGGTATCTGGGCAAACAGTTTGGACTCAGATCAGGCCTCACAAACGTGGGGCCTGATCTGAGATCCAAATTGTTTGCTGCCTAGGCCTCATTTCTACAAGAGTTAGTTAGACCAATATTGTCAAAATATTCTTGATTTTTTATGCAGACGACAATTTCAGCAGACGACGAAAAATACCCAGAATGCAATGGGTTAACAGAAGAAACAGGTCAAACGTTAAAACTTATAAAGAATAACAAAAGTCTATAGGTACAAGTGGTCTTTTGGTAGAGTTTTTAAGGTCTTTTGGAAAAAGATAGATACATTTGTCTTTAGAGCACTTAATTTTGAATTTTACATGGTGAATTTTCTACATGTTTTACACAGCAATAAGGTTGAATAGGGTGTTTTCTTAAAAATTGGCAACCTATTACTTTACTTTATTAAAAATACCAGACCCAAATTGCATCTGGGTCAGTTTCAGACAGTATAATAAAGGCTAGGTTTATTGGAGAAAACACACATTTACATGAAGTTTAGCGGACAGATTTTCCAACAAACAGTTGGCATTCCAATGGGCACTAACTGCAGCCCCTTATTTGATGACTTACGTCTTTATAGGTATGAGATGGAGTTTATACAATGGCTCTTAAAAGCCGGTAATATACAGAAATTCAACTTCACTTACAGGTACATAGATGATGTTCTGTCTGTGAGCAATTCAACGATTTCAGAGTTTATTGACCTCATCTATCCATCTGAACTTGAAATTAAGGATACTACAGAGTTCAGCTCATCTGACTTGAACTAAGATTGCTATCGCTATACTGACAATGTAAAGCTTAATACTAAGCTGTAGTCGCAAGATCGATCCCCTGCTTCTCCGGTTTTTCGGATGAGACTTTAAACCAAGGTCCCGTCTCCATATGACCTCGGTGGTGGTGGGACGTTAAACCCAAGTTCACTCACACACGCTAAGCTGTATGACAAAAGAGACAACTTTAATTTTCCCATACTTAACTTTCCATTATTGTGTAGCTATATTCCTTCGGCACCTGCATACAGAGTTTACATGTCACAGCTAGTCCGCTATGCTAGAGCTTGTGTCGACAGTTAAAAAGTTTTATGGGAGACACCATGACCTTGTTGATCCCTACAATGTGTCCGTTTCTAAATTTATTTCCAATTTCATGGCTTCAGCCGAAGCCTAATAAGGCATTCAAATACTGGCCTTTCACTTTCATCAACTTATTCCAGGTTCGGCAGGTGTATTATAACAGGCAGGGGATGCGCACTACTCACAAGCACCTGATCACACCTCTGTTTTGGATTCCATTCTGCATCTAACATAATTGAGCAGCGACATGAGAAAACCAACACAGTAGTTGTGCGCCCAGCGCAGACTCAGATCAGTCTGGGCATCCGCCCAGTCTGATCAGAGCCTTCGCTGTCCGGACAGAGATAGCTTAGACTTAGCTACCCTTTAAATGCTCAGCGAAGAGTCTGAGCAGACTCTGCAGATGCCCAGGCTGACCCGAGTCAGCACTGGGCGCACAGCCACATTGTTGGTTTTCTCGTGTCGCGGCTCAATTATGCCAGAATTGTCCAAGTTTATATGACTTTTAACTCAGACTTGTGATTTGGATCCTTTGTGATTTGGGTACTTTGATCATTTCTTACAGATTACGAGAAAGCTTTCTGCTCACTGTCTTTGTCTTTCATAAATAAAGTTTTCAGTCTGATTCACTTTGGCCCGTCAGTAAGTCAATTGGTATACAATAAGAGGGCCCTGATACGCTCACCTGAGTGTCAGTCTCCAATCATCATCAGTTACTTCAACAATTAAACCCTCGGTTCGAATCCCGGTCTGGCCACATACTTTCGTTTCTCCTTCCGCTGATTCAAGAAGAGCAGTTGTCAGTTACTGGCGAAAGTATGTGCACTTAGTACTGGTTAACCGCTTAGGAGGTCTAAGCCTGCCCAGGAATAGTGTTGTTAGGTTAACTGGCCGTCCCGACATAACCTTAGTTTACCGTGGACGTTAAGCATCAAATCAACCAACCAACCAAATCAACAATTAAATCGAACAAATTTAAACATACTCATTCTAGAAGACTATAACCTTCCTCTTCATTGGACTTTACAACATGTTCAAAAAATGACTGCTATTGGATGTCAGCCTGGAGATTTAAGCAGCTCAGTTGAAAAGGCGTTTGGAGGGGGTGCTGACAGACAATGGCATGTTGCTTATAAGTTTTATAAGCCTAGGGGGATTTGAGAGGAGGGGGTAGGAGTGGGAGGGGGAAAGAGAGAGGGGGCTGGTACTTGACAGCGGCATGGTGGCTTGTAGAGTTGCCTTTGCTGGGGGTGGGGTGGGGTGGGGGTGGATTGAGGCTTGAAGATGACATGGCATAGTGGCTTGCTGTTGTCTAGGCCTTTGGTTTCATTTGGGGTGGAGGTGAGGGGCTGCTAGGCCTGACAGTGCAGCATGGTGGCTTTTACAGACTTTTGTCCGCGCCTGAGATGCGTAAATAGGCTTATGAAAATTAGCCCCACGCATGGAGGCCATGTTTTCATGCTGATAAAACTTGTTTTAGTTGCACCTGCTTTAGCAAGGTGGGATGTAGGAGTTCATTTTTCCGTCCGTCCGTCAGTCATTCCGTTCATCCAACAGCCATGTCAACCCTAGCGTCGACCCTAGCGTTGACCCTTGTATTTAAGTCCATTTCTTGCAAACTATGACACCTACAATCATTAAACCTGACATAAAGCTTTTTCTTAGAATGTTTTTAAGGGCTGTTGCTCTTATTTTTACCCTTGATCTATATTTTATGCTCTGCTGACTTTGTAAAACCGTACGTCGACAATTACGTGGACCCTAGTGTTTAATTCCATTTCTTGCAAACTATGATACATAAAATCATCAAATCTGATATAGAGCTTCTTCTTAGAATGTTCTGAAGGACTATTGTTTTTATTTTACCCTTGACCTATATTTCATGCTCTGCTGACTTAGTAAAACCGTCTGTCAACATTTACTTCGACCCTAGCGTTTAAGTCCATTTCTCGCAAACTATGATAACTACAATCATCAAACCTGGCATAAAACTTCTTCTAAGAATGTTCTCGAGGGCTGCTGCTCTTATTTTATGCTCTGCTGAATTCGTAAAATTTTATATTCAAAATGACTTTGACGCTAGTGTTTAAGTCCATTTGCCACGAACTATGCTACCTAGAATCATCAAATCTGGCATCAAGTTTCCTCTTAGAATGTTCTTGAGTGCTGTTGCAATTAATTTACCCTTGACATATATTTCATGCTCTGCTGACTTCGCAAAATTTTACACCCAAAATTGTGTTGGCCCCAGCGTTCTAGTCCTTTTGTCTCAAAGTATGATACCTGTAGTCATCACACCTGGCATAAAGGTTCTTCTTAGAATGTTCACGAGGGATGTTGCAGTTATTCCTACCCTTGGCCTATATTTCATGCTCTTCTGACCTAGAAAAATTTTACATCCAGGTGTTCCGCGGAATTCTTGTTTCTTTATTTCTGTTAAGGTATTGGGATATGGAATAACCTGTTTTTTTATTCGTTAAAACAAAAGAGAGTTATTGTTCATGGTGAAGTCGATCAACTGTGGAGTATATACACACACTTACAATGTCTACTGTAAAGATCCTAAGTTTTCGGGCAGATAGATCTGTACAAACAGTGAAAATCTAGAGCAGGCTGTTCCTTAGGAACCAGAATGATCAAGCTTTACAGTTGCCATCCCATCTGCGCATTTTTGTAGGCATTACTCTATGGTAGAACTGGAATAACAGGAAAATAAATAGTAGTGCAAGGGCCGGCTGTGCTTGCAGCAGCTTCAGGATGTGGGCTGTCTGTTTTGGGGATATTTTTTAACTTTAATATTGTTTTTTCTAGGAAACGAAACAGAGAAATGTTGTTTTTTTTGTTGATTTTTCTGTATCATACAATGTAAGTTTTACTAAAATAATATGCATAAGCATGCCCCATCAATTATATATATTTTTCATAACGTTTTTCATGAAATTCAAATTTATTGCATTTTTTTTAAAGATATAATAATAATATCAGCAAAACTGCATTTTTTACCAGTTTGTTTCAAATATCCTTTGCTATAGATTATATAATTTACAGAAATGAAAGTGCATTCATCTGCTAGAGACATGAATTTAAATGGAAAATGTGTAGAAAACTATGTAGAAATACAAGACTTTGTTTTTTTAGGAAAACAAAACCGTTTTGATTTCCTAAAAAAAAACAAAATCTTGTATTTCTACACAATTTTCTACACATTTTCCAACGGTGTTTTTTTTCTTATCCAAATATTTTATAGCCCTTTGGATTATTCAGCTGGTATAATGAAATGAATGCCCTAAAACTATTTTATTCAGTATCCATCTACCTTAAGGTCTAACATTACTAACTAGTATGGTGAAATATTTTAGATTGTGGCCTTCTGGTTTCAGAAAAAAAAAGACTTTTACAAGTCTATGTAAAAAAGCAACCACAGGACAGGGCCACTTTTGACCCCAGGCTATAATTTGGACACTCTTGGTAGAGATCTATTGGACCAGTTCAAACATCAAAGGCTTTGGCCTTCTGGTTCCAGACGAAGGACTTTTTAAAGTTTTTCCCTCTATGGGTCTATGTAAAATAAGTGACCCCTGGGGCAGGGTCATTTTGGACCCAGTGTTATAATTTGAAAAATCTTGGTAGAGGTCTACTAGATGAAGCTACATGCCAAATATCAAAGGCCTGGGCCTTATGGTTTCAGAGAAGAAGATTTTTAAAGGTTTTCCCTATATAAGTCTATGTAAAGAAGTGATCCCTAGGCAGGGCCAGTTTTGGACACAGGGCCATAATTTGAATAATCTTGGTAGAGGTCTACTAGATTAAGTGTAAACCAAATATCAAAGAACTGGACTTTCTGGTTTTAGACGACGATTTTAAAAGTTTTTCCCTGTACAAGTCTAAGAAAAATAAGTGGCCCCTGGGGCGGTGCCATTTTTTACCCTAGGGCCATTATCTGAACAACATTGGTAAGGGTCCACAAGACAAAGCTGCATACTAAATATCAAAGGCCTGGGCCTTCTGGTTTCATACAAGAAATGTTTTTAAAGGTTGTCTCTATATAAATCTATGTAAACAATTGGCCTTTGTGGTTGGGTCCATTTATGGCCCCAGGGGCATGATTTGAACAAATTATGGTAAATGTCCAACAGATGAAGCTTAAAACCAAATTTGGAGGACCTGGCGCTTGTAGTTTCTTATAAGATTGAAAAATTTAAAGGTTTTCCCCTAAAACGTGACCCCTAGATTGTGTCACTTTTCAACCCCAGGGGCATAATTTGAACAATCATGGTAAAGGTCGGCCAGATGAAGCTACAATCCAAATTTGGAAGATATGACCCTTGTAGTTTCTGGCCAGAGGTTTTTTTATAGGGTTTTTCTTATTATTGCCCATTTAAAACATGTGACCCCTGAGGCGTGGCCATTTTTGACCCCGGTGGGTATAATTTGAACAATCTTGGTAAAGCTTAAGCTACAGGAAGATCTGACTCTTGTAGTTTCTGAGAAGAAGGTTTTTTATAGGGTTTTCCATATAAAAGTCCATTTAAAACGTGACCCCTGGGGCGGGGCATGATTTGAACAATCGTGGCAAAGGTCTACCAGATGAAGCTACAAACCAAATCTGGAAGATCTGATCCTTCTAGTTTCTGACAAGAAGATGTTTTTAGATTTACCCTATACAGAGTTTATGTAATACATGTGGCCCTTCGGGCGGGGCCATTTTGACCTCAGGGCATTATTTGATCAATCTTGGTACAGGTCAACTAGATGAAGCTACATACCAAATTCCTGACAAAACTTATAAAGATTTTCTTCAGAATTTACCTATTTGTTGCCATGGAAACCGGAGGTTCTGTCTCGATTTTTAAATCTTTAAACAACGTTCAGTCAGACCACCCAATGATCATTTTTGTGAAGTTCGGCCCAAATCGGCCCAGTGGTTTAGGAGGAGATGTCAAATGTTTAATAGACGACGGACGGACGCCAGATGCTTGCCTACTAGAAAAGCTCACTTGAACACTACGTGCTCGGGTGAGCTAAAATTCTTGCCCGGCAATCTCGATCATCTTTTTAGCACACCTGAGCCAGAGGCTCCGGGGGAGCCTACAGGATAGGCAGGCGTCGTCGTCCTCGACAATGTCAAACGTATACCCAAATATAATTTGCTGTTCTGTCAAGACAATTAATCCTGCAGTTATTTTCCCATTGAACACTGATAGACATCGATAAGACTTCAGTCAGCATGGTCAGCACGCCCACCAAACTCGCATGCGAACGCAAATCCATGCGACGAGTTTTACAGAAGGCGAGTCGAACAGATAAACTAATTTGACATCAGCTCAGGGTTTTGGGTTATTTATTTTCTCTGAAAACTATTCATGCAAAATATAAGAATGCTATCTTGTCGCATATAGATTGCTTCTTACGCACATTAAAGGATTAGGCACATGGTCATGCATTTTTCCAGACAGGCCTACTCATTTAGTAGGCCTACGTCGAAGCATGTGTTCAAGGTCAATCTCGGGCGAAATATACATGAAGAAAAAAGGTACATTTTCTTTATTGATTTTGAGTCTCTGACCTTGTCAGAAGCAAAAAAGTGAACAGAACTACTGTATGCGTGAGTCCAAACGTTGGAAGTTAGCTTTCCGTGATGTAGAAACATATACACAAAAACTTGGCATCGTCAGCCCGATTTCACATGAAATTATAGAAAATATATAGAATGTTTATGAAACTGCAAAAAAAAAAACTTCTGAAAAATAATTGGATGTAAGCTAATATGAAGGCAGGCAGTCGATGAAATTTTGCAGACTCTGTTCACGAAAGGCTAAATAACATTTTCGGGTCATCAAATAACACTTGGTTTAGATACAAGAGCGTTTGCAAAAGGCCTCATAAACAGACAAACGAGGGATAAAAAAGCCGAAAATCATCTGCAAAGCATGCATAAAATAAAGATATATCACAGCCTTCATATTAGTCTACATCCATTTATTATGCAGGTTTTTATTTAGATAAAAATTCTTTATATTTTCCATAATCTCGTGCGGAATCAGGCTTACGATGAATGCCAAGCCGTCCATCACTGAAAGCTTACTTCCAACGTTTGTACTCGCGCATACAGTAGTTCTGTTCACTTCTTTGCATCCGTTAAGGTCAGAGACTTAGAATCAAGCAAGCCGAGAATATGACTTTTTCCTACATGTATATTTCGCCCGAGACTGACCCTGAATACATACTTAGTAGGAAAATGCATGTCCATGTGCCCAATCTTTACATATAGACCTTGAGCTGACCATAGACCCCCCTCCCCCCCCCCCCCCCCCCCCCCCAGGGGGAATTTTGGACACTATGATTTTCTGACACTACATTATATAAGAAACAAAATGACACATGTTAGCCCTCTGTACGTTGGGGCATTAACGTGTAACGTCAACGTTACTTACACTACCCAAATTTACATATTCACGTTATAATAGAAAATACACATTGGTATACAAATGTTAGTATTCGCCCTAAATAATGTTGGGTTTTGTCTGCTAGTACATAAATTGCTGTTTCAAGGTAATTGACATTGTCAACGATAAGTTGACTAACCCGTATAACGTAGTTTACGTTGTATTTGACGTTTTTTCCCCTTCAGTGTCTAAATACATGTAATATAAGGAGAAAATTGTAAGAATGAAGTGAAGAGAAAAGTAATTGTTATATATATGACTGTTTCAATAGTCTGGTATAAAAAACAAACAAACTAAAGTCTTACAAAACTCAACAGCAGTCACGATAAATATGTAACGTATATAACCACTACAAAAATTCGAATAAAAAACAACCAGACTAAATCTCTGAATTGGTGGACTGAAGTTTATACGTGCTCCATCAATCTTCTTTGATTCATGCACAGCTTAGATAAGTTAGGCAGCAGTTAGCAGTGGATATATTAAATGTGGACAGAAACTTATTTTTGAAGAATTTAACCTACAAAATGACGAGAAAAGCTAAGAAAGCCAACATCAGCTGCATTTCGTTTTTAATATTATTTATATTATGTCTTAAGTAGACACTGTTGTATATGTAAACACGAAGAAACGCCCGTTTTATATGTCCTCAAACTATAAAAAAAAAATCATTGGATAGTGTATATTTAAAATCAATCTAACAGTAATGTTACGTTACATAATTGTAATATGTTGGGGGATAAGATTTGTGAGTCATCTGTTATCAAAAATTTAGTTCCCGGGCAATATGAATTATTCATTGCTGTAGTATTAGCTTACCACTGGTAGTCAGATGGCAATTTAACTCTTTGAAATACACAAAAACTCAGCAAGACCCACATACTAGATTGTTATAGCTGAAGCATTTCGACCTTGCCTTCAATTCAGTTTCACTTACAAGTGACTTCATAAAGATGATTTTTAAAAAAAAAATTGGCATAGAATGAAATAAGTAAGAGTTGATATATGCTGCAACTGATTAATATTTAGGGTCTCGTCATGATGGGGATAAAACCAATTTCGCGACCTGTGCTGTTGGCTGAGCCATTCAATTACCCTACATACAAATATGCAACTGTGACTGCCAGC
Organism: Ctena decussata; assembly: GCA_963989385.1. Classification (NCBI taxonomy): domain Eukaryota; kingdom Metazoa; phylum Mollusca; class Bivalvia; order Lucinida; family Lucinidae; genus Ctena; species Ctena decussata. The sequence goes on along the minus strand of OZ022501.1, from coordinate 23,285,859 downwards.
CGAGGCAATCAAAAGCAGTACCAACTCTCCCAACAGGGATTAACACCATTTTTCTATACTGTCAGTCGAATCGTCAGCCACGAGCCTCTTTGCATAGTAACTGCTTTACATAGATTAGCAAATATGTGTGGCTCCCGTGATCATAACTTACATATTAATTTGTGATCTACATGATCTGTTTATGCAGCTCCCGGCCATCAAATACATTACAAACTATTAACAATGTGCAAATGAAAGTGACATACTTTATAATGCATACATCATTCTGTTATCAGCTTGTTCAGGAGTTCTATTTTTCATTATGTTGTTACAAATATTTAACTGGTCAGGTAATTTTGCAAACCCCATGGTTTTATTCCCACTTGTTGTTACTATCACGGACTAAAGGTGTTACGAAATACAAATTTCAGTCAGACAATTTTTCAATATGTAAGCAACTAAAAGTGTTGTTTGGATATTGCCAAAATGCTGTATTCCCTAACAGTATTTAATAAATTTGGACAAAGATGATAAGATAAGCAGTAAGATGTCATAAATAAGCAGTTTTCAACCATATTTATTGCTAAAAAGTAAACAATATGGTAATACAAGATCACAGAGATCAAATGCAGTAAGTTATTTAGGTTAACCCTTCCGTGGCTTGTATAGGTATGCACTATTTCTATTGTTTGATTATTTGCTCTTTAGAAATACTGTTTTGCTAGTTTAGGATATCGGAAATGAAGAATCCGTAAACTCGCAATGAATACGTTGTATACGTTACTTGTTCCACCTTTCTTTTCTTTTTTTCTCAATATTATGCTGCAAAGCATAACTACAGTGTAGGCAAATACATTCTGAAGGAGAACAACTAAGATTTGCTCATAGATATCTGAACAGCGAGGACTAACATTAATATATTCTGTCATTTTCATTTGCCATTTCATTATGTGTGCAGAGCTACTGGAACACTGTCCCTGAAACGTTTTTGTCCAACTAAACGTATCTTTATGTTCTTTGATGAATAGATGCTTTGATAGATGGTTGAATGTAGTTAGATTCTTTAAGAGAATATCCAAAGTATTTAGACTTTAAAAAGAAAGAAACAAAAGCATAGAAATATAGATCATCTTAAACATAGCATTAATAGATTGCTAAAGTATGCTAGTAAATTGCCAGTGTCTCTTTTCTGTATTAAATGTTTCTGATACTATTCTCCCAAACTCCTGGTTGACACATTATTGTTAAATACATAAATAAGCTAAATAAAGCAATGTATTGTCACTACCATTAATTATTTTCAAAAGTTTGTTTCTTAACTGTAACTCAGCAATGTTGTTTCCCTTGGTATCGTAAAATATACGATAGTCTTACAACATGTAAGAATACGCTGCCAGCAAATATCTACATTAGCTTTGATGCAGAACTGTATTTGGCTTAAGTCTTCAAATTTCAGGTTTACTGTTCTGCTTTATTGTTTTTTCAGTGTGCACGTAAAAACTATACCAAATCCTGTCAGTAAACAAGGTGGTACTACATTTGCATTGTTAATTACTGATTATTTTATAATTTTATACTAAACACGTCAAAAGCGCTTAGCTTTTAATGTTATCATACTGATTGTATATCATTTTACTCGAGCCCTATATGCAAAATCTATGCTGGCTTAGCTGCGGCTTTATCTTTTTTGTCTTTTCTGGTGTGGTATTTTGTTTATTTTTTTAAGTTGTATATAACAAAATTTAACGTTTGTTACTGTCTTTAGAACTCAAATGTACAAATTGTAAAAGAAACAAACTGGGCAACGCCATTATGAAATACTTTTATCTTTGATATAATAACAAAGTTGCCAGCGAAAAAAAACCGTTTTACGTGTGCAGAATATATCTATGCCTTAACATTACAATTTGTAGTATACTGGTTTTAATCACGTATAAAACACACCTCATGAATCCCTAAGAGAAATAACTGAGAGAAGTGTTGCTAGGTCCAAGTACACAGTATATCATAAGAACACCCAGACTTATATATGTTATTGTTTTTTATGTGACAGTGGGAAAAAACCTGATTAAAGGTATTATAATGAAATATTTTAAATGTTAATGTTATTTACGTTACTTCTAGTAATGACTTATCATAGAAAATAAACCAGAATGCATTTTTTCTTTTATATTTAAAGATTCTTTCATGAAGAAACTGCTACCAACGAAAATAAAATGATTCTATCATCAAATTATGTGAGTTTAACAAAATAGCCCTCGGTAACGTATATAATCGACCATTATGGCCGACTAAAATGCGTTCAAAATATTGTGGAACTGTTCCTTGCTGTTTAGATAGGCTGGCATATTCAATATTACCTTTTCCTGTTGTTTTTTAATTCATACAGTGTAGTTCAAGCACTTGAATTATACAGAAAGTGATAATTGTAATATGGAACATTTATAAGGGGGTACTGTGTTAAACATCCTATTTCTCCCAAAGTATACAAGATAGGATAATAATTTTTACAGATCTGAAAAGATCAATAAATTGTCTTTAATACAGTAACAAAGATATGGTCTAATAATAAAGGAGTAACTTACAAAAAGAAAGTATTTTGGATAGAAATAGCAATTTTAATGGAGTGTAAAGACAAATGTCACGTATATGACACCATGTGAGCTAAAGTGACCTGTCAAACATCATAACTTTTAGCTACTGGGTTGTTCTATTAGACTCCACTATAACTTTAAACATAGGAAAGTGATTTCTATTTTTTTATAATTTTTTTATTATTTTTATTTTATGTTTATTTTTTAATGGGTAACGTTTGTAACAGGCTGTTACAGCTTAACGCCCCACTCGCCAGAGAGCTAACATGCTGCAAAATACTTCTAAGATGCTGGGCTTTAAGAAAAGTATGGTCTACAAAATTCCCCCTGTGGGGGGAGGTAAACTATTTCTGGCTCATGGCCTAATATGCTAAAGATAGCATTCTTATATTTTGCATGAATATACTTGTCAAAAGAAATTCCGCCGAAATTTTAATCGTGATATTGTCGATTTCAAATATTTTTTCAAATTGTTTTACTTTTAATTAGTTGCCTAATCATTTTTTCATGAAAACGTTTTTAATTCGATTTCCTGCTTGCCTGTACAGAGTTACCTCGCATATCCAGTAAACAGAAGAAACTGCGACTGGGCGTTTACTACGCAGGCACAGTAGCATAATGTTTGTCTCATTTAATTCATGAGAATTCCTACAATCCAGAAACATCTAAATCAAACCCGAACAAATTTTCAAATGGCAAACATTGCATCTTAAAGAGTACGACACTGTAAATTACCTCCCTTTGACTTAAAACTATAGGAATTAAGGACTTATTATTGATAAATTTAGCTGTGCTTTTCTAGACACGTAAATAACTTTCTTCTAAACATTCAAACTATAGTTTGATTTTCAGATTATGGACTTATCAGACATAAATTTAGGTCTGCTTTTCTGGACATGTAAATAACTTTCTTCGGAACATTCTTAAAGCATACATCATTTGCTTGCAAAATCGGGACAGGTATGTATTTTTGAAGTGTTTATGGCACTGCCACTTCAAATTTAGAAATGTTTGACTTTCTGCCTAAACGATGAATTGAGATGTGCTCTCTATTCTCTATTCTATCCCGTAACCTTACTAGGTCGTTGGGGCACCACAGATAACTTCGAAACAATCCCTTTCCACCTTGCCCTGTTTTCAGCTGCCCTAAATGAGCTGGCAAAATCCATCCCTGTCCACGCTTTAATATTGTCTTCCCACCTCTTCTTCTGTCTACTTCTTTTTCTGTTTCCTTTCACTGTGCCCTGTAGAATCGTCTTTGCTAAACCAGAAGACCTTGAGACGTGGCCAAACCACCTTTGTTTCCGTTTCTTGACCAGCGTCAGGAGTTCATCATTTTCTCCAATGGCTGCTTTGATCTTTCTGCGAACCTCCTCATGGGTTATACGGTCCTGGTACGTAATAAATGTCCAGTAACCTTCGGTAGCATCCCACCTCAAAGGCCTGCGTTCTTTTATGTAACTCTGCTGTCAAGGTCCACGATTCACATGCATACAGAAATATGGAAATGACAAGGGAGCGCATAAGTTTCACTTTTGATCCAAGAGATATGTTATCTCTCCAACTTGGTTTCTGCTTGGTAAGAGCTGAAGTGGCTTGTGCAATCCTTTAGAGAACCTCCTGTTTCGAGTCATCATCTGTAGAAGCCGCCAATTAAAATCTGAATTTGAATTTTGACCCATACAGCTTCAAGGTCATGCATTTCCAAATATGGACGACGTTTGCAGGAGAAAGTCTCTCGAACATAAATAACAACTCCTCCACCAGAACGATCGCGCCTGTCGGTTCTGAAAGGTGGCCAAAAAATATCTAAAGCTATGCTATCATTTTTCAGTTGTGAATTAAAGGTAGGTTCCTGGACTAGCGTTAACAATTATAATGTCCATAAAATAATTTCGTCTTTTTCTGAGCAGTATTGAATTCTCTTATTTTTCTGAATTTGTTGCTACTGAGAAACTCGTCAGATGTTGAAGAAAATAGTCGTTTTCCCTTTTCGTTTATTTTCTTTCGTTGGAATTCCAGTTCTAAAAATAACTATGTTTATTATGTCTATAAGTGGGCGATTTCTGATGCCATTCTCCAAAGGTCAATTTTCCCTTGCCGTCAGCTCTCCTAGAGGTCCTGGCATGGCGGATGGGTTAAAACTATCCCAAAATGCAATGCAGCATGACGTCAGTCACATTATCTATTTTTTTTACGCGAACTAAAATAGCGCTAACTGGTGTGCGAAGCAGAGTTAGGAAATCCCTTGCAAAACAACTTTTCTAATATTTTTTTGATTTACACTTTTTAGTGAAACTTATTCATTCCCTTTTATTAGTGCTTTCCAACAACTTGGATGAACGATCATCAAAATTATGATGCATTCCAAAGTACAGGAACCTACCTTTAAGCCAACTTTCAGAAAAGACTAGTACGTCGTATGCGTCAGCTTCACATTTAATAAAGTCCAGTTTGGGTAATATACGAGGGACGATTGAAAAGCTCTGAGCCTCACCATGTTCTGAAACCTTTAGAGTGGATTTGAGTTACCCACTTTTAACGGCCATTCTACAGAGCAACACTCATCAAATTTCGGGAATTTATGAGGGTCTGCACATGAGACAATTCGTGCATTCATTTTATGCTTGTATATCCCTCAGGGTCCATACAAAGAATGTGCGTACAGCCAAGGCCCTGACCTGACTGTGCGGGTGAACAAAGGGGAAGTCTGTCATTTTCATTGTTGTCTCTCTTCTACATGGGAAATGGGTTGTGTGTGCATGGGGGGGGGGGGGGGTGTCTTTCAAATACTAATTTGCTCCCCTAGAAGCAAATTCTTTCCTGTAGGCATTGATTCCACTTTAGAAGGGCTATATTTTGCAGAAAATAAACAGGAAGTCATAAAAGTTGTTTCCCTTTACAAAAATGGCAGAAAACATGACAGTGTTTTCGTCTCGGCATAAGGCAGATTTGCAAATAGCTGGATGTTGTAGCCCTGTCAGGAGAAAATAAGCATGGTAGCTCGTGGGAACAGTAAAGACTCTTCTGCTCAGATGCGTTTCCCCTATTCAAATTCCTCAGGATCAATAGGTTTTCGATGTAAAATCGTATGCGAGGAGCAGGCTGAGCTTAATCATCGATGTTCGCACACTTGATAAGGTATTTGCTTGATTGTAGCTGTCATGATAAAGACGCACGAACAACGAAAACCGAGACCAGCCTGTGCATGGAGCCATTCGTAATTGAGTAAGTAATGTCTAATTTGCCAGCTCAACTAGGGCAGCTGAAAACAGGAGAAGGTGGAAAGGGATTATTCCGAAGTCATCTGTGGTGCCCAACAACCTTGTGAGGTTATGGGATAGAATAGAATAGAAATCTCTGGGTGTCACGTGTACAATCTATTATTATACTCTAATCGTCTGGTATGTAGGTGATGAGCCTTTAAAGGCTGGACTGATAAAAGTTCCGGTAATTAGACATATCCAGTTTTTCTTAACCAATGAAATACCATGTAACAAAGTAAATAAACAAATTATAGAATACAAAATGTAAGACCGTATTGAATATAAATAGTCGTCTCAGTGAATGCAAATGATCCATTTGGACGGACACACGGCGCCAAGTGTGTGCAACTATGGTTACGTACCGTTGAGCCACTTGGGTAACGTCGATAAGAGAATTGAACTGAACTGAACTGAACTGAGCTGCAAATGATCGAATATAGAATAGAAAACATACCAATACACATTAGAAATAAAACAAGGTAAAATAGTAATATAAAGTATATAAATCAAATGGTCGAGAACAAAATACAAATAGGAACATATACAATAGAAATGAACAGAGATTGAAAACAAATATAAAATATACAATATAAATAAAAAAAGATAAAATAGTAACAAAAAATTAGTAAATAGAAATGACAAATTATAGAATATAAATGGAACATATACAATAGAAATGAACGGATATTGAATACAAATGTAGAAATATACAATAGTAATAAACAATGATAGAATAGTAATATAACATTTATAAATATAAATCGATAAGATAGAATAATAATATAAACATATCGAATAATGCAACGTTTAACATGCCATGGCATCTCTGTAAGTGATGATATATGCTAACAAAAATTTATTTCATTTCAGAATTAAAAACAAGTATTTAATTTTTAGGAATTATCTATTTTGAGAGTTGCATGCTGTGTGTGCACAATCGGAGTTGCATGCTGTGCGTGCACAGGAGTGAATATCTTTGAACTAATTTAGACAAAAATATGTCGGATCTCAATATTTATTTGCGTGTAAACATTGTTTGGTTTTGCTCACAAGGTTCCTAACAAACACGAAAGCAAGATATGGGTCTGTAAATTTCAGGGTTGCAAAATTTAAGGGTTTACGGTAGAGCCGCAAGATGTCAAATATTTTACATTTCCATCAAACCATTGACAAATCATCATATTTGCATGTACTTTAATTAGAACCATTTAAATCTTGTAGAATATGAAGAATGATTTTCCAAAGTAATGCAAGACTATTAGATTTTAAGTGTTACTTTAGAAATATGCCTCCCCTCTTGTGTTTAAGGCGCTGTGTAAAAGAACCGTTCTTCAGATTTTTTTTCTCTTCCACAGAAAGCTAGTGAATGACGGTCAATATGAAGTTTATTGTTCAATAACACTTCATGTCCACCTCAACAAAGGTCAATAATTGTATAATTTTGCGGATGTAAGACTGCGAAAATTCCAGGAAATCTGATTTTAGAAAGTAATATAGCATGGGAAGAACACCAAGCCAGCAACCATCAAGTATGTCTAGAGGTATTTATTACGTTTTGTACAAAAGAAAATCAATTTATTTTTATATCATATGTAAGGAATGAATTTCATTTTTCTGAGGTTTATCGAAGTGTAAACTACATTGGGTCACGTGCAAAGTGAATGAACCCCGAAGGGGTTCATGTAAACTTTGCTAGTGACCCTATATAGTTTACACTTCGATAAATATCAGAAAAATTAAGTTCACTGCTTATATTTACATTCGTTTCAATCAAATCTTTCATGAAAAATCTTATATAAGCTCTAAAATTGAAGCAGTAAAATATGTACACGCACTTTATTCTGCTAACAGCAGAACGGCATGTATGACGTCGTGACGTTGCTGACGTCCAATCAGGTTGTTGAGAGCTATTATTTATTTTGACATCACTGACGTCGCGTGTCTCAATGTAATTATTAGAATGTAAACTACATTACGTTCCATCGGTTTACTATAGGGCTTTTCAGTAAATACACCAAGAGTGTAAATATTATTACTTTCAAAATTAGTTTTCCTCGGTCATTACGTTAATTTGTTATGCAAACGTTACTGACGTTAAATAAATGAGCAGAGAGGCGGCAAAGTCCACGTGCATTTTGATGTGTCTTAATGTCTACCAGCAAAATTCTATTGCCAACAGCAAATTTATTTGACTAGATAATATAACAATTGTTGACTACTGTTGCATTAGCCATGATGTGATGTAAATCAAAGAATGCCAATAATGACCTTCGCTGTTACCTCGGTCAATATTGGTATTCTTTAGTTGATATCACATCATGCCCAATGCCTCAATAGTCAATAATTGTATATTATAGCATTCAGTCGACGCGTGTTGCAACGCCGATGCAGTGTCTCTGTTGGTGAATTGTCTCCAGGCGTTGTGTGAAGTTAATGAAAAAGTTAAAGTAAACCAGAGGACCAATGATCCTGCAGCTCACCTGACACCTTCTGTCAACAGATACAATTTGTCATTTCGCTCATTTGTTACAAATTTGAAACCAGTAGCTTAAAAGGTGTGCATAGTTTAATTTTAATCTCAGTGACCTTGAGCAAAGTTAAAAAAATGACCTTGACCTCTGCGGACCTTATATCTTCATGTATTCATTTAGTTAAACATATTTTCCAATTATTATATCTAGGCTTAAAAAGTTTCCATGAAATCAACTGTTCAAGTATTTTCCATATAAAAGCATAACATACCAAAGTTGACCTTCTCATAAATTAGGTCAAGGTCAATGCACGGTCATGATTTGTACAAACTATGATGGGCCCAAGTCCTCAATGCTACATACCATGTCATGAAGACATTGGGCCTTTGGTTCTGGAGGGGAAGATTTTTGAAGGGTATATGGGCATGGCGGCCATATTGGTAATGTGACCATAACCAGCTCAACAAACTTTGGTTCTTTTGATCCAGCGAAGCTCTGTATGAAATATGGCTTTAAACAGCCCGATGGCTTCAGAGAAGATGTTGGAAAATTTTGACAGGAAACAGAATCATAGTGACCTTGAACAAAGGTCAAAGAATGACTTTGACCTTTAAGAACATAATATCTTCATAGGCTCATTTAGTTAACCATAAATACCAAATATCATATCTTAGACTTGAATGGTATCTGAGAAATCCACTGTTTAAGCATTTTCCCATGCATCAAAATTGACTTTGCCATAAATTAGGTCACAGTCAATGCACAGTCCTGATATATATATAATTATGATGAATTCCAAATGCTACATACCAAGTTTCAAAGTCATAGGTCTTTTGGTTCTGGAGTAGAATATCTTGTAGGGGTTTTACCATATATGGACATGGCGACCGTATTGGTCATGTGACCCAGATGCCGGGAGCCAACTTTCGTTCCCCCATCCCACTAAGACTCAATATGAAATTCCGCTTCAATCGGGGACAGAATGACCTTGACATTTAGTGACATGATGTCTTCATCTGGTCATTCAGTTAACCATATATTCAAAATATTGTACCTTAGACTTTTTAAAATAGTTTCTGAAAAATCCACTGTTTAAGCATTTTCCCATAAAAAAAAACCATAACATACCAAAGTTGACAGTGCCATAAATTATGTCAAGGTCAACACATGGTCATCATTTGTACAAACTATGTTGGGCCCGAGTGCCATATGCTACATACCAAGTTTCAAGGTCATAGACCTTTTGATACTGAAGAAGAAGATTTTTGAAGGGTTTTTATTATATATGGACTTGGTGGCCATCTTGGTCATGTGACCCAAATCCCGGTTAAGAAACTTTCTACCCCTACCCCACTAAGACTCCAGACGAAATTTGGCTTCAATCGGCCCATTGGTTTCTGAGGAGGAGATGTTTGAAAATCTTGACGACGGACGGACGGACTGAATAACGATGAATGTGACATAATATTTTCAGCTGTTCATTTAGTTAACCATATATACCAAATATTATATCTTAGACTTGGTTTAAACAATATTTATTCCTTCAAAATATACATCTGAATAAATATACAATATAAACAAAGAGGATCTGAACGGAAGTTCTAAGCTTATAGAGTCCATTTCCTCTTAGACTTAAACTGTTTCTGAGAAATCCACTGTTTAAGCGTTTTCCCATATGAAAGCCTCACATACCAAAGTTGACAGTGTCATTTATTAGGTCAAGGTCAACACATGATCATCATTTTAATAACCTATGATGGGCCTGAGTGCCCAATGTTACATACCAAGTTTCAAGGTCATAGGCCTTTTGCTTCTGAAGAAGATTTTTGAAGGGTTTTTACCATATATTTACTTGGTGGCCATCTTGGTCATATGACCCAAACCCCGGTAACAAATTCTGTTCCCCCATCCCACTGACACTCCATATGAAATTTTGCTTCAATCGGCCCAGAAGTCTCTATGGAGACGATGTTTGAAAATGTTGAAAATCTTGATGACGGACGGACAGAATGACCTTGACCTTTAGTGACATAATATCTTCAGCTGTTCATTTAGTTGATCATATATACCAAATATTGTACCTTAGACTTAAATAATTTCAGAGAAATCCACTGTTTAAGCGTTTTCCCATATGAAAGCCTTAGGAACCAAACTTGACAGTGCCATAAATTAAGTCAAGGTCAACGCATGGTCATCATTTGTACAAGCTATGATGGGCCCGAGTGCCCGATGCTACATACCAAGTTTCAAGGTCATAGGCCTTTTGGTTCTGGAGAAGATTTTTGAAGGGATTTTACCATATATGGGCGTGGCGGCCAACTTTGTCCTGTGATCCTAACCCCGGTAACAAACTTTCATTTCCCATCCCACTGAGACTCCACATGAAATATGACTTCAATCGGCCCAGTGGTTTCAGAGGAGAAGATGTTTGAAAATGTTGACGACGGTTATACGGACAGAATGGCTTTGACCTTTAGTGACATAATGTCTTCAGCTGTTCAGTAAGTTGACCATATATACCAAATATTGTACCTTAGACTTAAATAGTTTCTGAGAAATCCACTGTTTAAGTGTTTTCCCAAATGAAAGCCTAAGGTTCCAAACTTGACAGTGCCATTTATTAGGTCAAGGTCAAAGCATGGTCATCATTTGTATAAATTATAATGGGTCCGAGTGCCCAATGCTACATACCAAGTTTCAAGGTCATAGGCCTTTTGGAAGGATTTTACCATATATGGGCGTGGCGGCCATCTTGGTCATGTGACCCAAACCCCGGTAACAAACTTTCATTCCCCCATCCCACTGAGACTCCATATGAAATTTGGCTTCAATTGGCCCAGTTGTTTCTGAAGAGAACATGTTTGAAAATGTTGACGACGGACGGACGGACAGAATGACATTGACCTTTAGTGACATAATGTCTTCTGCTGTTCAGTAAGTTGACCATATATACCAAATATTGTACCTTAGACTTAAATAGTTTCTGAGAAATCCACTGTTTAAGCGTTTTCCCATATAAAAGCCTCGGGTACCGAAGTTGACAGTGTCCTTAATAAGGTCAAGGTCAAAGCAAGGTCATCATTTGTACAAACTATGATGGGCCCGAATGTCCAATGCTACATACCAAGTTTCAAGGTCATAGGCCTTTTGGTTCTGGAGAAGAAGATTTTTGAAGGATTTTACCAATTATGGGCGTGGCGGCCGTCTTGGTCATGGGACCTGGTTACCCAGAACAAACATTCGTTCCCCTGACCTAGGTAGGCTCCATATGAAATATGACTTCAATTGGCCCAGTGGTTTCAGAGGAGAAGATGTTTGAAAATGTTGACGACGGACGGACGGACGACGGATGCCTGGCTATTCTATAAGCTCACCTATGAGCCTAAAGGCTCAGGTGAGCTAAAAAGCGTGCAAGATAAAATCATTGCCGCTAATATGAAAAAAAAAATAATAAACTTTTAGATATTGAGCGGAACTTATTAGCATACCCTCTGATATCTGTCCTTCAACCTTTGAAGACGAGAGCTCCGTTTGGTGCGGGGATTTGTGACAACCCCTTGGGCCGCGTTTTTGTGACAACCCCTAGGGCCACGTTTTTGTGGCGGTCATATGCGGTGTCTTTGTAGGGTTGAAGGGGCCCAGTGAGTCCGATTCCGAGCTTGTTCGGAGCCCCAATCGGGTTTTCACTCCTTTCCTTCTTTTTATGTTCAAAAAAGTATTTAGATTCAGTGAGGTAAGCATGTCCTCTTTCGCTGGCGAAAAGTAACTTATCAGAAGGTAAAAGGTAGCAATAAACCCACTGGGCACACAGCCTTGAATCAACCTTGCTGATTCAAGTTTGAGTGACTACTTGGAAGTGCAACTTCCTCGGGATCATTCCAAGAACAAACTTTACACCGTGATTAATAATTGTAGGTATCAAAGTTTAAGTGAAATGGACTTTAATGCTAGTCTGGGTCGATGTAATTGTAAATGTACGGACGAACGAAAAAAAGAACTATATTGCACCTAGCTTAAGCAGGTGTGCCAAAAAAGGATTGAAGAAGGGGAAATTACGATCTTCCGATCAATTGATTGATTGATTGATTTATTGCTTTACGTCCACGGTAAACAGCTATGGTCATGTCGGGACGGTCAGTTAACCTAACCACACTATTCCTGGGCAGGCTTAGACCTCCTAGGCGGTTGACCAGTACTAAGTGCACATACTTTCGCCAGTAACTGACAACTGTCATTCTTGAATCAGCGAAGGAAAAACGAAAGTATGTGGCCAGACCGGGTATCGAACCCAGGACCTCTGACTTATGAGTCAGGTGCCCTACCGATTGCGCTGCACGGCCCGGCTGATCTCCCGATCAAACAGTCTCTCAGTGAAAATGTTCAGCAAGTTTGGCACAAACAATATTTATTTAGAACAATATTACATCTTTGAATAACACTAACATGATTTTAAAAAGCTAAATGCTTATATCAGTCACAAAATTTATATCGTGAATTTACAAAGCAAGTGTGATCAAAAAAGGCAAAAAGGCAAATGGGGGAAAAGACAAAAGGGCAGAAAATTAAAATAAGAAAATTGTGGTTTTATAGTTCATGACAGCCTTGTCTGAACTTTTCTAATATCCATACTGTTATTTCTTTTAGCCGGTTTTGTCACCATTTGCGCCATTTTTTAAGCTAACATATTTACAATCATTTTAACTTACATATCGAAAACCTAACCGGTTGTAGTCTACTTGACATAATTTGTACGACGCTTAAAAATAACATTTTTTTATTAATGCTCGACATAAATGCTTGAAATGTTCTTTGGGGCATAACGAAATGCACTAGGACGGATACCTGAAAGTCCGTACCTAGGTCACAGCGAGGTGAAAGGTCAACGGTATAAAAACGTACTTTTTTGTTTGTTTGATTGTTGTTGTTTTTTGCTTTTTTTTTTTTTTTTGCTTTGTTTGCAGCAAACATTTCACATTGAAACAAGACGATAAGTGAGCCACAAAAGACTAAAGGTGACTTCACAATCTATAGTTCAAACTTCACAATTCACGCTTTGTACTTCACATTTCATATTTCATAGTTTTAAATACACAAGACAGCGGGAAGGGCCATTACTACGAAAGACCGTTGGTGACTTCACAATTGATATAGTTAAAACTTCACAATTCACACTTTCGTAGTTTAACATTCATATGATACATCTCTTGTTACCACATTATTTGTTTTCAATGTTTAAGCATTCAGTTTAAGTTCGATTCTTTTATTCATGGCATTGAATTTTCATCCATCAATATTCAGTGTCGGAGACTTGCTCACAGATGAAGAAATGTTCAGATCTTTGCTGTCGGGCTTCCCAGAGACACCCACCGACTGTCTTTGACAGCACTACCCTTGACTTCCCGTACTTCAGCTCAGCTGTAAAATGAATCAGAGTACTGGGAGTAATGTAGGACAAAATCTATTACAAATCATGTAGAATTATCCAGTTTCAAAAACGGCATTGTTTAAAACAGAATGGAATGGAATGGAATAGAAAGGCGTAAAATTGAGACGCGACACGACAAAACCAACAAAGTGGCATGTGCGCTCAGCGATGACTCAGATCAGCCTAGGCATCCGCCTAGTCTGATCAGAGTCTTCGCTGATCGCATGGAGCCAGTTTAGACCCTTAGCTATCTTGAAAGTGCACAACAAAGACTGATCAGACTGCGTGGATGCCAAGGCTAATCTGAGTCTTCGCTAGTCGCACATACCACTATGTTGGATTTGTCTTGTAGCGGCGCAAATGATCTTCTCCACTTCTTTCCAACGGATTTGGGATGACACTCCCTTATAGACACGAATTCCCACCAGATCCTGTGTCAGACGATGTCCTGTCTATTTCTCGTAATAATAGGTAATACACTCAAAAACAAAAGAAACGCATATTTTTAGTGTCTTGTTTGCCTCATTTAATGTAACGATATTTTACTTTAACTAAGTACTAAGATTTGCCTATACGTGGTCATAAGTTTTGCAGTATTTTCTTACATGTATCACAGTGCAATTGAAAAAAGAAAGATTTTCTTTTTCAAATGGGCAAAAATCACAAAAATCTGGATAACAAGGGCAAATAAAAATAAATCATCAATACGATTTTGCTAAACGTGAGTTCAGCATGATGAAACCAACTGGAAAACGGTATCAAACTATTAAAATACAGTTAAAACGCACATGCAAAAATCTGCATTTTCTAAATTTTTTCAAAGTTTTTGAAAATCGTTTGAATCATCAAATTATTAGAAAAATCTTGTAATTTGGGCTTCAAAACGAGTAAGGCTATGGACAAAGGACCCGTTTAAACAAATTTTGGTTCGAGATGAGCATGTATTTAGCTCACATACGGTTTGAGTTACGAAATTTAAAAGCCGATAAAAGTGTTTTCCTGGAAAACAAATCTTGTCTCCCGATTCGCTTACCGTAAACGGCCCTTTGTGATAATGATGAAGTATGAATTTCATTCAGTTTTGCCCAGTGATTTAAAGGATCCAGCGCCCAAAAGTTCAATTTGTGGTTGCAATATTGGAAGGACGTACAGAGTTACTACCCTTTGTTAGCATACTTCATTTGATTGTGGCCACTTATCCTTTTATTTGACCTGAATTGGAATCCACTTCCAATTCGGTTTGCTGAAAAATCCACAACATTTTCTTTTGCCATCCCAAAAGTTGCTTACTTTACGGGATTTGCATAAAGGGGCATAACTTTGATTGCAACGAGTAGCTAATGCTGAAAATTCTTGATAATGTTTCTGTGACATTGTAGCGTCCTAGATAAAGAGGGCACCAGTTTTAGAGCCAGGTACAACTCAATTCAAGACGCGGAGTTAACTGATCAGTATTGGTGAATTTTAAGATAGACCCCTTGATTGTTTACGTTTTCGTTACGTATAAATAAACAAACAAAATTTCTAATAAGTTTGCGACGAAGTATAGCCCATGCATTGATAATATCTTCCCTCTTTTGCCAATTTCCGCAGATTTTTATTTTGACATAAAAACACCAAAAAGAAAAATATGCGTTATTTTTGCTTTTGAGTATATGAAAGTCATAGGCAAGGCTTTGACTGTTAATTCCTGCGCTAATATGGTACTTGTGTTTATCTGCCATAAAATAAAATAAATGTAGCAAACAATGCATTGACTGATTACTCTTCTAATTTTTTTATGTAAAAATACTCGTTCGCTACCGCTCAGTCGTTTTTACGGATAAGCAGAAACGACCAAGTTGGATCACAAACAAAAACAAGAGGGCCATAAGGCCCTGAATCGCTCACCTGAGTATGGTGGCCATGTACTAGTAGGTCATGTGACTTAGACCGCATGAATGAATTTTAGTTCCCTCAGCCCCTGGAGGCCGTGTATGGAATTTGGTTACAATAACCAAGTGGCTTTTGAGGAAATGTCTTAAATTGTCAAAATATGAGAGACATTGGTCAGAGGTCCAAGAATGACCTTGACCTCTTGTACCCGCAAATCTTCCATGTACTAAGGCGCCTGTTTATACCATTTTTTACGCCAACATCTTCTAAACTTGACATGCAATCTTATGTTCTAGCATTTTCCCGTAGTTGACCTTTCCTTAAAAAGGTCAAGGTCAGCCCAAAGTCATCATTTGAACAATGTTGATAGTACTAAATTACCTGATGCTATATACTAAGTTTCAAGGCTATCCGCCTATTGATTATCGCGGCCATGTTGGTCATGTGACTCAGACCGGTTCAACAAATTTTCGTTCCCATAGCCCCTAGAGGCTCCATATGAAATTTGGTTACAACAGTCCCAGTGTCTTTTGAGGAGTTGTGTGAAAATGTCACAATATGGAAAACCAGGGTCTTAAGGTCAACTAGAACTATCGGAGAATCCGACTATACCCCCGCTGAACTGCTTAAGTCAAATGGTGTTATTTTTGTTACAATAAGCATAGAGAGAGAACTCATTGTCACCATGTATACCAAATATCAATATTCTATATAAATCCCTTTCTATGTAATACGGAATAAAATGATTTCACATTGACAGAAAGAAAAATAATAAATACATGTAAGACAGACAGAAGTCTTTATCAGTCTACATACCAAATATGAACATTCAAACTTGAATGGTTGTTGTGAAATCTGTTACAAAAAATTGCATTATTCAAAGTCAGGAGAGAAGGAAAATTGGAAAAATACAGGGAGGAATAAGAAGGAGAAGGCTGGTTCTGAATTCAACAATACAACAAGTTATAATCAACCTGCATACAAAATATCCCTATTCGAACTTACAGATCCATAAAAAATCTTTTGCAAAAATTTCATTATTCAAAGTAAAGAGAAAAAGAAAAATCTGACAAATACAGGGAAAAATAAGCAGGAGAAGGCTCGTTCTCAATCCCACGATACAGGAAGTCATCATCAACCTGCATACCAAATATGTCAACTCTAGCCTGCATGGTTGTGAAGGAATCTTTGACGAAAAATTTCATTATTCTAAGTATGGAAAGAAAGAACATTGGACAAATACAGGCAAGAATAAGCAGGAGAAGGCTGGTTTGCAATTCCACGATACAATAAGTTGTCATTAACCTACATTATGGATACCAAGTATTACTACTCTAGCTTGCACGGTTGTGGAGAAATCTTAGATGAAAAATTTCATTAGTCGAAGTATGGAAAGAAAGAAAATTGGACAAATACAGGGAAGAATAAGAGGAGAAGGCTCGTTCTCGATCCCACGATACAATAAGTTGTCATTAACCTGCATACCAAATATGACTACTCTAGCTTGCATGGTTGTGGAGAAGTCTTTGACGAAAAATTTCATTATTCAAAGTATGGAAAGAAAGAATATTGGACAAATACATGGAAGAATAAGCAGGAGAATGCTGGTTCTAAATCCCACCATACAACATGTCGTCATCCACCTGCATACCAAATATGACTACTCTAGCTTGCATGGTTGTGGAGAAATCTTTGACGAAATATTTCATTATTTAAAGCAAGTTGTGGAGAAATCTTTGACGAAATGTTTCATTATTCAAACACGGGTGGGAAACTCCATAATCAGAGCCAATGGCTCTGATAAGGAAAGGTTATGGCGGTTTTCCGGAGCACGTGCGGCTATGATTATACCGGTTGAAATTTGGACTAAAAAAGGTAAGTTTCGCATTTGTGGTATAAATTCGTTTTTACGGCGTGGAATCTCGAATAAAGGAGAATGTAGTTCAATGCTCAGGTCTTTTAACTTCTTTTTTACGCTAAGGTAAGTTGTCATATGCGTACGATTTTGTCTGAATCATTTTTGTCGTGGGGTGATAGAACGCTAATTTACAGACAGGCAGCTAACAATTGCGTTGAAATTCCTCTTGAAATTATATAAACGTGAGAATTTTGGTAGTTGAAGAGCGTGCACTGATTGTCTGATCCTTCCACATGCGCAAAAAGTAGGAATTAAAAGCAAATAAGAGAAATTGAGAATAAATAAACCGAGGCTCTGATTATGTCGAGCGGCTCTGATTATATCGGCCGGCTCTGAGGCAGGACGGCTTCTTTTGTAAGAGTCGGTTACTACTAAAGTTAATGTTTTGTAGTAGTGCTATTTACTGTATGAAACTGTAGTCTAATTCACGTTCAGGGACGTTTGTTTGCTGTTTATTTAGGTTTCAAGGGCTGATAAAATTAGTTGCAGTGTTTGACAGATGATTGATTTCCAAATATCATTAAGGCGAGAAAAAGGATTTTCAAAGGGTACTTGAGCCAGTGAACGTCAAAACCAACAATATCAGGTTGGATTAACACGTGTTTTCTTACGTCATTTACTTACGACATTGTGATGACGAAATCCCAACAAAGTCTTTGAATTTCACTCTGAATTTCACTCAATAATTTCGTTATGGGTATCTACATCCTTACAAAGTGAAACCCAGAGAATGCGTAATCATGAATACTTTATAGTCATGCTTTTATCGCAGGCTTTATAGTTGGTTTTTTTTTTCATTTAATCCGCCCCCGAAAACCGAAACCGAAAGTACAGGCCTTGGTGTTCTAGACCTCTGAAAATCCTCACAATTTTTGTAGTTGTTCTAAGTCATGTAACGAATGTTTCCCAGGAGCACAACGGAACGAATCAATAGTTGCACTCTCCTGGCACCAAGTCTGTTCATCAAATTAAAATTTATGTCCAAGGATGTTTTATTTAAGAAATATAGTCTTTCTTACAGTGATTTGTTGCCCAATATATCACTGGTCTGAGGTCAGTCGTGAAGTGGATATATGACGAGCGCGAAGAGCGAATGATATATTTACCTTGACTGACCGACAACCAGTGATATATTGGGCAACAAACCACTGTAAGCAAGATTCTATTTCGATTCTAACACACAAGAAACGACGAAAACGCAAGTGTTTCCTTCATATTTGTCCAGTTTTCCGCCATGATAACATGAAGAATATCCGCCAGCAACTTTGACTTTTACAGAGACAGAGGCGTTTTCATATTTTTCGCAAGTTTTTGATATGAGAAAACGACGTTACACCGTCTATCCTCATGGAAATAAAAAAAATGACGTCACCAAACGAATCAAAATGACGTCCAAATGGTGCAAAATAACGTTACGCTAGTCCGCTCAGTGATTTATCACGCAATATGTCACTAGATTTTACCATGCCATGGGCTATATTGATGCCCAGTGTTAGAATTAGGATTTTAGCATGGACGAATTGTTATCAAGGGAAGTCATTTTCTGTCCAGGAAAAATAAAAGCTTTCATATCCGATTACAATGCATATGTGAAACCAACATATACAAATTGTAAATCAAGCTTACCGATCAAATGTGAAAGTTAACAAATTTGCAAAAGCGTTTTGGGTTACCTCCCTTGTCCATCACCATGCATTCAAAACATAGTGCACGTTAATTTTTTATACGTGATCACAAGTTCATAATTTTGCAAGAGTTTTTAAAATAAATTCTTATTAATGACAAATGGACAGACAGACTCGGTGCCAGGAGATGCAACCATGAATTCCTTCCGCTGAGCCTCTTGGAGACCAACTTTACGAGAATTGGAATAACAATGAATAATAATGACGAGATAATATTTGCATGAGGGTGTTTCACAGCGTTGTTAACAATAGCTTTACTTAATCAAAAAGCACCGTAGTCGAATGGTTAGAGTGACACGGCTATGGTGCAAAAGACCGCCGGAAGGTCGCGGGTTCAAACCCGGGTAGGGTCATCCGACGATTGGTAAACTCTGTCAACCCAACAGTAAATGAGGACCTGATTAGAATCAGGGATTAATACGGCAGCGAAGGGAGGGAGATGGGCTCCATGTTTTATATCAGTGGGCCTCTAATTCCTACTGCCTCTACCGTCACTAGGCTATGGGAAACCTTTACACTGATATATAATGCAGTACAAGATGTATGCTATGGACAACAACATCCATTAACTAGAAATCTAATGCACTTATTTAAACCTCCTTTTTCTCGCCTCAATGATATTTGGAAATCAATCATCTTTCAAACACTGCAACTAATTTTGTCGGCCCTTAAAACCCAACTTAACATCAAACACACGTCCCTGAACGTGATGCAGACCCAAGTTTTGTTTTACAACGCTCATACAGTAAATAGCACTACTTCAAGACATTTACTTCAGTAGTAACCGACCCTTACAAAAGAAGCCGTCCTACGTCAGAGCCGGCCGATATAATCAGAGCCGCTCGACATAATCAGAGCCTCGGTTAATTTATTCTCAATTTCTTTTATTTGCTTTCAATTCTTACATTTTGCGAATGGTGAAGGATCAGACAATCAGTGCACGCTCTTCAACCACCAAAATTCTCACGTTTGTATCATTTCAACAGGAATTTCAAAGCAATTGTTAGCTGCCTGCCTGTAAATTAGCATTCTGTCACCCCACGGCACAAATGATTCAGTCAAAATCGTACGCATATGACAACCTACCTTAGCGTAAAAAAGAAGTTAAAAGACCTGAGCATTGAACTACATTCTCCTTTTTTCGAGATTCCACGTCGTAAAAACGAATTTATACCACGAATGTGAAAGTTACCCTTTTTAAGTCCAAATTTCAACCGGTATAATAAGAAAGAAAATTGGACAAATACAGGGACGAATAAGCAGGAGAAGGCTGGTTCTCAATCCCACGATAAAACATGTCGTCATCAACCTATATGCCAAATATGACCAGTCTATCTTGTATGGTTGTGAAGAAATCTTTGACGAAAAATTTGATTAAAAGGGGACGGACGGAAGGACGGACGGACGGACGGACGGACGGAAGGACGGACGGACAGACAGATGTAAACCAGTATACCCCCATTTTTTTCAAAGCGGGGGTATAAAAAATGACTTGACCTTAGGCATAAAGTTTTCGTGTATTCATTAAGATGACTGTATATACCAATTTTCAGGTCAAAATCTTCAACACTTTTCATGAAATCTTGTGTTCTAGCATTTTCCGTATAAAAGCTATTTGACCTTACCGAAAAAAGGTCAAGGTCAACCGAAGGTCATAATTTGTACAACCTTGGAAGTACCCAATGCTACATACCAAGTTTCAAGGCCCTCCGCCTACTGGTTCTGGAGAAGAAGATTTTTAAAGGTTTTTTTTTTACCATACATGGGCGTGGCGACTATGTTGGTCATGTGACTAAGACCGTTTGAACAAATGTTTGGTCCCTCGCCCCCTAGAGGCTCTATATAAAATTTGGTTACAATTGGACCAGTGGATTTTGAAAAGACGTGTGAAATTGTCAAAATATGAGAGACCAGGATCAAAGGTCAAAGAATGACCTTGGCCCCTTGGCCCAATTTTCAGGTCAAAATCTTCAATAGTTTTCAAGAAATCTTATGTTCTATTATTTTCCCATACAAAAGCTACAGAAAGCAAATATGACCTTACCGTAAAAAAGGTCAACCCAAGGTCATAATTTGAACAATCTTAGAAGTACTCGCGTACCCAATGCTACAAACCAAGTTTCAAGGCTATCCGCCTATTGGTTCTGGATAAGAAGACTTTTAGAGTTTTTTTACCATATATGGGCGTGGTGGCCATGTTGGTCAAGTGACAAGGACCGTTTGAGCAAATTTTCGTTCCGCCGCCCCATAGAGGCTGTATATGAAATTTGGTTACATATGGCCCAGTGGCTTTTGAGGAGATGTGTGAAATTGTCAAAATATGAGAGACCAGGATCAAAGGTCAAAGAATGACCTTGGATTCTTGTACGCATAAATTTTCACGTACTCCTAAAGATCACTGTATATACCAATTTTCAGGTCAAAATCGTCAAAAGTTTCCAAAAAATCTTATGTTCTAGCATTTTCCCATATAAAAGCTACAGAAAGCTAAAAAGGTCAATCCAAGGTCATTATTTGAACTTTCTTGGTAGTACTCGAGTACCCGATGCTACATACCAAGTTTCAAGGCCATGGGCCTGTTGGTTCTGGAGAAGATTTTAAAGTTTTATACCATATATGGGCGTGGAGGCCATGTTGGTCATGTGACCAAGACCGTCTGAACAACTTTTTTATTCCTAAGACCCCTGGAGGCTACATATGATATTTAGTTACAACTGTCCCAGCGGTTTCAGAGGAGAAGTCGTTTGAAATTGTGGACGGAAGGACGACGGACGACAGAGCCTAACCATCCTATAAGCTCCCCCGGAGCCGCTGGCTCAGATGAGCTAAAATCCAACAACGCTATTTAGTCATATAAGTCATAAGAAAACGTATTTTGTATCTCTTAAACCAATATGTATCCAATTTGACACACAATGTTCAATTTCAAGGCATCGAGCCATTTGATTCAACGTTGTTTTTCCACTGCTTACCGACCGTTGCCAGAATTTAGACAAAACTTCGAGGGCTAGTTCATCATCATCATATTTCAATTCTCATATCGACGTTACCCCCGCACCTCAGCGGAACGTATCCATAGCCGCAGTAACGGGGCGCCGAGCGTCCGTCCATGAGAGGGCTAGTTGAAAGCAATTACATGTATATATGATGGAGACTTTTTATATAATTTATGTTCCTTTTATATATTTTCAAGTGTCATGTGAATTTCATTTTCCTTTTATACTTCAGCCGCGACAAGACAAAACCAACAAAGTGGCATGTGCGCCCAGCGAAGACTCAGATCAGCCTGGGCATCCGCCCAGTCTGATCAGAGTCTTTGCTTTGCGCTTAAAGCGTAGCTTAGGGTCTAACCTAGCTCCATGTGGACAGCGAAGACTCTAATCAAACTGGGCGGACGCCCAGGCGAATCTGAGACTTCGCTTGGCGCACATGCCACTTTGTTGGTTTTGTCGTGTTGCGGCTAACTTTACCGTCTGCCCAGTTAGTGTAACCGGTCTCATTTATCGATGTATTAGAGGTTTCCCAAATATAGTCACCCTTCTCATTTACGAAACGTCCACCGAGCCACCAGAACCGGTCACTGGCTGAAAAAAACAATTCGTCCAAGCTGTATCATAGTGAGAAATCAAAGACCAGAGGGCAAATATTATAGAGCCCGATGGGGCGGCTCATCATGAGCCGCCTCAACTGTACCTGCGCTTTTTGCAAGTTGAACTTTTTTAAGGGTTTAGCGGCGTCGTGTGCAAAATGACAGTGTTCGGGTAGCCAATCTTCAAATTCTCAAGGCAATGGCTAGCCGTACGGGTCAATGCGGGTAGCCTCTGAACGACTGCTTGTCTCATATATCACCAACATATGTGCTGGTAAGAATCGTCCGGAGGTGATTGTGGGGAGTGAACATGGAGGGAAACAGTAGCAATTTTCGAACTATAAGGTTCACTCTTAGACCTGTGGTCAAACATGTGGAATCTGGCGATGTAATTCAAGCTGCCAATTTTTCAACTTATGTCGTAATGGGGTCCCCTGAAGCTGACACTCACTACTGCATCGTTGTTGTTGTTGCTGCAATTCTCGTAATGATGTTCCCCAGGTGGCACAGCGGAACGTATCCATAGTTGCACACACCTGGCATCGTGGGTCCGTCCACCACTACAGCATCATATCCATTCAAGGTTGTAATTCAAGCTCCCCAGCAGGCACATGGCGTCGAAATGACGTCGTACTGACGTCTATGCGACGTAATTACGTCGCATCAATGTCAGTACGACATCATTTCGTATGATGTCGAAATGACGTATTACGCCGATTTGACATGATTGCGTCGCGTCCACGTCAGAACGACGTCATTTCGACGTCATATACCACTAGGTCATAGTCAATGTCCTTTAAATAGCCACATATATTACCAGAAAAGCTAAGACTTTAAAATATACAGTCGGAGTTACAAATGCTGAACGTAATATTGCTTAACAGAGCCACTGCCTCCGATTAGTTTCCAACCCACCGTGTATGGGCAGATTGGCTATAATTACTTTGGTAGACCTGAGCGATACCCAGGTATTCCTCGAGCTTATCGAAGATATAGATGGAGCCCCGGTAGCTCAGTGGGTTAAGCGCTGGCCTGCTGATCTAGCGGCCTCGGGTTCGATCCCAACTGGAGGCGAAAATCTTTTCCATTGTAAACGGGTTCCATTCTACACAGCTTTTCATTATCACCCTTCCATCCTCATAATATGACTGAAATACTGTCGACAAGTACATAAAATCGCAAGTCATCCACCCACTAAACTTTTCGAAAATATGTATATACATATATTTTTTTCGAGTAACCCCAGGTTGCCCGAGTTTACACAAGTAAATATGTAGAAGGCGATTCTACGGATTACCTCCAGGCTCAAGTACTATCTTGTCACATAGAAAGTTGTTTTCAGCTTCACTTTCTATCTCTGCCAGCTCAGCTCCAACTGACCGACACTCTCTCTGAAACAAGAGAACAATAAACCTAGGGTGAAGTCAGGTTCATTCGGACAGCAGGTTAATTCAGACAGTGATATTTTTTCGTATGTCAGTTGTTTGGAATTAAAACAAAATTATCTGGACAAACTGTGAAAATCCTGATGAGACAACTGAGCCGTCTCACCTGGATTTTCACCGCTGCAATGGTATGTCCGAATTTACCCGCTGTCCAAAGTTACCCGATTCGACCCTAGTGGACTTCGTAAAAATTCTAAATATCGGAACTCCTCAAATAATTACCAGGCCCAAAACAGGAACAGTTTGGTTTAACAATGCAGTAATGCGTCACGGGGGGGTCACTTCCATTATAAAGCAGGGTACATATGTGCCGCTGGAATAGCCCTCCTTTTTGATCTCCCAGATACATCAATAGGTATGGTTTAATTGGCCAATATACAGGAATAGGTCTTATTTCTCCAGGCTCTATACATAAATAATTAGCATATCTGATTTTTATTACCAGAGAGAAACAAATATCAATTACCAAATCAACAGGTGCACCAGCTGAAATACTCTCAGCACACTGTCTCAGCATGCATGAGCTCTGAATTATCTTAATGGCTCAATAACTCACAGAATTCTAACCTAATGACCTGTTATTATAAACAAATCGCCAAGAATGTTTACACATGATGTTTTGACAGCAGGACTGGTCCACTGCAAAATCAAGAAAATAAAAACAATCATTTTAGTATTTATGATCATTTTGATTCCTGTTATATGTTTTTATTCTGTGTCAGTCGCTGCTTTATTTGCAATTCATTCTACAGCTAAATACAGCGACTATGTTATGAAAAAAAACTGTGCCAACTCAGGCAGCCGAGGATGGCAGGAGAAAGAGCCAAAAAACTGGGACAAAGATAACATATTTGTCCTAATACAACAAGCAAAAACAATATAATTATATGAAGACATAGTGAAGATTAAGACTTTTTTTTCACAGAAATTTGGCTTCCACGAAGCCACTGAATAATTCCTTCTTAAATATATTAATAGGATTTAATTTTGATAGTGAATACATAAATAGGTATATATTTTGTCATTTGTGTTATACATGAATAGGGTGGGTTTTCAAAGTTTCAGCGGCACATCTATACCCTTTCAGCGGTCAAGTGACCCCCCCGTGAATGCGTACACACGATCCAGCTGGAATGGCAAAAAGTGTAGACCCTGACCAGTCTGATCTAGGTCTGCACTGTTTGCTCAACCCAGTTGTCCCAATACTTAGAATTGCACAACCCGCAGGTTTGCACTATCATCACTGTGTGAGTCAGTCCGTCCGTCCGTTATCAGTTAGCGAAAACCGTTATCAGTTAGCGAAAACGCTTATAACTCTTGAACCGCATGGGATATTTTGACAAAATTTTGCATACTTATACATGTCAACATTGTCTAACGACTCGCATGCATAACAACCTTATTTGATGGACGAGGCTTTGCTGAGCACAAGTTGAAAATTTACGGCCAACTACTGAAAATGCTCATAACTCATGAACCCCGAGGTAAATATGGTTCAAATTTTGTATACTTATGTATTTTAACATAGTCCAGCCACGGGCATGCAAAACAGTGACGAATCTTCACCGAGCATCAATTTGGCCGGTCGAGCTCTTTTATTGAAAATGCTCATAACTCTTGGACCGCTTGGTATATTTGCTTCAAATTTTGTATACTTACGTAATTTAACATTGCCCAGCCACTTCAAATTTTGTATACTTATGTAATTTAACATTGCCCAGTCACTGGTATGCAAAACAGCAACGAGGCTTCACCGAGCATCAATTTGGCCGGTCGAGCTCTTGTATTGAAAATGCGCATAACTCTTGGACCACTTGGTATATTTGCTTCAAATTTTGTGTACTTATGTAATTCAACATTGCCCCGCCACTGGTATGCAAAACAGTGACGAGGCTTCACCGAGCATAAATCTGGCCGGTCGAGCTCTTTTATTGAAAATGTTCATAACTCTTGGACCGCTTGGTATATTTGCTTCAAATTTTGTATACTTATGTAATTTAACATTGCCCAGCCACTGGTATGCAAAACTTCTTATTGCACAACCCGCAGGTTTGCACTATAATCACTGTGTGAGTCCGTCCGTCCGTCCGTTATCAGTTAGCGAAAACGCTTATAACTCTTGAACCGCATTCTATATTTTGATAAAATTTTGCATACTTATACATGTCAACATCATCTAACGACTCGCATGCATAACCGTCTTTTTTGCTGAGCACAAGTTGAAAATTTACGGTCAAGTAGTGAAAATGCTCATAACGCTTGAACCCCGTGGTATATATGGTTCAAATTTTGTATACTTATGTATTTTAGGCATTGTCCAGCCACCGGCATGCAAAACGGTGAGGAAAGTCTAAACAGTATTGCACGACCCACAGGCGTGCACTTTAATCGCTGTGCAAGTCCATCAGTCTGTTTGTCCTTCTGCTGTAGTCAGTGAGTGAAATTGCTCATAATTCTTAACCACATGGTGTAGTTTGATAAAAATATGCATCATTCTACAAGAAATGACCAATTTCATTTCCATACATTCCTTCTGGCACCAGAAACTGATTATTCTACATTCACCACGGCTTGTGCACATTACCATCAGTTGATTAGAATTTTAGTATTACGAGGCTTATTTCACAGGGATGAAATACCTAGAGATGTATGGCAGCCTCCGGTACCTAGAGATGTATGGCAGCCCGGAGGGACAACTATTTTCTTTTATACTTTTCAATGAATATAGAGACTTCTTGGTGAAATTTAAACTGATAATCTCACTGTTTCAAACAGGGAAATTATCACTTTATGTTTAAAAAATAGAATTTTCGTGAGATGATCTCTTGAAAGGTTTTTGTTGATTAATTGGCTACTTAAACCTTATCCGTCTAGATAAAAATACGTCACGCATGTTTGCACGTCAGTTTGAAGTAAATGACGTCACATGAAGCGCCCATGTCTCGTATATGAGCTCACACCATCAGATCACCCTCGACGCAAGCGTCTCGGGAGATCCGATGGTATGAGCTCAACAACTCGACGTGATACAGTACGCCAGATCAAGTTACTGTTATAATAATGTGTATGGCAACATCTTTCTTATATGTGACAGTGCCTGCGATCTTGAGACTTATGGAGGTGCGACATTGACGTCACGAAACGTGAAAAAAATGACGTCATAAAATTTGCACGTAAAGTTAATTGTATTTCCGCGCACTGACTAATAAATTTCAAAGCGTCAGCTGAAAAGAGTGATTCAACATTTTTATCGGCGTGTTTAAATTTCTTCATCTTCACTCTTTTAAGAATGTTTGCATTATAGATCTTTGAAAAGAGATGTCACGAACCAAAATTATAAAGGTTTATCCAGCTAGTAGGCTATGTAAATTGTATCCATTAAGTGAAACGAAAACAAACCAGAGGACCATTGGTCCTGTAGCTCACCTGAGTCCATTCATCCTTAGCACTCAAGAGTAAGAAACACTGAAGTAAGTTGTACAATTCGGCCTAATTTCAACTTTGACTGAGTTATTATGCTTGTCATAGTAAATATTAGCAAGTTTGATGAAGTTACAATAAAAAAAAACATATTTGTAAAACTTTTTGCCTAAATATTGCAGTAACACAGAAATAAATGCCAATTTGCACTTTTCCCAATACAAGTCTATGGAAACTTTAAAATGCCATAGCAATGAAACTATGTGGGCAACAATAATAAAAAACAATATTTACGTAGCGGCTAATGTCATGAACATGTATGCAAAGAATCAGCTTCATCCCCCTATATGGTTTTTGAGGAAAAGATTTTTAAATTTTTTTTCTCAAAAATATTTCCTTAATATTGCCATGGCAACAAATCAAATTCTGCAATAGGAATCATAGAGGACTACTTAAGCAACATTTCTGTAGATAAAAAATCCAAAAATAACTGAAGGGAGATAGCAAAAACTGCAGCTTTCCATTTTTCCCATTATATTTCAATGGAAACTATAAGTTGCCATACCAACCTAACCGCTGAAGCAATTGCCATAAAAAAACTGTAATTATATAGAAGCTTGTACAAAGATCCGTTCTGTAAAGTTTGAGCTTTATCGGCCACATAGTTTCTGCAAAAATGATATTTTAATATTTTTTCTATTTTTACCCATTCGGTTGTATTGGCAATCAGCCAAATTGTGCAATTTACATAAATTTAATGTGGTTGATAGAGGACTACTCAAGGAACATTTCTGTAAAAGTTTTGTCAAAATATCTGCAGTCACATAGCAATAAATGCAAATTTTCAATTTTCAAATTGTAAGTCAATGATTGCCATAGCAACCAAACTGCCGGAGCAATTGCCAAGAAAAACAGTATTTTTATAGACGGTAGTACCTAGATCCTTTCTGTGAAGTTTGAGTTCTATTGGTTGTATAGTTTCTGAGGAGATGATTTTTGAATATCTTTTCTATTTTTAACAATTCGGTTGGCATGGCAACCAGTCTAAAAGTGCAATTTACATAAATTTAATGTGGTTGATAGAGGACTATTCAAGGAACATTTCTGTAATAGCTTTGTCAAAATATCTGCAGTCACATAGCAATAAATGCAAATTTTCAATTTTCCCATTATAAGTCAATGGCAACTTTAAGTTGCCATAGCAACCAAACTGCCTGAGCAATTGCCAAGAAAAACAGTATTTTATAGACGGTAGTACCTAGATCCTTTCTGTGAAGTTTGAGCGTTATTGGTTGTATAGTTTCTGAGGAGATGATTTTTGAATATCTTTTCTATTTTTAACCATTCGGTTGCCATGGCAACCAGCCTAATTGTGCAATTTACATAAATTTCATGTGGTTGATAGAGGACTACTCAAGGAACATTTCTGTAAAAGTTTTGTCAAAATATCTGCAGTCACATAGCAATAAATGCAAATTTTCAATTTTCCCATTATAAGTAAATGGCAACTTTAAGTTGCCATAGCAACCAAACTGCTGGAGCAATTGCCAAGAAAAACAGTATTTTTATAGAGGGTAGTACCTAGATCCTTTCTGTGAAGTTTGAGCGTTATTGGTTGTATAGTTTCTGAGGAGATGATTTTTGAATATCTTTTCTATTTTTAACCATTCGGTTGCCATGGCAACCAGCCTAATTGTGCAATTTACATAAATTTCATGTGGTTGATAGAGGATTATTCAAGGAACATTTCTGTAAATTTTTTGTCAAAATATCTGCAGTCACATAGCAATAAATGCAAATTTTCAATTTTCCCATTATAAGTCAATGGCAACTTTAAGTTGCCATAGCAACCAAACTGCTGGAGCAATTGCCAAGAAAAACAGTATTTTTATAGAGGGTAGTACCTAGATCCTTTATGTGAAGTTTGAGCATTATTGGCTGTATAGTTTCTGAGGAGATGATTTTTGAATATCTTTTCTAATTTTAACCTTTCGGTTGCCATGGCAACCAGCCTAATTGTGCAATTTACATAAATTTCATGTGGTTGATAGAGGACTACTCAAGGAACATTTCTGTAAAAGTTTTGTCAAAATATCTGCAGTGACATAGCAATAAATGCAAATTTTCAATTTTTCCCATACAAGTCAATGGAAACTTTAAAGTGCCATAGCAACCAAAGTTCTGAAGGGATTTGGATAAAAGACAGTATTACTGGTTCCCCCTGCCTATAGATGCTATATATGAAATTTGGTAACAGTGGGCCTTGTAGTTTCAGAGGAGATGTCTTTTGAAAATATTGACGGACGACGGACGGACGGACGGACGACGGACGACGGACGACGGATGCCTGCCTATACTATAAGCTCACCTGTGAGCCTTCGGCTCAGGTGAGCTAAAAACCGGGTGGGTATGAATTTCGTTTGCTTTTGCAATAAACCTTAGCGCTATTTCTTTGTGCTTCTCAAAATCTATTTTGGAAGCACCAATAACTACGAAAATGTCAAAAACAAATTTCCGATTTTCGCTCCATAAGGCTCAAAATGCCAGACACTGTCACATATTAGCAACCAGACTTTTTTTCAATTTTTGGCCTAATCTTTTAATTTTAAATGAACAAAATGGACACGCAAGCATATGGGATGACGTTTGATAATAGATCATAGGTTTTTGACGTCACTCAATTTTAATGACGTCACTTAAGACGGGTTTAAACGCGGCGTGATTGGCTAAGTTACATTTAGTTTTCGCCCTCTGGAAGATAAAATAGTCTACATATCATGTTTTCCGTCACCCATTTTAGGACCCGATAAACACACTGGGATGCTCAAAATTTACTTCAAATCACTGGTTAAAAAGTTAAAATTTTCCTGGTCTAAAGCCTAAGCCGACTTGAGGTTTAAAATCCGCTGACAGTGGGAGAAAAATAATCCATCATAAGCCAGTCCATGTAGGATAGGGAATTCTTGCACACCGGATAGAAAATGCCATTCTTTTCACCCGGGATAGAAAATCTTTTCTTGCACACCGGAGAAGGATATCAGCGTGCTTCCCCTGTACCTACAAATCTTATCTCACCCATGTTATCTCACCCAGGACCGGATAAAAATCACGAGCATTAAATGCATTGGTTGTAATGGAGGTCACGTATCTGCGTCGTCAAGTGACGTTGGCTTTTTAGATGATTTCGTCACGAAAACGGCAAAATGGCGTCAGTTTATGCATGCCAGACGTTGACGTAAAGAACCGAATGGCGGTCGTTGAAAACGGCGCCTTCTTTTAAAATCAAATAGAAACCTCTGAGGCACTAAAATTACGCATTTTAACAAGTTCTAAAGATAATACAAAAAGTGGTGTGCAAGAAAAAGTATCTATCATGGGTGTGAGGTGCGGAGAGAAAAATCCGTCACTCGGGATCACTGTTCGGCATCGCTTGGCAAGCCTCGTGATGCCGAACAGTGACCCTCGTGACGGATTTTGCTATTCACACCTCATGCCCATGAAAGATACTTATAGTCTTACCCAGGTGATCTTACCCAGGACCGAATAAAAATCACAAGCATTAAATGCATTGGTTGTATTGGAGGTCACGTACCTGCGTCGTCAAGTGACGTTGGCATTTTAGATGATGACGTCACGAAAACGGCAAAAATGACGTCAGTTTATGCGCACCAGTCGTTGACGTAAAGAGCCGAATGGCGGTCGTTGAAAGCGGTGCCTTCTTTCAAAATCAAATTGAAACCTCTCAAGCACTAGAATTACGCATTTTAACAAGTTCTAAAGTTAAAACAAAATGTGGTGTGCAAGAAAAAGTATCTACGAGGGTTGATCCAGAAGTAATGTCACTGCAGCTATAAAATCATGTAGAATTAAGGGAGACCAATAAAATTTCGTATCCACATACCTTAACCTATTTGCATTATGGGCTGAAAATTTCATAGAAATACAGTGCACAGTAACTGAGATATCGAGATAGACAGAAGGCATGGTAACGAAACGCGCCGCACGTCAATGACGTTGTTGACGCACCAGGCGAAATTTCGATATTGTGTCATGTCCAAAGTAGCATATTCGCTGTTCCAGCATAGCACTAATGTCTCTTCATCCATGTTTATCTCATCTTTAATATTACTTGAAGGGCCCCGCAACTCAATTTTAAGAATTTTACACAATATTCGAATTTCAAAACATTGATATTCATATATGGGGTCCAAACAAGAGTGACGCTTTTGTCTGACATTGCACATAAAGGTCTTCCGGTTTTCAGACTATCCCTTAACGACTCATCGGCACGCTTATCGCGCTGATTGCAGCTTTAAACAAGCCTCATAATAGCCTCATAATAACTGTTATTTCACCACATTCTAACTAAACAGCTCTATCGTCTCTAATGGTGATATTCCAAATTCGGGGCGAAACCGCACATATCAGCTGACGCGTTTTTGTCAGAAATCAACATTTTTACTCTCGGCAGTAACAAGCATTAGCGCTAGCTAGCAAACTTCAAACTGCAGTGACGATATTTCAACAGTAGGCGACAGAAATATATTTCGTCATCGTCTCAAATTTTCATCTGATTTGGCAGGTTAGTTTGATTTTGATTTGTGATTGCCTTTGAAAATTATGTTCATGTAATTAACGTTATTCTGACATGCGGCGCGATGGCGTCAGTGGCATACTTTGAACGTCTATATGATTGGAAAGAAAAAAGATTCCAACTTTATATCTCTTCTGTTAATCAGAACTGAATTACAGTGCAGCTTGATATGATTTTTATAATAATGCTACGATAAATAAGCGCGCAGTGGACACAGTGACATTACTTCTGGATCAACCCTTGTATATATCACTGGTGTGAAGTGCGGATAGAAAAATCCGTCACTCGGGATCACTGTATGGCATCAATCGGCAAGCCTCGTGATGCCAAACAGTGACCCTCGGGACAGATTTTTCTATCCACACCTCACACCCATGATAGATCCTTATAATCTCGCCCTCGGGGTCGAAATTTCAACCAGCAAGCCTCGTCCCTGGTTGAAATTCCGACCCCTCGGGTGAGATTTTGACGCAAAGAACCGAACGGCGGTCGTTGACAGTTTCGGTTTTTTTTAAAATTGGGTAGAAACCCTTTAAATGCGAAAGTTATACTATATAGAGAGGATCTTACATAAGTGCTCCTGTATTAACAGTTTATCGGGTTCCCCAGCGAATTCAGTAATACAGGAGCATGAATGCAAGATTCTATTTATCACACGACACTTTTAAAATCGCATTTTACTAGCAAATTTTGCCATAAGAAAACGCGACGTTTTTATGGACGTCAACGCAAACCGTTTCGGCGTAATTTGCATAATTATTCCACTAGTTGATTATCGTTTTTGCTGCAAGGCTTCGTACACTCTCAGATGCAACGTCATATGATAAAGCAAGTTCTGCTTTCAAAATTAAATATTGTAAATCAAAAGGTCTAGTAAGGACGCTGAACCCGAAAAAAATACAGTTCAAATGCTCCGGCGATTCGAAAGAATTTTTAATGCATATTTGATAAAACATTTTGGCTTTGTGATAATGATGTGGGTCTGCAAAATAAGATCCCGCTGCGTTTCAACCAGTCTTTTTACGCTCACATTTTTTACCCTTATTTTGCTCAAAAAATGAAAATGTCATAATTCTGTTCTGTATGAGGTGCAAACAACATTCCTGATTAGTTCCTAATTGATTTATTGAAACTATTAGCTTTTCCACTAACTTACAAAATATGAAGAAAACCGGTATATATACAGTAGAACGTCAATGGCTCGAAACCTGATGGCTCATTTACCCTGCTATGGCTAGAACTCATTCTTGGGTCCCTTGAGGTCAGTTCATGTAGAAACTAGCCCTGGATGGCTGGAACTACCCTTGGCTGGAACTAATTTTCATGGTCCCAAGGCTGTTAGAGCGATTGAAGTTCTACTGTACATATAATGCGAAGGACAGTTTATCTTACCCAGAGTTGGTATCCGAAGATACTAAATTTCATTTAAGTCTCTTTTTTTCCCATTCCTCATGAAGTAACGCACGGAATTACGGGATAACTGACTCGCACAATATTCAATGATAATGTCTCAGCAATCAGTATTTCATAACATTTTTGTCGCACCTGCTTCAGGTTTTCCGTCCCTCCGTTCAGAAATTCAGTCGACCCTAGCATTTTAGTCCATTCAAATGACTTAATCTCTGAAACCACTGCACCCATGGTTCTCAAAATTCACATGCAGCAGGATCAGGCTACAAGGCTTCAAAACGATAAAATTTAGCTAGGTCAAGAATACAAGATGGACACTATTACTAAAATTTAGCAAAACCAATAAAACCAATTTTTTCTCCAGTTTGGCTGAAGTTTTGCAAGAAGCATTAGTGGGACCTTCGTTTTCGGAATTATCAAAATGAACAGAATCTGTAGCAGAATTAGGTCTCAGTGACCTACTTTCTATTGATGAATCCAGTTTTACTTAAATGCCAATATCTAAAAAAATGCTGAACAGATATCAGTCAAATTCAGCCAGAATGATTCACAAATGCAATTCTTTCAAATTTATGTGACTAAGCAGTCCAAGATAGCCATCAGCTGCTGTTACTAAAATAGCCAAAACATGAAAATGACAATTCTCTAGAACCTCTGAATGGATCTGGACCAACTTTGTGTCAGAATGATCCTCGTATGAAGCTATTTCAATATTTTGCAAATCCATCATCCAAAACGTCTGCCGTTTGCCATTACTAAATATAAGAAAAGTATGAAACGGACAATCCAAATGTATTTTGACCAAATATGCATCAAACGGATGCTTTCGTTGAGTTCTTAATGTGAAGGCACATAGCAGGTGCGACATAGCGTTCCGCGGAATTCTTGTTCTTGGGTGTTTAACCACTCCACTGCCTTGGCTCCCGTTTTTCTCAGATGTCGATTTTTTCAAAAGATGTAGCGTATTAAACTTTTTCTCGCACTGAGGAGTTTTCACACGGATACCAGCCCTACGCCGTCTGTGACAATTAAGATTTTAAATAGCTGCCGCTCTCAGGCTTATAAACACTTTGATTATCGGGCATTTGTCTATCGTAGCTAGTTACCTACCTTACTTTATAACCCTATATAACCTATGCTAGTGTCAAAATATTTAATATTGTGCTTGGATGATGCACAGACAATAATAAGCAAAAATAAAAACACCAAGCAACGACAAGACAGACCGATGGAACCCACGTACGATCGACTATTGACTGACGGGGCTGGGGGCTCGCTGTGCCTTAAGGTGGTGATTTGTGGTAAATACAAAAATCTGCCTAAAACCATAAAAAAATAACGTACCTCCCAGAAAGTTTGCTGACTTCTTATTTTTGTTGTTCTCTACAGTTCATAATACAGAATAGAGGGACATGCTGTTAAAAAAGTGTTTTATATGGAAAAATCAAAGGGTAATTTTGTGCGCAGAAATCTAGAAAATTAACTTCATTCTTGAAAATATAATTAGCTCTGAAGTTTCTTTAATGCATTAAAAAGAGCGTCCTAGCAATTATTTGTCCAACTCTTTCTCAAATTTATAAGGTAGACCAGATGAAAACAGTCACTTTTTCTCAAATGTCTGACCATGTATAGTGCATGTATACTGCATGCATTAATTAAATACAGGTAGAGCAGTTATACCTTTATCATACTCACAGTATACCATAAAAATTCTATATATTGGGACAGTTAGGTCTGAGCAGAAAAAAAGCAAACCAAGATCAGACAGGAGCAGTCTGATCAGGGTCTACACTATTTGCCATCCCATTTGCATTTTTGGGCACATTACTGCACTGTTAAACCTAACTGTTTCAATTTTAGGACAGTTATGGTAATTATTTTTAGTGTCCCAATATTAAGAATTTTTACCACCATGACACAGGTGTGTATATGAAATTGTTCAACCTTGAAAATGGACTCTACTGTGTATTTTGGCAATAATTTGGGCCCAGAGGAGACCATTTTTTTTTATCTACCCAGCCTGAAAATGTGTGAAAAAATGGAAAAAAAATAATTGCTAGGACTCTCTCCATTATGTATTAAAGAACCTTCAGGTTCCAGCATAGTTGCAGGGTAGGTGGGCTTGAT
This sequence comes from Ctena decussata, assembly GCA_963989385.1. NCBI lineage: Eukaryota > Metazoa > Mollusca > Bivalvia > Lucinida > Lucinidae > Ctena > Ctena decussata. Next base: position 23,250,061 of record OZ022501.1, on the reverse strand, counting down.
TTAAACAAAACTGAAGCTGCTCGAGTAACATTAATCAATACAGTATCTATTTAAAAGTAATTAATGAAAATCAGTTTAGTAGTCTTGGTCCCGTATCATGCCAGAGATGTGCACCCTTGGTATCGGCTGGTACACATGGTACCGGGAGTACCGTAGATTATCATCCACGTGGGAACGTTGCCAAGAGCTTATTCGGAGAACTTCGGACTTTTTCTATGAAGCTGGCAGCGACTAATTTTTGTTTCGCGACTCCTGTAAGAAAAAGAGAGCTGAAAGAACTCGTACGGCAAATCACAAATAGTTTTATGGATTTCCTGCAACAAGAAAAGGATCATCTAGTACATCCTTAACTTAATTGCTGTAGGTACTATTAGAAAAGGAGAATTAAAACCGAATTTGGAGACAATTTCAAACTGCAAGTTTTTAGCATGGATCAACACACGACCCTTACGGGGGTAGCATAGTCCCGGCTATGGGTCAAGAAGTACGAGACTAACTAATCAGTAAAATAAAAGTGATGTAACAAATTATCAGATGCAGTTAGATTATATTATCCATTTTTGTAGGTTCATGCCAAATAAAACAGAAAAGTAAAAAGGGTTATTAAGAGAAGAAATGAGTAAAGACAGTATTTTAAAAAAGATAAGAAAATAAAGTGTCGATGTATCAGACAATTTGCGCAAGTGTCCATATTACAAAAATGTTTCCGTAGCATCCGAAATAGCGGACACTTAAAAATTCGTACATGTAGCTATTAAAGTATTTCGGTTGTGAACTAGCTTTTTCTACGAGTTTGATAAAAAGAACTGATTTTCTATTCCATGCCGTTTGTGTTAAGATTCAGGTCCAGTTTTTGTACACCATAAACAATATCTAAAAAGTTTAGGAAATCAGTAGGTATTTATACAGAAATTTCTGTGGAGCAGCAGGTTACTGTCATTGATACATTGCATATATTTGTAGTACAGTGGACTCGACAGTATCGGATCATCGACAGTATCGGATCACTCATAAGTTATCGCCCATTTTCTCACAAATGAAGCAAATATTTTTTACCATTATATTACAGTCATCAAGTTAGACCAATAACAAAGTGCAGGGTGAAAAATTCGATCGAAATGTGAGGCTGTGAAACAAATCAGAGTTGTTGAAAAGCTTGGCCCCTGTTCAGCGGCGCTTGCAGTTCGACTGTTGCTCGTTACCCCAAGAATAGATTTCGGTTATTTAAACTATTTTATCATTAGGCGATTGAAACAAATAATTCTTGTAATGTATTCTGGCATCCCTAAAACGGCAGGCAGTCATTATTTTTGTGACATCCCAGTATTTGATGAAACTAAAGACTTGAAAAGTGGGGCACCGATGTGCGACAGTAACGGATCATTATATAATATGAACTGAAAACAGACATCAGCTGGAAAACTTTATGTTGGATGCATGGTCTGATGCTGAAAGCAAGTCATAAATCAACGACCTGAGTGGCTGCTGTGTCTACTTTCAAAGAAGATCAGTATAAAAATAAGACTACATCTTTTTCGTAATATATCCCCCATCCCACGTCCCACACGCTAGTGTTCGATAATTCAGGTTACGCGTAGCCCAACTAAGCTTCTGCTAAACATTCTGAACAAACATTTGAGATCGGCTCTCAGTGTGTGAACCCACCATTGACTGGCTTTCATCAGATGAACAATCGTACACTGTGTAGACTCAGAATAATGCAGCAGAACTCGTTAAATGACCATGTGGTATTTAACACTGATTGCATTGAAATATCAATGTTAAGGCGGAAAAAAATCACCGTTCATTTGTTGATCCTGATCAGATGCTACTGTCTTATTAGGGTCTACACTTTGCAAAGGCAGATTATGGTCTTTACTGTTTGAGTAGTTCCGTGCTATGGGGCGCAGGGGATTACTGAGTTAAGAATTTTTGGCATACTTGTACATTTGTATACATTCAACAGACATAACCATTGCTGGTGAAGGACCACATGAAAAATATCGTTGAAAGGTCGTAAAGGTTTTCTCTGAGAGTTTATTAGGTCCATCTGTTTATGTTGCAAAATCATTGAAGCTAAGAAGGTTGGCTGAGTGCCTCGGAGGAACTCTCCTATAAAATAATATCATATGATCCGACACTGTCGCATCTGATTCGTTACTGTCGCAAGACCCTCCTGTAAGTCTGGATAGGTTATCTGCCCTTAAAGGAATAAATTTCGTAAATATTTTAACATGGATAGATAGATGGGATATTTTGCAATTGTTATGTGCCATAACATACATAACTTTAGCATTCATATACAATAAAACAGTAGTTTTATTGAACTTGATCCGATACTGTCGAGTCCACTGTATTGGTATCTATTATTATTGTAATTGTTATTATTATTTTTATTCACATTATGCGATTTCAAATCGTTTAATATTTTACCAAAAACTCCAGTAGGGCTTTGAATATTTGCCGGTTTTCGATTTCGGAAACTTGTTCGCTGACAGTCAAAAAGAAAATGTTTTGTATCCTCATCTTCTCGACAAACACATAGTAGACTCTCTACTATATTTTGGAAAAAAAGGGTGTTAAGGGAGCTGCAGTTCATTTTTAACCATGTATTGTAAATCTTCGCTAGCTCTTCCCGTCAAAATAGAATGAGGGTATATTATCTGAACTTATCGCACGTTTAAGAAGAATTAAAATCTACAAAAGTTCCTTCAAGAGCAGAGAATACATACAGAAGTAGGAACATGGGCCAGACTACGTAGTTTCGGCTAATAAAGCCTCGTCAGTGACCCTGACAATATCTGGTGACGAAACCAGAAAAAAGCATACTGTAATTTTTTAATTTTAATTGGGCAGTCGATTCAAAGACTGATTAATTTCAAAAGGATCCAAATAGTATAAAAGACGATGATCTAGAATAATAATCTAAATCGATCTCAAATTTTGGATTTCTCAGAAGCTGCTATTCTTGGTAAATTGGGCGTTTATTCTGGAAGTTCGTTCCAGTCCCTTATTACAGAAGTAAAATGGAACTCTGCTAATTGACAAATTAAGTATTGTTCATTGACAAATTAAGTATTGTTCGAATTAATTGGTACTCCGGGTTCCATTTTACTTAAGGAATAGTCACGTAAGCAATAATTAGACCAAAAAGCAAATGGACGAAACAGTATGGAAAAAAAGATCATGATGAAACGAAGCATTTTAGCTGATAGACTGCAATATTTACAGAGTTTTTTTACTATATATGGGCGTGGCGGCCATGTTGATCATGTGACCAGGACCGTTTGAACATTTTTTTTATTCCTAAGACCCCTGGAGGCTACATATGAAATTTGGTTACAATTGGCTCAGCGGTTTCAGAGGAGAAGTCGTTTGAAATTGTGGACGGACGGACATCGACGGACGACGACGACAGACGACGGCAGTAACATCCAAATCACGAGCTGCCGCTGCTAGCCTCAGCAGCAGCTGCTGATAGCCTCGCAGCAGCTGCTGATAGCCTCGCAGCAGCTGATGACGTTTTACCCCAGTAAGTTTGGTTTTAGCCCACTTTCTAGGAAAAATCGGCTCGATATAGGTAAGTGTTCTTGTAAGGGCTGTAAAGCCCAAAATAATAATGACAAATGATGATAATAATAATAATAATAATAACGTCTGTGATTAAAATGAATAACTGTAGTTGCAGTTATACAATAATAGGATTTATCTTTCGCAGGCTTCTCCCTTGTGCCTATATATAGTTTACAGACATGTTAACTTATTTCCTTTGCGAGAATAATATATACTAGAATGGAATAGCTACAAAAATAAATTAAAAAAAAAAATAAATACAAAAAAAAACAAAAAAAAAAACAACTATTTCCTTGGCAAAGATTAAAACATGGTACATATAAGAGACTGAATTGGAATAGTTTGCTTCCCTTACCTACCAACAAAATATAATAAGCTTCTAAATTATAAATAAAAAAATAAAGGTGTACCGTATTCGACCCGTGCGCTAAACATTAAATACTTTCAGCAGACATTCTTGCTAATAAACGCACACTTCAAAGAATTATTATATATAGAAATAAACTGAATCATTAGAGAAAAGCTGCATATAGTCATGCAGGATGGAGATGCTTTGTAAGTGAAAACTGTAAGATTTTATAGTGTTTTCAGCACTTGTAACAAGCAATCAAAGGGATAAACCAGTAAAAATATGTGCGCTAAAAATCATATGCCTCAGAACTTCCCATGATCTGCGCTTATTGGGTCACGTGCGCTAATAGGGTCGATTACAAAATATAAATTTGGACGGCTGTGTGCAACTATAGTCATAGTTACGTATCGCTGACCACATGGGGAACGTCGTTAGGAGAAGAGAAGAGAACAAAACAATATACATAGGACTTGGACGAACACTCGGCGCCAGGGGTGTGCAACTATAGTTACGTACGCACTTGGCGAACGTCGTTAGGAGAACTGAAACAGAACAGTACATAAAATCCAATGTCGTTACGAGAATTGAAATACACATACAATAAAATCCAACAGATGGAAACCGCTGAGCCACTTCGGGAACATCGTTACGAGAGATGAAAAAAAAATCAGCAGTGCGAATGCAGGTTGGGGTGGGAAAGGAGACATTTTCAGCACTCTTTTATTTGGTTGATACATGTAAAAAATGCTGAAAAATAAAGTTTATCATATATCTCAGACCTGTCTCGTAGATCACACCTGTAATCTCTTTCATCGGAAATTTGTGTTACAACAATAATTCTGGAGAAGCAAGAAATATTGCTGGTCTAATAAAAGCATTTGCTTTCCCAGTGCGCAGTGAGCAAGTAGAAAATTGTTACATTTGTCAGGTCTTGGTCAGCCCATTTATTGATATCACTTATTCAAAGAATGGATATCACAACTTCGAATTATGGATGTCAAATATCCGATTTTATGGATATCACCAATTCGAATTATGATATCACTAATTCGATTTATGGATAGCCATAATTAGAGTTATTGATAGCTATGGGCAGTATTATGGAAATACATATGAGCCGTGACACGAGAAAACCAACAATGTGGTTGTGCACCCAGTGCAGATTCAGATCAGCCTGGGCATTCGCCAAGTTTGATCCGACTCTTCGTTTAGTGCCCAAAGGGTAGCTAAGGGTCTTAGCTACCTCCATGCGGACAGCGAAGACTCTGATCAGACTGGGCGGATGCCCAGGCTGATCTGAGTCTGCGCTGGGTGCACAACCAGATTGTTGGTTTTCCCGTGTCGCGGCTTATATATGTAATTCAAAGTAGGGATATCCATATTGTAAATAAGTTATATCAAGAAATCGGGCTGAATAATTGATATCCATAATTTGAATAGTAAATATCCATAAATAATCGCAGAGCAGTCGTTATTTAAACTTATTATTTGTAACGAAGAATATATGATATCCATAATTCTAATTAGTGTTATACATAAACGGGCCCAAATATTGATATCCGTAACCCGAATTATGGATTTTACTTAATATTTGAATTATGGATATCTAATAATCTTAATGATTAATGGATATCACTAATTCGTCATTGGTATCACCTATTTGATTTGATATCCATTAGTAATAAGTGATATCCGATATCCATAATTCGATTTATGACCATCCATAAATCAAATTATGAATATCCAAAAATCGGATTTGTGATATCCATGATACAAATTATATCTATTAATAATTATGACTTTCGGATATCCTGAGTTCGAATTATGGATATCGATAATTCGAATTATGGATATCTTTAAAAATATTGATGTTCATAATTCGAATTATCACTAGGATACGTGTACAGTGTTTGAGAGTCCGCGTATTATTTAATGTTATTAATTATTATAAATGAAATAAACTCAGAGTTAAATATGACCATTAACATCTTAAACAGCGTTGAATTTCGGAGTTAAAGTACTTATTACAGAAAACGTATCTTAAAAAAAAAACCTGATATACCGTAATACCGATATATCGCAAATCCGTTTTCGCTCAGCTTGCAAGTTAATTTAAGGTAGGTCAATAGTACCTCTGGCATCAACTATCAACTGCAGCTGTACAGAAAGAAACAACTGCTGCTGCTTCTGAGACAACACCAGGTCCGCAACTTCAGCTGAGACTCCCGCAGAAGATACTATAATTAGCTATTCAACATGACATTTATTTTTTCTCATCGTTTTTAAATTTTCCTACAGATCTTGGCCACTCTTTTCTCTTTTTCCCTCTCTTCTTTATTTGCCTTTTTATTGCTCATTTATCCCCTGTTTTTAGTTTGGCTCTACTTGTTGGGTAAGATCAGCAAGATGTTTGAAAAAAAAAAGACAAGGTCAAAGTTAATTTTCAGAAGTTAATTTTTTAAGTTTATTTATTTAATTACAATTATTTTTTTCCTGCATTTAGAGCTTCTAGTGTCATCTCAATGTATGTGTTTGAGGACTAATACTAAGAGCATGCAAGACCATGGTACTGGTATAAACAGAGAAATAAAAACAACAGAATCCTTGAATATGCAAGGTCGTTAGGGTTGTTCAGAAAGCCATTGTCAGCATCAACGAAAAAAAATATATAGCAGCTGATGTCCCTCTGCTGCCATATATTTACGTAAGATTTATTTTCTCTTTTTTCCTTCAAATATGTGTTTTCAGTGTAGACTCAAAACTGTTTTGTTTGTTTAGGTACTCAAACTGGTGTTTGCTTTTTCACATAGCCACTTTGTGTGTTTTGCATGACAGATATGTAGTTTAGGGCTCGCAACGAATTAAGTTACCTTTCAAATATCCCTTCGGGCACATGGGGTTTGATCAGCTTTGAATCAGCGTCGGTTCGACGTCATGATATCGAATCGGCGTTGGTTCAATGCTGGCTAATTATAGTGCCCGAAGGCATATTACAAGAAGAAGCGTCACACAGTTCTCTTCAATTTGCATAACAGATGTGCCTTATATGTAGTTTAGGGCTCGCAACGAGTTACGTCACCTAACAAATATCCCGTCGGGCACATGGGGGTTTGATCAGCTTTGAATCAGCGTCGGTTCGACGTCATGATATCGAATCGACGTTGGTTCAATGCTGGCTAAACATAGTGCCCGAAGGGATATTACAAGAAGAGTCACAAAGTTCTCTCCATTTTGCATAAGAGATGTGCGTTATATGTAGTTTAGGGCTCGCAACGAATTAAGTTACCTTACAAATATCCCGTCGGGCACATGGGGTTTGATCAAGTTTGGACCAGCGTCGGGTCGACGTCATGATATCGAATCGACGTTGGTCAAATGTGGCTAAGCATAGTGCTGAAGGGATATTACAAGAAGAGTCACACAGTTCTCTCCAATTCGCATGACAGATGTGCCTTATATGTAGTTTAGGGGTCGCAACGAATTAAGTTACCTTACAAATAACCCGTCGGGCACATGGGGTTTGATCAACTTTGAACCGAAGACGATTCGACGTCATGATGTCGAATCGACGTTGGTTCAATGCAGGTTAGGCATAGTGCCCGAAGGGATATTACAAGAAGAGTCACATAGTTTTCACCAAGCAAAGATAAGGTCTAAGTGGGATAGGTTAGGATATAGCTCAGAGGAAAGAAATTAATAGCTTTAAGTTTTAATGATTCTGGACTCACATATTATTCTGTATTTATTAAGGTGATATTATGCACTTATTGTACTACCTTTCACATCGTTTATATTTGTATTGCATGTATGTACATGTATATGCTCAAGGGCTACATAACCTATATAGCACTTGAATAGACATTCTTCTTCATATATATATATATATATATATATATATATATATATATATATATATATATATATATATATATGGTAGGATTAAATCATCAACAGTGCAAAACAATATTTACTGAGCGCTTTCGGCTTTCGCCTTCTTCAGAGTTTACAGGTACAAGAAAAAAATCAAAATTTCAACATTTCTACAGGTAAATCAAGAAAAAACAAAATAATCATGAAAACTTTTCTCAATTTACTATTCAAATTCACATTAAACGACCAAAGAAATTGAAAAAAGGTCGTTTAACAAAGCAAAATTGCTACAAGGCGGCCGTTTCACGGCCCCAGTTCGAATTTGAAATTGCAAATGGCTGCCAAAATGAGAAAAATCGTATTATGCGATTTGTAGCGGTGTATTTATAGCGATATACATACATTCTGTATACTGGCCATTCAGCTATGATGCAAAACTCACCATAATGAAGGAAAAAGAGAATTTTACATGTAATTACATCGCTACAAAAGCAAGAGTGGAACACTGTATGTCTGGAATAATGCAAGATGCCCCTGCAGAAATAGACTGAAGGTGGGACCGAGGCTAATCTCCTTTGTTAATGCCGCTTGGATTCAAAGTGTTAAGACGACGTATCCAGTAGCTCTCACGACTTTTTCTGGCATTGTCTTTCCACTCTGAATTGCTTTCTAAGCAGCAAACAGAGGCATGACTGAGAAAGTCATGTCCTTGCAAGCAAAAGTGCTCAGCGGTAGGAGATCTTTCAAATCTCTTGTGTCTCCAGTCATCTCTGTGACCATTCATTCTGATATTCAGAGGGCCCTTGGTTTCCCCAACATACTGCTTTCCACACTTGCCACAAGAGATCAGATACACAACATTCTGTGTCCTACAATTGGTGTCACCTTTAAGCTTGACACGAGCACCACTGGACGATGTGGCTGTCTGAGAGGGGGTTATCATTCTACAGGTCTGACATCTTGATCTGCCACAGGGTTTACATTCTCCAAGAGGTTCGTCATCGGTCGGATCTGGCTTCAGTCTAGCCCGCACAAGATGGTCTTTGAGGCTTTTTGGTCGCCTGTAGGCCATGATTGGCTTCTGCGGGAAGACTGTGCTCAGATGGTCTGATGAGTCTATGATGGACCAGTGTTTGTCGACGATACCCCTGGCTTTAGGAAGGTCTGGATGATATGTCAAGACAAATGGCAGAACAGCTTTGTTTGCTGTCGGCTTGGGCTTGTACGACAAAAGATTTTGTCTTTCCATGTGCCTGACCTTCTCTATGGCTTGGTCAATTACCTGCTTTTGATAACCCCTTTGTTTGAGCTGTTCACAGAGATCCTTTGATCTTTTCTCAAAAGTCTCATCATCCGAGCAGATGCGTCTGATGCGTAGTGCAAGACTATATGGTATATTCTTGCTACAGTGAGGAGGGTGGCAGCTTGTGGGCAAAAGATACTGGTGGGAATCTGTAGGTTTAGTGTAGAGGTCTACAGCAACCTTGTCGTCAGCAAGATGTGACATCGTGTCTAAAAAGACATGTTTGTCATTGGAGACCTCTGCAGTAAACCTAATGGTTGGATGGAAGCTGTTTGCTGTTTCGAGAAATGCCTCAAGAGTTTCTCTGCCATGAGTCCACTTCATGTCAATGTCATCTATAAACCTGAGCCATGAAAATGGTTTCAGGATTACTGACTGCAGTAGTCGTCTTTCAAGCCTACCCATAAATATGTTGGCATACGATGGAGCCATTTTTGTTCCCATGGCCGTCCCTTGAATTTGCAAGTAGTGCTTACCATTGAACTCAAAATTATTGCATTTGAGAACAAGTGTAAGCAGATTGATCAGAATCTGTGTTGGGGGATCTTTGACAGCCCGTGCTTCCCAAACCTCTTCACATGCCTTGATACCATCTTCATGTGGTATATTTGTATACAGGGATGTGACATCCATCGAAACAAGAAGAGTTTCAGGTGGGAGTTGGCCCATAGCATCTTGTTTTCTCAGGAAGTCTGTGGTATCCTGCAAGTAAGATGGTAAGTTCTGCACATGGGGCTGAAGATGTAAGTCCACAAATTCTGATATTTTTTCTGTAGGGTGTCCATTGGCAGACACTATGGGACGTCCAGGGTTTCCGGCTTTATGTATCTTGGGTAGGAGGTAAAAACGGCCTGCTTTTGGTTGGTCTACAGTCAGATATATGGCATTTTTCTCACTTATGTGGTCTCCATTCAGCATTTCGCTAACAGCATCAGTTACCTTCTTGGCAAATTCATGAGTGGGGTCATGATCCAGTGCCTTGTAGAAGGTGGAATCATTCAGTTGCCTCTCAGCCTCTGAAATATAATGTTCCCTGTCCATGACAACAACAGCTGATCCTTTATCGGCAGGCTTTATTATGATGTCTTCTCTTTTTTTAAGACTGTGCAAGGCACTGCGTTCAGAAGGTTTGAGGTTGTCATGTTTGGGTAATGGTGGTTTATGTTTGGCTATGTCTGATTCCACACTACTAATGAATGTCTCTAGATCACGACCCTGCTTAGGGGGTTGCCAGTCACTCTTTTCGACAAATTCATGGTATTTTTCAGGAGCACGAGTATCGGGAAAACCACTGAAATGTGACTTCAGGCGCATGCGCCTACTGAAGGCATAGTTGTCCTCAACAAGTTCGCCCCTATCATAGCTTTTTGGACGAGGGCAGAAGCCCAGACCTTTCGAAAGTAAGGATGTTTCAGACTCAGAGAGTTCTACACTGGAAAGGTTAACGACTACTTTGTCATCCTTCTGTTTCTCAGTGTTCTTTTTCCCTTTTGGTCGTCTGAAACGTCTGTTTCGTTTTTTCTTACTTTCTAAAGCTGTTTTTGATAGGGGGTTACTTGATTGTTGGACAATTGATATATATAAACGCTACGGGTGTGAAAAGAATTTGTGATGCAACATTTGGTGGTGAAAGAGACACTTCCTGACACTCTTTTTATTGCAAGACTGACATCTTTTGATATTTTGTGCTGGGGCCTAATATTTGTTGTTTCTAGTTGTTGATAGAGAGTGTTGCAACTTTTTCTACTTTGTTGCTGTTACACTGCTGCTTCTGTTCGTGGTATGATAGTGACAACTGATGCTGATGTTTTCAATATTCTTTTCTTTTTTTTTAAGATTGATATATGCTGCCTGTGATAATGGTGTTATTAAAAGTGTCAGCCACTGTTTATAGTAAGGATTTAGGCTTATATTACTGTTTTTGCCGTGTGTAGTATTTGCAGACACTAATGTTGGTGGTTTGACAGGAGTAACATCTGCTGCTCCGCCAGTTTTCATAAGCAGATGCTGATGTTTGTACCAGAGACCACATCATCTGTCGATATTGAAGATCAGAGGGACATAAGGTGCTGCCATTAGTACTGAGAATAACATTTGCTGCTGCTGTAAGTAAAAGCAATAGCTGCTGATGGAGAAGTCAGTTCCTGATGCTGGTGTCATAAGCAGCTGCTAGTGTTTTTTTTATAGTTACACCACCATCTGCCGATATCGGAGAACAGCAGGACATCAGCTGCTGCCATAATGTATTCAGGATAACTTTTTCTGCTGTTGTTGATGAAATCTTCAGCTGCTGATAATGTAGTCAGTTGCTGATGGTGGTGTCATAAGCAGCTCCTGATCTTGTTTATTAGTGATAGTGACACCACCATCGTTTGATATTGGAGAACAGCGGGACATTAGCTGCTGCCATAAGTATTTAGAATAACTACTGCTGTTGATGAAAGCATCAGCTGCTGATGGTGATGTCAGTTGCAAATGGTGGAGTCAGAATGAGCTGCTGATGTTATTATTAGTGACAGTGACCCTACCATCTGTCGATATCGGAGAACAGAGGGATATCAGCTACTGTCATTAGTATTGAGAATAACCATTACGGATGCTGTTGATTAAGTATTAGCTGCTAATGGTGATGTCAGTTGCTGATGGTAGTGTCGTAAGCAGCCGCTGCTTTTAGTAAATGACACTATCATCTGCCTATATCGGAGATCAGAGGGATGTCAGCTGTTGCCACTAGTGTTTAGAGTACATTTTGCTGCTGCTGTAAGTAAAAGCACAGGCTGCTGATGGTGGTGTCAGTTACTGATGGTGGTATCATAAGCAGCTGCTGGTGTTGTTTTAAGTGGCACCACCATCTGTCGAAAGCATTAGCTGTTGATGGTGGTTTTTAATTGGTACAATTGCTAATGCCGCAGTTGCAGTTAGTACGGCTTATCGCTTTTGTCTTATTCTTTTCTGATGATAGAAGTAGCAGATTTTATGGGTTTTTTTAATTCACACGCTGCTGCAGCTGGTTGTAAAAGAGCCGCATCCTGCAACCTAGGTGGAGAGTAAGATTTGCTGTTGTTGTCTAAGGGGAGGAATGAAATAACTTCTACTGCTGTTAATTTGAAGATACAACAGCTGCTGCTGTTGTCACAGCAAATATCACAGAAACCATCAGCACCAGTTTTCACTCGTTGATAAACAACAGCACAATATATCACTCTAGTCACGTACACCACAAGAAGTAGTAACTCTCACTAAAACTTACTACAGATATCACTCCGTCCACTGTCAGCAGCAGCTATCACCCTCGTAACAGAAGGCAGCAGCAAAGGTTAGTTTCGTCTCCAGAAGCAGCTCCTGGTATCATGAGTATAACCACCAACAGATGGTAGAAAAAAGATATAATTCAAGCAGCAGCAACTGAAGTCACTCTCACTACTTTCCTTCAACAGCAGGCAGTCCACAAACAGATGACATATACAGATATTTAATCCAGCAGAAGCAACACCTGCCATTCTCACTACCTATCTTCAACAGCAGGCAGTTCATCAACAGATGGCAGATACAGATATTTAATCCAGCAGCAGCAACAGCTGTCACTCTCACTACCCTTCTTCAAAAGCAGGCAGTCCACAAACAGATGGCAGATACAGATAATTTGTCCAGCAGCAGCAACAGCTGTAACTCAATACCTATCTTCAAAACCGGCAGTGCACAAACAGATGGCAGATACTGATATTTAGTCCAGCAGCAGCAACAGCTGTCACTTTCACTACCTATCTTCAACAGCAGGCAGTCCATCTACTGATGGTAGATACAGATATTTAATCCAGCAGCAGCAACAGCTGTCACTTTCACTACTTATCTTCAACAGCAGGCAGTCCACCTACAGACGGTAGATACAGATATTTAATCCAGCAGCAGCAACAGCTGTCGCTCTCACTACCTTTCTTGAACAGCAGGCAGTCCACCAACAGATGGCAGATACAGATATTTAATACAGCAGGAGCAACAGCTGTAACTCTGACCACCTGTCTTCAACAGCAGGCAGTCCATAAACAGAAGGCAGATACAGATATCTAGTACAGCAGCAGCAACAGCCGTCACCCTCACTACCTATCGTCAACAGCAAGCAGATGGCAGATATAGAAATTTAATCCAGCAGCAGCAACAGCTGTCACTCTCACTATCTATCTTCAACAGCAGGCAGTCCACCAACAGATTGCATGAACAAATATTTAATCCAGCAGCAGCAACAGCTGTCACTCTCACTATCTATCTTCAACAGCAGGCAGTCCACCAACTGCTTGCAGATACAGATATTCAATCCAGCAGCAGCAACAGCTGTCACCCTCACTACCCTTCTTCAACAGCAGGCAGTCCACAAACAGATGGCAGATACAGATATTTAATGCAGCAGCGGCAACAGCTGTCACTGTCACCACCTATCTTCAACAGCAGGCAGTCCACCAACAGATTGCATGAACAAATATTTAATCCAGCAGCAGCAACAGCTGTCACTCTCACTATCTATCTTCAACAGCAGGCAGTCCACCAACTGCTTGCAGATACAGATATTCAATCCAGCAGCAGCAACAGCTGTCACCCTCACTACCCTTCTTCAACAGCAGGCAGTCCACAAACGGATGGTAGATACAGATATTTAATGCAGCAGCGGCAACAGCTGTCACTGTCACCACCTATCTTCAACAGCAGGCAATCCACAAGCTGCTTGCTGATACAGATATTCAATCAGGCAGCAGCAACAGCTGACACTCTCACTACCTATCTTCAACAGCAGGCAGTCCACCAACAGATGGTAGATACAGATATTTAATCCAACAGCAGCAACAGCTGACACTCAGCTGCTGCTATTAGTAGTAAGAATAGCTTCTGCAGATGCTTTTGATAAAAGCATCAGCTGCTGATGGTGGTTTAGCAGTTGCTGATGGTTGTGTCGTAAGCAGGTGCTCATTTTCGTATTAATGACAACATCATTTGGCGATATTGGAGAACAATGGGATATCAGCTGCTGCAATCATGAGAAAGAATAGCTTTTGCTGCTTTTTTATGAAAACATCAGCAGCTATTGTTGGTGGTTTGGCAGCTGTTGGTGGTGATATGGTGGTGATGTGATAAGCAGCTGCTGATGTTAATATCTGCGACAACATCATTTGCCGATATGAAAGAACAAAAGGACACTTGCTACCTATTAGAAGTAAAAATAGCTTTTGCTGCATCTTTTGACGAAAGCATCAGCTGCTGATGGTTCTTTGGCAGCTGATGATGGCGGTAACATAAGCAGCTGCTGATGTTACTGTTAATTACACCATCATCTGCCGATATCGGAGAACAAAGCGACATTAGCTGCTGCAATCAGTAATAAGAAAAACTTTTGATGCTGATTTTGATGAAAGTATCAGCTGCTGATGGCGGTTTGGCAGCTGGTGATGGTGGCATAAGCAGTTGCTGATGTTCTTATCAGTGACCACATAATCTGCCAATATGGAAGAACAGAGGGGCATCACCCGCTGCTATTATTAGTAAGAATAGCTTCTGCTGCTATTAGTAGTAAGAATAGCTTCTGCAGCTGCGTTTGATAAAAGCATCAGCTGCTAATGGTGGTTTAGCAGTAGCTGATGGTGGTATCATAAGCAACAGCTCATCTCAGTATTAATGACTAATTTGCTGATCATTTGCTGATATCGGAACAGAGGGACATCAGCTGATGCCATCATGAGTAAGAATAGATTTTGCTGCTGATCTTGCTAAAAGCATCAGCAGCTACTGATGGTGGTTTTTGCAGCTGCTGGTGCTGGTGTCATAAGCAACTGTGATTTTAATATCAGTTGTAAGGGTAGTGTATACTTGGCAAGCAGAATTCTCGGTTGGAAGAGAATTATCACATAAACGGTTTATTAGGTGTGAATCTATAGTCTCCTTTGAAGCGAAATACTCAGAAAATTATGTCCGGAAAATGCTATTTATTGTGCAGTCTACAGGTTCAAAAGCCGTTCTTCAATTAGCAATATAATCTGCCGGAATTATGTATTATCTCATGTGCTTTCATTTTGTGTTGTTAGAATAATTTAGTTAAAACGGCTGAGAATTGGAAATTATGCTAATGAAGTGGAATTTGTCTATAATATCTGGTTTATACTTATAATAATCTATATGCTACGTTTAAGTGTGATTGTATATTCTTATACAATTAATAAGTTTTCCAATAGATACCAAGTGTTGCCTAAGAAGTCGTTCTCAGGAACACAAGTTTTACCTGATCTCAAATTTCTGAAATCTGATCTTTGCTAAATTTCCTCACCCCCTAACTCTGGGGTTGGGCTGCAAAATACGTTCACTTAAACTAAAATAAGCTTGCTAGTTAGTGTTAGGCTATAGAGGAAACATTATCTGAAATCATGCCATTTTTCATTAATGTAAATAAAATCATTGAATACAAATTACTTTTTTATCATATTCTCAGACAAGCTCAAAAGAAGAACCCGTGGGGAGAAGGTTTGCTATTGTTCGTCTGTCTGACTGTCCTCGACTGGGACTGGTCGTCCGTCTGTCTGTCCTTATCTGGGTCTGTTCGTCTGTCTGTCTGTCTGTCTGTAGGACAGTATTTGTTCGTTAGTCCGTACAACACTATTGTTCGTGTTTAGTGTTAGACAGGGCTATTGACCTGCCCGGGGGTGCTGATTGGGGCTAAACGGACAAATACTTATGTGTATAAACTTGTACAAAGCATAGGAGAGCCAATATGATAGAAGAAATAGTGCGATATACAATTTTAGGACAGTTTAATACTTAAGCTGAGAGCTAACCTATTGCGTTTTTTCCCTTTGAATTATTAAAGGGCTCGTCCCGCAACATTTTTCGGGCTCGTCCAGTTACATTTTTGGGGCTCGTCCCGTTACACAGTGACCAAATTATCTGCCGATATGGAAAAACAGAAGAACACTTGCTGCTGCCATAAGAAGAAAGAAAAGCTTTTGCTGCATCTTTTGATGAAAGAAACAGCTGCTGATGGTTCTTCGGCAGCTGCTGATGGCGACAGCATAAGCAGCTGCTGATGTTATTGTTAATGACACCATCATCTGCCGATATCGGAGAACAAAGGGACATAAGCTGCTGCCATCAGTAGTAAGAAAAATCTTTTGATGCTGCTTATGATGAAAGCATCAGCTGCTGATGGTGGTTTGGCAGCTGCTGATGGTTGTGTCATAAGCAGCTGCTGATGTTAATATAAGTGACCACATCGTCTGCCGATGTCGAAGAACAGAGGGACAGCAGCTGCTGCCATTAGAAGTTAGAATATCTTTTGCCGCTTCTGCTGATGGAAACATCAGCTGCTGCTGATGGTTTGGCAGCTGCTGATATTTGTGTACAAAGCAACTGCTGATGATAGTTTTATTGACAACATCATCTGCCGTAATCAGAGAACAGAGGCACATCACCTGCTGCCATCATGAGTAAGAATCGTTTTTCTGCTGCTTTTGATGAAATCATCAGCTGCTGATGGTGGTTTGGCAGCTGCTGATGTTGGTGGCATAAGCAGCTGCTGCTGTTATCATCAGTGACCACATCATCTGCCGATATGAAAGAACAGAGGGGCATCAACTGCTGCTATTAGTAGTTAGAATAGCTTCTGCAGCTGCGTTTGATAAAAACATCAGCTGCTGATGGTGGTTTGCCAGCTGCTGATGGTGGTGGCATTAGAAGCTGCTGTTGTTATCATCAGTAACCACATCATCTGCCGATAAGGAAGAACACAGGGGCATCAGCTGCTACTATAATTATAAAGAATAGTTTTTGCTGCACATTTTGATAAACGCAACAGCTGCTAATGGTTCTTTGGCAGCTACTGATGGTAGTATCATAAGCAGCTGCTGATGTTACTGTTAATGACACCATATATCGGAGAACAAAAGGTACATAAGCTGCTGTCATCAGAAGTAGGAAAAGCTTTTGATGCTGCTTTTGATGAAAGCATCAGCTTCTGCAGCTGCGTCTGATAAAAGCATCAGCTGCTGATGGTGGTTTAGTAGTTGCTGATGGTGGTTGGCAGCTGCAGATGGTGGTGGCATAAGCTGCTGCTGCTGTTATCATCAGCGACCACATCATCTGCTGATATGGAAGAACAGAGGGGCATCAACTGCTTCTATAAGTAGTAAGACTTTCTTTTGCTGCACCTTTTGATGAAAACAACAGCTGCTAATGTTTTTTTTTGGCAGCTGCTGATGGTGGTAACGTAAGCAGCTGCTGATGTTACTGTTAATGACACCATCATCTGCCGATATCTGAGAACAAAAGGAGCATAAGCTGCTGCCATCAGTAGTAGGAAAAACTTTTGATGCTGCTTTGAGGAAAGCATCACCTGCTGATGGCGGTATGGCAGCTGCTGCTGCAGCCGCATCTGATAAAAGCATCAGCTGCTGATGGTGGTTTAGCAGCTGCTGTATGGTGGTTTGGCAGCTGCTGATGGTGGTGGCATAAGCAACTGCTGCTGTTATCATCAGTGACTACAACATCTGCCGATATGGAAGAACAGAGGGGCATCATCGGCTACTATAAGTAGTAAAAATAGTTTTTGCTGCATCGTTTGATGAAAGCAACAGCTGCTTATGGTTCTTTGGCAGCTGCTGATAGTTTTAACGTAAGCAGCTGCTGATGTTACTGTCAATGTCACCATCATCTGCCGATATCTGAGAAAAAAAGGATCATCATAAGCTGCTGACATCAGTAGTAGGGAAAACTTTTGATGCTGCTTTGAGGAAAGC
This sequence comes from Ctena decussata, assembly GCA_963989385.1. Taxonomy (NCBI): domain Eukaryota; kingdom Metazoa; phylum Mollusca; class Bivalvia; order Lucinida; family Lucinidae; genus Ctena; species Ctena decussata. The sequence continues at coordinate 23,232,195 of OZ022501.1, read as the reverse complement.
ATCACCTGCTGATGGTGGTATGGCAGCTGCTGCTGCAGCTGCTTTTGAAAAATGCATCAGCTGCTGATGGTGGTTGAGCAGCTGCAGATTGTAGTTTGGCAGCTGCTGATGCTGGTGGCATATGCAGGTGCTGCTGTTATTATCAGTGGTACAATAAGCAGCTTCTGATGTTACTGTTAATCAGCATCAGCTGCTGATGGCGGTATGGCAGCTGCTGCTGCAGCTGCGTCTGATAAAAGCATCAGCTGCTGATGTTGGTTAAGCAGCTGCTGATGAAGGTGTGGCAGGAGCTGATGGAGGTGGCTCTTTGGCAGCTGTTGCTGTTACTTTTAATGACACCATCATCTGCTGATATCGGAGAACAAAAAGGACATAAGCTGCTGCCATCAGTAGTAGGAAAAACTTTTGATGCTGCTTTGGAGGAAAGCATCAGCTGCTGATGGCGGTATGGCAGCTGCTGCTGCAGCTGCGTCTGATAAAAGCAACAGCTGCTGATGGTAGTTTTGCAGCTGCTGATGGTGGTTTTGCAGCTGCTGACGCTGGTGACATAAGCAGCTCTGCTCTTACTGTTAATGACACCATCATCTGCCGATATCGGAGAACAAAAAGGACATAAGCTGCTGCCATTAGTAGTAGGAAAAACGTTTGATGCTGCTTTTGAGGAAAGCATCGGCTGCTGATGGCGGAATGGCAGCTGCTGCTGCAGCTGCGTCTGATAAAAGCATCAGCTGCTGATGGTGGTTTTGCAGCTGCTGATGGTGGTTTGGCAGCTGCTGATGGTGGTGGCATTAGCAGCTCCTGCTGTTATCATAAGTTACCGCATCATCTGACGATATGGAAGAACAGAGGGGCATCATCGGCTACTATAAGTAGTAAGAATAGTTTTTGCTGCATCATTTGATGAAAGCAACAGCTGCTGATGGTTCTTTGGCTGCTGCTGATGGTGGTCAGTAGCACCATCAACGGTAAGTTTTGTTCCAGTAGCAGCCCCTGTTATCATTACCATCGCCAGATACAGATATCATTTCAGCAATAAAATTAAAGTCTCTCTAATTACCTATATTTTAACAGCAGGCCGTCCACCAACAGATGGCAGATACAGATATCATTACAGCAGTATTAACGGATGTCACTTTCTCTACCTATCTCTAACAGCAGGCCGTCCACCAACAGATGGCAGATACAGATATCACTCCAGCAGTATCAACAGCTGTCACTCGCATTACCTATCTTTAACAGCAAGCGGTCCACCAATAGATGGCAAATACAGATATCATTACAGTAGTAGCAGCAGATACCACTATCACTACCTAACTTCAACAGCAGGCAGTCCACAAATTATGGATATCAATAATCCAAAGTGTGGATATCCAATAATCTAAATGAGAAATGGATAGCACTAATTCGAATTATAAATATCACAATTTCGATTTATTGACATCAATAATTTGACTTAGTGATATCCATAAATGGGCAAATTTGTTGATATCTATAAATCGATTTATGGATATTCATGAATCGAATCGGTGATATCCAGAAAGTAGTTAGACTAGTTGATATTCATACTTCGAATACTGTACATCTATAATTCGAATCACGGATATTCATGAATTATTATGGATGGTGCTTATTTGTATAGTGGATAGCACTTTTTCACTTATCGATATCATAAAACGATAATGAATAGTTAACCGGCACCCCATAGAATTTCGGTGATATCTATCTTATATTACTTACGTAAGATATAGGAAATCCGCTGGTGACAGACGGACGCATAGACTGGCGGATGGACAAAAGGTGTTGCGGAATATCAAGAACCCTTAAGCAAGCTTCATAGTCTAGTTGACATGGTGCATTGCTGGAATTGCTTATAATTGTCAATCTTTAAATAAAGACTCTCTCAAAATCAAACTCTTACAACTGTGAGCTCTGGCCAGTTGGACATGATCAGGCGACATAGTTTCAACGTCTAAGTTCTCGCCAAAAAAGTCTTTTTTAATCGTAAACGGGGTTCCATAGCCCACAACCTATCGTCATCACCCTCCCATCGACCGGATACATGTACATGTATGACTGAAACCTGTTATACAGATCGTAAAATCGCAGGTCTTTTCTGAGAAAAAAGTGAGAAAAGAATAAAAAATATATCCTGAAAATGTCATTTCTTAAGCAGATGACCCATTCGAACATTCTAAGACTTGTCTCCGAATCAATCCTTGGTCTGTGTTACGTGTATTTATCGCAGAAAGAAAGAAAAAAAAAATAAATGAAATATATGCCGTGAATCCAACTCGCTGCATTTAGCTTCCCTATACGTTCCGACTGGACAGAAAAGCGTTAGCTGGGCACCTCGCGTTAAATCAACATTGACACAACCTTGATTCAGTGTCACGACGTGGAATCAACGTTGAGTCAGTGTTGATTCAACTCTGTGTGCCTGCTGTAAGGAGACAACCGATGGTAGGATAAACCCTTTTCACTGAAGAATTTACAGTTTGAAATTTTCAAAAACCCAATGACAACACTACTGAAAATGTTACATGACGTTTGACTCTCCGTATTTTTTCAGTATTTTCTTGTGTATAAATACCATAAATCATTGCAAGATATTGTTTAGCATTAATGCTTCACCCAAGCACTTAGCTGATTAAAAACACACAAAAAAACTCTTTCCCTACACATAAATCTGTCTTTTAAACGGTATGCCCAATGAGCGTTGGCATTTTTTTTAAAAAAGCGAATACTTGTAAAATGAACGAGAACTGCTAATGTCTCACATTTTCTATACATGCAGCTGCACTCTCAAATATCAATAGATTGGCATTTTTGTTTTTGTTTAAAATCCAGGCATGTAGCAATCGTTCATTAGGTAGAATTTGCAATATATAAGAGTATGACGGCTTCACACATACTTTCCTGCATGAATTTTAGTCAAAAACTATAATTTACAGAGAAATCCTCAGCAGCAGCTATTGTCGCAGTAGCAGCTGCTGTTGGGAGATCAGCAGCTGCTGTTGGGGACAGCAGCGGCAGCTCGTGATTTGGACCCCTCTCGACGACGGAGCCTTACCATCCTATAAGCTCCCCCGGAGCCGCTGGCTCAAGATGAGCTCGAAATCCAACAATATCATTTATTCATATTAGTCATAAGAAAACGTATTTTGTATCTCTTAAACCAATATGTATCCAATTTGACACATAATGTTCAATTTCATGGCGTTGAGCCATTTGATTCAACGTTGATTTTCCACTGCTTACCGACCGTTGCAAGAATTAAGACTAAAATTCGAGGGCTAGTTGAAAGAAATTATATATGATGGAGGCTTTTTATATAATTTATACTCCTTTTATATAAGTTCAAGTATCATGTGAATTTCATTTTCGTTTTATACTTATACGTTTTATACCGCAACACGACAAAGGCAGCAAAGTGGAATGTGCGCCCAGCGAAGACTCAGATCAGCCTGGGCATCCGCCCAGTCTGATCAGAGTCTTTGCTTTGCGCTTAAAGCGTAGCTTAGGGGTCTAAGCTAGCTCCATGTGGACAGCGAAGACTCTGATAAAACTGGGCGGATGCCCAGGCGGAGCTGAGAATTCGCTTGGCGCACATGCCACTTTGTTGGTTTTGTCGTGTTGCCGGTTTTCGATTTCGGAAACTCGTTCGCTGACTGTCAAAAAGAAAATGTTTTGTGTCCTCAACTTCTCGACAAACACATAGTAGACTCTCTACTATACTAAGCGCAACTTCTAACCGACCACTTGCTTTGTCTTAAACACTGTCGTTTGAAGATGGTATCCGGACATAATTTGCTTATATTCAGTACTCCCAATGTGTCATGTAAACGTTGTAAAATATTTGAGCTCAATACCTTTAGAATCGTTTTCCTGGCAGCAGAGGATGCACATGTACCCCCAGTTTCGAACTTCGCAAGGATTATGACTGTGGTTGAGAAGTTTTTTTAATTGTGACTAAAATTTTGAATTCTGTATTAAAATAATGCCTGATTATGAATTCTCAAGCTCATTTAAACATTTTCTAAATATTCGCACAATTTATAAGCATATGCTGACAAGATTCCGAAATATGGTTCTGTCCGAATCGTGAAAATCTGCTGAATGTTGCGATTTTCGGAAACAGGGGTACCATTATCTTTCATTTATTCAATGGTATACGGATAAGATTTTTATTTCAGAGTTACCTGATTTACTTTACCAATACCACAGGTTAATTAAAGATGGAAACATATGTTCGATTGGCCTTTTTATTTAGATGAAAACATGCTATAAATAAGTGGTCGGTTAGAAGTTGGTTCTAGTATATATTTTGGAAAAAAGGGTGTTAAGGGAGCTGCAGTTCATTTTTAACCATGTATTGTAAATCTTCGCTAGCTCTTCCCGTCAAAATAGAATGAGGGTATATTATCTGAAATTATCTCACGTTTAAGAAGAAGCTATTCTTGGTAAATTGCGCGTTTATTCTGGAAGTTCGTTCCAGTCCCTTATTACAGAAGTAAAATGGAACTCTGCTAATTGACAAATTAAGTATTGTTCATTGACAAATTAAATATTGTTCGAATTAATTGGTACTCCGGGTTCCATTTTACTTAAGGAATAGTCACGTAAGCAATAATTAGACCAAAAAGCAAATGGACGAAACAGTATGGAAAAAAAAAGATCATGATGAAACGAAGCATTTTAGCTGATAGATTGCAATTTTTACAATTTGCTGTAATGTTGCATAGCACGACCTCCCACGTCTCTTCTTAGTTCAATGCTTCCGATGCTGTACCACCAAACTCATGCTGGATCACCGTACTAGAGACTTTTTAAACTTACCAAATAAAACCATGAAATGAAACTCCATTATTTGTAGATATAACAAAGATGTACCTCGGTTTTCACTGAAGATTTTATTTGAGCACGTTTTGTTGATAACAAGAACATCTCTCTACAAACTCTCATGAAAGTATGTGTACTTTACAAAATAGCAAAATATATTGTTTGTTCAGTATATGTCAATTCTTGAAACACATTACAATTCTAAAGCGTTTCTTTTCCCTATTCACGTATACAACGCAGCTCAAGAAATCCTGAAATAACTTGGCTAAGGTGACCTTGATCGACAGAACATTTTTTGAAAATAGCCTGATTACTATTTTATGACAGTTTTCTGGGAGCTTATGAATGACACAGAAAAGCAGTAAAATAAGTGAACAAGTGTTGTTGAGACGTTCTCAGTTAAGCTGGGCCATTAGCTATTATTTTTGTCCTTCGTATTGCATTTCTTTAAATTACAAAATAACGGTCCTGTTTACCATCTGACAAGTAGCCCTCTGTCTAAAGAAGTAGATAAAAGTACCAAGACATGCATGCGTTTTGTCAGACATTTTTGACACTGGTTCGAATAATTATACCCTGGTTTAAAAGGCGACGTTTTTAAATGTCGCAATATTGCCGTTGTATAGATATGAACGCCGCACCGCTAAAAAAGATAAATCACTGCTTAAAATCGAGTTCCATTATTAAATTCAGGTGATTTCTTATATATTTCTCCGCTTAAACAATATCTAAAGGGTAGTTGTTGCTACGAAATGAGACTGGGAACTAATGTCGCAAATTTTATGTAACCTACGTCACAGCGGTAAATTCATGATACACGTATTAACTAAAATTGCCCAGCATCATAAAACTTACAAGATCACACGAAGAAATATGTGTTCCTCAATAGTTTATATCATTTGTGCAAATTTGCTCAATTTTGTATATTTTACTCGACTTCAAAATACATTACCCCAGCAGTTTTCTGTAAGAATGTAACCTTACGTCACGGGCTTTTTTTAGAACAGAGCAAAGCAATCGCTCTGAAACTCATGTGCAAAATTCTGCCAAGTAACAGCTACAAGATGGTGTGCTTAGATTTCATGCACTGAAACATTAAATGGTATAAAAACGTTAAAAAGTGTGTACTGTAACCTACGTCACATGTAACCTACGTCACAACGTCACTAAGGCCACGTTTAAAAGCGTTGACGTCATTTGATGATGCAATCGGAACACCGCTCGGCCAATTCCGTGAATCAACCTCGGATGTATGACGTGGGACTACTTACGTCACACGACTGTTGTTAGGAACAACGATATAAACAAAGATGGCCGCACTGTCGCACCGAGTAAATAATAAAATGAGAAGAAGCAAATGTCTCGTCATTACTAATCGACTATTTTGTTTTAACAACAGCAAAGCATTAAATGAATGTCCGTGCAACAGCTGTAAAAGATCGCAGGTCGAGAATTAATTCATTCGTATACCTAGAGATCTACGGCTTCCGCGTATACTTTCGGCCGAACAACAAAATGTTGGATTTTGCTGCATATTGCTCCGCCTTACATACGCCCGAGGTCTGATTCATGGAATTGGCCGAGGAGTTCCGAATGTTGATGATGCAGCGCTTCATAGAAAACCCCTATCTTCCAAAAAAGCAAAGAAAAACATTTTAAATTGAAACCAGCAAAAACAATCAAATGTCAGTAGATTAGTAAATGTGCTACGCTACGCATGTCAAAGAAATCGTATGCGACATCGTTCTTCAACGTATCTAAATAACGTCATAAAATACGCCATTTTGAATTGTTAGGGTATAACTCTAAACATGGTTGGTATTCCATAATCTAAAACTATTATCTCAAAATATACTGGACCAAAAAAGTTAGGGATCAAACATTTGTGTGAAATTATTATATCGAAAATAATAATTTTCCAAAAATCATTTTCTTCTGTTGAATACAACTGTCAAGGCTGCACAAAACTGCATGACACATATTGTAATCTGATCACGTGACACACCAGCAGAAATGAATAAACAGGCATACCCCTAAAATCAAAGTGAAAATAGCATTGCCACAAAACTTAATGTCCATTATTTTTGGCTTTATCCATGCAAAATGAGTTTTACTTCTCAGTGTGACCTCTGAGTGCCTGAGTAACTGCATGATAGACACTCGGTATGCTTGTGCTAAATCCCTAAAGACCCATTTAGGGACTCGTTTGCCATTTTTCATGAAAGGACTGGATGCGCTCTCCATGATTTTCAGTAAGCCTCTGGTGATTAGAATTGGCGCTGTAACATGTCTAAAAGCATGTTCGATCGAATTTAAAACTTGTTATGAAATTGACATGTCACTGCGGACGATTGTTTCTGTTGGAAGGTTCTTGTCCACCACATTTGCCCCGTGATTCGATGGTACCGTTGCCATAAACTTCAGCAAACGGTCTCGTAATTGAACAAAACATGTCAGTCTTAGCTCGAACACCAATTGGGGCGCCTCTGTCTGGCATGCGCAAGTCTACGCAGCTGCCAATCCAGATGCTGGCCCATGCCATCATCCACCCTCTTCAAGATATGTCATATTCCACATGACGATTTGATTTATAGTTTTAGATTTGATTTAAGCGTCAGTCAAATGTTTGATCCTTAACTTTTTTTGTCCAGTGTATTTTAAAGCTTTGAAGCAGATATAATGAGCATTATGGTCGTGATTTTTTCTTGAATTCTGGCATGGTTGTATATATGGCCATTTTTGTCCGCGAATGGCCCAGCTTAACTGAGAACGTCTCTGTTATCTACGTTACGTCCAGTAGTACCAAACGCTGGTGATAGCAAATCATTCACGCTGAATTTATCCAAATAGTTAAAGATGATTTTAAAAGGGGGTATGCTAATGAAACGCAACAAAACGATTCTGCTTTGAAATAGTTTCAATTTAGGGTTGTGCCCATTGGTAAAGTTTGTAACCAATTGTTACGGACTAATGTCAAAGTGGTCAGGAAGCTAATAAGTGTTAGTTTTTGGAGTATATCAGGTTCTGAGACTTATGAATATGCGTTTCCTTTGTTTGAAACCCCGCTAAAATGGCACAAACACAACAAAGATAGTCGAGCAGTTTTTAGCATTTTCTAGTGTACCCAGTTATCTCCCTTGATTTCAGCGCCCGGATCCACTTTTCAGGACTACGTCATACCTAAAATTAAGGTTGGGATAATGAACCTCCATAATAAACTAAATTCATCGATTCGAATCCTCACGGCCTTTTTTGAATTTTAGCCGCATCCTGGCTAGTTTGCATGAAAAATAAAGTTTATCATATGACGTCGCTGGTATTCAGTGTATAATGTTGTGTCATAAAAATCGTATGACCACACGTGTAATAACACTTTGGCGCATACACGTAACGTCATTGACAACGTCCATGTCAACAATGCGTTTTCTTATTGAAATAATGTTCAGTTGGAAGGCCTTAAAATCTCATTTGGAAGGGTCATATGGTAAACAGAACCTTACACTCGTGGTCATTTCATATGAAATTTATGAAACTTTCCGAAGGCTCGTTTCATGAATTTCATTTGAAACGACTACTCGTGTAAGATCCTCTATATCTATCATGCGTGTATGTTGTGGATACATTACACCCACTCGCGATCAGTGCCCTCAAGACAGATTTTTTTCTATCCATCCCATAACTCCATGAAAGCTTATAAGCATCTATCATGGGTGTGAGGTGTGGATACCTCACGAGGGTCACTGTTCGGCATCACGAGGCTTGTCGAGTGATGCCGAACAGTGAACCCGATCGACAGATTTTTCTATCCACACCTCAAACCCATGATAGATACTTTTTCTTGCACACCATGTTTTGTTTTAACTTCAGACCTTGTTAAAATGCGTAATTCTAGTGCTTGAGAGGTTTCAATTTGATTTTGAAAGAAGGCGCCGCTTTCAACGACCGCCATTCGGCTCTTTCCGTCAACGACTGGCGTGCATAAACTGACGTTATTTTTGCCGTCTTCGTGACGTGATCATCTAAAATGCTAACGTCACTTGACGACACAGCTGCGTGAGCTCCTATACAACCAAAGCATTGACAGCTGGTCCTGGGTAAGATAACATGGGTTAGATACGATTTTCTATCTCAGGTGAAAAGAACGGCATTTTCTATCCGGTATGCAAGAATATAACGTTAAATATCTTTCGTGGGTGTGAGGTGTGGATGGAAAAATCTGTCACGAGGGTCACTGTTCGGCATCACGAGGCTTGCCGAGTGATGCCGAACAGTGATCCCGAGTGACGGATTTTTCTCTCCGCACCTAACGCCCATGATAGATACTTTTTCTTGCACACCACGTTTAGTTTTAATTTTAGAACTTATTAGGGCCCCGCCAGACGAAGTCTGCGGAGGCCCTATAGTAATCACCTTGTCCGTCCGTCTGTCTGTCTGTCTGTCCGTCCGTCTGTCTGTCCGTCCGTCCGTCATCATTTCGTGTCCGCTCAATAACTCTAAAACCGTTAGAGATATTTACACGAGACTTGGTACAAATGTAAAGCATCATCAGACGATGTGCAGAGAACAAGAACCATAACTCTGCCTACAATTTTTACTGAATTATGCCCCTTTGAAATTTTGAGTACAGAAATGGTGTCCGCTCCATAACTCTGAAACCGTTAGAGATATTATCACAAGACTTGGTATAAATGTAAAGCATCATCAGACAATGTGCAGAGAACAAGAACCATAACTCTGCCTTCAATTTTTACTGAATTATGCCCCTTTGAAATTTTGAGTACAGCAATCTGTCCGTCCGTCATCATTTCGTGTCCGCTCAATAACTCTAAAACCGTTAGAGATATTTACACGAGACTTGGTACAAATGTAAAGCATCATCAGACGATGTGCAGAGAACAAGAACCATAACTCTGCCTACAATTTTTACTGAATTATGCCCCTTTGAAATTTTGAGTACAGAAATCGTGTCCGTTCCATAACTCTGAAACCGTTAGAGATATTATCACAAGACTTGGTACAAATGTAAAGCATCATCAGACGATGTGCAGAGAACAAGAACCATAACTCTGCCTACAATTTTTACTGAATTATGCCCCTTTGAAATTTTGAGTACAGAAATCGTGTCCCCTCCATAACTCTGAAACCATTAAAGATATTTTCACGAGACTTGGTACAAATGTAAAGCATCATCAGACGATGTGCAGAGAACAAGAGCCATAACTCAAATGTAAAGCATCATCAGACGATGTGCAGAGAACAAGAACCATAACTCTGCCTACAATTTTTACTGAATTATGCCCCTTTGAAATTTTGAGTACAGAAATTGTGTCCCCTCCATAACTCTGAAACCATTAAAGATATTTTCACGAGACTTGGTACAAATGTAAAGCATCATCAGAGGATGTGCAGAGAACAAGAACCATAACTCTGCCTACAATTTTCACTGAATTACACCCCTTTGAAAGTTCGAGTACAGAAATCGTGTCCGCTCCATAACTCTGAAATCATTAAAGATATTTTCATGAGACTTGGTACAAATGTAAAGCATCATCAGAGGATGTGCAGAGAACAAGAACCATACCTCTGCCAACATAATTTACTGAATTATGCCCCTTTGAAAATTTGAGTGCAGAAATCTTGTCAGCTCTATAACTCTGAAACTTTTAAAAGATATTTTCACAAGACTTGGTACAAATGTAAAGCATCATCAGTCAATATGCAGAGAACAAGAGCCATAACTGTGCCTACACTATTTACTGAATTGTGCCCCTTTGTAATTTTGAGTACAGAAATCATGTCCGGTTCATAACTCTGAAACCGTTAGAGATATTTTCACAAGACTTGGTACAAATGTAAAGCATCATCAGGTAATGAGCAGAGAACAAGAATCCTAACTCTGTCTACATTTTTTACTGAATAATGCCCCTTTGTAATTTTAAATATAGAAATCAGGTCCGCTGTATAGCTTTAAAACCACCAATGACATTCTCATAAAACTTGTACATAATATAAAGCATCATCAGACAATGTGCAGAGAATAAGAACTGTAACTCCATCTACATTCTTTACAGAATTTGCTAGTTTACAGTCTAGAAAACGTGTTTGCTCTCTAACTTTAAAACTGTTTAAGATATTTTCACAAAATTTGGTACAAATATAAACATCAGACTATGTGCAGAGAAAAAGAACCATAACTACACCTTCCCTTTGTTATCTTAGGTATGGAAATCTTGTCTGCTGTATAACTTTAAAGCCTTTTAAGATAATTTTATAAAACTTGGTACAAATATAAAGCATCATCAGATGATCTGAAGATGTGCAGAATGCAAGAATGGTAACGTCAGTTTCCTGCCTCACAGAGTTGTTGCCCATGCTTTAATCGATCATAATTGTGTATTTTGCCCATATCTTAATGACACTGCCAGAGGCTTAATTTCAAACAACATATTTAATGTGAAGGAACAACATGATAATAGAAGGCTGGTATTGTTATTTCTGGTCGGGCACATACGACTTAAATGTCATCAATAGTTTCATAAAGGCGGGGCCCTTTTAGTTACCATGTTTCTAGTTAAAATGCGTAATTTTAGTGCTTGAGATGTTTCTTATTGATTTTGAATGAAGTCGCCGCTTTCAACGACCACCATTCGGTTCTTTAAGTCAACGTCAGGCGTGCATAAACTGACGTCATTTTGGCTGTCTTAGTGACGTCATCACATAAAAAGGCAACGTCAATTGACGTCGCAGATACTAGACCTCCAATACAACCAATGCATTGAATGCTCCTGATTTTTATCCGGTCCTGGGTGAGATAACATGGGTGAGATAAGATTTGTAGGTACAGGGGAAACACGCGGATATCCTTATCCAGTGTGCAAGATATTTTTTCTATCCATACCACACCTCCATGAAAGATACTTATAATGTCACCAATGTTTTTCTCGCTTGGGACAATATTAATTCAGTTGAGATCACTGCATTGGTTATATAGGAGGTCCAGTACCTGCATCGTCAAGTGACGTTGGGTTTTTATAATGACGTCAAGAAGACAGCAAAATGACGTCAATTTATGTCACGCTACATACGACCACGAATCTGACTGATTAAACTGATTAAAGAAGGGCTTTATGCTAAATTTTTAAGTGATTCGCCGGCGTTTACACATCTAATCTCAACTCTGAATTGCAAACCTTAGAACTCACCGCAAAGAAAATTAGCTCCAAGAAGACTTAAGATTCCGGTTCAGGGAATTTATTGATGCATAAAATCTCTTTTCTTTCCGCTCTCAACCAATGACTAAACGAAATTGCGTTAGAATAATGAGTTGGAATTATAGTAAGATAGATTATTACCTTCGCTACTTTCCATTTGAGTTCGCATGTAGAAAAGAAGTATTTTCTGTTTCCAGCAGTATAATTTTCGACTGAAAGTTTAAAAAAACAAATATGACAACAACAAGAAACTTACCATAAAAAATCTAAACTAGACATTGTGCTTGTTACATACTATGCCCCAAACCATACGCTTGCCATTAAAGATATCAAGCTTTAGAATCTCTAAGTCTGAAAATGTGTTACCATGGGCAACGTTTTACCTCAGCTCCGTAAAATCTACCTGTAAACGACGATATCGCGTGAGCTTGAAACCGACTGATGCCAGCAACGAACTGTCGTCTGTTCCTAGCCCCTCTGTTAACGCCTAGAAGCTCTTGCGCCTGACTTAAAATACACAACCACTAGCTTGACGTAGCTTCTGATTGTTGGCGTAATTCCATACAGGCAACTAAACCAGCCGGGTCCCAATGAGGTCTGAATAACCTTTGACTCGTCCCCACCCATCTATCCAGGCGAACCCTGCGCCCTTCTTGGCTGGACACCTTTCTATCCTTGTTAGTGGAGCAAATATGATTGCGTAAGTGGCCTAGAAAAGGGAGATAGTGGTCTATGGAGTGTAACATTTATTTTCATATATCAAAATGATCGCCTTGGCCTGTAGTTTTAAAATTCAGCGTTTGCCACTTGGCAAATCTTGCATATCACTGTAGGGGCCAGTTATTTACGCTACCCCAATAAATTTTTAATATCAAAATATTTATTGAAGTCAAAAGGAAGTATGCTTAAATATTATAAATGTATCAAATGTCCATATCTTTTTAAAGGAATGATTAAGTTACTATAAGTTAAGCCATCTCAGAAACAATTTAGAACTTTTATGTATCAAATTGTATCAAATATTAAAATACATCAGAGATGTATAGCGATACTCTTGTTAGATTAATCTTCGGCACCTCGATGCTAGCTTTCAACATTTGCGTTGAGGGTGGTTACTTTCTGAACCCTGTTACTCTACCATTAATATGAGAACTTCTTAACAGTAAAGGGTAATCTGACAACTTGTTACCTGTTGAATGCTGAATAAGTTACGTTTTTGACCACCCAACCACGGAGTCGAAGTTAGTGAATTATCATTGACTTGAATTAAATGTCATTTTGATGATGATATCAAAGTAATAAGGCTACCCCCATTATACAGGGAGGACAGGAAAGTCATAGCTATTTCATTTCACACAATATCCATTCACTTTAAAGTCTGGTGGAATGATAAAAGCTGAAAAAAGTTATTAAGGAAGATTCTCTGGAAGCAAAAATGCATCAGAGAAAACAAAATTAGCAACATTGGTTAAGCTGAGTGTGTGCTTAGCAATGCAATAGTGCAAAAATCCCAGTGCAACCCCCCTCCCTCCCCCCCCACCCCCCACCCCCCCCCCCCCCCCCAGCACTAGCTTCAGCTAAATTCCTTTTTTTTTTCAAACTGACTCAGAATGAGCCTAGATTATCCTAAACAAAATTTTCAATAAGATGAGGTACGACGGTACTTTTCATGGCAAGCACAGTGAACTTTACACTTGCTGCAGTAGAATAAAATAACTCATACGTTTTAACCTGTTACATACGTTACTTTGATGAAAATGTATGCTTTTAGGCAAAAAAATTATTAAACGTTGGTTTAATATATTGTTTTTTATAGGAAAAGGTCAAAACAGAGAAAGTAGTGTAAAGGGTCAGCAATCAGGAATCGATTCTTTCTATGAAACAATCCACTCGCAATAGCAGCATAAAGTTATCAGTAGTCAGACGATACTAGCCAAATAAAGATCCAGCCCATTCCATGCAAATGATCACAAAGCTAGCCTTAACTAAGCATAATTAGTCACACAAACGCCTATTTTCACCCGTTCCTGTCGTTTTCTATATGTAGCTTTATATGACAGAATGATTGCAAGTATGCCGATGAAATAAACTGATTTTTGAAGATTACAGATAAGAGGACAACACAAACTAAAACATCGATACACCACAACTGATGCTCCGCCTTTGAGTTGTCAGTAATGAGTAACATTGGGTTAAACCGGTTTAATGTGCCTTAAAAATGTTTTTATTTCAGCTCAAAATAATAAAGCTTACACATATTTGGCAGTAGTAATATTTAATCTCAGGGACTGTTTGGAAATAAAGGTTATTAACGTTACCTTCTGAGTATAAAACTGAGAGTTATGATTAGCTAGTTGGCACTTTTGGTTTGGTTTAAAAGTCATTTGGCTATTAATAAAAATTATATATATTCCATGTACAGATGTATATTCCATGTACAGATTAATTCACAAATTCTGCATTTGAACATGTTGAGCATCATGACAATTTCAGCTTTGCAAGTCATGTAAATAACACTGTTTTCTGTCTAAGTAGGCGATTGAACTATCATTTTACAACAAATAACAACTATTGTCATCACAACTGTGTTGTTTAAAAGCCAGAATTTCAAAAAGGTATATTCGTGGTGGGAATAATCTATGCTTCACTCAAACATTTCAATCTGTTAAGTACGTTACTGTGTTTTAAAGTATGTATTGTAAGGTCAAAACAAAAATGCGAACTGTTGTTTTATATCATGTATTACATGATCTTATTGCAAAGGGGCCACTTTGTCATTTTGAAATAGATTATTAGCCATCCTTTGTACGAACAAGTGTGGGAAATCGACTTTGCATCTACCAACAGGGAATAGGTGTAATCATGTTGAACAGTACATATTTGACAAAGTATAGAAGCTAGAGGTCTCAAATTTGTTGTGTTTCAAAGGTATTTAACGGGACAATTAGAAAATTGAAGAAGTTTGGGCTACTTTATCACAAATTGTTTGTAAATGCAACAACCTAAGTTACATTTTAAATTTCCGAGGGGTACATAATATATTGTAACGAAAAGAACAGCACATAAGTTCAGAACATATTAATCATTCTTGCAGAAACTATTAATATTTGGTATATTTATATTTTCTAAAAGCATTTCTTATTGATTTCAATAAATATGTTTGATATTTAAAATCTAACGGGGTAACGTAAATAACTGACCACTGCAGAGTTATGCAAGGTTTGCCAACGTGGCAAACGCTGAATTTAGAAGAAGCACGACCAGGTGGTGCCGGTACAGTATATCAAATATCAAGCCATAGCTCAAATAATATTTCAGATCTCTTGCTAACAAGATATGCATTCATTTTTTTTTAAAAAGGGGCATAACTAAAAAAAGGGGCATAACTAAGAAAAGAAAAAAATACGGATCAGCTTTTTTTTGCATTAGAAACCCACACATAAAATTTCAAGATCCTAGCATGCACGGTTATTTAGTAATTGAAGGCATTAAAAAAGCGTGAGACAGGCGAACAAACGGACGAACGATCGGGCGAACGGACAAGCCGTAAGCAATATGCTCCACTAACTTTTTCAAAGCTCAGGGCATAAAAATTGAGGCAACTGAAATGATTACTGTAACTGCATTAAAACTAGAACAGTCAGATTTTTCAATATAGTAATGCGTCAAGAAGATGAAGACGGAATGGCAAACAGTTTAGACCCTGATCAGACTACTCCCAAAGCAGCAGTCTGATCTGGGTCTGCGACATTTGGTTAAACCTATCTGTTCCAATACATGTATTAAGTATTTTACAGACATTACAACTTATTTAAATGACATACTACTAAGATTCATTTACAACCACTAAAGATAAGCAACTGTGGCCCAGTGGTAGAATGGAAATGTTTCCAAGAAATAAAGAAACCTTCATGCCTATGAGACTTCCATAATTCGCCGTCATGTTGCACGTTTGATTTCCCGCCAGTCCAAAATTTTCCAAGTATACTAAAATGTTCAATCGCAAATATAATCTAAGTGTAATATAACGTGTAAGTGTCCAGTATCTCCCAAGTGTAAACAAGAGGACCAATGGTCCTGTAGCTAACCTGAGATCTTACTGTCAACAGACACATTTTGTCACTTCACTTTTGCCCTTTAGTGTGTACACAAGGTTTTTTCTGATATTTGACCTACTGACCTACTTTCAGAGTCGAAATGGCCCAGTTTCCATTTCGTCCTACAGTTCAAAGAGATAAACATTTAGTCCTACATTTCATAGAGCATAACATTCTGACAAATTCATGAAGATTGGATTAAAACTGAGCCCTCTAGAGTGTACGCAAATTTGTGCAAAAATTTGCCCTAGTGACCTAGTTTCTGACCTGACATGACCCAGTATCCATCTCCTCCTAAATTTTATAGAGATAAACGTTCTAATAAAGTTTCATGAAGACTGGATCAAAACTGTGCCCTCTAGGGTGTACACAAGGTTTTTCTAAGGTCTGACCTAGTGACCTATTTTTCGGCCAAGCAATCAGCAAAGGAACTGCAGGTAAACAACCATTTTCTGATCAATCAAGGGCGGATAACTCACGAACTGGAAAGGTAAGAGTGACGGTTCTTAGTCACAATATGTAACCTTTGATGTTTATAATATCTGTGAAGTTTCATTTAGATATCATAAACAGTAAAGGAATAACAGGCCAGAAACCATTTTTCCAATACGAACAAGGGCAGTAACTCTGTTAAAACGGATGAATTTTGCCCATTAACAATCTCATACAACTCATCCACAATAACAAAATGTATGCAAAATTTGAAGAAAAAAAATCGTGAATAAAAACTCAAGTTATCGATTGGAAATGACGAGCACGGACGGACGGACGGACAGACAGACAACGGAAGGTATACCATAATACCCCGCCACTAAAAAGTGGCGGGGTATAAAAACTGATGATTTTGAACTGACCCGAACCTGCAATCTTCCGTGTGCAATGCCGCCACGGTTCCTTTACGCTACAACACATTGCTTGATAAAGGACGGCTAATTTTACTTACTTAATTTAACAGATAGGCTGAATATTTCAGGTTGCCCTACCGAGGGTGGCTGGTTTGTGCCATTTCTTTTTTTCGCGGCAAAAAGACGCCGTGCAAAAGTCGGAAAGACGAAATAGATGCCTTCAAAAAGCCGAAAAAATGAAATCACGCCATGCGAAATTATCAACGTCGTGAAGAAAAGACGAAATTTTCGCGCTGAAAGACGAGAGAGAAACAAACAAACAAACAAAAAAAAAAACGCCTTGCGAAAAGATGCCATTCAAAACTTTTATTTTGTCGTCTTTTCGCGTGGTGTCTTTTTGTCTTTTCGTCTTTCGTATGGCGTTATAATCGTCTTTTCGTTCTTTCACGTTCACGTTGTGTTATTTCGTCTTTTCTCATGGCGTTATTTGTCTTTTCGCGTGGCGTTATTCGTCTTTTCGCATGGCGTTCTTTCGTCTTTTTAGTTTTTTCGCCGATGGCGTTTTTTTTTCGCGTGGCGTCTTTCCTTCTCCTACAGCAAGTGTTGACCCCTATTGAGTTGAAAATAACAACGTATATACCCGTCCCCCTTAAATCCGAAGCAGTCTCGCAAACTAATCAAGCAATATTTACAACATGTAATGGGCCTCCGTGGCCTTGTAGTTAAGAACATCAGATCTCTCACCGCTTGTCGAGCTTCGACCGGTGCAGAAGTGAGAAACTCAAGCTCTGCTAACTAAAGGTCAGGTGTTTTCCCCTGGGAGCTCCTCCGGTCTTCGCGCCATTTTTGCTGTACTTATGTGAAATATTATTGAAAAGGCCGTAAAACTCTCATAAAAAGAAAGATAGATAAAGTAAAAAAATAAATAAACAAATCTTAAAAATAAAATGAAATGAATATGAAAATAAATATGAAAATAAAAAGAAAATAGGGACCGCGACACGAGGAAACCAACAAACTGGTTGTGCGCCCAGCGCAGACTCAGATCAGCCTGGGCACCCTTTAAGCGCTTAGCGAAGAGTCTGATCAGACTGGGCGATGCCCAGTCTGATCTGAGTCTGCGCTGGGCGCATTACCACATTGCTGATTTTCTCGTGTCGCTGCTCAAATTTGATTATTATATACCTACATGTACTTTTTGTGCATATTGGCACTGTTCCTTCCCATTCTCCATTGGGTAAACAAGTTCTGATGGTCTCACCCTTCAAGATATAACATCTCTTGCAAGAATAGTTAGCTTTCCCTTCATGTACAGTAACGTTCCCATGTTCTGGAGCTTTGGGAGACTCACAGGCGCCTACAGGAAAAAATTCACGTTCTAGGTGTATACACTGAAAAGCCCTTGAGTAAACCATTGAAAAGTAATGTAGTTTACTTTCTAATATTTACATTATCCGTGCATTTATTGAAACGCCCTATGGAAAACCATTAGAACGTACTGTAGTTTTTACTACATCAGTTCAAGCGATGTTAACTGACGTTAAGTGACGTCAAAATAATCCATGTTTCTCCAATCTGATTGGACGTAGGCGACGTTATGACGTCGTTGACGATGTTCCGCTCTTGGTAGAAAAACTGCGTAAATGTTTTTTTTTTCTGCTTCAAATGTAGTCCCGAACGCAACTTTATGGTCATATAATAGATAGAAAAGAATGTAAATATATGCAATGAACTTAATATTATTGGTGTTTATCGGAGTATAAACTACACTGGGTCGCTAGCAAAGTCAACACGAACCCTTTGGGGTTCACTTACTTTGCACGCGACCCAATGTAGTTATCACTTCGCTAAACATCAGAAATGTTCTGTTCAGTTCTGTTCAATTCTCCAAACGACGTTCCCCAATTGGCTCAGCGGTGCGCAACCATACTTGCATGCACTTGGCGCCGTGTGTCCGTCCAACAAACATCAGAAAAATGAAATTCATTTCTTAAATATCTACATCGGTTAACGTGACGTTTCATGACGTTAAGTGACGTCAAAATAAACCATGGTTCTCTATATCTGATTGGACGTAGGCGGTGTTATGACGTCGTTGGCGCTGTTCCGCTCTTAGTAGAAAATCTGCGTATAAATGTTTTTTTCTTCTTCAAATGTAGTACCGATGCAATTTTATGGTCATATAATAGATAGAGAAGAATGTAAATATAAGCAATGAACTTAATTTTGTTTATGGAAGTAAAACTACATTGGGTCGCTACCGAAGTTTACAGGAACCCCTTTGGGGTTCACTAACTTTGCACGCGACCCAATGTAGTTTATACTTCGATTAACATCAGAAAAATGAAATTTATTCCTAAATAATTTCAACTTTGTCTTGAAAAAATGAAAAAAGTTGTAAATCGTTAATTTTAGAAGCTTGCGGAAACAAAATAGCTCTATGAGATTATGATTCTGGAATTTACGAAGTCTCAAGTTTTTCTTTTAGCCAATCAAATCGTACGAAATGGACTTAGTTGGAATAAATGGGTGGTGGTAGCACCTTGCAAGCATCCTCGAACAGCAATGACCAATTTCTATAGCAACAAGCACGTCTCCCCCTCTCTCTCTCTCTCTCTCTCTCTCTCTCACACACACACATATTATTAAATTTTCTTATTTCCATAATCTTATTTTCAGCAGTGTCTTCGAGACCGGATTCCAAAGGTCCCAAAGCTTATGCGTGCATTCAGTGATCTCTCAGACTTTGCAGATGCGCAGGCTGATCTGTCTTCTCGCTGAGCACACAGTCAATCTTGTAAGAAATGCTGTGTTTGTTTCGATGTTCGTCTTAAGAGGAGTGTTATTCTCTAGTTGTTGCTGCTCTGAAACATAGTTCGAAGAAACAGCTCAGACCAGCTCCCCAAGTTTTTTGGAACACCCGAAAGAAAATGGGAAATAGGATGGCTGAAAGTCATGGCGATTTGCTCATACTCATATGCAAAAAGGGACCTATGTTGCATAAGGCATAAGAGAAGATTAAGACCAGCCAAAGCGTAGCAACTTCTAGTCAGATTTTATTTTATTTGCAATACAGCATTATCATGCCTTGCAAACGCACGATACTGAGTTCAAGCCTTTGCAGACTATAACAATGCTTTTCCATGCAGAAAAATCAAAACTTATTTGATGAAATATTTCATGCAATACCTCCGACTTGTTCTAACTATACATGAAATAGAGTTTAGATAATAATATTTGATAAAAGTGACTTTAAACAAAAAACAACCACCCTCGAAATCGCATTATTGGACAAAATTAATTTATTCATACGTCACAATCACGTGCACAGTAAGAAAAATACCTGTTCATGATTACATGACACACGTGGTCAAAATCGATATTCTTGCAGGTCGTGAGGAAATAGGTAATTTGCATTTTAATTTGAAGATAATTTTTTATTCCCTATTTAATCGAAAAAACATGTATTTTCTAAAAACTGGTACGGTTTATTATGAGATCATTACATATTGTCTAATGCAATTTCGTTAAGATATTTGTTTCTGAAAATATGAAATAAACAAGGAAGACAATCTTTAGGTATGACAAAATCTTGGACAAGTTGGTGTTTCAGCACTGTAGGTTTAATAAGGTCACGGTCACAGTTGCTATTTTTAGAAAGAAAACATCTTTGTCATCCCTATAGCACCTTTATTTACTGACAGATTTTGATATAACTTCACACAAATGTTTGGTGTGACAATGTCTTTGACAAATTTGCCATACTGCTTCAAAGAAGCAAGTTGCTTTTTCTTAGAAAAAAAAAAGTCATCCATCTAGCACATTCAGTTATGGACCGATTTTGATATAACTTTACACAAATATATCTAAGCTCATTACCCCATCTAGTGAGACATATGGCGGGGGCATTCATCACCTTTAGTGATTGTCTAGCTTACCCAGGCCTCTCGCAATAGGTTTTATTGGACATCAAATGGTAGTTGTGTGTTTATCGGTGGCTATTAATAGCCTATTATAGAACGATACACACAACATACCGTCAATCTGAAGTGGACTCGTCCGTCGTTAGAATGAAACACCGAAAATACTGAGTGCATTTAAAAGTCAGTGAAATTTGTTACCGTTTTACGTGCATGCAGGAGATAGTATTTTTGCAGGAGTACGAACTGAGTTGCGCTAAAACGCTCATTTACAAAACTATACTTTGTGTATTAGCGTTGAACGATATACATCGAATACTGGTGCAGTTTGAACTTATTTTGGACTACTGGCCATGCATTTGTATCATGACTTTATTCTGATAGAATCTGTCATTTCAGGGCTATCGACCCTTTGATGTTTTGCTGCGAGGGAATCTTGGTTTATGTGAAGGCTAACATCTGCTTAAGATATTTTAAACTTGTTTGAGACGTTCTCAGTTAAGCTGGGCCATTCGCGGACAAAAATGCCATATATACAACCATGCCAGAATTCAAGAAAAAATCACGACCATAAAGCTCATTATATCTGCTTCAAAGCTTTAAAATATTTTCAGATAATAGTTTTAGATTATGGAATACCAACCATGTTTAGAGACATACCCTAACAATTAGAAAAGGCGTATTTCATGACGTTATCTATATACGTTGAAGGACGATGTCGCATACGATTTCTTTTACATGCGTAACATTGCACATTTACTAATCTACTGACATTTGATTATTTCGGCTGGTTTCAATTTATAATGTTTTTCTTTGCTTTTTTGGAAGAAAGGGGTTTTCTATGAAGCGCTGCTTAATCAAATGACGTCAACGCTTTCAAAACGTGGCCTTAGTGACGTTGTGACGTAGGTTACGTGTGACGTAGGTTACAGTACACACTTTTTAATGTTTTTATACCATTTAATGTTTCAATGCATGAAATCTAAGCACACCATCTTGTACCTGTTACTAGGCAGGATTTTGCACATGAGTTTCAGAGCGATTGCTTTGCTCAGTTTTAAGAAAAGCCCGTGACGTAAGGTTACATTCTTAAAGAAAAATGCTGGGGTAATGTATTTTGAAGTCGAGTAGAATATAGAAAATGGAGCAAATCTGCACAAATGATATTAAATATTGAGGAACACATATTTCTTCGTGTAATCTTGTAAGTTTTATAATGCCGGGCTATTTAAGTTAATGCATGTATCAAGAATTTACCGCTGTGACATAGGTTACATAAAGTTTGCGACATTAGTTCCCAGTCTCATTTCGTAGCAAAACTACCCTTTAGATATTGTTTAAGCGGGGAAATATGAAAGAAATCACCTGAATTTAATAATGGAACTCGATTTTAAGCAGTGATTTATCGTTTTTAGCCGTGCGGCGTTCATATCTATGCAACGGCAATATTGCGACATTTAAAAACGTCGCCTTTTAAACCAGGGTATCATTATTCGAACCAGTGTTAAAAATGTCTAACAAAACGCATGCATGTCTCGGTACTTTTATCTACTTCTTTGGACAGATGGCTTCTTGTCAGAGGGTAAACAGGACCGTTACTTTTTAATTTAAAGAAAGGTAATACGAACGACAAAATTAATAGCTAATGGCCCAGCTTAACTGAGAACGTCTCGTTTATCTATGCAACACTTTCCTGTCTATGAGACGTTCTCAGTTAAGCTGGGCCATTCGCGGACAAAAATGGCCATATATCCAACCATGCCTGAATTCAAGAAAAAATCACGACCATAATGCTTATTATATCTGCTTCAAAGCTTTAACATATTTTCAGATAATAGTTTCAGATTATGGAATACCAACCATGTTTAGAGGCACACCCTAACAATTAGAAATGGTGTGTTTTATGACGTTATTTAGATACGTTGGAGGACGATGTCGCATACTATTTCTTTGACATGCGTTGCATTGCACATTTGCTAATATACTGACATTTGATTATTTTGGCTGGTTTCAATTTAAAATGGTTTTCTTTGCTTTTTTGGAAGAAAGGGGTTTTTCTATGAAGCGCTGCTTAATCAAATGACGTCAACGCTTTTAAAACGTGGTCTTAGTGACGTTGTGACGTAGGTTACGTGTGACGTAGGTTACCGTACACACTTTTTAACGTTTTTATACCATTTAATGTTTCAGTGCATGAAATCTAAGCATACCATCTTGTAGCTGTTACTAGGCAGGATTTTGCACATAGTTTCAGAGCGATTGCTCTGCTCAGTTTTAAATAAAGCCCGTGACGTAAGGTTACATTCTTACAGAAAAATGCGGGGGTAATGTATTTTGAAGTCGAGTAAATTATACAAAATGGACCAAATCTGCACAAATGATATAAAACATTGAAGAATGCATATTTCTTTGTGTGATCTTGTAAGCTTTATGATGCCGGGCCATTTTAGTTAACACGTATATCATGAATTTACCGCTGTGACGTAGGTTACATAAAATTTGCGACATTAGTTCCCAGTCTCACTTCGTAGCAAAAACTACCCTTTAGATATTGTTTAAGCGGGGAAATATGTAAGAAGTCACCTGAATTTAATAACGGAACTCGATTTTAAGCAGTGGTTTATCTTTTTTAGCCGTGCGGCGTTCATATCTATGCAACGGCAATATTGCGACATTTAAAAACGTCGCCTTTTTAACCAGGGTATCATTATTCGAGCCAGTGTAAAAAAAATGTCTAACAAAGCGCATTTATGTCTTGGTACTTTTAACTACTTCTTAAGACAGAGGGCTACTTGTCAGAGGGTAATCAGAACCATTATTTTGTAATTTAGAGAAAGGTAATAGGAAGGACAAAATTAATAGCTAATGGCCAAGCTTAACTGAGAACGTCTCCTATATCTTTTTGGTTCTAAATAACCACCAATATTTCTTCTTCTTTTTTTATTTGCAAGGACTATGTCAAAAATTTCTATTGGCGGCGGTGCAGATTCGTGATACAAAACTTAAGTTTCGATAGTTCTTGATTGAAATTTAACACAGTCTTTACCCACAGTGTGATCCATGCTTTAAAAGGCCTAGGTGGACTATAAAAGGCAGAATTAGGTGGCTAATCTCAGTATTGGACGTACACACGGCGCCAAGTGTGTGCAACTATGGTTACGTACCGTTGAGCCACTTGGGTAAGGTCGATAAGAGAATAGAACTGAACTGAACTAATCTCAGTATTACGAGAACTGAAATACACACTAATCTCAGTTTTTCTCTAGACATTTAATGGTAAATATATCAAATAGGTAATGAAATTCCATTGCTTGATCTGATTGGTTGTGGCTCGTGAAGAAGAATTTACCCGTGAAATGAATGACAGCTGATTGAGATTAATTCTTAACAACAAGACAACTGATTTGGACTACTTTCATCAGTATGACAGTAGCTCTGCCAACTAATAATTTCAAATTTGTAGTTAATCCATTACCGGTGCAAGGGCGTAACTGCCTATACGCAAATACGCAGGTGCGTAATGACAAAATTTCAACACACACCTGCCTATTTGATAATGTTGACATTCTGTAAATTGCACAAGATTTCAATGGTAACGCAAACAGACGCGTCTACATGAACTATCTCTTAGGCTAACTCTTATCCTTTCCCTCAAGGGGTATAATACGTATTTGTGCGTAACACTGAATCGACCTAAGTTGCATCCCTGCGGTGGGTACTTAATCTAGGCCTATAAGAACTGAACTCAAGCGAGACGACTTTGGTTGCTCGCGCCAGATGTTGCTAGGCCGCCATTATCCTGGGGCCGTATTCATAAAACGACTTAAGTCGTTGCTATGCTGTTGCTAAGGCTAAATTTCTTTGAAGGAGATTCCCTACAACTATGAAATTTGGTCTGGAGGAACAGTCTTACAAAGACTGTTCCTCCAGACCAAATTTGATAGTTGTAGGGAATCTCCTTTATAGATATTCAGCCTTAGCAACAGCATAGCAACGACTTAAGTGGTTATATGAATACGGCCCCAGGCGCTCCGTTGCTTAGGAAAGGCGTTGCACGTCAGCAACGGCGTCATGCATGCGGGAAAGCATGTACCCAGCAGTCACATGACGTTGTATGGACGTCGCACTGATCTGAGTGCGACGTGATGATTTCTCATCGACGTCAGTAGGACGTTATTGCGACGTGATGTGCCCACTGGGTTGTGTGAAAAACCTGACCTGAATGTAGGTTTCGTGACCTACATTTTGCTAACAGACTGAAACAGGCTGCTTTTTTTTTTTTTTTTTTTTTTTTAATAAATGAAAATGTACCTGGTGTTTCCGGTGTTGTTGCTGTAAATGCTGTCGGATGTTGTGTTGTATGGGTCGGCACTACTGACTTCATTTGTGAAGCTTCTGTCATCTTACTCATTATAGCTGATGCTGCAACAGTCGATAATTGTTTAGTAATACCGTTTAGTAATACCGCTTAATTATATAGACATACATTCTCTGTCCTTTACATGAATTCTTTGCTCTAGGAGCAAACTCTTTCCCTCTTTACTTTAAGAGTGTACCCCA
This sequence comes from Ctena decussata, assembly GCA_963989385.1. NCBI lineage: Eukaryota > Metazoa > Mollusca > Bivalvia > Lucinida > Lucinidae > Ctena > Ctena decussata. Next base: position 23,206,723 of record OZ022501.1, on the reverse strand, counting down.
GACTGAAAGGATTTCCTTGTTCTAGAGAGCAAATAGGAAGTCGCAAAGTTTAACAGCAGATACAAAATTGGAATGGTTTTTTTGTCCAAGAGGGCAAATAAGAAGTCACAAAAGTTTGACACCAGTCCCAGATTGGAATGGTTTCTTTGTCCTAGAGAGCAAATAAGAAGTCACAAAAGTTTAACAGCAGACTCCAGATTGGAATACACCTTTAAGTCACAAAAGTTTAACAGCAGACTCCAGATTGGAATAGTTCCTTTGTCCTAGAGGGCAAATAAGAAGTCACAAAGTTTAAGAGCAGACTCCAGATTGGAAGGGTTTCTTTGTCCTAGAGGGCAAATAAGAAGTCACAAAAGTTTAACACCAGTCTCAGATTGGAAGGGTTTCTTTGTCCTAGGGGGGCAAGTAAGAAGTCACAAATGTTTAAGAGCAAACCCAGATTAGAAGGGTCTCTTTGTCCTAGAGGGCAAATAAGAAGTCACAAACGTTTAACACCAGTCTCAGATTGGAAGGGTTTCTTTGTCCTAGAGGGCAAATAAGAAGTCACAGAAGTTTAACAGCAGTCTCAGATTGGAAGGGTTTCTTTGCCCTAGAGGGCAAATAAGAAGTCACAAAAGTTTAACACAGTCTCAGATTGGAAGGGGGTTTTTTTGTCCTAGAGAGCAAATAAGAAGTCCATAAAGTTTAAGCGCAAACCCCAGATTAGAAGGGTTTCTTTGTACTAGAGAGCAAATATGAAACGACAATTTTTTAAATCTTTTTACCATGTATGGGCGTGGTGGCCATTTTTAAGGTTTTTACCATATATGGGCGTGGTGGCCATTTTAAGATTTTTACCTTATGGGCGTGGTGGTTATCTTGATCATCCGACCTGGACCGCTTAAACAAATTTTTGTTCTCCAGACCCCTGGAGACTACATATGACAGTTGGAACGCAGACTCATCACATTTGAGTAAATCATTTTCTGAGCGGTCGTCTACGCACAAAGAAATAATCCTTTTTTTCGCCGAAAAAAAAATGGCGGGAAATTTTGTCAGAAACAGTCCCAAAATAATGCTCGTTTGATAAGATATGCAGTCATAGTTTCCAACGGACAAGATCAGAATGAAATTTAATGTTTTGTTATTGAAATCAGACGCATATCGGTACCTCAATGCAGTTTGCACACCCAAAACAACGATCACAGTTTGACAACCGTTTTTCAGAAAAGTAAAACCCTACGACAGTACCCCAAAGTTATTTTGCAAAGAAAATTGTCCCACAAACCAAATTAGATGCCATTATAACTGAACCGTAGTTCATACATTCGACCGTCTTTTAGCGGGGTATATCTTCGGGAGAAAGTCTATTTTCGTTGAAAATCGATAATGAAGTTGGTCATTTTTACGTATACATGGCACGTGCGTTTGTCAACACACAGACATTTTTTTCAGCTGGATCGGCTTGAGGAGACCAACTGTTTCTTCATTTATGGTATAGTAAAGCTTGTAATCTTTTAGCATACTGTGAATTTATTAAGATTTTGCGTTAGTCTGTCTGCCTGCGATTTTTTGGGCTTCTGAATTTAGGCTACACGCCGAGAACGAGAGAAAGCAAAACAAACACACTGGTCAACCACAAAGTTTGACAAACGAAAAACATTTAGTGATTGACCGGCTATGTAATTGATAGTGGAACAAGCAGGAGCATGCGGAATGATAATAAATATCTTAAATAAATATTTTAAGTGAAACCTAGGACATGCTTTAATCGAATTACGGACAACTCGCCCCAAGACAACTCGCCCCACAAAAATCTCGCCCCAAGACAAGTCGCCCCATCTTCAGGTGACAACTCGCCCCAGATTCTGAGACAACTCCCCCAGACAACTTCCCCCAAGACAACGCGCCCCACATTCTGAGACCACTCGCCCTTCTAAAGAATTCTGTCCCGGACGACGCCCCCGCCCCCAACACACACGTACCCTTTCAGAAGGCAACCCACAAAAAGTAGAAGAGACAGCTTGCCCTTCCTCATAAATCTGTCAAAACCCTGTCCCACTAGGCGCTAAGGGACCGACCATTTGATATTCTGGGGGGGGGGGGAGGGGCTAGCGGCGCTAAGGGACCGACCATTTGATATTCTGGGGGGAGGGGGCTGGTATTTTCCGAAAAAATTCCCTGTCTTTGGATATGCAGTCTTTGGATATGCAAGAAAAAAATAATTAGCTCATAAGGGGATTTCAAAAAATAATCTGGCGTCAAAAATCAGTGAAAAAAAATAACCTGGCTCCACCCAAAATTTCCAAAAAAAATGTCTGGACCCTGCACTTTTGGTGGGTAGATAGCAACTGCCTACCTACCCACCAAAATTCACCCTCCCCCCCCCCCCCCAAAAAAAAAAAAAAAAAAAAGATGGCCACTTGGGACACCCTAAATCTATTTTTTTTTTCATTTAAGGGCACATTTACCGTGATCAACCTGCATAGTAAGACAAACAGGTCTAAGCAAGCAGTGTAGACCCAGGAGCAGTCTGATCTTGGTCAGCAATTTTTCCCTAATACCCGCACATTTTGGGTACACCATTTGTGGGTGGCATAGATATGTTCAAAATGTAGGATGCTGTTATCTTAGTATTATTGGTAAATACTGTAACTGTGTGTGACATTTTATGTAGAACTATTATTTGTTTTTGTTGTTTTCATAGTTTGCTTGGATTAAAAAGAAAGCCTATTTACCTACTCTCCAAAAAATCCTAGTTAATAGGCAACTGCTAACAAAATACTTTTCATGCTTGGCCTGTTGCTGAGATGGGGGGAGGGGGTGGGGGGAAGGGCATGAAGAAATATATATTCTGTAGAATTAAATGCCAAAAGTTATGTTTTAGTTTAAATCTCATAAAGAAAATTAAAAGGCTCATATTGAAGTTATATCAATAGAAATGATACCATAAACTGAAAAATAAAAAACATTTTTATATTTCCTGATTAATTTAATCCAACTTAAATGTTTGCAGCTTCTGACCAAAGCAAAGAAACTTGTGATTACTAATCAGTTATTAAGTTACTAGAGAGAAAAGCTTGATGACAGACATTAAATAATGAGTTATGACTGTAAAGAGATGCAGTTTTGTGCAGTTGAATGAGAGGTAACACCTTCCTGTCTACCCCCCCCCCCCCCCCCCCCACCACACACACACACACCAACCTATTAAAAAGCATTTTCACAGAGGATTTTATTGGCCAAATATGAAGGACTTTATTATGCTAGCAAGCTTATTTATATCATTATAAGAGCACAAAATAATGAATGGGGCATACCCTGCTAACTGCTGAACCGTGCACTTTATGTGGAATGTTGCATAATGCTGTTTGTCCTTCTACATGTCAAGACTATGTTAGAATGAAAACAAGTACACAGTTCCGCCATAAATGTTGCACCAGCATCAATGGGCTTCATATTAACACCTGTTGTGCCCTCTCATTAGAAGCACTTCAGCAAGAGCATAGATGGTTCTATTAATGGATCACAGCAAATGTTTTTATGGCTGAATAAGACAGAATTCCCAGAATTGCTATCATGCTCCACCTGACTCTTTGTAAAATCATTATCATAAAACCGTCACTTATGGAAATGTCTCCAGAATATTTTTTCTTATTTATTATGTACATGTTATAATTTATTTTGGATATTTATTTATTTATACTTATAGGGAAAACACTGAAGGGCAATGTTAGACTGCATGTGAAATTTTGATCAGAGCTTTATACATTTAGAATACCTATATAGTATAATTTGTTCATTTGAAATTTGTGTTAAATTTTAATTTTTGATCAAAAACAACTGTGATGAGACACCACAACATACAAATGTACATTTTACTTGAAGAGAAATGATAAAGAATAAATCCACTTTGGCTCACTAAATATTGGCCTATTATTTTTCTTGTTTAATCATGTTTATATCTTACCATTATTCAACTTAGAGAATGGATTACCAAGACCTGAGCCTTTGCCACATATTTAATCAAGTTTTCTGGTTTACTGGACAGCTGTGCTTTTTATTTGTTTTGTTTTTTGTAAGCGTGACTCAGAATCATATTAGAGAACACATCTCATTGAACTAAAATTTTGAGAAATTCTCCATTCTCAATGAAAAGTTAAGGTACCATTCATTTTAAATTATATAATTTTTGCATGAGATTTGCCCCTACTGATAGATTTCCATGAGATTTTTGGCAACAGTTAGAGCAAATCCCTCAAAAGATCACTGTGTATATAAACACACTGTGGCAATTTAATTTATGAACCAAGGGCATTGCAGAGCTGACAGCCCCCACCCCCACCTGATGAGCTAGTATTTGACAAACCTGGCATTTCATAATAAAAGGGGGGTAAACAAGTAAATGTAAGATCTTTCTTGCTAGAAAAGGTATTCAAAATATTGAGAATGTCATGCTATCAGGTTTTCTCAGTTTGGTGTTGGGACAAAATGGCAGAGAAGTATTTTAAGCCTTGTTCTCTAATTTACTTTTTTCTTCTCTGAGTTCAGTACCGAAATCGAAAGTAGAAAAGAGCACTGCAAATGTAAACCGGCATGGTGAGTATATTTGCAGGCTTTCTGTGAAATTTTGACGATGCACGGAGAAGCGTCACTTATTAAGCTGTGTTCGAAACACACTTTCAAGAAAAAACATGCGTTTGTTATAATGCCCTTACCAGATATTGATCGGCGGTCAATTTGAAAACCATGATGTCAATTTGACTAATGAAAATTAACATGGAAAAAATTATTCAGCTAGAAAAGGGAGTGTTTGTTGATTTTTTAGAAATAAAATTTTAAGGGATTCGAGGGTAATTTCAGTTATACTTCTAAACAAAACCAGATAATATTGATCATATCAGATGGTCTTTTTTATAGTGATGTGTTAACACAATATGGCTTTGTCACCCTTTCTTTGTTGTAAAATTAGACCTTCAATCCTGATTTGCTTGTTTACATAAAATAAACAGAGGCAGATTAAGATTACAGTTGAAAGCAATTTATTGTACATGATTATATCAAACATTTTAATATGGAAAGCTATAGCTGTCTTAAGGTGCATAATGCCTAATTGCTGGCTGCAATAACAATAATATTTGACGTAAACAACATTTCATTAGACCCACTAACAAGACGACGGATTCTGGTGTCATAATACTTTGTGCAGGCGTCATAATATTTGACCAGTAAAGCATTTTAATAGACCCGCTTTACAAGACAGCGGATTCTGGTGTCATAATACTTTGTGCACGCGTCATGATATTTGGCCAGTAAAACATTTTAATATATTGACGTTGAGGACATAGGATGCTGGTGTAGTAATAGTTGGTTCGGATAGAATTATATTACATTAGCTTTCCATGTCACTGGATGCTGATGTCATAATAATGAATGTGACTGGCATATTATGATGTGCAATTGCTATAATATTAGATTTAATTTACATGAAAGTGGGTGTTGTTATCATAATAACTGGTCAGCTGACAGATTATCTACGGTGGATGCTAGAATGTTTGGCTCCCTAAGGATCTTACTATACCAATTCAGCAAGACAATGAATGCTGGCATTATAATATTGGCTGAAGCTGACAGATGTGTGTGTCCATTCATATATCAGTAGTGCATGAAAACTACATTATTCTGCTCCTTGATGAAACAAAGTCAGGAACAGGTACTTTACTTGGTGCTCCAAATATACCAATGCATGAAATAGACAGAACACGGGATGCATTAACTAGGTACTGTCAGCTTCCACTAGCAGCTAGTCGTATTTCGTGCTCTCAATGTCAGGTCACACATTACTGTAGTCTTAAGTGTAGAAATAAAGACTCGAGTTTCCACCGGTTTGCCTGTTCAGTTGTCGCTCATCGTTTAACAAACAAGAGCTGTCACCTGACAGCATAGCTCGCCTGAATTGGTGCTTTCCCATCACACAGCCGCTATGGTGGTGTGGACTGCTATGCATAAAACTTCAGGCAAGCATGTCCATAATGAAAACACATTTATAGACAAAAGCTATCTCAGAAATAAGTCTTAAAATAAAATTAAAATAAAAAAAAATGAAATGAAATTTCAAAGTCCGCAAGCTTGAGGTAAAAAAAACTGACGGGTGTGTGTGGGGTGTGTGTGTGTGGGGGGGGGGGACGGGTAGGGGGGAAGGGGGGGCTATGTGGACTGCTATGCATAGAACTTCAGGCAAGCATGTCCATAATGAAAACACATTTATAAACAAAAGCTATCTCAGAAATAAGTCTTAAAAATAAAATTAAAATAAAAAGAAAATGAAATGAAATTTCAAAATCCATGAGCTTGAGGTAAAAAACTGACGGGTAGGGGGAAGGGGGAGGGGGAGGGGGGCTACTAGGATGTATCAAAACCCTGAACCATTATCTAACATCAGTCCAAGTATTAGTATCAACTGAGTCCATCATCGTGGCACTGTGAAATTATGTCTTCATAAATATAAAACTTTAACCAAAATCTTTAAGACAAAATTCTAAGTCGATAACCTTGAAGTGGGGTAGGTATAAGGTGTTTTGTAAAAACTCAAAAAAGAGTCTAACATCAGTTCAAGTATATACTAAATCTCTGCAAAGCATTATGACTCAGTATGCAATTACAAAACTTTAAAAAAGACAAAAATTTCCCAAGTCCCTGACCTTGACATCAAGATCACTGAGCGGGGTTGGGGTAGTACTCTGTAGATCTAACTACAGTGCAAATATAAAAAGAATTCATCTATGGGTTCAGGAGATATGTGTCTTTAAAAAACTTTAACCAAAACATCCAATCAATAAAAAGACAATATTCTAAGTCCAGGACCTTGACATCAAGGTCACAGAGGGTGGTGGGGGTAGTACCTTCAAAAACTTTAGACCAATATCTAACTTTAGTGCAAGTATCAAAGGAATCCATCCATGGGTTAAGGAGATATTGGGCTTTATAAAACTTTAACCTAAACATCCAGTCAAAAAAAATACCAATTTTCTAAGTCCATGACCTTGACATCAAGGTCACGGAGTGGGGTGGGGGTGGTACCCTGTTAAACCTTAGACCAATATCTAACTACAGTGCAAGTATCAAAAGAATCCATCCATGGGTTAAGGAGATATAGGTCTTTAAAAAACTTTAACCAAAACATCCAATCCGAACGCGGACGCGGACGCGGACGCGGACGCTGACGCTGACGCGGACGCCGACGCCGTGGTGACAACAATAGCTCTTCCTGAACTTTCGTTCAGGCGAGCTAAAAAGTAGATCTTAGTGAAGTTTTGGATTTTAATATTTTACTGTCTTGTGTATATAACCACAAATATTTTACGTTTGGATCTTAAAAGTGTCAGAAACTTTTATATTCTTGGTGTGCATGGATTTTATATTTTATTGTGTTCATATAAACTACCTAGATTGTTTTATTTGACAACTGTATGGTTTTAACGTGTTTTACCCTAGTATTGTAACTGCAAATATTAACTTTTACTCCATATGGAGGTGCGCCTTTAACAGGCGGGATTTACGGCAGAAAGAAAGAAGAAAGAAAGAAAGGTACCAGGTTCAGCAGTACATATTAATGGATGGTAACTGTAAAGTAGTGATTGCAAATAACATAACATTTATTTGCTTCAGTGCATCATCATTTGGGTTCAGTATAATAGTTTTTGAATATCTTGCAGTATTGGATCAGTTTAACATATTCTGTGCGAGAGCCATAATAATATGTCCAAATGTCATAGCAGCAGCAACGACATTCGGCAATGTCCGGTACCATGAATCGGCGATTTCCGTGATCGGGTATGAAACCCACCACCCGCACCCGCATCCGTGCTCAAAACCCACCACCGGAAATTTTTATCAGAGCTGTAGGATTATTAAAAACAAGCTTTTCCTAGACTTTCTGTGTTATAAATACGAAGACTTGTATAAACAATATCTGATAAAAAAAAAAATCTTTGCTAACGACGGCATGTTTTGGACAACTCGGCATTCAAATGAAAAAAGAACACAGATATCAAAGGAAAACAATTAAACTTAGAGTCCACAGGATGATGTGTCTCGCCTGTCAACACGTTCAAGGGTAGAGTAGGGTAGGGGTAGATTGTCTGTTGCGGGTAGTGTCATGACACAAACACCAAAAGATGTATGGTATGGCGAATCACGTGGGCGAATGAATCAAATACTTTGTTGTTTAAACCAAATACTATAACTTGTACATACAATAACTTGTCTCCTGCGTCCAGTATTAAGGCACAAAGATTAATTACCGTATGCAACTTATTGAATAGTATGCTATGCCGACCAAATATTATATTCATTACACAGAGTGGTATGGCGAATGAATCAAATACTATAACTTGTACACATAATAATTTGTATCATGCGTCAAGTCTTATGGCATTAACACCAATTGCTGTATGCAACTAATTTAATATGCTCTGCCGACCAAATGTTATATTCATTGCACACAGTGGTATGGCGTATGAACCAAATACTTTGCTATTTTAACCAAATACTGTAGCTTGCACACACAATAATATGTCTCCTGCGTCCAGTACTATGACGCCAACACCAATTCGACGGGTGAGAGCATGAAGGTGCCATCTGCATTTTTCATACTTTTGAGAAAATGACATTTTTAGGATTGTGTGTCTTCAAAAAATCAGGAAGTATTAGTACTAATTAGTTAGTTATTTAGTTTTGAAGAATGCTAAAAGTACTATCATTTCAGACAAATAACTGTGTGATATCATCTGTCATCAAGCCCATATATGGCATAATTCAAATGGCACCTTTATGCATTCAAATATTTTTATGTTTCGGCAATGCTTAAAGGTTCCATTTGTCACTTGGCACCTTTATGCAGAACATTTTGTTTTTACATTTTTATTACATTTCGAGGTCTAATCAATGATTTCATAAAAACAAGTAGGCTGATTGCAGTGGAAAGTGTGTGTATTGCAACACACAGTTAAAATAAGCAGACTCAATTAGTTATGTCAATTCTTTGCATGAATATCAGTACATACATTACACTTAGCACAATTACAAATTGCAAATTTGGTCTATATGTACGCAAGTGTACAATCTCGGTAATGTTTCGTCAGTTTCATTGTCAAACATGAACAAATATGCTTTCCTAGTCACTATCAGTGTCAATTTCACTTTCATGCTCATCTGGCACAGGGAGTTTGTCCTTCAGTCCTTTGCTGGATGGAAGAGCTTTGTAGTATGCATGGTGCTCTCCTGGAATCAGTCCACTGTGGCACAGAGAGAGAAGGTCATTCTTCTTCTTTTCTGAAATGCTCAGCTTCGTCTTGTATGCACAGGATAGTTCATTTGGCCATTGTAAAGGTCTGCCTTTAGCCCTTGTTGATGACTGAACCCGAATTTCTTCAAACTGATTCTCCTCAAACGTCTCATTGACAAAGACACTCCTAGGGCTGTTACGTCTCACTTGCACCCATTTTAACTTTAACCAATTGATCCGCTTCCCATTTATTGTGCATTTCATATTCGGGCAGTGTTTTTTTGCAAATTCTTTGAAATCAGAAATGTCTTTGTACTTTACAGGAACCACAATGTATGGGTTATGCTTCCTTGCCATGGATATTACGGTACTCCACATGGTTGGAACATAAACTGGTGTTATCTTTTTTGCAGTTTCTAGTGCAGAATGGATACTATCACTCTCCATCTGTGAGTGTCCACGCTCGAAGAACTTGTGGTTTATTTTCTGTAGTTTTTCTGATTTATTGAGGGAATACAGCATGCTAGCTGCAACAAACTGATTTCTGTTCTGACCACCGCAAGTATCTGAAAAATAGGTGATTTCTTTGATCTGTGACCCTTTTGTAACTGTATTATTATGCATTACCAAACATGAGGAAACTTCACAAGCACCTCGACCGGCCTGACTTTCGTCCCAGACGTAACATGTGCCATTCCGATCTCCGAGTGAGTACATAGACAGGTTATAGCAAGATAGCTTCCTCTTATAATAGAAATCCCCCACCAGAGTACAGGGAGTTGACAGAACGGCCTGAAGATCAAAAGTGGCCGCATAATATTCTTGTTCCTTCTGTGCCTTGTCTTTGTCCTTTTCCTTTTCTTGTCTTGCTTTGGTTTTTCTTTCCTGGTGTTCTTTGAATTCTTTTTCAGCAGATTCATCCACTTCTCCCTGCTTTTTCTTAATTTCATACAAGTTACAAATTGAACACTGATCTTTTTTCGGCTTGAAAAATGACAAGTTATACTCTGTACAAAATACTTCCCGGTATTTTTTCACTGTAACAGGTTTGAGTCTTTTGTCTTTACAGTTGTCTTTGTATAATTCAAACATTTTCCTAATACTCAGTTCTTGTGATAGATATTCCCTTTTTGATTCTTTTCTGACGTAATATGATTCCATCCGTGGAAACGACTCAATGTGTTTTCTTACTTCATGAAGGCTCTCAGAAGGAGTTTTGTTTGCAGGCGGAAATCTGCCTCTCTCATCTCTCCCAGAAAAGACTCCATGTGCCTTTTTCTTTAATGCAATGTGCACGGTCTTTTTTCCAATATTAAGAGTTTTTAAGAAGAATGTCCTGCACACCTTCACTTTTTCTTGGTCTGTTGGCATCAAATAAGCATATGACACCGATTTATGGCCAGAGGTTCGTTTTGGTTGTGAAGATAATACATGCTGACATATAAAGTCTCTTTGCCTCTCATGATCTTGTAATGCCCAATATGCTTCAAAAACTTTCCTTCGTTTCTCTTCATCAAGCTTTTCTTCACACTTAAACTTGCACTTTGAACAGTCGACTTCCTGCATGGCCCTAGCTTTGACATGTTTTCCTGTTTGTGAAATATATTCTATCCCAGCATCTCTGTTTCGTTTTCGTACATTTCGTTTCCAGAGCTCAGGGGTGCATTTCCGTTTACGTTTCCGATCCGTGCTCTTGGGACTCCTGAACCTTGCCTCTTTATGTGGTGTAACATCCGGATAGATGTCCGTTCGTAGAACTTTTGGTGGTGTTGAAGTATTGTTATCTCTCTCTTTGCGTTTTTCTGCTTGGCTTGGCCTTTCTGATTGCTCACTGCTGCATTCTGCAATTGATGCGGTGCTTGAAGTTCTGTTCCTTTTTCTGATGGCATCGTAATGCTCCTGTCCTGGAATAGCAACATAGGCCAGGTGTATACAGTTGTCTGTTGCTGCGGTCAAATCTGGTTCAATGTCATATACTGGAGTTGACATCAAACTAGAAAATACCTTTATAGACACACTGAATGTATTGGCTACTGCAAGCGGAAGACAATCTGCCAAACCAGATTTCCACTGTCCGATCTGTTTAATACAAGAAACCATTTGAACATAATTCTCCTCCCCGTCAAAATTCATAAAATTGATATAATGCTGCTTCTGTTCCGCCAAATGATCGGCAAGTCTTTGTCTGAGTTCCTCGATAGACAACGTTGAATCTAATTGACTATTAACAGCTCGAAAGAAGCAGTCCCCATCAGGTGCAACTCTCACTCTTTCCAGTCCATTACTTGCAAGAAGGTTGTCGAGTCTTTGTAAGTGATACTTTTCAATATTTTTTCTCACTTTTTCTTCTCGCTCACTCCTGCGTTTTACTTCTTCTAATACTGACTTCGCTCTAGACTATTGCTGTATGCAACTGATTGAATGATATGCTTTTCCGACCAAATATTATAACCAATGCATACAGTAGTTTGTTGTCTACACCATATATTATGACTCCCCCACCTAATGATTTATTAATCTAATCATGTAAATTATGAACTGGATCAAATATTCTACCCGGTGCATCTACAAACTTGCAGATGCTAACCTTAAGACAGCCATGGCTTTCCATATTTTAACATTGTGGTCAGTTAGAAAGGCCGGAGATCAATTTGATTTCGATTTATTGTGTGTATCTATTGCGCACAATTTAGGAGTTTGTACTCTTAGTAGAAGTTTTGAACGCAGCTCTATAAGTGACGTGTCTTACTGCATCAACAAGATTTCACAGAAAGTCTTCCAATATACACACAGAGCCAATTTACATGTGCAGGACTATTTCCTACTTTTGATTTCGGTACTTAGCTCGGAGGACAAAGGTAAACAAGGAAACACCGCTTAACACTGTTCGACCCAGCTGTAAAATACTGGCCCAGAGGTTATAAAACTTCAGTATAATCTCAAACTCAAAATAAAGCACACTGATTGGCTGCTTCCGAGCATGTGCTCGGAAGCAGCCAATCAGTGTGTTTTATTTTGAGTTTGAGAATGTGCTCAAGTTTTATAACCTCAGACCCTGATAGCATGCCATTCTTCGATTTTTGAAATACCAATTTAGCAAAAAAAATCTGACCTTTGACCCGTTTGTAAGGCGAGAAAACTGATAACAGGAAGCTTTCAACGTGACTACCGGAAATACTCAAATTGTTTTCAACAGACCTCCGCGGACGTCAGTTTGAAACATTACCACTCCTTCGTCACTTTTTATCATACACTGGTTATTTTATGAGTTTGTATCAGTCTAGTAAATTAGCTGGTACGAAATGGACCGTTTTTGGTTTCCCATTCAAATTCATTTACCCTTATAGACATTTATGTATTATTATATGCACTAAGAATCTAGTGCCTCAAAATATATTCAAACACCCTACTGCCCATCCTCTATGATTCTGGAGAAGGCGGATGTTTCATCAAAATAATAATTAAATTCAGAAACGCCAGTGCATTTCTCATCTGACAGGTAGGATTCCAACAGGTATAGGTGGTTAAAATGACGTCATACTGACGCTGATGTGACGTAATGACGTCGCATCGACGTCAGTATGACGTCATTTCGACGTCATGTGCCCGCATGGATATGAAAGGGTTCCGTAGAACAAGCTGCATGTGTTCCTGGGGCCGTGGAGGTGGAATCAGACCTTTTGGTAGATGGCATTTTTCATATTATTTTCATAGATCGGATGCGTACCCACCCATATTGACCCTTCCTTCTTAGATTTCTCGGTTATGCAGCATTGACAACCACAACAAAAAATAACAACATACGAGGGGCGTTCGAAAAGTTTTGCAAATGGCCTAATAACTTTGTTTAGGGACATGCTGGGTACAAATGCTATGCATGTATTGAAAGCGCTACTTTTGGTCTTTACAATATGATACCAAACACTTTACAAAGGCACTTTTTCTTACTGGCTTACAATGCATTTATTAGGCTCCAGTCATACCACTGGCCTAATTTCACATTTAAAATATTTTCAGTGTTAGGCCCTCAATTCAAATATCGTTGTAAATTCAAAGTATTTCTTTGTCAACTGCATGTCTATCGTTGCCTACATTATCCATACAAAAGTTAGAAGGGTGGCAACTGATATCGATTCATTCCTTGAAAAGCAATGCGAAGTTCATACGAAGCTATTAAAATCGTCGTCAACGTCATTTTTGAAAGATTGTAGCGGTTTCATATTTTGCATTCAATTGAATTTATTGACAGATTTTAGTCGATCCATGCAAAGGCTCTTGCTGACAAGATTTCGAATACTAACAGACTTGTTTTTATTACAAAATCATTATAACTTTAGCAGAAAGGGAGAATTTGCTATTACATGAAATACGGATAATACATATTTACCGGACAGTATGGAACCTAGATTTAATATAATTTCCGCGATATTTACAGGACAATATTGTCTGGGCATTGTCTTTAGTCAGCAAAGATTTAAAAAAATCAAAGACTGCTCATGTATGAATTACGGCCTACTAAAGTAAAATTCTGCAGTGCCTGTAGGGTATACCTCTTTCAAAGAATTAAAAAACGCGTCTTTGTAAGAAAAATATACCGCTTTTGCTACTTCTGTAGGCATAACATAGCTTTATTCGTTTTTGCTATCAGTAGTTCTGTCTTTATGGTGGCTACCAAGAAATTACGTCATTTACAAAACTTTTCGAATGCCCCTCGTAAGTGTCTATCATTTGTGCATGATGATATGCTTAACTTCTAAAAAACCGCAAAATCAAATAAAATACAACATATATCACCAAGTGTCGATGGCTTTCGGCACACCTTCAGCAATCGAAAATTAATTCAGCCAATATGCGCGAATAGGGTAATCTGAGTTTTACTCCACAAACGTTGTTATCCATGGGCTATTGCATGACATTCCCGTTTTTTTTTTTTTTTTTCAAATTAGTTCCTCAACAAACTTTTATCGCTTACGAAAGACAGAAAAAGCAGAGTGTGTTTACCTTTTATGCGTCATCAAAAACGGGATGTTGCTCTAATTGTTTCGCGTTCTTAATCGATGGTTACACATTCTTTCGTTTGGTATACCTGGCTGTCGAACACTACGAACACCCTTCCAAAGGGGATAAAACTGCAATATATTTCGCCCGCCCCTCCCCCCCCCCCTCCCCCCCACCCTGCCCAAAGAAAAAACAACACTAAAAACAGATATTTATTAGTTAGAACTGAATAATATCCCGACGTTAGCAGTTTTAATACACGGGCGATTAGAATTCCTGGCATCATTCTATATCAGAACTTCGCTGTACTGTTTGAAACTCGCACTAACAAAGTGGCCGTCGCGGAAGTCATTAAAGGAAAACACTCACTTAAATGTTGAACAGACTGCAGATTATAGATGTTGATTAGCAATTAAATTTGGTGAAAATTTCATGAAAATCGGACTTGAAATAAGAAAGATATGAAGGTTTTAAAAAATCAAAATGGCGGTCTCAGAGGCCGCCATTTTGAAAGTTCCTGTCACGTGATAAATATTTAAATCTAGAATAAGAGGATAAATTGCATACTTTTTCAGTATTATTTAGTTTTAATTGTTTCTTTATGTAGTAAAATATAGATTTATGCATTTTATTTATCTACAGTTTGTTTCAAACTAAAGTTATTCAGGATTTCTTTTTTGACTGAGTTTATGATATCATTAACTCACAGATTTGCTGGTTCCCAGCTCAACATTTTAATATCTTTAAAGTGTCATATTTTTCTTATTTTATATCCGATTTTTATGGTATTTTCGGCAAATTTCATGTTTCACTAGAATCTTTAATTTGAGTCCAACATACATTTTAATGAGTGTTTTCCAATTTTGTGACAAGGGTCAACTGAGACGGCGTCTGAAAAGAAATGACTTTGATCGTATGTCTTTTTAATTATTTTGAGATACAGGAAAATTTCTGAACATGCGCCAACAAGGAAACGAAGAGATTTACATTTCTCAATATGGTTTAAATATAGATCTTCTGGGAATGTTTTTTTTTTTTACTATAAATTTAAGATAGTCATTAAAAAGAATGATTCTGCGCCTATGCTCAGAATGATTACCTTTATGACATAATCCCTGTCGAGACGATGCCGAGTCCTGGCCCACTGTCACGTCCGGGTCTGATGGTGTTGTTGGAAATATTTCTGGCAAAGCTGATTTTGTTCCTGTAAAGTATTCGTATTTTTATATAATATTATGTCTATTATTTTCAAGATATGTACGTGGTTTTATTCTATATCTCATCAGCCTAGTTTTGTATTGTCTGAATTATATACAGATGCTGAAAAATACAAAATGAACAGTGGTGGTCCGTACTACGGAAGCCTATATGTGACATTGTGTTTTTTGTAATGACATTTTGAGTTTTGTCTTTTAAATTTTGTTTGGACTTTGCTGTTTTGGTTTGGCCCATTATAGACGTGTGGCTATGGCTACTTATAATACTGCGTTACCACAGCCATATAATTCAGGTGTCTGAACATTGTCATATCAGATAAATCAAGCGATTCCGTTTCCGACTACGTTTAGTGCGCTTTAAAGCTGATGTTTCCTGTCTATATCGTAGCTGGAGACCAGTGATGGCCGCGCACAAATGGCGGCCATGTTCGTTTTGCACGTATAGTTTTGTATATGTTGCGTAACAGATTTTTTGACAATTGTAAAGAAACATAAAAAAATGCCTACAAAACAGATCGGCACACATCCCACCCTGGGAGGCAAAAAATAAACGACTTCGCCTAGGTACCCTCATTCCATTATCATTTGAGCCGCTACACGACAGAACCAACAAAGTGGCATGTGCGCACAGCGAAGACTCAGATCAGCCTGGGCATCCGCCCAGTCTGATCAGAATCCTCGCTGAGCACTTATAGGATAGCTAAGGGTCTAAGATATCTCATTGCGGACAGCCAAGTCTCTGATCGGACTGGGCAGTTACAAAGGATGATCTGTGTCTTCGCTTGGCGCACATGCTACTTTGTACTGTCGTGTCGTGGCGCATTTCTGTTCCGGTGGACCATGACACTAGACCCTCACACAGTAGCGTATTATGCTGCTTAATGCTGCAGACCTTTATTCTGGGACCTGTCACAGGCAAATGTTACGTTTTTTTAAATAAATCAGTAAAAATGCAGACATCCCTTATTACAGATTAAATCAGCATACAGACCAATTAAGTACCTTAATTGTTTACAGGGTAATCAAAGTGTTACAGAAAATGACCACTAGTTGTCGTTGTTATTCTAATTATCATAATGATATTCTCCCGTACACTGTAAAAAATCCGTAGATTTTACAGTAGAATACCTGGCAACCAGCTGCCAGTCCATTTACCATTATTTTTACGGGCGTCTGCCTGTAAAACATTTTTAGAAATCTCGATATGTTAGAGTTATGCTACCTGACCGCACTCGAAAATACCTTTATAGTGTTGAAGGGCTATATGACCAAAACAATACCTAATTCTACCCTACTCTGCGTGATGATTCCGCCAATGTTTACGGGCGCCTGTAAAAATAACGGGAAATGGACTGGCAGCTGTTGCCAGGTATCCTACCGTAAAATCTACGGAATTGTTTTAACAGTGTAGACTCAGCGGAACGCATCTGTAATTTTACCGCCTAGCACCGATCTGTCCAAACCGCCAGTGGTCGCACGCCATGCCTGCTTGATAATTATTTAAAAATAACTTTGTGAGGTTAAAACCCTGACTATCCAAGGCTTCGATTTCAGGAACATTTTGAAGTTGCTATACACTCATTTGACCTATTCCGGCGGAGCCACCTATTCCGGTGTATCCTGTTTCTTTCTCTGCAACGAAACAAGCTAGAAGCGAAAGGATCTTTAGGTAATTACTTTTAATATTTATTTGTCAAATCCACATATAGTAAGGATCTCATTTATCAATCAAAGATACGGAAAAATGAGTTTAAAATTGGCTGGTAATACATGTCTAACAAGAAAAATGACAGGTGTTTTCAGGTCAATTGTGAAAACAGGGCCGGACAATACTTGTGTAAACAAATATATCGTAAACCTATATGTTTGTCGATCGCTCATTTCATTACCTATCTAAACTGATAAACATGAAAAAGAAATCAAATCATTTACTTAGGTTTATTGAAGTTTCAATTTATTAGCTCATTTAGCCTATTCCGGCGGATAGTATATTTGGGGAATGTCCCTGACTTCTGAAATCCATATCAGTGCTGCATTCTCGTCATGCAATTTGAATATTCAAGATCAGTTGTAAGTAAAACTCCATAAGGCAGTTTTATTTTAAATTGGTGATATCCTTTTATCACAGAATCCTGGATAAAAATATCAAACATTGTCCTTACGGAAACTGAATCACCAAAATAATTTTTTCAGCGAAGACGTGTGTATAATCAGATGTTTTGAATATCAATTAAGTCAGACAGACACTTGTTTGCAGAAAATAATCTTTCATCGAGCCAGTAGTAATCCGACAATTTACTTTTGGAGCGCCCCTCGGTGGTTCTTTCAACGTACTGTAAATAATATACAGATCAACCGGAATAGAAGAAGGAGCGTCGAAATAAGATAGAAGACAACGCCTGGTTATCGTCAGATTTCACTATCTTCCTCAGATAGTTTGTGAACTCAAACAAAGTGCCTTAAACAAGAGGCTTTTATTTATTTACTGACACAAATAAATAAAAAAAATGACGGTGAATTTAGATTGTAGTGCACGGTCGACTGAAACGTGCGTCGGAATGGATCAAATGACTGTTGTAGTATCGCTCATTTTTAAGCTGTTCGTGCTGACAAGTAGGATCACTTTGGACTGTTGCAAGTTGTCGCTGCATCTTGTATAGTTCTGATGGATCACTTGGGTTGTTTTACCGAATGTGCTTGTGCTGAGGACCGCAGTCTTAGAAAGCGAATGATTATTTAAATTTTAAATTTGTGTAAAATATTTGGGAAATGCATCATTCAGCGCACGGCAACTGTGATGGTCACCAGTGGTACAGAACGTGCCTATGGCTGCCGTCCCTTGAGGTGGCTCGACAGGGGACACCTGCCTACTACCTGATGTCTGGGGCCGCGCTTCGTCACGCGGAATGCCTCGGTCAGCATGAGCGAGTCTCGACAAGTAATGGGTATCCTCTTCGGAGGAGGATTCCATTGCTTGCGGAGATAAGCATATCATCTACTTTTCGTCATGAGTTTTTAAACTTTTGGGGATTTACCACACTGAATAAGTGCACAGATGTGTGACGGTGCCTGGCATTTTGAGCCTTGTGGAGGTGCGTCGTTGGCGTCACGAAACATGAAAAGAAAGTGACGTCGTAAAATTTCACGTAAAGTTAATTGGATCTCCGCGCACTAACTAATGAATTTCAAAGCGTCACCTAAAAAGACTGATTCAACATTTCTATCGGCGTCTTTAAATTATTTTCTTCTCATCTACACTCTTTTATGCCCCTATTCCACACAGACCACGAATCCTACGAATCACCACGAATTGATAAATATTAGGATTCGTGGCGATTGTTAATTTTCTGGTCCAAATCGTGATGCTCTACGATTCAGTTACGATACAGGTACGATAGGGTTACGAGTATTCGTGGTATTCGCATGGATTCGGCTGGAATCGCACGAATGTTGTCAGGAATTCAGTACGATTTACAAGAATCTCTTGAGAAACACTGCCCAAACGTTTAAAATTAGTTACGAATCAGTTATGCTATGTTCCCACTATCACGATTCGCGACACGATTGAAATCGTGGTTCTAATCGTGGACTGATTGTGGTGATCCTGTTACATCTTATCAGATCTTAACAGATCTTGAGATCAGTCGTGACAATCGTGTTGATCGTAGAAAATTTTTTGGCAGTTAAAATTTTTTCTAGGATCAACACGATTAATTTTCAATCGTGATAATTGCATCAGATCGTATTGGATCGTAACAAAGCGCGACAGATCGTATCTAATTGTGTGTTTTTATTGGGGTGATCGGGATCAATCTTGGACCAGACAAACAACACGCTCTGTTGAGATTTGCTTCGATCTCACACGATCTGTCACGCTCTGTTGTATCCCATTGCCCACGACCTGACACGAACGACTCACGGGCAGACACGGGTTGATACAAAAAGATGCGAGTAAATGCGATTAAAGCCATGGCCGCATCCAAAACTGCCTGGCTGCAGCTCTCCTGGCACTTTGTGGTTGGGGTTAAGGACGCTCTGGCTGCTGCTCGTCTTTTCACTCTCTAGCGTTAATGTAAGTATACAGTAATAACGCATGTGTCCCGTTCTCATCATCCTCAACTCCTGCCATCATCGATGTTTGTGGGTTCTGGTGTTCATTCAATAATGCAAGGTCAAGAAACTATGAAGTCCAAGGTCAGTCGGGCTGTGTATAACCCGTCGGGTTCCAGTCATAGCTCAAATCGTGATTATCATCGATCCTGATCGTGAAACACATCACGACCACAATCGTATCTCATTGCAACACAGCGCATTGGTTCGCGATGAACGTATCGGAACGTATCTGCACGTACCAGATCGTCCCAAATAGGGGAAACCGATCATGATGATCGTGTCAGATCGAGACACAATCGTGGACTCCATCGGGACAATCCTATCGGAACGTATGTGATCGTAACTAAACGTAAACCAGATCTTGACAGATCGTGTCACCTCAAATTGACCAATCGTTACCATATCGCATCCAAGCGCAACAAATCGTACCATAACGTATCGACTCGCATCACCTCGTATCCAAACCTGAAAGTTCAGAGAAGTTCCACGAAACGCTGCGAATGGGCGATCGTGGCGTTCGTAACGGATCTCACGACAGTGGGAACATAGCATAATAGAATACGCCAAATGCACGTACGAATCCGGTATGAATAACAATGAATTCGTGACTATTCTTGAAAATTCATGGGATTTTCTCTCAAGATAGGTATAACAAGAAATATCTTTAAAAAAAGATATAAGATGAAGTGAAAGAAGACATATTTGAAACAAATAATAATTATTTTTTTTTATTTCTGTTGAAATAAGAAATTGGCTGCAAGCAAGGTTTCAGAATACGCCCCGCAAAATTATCTGCACTCAATGTTTTAAATACACCATACGCCTTTAATAATTAAAATGTAAAAAAGGACCAAAATCTAATGGGGTATCTATGAGAAATTTTTACTGTGATTGAAAAAGTTCCAAGTTCAAAACCCTATCGCTATGTCATAATAACAAAAAAAAAAAAATGGGCTGAGTTCAAAATGCTGTAAATTTGTCAAAATGATTTTTTCAGCAGTTCTCTTCTTCATGTACATCTTCAATATGTCTGAAACAAATCTGCTAAGTATAAATAGGGTACTGTAGTAGGGTGAGCTTTTGACCAAAGCTACTACTTGTTAAAATTTGTTCTTGTTCATACAAGGGAAGTAACTACTTGTATACCATTATATCCAATTCACAGTTGGAACGCAGACTCATCACATTTGAGTAATTCATTTTCTGAGCGGTCGTCTACGCACAAAGAAATAATCCTTTTTTTCGCCGGAAAAAATGGCGGGAAATTTTGAACAGAAACAGTCCCAAAATAATGCTCGTTTGATAAGATATGCATTCATAGTTTTCCAACGGACCAGGTCAGAAAGAAATTTGATGTTTTGTTATTGAAATCAGATGCGTATCGGTACCTCAATGCAGTTTGCACACCCAAAACAACGATCACAGTTTGACAACCGTTTTTCAGAAAAGTAAAACCCTACGACAGTACCCCAAAGTTATTTTGCAAAGAAAATTGTCCCAAAAACCAAATTAGATGCCATTATAACTGAACCGTAGTTCATACATTCGACCGTCTTTTAGCGGGGTATATCTTCGGGAGGAAGTCTATTTTCGTTGAAAATCGATAATGAAGTTGATCATTTTTACGTATACATGGCACGTGCGTTTGTCAACACACAGACATTTTTCAGCCGGATCGACTTGAGGAGACACACTGTTTCTTCATTTATCGTATAGTACAGCTTGTAATCATTTAGCATACTGTGAATTTATTAAGATTTTGCGTTAGTCTGTCTGCCTGCGATTTTTTTGGCTTCTGAATTTAGGCTACACGCCGAGAACGAGAGAAAGCAAAACAAACACACTGGTCAACCACACAGTTTGACAAACGAAAAAGCCACAAGACATGTCGCCCTATCTTCAGGTGACAACTCGCCCCAGATTCTGAGAAATCTCCCCCAGACAACTTCCCCCCAGATAACGCGCCCCACATTCTGAGACCACTCGCTCTTCTAAAGAATTCTGTCCCAACCCCCCCCCCACCCCCCAACCCCTCAACACACACGTACCATTTCAGAAGTCATCCAACAAACAGTACAAGAGACAGCTTGTCCTTCCTCATAAATCTGCCAAAACCCTGTCCCGCTAGGCGCTAAGGGACCGACCATTTGATATTCTTGGGGGGGGAGTGGGGGGAGGGGCGGGGGAGGCTGGTATATTTTCGAAAAAAATCCGTCTTTGGAAGAAAAAATATGCAAGTAAAAAATAAATCAGCTCATAAGGGGATTTCAAAAAATAATCTGGCCTCAAAAATCAGTGAAAAAAAAAAAACCTGGCTCCACCCAAAATTTCCAAAAAAAGAGTCTGGGCCCTGCACTTTTGGTGGGAAGATAGCAACTGCCTACCTACCCACCAAAATCCACCTTACCCCTGAATCTGGACCCTGCACTTTTGGTGGGTAGATAGCAACTGCTTACCTACACACCAAAATTCACCTTACCCCTCCCTCCCCCCCCCCCCCCAAAAAAAAAAGATGGCCACTTGGGACACCCTAGATCTATTTTTTTTTTATTTAACGGCACATTTACCGTGATCAACCTGCATAGTAAGACAAACAGGTCTGAGCAAGCAGTGTAGACCCAGGAGCAGTCTGATCTGGGTCAGCAATTTTTCCTTAATACCTGCACATTTTGGGTACACCATTTGTGGGTGATATAGATATGTTCAAAATATAGGATGCTGTTATCTTAGTATTATGGGTAATTTCTGTAACTGTGTGTGACATTTTATGTAGAACTATTATTTGTTTTTGTTGTTTTCATAGTTTGCAGGGATTAAAAAGAAAGTCTACCTACCTAAGTACTCTCCAAAAATCCTAGTTAATAGGCAACTGCAAACAAAATACTTTTTATGCTTGGCCTGTGGCTGAGATGGGAGGAGGGGAAAGGGGCATGAAGAAATACATATTCTATAGAATTAAATGCCAAAAGTTATGTTTTAGCTTAAATCTCATAAAGAAAATTAAAAGGCTCAAATTGAAGTTATATCACTAGAAATGATACCATAAACTGAAAAATAAAAAAAAAATATATTTCCTGATTAATTTAATCCATCTTAAATGTTTGCAGCTTCTGACCAAAGCGAAGAATCTTGTAATTACTAATCAGTTGTTAAGTTACTAGAGAGAAAAGCTTGATGACAGACATTAAATGATGAGTCATGACTGTAAAGGGATGCAGTTTAGTGCAGTTGAATGAGAGGTAGCCCCTTCCTGTCTACCCCCCCCCCCCCACACACACACACACCAACCTATTAAAAAGCAGTTTCACAGAGGACTTTATTGGCCAAATATTTAGGACTTTATTATGCTAGCAAGCTTTTTTATATCATTATAAGTGCACAAAATAATGAATGGGGCATGCCCTGCTAACTGCACTTTATGTGGAATGTTGCATAATGCTGTTTGTCCTTCTACAAGTCAAGACTATGTTAGAATGAAAACAATTACACAGTTCCACCATAAATGTTGCACCAGCATCAATGGGCTTCATATTAACACCTGTTGTGCCCTCTCATTAGAAGCACTTCAGCAAGAGCATAGATGGTTCTATTAATGGATCACAACAAATGTTTTTATGGCTGAATAAGACAGAATTCCCAGAATTGCTATCATGCTCCAGCTGAGTCTGTGTATAATCATTATCATAAAATCATCACTTGTGGAACTGTCTCCAGAATTTTTTTCTTATTTATTTGTTATAATTTATTATGGATATTTATTTATTTATACTTATAGGGAAAACACTGAAGGGCAATGTCAGACTGCATGTGAATATAATAATTTGATCAGAGCTTTATACATTTAGAATACCTATATAGTACTTATTTGTTCATTTGAAAATTGTGTTAAATTTTAATTTTTGATCAAAAGCAACTGTGATGAGACACCACAACATACTGTACATTTTACTTGAAGAGAAATGATAAAGAATAACTCCACTTTGGCTCACTAGATATTGGCCTATTATTTTTCTTGTTTAATCATGTTTATATCTTACCATTATTCAACTTAGAGAATAGATTACCAAGTCCTGAGCCTTTGCCACATATTTAATCAAGTTTTCTGGTTTGCTGGACAGCTGTGCTTTTTATTTGTTTTGTTTTTTGTGAGTGTGACTCAGAATCATAGAGAACACATCACATTGAACTAAAATTTTGAGAAATTCTGCATTCTCAATGAAAAGTTAAGGTACCATTCATTATAAATTATATAATTTTTGCATGAGATTTGCCCCTACTGATAGATTTCCATGAGATTTTTGGCAACAGTTAGAGCAAATCCCTCAAAAGATCACTGAGTATATAAATACACTGTGGCATTTTAATTTATGAACTTTGGGCATTGCAGAGCTGACAGCCCCCACCCCCACCTGATGAGCTAGTATTTGACACACCTGGCATTTCATAATAAATATGTATTTTATTAAATCTCTGGTTTCTTCTTAGTAAGAATCAATAAATTCTTGTTAGTTGTTTACACTCTTAAAAAGGGGATAAACAACTAACAAGTAAATATGTATGTTGTAACCCCTCATTAGAACTCCTCATTAAGGTAGTTACACAGAGGGCCAAAACCTATGTTATAAAAATGCATACTGCAATTTTAATGCTCAAAAGCTCATTTAACAGTACATATGCTGCTTCTCAATGTTGGCTGAAATTATATGGAGTGTAAAGGAGTGTATAAGTATGTATGGCCAAGTTATTTTCCAAGCTTAAAGTTGAAACAAAATCTTCATTACTGCAATTGTCCTACCACTTTCACCATCTGACAGTGTGTCGAAATTGCTGGAAAAATCAAATAGTACTGACCCTGATTAGACTGCTGTTTTGACAGTAGTCTAACCCAGGTCTACACTGCACTTTTTATCAAGGATTTTAGTCAAAATTGAATGAAGTTTTGCAAGTATTTGTTATGGCTAAACATGGCTAAACATCTATTATATTTTGCTTAGTTTTTCATGTAAAAGAAAGGTTAAAAGTTGTGTGCGTGTGTGTGTGTGTAGGGGTGGAGGCTGGGGATGGAGGAAGGGTGGAGGAAGAGGGGGGTAGAGGGGCCTTAAGTTGGGTAGGGTGATCGTGTGAGTTGCAGGAGAGGCTTTGAAATATTGGCACGAGCAGGATTAATTGGATGGCAAAATTATTTTTTCTAGCAGTCCCTCTGATTTTGACCACAATGTACCGGTCTTAATAACTTATAAGCAAGTAAATGCGAAGTTTGAAACAGTTGACGCAGTTCTGTAATTGCGTCACAACTGTCATAAATCGATCGATTTGTTTACAGTATGGTGTAGGCTACTGATCAGAATTCTTTTCCCAATCATCCAATCATTCTGAAGAAAGTACAGAAAAAATATTGTTGTATGTTGAATTACAAGATGCGTTCCTCTTCGTGTGTCGGATTTCAGGATTCAAGAACATTTCGGTAATGTTTGATTCAAGAACATTTCGGTAATGTTTAAATTTATTACAGATTATTTTGCTGTCTATCGATCTGGTAAAAAATCCGCCATTAATTTGAGAAAATGAAATAGGGTACCTAAACATTATTTTGCAAAGGAAATTGTCCCAAACACCGATTTACTTAATTTTTATAATGGAGAAAGGGCAGACACCATAGTTTTTCATGGCATATGTCCGCCGACGGGAGAAAGTCGATTTATTTTGAAAATTGCTGTTGAAGTTGGCGGATAAGAGTCGTCTTTACATGATCACGTAAAACGTTCGATTGCAGAATATCTCGGTGTTTAGCTCTGCTCTTAAAGGCATAGAGAATTAAATTAAGATGTAAGGAATAAAACCATATCTTATTTTCGGCTTTGTGTAGTTTGATTCGCCGACAAAGCATCACTGAGATTGCGACACGTTCGTCGATTGAATCTGAGTCTCAGAAATTTAGAATGTTTTTTTCGTTGCTATCTGTATAAAAATATCACTCCGCCATGGATACGCGTTCCCACTGTCAAGTTAAATAAGTAAGATGGATATTGGAAGTAATTTGATAAATAATGAAATGAAAATTAGCTTCATTGATATTTTCTGTTTATTTGAAAGTAAATTTATACATTTCAGTTAATGATAAACTTTGATTTAGTTAGATAAGTAGCTTCAGTGTTCAGTTAGATATTACACTTTGTTTTAAAATTCTGTTGACACATAAGCTGTTCAATAACGCAATATTGACGGTCTCCTCGACGTTCGTACATCCAAAGGACGTACGTTTAGATTCTGATAGTCGCAGGTAACTGCGGTTGTCTCCCCCATAATGGTCGGTACTTAGGTACTGTAGTGGTCGGTACTTAGGTACTGAAAATGCAATTTCCCCTTTTAGGCTTTTTCTTTATTTTTCTAAATTGACCCTTCTGAAAAGGAGACTACTTTGGGTTCATCTCATATTTTCATCCAGCTGATATTAATTTAATTCTCTGTAACTTAGGATAATTTTCATTTAAAATGAAACTAATTTTCTCAATACAACACTGTTCATTTTGCCATTATTCATATTGAAATTACTTTGTAAATAAATTTACAGAATATAATATTAGAAAAAATCAAACTATTCTTTAGTTTCACTGTGCAGATACAGACTTATATCCAGTGATCAAACCTACCACTATACGACTCACGGGAGTGCCATCGGTATACACCCAGGGGTAAAGGTATTACCGTAAGCACTCTAGGAGGCATATGTTATGGTGTCTGTCTGTCAGTCTATAGGTTTAGCTATGTGACATACACACTTAAAGGCAAATCCACTATACGATCAATTGTTCATTTTCATACACAGTTACTACTGTGCAGACGTACGGACACATGCCGTCGTTGCATCCATTTTATTATCGCCCCTACCACAGTACATTAAATGCCCACGGAGGAGTTCATTTTACAAAGTATGCACTATTAACCATTATTCTATATGAGTATTGGTCGAAAATGGACTAATTTCAAAATGCTGTGAAATTGTCAAAAATAAAGATTTTTACATGAAACTCCTTCATGCACATCTACAATATGTTTGTAACATACCTGCAAAGTATTGAAAGAATACACTTAAAGTTCTGAGAGGAGTAGATTTCACAAAGTATGTACCATCAGCCATTATCAAATATACAAAAGGTCGAAAAGTGGCTAAGTTCAAAATACTGTAAAATTGTCAAAAATGAATGTTTTGACCTGACACTCCTTCATGCACATTTACAATATGTCTGTAATATATCTGCAAAGTATTGAAAGGATACACAGAAAACTATAGCAGGAGTTGATTTCAGAAAGTATGCATTATCTGTAGTATTGCAAACATCCAACAGTAAAAAGTACAAAGTGGCATAACTCTTGCAAAACTAATCCCTCAACCCCTATTTTCTTAAACATGCATTGTCTGATTGTTAAGGTGTGATGAAAATTTGAACAAAATCGGTGAAATGCTACTTAAGTTATAGAGCAAACCTTAAAATGTTGACAGAATGACAGAATCACGGACAGGCTGAAAACAGTATACCTCCCCATCCCCCTAAAACTTTGTTTTGTGGGGGTATAAATTACTTTTGGTTTTAGTAAAAGTAATCATTTGGTTCAAGTCAGGTAAACGAGGAGAGAAGTGGTTATCTAAAAATGTTGATATGACATATAGGAGTAGATGAGTGGGTATCTTTTGGGAAAGACCTGGTTCTTTGGTGAAGTGTATGTTTTCTTTGTTAGGTATATTTGAAGGTTTGGGTGTTCTTCCTATTGCAGTACATATTTAGCATTGATTGATTAAGTGATAGTGTAAAATTATTTAAAAACTGTTTGTGATAGATGGAAGACATACACATGAATGTCGGAGATATATTATGAGCAGCGATAGGAGAAAAGCTTTATTTGGGGTTAACAATGAGACTCAAACATTGTGTGATGGTTAGATGTTGAAATATTAGAGAAAGTAGCAGAATTATACAATATAAGGAGTGGAAACAAAGGTGTTGATTAGCTCTGTGGTTACTCCATAGCAGAGCTTTGCCTTTTTTTTTTTTTTTTTTTTTTTGCATATGTGAAATCAGGTTTTGTAATAATGTAAGTCTCTTTAAGGTTCTGCAGTACACTTCGGCCATTTTGGACCATATTTCTGCATAAAATCACATCTAACCACAGCCCAAATAAAGCAAACTTTTGAAATAAAAGTGGTTCTTTCCCCTAGATATAATGAAACTGACTCTCTAAATGTACAGAATGCTATTGTAAAAGGTACCTTTGAAGAGTTCTATTTTTTTTTTTCTCTCTCACATGGTCAAAATTTGTTTAAGTCCATTTTATACAAGAAAGTGTTGATATTATCCCCTTGATGTCACATGATATTATTCAAGCATTACTGAGTTTGTCCTCCTGAACACACTGTTCACCCAGATGCAACAAGTTGGCGCCCATGCCAAAACATGCTCATATAAGTTTATGGGAAAATGCACTTGTTGAAGTGCATGCTACTATTATTTGTCTGTGTATTGTTACAGAAGTGCTAGGAATTTGGCATCAGTGTTGAAGGCAGCAAGTTCCAGCAGCTAAGCCTGGGCAAGTAATTGAAACTGTGGGGGCTTCGAGCCTAATGTGAAGCCATAAATCAGTTATGAATCATTCTTTCTATTCTGTAATGTTAAGTGCTTATTTTGAACAGTCTTTCATAACAATGTTCTGTATCATCAATTCAATATAATGATTAAAACGTCCATCTCTGTCATTTACTTGTCTTTTAAAATCATGTTATAACAAGTGATAAACAGCCTAGACTTCTCATTTGCTCTTTACTTGGAGCCCTTTACTCCATTTGTTTGGCTGGGCACTCCTTTTTTTCAGAGAATAGTCCACTCTTGATATCTGAAAGTCAAAGTTCATCTCAAACTACTGGTAACTCAAATTCAATTTTCTGATCCCGGAAAATTTATTTTGAGATACCAGTAGTTTATAATAACAGGAGATGAAATATGTCCAAACCATTTTTTTTTATTTAAGAGGGTACTTTGAAATATCAGTGTTTGAGATAACAAGAGTCAACTATATCGTAAAAACTGCATGATCGTAAAACTGCATTATGGGACATCTACGTTTTCTCAAGATATCTGTAAGCGACTCTTATTTCAACAGCATAATTGCAGGTATCAGTTCAAACATTTTCAAACAAAGGCGCTTGATACTCTTTCATATATTATTAGGTAACAACAAGTTCCTTGAGGTCTGAGAATATTTTGATTATTGTAAATTTAAATATAAGATGGCCACCAACAGAGCCTTCCTTACGAAATGGCATATAAGCTCCATATTGCTTATTTTTATTATTATTTTATCATACATGTGATATCTCCCTATTTCCGAGGGATTTGCCTATATTTTGCCCATTTCCTATTTGGAATTTCAGAATTTCCCCATATATGTCTTGTACATCTCCCTATTTGGAATTTCAGATCTCCCTACCAAAATACAAGCATTCCCTTCTTTGTTTAATCATTCTCCCTATTTGGAAAAAAAAGTAGAGGAAAATCTCCCTATTTGTCTTCACATGTATCACATGTCTGATATTATTATTGATTAGTGTTTGCCCCAGATAATAAACCAATCAGATCACCCGAATTTTCAAATTTTCAATAGATTTATTGGTGTAGACTCATCACTTATCCATGAAGAGAGTCTTCACCAATAAATCTACTGAAGACTTGAAAATTCAAGTGATCAGAAATGTACAGTCTTCTGTGGCTTGTCACGTCTAAAAATAGCTTCAACATGACAGGTTAAATTGATTTAGAAGTCAATGTAGATTTCTCGAATGAGGGTTTTTTCTCATTACAGAGGGGCAGATGAAGGGAGTATTTGGCAGTATTCTCCATAAAAATGTATTTGATGGTTACTCCTTAGAACCACCTCGACGAGGCGGTTCTATGGCAAACCATAACATTTTTAAAATAAACACATAATACTGTAAAAACATGTGGATACTTATTAGAATCGCCTCGACGAGGCAGTTCTATAGGTACCCACAGCATTGTTTTAAAGTATGTTGTAAATATTTGTTAGAATTGCCTCGAAAAGGCAGTTCTAATGAATATCCACAACATACGTTTTTCATGGAGAAATAAAAATAATTCCAAACTATCACAAAATACTCCTCTTATATATTCCTCTGTAATAAGATGCATCTCGTAACACAAATCAAATAACTATGATTTGTGTAATGAGATGAAAATAATCCTCATTCAACAAAGGAAAATCAAAGTGACCTGCCATGTTTGAGCTCCAAAAACTGAATGAATGGGAATGTGCAAAGTCATCTGAACACAAATCATAAATGACAGCATGACACTCACTCTAGAAGCAGTATTCTAATTATGCTCCTCCTCTCCAAGCTAAATGACAGCATGACAAAAAAATTAAAAGTAGTATTCTAATTAAGCCCCTCCTCTCCAAGCTATTTTGGGACTGTCATGATATTGCATCATGTTTTGAGGTTGCATCATTACTATAATCAAAGTACATTGGAGAGTGGACATTTTGGGATTTTTTTTATTTATCATTATTTTTTTCTTGATTTTTATTTTTTTAAACACAAATTATCTCTCAAAAAAGTTTATCTGAAAGATGTTGGAAAACAGGACAGACCAGGATCAGTTTATTATCTGGGGCAAACACTAAGCCGGTTAGAGGCTATGAAGAGAAATCTTCGCAATTAAGAACCTTCCGCTCGCTACGCTCGCTTCAGGTTCTTAATTGCGAAGATTTCTCTTCATAGCCTCTAACCTATACATAGCAGTATCCTTATGTTGGGGTTATCCACTATGGCGAGAAACCAAACTGGTCCGTAAATTATTGACATTCTTCGGTACATTCCGATATGCTTCCGATGATACGGTACTGTATTTTACCCGGTTCAGTACAGCCGGATGCGTAAATTTACCGGAACGGACCGGAATGGACTGAATTACCGGAACGGACACCGGAACGGACCCATTTTCCCCTATCTTCAGTAGATATTTGTAATATTTTTTATTAAATAACTCTTATTTAATATCAATACATATTTTGTATGCCATCTAGCGCAAATCAATTAGAGATATTAGTGAAAATACTCTTTGAGTATTTTGCGCCATGGGTAGGCCTCTTAATACCCACGCATATGCGTTTCATCTTAAAATCATATAATCTTATGCAAAAATCTGGTTTTCTTTCTTCCAAGACTTGGAGTGAATGAAAAACACAAAAATTCCCGAATTTTTGTTCCATAGTATAATGACCAACATTTCAGCCATAGAAAATATGTAGAGCTATATGTATCAAGTCGGCGGATGAAATCAGGGGTTGCAATTTAAGATAATACATGTTAGTCATAGGTAGGGCCTTGAATTAATCTGCGCGTGTAGATTGTATCAAAATATCTCAAAAATCGGCTGGAAATATGAATAATAAGGGTCCGTTCCGGCCCGACCCGGTAATTAGGTCCGTTCCGGTAAATTTACGCACCGAGTAGGAAAAGAACTACTTTTTTACTACGAAAGACTTTTCGCACCATAGAATCTTTTTTTTCTGAAGCCATCGGCATTTGCGTTTCTCGCGTTCTGCTTATCAATCATTACAGCGTTAAAGTGAAAAACATATTTAAAACTAAATGCAAAGTGCAAATAATAACATTTTTAATGTAACTAAATCTTCTGACAGGTGAATAACAATTCCATGACATATGCTGTCTTCCATACAGAGATCAAGTCAAGTTTTGGCGCCAACGATGATTTTATTAGACTTCGTCTAAAAAGGTCCCAAGCCTGATCAGAGCCTTTGCTGTACGTACATATTAAGTATGAATCATAAGAAATCTATGACCACAAAATAAATTCCCTACCCACCAGGCGCATGACGTCATATCGACATCGCACTAAGGTCATTGCAACGTAGTGACGTCTCACTGACGTCAGTACGACGTCATTTTCCCGCTGGGTAGATAAATAAATGCGTCCAGAGTCTGGTTGGAGGCTTCACTGTGCGCAAATGTGTCAAGGTACAAATTCACGAATCCCCGAATGAGTTGAGAACACGTAAGAATGCCTCAGAATCGATTACGATTCAGTTACGATGCCTAAGAATGCACTAAGAATTTGTTACGAATTACCTAGGATTTTTCGGAATCGGAAATTCGTGGCCAAAATTTTGAACAGCTCAAAACTTTTGCCACGAATTCTCGATTGTTCAAGAATTGCAAGAACTGACTACGAATATATACGATTCAGTTAAGAACTTCACGAAGTGATTACGATTCAGCTACGAACCCTAAAATTTATCAATTCGTGGCGATTCGTGGGATTCGTGGTCTGTGTGGAATAGGGGCATTAAGAATGTTCACATCAGAGATCTATGGAAAGCGGTGCCACGAACCAGAGTTATAAAAATTATTTAGCTAGTATGTAAATTGTATCCAATCAGTGAAACGAAAACAAAAAATCGGGTTGATGCGACTTTCCTTTGCTTTTGCAGTAAACTTTAGTGCTATTGCTTTGTGCTTCTCCAAATCTATTCTGGAAGCAATAATAAATATGAAAATGTTAAAAACAAAATTTCCGATTTTCGCTCCATAAGGCTCAAATGTCAGACACTGTGATATACGTACATTAACTGGTACACAACTTACCTCTCACTCTGATACACTTGCCTTCTTTCTTCGGAAAGTTCGTTGATTTGTTTGGGATGCAAACTTCGTCTATCTTACATGGGCGATGGAAACACTCTGGATCAAGCTGTAGATGATAAACATTTACATTTGAGCCGCGACACGACAAAACCAACAATGTGGCATGGGTGCCAAGCCCGGACTCAGATCAACCTTGGCATCCGCACAGCCTGATCAGAGTCTTCGCTGTCAGCATGGAGTTAGCATAAACCCTTACTTACTCTTTTTAAAACGCAAAGCGAAGACACTGATCAGACTAGGCGGTTGCCCAGGCTTGTCTGAGTCTTCGATTGCGCACATGCCCATTGTTGGTTTTGTCGTGTCGCGGCTCATTTCGGGTCTACGTTATTTTTGGATGTTTTCTCCCTAAATTATACTGGTTTATTTTTAGTGGCACGCGAACAGAATCACACCGGGTACGCGGCAATCGAAAACGCTAACGCGGATCAACAACCGTGCGTTTTCGATTGCAAAACAGCGTTTTCGATTGCAAATTGTCGCGTTTTTTAATTGCAAATTGTCGCCAATTTGCAATCGAAAACGCTGTTTCTAACTGTTTTTGATCCGCGTTCGTCGATTGACTAGCGTTTTCAATTGCCGCCTACCCGGTGTGAGAATGCAAGCCAATAAAGTCCCAGTTATTTCAAAGCGGGCCTATAAAACATTAGTCAGACGTTGTTACATTAGCGACACTAATTTTCAGTGGGAGTCAGCCCTGAAAAAATAGGAAGTTCTTTCCTTGGAGAGCAGACTCCTTTCTGGAAGAGCTTTTCGTCCAGGTAAGCAAAGAGGAAGTCACAAAATTTATTTCCTTGTTAAAAATAGAGGGAACACAGCAGGCACGTAACGTCAACATGACGTCACACTGACGTCGATGCGACGTAAAGACGTCGTATCGACGTCATTTTGACGCCATGTGCCTACTGGGAAAACACATGATGAGGAGAGAGTGTATTCCTGAGCTCGACGTCGATTAGTCGGCAAGAACAACAAGCACCGTGGTCAAGTGGCGCTCGGGCATGGTGCAGAGCGTCGGTCGCGGGTTCGACTCCCAACTGTTACAAAGATAGGAAGTTAAGGATACGCAATGATCCTGCTTTCGAAACCAAGAATCTCCGCCCAGTCTGATCAGAGTCTTCACTGCACGCCAAAAGTGTAGCTAAAAGTTTAAGCTTCCTCACTGTGGGCAGCAAAGACTCTGATAAGACCGGGCGGAAGCCCAGGCTGATCTGAGTCTTTGCTGCGCGCACATGCCACTTTGCTGGTTTCGTCGTGTCGCGGCTCAGATGATGAAACTACATGGGATGCGTACCAATTTACTTGCAACATAAATGATAAAGTTCTGCTCCGAAGATGAATACTGACCGCATACATACCTGTTTAGGCCAGTCTTTAATTCTAGAGTAGACTGATCTCCTTTTACTTTTACCAATGTCAAGATTGTTCTCCAGAAGGTCGCTGTTCAAATCACAGTCTCGGTTTGAAAAATCAAAATTGAAGGATTCACATTTGGTGATTCTCATGCACATTTTTGCGCATGTCCCAATGCCGTCCACTGAAGGAGACCAAAATCTGTCACCTTCATAATATGTGTCCATCATGACAAATACATCAGCATTTATTTCACATGATAGAATGCAAGAAATCATAATTAAACCACAACCAACGATGCAACTGCCTAGAAATCTCTTCTTCAGGGGGAGCCGATGCATTTTGATATTGTAGTATCCGAGTTTCAGTGTCAGTCTAAAGCCTGTGCTTTGTCAAACAGTACTGAATATTTTAGTGTATTTTATTTTGTAGGCACAGAATGACCCGGTGATGCAAAACTTATGCCGTCGTTTGTTAACGAGACTGTAACAGTTGAAACGCGACACGAGAAAACCAACAAAATGGCATGTGGCCGCCCAGTCTGATCAGAGTCTTCGATGTGCACTAAAAAGGTAGCTGAAGGTCTAAGCTTCCTCCATGCGGACAGCGAAGACTCTGATCAGACTGGGCGGATGCCCAGGCTGATTTGAGTTTTAGCTGGCCGCACATGCCACTTTGTTGCTTTTGTCGTGTCGCGGCTCATTTTCAAACGTATTGTACTTTAAAATTCTGCCATTTTGCAGAAATATGTCAAGTGTAAAAGTGCCTCATACTATTTTGACAAAATATAAGCACACTTGATTTCAATGCTACTAGATCTATAAGACTTACATATGGGACTTTGTTGAACTACATTTTCTTTGAACAACTGGGCCCATATAATAACGTCTATATGTCAAACATTCATGAGCAGATTATAATCCTGTTTACAGTGACACTTTAATGTATTTCAAACAAATTGGTTGACTAGAAAATGCAACATATTGTGCAACATTGATGAGCCGAGTCATAATAATATCTAGGGTTATACAGATATGGAGCAGAGACACAAAATTGCAGCTCAAAGTTCCAAAGGAAAATAACTCGGAAAGTATGAATGTAAGAGTTGTCACTTATGTAAGAGACAAATTGTCATGTCCTGATCTGCATATCTGTGAAGTATCATGAAAATATTTCAAAGGGTATTCAAGTTGTGGAGCGGACATCAAATCACACCTAAAACCATCAAGGGGTAATAACTCAAAAAGTAAGAAAGCAAGAGTTGTCATTCTTGTTCGCGACACATCGTCATGACCTGTTCTATATATCTGTGAAGTCTCATGAAAATATTTCAAAAGGTATTCAATTTAAAGAGCGGACATGAAATCACACTTAAAACCATCAAGGGAAAATAAATAAAAAGTAAGAAAGCAAGAGTTGTTATTCTTTTTGGCGACATATTGTCATGACATGCTCTACATATCTGCGAAGTATTTTCAAAATATTTCGAAACGTATTCAAGTTATAGAGTGGATACGAAATCACGCCTAAAACCATCAAGGGGAAATAACTCAAAAGGTAAGAAAGCAGATTTGTCATTCTAGTTTGCGACACATTATCACGATCTGCTCTACATATCCGTGAAGTATCATGAAAATATTTCGAAGGGTATTAAAGTTATAGAGCGGATACGAATCTGCAAAAAATTCCCCAAAGGAGAAATAGCTCAAAAAGTATAAAAGCAAGAGTGTTACCATTCTTGTACGCGACACATCGTCATGACCTGTTCTACATAACTGTGAAGTATCATGAAAATATTCCAAAGTGTATTCAAGATATGGAGCGGACAAGAAAATGTTCAGTTACGGATGGACGGACGGACGGACGCAAGGCTCATCGCTTTATATCCCCCGAACCTTTCGGTTGTGGGATAAAAATAAAAATAAATAAATACAAGCTTTTCTGGACATTTGTCACATGAATATAAACAAAGTTTAAGTCTCAATCATATACCAGCGGGACCACTTATTTTGTACCAATTTTGGGGAGATTTACGGCTATATTCAAGAACCAAACTCACGCTCGACTCATTGAGATAATCGTCTAGCGGTCACAGGTAGACTCAACTAAGGGCTCGTTGGTATTCACAAAGGTAGGGAAGCTCTGAGTGGACTCGATAAAGTGAGTGAGACCGATACCTCCCTTGAACTCAATACAAGTGTTGTTTATGAATACGAAATAGATCTTAACTGACTTTGATGCGCAGGCTCGTCCGATCAGTTGCGTTAATCGTAACTAACATTCGTGTTTGGACATGTTTATGACGAGTCGTCACTTATATTCTGGGTTTGTCCGTCTGTCTGGCTAATACATACCATATATCTTCTGTATTCTTTTGAAACTTGTGTCATACGTCTATCTAATCAAGACAATGTGAGAATGTGTGCTTTAAGAATGTCGGATCAAGGTCACACGAATAGGTCAAAGTTAAAATATTAATAGTTTATGTCTGTAAACAGTTTCAGATTGCTTCATGAAAAATTAGAAAGAGAAAAAAGAAATATGAGCATAACCATTATTCCATTTACAGTCCGTATGTCTGTCATTCTCTTTTATTTGCCCACTCGATATCTCCTGGGCCAGTGAGAGGATTTTCTTGAAACCATATTATCAAAACAATGTACAAAACTTACATTTTAATGATATGTCGGATCGAATTCAAGATCAAATTTAATGGTCAACCAATATTTTATGTCCGATCTATTTTTGTACACCAGTATCAGAATGCATGCCAAAAACAGGATAACCCTCTTATCTGCGAGGGAGTACGAGTACACTGTTTGTTCGTTCAGACAGGCACTGATCAGCCAGGAATACAAGACCAGAAAATTGTGAATTTTTCGAACAGCGTTATAAATTTCCATAAGATACCATGTCAAAATATTTCTTGCGCACAATTTTGAATGAGGTTTAAAATTTTTGCACCGCATATAAAATGCCTGTTGATAGCCAGTGTGTATACTTTTTCAAATATATAGATTATAAATTTAACTTCGTTTAAGTATTACAAAATTTCCATTAACCGTCAGCCACAATAAACAATATCTTGTCCAGTGCACTGCCGAATAGAACAGAACCGACCAGAACGAATCGTTATTCGTGTAGGTAAACATGTTAGATCACACACAGGTGACATATGATGTTTATATAGGTGACATATGATATTTATGACCCCCTCCGCCCCCCTCCCCCCCCCCCCCCCCCCACCACCACCACACACCACCATCATCACCACCACCAAAAAAAAAAAAAAAAAAAAAACAGCTTCTCACAAATACTGTCATCCGATTGGTCAGCATCCTGAAGGAATATCGGCAGAAACAAATTACTAGGAGCAAGTTACAGTTAGGGTAATATTATATTACATGATATTACATGTAGATCAATCAAGAAAACTGAAAATCAATTGAAATCTGGTCTTATGTGCTACTCTTGATAATTCAATGTATTTTTCATGTTTTTTCTTTTTATTTTTTTTTTTCTTCAGACCAATACTTTATCTAAAATAAATGTAATTTGGTTAGTTGTTTCGAGTTTGAACGCCTCTTTGAGAAAGCATTTCAATCTATATCAAGCCGTCTACCAGAAAGAGGGAGAGATAAAAAAAGATAGAGAAGACGAGAGTAAAAAAGAAAATGATAAAACACCATCCCTCACTTACTTCAAGCATAGTTGGTCCTTGTCTTGCAAGTTTCGGAATTAGCAGGACGCCCCAACACTGGAAGTTATACAGTACATCTGTCCAACCCGACCACCCCATGACTCTAAATCACTGTCAAATCCTAATGAACAGATGCATGCGAAATGCGCCTGCTAAAATTAACTTAGGCACAGTCTGATCTTATCTACACAGGTAACTCAGGCGATAACTGGAATCGTTGAGCTGTTAAAATGCAAACTGCCCACCCTTGTGTTGACTACGTACATGTACGCAAACGTGCACTGGTCTGGGAAGGAGCAGAAACAAAATATTGGCCAGGTAAACAAATATGCCAAATGCGAAATCGCAGTAGGCACTATGCGATAAAAAGAAAGAATAAAAATTTAAAACACCAGGTGAATTGTGTATTTTTAAGACACTGATGATACCCCAACCCCCTATGTTGTGGCTGGCATCTCCTCCACCACCCGCCCCCAACAACCCCACCCCCTAGACCTCGATTCTTCCCCCAACACCCTTAACCCTCACTCTCTCTCTTCAAAAAGAAATGAAAAGTCATATGCATTATCTTTGGTATGTCTGTAAAATATGCGCAAAGTTTCCAATAGATTGACAAAAGCATACAAACTTTTTAGGGAGGCGGACGGACAGACAGGCGGCAGACAGGGATAATATTATCGACTTACTAGTGTTAGAGGCCATATAAACCAAAACAAAGTGCTGAACAACAGTTTTTATTTAGTTCTAGAAACCCGAGTGAAGCTCGAGTCGGACTCAAGAAAGGTGAGGTTGAGATAGTTTTGTGAATATAAAAGCTGAACTCTTTTCACACTCTTGTGAATCCCACTCCAGCCACACTTGAGGGTTACTTACTGGAGTTTGAGTAGAGTGTGACTTTACGTCAGATGTTGGTGACAATAAGCGTAACGTCAGAAAGTGTCAGATTTTGAGCTCTGTTGCCACTTCACTGCAACGGTCTCATCAAATTTCTTATATAAATACTCAGTATATGTGAATTTAATTGCCAACTGCAACTGCTAGCAGATTATATTCGGAAGATATTAATTTTCGGGACAACTTACGATTTTGCTCGATTTCAATAGGGAGCCCCGGTAGCTC
This sequence comes from Ctena decussata, assembly GCA_963989385.1. Taxonomy (NCBI): domain Eukaryota; kingdom Metazoa; phylum Mollusca; class Bivalvia; order Lucinida; family Lucinidae; genus Ctena; species Ctena decussata. Next base: position 23,168,225 of record OZ022501.1, on the reverse strand, counting down.
AGTAGTTTAAGCGCTGGTCTGCTGACCTAGCGGTTCCAGGTTCAATCCCCACTTGAAATGAGAATCTTTTCAAATGTAAACGGGATTCAATTGCACACAACCTTTCATTATCAGCCTCTCATCGTCCTGATATGACTGAAATTCTGTTGAAAAGGACATAAAATCGCAAGTCACTCATCCTTCCATTGATTTCAATAAAACGTAACCAACGTACAAATACAGTTGCGGACAAAACCGCTAGATTTGCTAATTCGTAAATCACATCGGCTCTCAAAAATAAATTCCAAAAGCATTCCTGGTAAAGAACTATTCTGAATAGGTATTTCATGATCGCCTGATTTAAATTTGTTTTGCATAAAAGTTCGATATGATTTTTATGCCCAGAAAATGCCACCCATTATGCAAAGTAAAGAAATCTGGCGTTGCTGACAAAACCGCTAGATTTGGAAAAATTGGTATTACTTTAAATCGGATCATACATTCCGAAGTCTGATTTTATAGTTGAAAAATTCCAAATTAGTATTGTTTGCTAGTAAATTTCTAATCTTCTTCTGCTGCGTATTGTTCTTTAGTGGTCCATTGATCTTCGTCGGGTGCCGTTTTTAGTGCGAAAGATCTAAAGTTTACGTTTTTCTTGAATCGCTCAATCTTAAGTTTTCTTCTAGACGGAAAGGCTTAGCTTGTTGGCGTTCCGAAGTTAGTTTAGATTACTTCACTCACATCGAAGGTGAAAATTTTGTTGGTTTCTGAGCTCTGGTTTTCAATTTAAGCTGAAATAACTAATTTGCATTAAGAGTGCGTTGCAACGCCTTACGGCGTAAAAACTTGCGTTGTTTCGTATTTCAAGACGATGTATTTATTTTTATGTCTCATAAATGAAGATTTTCTTTTTATCTTCCAAATACTGACAAAAAATAACATTTAAAATGGTATAAAATTTAGTATGTTTGCTTGTCTGATAGATATACTGTATCAGGAGAAAATTATAAAAACGGCAGGGAAATGAAATTGTCACCAACACCTGACGTTACGTCTGTGAGTGTGAGTTTTGTTCTTGAATATAGCCGTTAGTGATTCAATGTTTCATTGGCAAGTTGTCCACGGGAAAGGGCTAGAGGCTATTTGATATACAACATGATCTGTGGCCTTTTATTCACTTTCAGTTGACGCATAAGATTTAATTGAATAGCCAAGATTGTATACTCAACTACAAAACTAGGGTAAAGTCGGGTAAATTCGGACAGCGGATAAATTCGGACAGTGACATTGTTTCCTTTATATGTGAGTTGTTTGGAATTAAAACAAAATTAACTTGGCAAACAGTAAAATCCTGATGACACGGCTCATAATCGGATTTTCACTTGTTGCAATGGTCCGAAGTTACCCGACTCGACCCTAGAAATGGGAGTAGGAACTGCTTACTAAATACTCCACTACCTCCGCCACGGATTTGACAACTAGACAGTTAGCATTGTCAAGCATTGCTTCTCCTTAAAGTATACGTATTCATCTTAAGAGTTGCTTCTCCTGAAAGTATCAGTACGCGTTTCTCACGAAAGTATACGCTTTTACCTAAAATAGTTGCTTCTCCTGAAAGTATACGCTTTTGTCTTAAGAGTTGTTTCTCCTGAAAGAATACGCATTCCCCTAATAGTTGCTTCTCCTGAAAGTATACGCATTCCCCTAATAGTTGCTTCTCCTGAAAGTAAACGCATTCCCCTAATAGTTGCTTCTCCTGAAAGTATATGCTTTTGTCTTAAGAGTTGTTTCTCCTGAAAGTATACGCATTCCCCTAATAGTTGTTTCTCCTGAAAGTATACGCATTCCCCTAATAGTTGCTTCTCCTGAAAGTATACGCATTCCCCTAACAGTTGTTTCTCCTGAAAGTATACGCATTCCCCTAATAGTTGTTTCTCCTGAAAGTATACGCATTCCCCTAAAAGTTGCTTCTCCTGAAAGTATACGCATTCCCCTAACAGTTGTTTCTCCTGAGAGTATACGCATTCCCCTAATAGATGCTTCTCCTGAAAGTATACGCATTCCCCTAACAGTTGTTTCTCCTGAAAGTATAAGCATTCCCCTAACAGTTGTTTCTCCTGAAAGTATACGCATTCCCCTAACAGTTGCTTCTCCTGAAAGTATACGCATTCCCCTAATAGTTGCTTCTCCTGAAAGTATACGCATTCCCCTAACAGTTGCTTCTCCTGAAAGTATACGCATTTGCGCATTTACCTTAAGAGCTCCTTCTCCTGAATTTATATGCATTTAGGCGAATCTGTTCAATTTCAGAAAAAGCAAATATGCCATTTTTATTTCGGCTTCCCTCCTGAAAAGGGTGGGTGGGGGGTGCGTGTGGGTGTTGGTGTGGAGGGGGTCACTTCTTTAAGAATAAAAAATGCTGCCTTTAAATCATTTAGAGTACACCCAATGTTTGATAAAGTACACCGTGTGGAAAAGTAAATAGGAAGTCGCATTATATGTCTTTTTAACAAAATGGAAAACTGAAATAAAAAATTGAGGAGGTTGATCCTTACATTTTAGAGGAAAGATTTGCCTCTAGAGGAGCAAATTGTTTTGAGCCGTGACACGACAAAACCAACAATGTGGCTGTGCGCCCAGCGCAGACTCAGATCAGCCTGAGTCTGCGTCGGGCGCACAACCACATTGTTGGCTTTCTCGTGTCGCGGCTCTCTTCTTTAACGGCCAATCATACTGAAAAAGGGGGGCCAGAATGATAATGGCATGGCTGCTTCTCTTCTTAAAGGTACACAAATTTACCTTGATTCAGACAAATGAGCCGCGACACGAGAAAACCAACAATGTGGTTCTGCGCCCAGCGCAGACTCAGATCAACATCGGCATTCGCCCAATTTGACCAGGCTCTTCGTTAAGTGCTCAAAGGGTAGCTTAGGGTCTAAGCTACCTCCATGCGGACAGCGAAGACTCTGATCAGACTGGGCGAATGCCCAGGCTGATCTGAGTCTTCGCTGGTCGCACAACCACATTGCTGGTTGTCGTGTCGCGGCTCAAATGATTGCCAGTTTAACCAATACAATACAATACAATACAATTCAATACAATACAATACAATACAATACAATACAACTTGTATTACTCTCTGGCATACAAAAATCATACAGCAAGAGAATCCTATTACATATACTAACATAACTGATGTTGGAAACAAACAAACATGAATGCTTATGTATTTTAACCAGCGATGTGATGACGAAGTAAAGTGAAGTGCCCTGAAACGAAAAATTAACAATTCAATAATTGAAATGGCAGAAAATTGTTCGTGTATCTTTTCAGTTATGGTTATTGAATTTGAAAGTACAAATGGATGACAAAGTTTGAGATGGCTATTGGTGTCAGCCCTTCCGTTCCGCATAATACCAAAATGCCTTGAGATTAATAGAAATTATAATGGGGTTGAATCCTAGACAAGGAAATCTTAGGCCAGTTTTCAGATTATTTAATCTTATGCGAGGCTTGCCGAGCATAAGACTTAAATAATCTGAAAACGAGCCTAAGATTTCCTTGTCGAGGCCTCAACCCCATCATTGATTGTCTTTCTCACCCATCATATTTTATAAAAAATTATACCATAACTTCTTGTTGAAGCCATTCCTATAAACTTCAAGCTACTTTTCTATTAATAGTTCTGACATGAGTGTTAGTTTCACCTTGTGCATGCATTTGTCATGACTGGCAGCTAATCGGAAATCCACAGTGACACCTCATGCACATCACTGGCTTTCAATTTCATTTTGCATGCAAATTACATTACAGGTGGCAGCGCGTTGATTTGTTGATTAAGGTGGTAATAATCACTGATTTGGGACAAAGACAAAAATCTGCATAAAATACTCAAAATAACACTGATCTTTCCAAAACTTAGCAGATGCCTTCTTTATGTTGTTTCTCATAATTTAGAATCCCAAAATGCAGCATTTGTTAATGTTAAAAAGTGTTTTTATAAGAGAAGATCAAAGGGTAATTTTCTGCGAATAAATCTGAAAAAATAATATCATTATTGAAAATATACTTAGTGCTTAGAGTACCTTGTTGCATAATGGAGAGCGTCCTAGCAATTATTTTTTCAAACTTTTTCACACATTATCAGGCTGAGCAGATGAAAAAAGATGCAGTCTGTGTCCAAATTTTTTTGTCAAAACACACAGGTGAGACAGGTGATACTATTTTAACAAGGTTGAACAATTTCATCTACACACCACTGATCATGTCTGTAATGTATTATTTATATTGTAGGTGTTAACATAGGTATGCTTGCCTACCCTATATTTAATAAATGCGTCCAGTATATTTACTTTGTACATGGTTGAACATTTGAGAAACAGCCACCGTTTTCATCTGGTCTATGTTACAATTTGAGAAAGAGTTGGAATAAATAATTGCTAGGACGCTCTTTATTATGCAATAATGCACCTTCAGCACTACGTAAATTTTCAATAACGATATTATTTTTTCAGATTTATTCGCAGAAAATTACCCTTTGATCTTTCCTTATAAAAACACTTTTTTAAGCAGCATCTACATCTATTTTGTATTCTAAACTGTAAAGAACAACAAAAATAAGAAGTCTGATAACTTTCAAGGAGATACGTTACTTTTTTATGGTTTTATGCAGATTTTCACATATACCATAAATCACCACCTTAAGTGTGTATTTGATTGGGCTGTGCTATATAGCAATGATAAGCATTTTGAGACAGCTTTCTGAGCCTAGGCTGAAATAGCAGGCCGAGATAGAAAAATCTCAGACACCTCTAGAAAGGGGTGTTCTTGACCAAAGGGTGAGAATATCTGAATCTTAAGTGTGCATTAGGTGCGGACATGACAGAAAACATCCGTTATGTCATCGTATGGACAGCCGATCGATGTCTTTGCGATGCAGATACTTGACCACACAGTCGACCAATGCATTATGTCAGAAATAATATTTGTCAGAATGAAAGTACCGACTTGACACAGAACGTAATTAAATCAACGTCATGACGTTGAATCAATATAGGGATCAAACATGGTTTTTCATGCATTAACGTTTGCCAGGTCCCGAGGGAGATGTTGGAAACCGAGGCCGAAGGCCGAGGTATTCAACATCTCCCGAGGGACCTGACAAATGTTAATGCATTGGAAACAAATGTTTGATCGCTGTTATTGCATAAAATCAACGAATTATTCTGTAAAATTTGAGAAAACTTGGCTTTATATTTGTCGCCGTTTGACAGCCAACGCGCTGGTGCATCTTTTTACTAATATTCGTCTTTCGGGCCCGAGAGCATTCAGCTATTCAAAATGGCTGCCATCATCCTATTCAACCTCAATATTCAGGAAAATTGTCCAAGATGGTCGTTGTAGTTGATGCAAAATAAATTGCAAATTTATCAACAAAAAGCAGATTGATCTACCTTGAGCAATAAATTTCCAAGCAGAACAAGCCTGATCCATTCATATACCATCCTGCAGTTCTTGATTACTGAAAGCTTGAGACGCTTGTTTTCTTTAACCCTTATTTACTCTCCATTTGTCAGCGTAAAAATGTAAACAATATCGCTTTGAACCTGAGTAACGACGATGATGTCAGATTACAAAGGCATGATGATGTCATATAGGCACAGTTAGGTAGCGCGCCACCATTGTTTTGTAATTCGACCGAAACGGGAAAGACAAAGTTGCTGACGGTTTTTTAGTGGCTCGGCACAAGCATAATGAAAATTCTGTCATCGTACATCAACAGCGCGTGAAAACCCTCGTTGAAACACGGCTTTTCGCCGGTTGATGCACGGCTGTTAATACCTCTCGGCACTGCTTTTTAAGCAATAACGTTTATTTACTGTTGTGTCCAAGCTGGGTCAATGCTAGCCCTGCCTAATGAGTTGAAAAAGAGAACAAGTGAACCCGGCAAGTGACTCTGTAAAAGACGGAAAAACGAATCATATCCATATTCTGGGGCGCACTTTAGCTGGTTGCGATCTAAATACTGACAATCGCCTTGTCGGAGATTGATTTTTTTTTTTGCTAAGGTCAAATGTGTATTTTGTTCAGTTACTGCTTTTGTTTTGGATTTACAACTTTCAGCCAAAGTGTTGTTTTACTTCTTATCTTATCAGTACCATTATCAACAGCTAACTTGATTTGGAACAAACTCGTCTACAAATCGCTTTCAACGCTAGTAATTTGCAAATGAAAAGGCTTGCAGAAAATCAAGAGAAACGTCGCATTGTTTAGAAAATCAAGAGAAACGTCGCATTGTTTATGTTGATAACAATAAAACAAGAGGGTCATGAGGCTCTATATCGCTCACCTGAGTATGGTGGCCATGTAGGTCATGTGACCTAGACAGCTTGAATAAAGTTTGTTCCCTCAGCCCCTGGAGGCTGTGTATGAAATTCGGTTACAATTAGCCCAGTGGCTTTTGAGGAAACGTCTTAGATTGTCATAATATGAGAGACATGGGTCAGAGGTCAAAGAATAATCTTAACCTCTTGTACCCACAAATCTTCCATGCGCTAACTAAGGCGACAGTATATACCAATTTTTAGGCCAAAATCTTCTAAACATGCCATGCAATCTTATGTTCTAGCATTTTCCCATACTTGACCTTGCCTTAAGAAAGGTCAAGGTCAGCCAAAAGTCATCATTTGAACAATCTTGATAGTAGTCAAGTACCTGATGTACCTATTAATTTTCATATTCTCATTAAGAAGACTGTATATACCAATTTTCAGGTCAAAATCTTCAACAGTTTCCAAAAAAATCTTATGTTTTAGCATTTCCCCATGAGCTACAGAAAGCAAATTTGACCTTCCCCTTCAAAAGGTCAAGGTCACACCAAGGTCACAATTTGAACAATCTTAGTAGTACTCCTGCGCATCATGCTACATACCAAGTTTCAAGGCCATCGGCCCATTGGTTCTGGAGAAAATGATTCGTAAAGGTTCACCATATATGGGCTTGGCGGCCATGTTGGTCATGTCACTAGGACCGTTTGAACAAATTTTCATTTCACCCGCCCCACTAGAGCCTCTAGTGACTTTTTCGCAGTTCAGTTTTAGTGGAAATTCCAACTGAAACTGAACTTGGCCTGAAGTGTAGGTTTCCGTTTGGTCATCACGGCCTACTGGCTGACCGTGCTTTAGCATTTTAGCTCACCTGAGCGGAAAGCTCACATGTGAGCTTTTAGAATAGCCATGGTCCGTCCGTCCACCATTCTAGAACTGCTGGGCCAACCAAATTTTATGATTGGTGGAGTAAATAATTTAACAATAGCATTAACCTCTAATCTGTGCACGTGAGTTGTTTTCAGCCAATAACTGTCTACAGTTGAGTAAAGAAAGGGCTTAAAATTATTCATGATATAACTTTAACCTGATTAACTATGATTGCTGGGCGTATCAAGTCTTCAGTTTTGGCGGGAATGGTGACCCGCTATTGCCGCTCTTTTTGTGTATTTCCTTAAATTCTCCTATTTTCAGTGACCATCACAAATCATAAATTTAGCAGATAAGTGTACTTTTAATAGCAATCATTATCATGCCCAGAATATAATATTTTGTGAGAAATTTAAAATTTAATAGAAATATTGTGGGTGTAAATCTTTAATAATCAGTTAGTGGTCGATTAGGTAGGGATTAACATTTTATAGCTATCATCGAGGAGTTTAACGGGAGTCAGTATCTTTAAGAAGTCACTTTTCTATATAATAATGATCGGGGTCAGAATAATGACCATCAAGTGAGAACCAGTTGACCCATGGCCTTGAAATTTGATATGTAGCATCAGGTACTACCAACATTGTTCAAGTGATGACCTTGGGATGGCCTTGTCTTTTTGTACGGCAAGGTCGAATTAGCTTTTCGGTGCTTTTATGTGGGCTAAATGCTTGAACATAAGGGTTCATGGAAATTAATCTTTACAAATCTTCTGCACTGGAACTTTGTATATAGCATTGGACACTGACGTTCTATCAGACTTATTCGAATAATGAGATTGGTATGAGCTTGACCATTTTAACACCAAAGTCAATTTTTCTTTATATTACAAACTGTTTTAATATATTTTTGAATACTTTGGTATAGCCAATCAGCTTAATGAGTATTTGAAGAATTTTAGTACCAGAGGTCAAGGCCATTCTTTGATCGTATTTTATCAGCTTCAGAGAGCTCTGTTAAACTAAACGACTGAGCTGATTGAAGCAAAATGTCACACGGAACCTCCATGAGACAGGGAAACAACAGTTTGCTTGAACCATTCTGGTCACATGACCGAGATGTCCGTTATGCCCATGTATTATAAACCTTTAAAATTCTTCTTCTCCCAAACATCAAATGATATTGAAAATATGATATCCAGCATTTTGGGATTCATATACATGTAGTATCAGCTTTGTTCAAGCGACGCCTTTTTTACTCTGGTGAGCGATTCAGGACCTCATGGCCCTCTTGTTTTTCATGTCATAGAAATTGCTGTAGATTTTATGCAAACAATGAAGAAATAATCAGACATGCATTTCTGCTGCGTCCCATCTTAGTCTACACGTTTGCCTCTGTCCCTTTTTAAGGAGGCCAGGCTATAATGGGTTAATGTAATCGTATGAGCCATATACGTACATAGGTGCGTATAGTATACTCGAAATGACTTTATTTTTCTTTTTCTTTCTTTATTTGTTTATAATTTTTGTACGGGTAGGTTGTGCGGGGGGTGGGGGTGGAGGGGGTGAGACGGGGTGACGTTCTTTTCAATTTCGCGCATTGTCATTTAACTTCGCGTAGAGGGGTAATAATTTTATGACCTGCGGAAGGGGGGGGGTCCCTTTTTATTAAGAATAATGACCGGGGTCGTTATTCTATGGGGGTCACAATTCTGCGCGAGGGGTCGATTTATTACGTGTGTGGGGTCATAATATTATGACCGGGGAGTCATAAAATTATGACCGGGGAGTCACTATTCTTTAAAGAATAATGACCGGGGGGTCGTTATTCTATGGGGGCCACTTTACTTCGTTACACCGGACGCAAAAAAAAATATCGTCAGCTAGGCTTTTTTACGGTAAGGTCAAATTTCCTTTCTGTAGTTTTTATATGGGAAAATGCTAGAACATAAGATTTCTTGAAAACTGTTGAAGATAGTGACCTGAAAATTGGTATATACAGTCATCTTAATGAGTACATGAAAATTTTTGTGTACAGGAGGTCAAGTTCATTCTTTGACGTTTGACCCTGGTCTCTTATATTTTGACAATTTCTCACATCTCCTCAAAAGCCACTTGACCAATTGTAACCAAATTTCTTATAGAGTCTCTAGGGGCAGAGAGAACGAAAATTTGTTTAAACGGTCCTAGGTACATGCCCAACATGGCCGCCAGGCCCATATATGGCAAAAAAACTTTACAAATTTTCTTCTCCAGAACCAAATGATCGATGGCCTTGAAACTTGGTGTATATAGCATCAGGTACTTGACTACTATCAAGATTGTTCAAATGATGACCTTGGGCTAGCCTTGACTTTTTGTTAAGGCAATATCCAGTATGGGAAAAAATTTTGCGCTAACGCAAACGCTGGCTTTTGTTGGGGCTTACGGCTCAGTAATGTCGAGCAGGTAAGTAACCTAACCACACTGTTTCTGTGTGTACTTTAGAAGTTATTCACACATTTTGAAATGTTGAGCGTATCATATGCTGTACATCTGTGTACATGGTGGCTGTTTGAGATTTTACCTCTTTTTAGCAGTTAAGCATACTGTTTTAGTCTGAGTGTTAGATAATCATGCATCTGTTTAATAGATAATGTCAATCAGAAGCATCAAAGAATGACATTATATTACTTATATGTGTTTTGGATTGCACCCTGTTTACCAAGGCCAATGAGGTCTTCGGTCGGGGGATTTGCCATCTCCTCTGATGGCTATTTTTCTAAATTAAAATGATATTTATGTCTGCCCGTTTGATGAAAAATAGTGACTCTCAAGCTTTTATGTCTTGTGACTCTGTTATGTAGAATGGTGATTGGCTTGCAATTTTAGGTCTCTCAGTCAGGACGACTAGCTGAAGGATGCATGAAAGGCTTTGTACTGGAATCGAACTTACTTACTTACTTGTTACTTGTTGTCGAGATCTGTGAAGTCTAGGCGTTAGTCTCTGGGATCCGTTCTGGTAGGGTGTTCCAAATCTGTGGCTGGGTTGAATACGTATATAGTAGTCTGGTTGAAACTTGATAGGCAGATTTTTCCAATGGACGTTTAGTCGCGATTTGAACTAATTTACCGTACTGGAATTCACCGCGTGTTCTGAGAGATTATTTCAATGGTCTATGATTCTTTGTGAAAATGTGTATTTCCTGATATCAAGTCGAAAACGTTTCTTATACAATTTGAAAGGATGTCCTTCTGTTCTTCTACTAACATGTTGGTCAAATATCTGGATTTGTCAGACTGATCAATTCCGTTCATTATTTTGAATACCTCTATCATGTCTGCCCTTAGCCTTCTGTACTGCAATGATGGAAGTCCTAATTCCTGAAGCTTTTCAGGGTAAGATTTACTGCTAATCGACCTTACTTACTTGGTTGCTCTTCTTTGTACATTTTCTATTGCAATGCAGTCTTTTTGTATAGTACAGACCAAACGCAAGAACCATATTCTAAGTGTGGTCTTACCAAAGATTTTTATAAATTGAGAAAATTTGTCTTGTCCAAATATGTGAATGTCCTTTTGATCGGCCCTAAAGTTCTATTAGCTTTCTTGACACTACGCTGTATATGCGATACGAATTTGAGCCGCGACACGACAAAACCAACAAAGTGGTTGTGCGCCCAGCGCAGACTCAGATCAGCCTGGGCATCCGCCCAGTCTGATCAGAGTCTTCGCTGTCCGCATGAAGGTAGCTTGGACTCTAAGCTACCCTCTAAGCGCTTCGCGAAGAGTCTGATCAGACTGGGTGGATGCCCAGGCTGATCTGTGTCTGCGCTTGGCGCACAACCACATTGTTGGTTTTCTCGTGTCGCGGCTCATTTCATTTTTTTTGCCGAAAATTACTCCCAAGTCTTTTTCTTCCTGAACTGTTTCTATTGGAATTCCCCCACTATTTAGATAATATGTGGAGAAATCATTCTCAGAACCCATATGCATATGCTTATATTTTTTCTCATTGAATTTTAGTTGCCATGTTGATGGCCAGTTAACAAGTTTAAGTAGATCTTGCTGAACAGTCTGCGCTTCCTGAATGCTGTTCACAGTGGAAAAAACAGTTTTGTGTCGTCCGCAGAAAGTTTCACTTCATCCACAACGTCCGGGAGGTCATTTATATATATAATTAATAATGTGGGTCCCAGAACCGCTCCTTGTGGTATTTCACTAGTTACATCTGACCAGGCAAAAGCTGCTCCATTGACAACAACTCTCTGTTTTCTATTCCTTAAAGGCCCCATTGCTCTATCAGCAGGAAATAGTTTATCGTGGGGTATTGCTGAAAGCTTCTCACTACAGTTTCGTCATTGTATATGATCGTGATTGGCCGGCTTTAAAAGATTTAAACGTCCTTGAGTTTCTCATAAAAAAGATTTTAAAAATATCTAGGTCATTTTAGTTGGCAATTAAAATGACCTTCTTTCGCTTTCACAACTTCATTTACATGATAAAAATACAAGGTACAGAAGATAAAAATACAAGGTACAGGTATTTTAATAGACGGCAAAAATACATTGTAAGGCAAGGGTCCCATCCATTGTCTCGCTGTTGCGTAATTCTATTGCTCGACGGGGAACCATAAATGAAACCCGTATTTTTATGAAGATTCTTGTCATTGTTTAAAAAAACAAACCTTTTCCCCTTTTTTGCCAGTTATATGAAACAATCAACCGACAAATTATCATTAATTCTGAAGGCTGTATTGGTTTTATCATGATTTGTGCTGAGGTAATTTTTGCCATTTATAGGACTATGGAGACTTTAAAAATCCTTGATTCACTTTATACCATATCTCTGTAGTTTAGAAGATAGTCGGGAAACTTCGAACAGCGGGTAAATTCGGACAGTGACATTTTTCCTTTATATGTCAGTGGTCTTGAACTAAAACTAAACAATAACTGGCCAAACAGTGAAAATCCTAAAGAGGCGGCTCACTATGAGCCGTCTCATCTGGATTTTAACTGTTTGCAATGGTATGTCCGAATTTACCCGCCTGTCCGAAGTTACCCGACTCTCCCCTAGTTAACAACCGATGGTGTGGCACAGTGTCAAACGCTTTCTGAAAGTTTAAATAAATAATATCAAGAGAATGACGGTTGTCGACTGCCCTTCTGTCCATTTATCACAAATATATAAGCTGAGTTACACATGGTCGTCCTTTTCTAAGCCCATGTTGGTGTTCTGTAAACGGCTAATGCGTTTCCATTATTTTGTCCCTAACGATTTTTTCTAAAAGCTTACAGCATACAGCTGTCAAACTTATAGGTCGATAGTTCTCTGCTTTGTATTTAGGCCCTTTTTATATATAAGCCGCGACACGACAAAACCAACAATGTGGTTGTGCGCCCAGTGCAGACTCAGATCAGCCTGGGCATCCGCCCAGTCTGATCAGTGTCTTCACTGTCCGCATGGAGGTAGCTTAGACCCTTAGCTACCTTTTGAGCACTTAACGAAGAGTCTGTTCAAACTGGGCGAATGTCGAGGCTGATCTGACTCTGCCCTGGGTGCACAACCTCATTTATTAGAATTACAGTTGCCTCTCTCCATGCGTCTGAGGGTTTTCCCTCTTCTAATGACTTTCTAAACAGTACTGATAATGTTTTTTTTTTCTTTTTTTTTTTCTTTTATCTCATGAATGGTTTCCTTTAAAAATTTTGGGTGACACCCATCAGGTCCTTGAGATTTAGATTCTTTCAAATTGCTGATAGCTTTTCTACTTCTATATTTGGAATTTCAATGGTATTCATCTGGTATTGTGTACGATCAGCAAAATCTGGAATATTATGAAGACTCCCTTTGGTAACTTAAAAGATTCTCTCTGGTAAATACTGGAGATTCTCTTTGGTATATACTCTAGACTCGTTAAGCTACCAGGGCTCCATAGTAATTATAGAGGTAGCTGTAAAAAAATCACTGTCACTTTCTAGATTATGTTAGCCTGTTTGTCAGGCCGGAAAAGATAAATCTCATCTTCATCTTCCGGATACAGGTCAGAAATCCAATACTGGAATGTAACTTTGACAACGGTGAGGTTAGGACAAGACAGTCACCTCTCAAGAGTATGTACAGTAAAAAGTTCCAGTATTTACATGTTAAAACTATATACACCCGTGGCTTGTTACGCTGTGGACGGAGGCTGGACTGCTATCGAGGCATGGAGAGCAGTCTTGAAGGCCTCAATCTTCTGCATGTCTGTAATTGCAGATGGTAGTTTGTTCCAGTCCTGTATAGTCCTAGGGAAAAACGACATCTTGTACACTGTTACGTTAGTAAATGGGACGAAAAGCCTCTGTGACCCTCGTGTTCTGCTGTCGTTTGACCGGACAATGGATTCTGACTCCGGGATCTCGACCAAATTATGCTTAATCTTGAAGAGCATGGTTAGACGTTGCATCTTCCGGCGGTCTTGAAGTGATTCCCAGCCTAGTGAGTTAACCATTGCTGTGACACATCCTGGGGTCCGCTCTGTGTAGTTGTTGCAAGCATAGCGTGCTGCACGACGCTGGACTTTGTCAAGGCAGTTGACATCTTCTGTCTTGTATGGATCCCAAGATGTGGAAGCATACTCCATTGTTGGTCGGACCATGGACTTGTATGTAGTTGCACGGACCTGTTTGCTGCAATCCCTGAAGTTACGCCTGAGAAATCCAAGGGTACGTGAAGCCTTGGCAGCTGTTGTTTGGGTGTGCTTCTCCCATTGAAGGTCGTCACTGAGGGTCACACCAAGATATTTGGCGCAGTCTGTGACTTGAAGACGCTGACCATGGAGGAAATAGTTGGTCTCTCTGCGGTATCTCTTACTTGTTGTGATTCTCAGCACTGTACACTTCTCCGGATGGAAGCTCATCTGCCACTTGGATTCCCAGTCCTCCAGAGCGGTTAGATCTTCTTGTAGCTTGGCAGAGTCCCAGTCATTCCCAATGTGCCTGTATAAGAGTGTGTCATCGGCAAACAGATTAGCCTGGGAAGATTTGCAGACAGTAGGTAGATCATTTATGTAGATTAGAAAAAGGAGGGGACCAAGGACTGTTCCCTGTGGAACCCCTGACAAGACATCCAGTTTCTCTGATGTGCTTCCCTCTACAAGGACCTGTTGTGTTCTTCCATGTAAAAAAGATGAAATCCATTGGAGGGTATTGTCTTGTATGCCGTAGAAGTTTAATTTCAGCAGAAGCCTTTGAAAAGGTACCTTATCAAAGGCTTTCGCAAAGTCTAAGAGAATAACATCCACTTGATCCCTTCCTGTTTTCAGATTTTTGGATATACCCTGTATTGTGGCAATCAGCTGCGTCTCGCAAGAACGTTTTGAGCGAAAACCGTGTTGACTTGGGGTGAGAATCTTGTAAGAGTTGAGATGTAAATATGGCCGTTGCGCAGCCAAGTCACAGTCTTCAATTTGCTTTGGATCCTGCGAAGATGCAATGCTTGGTCTGAGTGTTTTGCAGTTCAGAAATACCGTAAGACTAAGTATTGGGACCGTTGAAATAGGCCTACGTCTGGAAAAGCAATGCAGACCCAGATCAGTCAGCCCCCGGAGGGGCAGTATGATGACAATCTACAGTTGACATTGCATCTACATCATTTGGACGACTTACTACTTTGCGGTACATATGTTTACCATAAAGTGCTTAGCCTATGCATTTGGACACCTAAAACCATTAATTTTCCATTTGTCCCAAATGGAAAATTAACTGTTTTAGGTGTTCCAATATTTGAGCACAGCGCCTCAGCACAACCTTGTACATAGTTCAAGTACGACAGTGCTCCAGAGTGGGCCTTGTACTGTACGGGAAGTTTTAGTTTTAAAGGGGGGAAAATCTTGTATCAACCGTCAAGTCACCGTAAGCTTGTATTTGAATTGTCTCTCTTGCCTATTTAACCAACAACCAGCCCTCGTCATGAAGCCGTACCGTTGAGCCACTTGGGTAACGTCGATACGAGAATTGAACAGAACAGAACAGAACGTCATGAA
This sequence comes from Ctena decussata, assembly GCA_963989385.1. NCBI lineage: Eukaryota > Metazoa > Mollusca > Bivalvia > Lucinida > Lucinidae > Ctena > Ctena decussata. The sequence continues at coordinate 23,153,046 of OZ022501.1, read as the reverse complement.
GCCCGTTGAGTCAGTGCCTAAACGTCATATTGCCAATCTGTCAAAGGCGTTGACCAACTGTGGACCACAGGTAAGTGACTGTTTAATGAGCAAGTATAACATTTTTCCAGAAAAGTATAGGCACGTGCAAGGTCAAAGTCAGTGAAAACACTGTGTAATGTCATTAATATTCGCGGTGAACCTATATTCGACATATAGTCCAGCTCCGGACCGAAATTATTTCAGAAACAAAGTCGTGAAAATATAACTTGTTTCTGGGCATTTTCCGGCCCAGAGCTGGGCTAATTCGACATAGTGATGCACATATCTGTGATTACTTAATGTATGATTTTATAACCGGAATAAATCTTACCTTGTCCGGAGACCTTGAATAGCCATTTTATGATGGGGCAAGGATGTGGGAGGGGGTTGCTGTCAGAAACCACACTTAATAGGCAAAGGCCAATTAAGGCCAATTCATTAGGATTCATAAAGATCTTTACATATAAACAGGGCCAACAATTAGTTCTGTATTCTGTGTGTCCTTTAGACAAATTCAATGGAAGTTCTGCAGTGCCAAGATAATCTTAAGAGACTGTTAGCGCAAGTGCAAAATGATGTCGTTTTTTTATCTATTTTATTTTATTGTTTCTTTATTCTTTAAATGAGCCGCAGTATGAGGAAACCAACAAAGTGGTTGTGCATCAAGTGCAGACTCAGATCAGCCTGGGCAGCTGTCCAGTCTAATCAGACTCTTCAGTAAGTGCTTAAGGGGTAGCTATGGGTCTAAGCTACCTCCATGCGGACAGCAAAGACTCTGATCAGACTGGGCGGATGCCCATGCTGATCTGAGTCGGGGCTGGGCGCACAACCACTTTGTTGTTTTTCTCGTGTCGTGGCTCAAATCCTTTAAATCATTGTTCTGCTGAATTCCAGGCTACTGCATATGGAAAATGTGTCTCAGTCAAAGCTGAAGTGACCAAGCATGCTTGTTCAAAAGAGTTTGAAGCCTTAAAGAACTGCATCAAGGAAGCGGTTTGTATTAATTCTCCCTAATGATGGGTCCATACAGAATTGCCACAGTCAGGGAAAAACACTAGAGCCCATTTGTTCAAAGCATCGTTAGCATAATGAGCTCCTTAAGAGGTCAGCTCGTTAAGTGTTTTACAACTTAATTAACAAATACACTGATATTTTTTGTTGAAAAATTTGTGAGAAGCTTTTGCAGTCACATTTTTTCAACAAAAAATTGGCATATTTGAGATTTTAACGTTTGAAATTATAACAAAACATTAACTAACAATGTCGTTAGTTTTGAACAAATGGGCCCTGGATAATAATTTCCCAAGTCAGGGGATTATGTGACTGGTTAGGGAAATTCAGAAAGGACCTAAAAAGACAAGGACATGAAAATTAATGGCTACAACAGTCTGAGACTTTATACTTACTCTGAATACTTACTCACAAAGAGAAAGGAAATACATTTGGAAACTATAATCCATGCACATAACTTATCTCCTTGATCATTGGGGGCTACTCTTGAAAAAATTTGCACCCAGGAAGTACTTTACTTGCAGAAAAAGGCAATGATTAACTTTTGGTTCCCTAGCAAGGTATGAAAAATTTAAAAAAAAAAAAAAAAAAAAAAATGGAAAAGTCAAGTGGAGGAGGAGTAGCAACCCTTTAATCATTTCTCAGACTCAAGATAGTTGGTGAACATGGGGGTTGAGAATTTGGAGATATCTGAAATTCGTTATAAATTAGCCCTTATGATTTCTTCTCTCTAGAGTGACCTCAACTGTCTAAAATAGTCTGATGAAACTGAGCTATAAGATGGGTTATTCCCCTTCCATAACAATCAAAATTTCTAGATCCATCTTATAAGATGGATCTAGATTTTTTGGATTTTGGGTGTGATTAAAAAAACTGTCTTACTTTCCAAAAAGAAGCGTCAGTGCTCCAGATAAGAAGGGGTAACAGGGATAACTTTCCATATTTCTCCATAAAAACATACGTTGAGACTCCTCATTAGACTTTCTCGCTGAGAAGGTATTAATGAGGGGTCACAACATTATTTCGTTCAGAAAATTCTTTGAATTATCCTCAATACCCTCTCTTATCTGGAGCTCGGAGCCGCTGCTACCATGGCAACTTTTCAAGGTGTTGCAAGTTTTAAGGTGAACGGGTATTCTTTCATGGGAAGCAACTCTGCCATATTCATTTTTGCTTCCCTGCTCTTCAGGACAGTTCAGATGAGGGGTCACAACATCATTTTTATGTAGAATTAACAATACCTATCGTATGACGTCGCATATGAGAGTGTAATAAAGCCATGCATTAAAAACGATAATCCACTCGTGGATTAAATATGCAAATTACATTGTTACATTATATGTTGACGTCCATAAAAACGTCACGTTTTTTAATGGCAAAATGGTAACATTTTCGTGCAAAATTTGCTAATAAAATTTTAGTGTCATATGATAAATAGAATCTTGCATTCGTGCTCCTGTATTATAGAATTTATTAAACTCGTTGGGGAAAACCGATAAGATGCTCGGCGTAGTCTCGCATCTTATCTTTTTCCCCCAACACGTTTAATAAATTCAATGATTCATGAGCACTCGTGTAAGATCCTCTATTTATCACTAAACACTCCCTCTTATAAAGAGCTCTGAGCAGTGCATCCATTCTTCAGCTTTTCATATTTTTTCTCTTACTTATTCCAGAGCAAGAAATTGTAAAGAATCCAGATAACTCAGAAAAAGGTGGCACAACTTTAAATACCTGTGAACCAAAGTGGAAGAATTCATGTGCAACAGCTTAAGGTCATTGGGTACACTTTCATGGGAAACAACTCTGCCATTTTCATGTTTGCCTTCCTTCTCCAATGGGGTTCACTCAGAGTAGGCTCCCCTAGGAGCTAATTCTCCCAGTAGTGTACAAAGCTCTAGATAAGAGGGAGTATGTGGTGATAATTAAGGATAATTTTCACTAATTCTGCTTAAAAGTATATGTTGTGACCCCTCATCTGAACCGTCTCAGTGAGAAAAAAGAAAAAAAAAAAATAAATATCATAAAATACTCACTCTTATCTAGAGCACTGTGTAGAGTCCTGTTTTGAAGCCATATGTTGTCATGGAAGGCAGTCTCAAAAGTCACCCTTGGTAAAAATGGCAGAACATGATGGTGTAACCATATGAGCCGCAACACAAGAAAACCAACAAAGTGGAATTGCGCAAAGTGCAGACTCAGACAGCCTGGTCATCCGCACAGTCTGATCAGACTCTTCCCTATGCACTTAAAGGGTAGCTAAGGGTCTAAACTACCTCGATGCAGCCAGCGAAAACTCTAATCAGACTGAGCGGATGCCCAGGCTGATCTGAATGCGCTGAGCGCATAACCATTTTGTTGTTTTTCTCTTGTCACGGCTCAGTTATGCTGTAATAGACATTGTTTGGGTACACTCAGAATGTAAAAAGGACAGAGGATGGTATTAACAGGCTGGATACAGAAAAAGGGGTTGTGTGTCATCTACTCTAGAGACTTTAGCATGGAAATTACTGTTATGCAACTTTCCTTTCTGTGTAGACTGATCTGTATTATACTGACTGCAGTAAGTTCTTCAGTTAATACATAAACTTTGCAGAATTATATAGTTGCAAAAAGTTTCTAAAAAATAAAAAGTTTTTTCATTTTAGTCTTGTGACACAACAAAACCAACAAAGTGGCATGTACGCTCAGCAAATACTCAGATCAGCCTGGGCATCTGCCCGTAAGTATTGAGCTATCTCGGACCTTTAGCTACCCTTTAAGCGCAAAACAAAGACTGATCAGATGGGGTGGATGCTCAGACTGATCCGAGTCTTCGCTGGGCAGACATGCCACTTTTTCATGTCACAGTTTCAATGTAAAACACTGGAACCATTTCAGTAATAGAGTTACCTTTCTTTATGGTTAATGGATACACATTCAGGGCAAGCTTTTTTTCAATATCTGAAATATAGGAGTGACTGAGGCAACCTCTACGCTACTGGATCAGCAAATGAATCCACAGCCACTCCAAGTAAGCTGTACTGAAACAACCGTCAATATGTCGGAACAGCCTCCAACAGGGCTGTAGATAAGAGGGAGTATTTGATGATAATTAAGGATAATTTTTCTTATTTCTCATTCAAACCATATGTTGTGACCCCTCATCTGAGCCGTCTCATCGAGACGGTTCAGATGAGGGGTCACAACATATGTTTTTATGCAGGAATAACAAAAATTATCCTTAATTATCACCAAATACTCCCTCTTATCTAGAGCCCTGTCCAACCTGTAATATGCCAGTGCTACACTCCCAGCAACCTGTGATGCAGTCAGATGCAAGTGTACAGCAACATGACATGGACTCAGCTGGAGCTGACTAACAATTTACACAGCTACACAAGGACCAGCAAATGCTATTTGTGGAGCTTGACGCCTTCCTAGAGGAATTGGAGGTAGCCAATGCTGCACACATAAGCCAGCAGGACAATTTAGATCTTCCTTCTAATGTGAAAAAGCCTGCAGTGACGAGTATCCTTACACCGGCCACAGAATTGGAGTGTACCAGTATAGTAAATACACATAAACTATTAATATATGCATGCGGGAAATTATATCATCTGGTGGACAAAGAGAAAAAGAAAACACCTTGCCTGTTAAATATTGTTTATTTATAATTACATGTCAATATTAAAGAGTAAACTGTCACCTAGCATTCTTTAGTTTATTGTTTCCCTGAAAAGAATAAAAAAGGACACAGTTAATACTAAAGACATACACCTTGTCTATGAAGCAGTAAATCTTTGTTGTCTGGGCGACCGGCATTACGTGGACGGTGCCAAGCTGGGTGCCGCTCACATGACAAACGGCGCCGCTCACATGGACGGTGCCTGCTTGGCACCACTCACGTGATCGGCGGCACCTCTCACGTGGCAGGTCCAGCGCCGCTCAAGGAGCATTGCCTTTCTGCTCATGTAGGCTCATGGCCGCCCATACAAAAATGGGGCAGCTCATGTGACCAGATGAGCACCGCTCACGTGCACATTGGAGCCGTTTAGAGTGGCCCGAAGGCCATTCACGTGACAGAGGGCACCGTTACGGGGCCGTTCACGTGAGTGGCGCGCGGGACAATATAAACAAGCAAGCAACAGGCTCTTTCAAACACGAAAACCTCTGAGGAGTCAGGATAATCTGACGAAACTAGTCAGAAACGTTGCAAAGCCTTTATGAGTGCACATAAGCATCACGACGAGGACCCAGGCCCGAGTCACCAGTCATTACTTGCCACTTTTTCAATTTTTGTTCCCATCCCTAAAGGGAAAAAAATTGCTCCCACAAAGTCTTTTCTGTTAGAGTAGACCCCTTTTTGAAGGTTTTGTTGCTCAGGGAATCAAACATATCACCAAAGTTGTCCCCCTTTGAGAAAATGGTCGAAAGAAGATGGAGGTGTTTGACCTTATCTGTATTACCAAGACACCTTTTGTTAATAAGCTGGACAGTGCAGAACACTAGACTGCTTGACTGCTCTGTATTAATTTTCTGTTCAAAATGCTCTTTTGAAGCAGTCTGACCTAGACCTAAACTATTTCCATTGACAGGCATTACTTATTTAGCTTTATAAAAACAGAAATGTTCTTCCACTAAAATGACTCCAAATATCTATATCAGTTTCCTTACTCTGCTCAGAGCTGTAGATAAGAGGGCGTATTTGACGATAATTAAGGATAATTTTTCTTATTTCTCATCGAAACCATATGTTGTGACCCCTCATCTGAACCGTCTCGTTGAGACGGTTCAGATGAGGGGTCACAACATATGTTTTTATGCAGAATTACCAAAAATTATTCCTAATTATCACCAAATACGCCCTCTTATCTAGAGCTCTGCTCTGCTGTATGATCAACCCTTTATTCTTTTGGCGCCATTGTCTCCCAGATGCCACTGCTAGGCAGAGCCCCATTGTCGCTTTAATGTGACCAGCATAGTCCCGTTAAATAGCTCATTTTACGATATTACCAAGGGAAATAATTCGAAGTCTACAACCAGATTACGGCAAACAAGGATTTATTTCATGAGAAAAACAAAATTTGGCTGTTTTTAATGAAATCGAGATTTTCAAGGGTTTTTATTGACCAGAAATGCCCACTCTTGTAAAATAAATTTGGCGCTGGAAAGTAACTTTGCCCTGAAAGAGTTAAAATCTAGATCCATCGTACAAGATGAGTATTGATTTTGGGATATTTTGGAGAGGGGTTCGGGGAGGAATGGCCTACTAATGAGCCGCGACACGACAAAACCAACAATGTGGTTGTGCGCCAAGCGCAGATTCAGATCAGCCTGGGCATCCGCCGAGTTTGATCAGACTCATCATTGGTAGCTAAGGGTCTAAGCTACCCCCATGCGGACAGCGAAGGCTCTGATCAGACTGGGCGGATGCCCAGGCTGATCTGAGTCTGCGCTGGCCGCACAGCCACATTGTTGGTTTTGTCGTGTCGCGGCTCTAATGAGAAATTACAGTACTTAAATGGGATAATTGCTATACCAGGAGAGAATTTACTGATAATGGAAAGCTATAGAAAACACAAATATTTCTTTAAAATAAATTTTATTTGTAAATGACTAATAAAAATTATAAAACGGGTTTTACTGATAAATTAAGAAATATAAGATCACAAATTAGATCAATATACATAAAGCATGTAGTCAAACCTGTCTTAAGGGGTCACACAAGGAGGCTCATAAAATCTTGCTGTTCAAACAGGTGACCCTTTTATGGATGCGTTTGCACTATATTTTGTTTTAATGGGCCCAAAAACGGTGACTGCTACAAGGCAGGTGTCCCTAAATAATGTGACACCTTAAGACAGATTCGACTGTACTGTGGTCCCCAACAGAACTGCCTAAAACGGTGACTGCTACAAGGCAGGTGCCCCTTAACAATGTGACACCTTAAGACAGAATCAACTGTACTGTGGTCCTCAACAGAACTGCTTAAAACCTACCTCAAGACCTCTGAACAGAAGCATTTTTGGATTTGTTTCAAAGAAGGGGCTACAAAATGTTATTATGGAAAAAACAGACATCAGTGGTTGAGATATAATCTAGGAGCTTTCCATATTTCTTTATAAAGACTTTTCAACCCACAGAACCAACTCACTGAGACAATTCTGAGGGGTCACAACATATGTTCTGAAAATAAAAAAGATTCACTCTGAATTATCCCACCTCGAATAAAGGCTCTGATTAACGCGCATTATTATGATCAAATATTCACCCTATAGCACTCAAGTTTGGGAAAACACAATACAGCCCCAAACAGTATATGAGACGCGACATGACAAAACCAACAGAGTGGTTGTGCTCCAAGTGCAGACTCAGATCAGCCTGGGCAGTTTGATCAGAGTTTTCGCTGTGCATTTAAAGGGTAGCCAAGGTCTAAGCTAGCTCCATGCGGACAGCGAAGACTCTGATCTGACTGGGTGGATGCAAAGCTGATCTGTGTCTTCGTTGGACACACATGCCACTTGGTTTTGTCGTGTCACTGCTCATATACAAGTTCACAAAGATTAATATTTTTAAGACATAAAAATAAGAGCAAGATAAGAAACCATACAGCCATCAACTAAACGTTGTTTTTCCAATTTTACAGCTTTGTCTGAGCATGCATGCAATTGCCAAGTGACTAAAAATAACATATGTTAAAACTGGGGTGGCTTTAATAAATCAGGAATAACTTTTCCTTCATTGTCCTTAAGAAATGAACTATGCCCCTAATTAGAAAGAAGAGCCACAACAACCATTTGAACTGCTACACAAGAAAACCAACAAAGTGGTTGTGCGCCCAATGCAGACTAAGATCAGCTTGGGCACCTGCCCAGTCTGATCAGACTCTTCACTAAGCACTTAAATGGCAGCTAAGGGTCTTAGCTACCTCCATGTGGACAGCGAAGACTCTGATCAGACTGGGTGAATGTCCAGGCTGATCTGAGGCTTTGCAGGGTGCACATGCCACTTTGTTGGTTTTGTTGTGTTGCTGCTCATTTTATGCTAAATCCACAGACATTATCTCAGGATTAACTTAGGACGAACGGGTACACTTTCAGGGGAAGCAACTCTGCCATTTTCATTTTTGCTTCCCTTCTCAGTGTGAGTCACCTTAAAGAAAAGAATTTGCTCCTAGAGGAGTTAGAGTTGACCCCTTACCGGAAGGGTTTTGTTGCAAAGAGAAGCAAACAGGAAGTCATTAAAAATTGTCTCCCTTTGATTGACTTGTTTCGATTTAACGGCCCTTTGAGAATATTCCAGTCTATATTGGGCCGTCTCCCCGAGAGAGGAGAAAGAAGACAGAAATGATAGACGAGAAAAAATGTCCAAACAACCCCCACCTGCATCTACTGCAAGCACAGTAGGTCCTTGCCCTACTATCCAAAAAATCCTATTATCCAAATCAGTAGGACGCCCCTGCACTGGAAGTTACACACAGTACCATCCCAACAACTGACCATCCCCTGTATCCCTTTGAAAAAATGGTTGAAAATCATGAAGGCGGACCTGTACATCTTAAATGAAGCACATTTTAAAGTTCAGTGATAGTTATTTGGTATAATAGGCAATTTCTCACCATGATCATGTCCACCACAAATACCACTCGAAACCAAAACCGGATCATCAGGTTAAGTGGAGGACATTTCAGGTGTACATCATGTATTCCATCATTTTACAAAGGGGAACAATTTTGTGACTTTTTGTTTGCTTCCCTGGATGATATAGCCCTTCTAAAATTGGGTCTACTCTTAAAGGTTGGTTGATTTGATGCTTAACGTCCACGGTAAACAACTAAGGTCATGTCGGGACGGTCAATTAACCTAACCACACTATTCCTGGGCAGGCTTAGACCTCCTAAGCGGTTAACCAGTACTAAGTGCACATACTTTCGCCAGTAACTGACAACTGCCCTTCTTGAATCAGCAGAAGGAGAAACGAAAGTATGTGGCCAGACCGGGATTCAAACCCAGGACCTCTGACTTACGAGTCAGGTGCCCTACCGATTGCGCTACCCGGCCCGGCCTACTCTTAAAGGAAAGAATTTGCTCCTAGAGGAGCAAATTCTTTCCAATAAGAGTTGACCCCCACTGAGAAGAGAGGCAAAATTGAATATGACTGATTGATTGATTTGCTGCTTAACATCCACGGTAAACAGCTATGGTCATGTCTGGATGCTCAGTTAACCTAACCACACTATTTCTGGGCAGGCTTAGACCTCCTAAGCGGTTAACCAATACTAAGTGCACATACTTTCGCCAGTAACTGACAACTGCCCTTCTTGTATCAGCGGAAGGAGAACAAGAGGGCCATGAGGCCCTGAATCGCTCACCTGGGCATTTGGCAAGGTGGCTTTTTCTTATCATGTCTGAAATTGTCAAAATATGAGTCTTGGGTCAAAAGTCAAAGAATGACCATGACCGCTTGTTCTCATAAATCTTCATGTACGCATTAAGACAACCATATATACCATTTTTAGGCCAAAATCTTCAAAATTTTCCACGAAATCTTATATTCTAGCATTTTCCCATATTTGACCATGCCACAAAACAGGTCAAGGTAAACCCAAGGTCACCATTTGTACAGTCTTGGTGGTACTCTAGTACTCCATGCTACTTACCAAGTCTCAAGGCCATAGGTGTATTGGTTCTGGAGAAGAAAAATATTAAAGAATTATACCATAAGTGGTAATGGCGGCCATGTTGGTCATGTGACCTGGACCGTTTGAACAAATTTTTATTCAATCAACCCCTGGAGGCTCTATATGAAATGTGTTCACAACTGGCCTTTTGGCTTTTGAGGAAATGGTTAAAAATGTCAAAATAGGAGCGATCTGGATCAAAGGTCACGAAATGACCTTGACCTCTTGTACTCATAATTCTTTATGATCTCATTAAGACAACTGTATACACCAATTATTAGGCCGAAATCTTCAAAACTTTCCATGAGATCTTATGTTCTAGCATTTTCTCATATTTGACCTTGCTGTACAAACAAAGTCAAGGTCAACACAAGGTCACAATTTTATACAATCTTGATAGTACTCAAGTACCCGATGGTATATACCAAGTTTCAAGGCCATCAACCATTTGGTTCTTGAGAAGAAGATTTGTAAAGGTTTTTGCCATATATGGGCATGTGGCCATGTTGGCCATGTGACCAGGACCGTTAGATAATTTTTTCATTCCCTCAACCCCTGGAGGCTCTATATAAAATTTGGTCACAATTGGCTCGTTGGTTTTTGAGGAGATTGTTTGAAATTGTCGAAATATGAGAGTTCTGGGTCAAAGGTCAAAGAATGACCTTGACCTCTTGTACTCACAAATCTTCATGTACTCATTAAGATGACTGTATAAACCAAATTTTAGGCCAAAATCTTCAAAAATTATCATGAAATCTCATGTTCTAGCATTTTCCCATATTTGACCTTGCCGTAAAAAAGGTCAAGGTCAACATAAGGTCATAATTTGAGCAATCTTGATAGTACTCAAGTACCCAATGCTACATACCAAGTCTCAGGCCATTGGTCAACTGGTTCTGGAGAAGAAGATTTTTAAAGGTTTTTACCATATATGGGCGTGGTGGTCATGTTGGTCATGTGACCTGGACCGTATAAATAAATTTTTGTTCCCTCAACCCCTGATGGCTCTGTATGAAATTTGGTTTCAATTGGCCCAGTGGCTTTTGAGGAGATTGTTAGAACTTATCAAAATATGAGAGTTCAGGGTCAAAGGTCAAAGAATGACCTTGACCTCTTGTACTCGTAAATCTTCATGTAGTCATTAAGCTGACTGTAGATACCAATTTTTAGCCCAAAATCTTCAACAATTTCCAAGATATCTTATGTTGTAGCATCTTGCCATATAAAAGCATAAGGAAGCAAATTTGACCTTACCGTAAAAAAGGTCAAGGTCAACCCAAGGTCATAATTTGAACAATCTTGGTAGTACTCGCGTACCCGATGCTACATATCAAGTTTCAAGGCCATCGGCCTATTGGTTCTGGAGAAGAAGATTTTTTCAGGTTTTTACCATATATGGGCATGGCGGCCATGTTGGTCATGTGACCAGGACCGTTTGAAAAACTTTTTGTTCCTAAGGTCCCAGGAGGCTCTATATGAAATTTGGTTACAATCAGCCCAGCGGTTTCAGAGGAGAAGTCATTTGAAATTGTGGACCGACGGACGACGACGAACAACGGAGCCTTACCATCCTATAAGCTAAAAAAAATTGAATATGACAAGGGTTTCTTCCCATGATATGCATTCACCTTGAGGCATATGGGAACTGAATGCTAAAATTAACCTACACTGGTCTGAACATGCAGTAAGCTCCACCAATCAGCCAATACAATAGTCTGCCCTAGTAATATTCAAACAGTTCAGGTCAAATGCATATGCCCTGACCATACTGTTTCCATGTGGAGGTTGGTGTGAGCATGTTCATTATGTCTAGAGGCAGGGTTTCTTCTGACATTGAACATATATCTAAAATATGACAAAACTGAATGGCTGACTGTTTAAAATAAAATTTCATCCAATATAAAATTTATAAAACTAACTTACTGTTTTACTGTGCAATGCTTTATCTGACATAATTTGCTTAATACTGCACTCAACATAAAACTGAGAATGAGTGATCTCTAGTTTAACATTGCACCAATCTGGGACTTTGGATTAAAGTATCATCACAAAGATTGTGGGTAGAGCCCCTTGATTGCTCCTGCTCAAACATTTTTAATTCTTACAATTTTACAACCCAGCTAAAGCAATACATAGAGGATTATACACTAGTGGACACTTCATATGAAATTATGAAACAAGCCTTTAGCGAGTTTCACACTTTAAAATTTTTATGCTAAAATTACCACAAATGTGAAATTCAGTATTATAAATGACATTTTGTCACAACAGAAAACAACAGCATCACATCATAATGCATCAGTAACCAAGTGTCATTTAATGATAGTTATATGATTTTATGATTCCAGATATTGCAAAGGAGAAAAAAAATCTTTCCACTCTCTGTTCCATTCTTCCAGTATGCGGACAATTCCAATAAAACAGCTGACTTTAATATGCATCTACTATGCATTTCATTTCCATGCTTATTAAAGAAAAATAGATGTAGTACTATCATGCCATTAGAAAATGTGGTTGGGACATCACAAATAATGGTGAAAATGTCAGCAGTTGGCCTCATATGTAGCAAAGCTGTTATTGCTATTATTTCAATGTCATTTTCTGTTGCCTCTATAGGCAATGCTGTGTTAGAAAATTCATAACTAGAATGAGAGAGGGGCTCATGGTATACCCCCAGCCGGCCAGGGCTCTATCCACGGGCCTGACCAGGGGCCTTAGGTATTCCATTCTAAGGAAATATTACATAGATAGCATGAGCCAAATACGTAAAAAATCTGCCATGTGGTAACATAGGTATGAGCAGTGAAAGAATTTATTTTATGCAAAACTTTGACCTATATTAAAATCTTAGATAATCCACTAGTGGTACAGAAATATCATAACTAGATTTTGATTTGCAGTAATTGAGACATGAGCAAATCAATAACATTTACCATAAAACTTTGATATAAAGACCACGATAGATGGACAGACAAAGGGATGGAATGACAAGAACAATATACCACCTCGACAAAGTAAGGGACAAAATGACAAGAACTACATATTCACCTGACATACTTTATATGCCAGGGGTATAATAAATGGCTTAGCACTGTATCTAGCATTCAATGCCATCAATGAGCATTTAATTTCATTCCTTCTGTTGTGGCAGCTTCTTAGAATTGTCTCAGCTAGCTGAGACAATTCTAACGAGATGCCACAAGGTATGTATGTGGACAACATGAGATCTTCAGATTCTTTCTTCATCCCCAGCTCATTCCTGTCTATCATTCTGTTTCTCTCTGTTCTCTGAGGGCATACATGACATCATCTTGACTGACATTGAGCCTCACTCTCATATACAGATCTTGTCGTCCATGTTCTACCAGCAGCAAACGTACACTACCAAGCCGTGAACATATGGCAGCTAACTCACATGTCGAGGGAGGCTGCAGACCTATGTATAAGCAATGAGAATATGCAAATGAATAAATGTTTGGCTAACACACACAGACTTGAGTTTTAAACAGGACCAAGTTGTTCAAAGCACTGTTAGCCTAACAAGCTCATTAAAAGGTCAACTCATTAAGTGTTTTACAACTTTATTATCAAATACACTGATATTTTTTGTTGAGAAAATGTCAGTTAACCTGACCACACTATTCCTGGGCAGGCTTAGACCTCCTAACTGCACATTGTAACTTAGACCTAACTGCACGCCAGTAACTGACAACTACCCTTCTTGAATCAGTGGAAGGAGAAATGAAAGTATGTGGCCAGACCGGGTTTCGAACCCAGTACCTCTGACTTACGAGTCAGGTGTCCTACTGATTGCGCTACGTTGCCCGGCTTTTGCAATGCAAAAGCTTTTCACATTTGTTTCACAAAATATTGGTGTATTTGAGATATTAGCGTTTGAAATTTTAATGTCTTGTTAACCAACGACATTGAAAGTTTTGAACAACTGGGCCCAGACGTTTTAAATTATTATCTGTGTGACTTGGAAGAGTATTAAACAGATGTTTCAAATTATCATCTGTCACATTTAGTATTCACCCCTTAATGTCTAGTCTCCCATAAATGGGACTTTGCAGTTAGCCCCATATCAAATGCTGCAGACTGCAGCACTTGATCAGGGCATACAGTTTTCATAAAATAAAGAAGTCTGTGAGTGTCTGTGTGTGTGTGTGGGTGGGTGGGAGGGGAAAGGGGGGGTGGAGACAAAGGAGACACATTTATGGACTAATGTAAAAAGATCCAAAACCAATGCTTACTAGATGGCCCCCGGCACAGTAATGGTCAGTTTAAAAGAATAATAGTTTGTTCAAAATGGATGACTAAGATTTCAAAATACAAATTTTGGTGTTCATGAGTGAAATAAACTCGATTTTATACTGAAACAAGAGCTACGCTGAGCGGGGCAATTTACGCCCCTTGGAGCTTAAATTTGGAAAGACAACAAAAGAGAACTTTTGTCAGTAGCTTAAATCTTCAATAATAAGGCAGATATAAAACTACAAAACAAACGAAGCTTAGTATGAAATTCCTAGAAAAATTACAAAGAGGCATAATTCCATCAGAACTGGAAGTAGTGTCATGGTTCGTGTTCTCTGCATAACGTCTGGTATTTGTACAAACTTTCATGAAGAAATCTTAAACGGTTTTCAAGATATGGAGCAGACACGAAATTACTATTAGAACTAGAAAATTGTGTCTGTAAGACACTAATGATGCCCCCGTGCAGCTCCTGTTACAGGACATGTGTACATCCCTAAAGCATCTTTTTAAGCACAAATACTCTCTACAAACAGTCCACTGAAAACGTTACACAAACTCCATACCCTACAGTGAAACAAGAATGTTACAGTGTGTAACAAATGCCCCAGAAGGCCCCTTAAACTGACCTTTGAGTCCTGGTTGTGACCATGACCTTGAGCGTGGAGCCTGAGTCTTGCACATGACATACATTCTCATTTGTTTTACTTTTCTGTGATGTTTAAATGCACTTTGGAAGTTTAAGAGGATTCATGGGGACTTAATTCAACAACTGACCAAACTGTGTTGTGTCCCTGACATTGGGTACTGGAACCTAAATGTCATACCTTACATAACTTATCATAATACATGTACTTTACTTTTCTTTAAGTTACCATTTGATCATGCTTTACCATTCAGTGAAATTTGATGAAATTGGCCTCAGCAGTTTTGAGCCATTTCAGAGACATGATTTAACCTCTGAGCTCTAACTGTGACCCTGACCTTGGGAAACAAAACCATAATTTGTTTGTGAATCATCCCATTATTTTTTACCTTTTCATGAAAACTAATGAAGTTTGATTCAGTAGTTTTTAATTAATTGAGGATAAATGAGTTGACCTTTGACCTCTGGCTATGACCTTGACCTTGGATGTGGAAACATATGTCTTGTGAATGGCAAATCTTCTCAGTAGGCTTTATCTTACTGCAATGTTTGCTTTGGTATTTTTCTGAATAATTGCCGAGACATGATTTGACCTCTGACCCCTGATTGTGACCTTGACCTTGGATTTGGGATCATAAATATTGTGTATAACACCTTCTCATTATGGTTTACCTTTCTGTGAAGTTTGCTGAAAGTCCCTTCAGCAGGTTTCAAGTTATGGTAGAGGCAGGATTTGACCTTTGACCCTGATTGTGACCTTGACCTTGAATGTGGTAACCTAAATCTTATGTGTGACACACCTTCTCATTATGCTTCATCTTTATGTGAAGTTTCAATCAATCTGTTTCTGTAGTTTGTAAGTTATCACTGAGACACGATTTTGAGACACAATTTGACCTCTGACCCAACTGTGGCCTTGACCTTGGGTGAAGGGACCTAAGTCTTGTGCGCGACACACCTTGTCATTATGCGTTATCTATCTGTGAAGTTTCATCAAATTTGCTTCGGTAGTTTTAAAGTTATCGCTGAGAAACGATTTTGAGACACAATTTGACCTCTGACCCAATTGTGGCCTTGACCTTGGGCACAGGGACCTAAGTCTTGCGCACGACACACCTTCACTTTATGCTTTATCTATCTGTAAAGTTTCATCAAATTTGCTTCAGTGGTTATAAAGTTATAGCTGAGACATGATTTATCACAGACAGACGGATGGAAAGACAGACTGAAAGTGCGATTTTAATATGCCACCCGAAGTTCCTTCAGGGGCATAAAAATGCTACCTAAAATGACTAAGTTCAAAAGGCTGTACAGTATCAAAATCTATTCTAACTCCATCAAAAACCCACATGCACATCTTCAATATGTCCACAACAAATATGCAAGGTTTAAAAAAGATCCATTAAAAACTATGTGAGGAGATGATTACACAAACTCCATACCCTACAATGCAAAAATTTGCCTAAAATGACTAAGTTCAAAAGGCCGTAATTCTGTCAAAATTTATTCTAGCACCATCAAAAACCCACATGCACATCTTCAATATGTTTACAATAAGTATGCAAAGTTTGAAAAAGCTCCATTAAAAACTGTGGGAGAAGTTGATTACACAATCTTCATACCTTACAACACAAAAATTTGCCTAAAATGACTTAGTTCAAAAGGCCGCAATTCTGTCAAAATTAATTCTAGCTCCAACAAAAAACCCACATGCACATCTTCAATATGTCCACAATAAGTATGCATGGTTTAAAAAAGATCCATTGAAAACTGTGGGAGGAGTTGATTACACAAGCTCAATACCCTACAGTGCAAAAATTTGCCTTAAATGACTATGTTCAGAAGGCCGCAATTCTGTCAAAATTATTTCTAGCTCCATCAAAAACCCACATGCACATCTTCAATATGTCTACAATTAATATGCAAGGTTTGAAAAAAGTTCCATTAAAAACTGTGGGAGGAGTTTATTACACAAACTATATATTGTAAAGTGTGAGGAACAGACGGACACTGACTATTGTCACGGGGGCATAAAAATACACAGGTGCATAATTCCGTCAAAACTGAAAGTAGGGTTATGGTTCTCTTTCTCTGCACATTGTCTGATGATGCTTCGTATTTGTATAAACTTTCATGAGGAAATCTTAAACAGTTTTTGAGATATGGAGTGGACAAATGATGTTACCTATGAACTTTGACCTCTAAGTGTGACCTTGACCTTTGTTGGACATTGTTGAAATACAAGTTCTGCACGTTGCCTCGATAAAGTGAACATTGGACTCAAGTTTCAAAAAATCTTTCAAGAGGTTAAGGAGATATGGTGTGGACACGAATTTAATACAAAATTACAATACAAAAAATAGCCATTAGAGGAGATGGCAAATCCCCCGATCTAAGGCCCCCTGCGACCTGGTAAACAGGGTGCACTTCAAAATGCATATAAATAGTATACTGTGATTCTTTTATGCTCCTTATTGACATTATCTGTTTAACAGATGCATGATTATCTAACACTCAGACCAAACAGTATGCCAGATTGCTAAAAAGAGGTAAAATCTCATATAGCAACCATGTAGACAATGTATTGCATATGATACATTCAACATTTCAGAATGTGTGAATAACTTCTAAAGTACAAGCCCTACAAATCTAATTTTGAGCTCTCTAGTAAGTGAATTTGGACAGAGAATCCAAATCTTGGGAAAAAATTTTTTTTCTTTTTTTTGGTGGTGGGGTGTGGGGGGGGGGGGGGGGGGGGGGGGGGGGGGGGGGTGTGGGGGGGGGGGTGTGGGGGGGGGGGCTCGGAAAGTATGAAAGCAAGAGTTGTCATTCTTGTATGAGACGAACTGTCATGATTTGATCTCCATATCTGTGAAGTTGTGAAGTATCATAAAAATATTTCAAAGGGTATTCAAGTTATGGAGCGGACACTAAATCACACTTAAAACCATCAAGGGGAAATAACTAAAAGTTACAAAGCAAGAGTTGTCATTCTTGTTCACAACACATCAGCATGACCTGTTCTACATAACTATGAAGTATCATGAAAATATTCCAGAGGGTATTCAAGTAATGGAGAGGATACGAAATCACACCTAAAACCATCAAGGGGAAATAACTCAAAAAGTAATGAAGCAAGAGTTGTCATTCTTGTTTGCGACACATCATCATGACCTGTTCTACATATCTGTGAAGTATCATGAAAATATTTCAAAAGGTATTCAAGTTACAGAGCGGACACGAATTCACACCTAAAACCATCAAGGGGAAATAACTCAAAAAGTAAGAAAGCAAGAGTTGTCATTCTTGTTCACGACACATCATCATGACCTGTTCTACATATCTGTGCAGTATCATGAAAATATTTCAAAAGGTATTCAAATTATGGAGCAGACACGAATTCACACCTAAAACCATCAAGGGGAAATAACTCAAAAAGTAAGAAAGCAAGAGTTGTCATTCTTGTTCACGACACATCATCATGACCTGTTCTACATATCTGTGCAGTATCATGAAAATATTTCAAAAGGTATTCAAATTATGGAGCGGACACGAAATCACACCTAAAACCATCAAGGGGAAATAACTCAAAAAGTAAGAAAGCAAGAGTTGTCATTCTTGTTCGCAACACATCGTTATGACCTGTTCTACATATCTGTGAAGTATCATGAAAATATTCCAAAGGGTATTCAAGTTACAGAGCCGACACGAATCTGCCAAAAATTCACCAAAGGGGAGATTACTCAAAAATTACAAAAGCAAGAGTTACCATTCTTGCACGCGACACATCGCCATGACCTGTTCTACATAACTGTGAAGTATCATGAAAATATTCCAAACGGTATTCAAGATATGGTGCGGACAAGAAAATGTTTACAGACGGATGGACGGACAGACGCCAGGCTCATCGCTATATCCCCCGAACCTTTCGGTCGGGGGATAAAAATACAAGGGGCGTAATTTTATTAAAAGTGAAAGTAGAGTTATGGTTCTTTTTCCCTGCATATCATTTGATGGTGCTTTATATGTATACAAACTTTCATGAGGAAATCTTAAACGGTTTTTGAGATATGGAGCGAACACAAAGCTTATTAGAAGAAACTATATACCCCCTATTTACTTCGTATACCGGGGGTATAAAAATTACTATAAGAAAAATACAAGGGGACATTATTCCATCAAAACAGAATAGGGTTATGGTTCTTTTTCTCCGCACATCATCTGATGGTGCTTTATATTTATAAAAACTTTCATGAAGAAATCTTTAGCGGTTTTCGAGAAACAAAGCTTATATGAAATTACTATACGAAAAATACAAAGGGGCGTAATTTTGTTAAAAGCGAAAGTAGGGTTAAGGTCCTTTTTCTCTGCACATCGTCTGATAATGCTTTGTAATTATACAAACTTTCATGAAGAAATCTTGAACGGTTTTCGAGATATGGAGCAGACACGAAGCTTATATGAAATTACTATGTGAAAAATACAAAGGGACATAATTCCATCAAAAATGAAAATAGGGTTATGGTTCTTTTTCTCTGCACATCGCCTGATGGTTCTTTATATTTGTACAAACTTTTACGAAGAAATCTTAAACGGTTTTCAAGATATGGAGTGGACACAAAATTTTATTCTTTGACCTTTGACCTCTAAGTGTGACCTTGACCTTTGTCGGACATCATTGAAGTATGAGTGCTGCACATCGTCTCGAGAAAACAAACATTTGACCCAAGTTTCAAAAAAGTCTTTCAAGGGGTTAAGGAGATATGGAGTGGACACTAAAAGTTAACGGATAGACAGACAGATGGATGGACAGACGGAGGTCACGACATAATACGACCCGTCATCGACAGGCGTATAAAAATAAAATTTTCTTTTTTTTTATGCAAAATAAATGTCATGTCAAAGCCAAGGGAAATAACTCAAAAGAATTGGCTCCTTGACCTTAATTTTGTTCTATACATGTTTTAGATCCAAGCCATTTCTGCATCTATCAATCAGTGAAATCGTAGGGCATTTTTAATAAAATATATATCATAATGTAAACCATAGATTTTATACCTTCAAATCTGCAGAGAGCTATATGTTGTGTGTATAACCTCGAGAACTCTGCTTCTTCAAGACCCAGTCTCTGAAACTCCGCAACAATAGCTCTCAAGAACACTTTCTCTTGGCTGGAGGCATTCCTGAAGAATAATCAGAGCAAGATAAGCTAGAACTATTGTTGCTTTGGAAATGTTCGCAACTTTCTTAATTTGCAACTCTTTACAATGATGTCATTTGTTCACAAAAGAATTTGCTGTTAAAGAGAATACATATTTTAAACAATAAAGCTATTCAATGCTTGTACTGTGTATGAGTCAGTCCATGTTTTCTGCCATTTTCTTTTTCAAAGAGAAACAACTTTTGTGACTTCCTGTTAGATTTCCTGGACAATTACGGCCTTCCAGAATGGGGTTTACTCTTAAAGGAAAGAATGCATTACCCACTTGCAAAGGTCACAACTCTTGTGAGTTTTCCCCATTTACCATATACTGGAAGTAAATAAGATGGCCAAGGCTAATGTGTTGAGCCCATCATGGCTTTAAAAATAGTCAAACTGGACATTTTTATAACACTCAAGGCAAGTAATGAGTATGTTTGAGCTCAGTCTGGTGTATAGAAACAGAGACTGGTGAGGCACTCCTAAAATTGAACAAAGCAATCATTTCCCAAAAAATTGTGGCTGTTATCATTTTTATGTTAGGTAACCTGAAATGCTGGGATGCATGTACGTATGAAGTTATGAAAGCTGACTTACGAGATGATTCCAAAGCTAAAGTGGGTGTCACAGATCAGTGACCTTGTTTTGTCCCAGGTCATCTGCAGTCATTGGGTGAATGCTTTAATGAAGTTTCTAGCCCTGTGCCCAAGAGAAGCCAGGATATTCATCTGACCATCATCTGACCTTGAAAACCTAACTAGCTGCCCATTTTGTAAAACCAATTTAACTGGTTTTGCCAAAATGAAAAGGTAGGGAAGTTTCTGTGAATTTAAGTCTAGTTTTTCAGAACAAAGAAATAACCCACCTAATTGCAACTATTTTGGGTGAGGAAAACATTTCCTGCAGGGCAGCATTAACGTGTGTCATCCCCACTAGCTGTTCACTGCTTTTACCATCTGCCTCTGCTGATGCCTCAGCTATCTCTGTTGATCGTCGACAGATATCCAAGGCTCGCCTAGCATCACCCGAGACTGCAGCAACCTTCCTGGCAGCAAGCTGTATGGCATCTTCATCAAATGCTTTAAGACCTTTCATTCTTGACATGACAATAGTCTGCAGCTGTTTGAAAGTGTAGGGCTGGAATGTCATCCTTGTCAAACCCTATAGCAAAATTTAAGATCAACTTTTAATAGTGAGCTGAATCTTTCAAACATCAAGTCACAGTTCCTGAGAAAAAGCAGTAATGAGCCTTTATGCTTCTGGGCCATTGTTAGTTTAACATAGTTACTAGTCAAGGATATAATAAGTCATCTAACTGTGGATGAAACTTTCAAGTATTGCCCTGCATTTTTTTCTGGAATTTTACATAACTCACGGAGCAGCAAATGGCTATTTTCATCCATTATTGTAGAGTGTCTTTTACCAATCTATAGGTAGGAACATGTCTTTATCATTGACTCTTATACAGGCAACAGACAACAAATTCAATGCCACACTTTTCATGGCGGCTTCAAGGTATCATTCACAATGCTATTCTAGAACATTTTCTCAGAACATCATTTAAACATTTTTTGTATTGTGTATCATGCAGCTAACAAAAATTCTAAATAATCCGATTTTACATATGACTGGAAAACTTCACTCTGGTTTATCATTGAGTAGGTAATACTGCAATTTGCTGTTTCTCAACGTTATTAAAGCCAAATCCCAGCGATTACAACAGTTTGTGAAAATGTGCCAATATTATATGAGCCGCGACGTGACAAAACCAACAATGTGGTCGTGCGTCCAGCGCAGACTCAGATCAGCCTGGGCATCCGCCCAGTCTGATCAGAATCTTCGCTTTCCGCATGAAGGTAGCTTTGTCCCTCAGCTACCCTTTAAGCGCTTAGCAAAGAGTCTGATCAGACTGGGTGAATGCCCAGGTTGATCTGAGTCTGCGCTGGGCGGACGACCACATTGTTGGTTTTCTCGTGTCGCGGCTCATAGGTTATTACAGTACATACCAGCCTGCTCTGCACTCGTTTCATCATTATTCTCTCTGGAAGGTCCATGGTGTTGGCAACAGCTAGCACAATGAGGCCAGCTTCAGTCTTGGTTGGCCAATCAAAAATATTGTACATGACATCTTGTTTCCTTGTCCACAGTAGGTCAAGCTAATAACAATAATTTATTATTAAATGTAGCAGGTTTATAAAAGTGGAGTCACCTGAAAAGGACCCTAAACCAATGCAGGATTGCCATTTATCTTCCACTTCAAAATTCCCTGACTTTTCCCTGATTTTTCCCTGACATTTAAAAGTTTTCTATAAAACCCTTTTTACAGACCCAGAAGATAATTTCACTCAACTTCAACAGTGGTAACTGTATCACTTTGACAAAGGATATTACTCTTTAAGGAAAGAACCTGCTCCCTCAGGGAGCAAATTCTTTCTCTCCTCAGGGAGCAAATTCTTTCCTAGAAGTGTAGCCTCTGATCATGGAGATGTGCCTGAACTATCTCTCTAGAAAGTTCACCTTTTTCCCTTGAATAGAGAAGCGCAGTGGCTCTGTGGTTAGTGAACTGGACACTGAAGCCAGAGGTGAGTTTGATCCCCACCCAGAGTGAAGTCTTCCTATGTCTGAATGCGTTTTTCTAGCATCATTTGCAGGGATGATGTTAACAAGTGTGCAGTCCTTCGGATCGGGACGTTAACTGGAGGCCCCCTGTACAGGGAGTGAGTGAGTGAGTGATATTGGTTTTACGGCACATCAGCACCAAAACTATAAAAGAACACGTGTCACATGCATAAGGTCAGAAAGTCAGAAACGAATGTACAGTATAAAAATTAATCAAGTCGGGTATGTGGTAAAACACCCCTGTGCAGGAAGAGTCTTCCCCTGTGCAGGTTAAAGATCCCTATTATAGCTACATGGCTATATGTAGGCTTTCATCCTGCAACACTGAAGTGTACAAAAGTACACCTGCTCATAATCCTCGAGAGAGGGTGTAGCAGTATATATAGAAAAAAAAAAGAAAGATTAAGCATGTTTTCTGAAAAATGCCTAAGCCAGTAATTTTCAAATTCCCTGACTTTTCCCTCTGCACAGGCTGATCCAAGCCTTTCCTGTTTGCAGATGCCACAAGGTACATTTTCACGTGATGACAATTATAAACACATGAATTTTGTGACTTGCTATGTCCTACCAGCCTCCTGTGGTACAAGGCTTAAACATTTTCTTATAGTGATATTGAGCTGCAATGACAAAACCAACGAAGTGGCATGTATGCCCAGCAAAGATTCAGATCAGCCTGGGCAGCTGCCCAATCTGAGTAGAGTCTTTGCAGTGAGCTTAAAGGGTAGCTAAGGGTCTGAGCTGACTCCATGGGGACAGCCAAGACTCCGATCAGACTGTATAGATGCTCAGGCTGATCTGAGTCTTGGTTTGGCGCAAACGCCTCTTTGTTGGTTTTGGTGTGTCGTGGCTCATACATTACTCTGATACTTTATGTTACCGTAATGAGCGTATACCCTGGAACACCAAAAAAAAATAAAATTTCTATTTGTCCCAAATGGAAATTTTATTTTTCTGGGTGTTCCAATACTTAAGCACATTAGGGTAGATATGAGGACTGAATGTACCATATCTTTTTAGGAATGGAGTTGTGCTAGGGCTGATTAGAATAATATCAAATTGTGAAAATGTGAAATATTACCTATGTAGATCATTTAAACCTCTTTATCTACAGCTTGGCATAAACAAATAAACAGACAAACCTCGTCCACCAGCAGTACTAGAGTCTCTTTCCCAGTCTTCCCACAGAATCTTCTGTTCAGTAAGTCAGCAGCATGATCTGGGGTGGCCTTCTGACCTGTCAGTTGCTAAAAATAGAGTTAAGATATAGGTTTAACTGTGAACTCTATTACTACAGCATGAAAACATTGGTTGATCTGTTGCAAAACACACTAGAACATCCAACCTGCTCTTTAAAATGGTTGGTTGGCTGTTTTGGGTTTAACGGCTCTTTGAGACAGTATTTCAGTCTATATTCAGTTGTCTTTCAGAAAGAAAGAGAAAGTAAGAGATATGGGAGAAGAAAGAAAAATTATCCAAACAATATCCAACTGCACCTGCTGCAAGGACAACAGGCCCAGGCCCTTGTCTTACTATTATCCAAATTAGCATGACACCCCAGCACTGAAAGTTACCCAGCACCATTGCACGACCTGACCACTCCCGTTCTTTAAAATGGTATATATATCTTGTTTGTGACACTTTTAAAACCATACTACCAATAATTGCTTGGAGTGACTGTTATTTTGTTTAACAAGGTAGGTCTAATAACATTCATTCTGAACCGAGAATTCAGCACAAGGCGGTGTCTCCCCTGTCATAAACAATTGGTTCATCCAATAATTTATCAAGTTTTTGAAAGTTTAAGCTGCAGGCAATTGATTCAAGATTTAAATTACTATTTATACAAGTAACTTTACAATAAACAGGGATAATTTTGACTCAAAATTTTGAGAGTACACATCTCATTTAGCCACTCTCCATTCTCATCAAGATTATTTTGTACTATCCAATACAGAGATCCGTTTTTCATGAGATTCTTCCTCCCAACGAATAGATTTCCGGGAGATCATTTTTGGCAACAAATAAGCAAATCTCTCAAAATCTCTCCTTAAAAATGATCCCTGAATAAAGTTCCATTGGATTATTGCTTGGGTTTGATTTCACAGTCAAATCTACATATTAAGTGCAATGTAGTAAAGGGCCCTTTAAGAGGGTTGGGGTGCACTATGTTTGAATTAAGAAAGATACAAGAATGATGCTAATATTAGTTTTGTCTCGCCTGGACTAGCAGAATGCAAGACAAAGATAGTGCTTTTCACATAGCTCCAGATAAGAGGGGGTATTAAGGATAATTCAAAGATAGTTTTTCCAATTTCTCAATGAAAACATATATTGTGTATGTTTAAGTTATTTATATACGCTCAACCCTGGTAAGGGCATATAGCGTCTAACATATATTGTGACCCCTCATTAGAACCGTCTCGAAGAGAAGGTTCTAATGAGGGGTCACAATGTATGCTTTTATGGGAAAATAAGAAAATTATCCCTAAATTATCCCTCTTACCCCTTCTTATCTGGAGCACGGTTTTCAGGCATAAACGTATGCCAACTTCTGGTTTAGCTCTAGTCTTGAAATACAGCTGGCTATAAACTGTCGCTCAATGCCGCTTTGTTTGTCAGAATGATTTTTACAATAGCACAATGGTTTTAACTTGCTTTACAGTATTTAGTTATATTTTCTTTATAAACCTGTACTTTAAATAGAAGAGTTACCTTCAGTATTTCTACATAAGCCTGTCTCGGTTCAGTCAGTTTCATACCATTTATCTCTAGATATTTAAATGAGGGCAATTCCCCATCCTCGTGCCCTCTGACCAGTGACCGTATTACCTCATGAACTGTTGCTGTTTTACCTGTTCCCGGTACACCAGATATATACATACATCTGAAAGGAAAGAAAAGATCAGGGCTCTGTTTTGCAAAACAAACATTGTAGTTAATCAAGGAGATGTTAACTTTTCAAATGGATTGTGAGCAAAAACACTTGCAATTTTTGCTGAAAAAATTGCAAAACCTCCTCACATTTTTTTGGCAACAATTTTAGCACACTTGATTTTATGTAATCTTGAAGACTTAAATCTTCGACAAACAATTTTAGCACACTTGATTTTATGTAATCTTGAAGACTTAAATCTTCGACAAACAATTTTAGCACACTTGATTTTATGTAATCTTAAGACTTAAATCTTCGACAAACAATTTTAGCACACTTGATTTTATGTAATCTTGAAGACTTAAATCTTCGACAAACATCCTTAAGCTAAATATGCTTTGAACAACTGAGTCCAGTGCTTAAGAGTATCTGACAACACCATTTAAAGATGTATTGCTACACCTTGTTTTTCTGTCATTTTTTTTCAAAGGGAGACAACTTTTGAGACTTTTTGTTTGCTTCCCTGGATGCCATACTCTTTCCAAACAAGGTCTACCCTTACAGAACAAAATTTGCTCCAGAGGAAGCAAATTCTTTCCTTCCTTTAAGAGTTGATCCCCATTGAGAACAGATGCAACAAATAATACAGAAAGAGCTGCTTGTCTTGAAACTGTATCCATTCACCCCAAAAACACATGGAAATTACACAAAAAAAGTTTTTCAAAATACAGCGGCAGGAAATCAGGAAAACCTTTCAACTTTAGGAAATGATGCTAAATATGTCCCTTAGTTTCATTATATTGACCTCTCTTGATGCTAAAAATATAGTGATTAGGAAAGCTAACTGGACAAGTAGCCCAAGGGCAACGATCGCTCACCTGAGTTATAAAATGTAAGCTTCCAGCTCAGGTAAGCTAATAAACAGGCTGCAATTCTATAGGATTTGATGCCCCCATGGGGTGTGGCAAGTTTGGACCCCAGGGTTTTGATTGGCAGGATTTACGTAGAGGTCCACTATACACTGCAACATACTAAATACATAAGCTCTTGGCCTTATGGTTTCATAGAAGAAGTTTTTTGAAGGTTCTTTAGCTATATAGCTCTATATAAACAAACAAGCCCCTAGGGTGTGGCCAGTTTGGACCTCAGGTGCTTAATTGGAAGAATTTATGCAGGGGATCACTAGACATTGCTGCATACTAATATGTAAGCTCTGGGCCTCATGGTTTCAGAGAAAAAAAAATTGAAGTCTTCCCCATTATAAGTCTATGGGAGCAGCATGGCCAATTTGGACCCCAGGGGGCATGGTTGGCAGGATTTAAGTTGGAGACCACTAAACGTTGCTACATATGTACTAAAGAAGTTAGCTCTGGGCCACATGGTTTAAGAGAAGAAGATTTTTTAAGATTTTCACATTGTTAGTATACGGGAACTAATGACCCCCGGGGCGTGGCCAGTTTGGACCCCAGGGGCATGGTTGGCAGGATTTATGTAGGGGACCACTAGACATTGCTACCCACTACATATATACGCTCTTGGCCTCATGGTTACAGAGAAGAAGATTTTTTGAAATTTTCCCATTGTAAGTCTATGGGAGCTTATGACCCCCTGGGCATGGCCAATTTGCACCGCAGGGTCATGGTTGAGAGGATTTATGTAGGGGACCACTAGACATTGCTACATGCTACATATATATGCTCTGGGCCTCATGGTTTCAAAAAAAAAGATTTTTCAAGATTTTCTCATTGTAAGTCTATGGGAACTTATGATTCTCGAGGCGTGGCCAATTTGGACCCCAGGGGCATGGTTGGCAGGATTTATGTAGGGGACCACTAGACATTGCTTCATGCTACATATGTAAGCTCTGGGCCTCATGGTTTCAGAGAAGAAGATTTTTTTTAAGATTTTCTCTTTGTAAGTCTATGGGAGCTACTGGCTCCCTGGGACATGGCCAATTTGGGCCCCAGGGGCATGGTTGGCAGGATTCATGTAGGGAACCACTAGACATTGCTACATACCAAATATATAAGCTCTGGACCTCATGATTTCAGAGAAAAAGATTTTTTTAAAGTTTTTCCCATTATGAGTCTATGGGAGCTTATGACCCCTGGGGAGTGGCCAGTTTGGACCCCAGAGGCTTGGTTGGGAGGATTTATGTAGGGGACCACTAAAAATTGCTACATACTATATATATATAAGCTCTGTGCCTCATGGTTCCAGAGAAGAATATTTTTGAAGGTTCTTAAGCTATATAGTTATATATAAACAAATGACCCCCTGGGGTGTGGCAATTTGAGCCCCAGGGGCATCGGAGGCAGAATTTTAGTAGGGGATCACTAGACATTGATCCTTGCTATATATACAAGCTATGGGCCTCATGGTTTCAGAGATAAAAATTTTTATGATTTTCCCAGTGTAAGTCTATTGGAGCTAATTACCCCCGGGGTGTGGCCAATTTGGGCCCCAGGGGCATGGTTGGCAGGATTTATGTAGGGGACCACTAGACATTGGTACATACTAAATATGTATGCTCTGGGCCTCATGGTTTCAGAGAAGAAGATTTTTGAAGTTATTCCCATCATAAGTCTATGGAAGCTTATGACCCCTGGGGATTGGCCAGTTTGGACCCCAGAGGCTTGGTTGGGAGGATTTATGTAGGGGACCACTAAACATTGCTACATACTATATATATAAGCTCTAGGCCTCATGGTTCCAAAGAAGAAGATTTTTGAAGGTTCTTAAGCTATATAGCTATATATAAACAAATGACCCGAATGGGGCTTGGCCAATTTGAGCCCCAGGGGCATGGGTGGCAGGATTTTAGTAGGGGATCACTAGAAATTGATACATGCTATATATATATAAGCTATGGGCTTCATGGTTTTAGAGAAGAAGATTTTTTATGATTTTCCCATTGTAAGTCTATGGGAGCTAATGACCCCCGGGGCATGGCCAATTTGGGCCCCAGGGGCATGGTTGGCAGGATTTATGTAGGGGACCACTAGACATTGGTACACACTGAATATGTAAGCTCTGGGCCTCATGGTTTCAGAGAAGAAGATTTTTTAAGATTTTCCCATTGTAAGTCTATGGGAGCTAATGACCCCCAGGGAGTGGCCAATTTGGGCCCCAGGGGCATGGTTGGCAGGATTTATGCAGGGGACCACTAGACATTGGTACATACTAAATATGTAAGCTCTGGGCCTCATGGTTTCAGAGAAGAAGATTTTTTTAAGATTTTCCCATTGTAAGTCTATGGGAGCTAATGATCGCCGGGGTGTGGCCAATTTGGGCCTCAGGGGCATGGTTGGCAGTATGTATGTAGGGGACCACTAGACATTGGTACATACTAAATATGTAAGCTCTGGGCCTCATGGTTTCAGAGAAGAAGATTTTTTAAGATTTTCCCATTGTAAGTCTATGGGAGCTTATGACCCCCAGGGCGTGGCCAATTTGGGCCCCAGGGGCATGGTTGGCAGGATTTATGTAGGGGACCACTAGACATTGGTACATACTAAATATGTAAGCTCTGGGCCTCATGGTTTCAGAGAAGAAGATTTTTTAAGATTTTTCCCATTGTTAGTCTATGGCAGCTAGTGACCCCCGGGGCATGGCCAATTTGGGCCCCAGGGGCATGGTTGGCAGGATTTATGTAGGGGACCACTAGACATTGGTACATACTAAATATGTAAGCTCTGGGCCTCATGGTTTCAGAGAAGAAGATTTTTTAAGATTTTCCCATTGTAAGTCTATGGGAGCTAATGACCCCCAGGGCGTGGCCAAGTTGGGCCCCAGGGGCATGGTTGGCAGGATTTATGTAGGGGACCACTAGATATTGGTACATACTAAATATGTAAGCTCTGGGCCTCATGGTTTCAGAGAAGATTTTTGAAGTTTTTCCCATTATAAGTCTATGGGAGCTATATGTTGCCATGGCAACCAGAGTTCCAACCCAATCTGCCCTTAAACCTAATGCAGTCAATCCCCCACCCCAACAATGCTACACATAAAATTTGATCAAGATTGGTCTGCTGGTTTAGGAGATATTGGTGTTTAAAAGTGTGGACGACGACGACGACGGACAACGGACCATGGCTATACTATAAGCTCACCTTGACAGGTGAGCTAAAAATGATGAATAAAAGACTTGTCATTCTTGCACACAGTTGTACATTCCTACCAAGTAAAAGCACAATATCTCTCAGTGTACAGGAGTTAGAGGGAGCACAAGAAAGTACATAGCATTGGAAAAGGTAAAAGGAAGCCAACTTTTAACCTCTAGCTTACTGGGCAAGTGGTCTGTGTTTAAATCCCACAGGAGGTACAAATCTTTTCAAACCCTAAACTGAGTTTATTGCACACAGCCTTAAATTATCACCCTTCATCTTGATATGTCTGAAATACGGTTGAAAAGGACAAACAATCAGGTCATCCATCTTCCAGCACAAGCCAGAGCTCTAGATACGAGGGAGTATTTTACGAAAATTGAAGAATAATTTTTCTTATTTCTCACTCAAACCATATGTTGTGACCCATCATCTGAACCGTCTCGTTGAGACGGTTCAGATGATGGGTCACATCATATGCTTTTGTGCAGAATTAACAAAAATTATCCCCAACTATCACCAAATACTCTCTCTTATCTATACCACTGGCAAGCCAGCCATTTGAAGATGCAGTAAAACTTTAAACAATGGTGACTTTAATTAACTCACCCTCCAGTGCCATCAATTACTTTACTTTCGACAAAAGTATAAATATCATCAAATTCCTTCTCCCTACAAGGAAGAGTGTCTGGTACAGCTGACACATGCAGTCTGAAAGGAAGAGAGACAGAGCTCTAGATAAGAGGGCGTATTTGGTGATAATTAGGGATAATTTTTGTTAATTCTGCATAAAAACATATGTTGTGACCCCTCATCTGAACCGTCTTGACGAGACGGTTCAGATGAGGGGTCACAACATATGGTTTCGATGAGAAATAAGAAAAATTATCCTTAATTATCATCAAATACGCCGTCTTATCTAGAGCTCTGAGAAATAGTACTTCTCATAGTGGTCAGAGTAGCCAGGGTGGTCGCTCATCCTATGCTTTAAAATTCTCTGACTTTTCCCTGATCTTTTTCAATTTTTTTCAGCCCTTTTACGGATACAGAAGTTGATTATACATGCACTACCTTGGTATAAACTAGCTTTTCTACAATTACTAGAGCTAGTGAACAGAACTCATGTGGACTTTTGACCAGTGTGACAACCTAACAGAATCAAACTCAACAGTTAACATACATTCTAACATAAATTTAATGAATGAAATGGTGGATGGATGGATAAACATCCTACCTAGGTATAAATATTAACAGATTCTTTTTCCATTATATTATGTTTAAGTACAGCAAAAATCGAAATATTGGGACAGATGGGTCTGAGTAAACAATGCAGACCCAGATTAGACTACTCCTCAAGGAGCAGTTTGATCAGGATCTACACTGTGTGCCATTCTTTCTGCATCTTTTATCTTTTGCATGCAATAATGCATAGTGCAACCAAACTGTTCCATTTTCAGGACAATTACCGTAATTATTTTTTGTGTCCCAATTTAATTTTTACAATTTTTATGATACATGGTATAATTTTTAGTACTGCTGAGTTCTGGGGTCGTATTTATAAAACAACATTATGTGGTTGCTATGTTGTTGCTAAGGCTGAATTTCTATAAAGGAGATTCCCTACAACTATGAAATTTGCTGTGGAGGAACAGTCTGAAAAAGACTGTTCCTCCAGAGCAAATTTCATAGTTGAAGGGAATCTCCTTCATAGAAATTTAGCCCTAGCAATAGCATAGCAACAACTTAAGTGAATACGACCCTTGCACTCTAAAATAGCAGTACTCTTCATATACAGAAAACTTTAGTTCCAAAGTGGACTTTAAGTGGTATGTATTAGCCATATTGACAATATTTGTATTGAAACTATCTGTTAAAATGTTTGTTCCTACCAACCTTGTCCTTGCTTCCTCCAGTACACTAGTGGGTGACATCAATGGCTGGGTTCTACTTGGTACCGAAGGACTATCCAATAGGGATTTTCTAGCCTGAAACATATAAATGAGGAAATTTGAGCCACAACAAAACCAACTAAGTGGCATGTGCGCTCAGCAAAGACACAGGTCAGCCTGGACAATGGACATCGCCCCAGTCTGATCAGAGTCTTTGCTGTTCACATGGAGCTAGCTTAGACCCTAAGGTACTATTTAAGCTCACAGGAGCTAGCTTGGACCCTTTAAGCGCATAGAGAAGACTGATCAGACTGGGCAGATACACAGGCTGATCTTAGTCTGCGCTGAGCACACATGCCACTTTGCTGGTCTTCTCATGTCGTGGCTCGTTTGCTAACATGTATAGGCATAATGTCAAGTTTTCCCACCATTTTATCAAAGAGAAACATCTTCTATGAGTTCCTGTATACATCCCTGGACAATAAAAGACTTCAATGGAGCAGAGCTCCAGATAAGAACGGGTAATGAGGATAATTTGAAGATAATTTTTCTTATTTCTAAACAAAAACATATGTTGTGACCCCTCATTAGAACCGTCTCGGCGAGACAGTTCTAATGATGGGTCACAAAGTATGTTTTTTATGGAGAAATATGCAAAATTATCCCTGTTACCCCTCCTTATCTGGAGCTCTGATGGAGTCTACTCTTAAAGGAGAGAATTTGCTACTAAATTACCAAATTCTTTCTTTTAAGAGATGACTCCATTTACAGGGAGGCAAAATGAAAATGGCAGAGTTGCTTCTCAGAAATGTAGTGATCATACAACGTATTAAAAAAGACAACTGAATTTTATTGATAATTCTGAGATAATTTCTTCTATATTATTCTTCATGAAAACATGAGTTTGGTTTGTCAGTGTATTAAACTGAACAGAACAATTGTAGCTTCTTAATTGTAAAACCAATCAGGCCCCGACATGACAAAACCAATTAAGTGGCCTGTGCGCCCAGCTAAGACTCAGATCAGCCTGATCACAGACTTTGCTGTTCACACAGAGCTAGCTTAGACCATTCTACTCTTTAAGCCCACAGTGAAGAGTCTAATCAGACTGAGCAGATGCCCAGGCTGATCTGGGCAAATGATACATTGATGGTTTTGTCATGTTGCGGCTCAATTCTGTTTTTTCTTCTTTGTTTTTTTCTTCTTTATTCTTCTTTTTTCTTTTCATTTTTTTTTTTTTTTTTTTTTTTTGATCTTTTTTTTTTTGGCATCCCACAATCATCCAGCCTGAGACAAACCATATTGAGGTAATACACATAAGAATTTCAAGAAACACTGGGTCTCTCCTTTCGGTTTACTCCCCTTTCGCCAACTCCCATTTTGCCTACTCCCGTTTCGCCTATGATTTGTCCCATTTCACCTACTCCCATTTTGCCTACTCTAAAATATATCACTATTCCTGTTTCGCCTACTCATTTTTTTTTCATACAAATGGAAATGAAAAATAATTTTTAATGTTTTATTTATTTACATTCTTAAATTAACACATTTGAAAACATGCTGCATAAAATATTTCATCAAGAATGAAAAAAAAAAAAAAATAATAAAATGATAAAAAACACAGTATAGAAAGTTAGAAAATCATAATAAGAAAAATTTTCACTGAGTAGGCGAAACGGGAATGAGGTTAGATTTGACAGTGGGCGAAATGGGAAGAGGCGAAACGGGAGTAGGCGAAATGGGAGTAGGCGAAATGGGAACATCCCCTCCTTTCGTGCATGGTCACAAAGGAGCCAAACACATCTTACATCTAGCCCATAAAACTTGACAAAAGTTTCACCGCCACTGCTGGAAAAGCACCATTTAAAGGTAGGTTCCTGTACTGTGGAATGCATCATAATTTTGATAATTTTTTATCCAAGTTGTTGGAAAGCACTTATAAAGAGGAAATGAATAAGTTTCACTAAAAAGTGTAAATCAAAAAATCGTAGAAAAGTCGTTTTGCAAGGGATTTCCTAACTCTGCTTCGCACACTAGTTAGCGCTATTTTTAGTTCGCGCCAAAAAATAGATAACATTAGTGATTCCCCTACAGAGGTTTAGAAGGGTGCTGTACCCTTCTGCCTTTTGGCCTTACCCTTCTGCCTTTTGACCCTACCCTTCTGCCCTCAAATTTCAGAAGGTAATTTCATATTAAGGTCATTTTGTTGCAATTTTCACTTTTCTGTGTGTAATAGAGGCCTTTTATAATGCACATGTTTATATCTCAATGCAAAAATAAGGTGTTTATCCTGTTAGAAAGTGTTAATACACTTAGTAAAACTGCCTTTGAACATAATAGTTCAGAAAAGTGCCCTTCAGGGAGTGTGTCACACACTAAAAGTGCCCTTTTTCTGGCCAGCACCCTGCCCTTTTTCCTGGCTAGGGGAAACACTAAACATAGCTGACGTCATGCTGCATTGCATTTCGGGATAGTTTTAACCTATCCGCCATTCCAGGACCTCTGGAAGAGCTCACGGCAAGAGAAAATTAACCGTTGGCAAATGACATCAGAAACTGCGGACTTGTAAACATATATACATATTTATTTTTAGAACTGGAATTCCAACAAAAGAAAATAAACCAAAGGGAAAACGACTATTTTCTACAACATCTGACGATTTTCTCAGTAGCAACAGTTTCAGAAAAATAAGAGAATTCAATATTACCCAGAAAAAGACAAAATTATTTTGTGAACATAATGGTTATCTCTAGGCCAGGAACCTATCTTTAAAACACTGTTTTCTCTAGTCACAGTCACAGGAGAGACAATACCATAATGATGTGCTTAAGTATTGGGACACATAAAACCATTAATTTTCCATTTGTCCCAAATGGAAAATTAATAGTTTTTAAGTGTCCCAATATTTAAGCACATTATGGTACTGCAACATGACATCCAGTCAAAGCCTTTAATGTATCACTTTTAGGTCTGCATCATGTTTTTTTAGGTATTTCTGTCTAACATTTCAGGCTAAATACCCTAATGTGCTCAAGTATTTGGACACCTAAAATAATAAATTTTTCATTTGTCCCAAATGGAAAATTCATTATTTTTAGGTGTCCCAATATATATGCATATTACGGTATACCTTAGATTTTTTATTGCTTGTTGGAGTTCTGGTAGATGGGCGTCTAGTAACAGACTTTGGTGTTCTAGTTCTTCTCCTGCTGTTGTTACTGGGGCTCTCGCTGAATACTTCATCATCATCATCATCATTACCAGGTTTGTAGTCGTCATCTTTCTTACTGGAAGATTTTGACCTGCAAAACACGCTCCCAAATAAGGACAAAAAGCAAGCAATAAAAATCTAAAGTAGGTACCCATGCACCTTACATGTTTCATTGCTTGCTTTTTGCTGAGATGTACATCCCTATGTTTTCACCATACATGTATTTAGATGGGGAAACAATTTTTTTGACTTCCTGTTTACTTCCCTGCATAATAAAACCTTTCAAATGGGGGTCAAGTCTTAAAGGAAAGAATTTGCTCTCAAAGCAAATTCTTTCCTTTAAGACCTGACCATCATTAAGAAGGGAGCAAAAATGATAAGGGTTGCTTCCCATGAAAGTGTATCAGCGTTTGCGTTAGCGCAAAAAAATGCACCCGGGACGCAATTTAACTGGTGCCGGACGCGAAAAAATTAACGTCTGCGTCCACAGGACGCAAGGTATCTTTTAAAATGCGCCGCCAGTCAAGCTCCTTTTAGTTCAAAGACGCCGACAAGACATCTCGGTAGCTCGATAGGGTGCTAATTTTATCTACCACTTGAGATGAATAGGTGTAATTATGTATGCACCGCATGCAGGCCACTTCAGATTCTCAATAATTGAGAAATGAATATCAACTTTCTCCCGATATTTTTGACGATTTTATGTCCGTAATTGAAATGAATTTCGTAGAAAGTGCCATACTCTAGTAGATATAATCGAACACGTGGATCTATTTATAGCCATTAGACCCGATAATGTGTATTGACTGTGTAGTGTCGGGAGAAAACACGTCGGGATGTTAAAACTTTATCTATTTATATATGGTTTATCTCTGCATAAAAAGGTTGGTAATAATGAATAAATATTGTAACTATTGCAATTGGTTTAGATTGCATCTTATATCAGTTTGTTTTTTGCCTTTTATAAAGGAAAAAAAAAAAAATAACAAGCAAATTTGACGAATTTATGTCCCCCGCCTTGGAAACTAGGTCTCCACTGTATATACACTTAAGTGTTTGAGCTGGAAAGGAGCTAAGTTAAAAATGTGAAAAAAGTAATAAAAAAAATAATGTAAGGATTATATCCAAACCACATGCATATCTTCAGACCATGATCAAAACGCCTGTGAAGTTTCAAAGGAATTGGCATAAAACTGTAGGAGGAGTTGCACACACAAGGTACCAACTATCTATTCACTTTGATATTAAAAATGTATGAAAAATGGCTAAGTTCAATTTGCGAAAAAAGTAATAAAAAAAATAATCTAAGGATTATATCCAAACCACATGCATATCTTCAGACAATGATCAAAACACCTGTGAAGTTTCAAAGGAATCGGCATACAATTGTATGAGGAGTTGCGCACACAAGGTACCCACTGTCTAGTCACTATGATAGTAAAAAGGCCTAAAAAATTACTAAGTTCAACTTGCGGAAAAAGTGACAAAAAAAAATCTCAGGATTATATCCAAACCACATGCATATCTTCAGACCATGACCAAAACACCTGTGAAGTTTCAAAGGCATCGGCATAAAACTGTATGAGGAGTTGCGCACACAAGGTACCTACTATCTAGTCACTATGATAGTAAAAACGCCTAAAAAATTACTAAGTTCAACTTGTGGAAAAAGTGACAAAAAATAATCTCAGGGTTATATCCAAACCACATGTGTATCTTCAGACCATGACCAAAACACCTGTGAAGTTTCAAAGGCATCGGCATAAAACTGTTGGAGGAGTTGCGCACACAAGGTACCCACTATCTAGTCACTTTGATAGTAAAAAGGCCTAAAAAATTACTAAGTTCAACTTGTGGAAAAAGTGACAAAAAATAATCTCAGGATTATATCCAAACCACATGCGTATCTTCAGACCATGACAAAAACATCTGTAAAGTTTCGAAAGAATCGGCATAAAACTGTAGGAGGAGTTGCGCACACAAGGTACCTACTACATTAGGGGGACGGAAGGACGGAAATAAGGACGGAAGGACGGACGGACGGAAGGACGGACGGACGGACGGACGGACGGAAGGACGGAATGCCGAAAACTATGTCCCTCCGCTTTTCTTCGAAAAGGCGGGGGACAATAATGTCCATCGTAATGTCGGTTGTGAGCATGTTTTTCCGACCCAGTTTAGCAAGGATGCGAAATAATGAGTCTTGGACGCAAATTTTCAAACCTCTGCGTCCGCAGGACGCAAAGCAGAAATAGCTAGCGCAAACGCTGGTGTATTCATTTGCCTAAACAAAACTGTAAATAAGGAAATATGTTTGTGCCATTTTTTTTCATTTTTTTTTTTTTTTGTTTTTAATATTTGTGCCAGTTTTTTCTTTTATGTTTTTTGTTTTGTTTTGTTTTTGAATTTTCTAACTTCTAAGTTCCTGAAAGTAAAATAAAATGACAATACAACTATGACGAAATGCTTGTGACTTTTGATAATTAATGTGTATTACGTATTAAGAATGTTTGGAGACACTAATTTGCCACTAGTGCTTTGTGAACTTTCTCTGTGAAGTGTAGTGTGCTCCCTTAATTTGAGATGCAGCCTATACATGCATTACACTCTGTGGAGCATATTCTGAATGAGGTGTAGTCATAGCTCTAGATAAGAGGGAGTATTTGATGATGATTGAGGGATAATTTTCTTTATTTCTCATTGAAACCATATGTTGTGACCCCTCATCTGAACCGTCTCGTTGAGGCAGTTCAAATGAGGGGTCACAACATATGTTTTTGTCCAGATTTAACAAAAATTATCCCTAATTATCACCAAATACTCCCTCTTATCTAGGGCCCTGGTAGTTCACTCTCTTTGAAGTGAACTGCACTGTTAGGTAAGAGCAGTCTCTCTGTGAAATGCACTGCACTCAGCGAGGTTAGTGCACTCCTTGAAGTGCAGTGCAGTCTGCGTTAAGTACTGTTTCTCTATTAAGTTCATTGCACTCTATGAGGTTACTATGTGCACACAATTTAGTGCAGTGTACTGTGAGGCTAGTGCAGTCCATGAAGTACAGTGCATTGTGAGATTAGTGCGCTCTATGAAGTGCTATGCTCTCTGTGAGGTTTGTGCTCTCTTTCAAGGAAGTGTAGTGCATTCTGCAAGGTTACCAAGCCTATGAAATGCAGTGAATTCTGTTAGGTAAGTGAAGTGCAGTGTGCTTTAAATAATTAGTGATCTCAATGAAGTGCAGTTTACTGTTTGGTAAGTGCAGTCTTTCAACAGCAAGCATTCTATGAGGTGTGCACTTTCCCAATGAAATGCACTGAACTGTGAAATACATGCAGGCTGAGAGCTCAATCTCTCTCTGTGAAGTGCTTCCCTGATACACCATAATACCTTTTAGATCTAGGTGTTGCAACAGACTGCCTTCTCTTTGGTGTTCTTCTAGTCTGAACATGATGCTCATCATCTGAGTCAATGAAATCACTCAGGCTCTCAACATATGTGATAGGCCTTAATAAAAACATCATAGTATGGAGCTAATATTTATACTGCCGTACCCTATTGGGACACCTAAAAACCATTAATTTTCTATTTTCCCTGATAAGTATTGGGACACCTAGAAACCACTAATTTTTCATTTGGAACATATGGAAAATTAATGGTATTTAGGTGTCCCAATGCTTAAGCACATTAGGGTATCTATTTACTAATATTTTAACACATCAACATTTCTGTAACAGATAGGTTTGCCACTAACCCTCCACTTCAAAATTAACCAACTTTTCCCTCATTTTCCCTCACATCTTCCTAGTTTCCTTACCCGTTACAGAGCCAAATCTTTACTTTTATTGTGCTAGTAATGATATGGCCTGAACATTGGGAGTTACACTTGAAGTAAAGAATTTGCTCTTCACCATGGAAACAAATTCTTTCCTTTAAGAGTATCCCTCAATGAGGAGACAGGTAATATTTCTGAGCACAGATTTTCTTTCATGAAAGTATATAATGTTTTCTGTCTCTTTCAGCAGTAGAAGTAGTATACCTTCTTTATAACAGCACTCAATACAACAGTAGCATTTTTGACATCATTTTGATACACACGGAATAGTTTTACTGTTCAAACAAGAAATGTTACAGTGTGTAACAAATGCCCCAGAAGGCCCCTTCAACTGACCTTTGAGCCCTAGTTGTGACCTTGGCTTTGGGCACAGAACCTGAGTCTTGCACGTGATATACATTCGCATTTCAATTTCACAGTATCCGAACGCACTGTACCCTCTCTTCCGGTTTTCATAGCGTTGAATCGAGAGTACAAAATTCGCTTATAACCAGTAGCCGGAAATCATTATGTTTTGAGTTTTTATCCGGAATCTACTGCGTCATTTATAGTTATTCAGCTTCGAAAATGTAAAGAGGTAAGTTTAATATAATTTTCTCTTCGGTCTTTTACTTTATTGCCCTGTACAATGAAAAACTCCTTGCCGTCGCAGATTTTTTTTCCGAACAGCTTAATTTAACACGAGATTGTGTCGTGCAAAACTTAGCTATCATTCTTTTATCAAAACTAACAAACTGTAGATTGATAACGCCTTCCGTTTATTCTAAAGATTTTTTATAAAACATGTAAGAAAATGCTCAAAATGGTTTAAGAATCATGCCAAGGGCGATTTGAATACTGTACCAATTACTACCCACCCATACACGACATTGTACAGGGTAATAAAGTAAAAGACCGAAGAGCAAATTATATTAAACTTACCTCTTTACATTTTCGAAGCTGAATAGCTATAAATGACGCAGCAGATTCCGGATAAAATCTCAAAACATAATGATTTCCGACTACTGGTTATAAGCGAATGTTTGTACTCTCGATTCAACGCTATGAAAACCGGAAGAGATTGTACATGTAGTTCGGATACTGTGAATTTACATTTCTGTAATGATTAAATGCACTTTGGAAGTTTAAGAGGATTCAAGGAGACTTAATTCAACCACTAACCAACCTGTGTTGTGTCCTTGACCTTGGGTGTGGAAACCTATGTCTTGTGCATTGCAAATCTTCTCATTAGGCTTGATCTTTCTTTAAAGTTTGCTTTGGTACTTTTCTGAGTAATTGCCGAGACATAACTTGACCTCTGACCCCAGATTGTGACCTTGACCTTGGATTTGGGATCATAAATATTGTGTGTAACATACCTTCTCATTATGATTTACCTTTCTGTGAAGTTTGATGACATTCACTTCAGCAATTTTTAAGTTATCACAGAGGCGAGATTTGACCTTTGACCCCTAATTGTGACCTTGACCTTAAACTTGGCAACCCAAACCTTATGTGCAACACACCTTCTCATCATGTTTCATCTTTCTGTGAAGTTTCATTAAATTTGCTTTAGTAGTTTACAAGTAATTGCTAAGACCCAATTTTGAGACACAATTTGACTTTTGACACAACTGAGGCCTTGAACCTGGGCATAAAGGACCTAAGTCTTGTGCCCGACACACCTTCTCATTATGCTTTATCTTTCTGTGAAGTTTCATCAAATTTGTTTCAGTAGTTTTAAAATTATTGCTGAGACAAGATTTTGAGACACAATTTGACCTTTGCCCCAAATGTGGCCTTGACCTTGGGCGTAGGGACCTAAGTCTTATGCGCGACACACCTTCTCATTATGCTTTATCTTTCTGTGAAGTTACATCAAATTTGCTTCCATAGTTTTAAAGTTATCGCTGAGACACGATAACGGATGGACGGTGCGATTTTAATATGCCACCCGAAGTTCCTTCGGGGGCATAAAAACGTATTCTTTCAGGGCTCTCACACCCCTTTTTGGGAATGGGGCCGGGGCCTTTAGAATTGGGAAAATAGCGTTGTATTGTCTAAAATTGGGAAAATTTTCATTGTTTTATGCTTGAAGTTTTCATTGTCGGACCAACACAACTTACATATGGTATTGTTATATTTTCAGAGGAATCCAGTCAGTATAAGCAGACACAGATCTGGCAGATAGTGAATCATAATAAACTTTATCAAATAATTGGGATATTAGATAATAACAAATTTATTTTTGTGTTTTGAGTTTTTCTTTCTTTCCTTTGAACTGGCAACTTCCCTATCTTGCCACTCTCAAACTGGAGACAAGACTGGGACCTAGCAAAAAATGTTTCAATATAACAACAGTATAACACTCTAGGTTTGAAGCATCTGTGAACTTAAGCATAATGTGAAGTTGAGAGAAAGTGGACTGTCACAATGCAGAACATGACAAAACTTTCAGTCCTGCAAATACAAAACACCCAAGGTATGTCACTATCACTATACTAACTCTTGGATGTCCCGGTAATCCTGTTTATGATTTTGGATATGGCCGAAAATGTCTGTAAAAATCGATTCAGGTAAGAAACTCAAATACAGCAGAATCATCCATAATAGGTGAAAACTCCAATCAAATTTTTAGCATTGGAAGGCTTTAAATTAAAGAACTAGAAAATGTGTTTATGAAACACTATGCCCCCAACCATATGCTTGTCTCTAGAGAAGGTTCATTCAATAAAGCTTGTACCTTTGTACCATAGGCTTACAATGCACTAAGTCGAAAAAGGGGCTTAACTCAGTCAAAAATTTACGAATTGTTTTCGAAAGTTAATCAGGTCATCTACACCTTGGGCAATATCAACCTGCAAAAATCATGATCCTAGCATCAAGGGTTCTCCAGATATTTTGTTCACAAGCTTCCATAGGCAAATAATGCACTAAGTTGAAAAAGGGGCATGACTCAATCCAAAATTTACAAATTATTTTCAAAAGTTAATCAGGTCATCTACACCACAGGCAGTATCTTCCTGCATAAAATCATGCTCCTAGCATCAGGTGTTCTTGAGATGTTTTGTTCACAAGGTTCCATAGGCTTACAATGCACTAAGTCGAAAAAGGGGCATAACTCAATCAAAAATTCATGATTTCTTTTCAAAAGTTAATCAGGTCATCTACACCACAGGCAGTATCTTCCTGCAAAAAATCATGCTCCTAACATCAGGGGTTCTTGAGATATTTTGTTCACAAGGTTCCATAGGCTTACAATGCACTAAGTCGAAAAAGGGGCATAACTTTGTCAAAAATTCATGATTTTGTTTCAAAAGTTATTCAGGTCATCCACACCTTGGGCATTCTCATCCTGCAAAACCTCATGATCCTAGCATCAGGGGTTCTTGAGATATTTTGTTCACAAGTTTCCACAGGCTAAGTCGAAAAAGGGGCATAACTCTGGAAATACATGACCGGCGGAAAAATAAAAAAATACAGGTCTGCTTATTTTCCATACTGATCATGTGTATGAAGTTTCAAGTTCCTAGCTCTTATTGTTCTTGACTATATGTAAGGGTACCTTTGTACCATAGGCCTCAATGCACTAAGTCAAAAAAGGGGAATAACTCGATAAAAAATTCACGAATTTTTTTCAAAAGTTAATCAGGTCATCTACACCACAGGCAGTATCTTCCTGCAAAAAATCATGCTCCTAGCTTCAGGGGTTCTTGAGATATTTTGTTCACAAGGTTCCATAGGCTTACAATGCACTAAGTCGAAAAAGGGGCATAACTCGGTCAAAAATTCACGAATTTATTTCAAAAGTTAATCAGGTCATCTACACCTTGGGTAATGTCTTCCTGCATAATTACATGATCCTAGCATCAGGGATTCTTGAGATATTTTGTTCACAAGGTTCCATAGACTAAGTTGAAAAAGGGGCATAACTCTGTAAATACATGACCCGTGAAAAAAAGAAAAAATACTGGTCTGCTTATTTTTCATGTACATGCCACATATAAAATTTCAAGATCCTAGCATAAGCGGTTCTTGAGTTTTCCAGCTGCCAAAAAGCGTTACGGACGGACAGACGGACTCACGGACGGACGGACGGACGGACGGACGGACAGGCCCAAACCAATATGCCCCCTCAACTTCTCCGAAGTTGGGGGCATAATAAGTCAAAATATTGTTCACCACCACAATATTGGCCCTTGAAGCAAAGAAAATATTAAACTATTGCAGCGAAAATCGCTAGGCTATTCACCCTCTAATGAAAGGGAAGTAACTCTAAGAGTACGATAAAACCCGGTACCACTTTCCAGTAACAAAACATGACAATCGTGATTGAAAGTGTAATCGCTTCCCGATTTTTGAAGTTATAAATTATGTTTACATTATTAGTTTTATGTGGTTTTTAATACATTTTGCATTGATGCAACTGCAGTTTTCTTGGACCAAACAGGCTTAGTCAGATTGGGAATTTTTCGTCTGGAATTGGGAAAAAAAACATACTTTTTGGCATTGAGAATGGGGCCGAATTTCGGCCCCAAATTTCGGTGATCGAGAGCCCTGTTCTTTACAAAAGCAAATTCAGTTTAATGTCAGAATGTTTGGAAAGAAATGCTATCACTGTAGAGGGTTTACTGAATATTTTTTGAAGACTCCTATAGCCATGTCAGAAACCTGCATTTTAAGACAATTACCTGAATAGTCCTAAAATGGAACAGTTTGTTTTAATCATGCAGTAATGCATCAAAAAGATGCAGATGGAATGGCAAGCAGTGTAGATTTCAGTCAGACTGCTTCAAGAGGTGTATGCTTTGGGAATGAACTGTTTGCTCAGATGGATGGATGGATGGATGGATTGATTGATGGATGGATGACTTTTTTAACAGTATTTCATTCATATCAGGACAATGGGTGGGTGATAATGAGAGGCTGTGTGCAACAGAAGCCTGTTTACGATTGAAAAGATTTCCACCTACAGTGGGGCTCTAACCCTGGACCCCTAGATCAGCAGGCCAGCGCTTAACCTACTGAGCTACAGGGCTCCTGTTTGCTCAGACCTGCAGTACACGCAACGTGATGACTTGATCTGACACGCTCTCGCGAGAAATTTTAATCTTTTCCACGAAAGTTTTGTGGGTTTTTTGCGTGGGAGATGCGAGACACTCGCGAGATGCGTGACGTTAAACTCGCGAGAAAACAATTTCTTTTCAAGCGAGACACGCAACTTTTGAGAGAAAGGATTAACTCCATGTATGCTCAGGCGAGTCATCGGCACCAAACTTAATCGTGTGTGACGCGTGTTTTCGAGTGGAAAGGATTTATGATTCCTGTCAATTTCACAGGTCATTATATGTTGTACAGGTAATTCATT
This sequence comes from Ctena decussata, assembly GCA_963989385.1. NCBI lineage: Eukaryota > Metazoa > Mollusca > Bivalvia > Lucinida > Lucinidae > Ctena > Ctena decussata. The sequence goes on along the minus strand of OZ022501.1, from coordinate 23,109,382 downwards.
TATATTTTTACATTGGGCCTAAAAAAAGTTGTGTGATTCCGGTTTCCAGACGGACTGGTCTTTTTGGCGCCGACTCAAAAATTTTTAGCGGCAAAAATTACGATCAGCAATTTCCGCCATTCCGGAAATAACCGAAAGTGCCGAAAAACTGCTTACGCTATGACGCGTAAAGCATACCAGTTTGTCGCATTGTATTTAATACTGCGCAGGCTGATCCTAATATTTACTATTCACCATCTGATGGTTCAATGTGACACATGTCCAGTCTTGTGCTCTGAGCGGCGTCCTTTGATGTCAAGGCACTAGACTGACCTATAAACGTGCTGTGTTTACAGTATTTCAACAAATGCTACCGTCTTTACATTTTATTATGGCGAAGGCCCTGAATGCGTTCAGTCACCTATGAATATGAATATAGATATTATTATGTTTATTAGTCCGAATACTTTGAGAATTTTTCCGCGCAGAAGGATCAGTTTTGTTTTTCATATAGATAATGTGATTTTGCCACGCAGAGTTCGGAATATAAAAAACAAACTTCTCACCTCTTATTTTTCCTTCATTTTGATGCATTTTTAAAGTCCAAACACTTTGACTATTGATCCATGACGCAAAATCATATTTTCCATAGTTCATGAATGAACTGATAAAGAGGATGCAGCTGTGACGTATATTTTTAGCTGTCAAACCAACAGGTTTACAAATTTGCATAATTCAGCGAGTGGATTAAGTGGACGTCAATCACCTCTGAGACTGCCCATTTGCTAATAATTGTTGTCGCGTGCGCGTTTAATGGGAACTTGACAGCTCTTACATCAGAAAGTTTATATTGGTTAATACGTAAACCTTCGGCACGTGCCGCTAGCGGCTATATCTTTGAGTTCAAAAGCTGATTGAAACGCTTTGATCTTTGTGACTGTTTTGACATGGATTGGGCTATTATCAGTGGCGGCTGAGCGAATTTTTTTGTCTGTGTCATCGTTCTAGAATTTGAAAGAACTCCGTTTGCTACTAACTAACCTTTTAACAATATTCTTTCAAACATAAGCCTCTCTAATTAACTCGCCGCATAACTGCAACAAAATTACGCTGATCATGATTGTTTATCAACCCATCCTTAATTCGTGAATGTAAATACCATACGGTCAAACAATGCTTGCGTTGAGGATGCGATCAATTAGGTTATTCACGCACGCTTACAATGTATTAATTGAACCGTTATCAGCGCCGAAAAAAAAATACATAGCGAAATCATATGCCTTGTCTGTAAAGGTACATGTACTTGTATAGAAACTTGCATTTCCTGTCCCAAAATTCCACGTGTGATGAGAGAAAGTTTCTCGCATACATCATTCTATGAATTTCACGCGAGATGCGAGGAATTTTCTTGCGTGGAACGTGGGGATTTTCAAACACGCGAGGAAGTTTAGTGTGAAATGCGTGAGAGTTGCGAGAGAATCTCGTGCATTTTAATCCCTTCCTCGCGATTTTGAGTGTCACGCGAGAGCGTGTCAGATCAAGTCTTCACGTTGCGTGTATTGTATCTCTCCAAATATTTAGAATTTTATGGTAATATGAACAGGATGGTGTCTGTCAGAATCACAAAACTGCTTGCAATGTGGCAAACATTGTAGACCCTGATCAGTGTAGTCAGATCCAGGTCCACACTCTTTACTATGAAGGTAAACAGATACATTTTGGGGATGCAACTCTGCCAATTTCATTTTAACCTCCCTTCTTAATTTGGTCAACTCTTTATAGGAAAGAATTTGCTCCCCTAGGAGCAAATTCTTTCCTTTAAAGGGTTGACCCATTTTCCGAAGGCTTTCATCACCCGTGGAAGCAAACAGGAAGTCACAACAGTAAGTTCTTCCCCATGGCAGAAATGGTGGAAAACACGGAGGACTACCAAAACACCCGTATATCTGTCTCATTACTTTGGGACACTACACTACAGAACTCACTTTTCTCTGGCAGTTCTTGGCTTTGGTGATTTCTTACTACTGGATGCCTGTTTGTTAGTTATCACTGTAAACGCCTGTCTACCCGTTCGTTTAATTTCTTCCGCTCTAGTACAATTTTCAAATTTCTCTGATAGTCTTTTTCTAGTTTTAGGGCCACCGCTGTCTGGTGTCTGATCACGGAATGACTGATATTGGTCGCCAATTCTTTTTATTCTAACACTCTGTGCTCTCCGAAGCTTTACTTCAGACCTAGGCGATTTCCTAGTGGCAACTTGAGGCTGTAAGCTTCTACGCTTTGGTTCAGTTCTACATTTTTTAACACTTATGTTTGTTTCATGTTCTGAATTTTGATTTCCCCTACGTTTTCTGTCACTTTTGGGTGTCGTACATTTTGAATTTTCCAAACTTTTGTCATTGATACGAGATACAACAGTCCTCTCAGTTCTAAGAGAATCATTATTTTTCTTTGCACTGTTTTTTGTTCTGGTTTCTCTGCCAGAGACATGGTCATTTGTCTCCTTATTTCTAGCACTTTCTCCTTTTGGAGTATTTCTTGTGACAATGTTTCTAACAGGAGTATTCTTAGTTGGGGTATCCTTAACAGGAGTGTTTTTGTTACTATTTTTAGTTGGGGTATTCTTAACAGGAGTGTTTTTGATACTATTATTAGCTAGGGTATCCTTTACAGGAGTGTTTCTGATATTATTTTTAGTTGGGGTATTCCTTAATTGAGTGTTTTTAACAGGTGTATTTCTTGTTGGCGTACCGGCCATATCCTTTAAAGTAGAGTTTCTAACTGGACTTTTCCTAGTTGGGGTATTTCTCCCACTAGTTCTTACTGATTCACTATCATTGCTATGACAACTAATACTGCTACTTCTAGTACTCCTAATTGATACACTCCTGTAGCTATGGCAACTAATATTGCCGCTAATGCTACTGTCTCCTGATTCACTACCATCCCACGATATCATGGAAACACTGTCGTCATCGTCTTCTATAATCTGTGTCACATCGGAGGCTTTAAGACATTCATATTTCCTGTTCTTGAACTTCGGACTTGAAAGATCTGAAAATGAAAGTATAGTTTTAGATGTAACAAGAATATCGCGTAATGTGGATTATCATATGACGTCTCATCTGAGAGTGTAATAAAGCCATGCATTAAAATCGATAATCCACTAGTGGAGTAAATATGCAAATTAGGTCGTAATTATGCAAATTAGGTCGTAACGTTATGCACTGACGTCCATAAAAGGTCGCGTTTTCTAATGGCAAAATTGTGACGTTTTAGTGCAAATACAGAGCGATTTTTAGTGTCATATGATAAACAGAATCTTGCATTCGTGCTCCTGTATTATTGAATTTATTAAACTCGTCGGCAAAGCCTCGCATCTTATCATTATCCCCAACTCGTTTAATAAATTCAATAATACATGAGCACTCATGTAAGATCCTCTATAATAGGCTTGTAGCGTATCGTCACAAAACAGAGCTAAACCGAAAATTCAAGGCAAAGTTTAAAGTGCTGCCTAGGACAGCAGGGGCTGTATTCATAAAACTTAAGTTGTTGCTATGCTGTTGCTAAGGCTAAATTTCTTAGAAGGAGATTCCCTACAACTGTGAAATTTGCTCTGGAGGAACAGTCTGAAAAAGACTGTTCCTCCAGAACAAATTCATAGTTGTATGGAATCTCCTTTATAGATATTTAGCCTTAGCAACAGCATTGCAAAGACTTAAGTGGCTTTATGAATACGGCCCCTGAAAAGTAACAACTATGTCTCACTTTTGAGAACACAGACGAGACAAAAACTGGTCAGCGTGGAACAGCCTGATCAGGGTCTGCCCTCTTTGCTGCGTCTGATCAGGCTCTGCCCTCTTTGCTGACACAGGTTGACTCTCATTCTCCAACTCAAAATTCCCTGACTTTTCTGACATTTTCAAGTTTTCCTAACTCTTCCATGGATCTCAAACAGTCAAAGCTGATTTTACTTTCTACTTTCATAGTGCTAATAAAAATCACTTGAAAACTGGGTTTAATAAAAATTCAAAGAAATTTTGATTTTGCTACTTTGAGGGTTTTGTGGTAGTTCGGACATAGTATCTTTCACAGAGCCAACATGTTGTACTACCATATTTATGATTTGAACAGTAATGCCAATATGTGGCTGATTACAATGTATTTGTGCAAGTTTTCATGTAATTAACAAGTGGGGATGGAACTGCATATTTAACTGGCATGATTTACCTATTTTTATTTTCTGATTCACAGATGTAGGTGGTGGACTTGACAGAGTATCAGCAATTCCTGCTCGTATCTCCAGCCTTCCAGAGTCCTTTTTGACTATTCCTTTTACTACCAACCCGTGCACAGCCGCAGAGTTTAGGCATTCATTCTCTTTGTCTTCTGACAGCTGTGTGAAGTTGTAGCCATCAAAACTTCTGGTTGCAAAGAAGACTTTGTTACTCCTGTCCCTGTCACTTCTCGACACCACCTGCTGAGGTGATCTACATTCTGTTACCTGCAACAGACATGAGCAGAAGTTATGACGAGTTGTCAGAACTCAGAATCAAGATGAATGTATGACTTACAAGAGGCTTTTAATGACCCTTTCAACAATATTAGGGCCAAAAGAAAGAAATGTCTTGTTTCCGGTTACGTCTCCAAAATTTTTAGGGTCGGTAAGTAGGCTGACTATTTTTTATAAAAATCTTTTTGTATGGAAAAAGTATAAAAATCCTTAGGGCTATTCCAGTAAAATCTATATGGGGGTGGAGGACGGCACTTCAGTTTTCACATAGCCTACGCAAAATAAAAATTTTCTACTGGTATGGCCTGGGGTAGTTTTTTATTTTTTTCAGATATAACCAGCAGGAAAAAAAAATTCTTAGCATTGACAACCCATGGGAAATTAAAAATAAATATTGAATCATTTATTCTAAATTAAAACTAAATGATTATTTAAAGCATTAAATGAATATACAGCATTTACATGTACTGTTTGCCAAAAAAAATGAATAAACCTTCTTAATATTTAATTCCTGTTGTTTTGTTTATTTTGAAGGGAAAAAGCAAACTTCAGTGACTTTATATGGCTGTTTTAACCTTGTATGATGATTTTCCAATCCATGAATGGTCTAATTTTTGACAATTCTGGCAGCTCTTCAAATACTATGAATTTCAAAATCTAAAGGACAAAATCCCTATAAAATCACTGAAATTACTTTTAACTGTAATGGCTAAATATCCATTAGATGGATTAATCGGTTTTACATCCCTTTCAACAGTATTTCAGCTCATTTTGAACCTATGGGAGGTATGTGTGTCCATGGAAATCAGAGTTCTGGTCCGATCCGGCCCAAAACGTAAATATACTCATGTTTGAAATGTTTCCAATACTTAAGGTCTATACGGTAAGCCTTTCACCGAGTTCAAAGGTACCGACGTTCTGACACGTGTTGGCCAACTGCCAGCTGTGACTGACTGACCTAAATTTAGTGGCCCCAAGTGAAACAGACTGATCAGCCGGCGCACCTGCACAGAATTTCCATTGTCAAATGAGTCTGGGCGGATGAGCCGACTGATCGGAGATTTCATTGCCATAACAGACTGTGAGGCTTTTTAATGTAGTATGGCTCATTTTACGCTTGATAGCCGTCGCGTGCAACAGATATCTGACGGTCCTGTGCATCAGCGCAGTCTGATCAGTCTACGTTATATCAACGCGTCAATATCATTTTGGGATGAACGGGCTACAACTGGCGACCAGTGCGAGTTACTCATTCTGATCAATACATACGTGATTACCGAGCGTAAAACCGGTAGTGCAATGGTTAAAGAGGGTAACCTTGTAGAATCCTGGATGTTGATTTCAGTTTCAGATCAAAGGACGCCGCCGTCTGACAAGTGCAGCTCAATGTGTCAGACTGAACCGAGAGGCGGGAGAAGGTATCTTAACCCAGGCAAACGCTGATAGCAAAGACTCGTATCAGCCTGCGCAGTATTGTAATGCGACTGGCGTTTCCTTCTTGGGGTTATGAGTGTCAACGTTTCCAAAGAAAAGCGAATACTTCCGTGGAAGCTAATCAGGCTACGCTTGCTTCATAAGATACATTTTATGTAATGCGGCTCACCGTCCGCGCTGAGTTTAAGTTGTTTCATCAATTGGTGTCGCGTGAAAATCTGAAATGAAGACTAATTAGTCTCCGTTTTTGACGAGGATTAATATACCGGGGTAGATTGTTCATCTGAACAGAGTTAACTGTCATCAGATTTTTCGAGTGTGCATACTAATCTGCGTCGTCTGTGTATGCACAAGCCGTTAGGTGCCTTTTATATAACGCCGTCACAGCATAATTTCATGGTGAGATCGCTTCCATGCATTTGGAATTGTGGGTGTGCAAATCTCCAAAACCAGCCTGCGCTGTCTTGTCCTTATATAGGTACCTATAGTCTTGAAGATGGCCAGATTTTGTTTTAGCATGCTACCAGTTGCCTCGGAACAAGACTGCGCTATGTACGGCGCTGGCGTAAAATTTACTGGAGAAAACCCAGGACAGGCATGGAGCCGACGAACGAAATCTTGAAGTCAGATCAAAGTTTTCCCGCGCGGAAGTTATGCAAGGAACAGAGGACCTTGAACGGACAAACAAGACTCGGATCAGCCTGCATATCATCTTGTCTTTGCGCATCGGTAATTCTATGGATTCTAAATAATAAATAGCCAAGACGTAGACTCTGAACAGTTTCTGCAGATGCGAAAGCTGTGGGAGACTTCATTGGTACATTCGGTGTCACAACATACTAATCGTAAGTGTAAACTTCAAAGACACCGCTAGACACTGACAATCGATCCGTGGCACGTGCAGTTTTGTCCAGGTGTATCAGAAGAAAAGATACTTATTGCATATGCAGAGAGAGCTGACATAGATCAGCCTGCACATCCACGCAGTCTTATCGGAGGCTTCGAACGTAAATGAAAGCTGAAGGAATCTAACAACGATCAGTCTGCGCTGATGTGCGACTTTGTACTTTGACGATACCCAATCGGACTGCACATGCAACATCAAACGTACCGATTTTTCCCCCAATGCGCTAATCAAGTCCGCCGTCACCACCGATCCGATGAAGGAGGCACATGAAAGATAAAAAAAAATCAAAACAAACTTACCTTGATAGTCCACTGTACAAGGAAAAGTGTGAAACCAATTAGTAATTAGTGATATAAGGATATAATTACCGGAGAGTTAAAAACAAACAAACAAACACGTTGTAAGTTTTTCTAATCTATTTTATTTCATCATTTGTATACAAATGAAGGTACCCAAGCTAATCTCTTTAATTGCGGGACGTGTTAAAATGCCTGAAGCACTGCCGACCGGAACAGATTTTATGCTTGGATTTTATAGAAATGGCGGGAGCATGATCGTAAAAACTGGGATACTGACAAAATCAATTAATTTACCAGCTTGTAAGTATTGGGACAGCTGCAAAAGTAATTAATTTTTGGCGTCCCAAACATAGAATTATTATGGTAACCATAAAAATCTAGGATTAAACTTTTGTTTATACCTCGAAGGTCGCCACTAAAATTTCCGGTGGTGGGTTTTTGAGCACGGGTGCGGGTGGTGGGTTTCATACCCGATCGGGAAATAGTGGTACCGCCGGTAACGGATAGTGGTCCAGGTTTTAGTACCGGAAACAGAGTTTCAAAATGGCCGGTCATTTCTAAAATGCGATGTCTTCGGTAATTTTATCGGATTTTAATGGATTTTCCTTTGTGTCTGCACAATTATCGGACTAGAAAGAGTAAAAATGATCCAACCTCTTGGTGTTTGACAACCTACAACAAATAATTATTATTTTAAAACACAGCCTACGAGAGATTACCAATTTTCAATGACCCAGCCAACAGTTATTTTTTTTTTCTCTCCAACACCAGCCTACGGAACATAAAAAATAGCGTTACCATCTGCCACCACCATATAGATTTTAATGGAATAGCCCTTAAAAATAGACTTAAAAGTCCCATAAAGCCATAAAAAAGTTTGAGTAGGCCCCAAATAAATAGGGTTGGAAAGGTAACCGGAAACAAGAGACTTTTTTTGGCCTTATAGTCATATCAAGCCAATGGGAGGGTGTTAGTGAAAGGCTGTGTGCAATAGCAAAAGAGAAAAGGAACTCTGTCTTCAGCAGGAGCTTAGCTCCGGCCGCTTATCTCCGTCAGCACAACATCGTGTTGTGTATAGGAAAATGTGCAGGAGATTTCCGGTGGTTCTGCAGGCGATTTGAAAATAAAGGTCACGAAAGGTAGGTGTCTCGGTTTAAAAGGAATATACACTGGAGCGCCGTTATACCGCGGACCGATATATCGCCGAAATCAGTATAACGCGGTTGTCCTGTGGCTCCCAAATTTTTTTCTACAGATCGCGGATTTTTCGGCGGTTTCCGTCGGTGTTCACGACATTGGAATAGAAAATAACCATTAAAAGTTAATTGGGTTGTTTACATAATTTTAAGCAACGAAGTGTCAAAAGTTATCACAGACAATCAAAGCGTCGGTTGTCTTGCCAAGGTGTGAAAGACTTCGATAATTAGCGCATATCACGTGTCACCAATTAGCGACGGTCACCTCATATACACAATACACAAGCCGACGCTCAGGAAAAAGGCTGTGCGTAGCAGTCACTGATTACTTCCAAAGAAAACATTATAAAAGAATTTTATAAATGGAAAAAAAACAAAGCTTAAACCTGATTTGGTTATCTGTAGGCTGCTTAGAAATTTTTTAAGCGACGTCAGTACTCGCGCAAATAAGTATATTATAATCGTCCGAAGGTACCTTTTTGCAAGTGTATATACAAGGGAATTAACTCGAACAAGTCTACTTTTTCGCTCAATCGGACATCCTCGTCGATATAGGTCTAATTCAGGATACAGAATTGGCCGATGTGTTCCGATTGTACTTTTGCTTTGTAAATGGTTTTCAACCGTTTTGCAGCACATTTTTCACAATAAGTAAGAACATAGGGACTGAAAGCTTACTTCAGCGATGACTTTCGTTGTGTTAGGTAAGCAGTAAACATGTCTATCTACCTCGTAAGGGCTAAATAAGCGCTACGAACATGTAAACATGGGGTTTTTCATTAGTGGGTGGGGTATTTCTGTGAAGATCGTTATTACGCGTGATCACTTTTAACGCGGTTCTACTTTATGTCTCCCGACACCCGCGTTATAACGGCGCTCCAGTGTATTCTTTTCCAGCGTAAAACAAAAGAAAAGGAAAATGTCATGCAACCCTTCAATCGTTTTTCTATGAATACGAGTCTTGATCGAAGCCAGATTCTCAGTTATACAACAGATTTCCATTTTTTCCCGGAGCGAGGTCATGGAGGTGGCCGTTTTGTTGACATGCAAACATTTCAAATTTGCAGTCCTGAAGTCGCCCGAGTATATATGTTTTCATCTATCACCTGTATATTTAAGGTCTCTCATATAAGTACCAGTTACGAGCCTAAACAGAATTTGCTACCTTCCTTCAGCCCAGATAATGAAAGTTGTTGTGGAATTCGTGATCCAGGAGATCGGTGGTGCTGAAGGCGATAGGTGGCGGTGCAGGAGATTGTTTTATGTTGTGCACCAATGACCGTTTTTAACTGTTTTATAACGTAAATAATGTAGTAACATGGCATGGTACAGATTCGCACAGCTTTCAGATTCGTACACTTGGCTGTACAATGCCTCTGCTGCATTAAGCATGCTAATTAAAATGAAAATAACGACTCCAGCAATCAGGGGATTGAATTATCAGTCAATCATTTGCACTGCAAAGCTTCTGTTAGAACTAAATGGAAAGTGCCCTTTTCTCCGCTACAAAGCATTTCAAACGGTCAAGCATAAATTTTTTATAAACCAATACCTGTGTCCAAAATTCCAATGAATGTCCCATCACATAGCATTGCCTGTTTTATCGAATATTGGTCTCATAAATAAGGAACAGAAAGTTTTGCCCCATTGGTATATGCGATGAATGAGCTGGATTGGTGGCCGTGTGCACAATCTAATTAAACAAAGAAAGTGGGACGAATGCAAGTGCCCAATTGACAAACTAGCATTACTTTTCTACCATTTAGCTCTAACAGAAGCTTTGCAGTGCAAATGATTGACTGATAATTCAATCCCCTGATTGCTGGAGTCGTTATTTTCATTTTAATTAGCATGCTTAATGCAGCAGAGGCATTGCACAGCCAAGTGTACGAATCTGAAAGCTGTGCGAATCTGTACCATGCCATGTTACTACATTATTTACGTTATAAAACAGTCATTGGTGGCACAACATAAAACAATCTCCTGCACCGCCACCTATCACCTTCAGCACCACCGATCTCCTGGATCACGAATTCCACAACAACTTTCATTATCTGGGCTGAAGAAAGGTAGCAAATTCTGTTTAGGTTCGTAACTGGTACTTATATGAGAGACCTTTAATATACAGGTGATAGATGAAAACATAAATACTCAGCGACTTCAGGAATGCAAATTTGAAATGTTTGCATGTCAACAAAACGGCCACCTCCATGACCTCGCTCCGGGAAAAAATGGAAATCTGTTGTATAACTGAGAATCTGGCTTCGATCAAGACTCGTATTCATAGAACAAGAATTCCGCGGAATGCGGTGTCTCGCCTGCTAGCGCTTTGTCACAAAAACAGAGCTCAATCAGCAAAGATGTATGCATGAACCAAGTTTCTTGGCTCTAGCCCTAAAAATTTCTGAGAAACAGACCTAAAAGTGAAAACTTGACAAAAATTGCAAAGTCAGTCAACCGTAAAATGTAGGTCAAGACTCAAAATTGATGATGACTTTGAGCTCTTCTCTTCTAGATGAATGCACGACCCAAGTTTCATGGCTCTAGCCCTTATAGTTTCAGAGAAACAGACCTAAATGCGACCAAAAATTGCAAAGTCAGTCAACCATAAAATGTAGGTCAAGACTCAATATTGATGATGACTTTGAGATTTACTCTTCCAGACATACCTACGAACCAAGTTTCATGGCTCTAGCCCTTATAGTTTCTGAGAAAATGACCTAAACACAAAAACTCGACAAAAACTTGCAAAGTCAGTCAACCGTAAAATGTAGGTCAAGACTCAATATTGATGATGGCTTTGAGATCTACTCTTCCAGATGTATGCATGAACCAAGTTTCATGGCTCTAGGCCTTATAGTTTCTGAGAAAATGACCTAAACGCAAAAACTCGACAAAAACTTGCAAAATCAGTCAACCGTAAAATGTAGGTCAAGACTCAATATTGATGATGGCTTTCAGATCTACTCTTCCAGATGTATGCATGAACCAAGTTTCATGGCTCTAGGTCTTATAGTTTCTGAGAAAATGACCTAAACGCAAAAACTCAACAAAAACTTGCGATGTCAGTCAACCGTAAAATGTAGGTCAAGGCTCAATATTGATGATGGCTTTGAGATCTACTCTTCCAGATGTATGCATGTACCAAGTTTCATGGCTCTAGGCCTTATAGTTTCTGAGAAAATGACCTAAACGCAAAAACTCGACAAAAGTTTACGCCGCCGACGCCGCCGCCACCGACACCGGAAAAGCAATACCTAAGTCTCGCCTCTGCTTCGCAGGCGAGACAAAAACTGTGGCTCTAGGTCTTATAGTTTCTGAGAAAATGACCTTAACGCAAAAACTCAACAAAAACTTGCGAAGTCAGTCAACCGTAAAATGTAGGTCAAGGCTCAATATTGATGATGGCTTTGAGATCTACTCTTCCAGATGTATGCATGTACCAAGTTTCATGGCTCTAGGTCTTATAGTTTCTGAGAAAATGACCTAAACGCAAAAACTCAACAAAAACTTGCGATGTCAGTCAACCGTAAAATGTAGGTCAAGGCTCAATATTGATGATGGCTTTGAGATCTACTCTTCCAGATGTATGCATGTACCAAGTTTCATGGCTCTAGGCCTTATAGTTTCTGAGAAAATGACCTAAACGCAAAAACTCGACAAAAGTTTACGCCGCCGACGCCGCCGCCGCCGACACCGGAAAAGCAATACCTAAGTCTCGCCTCTGCTTCGCAGGCGAGACAAAAACTGTGGCTCTAGGTCTTATAGTTTCTGAGAAAATGACCTTAACGCAAAAACTCAACAAAAACTTGCGAAGTCAGTCAACCGTAAAATGTAGGTCAAGGCTCAATATTGATGATGGCTTTGAGATCTACTCTTCCAGATGTATGCATGTACCAAGTTTCATGGCTCTAGGCCTTATAGTTTCTGAGAAAATGACCTAAACGCAAAAACTCGACAAAAGTTTACACCGACGACGACACCGGAAAAGCAATACCTAAGTCTCGCCTCTGCTTCGCAGGCGAGACAAAAACGATTGAAGGGTTGCATGACATTTTCCTTTTCTTTTGTTTTACGCTGGAAAAGAATATATCCCTTTTAAACCGAGACACCTACGTTTCGTGACCTTTATTTTGAATCGCCTGCAGAACCACCAGAAATCACCTGCACATTTTCCTATACACAACACGGTGTTGTGCTGACGGAGATAAGCGGCCGTGTTAGCATGCAAGCCCCTAATCCACTGAGCTACCACAACTCCTAATTTATCCATTATCCTCTTATCTGAGCCACTGCAGTTTGTACTAGATATCCTGTAATGCACCAGTCATTTGCAACCACGGCCCCTGCTGGGGCCGGGAAATAGCAGGGCTATTGACATTTCACTCTGCAAAGCCCTAGTATATGCTCTGCACTGTGGAGACTTTTTACAACATTGTTCTAACATACAACTTGAATTCATACTGAGATTGTTCATCAATGACATTTTTGCCTTTTAACTAAGGTTTCCTCTTAACAGAAGAGGCCTTTAAGACAGATTTGACTGTAATCACAGCGCCAGATAAAAGTGGGTATTGAGGATAATTCAAAGATAATTTTTCTTATTAAAAATATTTCTCAGCAAAAAATATGTTGTGACCCCTCATTAGAACCGTCTCGGCAAGACAGTTCTAACAAGGGGTCAGAACATATGTTTTTCTGGAGTAATAAGGAAAATTATCCCCAAACTACCCCTTTTAACTCTTCTTATCTGGAGCACCGCGTAATACCTTGCAGACCCACCTGACATTTCCCTATCACCTGTAACAGATCAACTGGATCACGATCTCGTCTGTCTGTACTGAGAAACACCTCATTTTTGCTTGGTTCTCTGGGCAATTTTCTTCTGGTAAATTCTGGTAATGAGGCATACCTCCTGTAATACTTCACCTTTGCTAATTTTTCTTTTCCTACAATAAACAACAGCGACTCCAACTGACTGACACAGTGCCAGATTAGAAGGGGCAAAAGATAATTTTTCTCAATGAAAATATGTTGTGACCCCTCATTTGAACTGTCAGGGAGACAGTTATATTGAGGAGACAGTTCTAATGAGGGGTCACAATATATTTTCAATGAAAATATGTTGTGACCCCTCATTTGAACTGTCTCAACGAGACAGTTCTAAAGAAGGTTCACAACCTATTTCATTCTCAATGAGATAGTTCTATTGAGTGGTCACAAAATATTTTGAGAAATAAGATTTTTTTTTTTTTTTATGAGTATTAAATTCAAAAACCCTCCTTATCTGGAACTCTAGATCAGTTTACGAGCTCTTTGTTTTTTATGCTATACCTGCGACAAAATATGCTACAATAAGTCTCCATGATGGATATCACACCAAAGAGCCACATCAAAAGAGGGGAAAACATTTTAATATTGGAGGAGGTTCTATATTTCTGTGCCACATCATACATACATGTAGAAAAATTTTCCCAGAATTACAGTTCAACCAATCTTAATCATAATGTTTTATTTGTCAAGTAAAATCACTTGTTTCCAACTGATGTTGCTAATGTCTGCCTCCCTCTTGTGTGGGAAGACACCAAGTGATCGTGGAGGGTTGGTGGCTTTATACAGGCACTCTGCCTTCTCCACCAAACAGACGCCAGAAAAGGTGGGCCAATAGGGGAGATGAAACAAGATAAATTTTCTTATTTCTTCCAGGGCTTAAATGACATATGTTTCTGTCAAGACTTACAGAAATTATCTTAGAACCATCTCCAAAGATTCATCTTATCTGCACTCTGGTAATGACCTGAGCCCAGTTGTTTAAAGCATTTTTAGCTTAACAAAGTCATTACTTAAATTCACTAAGTATTCTAGTACTCATAAAATTAAGTGTCTTAAAAATTTTTGCTGCAAAAATGTGGGAAGCTTTTCCTAAATTTCAGCAAAAAATGATAGTGCTTTTGCGTACATTGCTTTTGAAATTTTAACATCTTGTTAGCCATTATCTGATGATGTCTTTGAGACAACTGGGCGGAGTATATTAAAACCAAAGTACCTGGGCGAACTATGTAGTCCCTGATCAAACTGTTATATTGCCATTTGGCCTAAAATTTGTTTAGCCATTTTCAGACTGCAACAGTTCAGGATAATTGCAGAATGTCTGAGTGCTAAATTAGAGATGGATAACTCGTCAAATCTCCATCAAAACCTATGTTGTGACCCCTCAAAACAACAAACTTGAAATGGCAGTTCTAACGAGAAGGCACAAGGTAAGATTTTATGAGACATATGAAAAATCATCTTTGACTATCATCCAAACCTGCTGAATATTCTAAAGCTCTAGAATACTCACCATTATCTATAAGATCTTTGAGCTGACAGACTTTAGCCACATCTTCAGTATCGTTGATATCACTGGAAACCAGAACGTAGTCATCTACTCTGTATGTTGTATCACAAAAACTGAATGCTCTGAAAAAAAAGAACATACACAAAACTTCGCATAATAAGGGGAATAAACAAATAAAATAAATGTTGTGACCCTTTATTATAAACCTCAAAAGCCAGTCTTATCTGAAGCTCTACGGAATTCCTGTGACAATGTGATTAACTCTTTAAGCACCAGTGACGAAAAAAGCAGAATTTGCCAACAGCATAGATCCTGTTGAGGCGGCTTAATATCGAGCTGCCTCACGTTGATCTACACTGTTTGCCCCCTAGTCTTTGAATTCTCAAAATGAAATGTCTTGGACAAGGCATTTTTTTAATTTCTGCAGACATAAATTTTGTTGTCTGCTTTTTGGTGCTTAAAGAGTTAAACAAACAGTGTAGACCAGAAATTTAATTAGCCCATCAGGGATCAAGCTAGACTCAAAGTTTAGGGAGAAGTGACTTCTCCCTCCAGCTGAAATAGGGAGAAGTGAAGCCGTGAAGGGAGAAGTGGTATTGCGCGATTATGACATTTTTCATTCAGTTTTAAAGAAAAAATAGCTATTATGCATACTATTAACATTAAATTGAAAGATTAATAAGCTGCAGTGGGTTTATAGGTTAAATTGTCATAACAGCTTGTTTGTGGAATGATTTGATGAAAATTCTACCAAAAAAAAAAAAAAAAAAAAAAATATTTTTTTTTTTTTTTTTTTTTTTTTTTGGTAGAATTTTCATCAAATCATTCCACAAACAAGCTAATTTTTTTTTTTTTTTTTTTTTTAGGGAGACTCCCACTTCTCCCTAAGCCCAATTTAGGGCGAAATTTCGGCCCCTAGGGCGATTATTTCGCCCAAATCGCCCCCTAGCTTGATCCCTGGCCCATTCCATTCCGGATACCCTTGTATCTGGGCAAAAAGTTTGGATCCAGATCAGGCCCCACAAACGTGGGGCCTGATCTGAGTTCCAAACTGTCTGCTGCCTAGACATAATTTCTACAAGAGTTAGTTAGACCAATATTGTCAAAATATTCTTGATTTTTGATGCAGACGACAATTTCAGCAGACAACAAAAATACCCAGAATGCAATGAGTTAACCACCTAGCAGTTAGTCTGTGACAAGTGACTTTGAGGCAGGACTAGCTTACTTCTGTAGTACTTGGTTCTTTAGACCATAAATCAGGCCTGTGGAAATAGAAAAAATTCTTACTTGTCCAGGGACAAGTAAAAAGTGAAACTCCACTTGTCCGCCAAACAAATTACTTGTCCAAGACCATAAATATGTTAAACGCATTATTTTAAGATTTATTCAGCCACAAACATAAAGCTCATTTATATCTAACAAATCTCATTTCTCATTTTAAATAGCCTCAACGCCTTAAAATGTGAATAAAGGCATCTTTTCTGTACTAAGTGTCTGAAAAAAAAATCAAAACATCTTTCTCCTGGCCTCTAAACATATAAAACTTTTTCAAGGTAACTGTATAAATTGGAATGGCAAACAATGTGGGCCCTGATCAGACTGCTCCTGCAGGAGCAGTCTGATCTGGGTCCACACTGTTTGCTAAGTATTTTCCTAAAACAAAAAATCAGTTGTTGTACTTGAAACGAAAACCATATACTTTCTTCATAGTTGTCCCAGGACAAGTACAATGAAATTTTTCACTTGTCCTGGGTGAAATGGGACAAGTAGGACAAGTCGGGCATGGTATTTCCACAGCCCTGCCATAAATCCTTAATTAGCATGTAGGCTTTATAACTAGGTTGTGGATTCGGGTTATACTCATCATTTTCATTTATTTTTTCAGGAAAAAATTTAAATGCTGCATACCTCATTAAATTTGTTTCTGTCCATTTCTGCTTATTTCCTGTATGGGGATAAGTCAGTGCTAATAGCTTTCTGAATAGGCAAAAAGTACATGTAACATGTAGGATCTGATGAGCTTTTGAACCAGCTATAAAAGCGTTTGAACCGACTATAAAAGCTGCAACAAAATTTATGAGGTTGACACGATATAGTTGACTGATTTGTTGTTTAAAGTCCACGGTAAACAACTATGGTCATGTCGGGATGGTCAGTTAACCTAACCACACTATTCCTGGGCAGGCTTAGACCTCCTAAGCGGTTAACCAGTACTAAGTGCATTTACTTTCGCCAGTAACTGACAACTGTCCCTCTTGAATCAGGGGAAGGAGAAACGAAAGTATGTGGCCAGACCGGATATCAAACCCAGAACAGGGGTTTTATTAACCACTTGTCTGTTGGTCCAGGACCAGTGATTTTTAGGCAGGACCAGTTGATTTCTGTAATAGCTGGTCCTCCAGACCAACTAGTTTTCATGTTAACTGCAAAAGTTCTATAATCGAAACCAGTAGAAACACTGACAGGACCAGTTTAACTATCTGCATGCTGGTCCTGCCAACCAGTTGGGGTTTGGACCTTAGCATAAACCCTGCCAGAACTTCTGACTTATGAGTCAGGTGCCCTACTGATTGCGCTACGCGACCCGGCACATTGGCATGATATATCATCAGCCCTTGGTGAACCTCTGGGCTGATTTCCTTGGTCTTTATCAGTGTTCCCATTCACGTAGAATTGTGCGTGAATCACGCAGAGCTCATTCTAATCACGCACAAATTTTGGGGCAAGAACGTGCATATGTTTATCTCAAAAAAAAAATATAAAAAAATCATCATTTTTCTATTGCGAGCCTGCCACGCCAGATGATTTTTGTAGCGGAGAAGAGAGTCAGAAGTCGCTGTTTTGATCTGAAATGCGGGCCGTAGTAAGATACCATGCTTTCATTCACGTCCGTCACATCCGTTCTACGGCCAATCAAATTCATTATTGGAAAACACTACCACTAATCGGCTGCATGAATATTAATGACATGTGCGGTCATGTTGCGCACTAGAACTGTCATAATGCCGACAGAATTTGTCCGTATTTTTGCGTTTATTTTCGCTGTTTCTGTTTGGAAACGGCACTTTCTATTTTTCATTTGGAAAGAAATCCATCAAATGATTAATACTGGATAAAACGTGGACTGGAAAAAAGGCATGACAGCCGTTTTCTTCGTTTTTTCAGGCTTCAATTGGAAACACATCGGCACTTTAGTGTTTGCAAAAGAAGCGGACCAAGGATTCCGGGTCATTTCGGCCCATGTCCATTTCGGCCCATGTCCATTTCGGCCCATAACTTTTTCGAGATAAAAAGTCATACCCGTAAATTTTACTTCATACCCACAAATTTTATAGATAGGGGGTATAAAAACCCTCAGTTTAAAATTTGAGTGGGAACACTGCCAGTCTACCTGCTATGGGTCTCTATGATGGTACCACTGCACTGACATGCCTTGGTAGTGAATGATCTACATCTTGGGGAATTGTTAATGTGGTTAATATATCGTATCACTGAGAGTCTGAGACTGCTTTGAGGCTAGTATGTGTTTATCCTAAATGTATCATATATATGGTACTTGTATCATCTGTTAAGAGATGTGCTTTTTTATTTTTGTATCTCTTATTTTGCTCACATTCGGTCACTTGGAATTCTTTGCTTGATTTGTTTGGTTGCTCATTCTGTACCACAATGTGTGCTCCTATGAGGGCCAAAAATTCGTAATAAAGAGCTTGTATCTTGGTAGTTCTATATAGGGAGACATTACACTGGAAGTTGGTAATGTCTCAAGGAAATAATCTGAAGTTTCACCTTGCTTGTAGTAGGCGCTTTAACAACCAAATTTAATAATTTCCTTTGCCGACTGTAAGAAGCATGTCACAAAAAAGTTGTTAAATTTCTAACATTTATCAAATGTCAATCTATTTTCTACCTTTCTGTAAAATTTCAAGATGATCGGATGCGAAATGAGAAAGCTGCAATTCAAGCCCAGTGCATTGTCAGGGATACAGACTAGCGGTCGCCCACTCGCCCACTGCGAGTAAAAAATCGGCTGGGCAACTAAAATTAAAAAGACAGTCGCCCAGTTTGCGATTGTGAGCTGTCGGCGAGTGTCTGGCATGTTTTCGGCTTGGAGTAAAATCCGTCACCTGAATGGGTATTGCTAACTTCCGCGCCGATATTTGCTAGGAATATTCGGTGTTCCGTCATACTTGTGTGTTGGATTTTACTCACTATCGAGAAAAACAACATGGCCGCCTCCTCGTAATGTAAGATAGACAGACAGACAGATTTGGCAGCTAAAAATCTTAGCCCGTTATGCATTTTTTGAATGTAATGTGGCGATACATCGCTAGGGTTTCCCACCCGATTGAAAGAATGGTTTACTACAAAGCCTACGGAAACGGTGCAATTCTCGCGCAGATTCTGAATAAAAGATTCTCACGTTTTAAATGTGGGCCCCTAAATTTCTGGCTGGGCGACTAGTTTTCAGTTTTTAGGGGCCCAGCTTGCTCCTATGAAAAATGAGTTAGTCTGTATCCCTGATTGTATATAACTAGAAGGTGCGACACTACGGCCATTTTGATTTTTTGTAGCTTGACGGAAGTGATGAAATCAGGTATTTTCCACGGAAATTCCAGTCGCGTGCTCTGATGACGTAGCTCTCCTGCCATAATGGCAACCAATCTGTCGACATCAAAGTTTTCAAATCACGTGGATTTAAACTTGCGCAGTTGTTGACCAATCAACAGACTCGCAATATTGGGATTTCCGACAGACCGCCATGCTTATTTGACCACTTCCGTCAATTTGCTGTTTTTCATCCCGATTCAGAATTTTGTTGTAAATTTTGCATTATCCTTCACTGTCATGAAATGCTTCGATTATAGGTAAGTGCAGAAATATGTCATCGTTTCATAATATGGAAGTATCTAGCTTGAAATGCATATTATGAGTGAGAACATGCGACTCCAAAGTGTAAAAGCAAACTCAGAATGGCTTAGTGTCCCACCTTCAGCTTCTTTATGAATGCAGCGGGCTGAATTGCAACTCTTATTTCGCAACCGATCGACTTGAAATTTTACATAGTGGTAGAAAATAGATTGACATTTGATCATATTTAGAAATTTAACATGTTTCGTAGAGTGCCTGTGGTAAGAAGCGTGTCCCCATTGAGGACTGACCTCACAACCCGAATTTTAATATGGTATTTACATTTATATATTAAATTAATCGCTAAATATAAAATTAAAATGACAGCATGAATCAATTAGACCACAGAAATCTCATAATGGGGCTGTCGAATATATGATACCCACGGCAGTCATATCGACGATACACTGTCCAAGTCAGTTTATTGCCAAAATAATTCGCGACCGTCAAGGTACTTACTGATAATGTTTTTCATTTTGTAACTGTCTATTTGTTATTGTTTCATGGCCTATCCACTGAAATTCTTTCCCTTTTTGGCGTTTATCGCAGTTCCGTGTTGTCATTTTTTCAGTGAACGTGAAATTTGCCGCCAAACTCAGGCTGGTTTTGTGTTGACTGCTGACACTGTTGGCACGACAGTCGTGCCACCCGTGTATTAGTCTTATCATATATGACCAACAGGATTTGAGGTCATACACCCAGTAATCAGACATTTTATAAACCCCCAGCGAAGAAAACCGAACATCACCGCGGATGGTATTTCTCCAGCTATCGCGTAACTGTCGTATTTTTAGAATCAAGTTTTATCACTACTCACTAGCATTACCGCTGAGAGATATCATATTAGGACACGAACTGAAAACATGAGAAATGTGCTTTTCTTTTATATATAGATGGTTGATCTTGTTTCATTTTACTGAGCTGATAAAAAATTTTGGCACTTTTAACTGTTTTGTAGCTTTGATTTTAATTAATTAATGATTATAGTTTTGAATTTAATATTTCTTAACTGCCATAGAAACGTAAAATATTCATGCTACATAAGATAGCGGGGCATAGTTTAAAACATGGAATGGAATGGATGAGATAATCAACATTCCAATGGCTACAGTCCGGGGCTACAGTATATGTCCCCAGAGCTTGGGGTGTTACTCGTACTGAACGGAATTTATCGCCTTGAGGGCAAACCAACTAAATGCCATCCCAAATCCATGGAATGAAGTGGAGAACATTTTCTTGCACACCGGATAGAAAATGCCATTCTTTTCACCTGGGATAGAAAATCTCATCTTACCCTAGTGTTCTGACCCAGGACCGGAAAAAAATCACGAGCTGTCAATGCATTGGTTGTATAGGAGCTCACGTACCTGCGTCGTCAAGTGACGTTGGCATTTAAGATGATGACGTCACGAAGACGGTAAAAATGACGTCAGTTTATGCACGCCAGTCGTTGACGTAAAGAGCCGAATGGCGGTCGTTGAAAGCGGCGCCTTCTTTCAAAATCAAATTTAAACCTCTCAAGCACTAGTATTACGCATTTTAAGAGGTTCTGAAGTTAAAACAAAACGTGGTGTGCAAGAAAAAGGATCTACCATGGGTGTGAGGTGCGGATAGAAAAATCCGTCACTCGGGATCACTGTTCGGCATCACTCGGCAAGCCTCGTGATGCCGAACAGTGACCCTTGTGACGGATTTTTCTATCCACACCTCACACCCATGATAGATCCTTATATTCTTACCTACGAGACAGAGTTTGTTCTATTTTTAGCAGTGCTGGAAAATTCTGTCTTGCCCATGGGCTGGGACAGCTCACACGAGCTTGAATTCTGTGTACCACTACGCGCTCCTTGAAATACGGTGCGCCCGGCTTGGCGATTCCATACTTTAGGCATTATTCTTTCATCGATAAAATCCAACCCAAGAAAGGATATTCATTCTTTACAATCCCAATATAGCCTGTTTCAAGGTCTTAAAGTAAAAATAGTCAATGTTTCACCGTGACAAACACTGTCGAGATTGCCGCCATTTTGAAGACGTTACCAACTGACGTTTTAAATGACGTTGACGTTACGTCACAATTAACGTCATACACGCGCTTTCTGTAGTCGTCTCAATACAAATTTTGCTCTTTGATATAAAATTCAATTAGAAAATCTAAAAACATGGGTTTGTCAAGGACC
The DNA here is from genome assembly GCA_963989385.1 of Ctena decussata. Taxonomy (NCBI): domain Eukaryota; kingdom Metazoa; phylum Mollusca; class Bivalvia; order Lucinida; family Lucinidae; genus Ctena; species Ctena decussata. The sequence continues at coordinate 23,087,617 of OZ022501.1, read as the reverse complement.
TATTTTTTACTTGTCTGTTCACTATGTACAGCAGCCACGAGGGTGACACGGTTGTACTACTTACATTTGTACACGTTCGCATGAAATAGGCCTATTAGTTCCCCGTTCAATTTGAAACCCTCGGGCAAACGGGATGTGTCGGAAACTCGGCAAGCCTCGTTTCCGACACACCCCGTATGCCCTCGGGTTGGGATTTTCCTGTCCGCATCGGAGACCAATGATAGATTCTATTTGTCCATTCCATTCCACTTCATAAAATAGCAGTTCAAAGTTTAAACTATACCGATTAATTAGACTCATAAATAACTTAACAACTGACATTGGCTACAAAACTCTGAAGTGTATCAACACCTGTTAATCGGGTCGCAACGCGAAAAAGTGGCTTAACGTCATGGTATCAATGGTTTAATAATATTGTAGAGTCATCCAACCTGTGCAAACCACCACAAAATTATTACGAAAGAATGGAGGGTATGTCACATAGTGTAACCCGTGCTAATCTGAATCTTCTAACAAGACGAATATCTATTTTTCTCACAAGGCCCCTTATTGATAAACCACGGTTTTGTCTGCAGTGTTGTACTTCTAGCAGACGATTTTTATACTCTGCGCGTTGAGAATGCGCAGTAGCCCGCGCAGAAAATATTGTGTGTCGGATTTACTGGGTGCCTCACCTATAAGCGTAGCCATTAGCGTAGGTTTAGGGGAGGTAACTACCACACTACCCGTGTATAAGGGTAGTCGGGTGTGGGGTGCAGTGAGGGTTGGTAGGGTCAAGGGGAGAAGGGAATGCGAGAAATAAATAGATGAATTAACGAACAAGCATATAAATAAAAAATAAGAATATTAAATTGCAGCTTTCTCATTTCGCATCCAATCATCTTGAAATTTTACAGAAAGGTAGAAAATAGATTGACATTGTAATTAAGTACTTATAAAATCGACTGATAAAATCAGCCAAAAGTACAGAGGTTGTTGAGAGGGTCACTCGGTAATGGTGCAGAAAGTCGCCGGAAGGTCGTGAGATCGCGCCAAGGTTTCGCCATCCGACGGCCGGAAACTCTGTTTGTCAACCCAGCAATAAATGGGTATCTTTTTCGAATCAGGGAAGGAAAAGGCAGCGAAAGGAGAGGGATGGGCTCCGCCTTTCATCAGCTGTGTCCAAGATACAGTGGGCCTCTAATCCCCATTGCCCCATCGGCTATTAGGCTATGGGAAACCTTTACTGGGGTTAAAACACATAAAATCGTTTAAATGATCTGGCAGTGGCCAGCCCAGCAGTGAACTCACTTAGGTCGATTCAACCCTTGATACTGTTAGGGAAATTGTTTTAGTGTCTGATAGTTCTGGGACAGAATGGAGCTTACGGAATTTAGTCCTAGAACACAGAGGCCCCTAAAAGTTAGATTTCTTGTGTCAGACAGAAGATGGTCATCAACAATTTGATTAAAGTCTCCATAGTCCTATCAGTGCTAAAGTCACTTTTACGAAATATCATTATGAAAAGCGGCTGAACATTCGCGAGCGGTGACAAAATATAGGGGTGCACATATTTTGTCAGATATGTGGCAAAAAGTAGAGAGAATATAATTTTGAAAATTGACAAATCGCTCAACAAAACCCAGTTTCTTTTCCAGGTTTCCCTTCGAGCAATGCAATATCAACAAAGGCAAGACAATAAATGAGAATCCAAGCTTGAACGTTCCCAGCAGGCACACGACGTTGAAATGACGTCGTACTGACGTCGATGCGACGTATTGACGTCGCATTGACGTCAGTGCGACGTAATTTCGACGTCATATGCCCGCTGGGTTGTTGTTTTACCATTTTATTCAAGCTATTAAAATCGAAATAGATAATTCATGTTGTCAACTAAAATGGCCCAGATAATTTCTCAAACCTTTTCTATGCGAAAAGGGAGTTTTATTAGCTTAAAAATGGCTAATCACGGTCATTTGCAAAGACAATGTCTTGCCCGGTCTACCCTTTACTCTGGAAAGTCGTTTGGACACCACATTCTTTCCACCTGATCGAAATAATCATCGGAAAATATTAAGCAAAGAAACTGAGATAGTTTGGTTAAGCAAAGACGATTCTACAGGACAGAGTGAAAGGAAAAGGAAGAAGAGGTAGACAGAAGAAGAGGTTGAAAGACAATATTTCAGTGCAGACAGGGATGCACTTTGCCAGCACAACAAGTTTTAGATAAGACTATGTAGAAAGGGAATGTTGTAAGGTCATCTGTGGTGCCTCAACGAGCTTGTGAATGTGTGGGATAGATTATACTGGACTAGATTCTGTTTTCGGCTGCACTTGCTACGCTGGCAAAGCTATTTTCGGTGTGCTCTTTATGCCCTCAACTTCGAAGAAATTGATTCGAAGTTGAAGTTGAGGAGGCATATTGCTTCTGGGTTGTCCGTGCGTCCGTTCGTAACGCATACCATATCTTAGGACCCGTGCATGCTAGAGTTTTGAAATTTCACATATAGATTCGTCATCAAAAAATAGCTGAAACGTGTTTTTTTTTCTTGTCCGAGTTGTCTCCCTTTTTGGAGTTATGCCCCTTTAGAAAAAATCAAACTAAACCTTGTGAGCAAGATATCTCAAAAAGCATTTTAGCTAGAGCCTTGAAACTTTGTCAGCTTAATAGGACTGATGAGTAGATGAACTGATAAACTTTTGGAAAAAAAATCATGAATTTTTGACTGAGTTATGCCCCTTTTTGACTCAGTGCATTGTAAGCCTATGGAACCTGCCACGCATACCATATCATAGAAACCGTGCATGCTAGAGTTTTAAAATTTCACATATGGATTCGTCATCAAAAATAGCCGATACGTATTTTTTTCTTGTCCGAGTTATCTCCCTTTTTGGAGTTATACTCTTGAGAAAAAAATCAAACTGAAACCTTGTGAGCAAGATATCTCAAAAAGTAGTTTAGTCAGAACCTTGAAACCTTACCAGCTTATAAGGACTGATGAAAAAAAATCGTGAATTTTTTATCAAGTTATGCCCCTTTTTCGACTTAGGGCATTGTAAGTCTATGGAACCTTGTGAACAAAATATTTCAAGAACCCCTGATGCTAGGATCATGATTTTTTGCAGGAAGATATTTCCTAAGGTGAAGATGACCTGATTAACTTTTGAAAAAAAAAATCAGAAATGTTTGACCGAATTAAGTCCATTTTTCGACTTAGTGCATTGAAGCCTATAGTACAAAGGTACCTTAACACACGGGGTCAAGAACGGTAAGAGCTAAGTACTTGAAACTTTATACACATGATCAGTATGGAAAATAAGCATACATGTGTTTTTTTCTTTTTTCCGCCTGTCACGTTTTTTCCAGAGTTATGCCGCTTTTTCGACTTAGCCTGTGGGACCTTGTGAACAAAATATCTCAAGGACCCCTGATGCTAGGATCATGGATTTTTGCGGGATGACATTGCCCAAGGTGTAGATGACCTGATTAACGTTTGAAAAAAATCGTGAATCTTTGACCGCACATAATGCCCCTTTAAAGGCCTTTTTCAACTTAGTGCATTGAAAGCCTATGGAACCTTGTGAACAAAATATCCCGAGAACCCCTGACACTAGGATCATGATTTTTTGCAAGGTGTAGATGACCTGATTAACTTTTGAAAATGAAGCCTTTGGTACAAAGGTACAAACATTATGGGATGAGCCTTCTTTAGAGGCAAGCATATGGTTGGTGGGCACAGTGTTTCATAAACACATTTTCTATTTAATAGTATCTTTGCATTTTTTTTCTTCTGCCTACTCATTTTTTTTAAATCTCTTTCGCTGCACCCGGCAAGAAAGTGTTAACTAAGCCTGAAGATCTTGAGATGTTGCCAAACCACATTGGTTTCCGTTTTCAGACCACGCTGAGGAGTCCGTTGCCAACTGCCTCGAAAATTCTTAGTACTTATGATCTTTCGGTAAACTTCTCTCCACACTGTTAAATGTAAGAACGGGATAGTACCGTACGTTTGAATATGAAAACCGAATGCATTGTATTTTTAATATTTAGTGGCTTTTCCAATTTCTTTATAATCAAAGGAACTGAAACAAAGTTTTTACACATGCAGTCATTTTCCATCTTAAAAAGTTACGGTACTATCCCGTACTTTTTATGGTAAATGGCCGCGCAGTCAGTTGCCAGGTCTTTTTTCGTAAAAGGACAAGGTTCACGAAGGGTCAAAATCAGCCCTGTCTCAGAAATTGATGAAATGTTCCTATATCAAATTTATGTTTCCTGCGATTGAAAATGGATTTTTTTAAGTCTCGCGTGTTATTTACGCAATAGTGACGTCATTAAAATACCCTATCCCACGCGACGTACTTAATGATTTTATGACGTTAACGACGTTACTCAACTTATAAGTTTGCTGTGTAGCGCTTTTCCGTTTGCTCTGTGTTGCCACTCTTTAACGAGGTCGATTAGATGTTGCTATTTTTTTTTCTGTGGGAGCTCCTATGTATATGTTAATCTTTATAATTAACCTCACCCCACCCCATCCCCCGCCACCCGCGTTTGTCCTGCGTGAAGGTATTACATGTAATACTGACGGTTGAAGAGCTTGGAAAGTCTGTGGATTTCAATTTTTGGTGTACTATCATATTTGATAAGGCACTATTATTTCTGAGTCAGGTGTAAGTTTTTGTTTAGAATTTTGTCCGCAAAACAAAATTTTGTTACATGTACGTACGTTTTATTTTGCGGACAAAATGCGAAACGCAAACTAATTCCGAGCAAAACTGCTGTTTGTCATTCATGATAATTTGTTTATGTTTTTATCAGATTAGTTTTGTTTGCTTTGGAGTTCTGATGTTCTGAGAAGAAAAGATAATAATAGTGTACCAGAGATGGTAGTCTTTCCTATGTCGTTATCCGTCAAAATTCGGCAGATACCTAAGTGCTTGTGGACGGACGATGGTGCCGGGTAGTTTTCAGTGTCAAGGAGTCCGACTAATTTGGTAAACAGTGGAGCAAGGGCCGACTATGCATGCAGTTGGTGCGGGTGGGGATTTTTTGGACATTTTACTCTCCCCTTTCTCCATCTCTCTGGATGACGGCCCGATGTATACAATGTAGACTGAAATATTTCAGGAAGCGGAAATCCTTGGGGTTCCACCACACACAATCTATCAATATCATTCTCCGTACATGCTGATATGACTTAGATACTGTTGAAACGGACATAAAATCAAAAGTTATCCATCCATCTCATGTGAGATTAAATTCTGACCAGTTTTGGTAACCACCCCACAAAAAATTAACACTAGCAGTTCAACGAGGGATCATAGATTTAATAGCATTTTGTTCCCCCCCCCCCCCCCCCCCCACTAAAGTAATTGCTTAAGTATTCGTTTATAGTAAAAAGTGAAATTCACTTTTTTGTCATCTACATGTAAATTAATTATTTATATCGAACTCAAAGTCTCTTCTTTGAATACGAGAGAACACGGACAGACTCGGTGCCAGGAGGCCCATCTGATGGATTCGTTCCCTTGAGCCTTATGGGAAACCTCGTTTTGAGAACTGGAAAAAAGAAAATAATAATAATAATAATAATAATGATAATGATGATAAAGAAATTAAAATGAATTAAAATAAAAATATGCACGAATATACCACGTACAGAATCGCACATTCCGAATGCTCCGTTTATACGACATAATTGAACCAACCGACAACAACAGATGATCTGAAGAACAAAGTGGAATGTCATCGGGAGCTTCGTTAAATAAACATTTGAAAACAGTCATCGCGAAATGGCAATAATGGAATTTGAATAAAAGCATATGCACACTTTTCATGATTGAACTTGAACAGTTCTGATATTTAGATATTTATTTGTCTGAAAAAAAAATGTAAAGTTGTTATGCCTGCGAGTCGTTAGACAATGTTGACATGTTTAAGTATGCAAAATTTTGTCAAAATATCCCATGCGGTTCAAGAGTTATAAGCGTTTTCGCTAACTGATAACGGTTTTCGCTAACGGATAACAGACGAACGGACTCACACAGTGATTATAGTGCAAACCTGCGGGTTGTGCAATACCAATACTCGGTGAGAAGTGTTTGGTTTGCTTGCTTGCATCATCAAACTAGTGTATGGAAGCGGAAAAAAAATCATTATTCAGTGTAGCCTTGTCATATAGTGCGTAAATCGGAAATTGATAAACTCTCGCAATTCATAGCTGAAGTCGGGTGTGTGTGTTTGGGGGGGCGGGGTATGGTAGAATGGATGATTGCGATTTTAAATCCTTTTGAACCGTATTTCAGTGATATCAGGACGATGGGAGGGTGATAATGACACACTTTGTGCAATACAACCCCGTTTACGGTTGGAAAGATTTCCGCATCCAGCGGGCCTCGAATCTGTCATCGCTTAATCATCAGGCCAGGCGCTTAACCTACTGGGCTACTTGTTGTGGGGGTGGGAGCTGTTTTTCGGAGCTGAGGTGTGTAAGGGGAGGGGAGGCGGATTATCACTGTTTATGCGTGTATACAAAAAAACTTCTTTTCAGCTCATTCATTATATAAATTGCTGTTTTTATAGATCACTTTCCCCTTTTTGTCCACTGCTTTTACAAAGAACAACGAGTGGACACAGTATTCACCTTTCCGTAGTTCCAAAACCCTCCCAATCTACCCCCATCCCTTTTGACATGATGGTACTTAAATACACCTCCTGCAGCTTGTCATGGATCAGTCTGAAATTTTGCAGGCTTCTGGTCTGCAAATTCCCATGTAAATTGGGCGTTATAGTTACAACTTTTACTTTTATTGCTTTTGCAAACGGGCATCAGAAGACCAACCTAGCAGGTGCCTTATTTACGCCATTTCTTTTACCGATTTCCGATTTGCATTTATCATTTTGGAACTCACTTCGCATACTTTTACATGCGAAAAGGAGCCTTGGTAGCTCAGTGGGTTGAACTCTGGCCTAAGATCTAGCGGACCGGGTTCGAATCTCGCTTGAGGTGAGAATCTTTCCTACCGTAAACGGGGTTCCATTGCACATAGCCTTTCATTATCATAATCCCATCGTCTTGATACAACTGAAATACTGTTGAAAGGGACGTAAAATCACAAGTCATCCATCCATCTCTCCATTTACATGCACAGTATATACGCATATTATGGTTAGTGGAATAATGGTTGGAGATTTTTATCACTTTTCTCGCTTTGCAAATTTAATTGCTTTCTCACCCGCAACATTGCTTCTTTTACTATTCAGTGGACCCCCTTACACCCTACTCATACTTCTGAACAAATGCTATATTTGGATAAGTAAAACTGAGCCGCAATTTCAGACATGGGTGCCAAGCTGTCTGGTATGTGCTCCCTCTTCCCGCTCGTCCGGAGGTTTTGGAGTTGAAAGCCGTTTTCCCCGTAGATCAATGTTTCTCCTCGAATTCGCTGAGTTTAGTTCGGGCGGAGCAAAGCTAGAATACCGCATCAATCCTGATAAACACCCCTGCTCTAATAAACGCCCCCTTCAATAATGTTATATTATCTAGCATGAAAACCATGTTTGCTTCTCTAGATTGGGTAGAACTTTGATATAGGGTCCACTCTTGAAGGAAAGAATTGCTCCTAGAAGAGCAACTTCTTTCCTTTAAGAGTTGAACCCTACCCCTACTGAGAAGGGAGCCAAACATTTAGAGAATACTCTTTACCGGTAACCAAACTACTGTTAATTAGAAGTATTTTGCTGATTTATTACAATTTCGCTCCCCCCCCCCACCCCCACCTCCTCCCTCACTTTCGTAAATTGCAACGGCCCCGGGACGTTTATATGATTTATACGGTATATACCTATTTACCGGCCAATTAACCTTGAATAATCAGCTGTCTCTCACGGCAAGGTACTCTCTGCCAATGACGTCACCCAACGCTACATTGTGACGTAAGAAACCTTGACGTTACATCTTGGCGCGTCTTTCTCAGTTATTTGTCATTATCGCGTAATTTTCGGAAGCGGTGGTTTCTCTCTGCTAAAAACAGCGATTTCATCGGCTTTTGGAATGAAATATCGTATCCATTTCTTTTCTGCTGATCACTTTTTATATTGTCTTGATGGAATCAGTTCCTGTCTGATTATATTCACCCAAAAACTAAACGAACTTCGGCAGCGTTAGTAGAAAACAACGTAGAGGCACATTTACATTTTGTTTTTATTAGCTCACCTGTGAAGGTGAGCTTATAGTATAGACTTGGTCCGTCGTCCGTCGTCGGCGTCGTCGGCGTCTGCGTCGTCGGCGTCGTCCACACTTTTAAACATCTTCTTCTCAGAAACCACTGGGTGGATTGAAGCCAAATTTCATATGGAGCCTTAACAGGATGGGGGAACGAAAGTTTATATATTTGGTCCAGGTCACATGACCAAGATGGCCGCCACGCCCATATATGGTAAAAACCCTTCAAAAATCTTCTTCTCCAGAACCAAAAGGCCTATGACCTTGAAACTTGGTATGTAGCATCGGGCATGCGGGCCCATCATAATTTATATAAATCATGACCTTGTGATGACCTTGACCTAATTTATGACATGGTCAACTTTGGTACGTTAGGCTTTTATATGGGAAAACGCTTAAACGGTGGATTTCTCAGAAACTATTTAAGTTTAAGGTACAATACTTGGTATACATGGTTGACTAAATGACCAGATGAAGATATTATGTCACTAAAGGTCAAGGTCATTCCGTCGGACCATCCGTCGTCAAGATTTTCAAACATCTTCTCCTCTGAAACCACTGGGCCGATTGAAGCCATATTTCATATGGAGTCTCAGTGGGATGGGGGAACGAAAGTTTATATATTTGGTCCAGGTCACATGACCAAGATGGCCGCCATGCCCATATTTGGTAAAAACCCTTCAAAAATCTTCTTTTCCAGAACCAAAAGGCCTATGACCTTGAAACTTGGTGTGTAGCATCGGGCATGCAGGCCCATCATAATTTATACAAATCATGACCTTGCGTTGACCTTGACCTAATTTACGGCATGGTCAACTTTGGTACGTTAGGCATTTATATTGGAAAACGCTTAAACAGTGGATTTCTCAGAAACTATTTAAGTCTAAGGTACAATACTTGGTATATATGGTCGACTAAATGACCAGATGAAGATATTATGTCACTAAAGGTCAAGGTCATTCCGTCGGACCATCCGTCATCAAGATTTTCAAACATCTTCTCCTCTGAAACCACTAGGCCGATTGAAGCCATATTTCATATGGAGTCTCAGTGGGATGGGGGAACGAAAGTTTATATATTTGGTCCAGGTCACATGACCAAGATGGCCGCCATGCCCATATTTGGTAAAAACCCTTCAAAAATCTTCTTCTCCAGAACCAAAAGGCCTATGACCTTGAAACTTGGTATGTAGCATCGGGCATGCGGGCCCATCATATTTTATACAAATCATGATCTTGCGTTGACCTTGACCTAATTTACGGGATGGTCAACTTTGGTACGTTAGGCTTTTATATGGGAAAACGCTTAAACAGTGGATTTCTCAGAAACTATTTAAGTATTAGGTACAATACTTGGTATACATGGTCGACTAAATGACCAGATGAAGATATTGTGTCACTAAAGGTCAAGGTCATTCCGTGGGACCATCCGTTGTCAAGATTTTCAAACATCTTCTCCTCTGAAACCACTGGGCCGATTGAAGCCAAATTTCATATGGAGTCTCAGTGGGATGGGGGAACGAAAGTTTATATCCGGGGTCTGGGTCACATGACTAAGATGGCCGCCATGCCCATATATGGATCTAGTTATCTTGGCTAAAGGTCGTTTGTCTGTAATGTGTCAACATTTTTAAAGGACTTCTCCTCTGAAACTACTGGGCAGATTTCAATTTAATTTCAAATGCAGCCTTCAGGCAAAGCGGGAAACAAAGTTTATATATTCGGTCCACTCACATGACCAAGATGGCCACCATGCCCATATAATGGCAAAAACCTTGAAAAATCTTCTTCTCCAGAACCACTGGGCCAATTGCCTTGAAACTTGGTATCTAGCAACTGGGACTGTAGTACTACCAATTTTATATAAATTGAGCATATACTGACAGGTGAGCGATCGTTGCCCTTGGGCGACTTGTTAGACCATGAAGTCCCAACTTCGACACCTTCAAATTTTTACGAGGTATTCTTCATTCATTTAAAAGTCATCCTGCCAAATATTAAGGTGTCGCATGAGGGACTTCATATTTTTCAACTGACTTCTACATGTGCAAATATGAAAAAATGACAAATTTCAGACGTTAGGGGGTCCGATTGGATAGAGCTCTATCACAACCAAGGCAATTCTGGTAAATGTTTCATGGTTAATTGTGGAGACAAACTATTGTATAATATAAAAACGTACAAAACGAAACAAATTTCACATATTGCTAAAATGGGAAATTACAGGGCCAAAATGTAGGGTTCGTGAATTCAGCCCTTTACGGGATCTTTTTACGGTGCAAGCCCTGGATCAACTCAATATGTTGGGCTTTGCACGAAACTGTTCTAATTGTTGTTGTTGTTTTTTATTTTCATTTTTAGTTTTAGTTTTACGGAATTTAATGGCAAAATTAGAAAAGGAAGCACTTTCTTTTTTTTTTTCAGTTACCCACTGATTTTATTTAGTACTATGCAGAGAAAATAATTAACGCACCTTGTAAATATGTTATTTGTTTCGAATGATGCAGCTAGACCATGAGTTATCGCCCTCATATACTGCAACCCTATGTGCCATTTTTGAGTATTTGTTTAGAATGAATTTACAATAAATGAGATTGATGCACTTGTCTTCGATTTCATTTCCATCAAAGTGACCACCTTTAAGCAAAATTAAACCTCGTGGAGATCAAAAGACGTCCCTTATAATATGGCGCTGTATCATAGCCCTTTGACAAACATCAAATGAGACGCGACACGAGAAAACCAACAAAGTGGTTGTGCGCCCAGCGCAGACTCAGATCAGTCTGGGCATCAGCCCAGTCTGATCAGAGACTTCACTTTGCGCTTAAAGGATAGCTAAGGCTCTTACTGAGCTACCTCAATGCTGACAGCGAAGTCTCTGATCAGACTGGGCGGATGCCCAGGCTGATCTGAGTCTGCGCTGGGCGCACAGCCACTTTGTTTGTTTTCTCGTGTCATGGCTCAAATGATATGTTCTGGTCTCCTCTCGCCAAGGCGGATATGGACAAAATCTGATTATCTGTTGTCTTTCTCTCCAGTTTTTCCTGTTCCTCATGACGATTTTCCGCCGGGCAGCATAGCGCAGTCGGTAGGGCGTCTGACTTATAAGCCGGAGGTCCTGGGTTCGATACCTAGTCTGGCCACATACTTTCATTTTTCCTTCCGCAGATTCAAGAAGGGCAGTTGTCAGTTACTGGTGAAAGTAAGTGCACTTAGTACTGGTTAACCGCTTAGAAGGTCTAAGCCTGCCCAGGAATAGTGTGGTTAGGTTAATTGACCGTCCCGACATGACCATAGCTGTTTACCGTGGACGTTAAACAAAAACAAACAATGATGATTTTCCACAAAAGCTCAGCGGAACGAATCCATTCCATCTCCCGGCAGTGGCGGATCCAGAGGGGGTTCGGGGGGAGGGGGGGGGGTTCAAACGAACCCCTTCTTCAGACTTAATTATTTCATTTTCATGGGGAATTTCAGAAAAAATTGTCAAACTGCACAAATCGACCCCCCCCCCCTCCCCCTCAACTAATTTGAACTCCCTTTCCAAATTTCTTGATCCACCCCTGCCTGGCACTGAGTCTGTCCGTGTCCTCTAATTCAAAGCGGGGAGAACTTGATTGCGATGATTAATTTTGTTCCGCTCAACAGGCCTATTTACAAAATGTATACTCTGCTAACAACAAGCGCCAAAAAAATTGAAAAAGTCAACTATCGATATCTCAAAGTCGAAATTCATCTCAAACTACTGATATCTCAAAGTAAATTTTCTGTTCCCAGAAAATTCACTTTGATATATCAGTAGTTTGAGATAATAGGACGTGAAATGTGAATAAAAATAGGAAATATGTCCAAACTATATTCTTGAAACAAGAGGATACTTTGAGATATCGACAGTTGACTGTAGTTGAATTTGCAAGCAGCATATACCCAGGTGGGCCGACTCCTTTGGATCTATGCCCTTTGTCGTCTAATTCTTGAATTTTCGATATGATACTGCGTGGATAAAACTTTTTTTTTCTTTTTTTTAAGACGAAAATTTCGTCGTACGCTCTAGATAATTTCGTCGTGCGTTAATGTACTACTTAGTTAAAATACGATCCTCACCCTAACTTTACACCCTTGGCGTCCAAAACTGGCTCTATATCTTAAGAGTGTTTTGACCTGAATTGGTATTGTATGTGTGGCGATAGTTCTGTCATTGGTTTTTATACCAATACAATTTTTAGTCTTCCTAAGGACTGGGTGGATTAAATAAAGAAGTATTTGTGAATGAACCAAACCTATCAAAGACTTGTTTGAGCCAGAAATCCTTTGTGAATGTTACTGTACTATCTTCAGGCAGTTAGCAATAAACTCTAAACATTCCGAATTCTGTCGTCGAATTGTCCTATATGTACCATTTCACCATGATTTGCTCATTATTTTTCATTGCTGTATAACTTGCTTTTGTGAGTTATATCATTGTTTGCCAAATGAAAAAAAAAGCGTTTGGGATATCCAAAAATTAAATCTAGTATCAGTCATCGGCATCACTGCATCCGCATCTATTTCACAACCTCAATAATTGACTCATACAACGTAAATTACAGTAAATTATGATAAGCAAATTATGTTCCATTTCCTAAAACAAATCAAAAGAAATGTCAGTTTTGCATGCCGAGCCCTCGTTTTTGTAAAGACAGAATATTGGTTTTCGAGTTTACCGTAAAACATCAAGCTCTGCGACAGACAGATCTGGACAAACAGTGCAGACCATTATCAGACTGCTCCTGAAGGAGCAGTCTGATCAAGGTCTACACTGTTTGCCATTCCATCTGCACCTTTTAGATTAATTACTTTTGAATAAAAAACTGTTCCATTTTATGCCTTTTTTCGTAATTATTTGGTGTCCCATATTTTCTATTTCTTTTTACGGTGTTAGGTGAATTTCTCCAAATGTCATTGTTTCACTGTTTTCACCATCCTTTGATGATTTCCTTTCTTTCTTCCTAAATTTCATTTAAACGAGAAGAAATTGCAAGAGGACAACCAAATTAATTTCTTCACGTAATCCTATAAAAGTCTATTTCTCATATCCACCAATCGCAAGAATAACTACTTAATTCCAGGAAATTATGTTCCCGGAGGCACCGTTTACCGCAGAAACTACAGTAGAACTAAAGACAATAAAAAGACGAAAAAAAAAGACGATTGTTGGAAAATATTGACGGACGGGCGGACGACGATAGGCGACGACGGACGATTGAGCCGGCTTTTCCTTCCCGGACCAGTCTTAGGGAAGTACCAGGTAGCAAACAGGAAGTCACAATAGTTGTTCCGTTTAGTAAAAATGGCGGGAAAAGCATGGAGGGTGTATCCTTTTGGTATCATTCAGACGGAGATGTGTTTCTGCTTGTAGTTCCATCTGTTATTCCTGACTCTTCACGGTAAAGAAAAAATTGTTATTCAGAACAGTTCCGGGTTGGGGAGGGGTATGGCAGGTATTAATGTATATTTTTAAAAGAAAACTAAATCCTACTTCTTGCCCTTGTGTACGATGAGTGCAATTGTAATAATTTATTGTCATGTCTTAAAATGTACTTAAGGGCATGCACAAGAATTATGAAATTATAAAATCATTTCTTTTCGTACCGTGATGACCCTAAATGTGGGACAGCAATAATGAACAGCGCATACCCAGATCAGACTGCTCCTAAGGAGCAGTCTGATAAGAGTCTGCGCTGTTTGCCTTGGCAACAAATGTTGCTTCCTCACCGATTTGTAAAACAACTTGTTCTAATTTATAGGATATTTAGGCCTAACACATTTGGCGACGGTGTCCGAATATCTAGGATAACTATGGTAACAGAAAATTGACAACATGGCGACAATATGACTGATCATGGATTGATATTGTATTGTCTCCTTTGTTTATATACACTTACTGTAAGGTCGAACGAATATATTCAAGAAAATGTTTTTATTTGGGCTAAATATTTATGGGTAAAACCACGAGATTTTAATCACGATCACTTTATTGAAGTGCATATTTTTTGCGTATCTCTTGAACCAAATCTGGGCCTTGCAATATAGCCCAGTGAAACGTGACCTTGACTGCAGATAGGTGGAAGATAAAACAAAAACTCACAAGAGATTCTCTTATTCGAATTTCGATTCGATTTTCTATTTAACTATACATTTTGGCATCTTTAGGATCGCCTCATTCGAGGCGATTCTAATATGATGCCACAATGTATAGTTTATTGGGACGGTATACAGAAAATATTTTTCTTTTTATCTTAACCTCTGTTCTGCTGTGCGTTTGTAAACGTACTGAAAGTCATATTTGGCGGACTTATATTTTAGCGCTTTTTGCTTTAACCGCAAATATCGCCAAAAATCAGTTACCGCTAAATATAAGTGTTTTACAGTAAGAGCAGACTTAGTATTGTTAAAATAGTATATCTGAGCTTTAAAAGTTCCACGACAGGGTGAGACGGAATTCTTTTAACCGGGAAATTGATAATTGCAAATAGACTTTAAAACTCTTTCACTATCACCCTTCCGCCGGCTCGATAGGACAGAAATACTGTTGAAAGGGCTGCAAAACCGCAAATAACCATTCCTGATAGGGCAGACAATCTTGTCTACATTGCCCTTTCAACATGATCAAGTGCAGAAATTGGAAAAGAACAACACGTGACAACCGATCGAGAGGTTTCTATTTTTCCATCAATACATTATGCAAAATGTAATATTTGAATGATACAGCATTATTTGACGGATCGTCCGTGTAAAGGAAACAACAGTGGGAGACATTAACCTTTTCAAAATTGCTGTGTAATTGAGATAGATCAGTGGTTAACAACTTAATAGTCAAATGTTCTGTTCTGTTCAATTCTCGTATCGACGTTACCCAAGTGGCTCAACGGTACGTAACCATAGTTGCACACACTTGGCGCCGTGTGTCCGTCCATTTATAGTCAAAAACAGAGATATGCGTTTTCAAAGGAAATTTTCAGTTCCCTTTTTGTACAATTCTCAAAACGCTATCCCCAGAAGGCTCAAGGGAACGAATCCATAACTCGTACCTCCTGGTACCGGGTTTGTACGCCTCCTGTCCACTTCGAAGAGGACAGAAGAAATTCTTTTTTTCTCGGTTCTTCCCTTCTCAAAAAAAAAAAAAAAAAAAAAGAAGAAGAAAATATTAAGTTAGCAGTCACTGCTCATTGCCAGTACCACTGCTTACATAACTGAGCCGCGACACGAGAAAAGCAACAAAGTAGTGGTACGCCCAGCGCAGACTCAGATCAGCCTGGGCATGTGCCAAGTCTGATCAGTCTTCGCTGTCCGCATGGAGGTAGACTAGACCCTTAGCTACCTTTTAAGGTGGTGATTTGTGGCATATACAAAGATCTGAATAAAACTATAAAAATGATCGTATCTCCCCGAAAGTTAGCAGATTTCTTATTTTTGTTGTCTTCTACAGTTTGAAATACAAACTATAGGTACATGCTGTTTAGAAAAATGTTTTATATGGAAAGATCAAAGGGTAATTTTCTGCGCAGAAATCTAAAAAATAAAATCTGTTCTTGAAAATGTACTTAGCTCTGAAGATTATTTGATGAGTTAAAAAGAGCGACCTAGCAATTATTTGTTCCAACTCTTTCTCAAATTGTAAGGTAGACCAGATAAAAACAGTAGCTTTCTCTCAAATGTCTGACCATGATATAGTGCATGTATACTTATTGCATTCATGAAATACAGGTAGGTCAATTATATTTGATAATGATTTGTATTGCGGAATAGTCTATATTCCACCGATCGGCTCTAAATTTGCACATACAGATCCGTACCTCGAAATCCAAACAGATATTGATAAATATATTGCGGAAAGTAAAAATATTTTTCTCCTCGGTGATTTTAATTCCAGAACGGGCGTTGCCAGTGATTATGTAAAATGCGATGAGTTTATAAGCGAAATGCAAGGAAACAATGAACTGTACTTGGAAAATTTGAATATATTAGATAGGTTTGAGAGTAATAACATTCCGCTACAGAGAAATAGCGTTGATCTTATTACGAATGTTTATGGTTCCCAGCTCGTAGAATTTTGTAAATATAACAATATTTTCATGCTCAATGGTAGATTTGGTATGGATTATATATCACCGAAACTGACATGTAAAGACAGTAGTGTTGTTGACTACATTTTAACTTCAGCATATAATTTTGAAATGATCAGTTCTTTTGAAATTCTTGAGTTTAATAGCCTGTACTCAGATGCTCATTGTCCGCTTTCCTTATCTATTGACATACTTGACCCGAAAACGAAACACTTGATCCGTAAAGAAAATACTCTCTCAACCCCGAAAGTCAGATTATGGGACGACACTAAAAAGGATATATTTGTTGAAAACATGAGTTTACAGGATCTTGAGGACATTAATTCTAAGCTTGATTCTTTTCAAGCTCAAGATTGTACAGCTCAGGACATAAATACGATAACAAGTCGCATTGAAAATATATTCGTTTCAAATGCAAAAAACACTTTTGGAGTCAAAAAGAATTTAGCACAAACAAATAATCATCGACATAAACAATGGTTCAGTTTTGAATGTAAAACAGCAAGGAACAGGTATCACAGCATAAGAAAAAAATACAATAAATATAAAAGTCCTTATTATAAAAATATACTGAAAATGGTAAGCAAGGAATACAAAAACACGATTGCACAAAGCATTAAAAAATTTAAAAACGACAGAATAAATAAATTGAAAACATTAAAAACATCTAATCCACGCGAATTTTGGAAACTCATAAATTCAGTTGATAAATCGAAAGAGACAAAACCCCCATTAAAAGAACTATATACCTATTTTAAATCCCTAAATTCTAGTCTCGGTGAAAACGTCGAGTGCAGTGAAAGTAATCAAAACGCAAATAATTCTACGTCTAATATAGATGATTTTGCAGCTATAAACGAAGAAATAAATCAACCAATAAATACCCAAGAAATCTTATCTGCTGTTAAAATGCTAAAAAATAACAAAAGCCCGGGTATTGATAACGTTCTTAATGAACACATTAAAAACACAATACATATATTTTTACCAATTTACTTAAAACTATTCAATATTCTATTTGAAAAAGGCATCGTGCCAGAGAGTTGGGCCCTAGGTGATATTTTACCCATATATAAAAATAAAGGAAATAAAAGTTTGCCTGAAAATTACCGACCTATAACTTTACTAAGCTGTCTCGGTAAACTTTTTACATCAATAATAAACACAAGAATAAGTAATTTTGTCGAAAAATATGAAGTTATAAGCTCCTGCCAGTCAGGGTTTCGTAAAGGATTTTCTACGCTAGATAATCTATTTGTTATACAAAGCCTGATGGAAATGTCTAAATCAAATAGTAAAAAACTTTTTTGCTCTTTCATTGATTTTCAGCAAGCATTTGATAACGTTTGGAGGGGTGGTTTATGGTCAAAACTTACAGATTACATGGTTAATGGAAAGTGTTTAAATTTCATTAAAAATATGTATAACAATATAAAATCTCGAATATCTACTCAGGAAGGCTCATCCGCATTCTTCCCATGTTGCAAAGGGGTTCGTCAGGGGGAAAATCTGTCCCCCGTATTATTCTCCCTTTATTTAAATGATTTAGAGCATTTTTTCCACTTGAATAAAGCTGATGGCGTAAGCTGTGAAACAAATGACAACAATATATACGCATACCTAAAGATTTTTATCATACTTTTTGCAGATGACACAGTTTTATTTAGCAATACCAAGGAGGACTTACAATATATGTTAAACAAATTTCAGCAATATTGCGACACATGGAAACTGACTGTGAATATTTCCAAAACAAAAATTTTAGTCTTCGGTGCTGGCAGATATCCCAAAAACTACCACTTTTACTATAACGGAGTAGAGTTAGACCTAGTAAACGAGTATAAATATTTAGGCATTTTCTTGTCTAGAAGTGGATCTTATCTGAATTGTAAAAAGCATATTGCAGAACAAGCTAACAATGCAATGTTTTCTCTCCTAAGGAAAACTAGGACACTGAATTTACCAATTAACATGCAAATTGATTTGTTCAACAAAATGATAAAACCAGTGTTACTCTATGGTTGTGAAATCTGGGGCAGTGGGAATTTAGACATTATTGAAAGAGTCCAATTAAAATTCTTTAAACATATTCTTAAACTGAAAAAATCGACTCCATCATATATGGTTTATGGAGAGCTTGGCATTTATCCGTTAGAAGTTGATATCAAAGCCAGGATGGTTTCGTTCTGGACTAAATTACTAGATTTTAATAGCAATAAATTATCAACAATGGTTTATCAAATTATTTATAGTTTAAACGAACAAGGAAAATGCAAATCTAACTGGATCGGTAACATAAAAAATCTGATAGTCACAAACGGTTTCGGAAATGTATGGATGTCCCAAAGTGAAATAAACAAGAAATGGTTTTGCCAAGCTTTCAAGCAAAAAATTAGAGATCAATTTTTACAAAAATGGGATTCACTTTTAAATAAATCAACAAGTGGCATAAATTATAGATTAATCAAAAATGAATTTGGTATAAATAACTATTTCAAAAACTTGCCAAATAAACTTTGCAGAATATTAACTGCTTTCAGAACCAGAAATCATAAGCTACCAGTCGAATTGGGACGCTGGCAATCTAAACCAGTAAATGAAAGAATTTGTAATCTCTGTGGTTTTGAAGTAGGCGATGAATTTCACTACATAATGAAATGCGTATTTTTTACTGAACAAAGGAAAAAATTTATACAACCCTACTTTACACGATACCCAAACATCTTAAAGTTTAATGAATTGATGAACAATCAAAATGCAACAACTCAAAGAAACTTGTCAAATTTCATTGAAATAATTATGAAAACTGATTACAATACAACACTTATATAATATTTCTATAATTATAGTTTCGAAAGAGGTCCTTGACTATGCGACGAAATATATTGATGTAGCCTTTTGTGCATTATACATTCTAAAGAATGCGCGCATCTGCGCAGACTGATCTGAGTCGTCACTTGTCTCTTATAGATGCCTCAGGATTCATAGATTGTACGAATATGAAAGACTCGGATGAGGCTGCGCGGATGCGACGGCATTCATACATATGCATATGTTGTACAAATGTTGAGATAGATATTTGTGAATCTATGTATCACTTCGTGAAATTACGGCAGCAATTATGCATTTATCCCCTTGTTTTCACATCATGTATTTTAACAGCTTTTACCTGCAATGTAGTAACCCGGTGGCGAGATTCTTTTTTGCTAAAAATACAATAAAATCTTGTAAGAAAGAAAATATGCTGCCAGCTATAAACTGGTTATATATATGCATGTCTTTATGGGATCTGATTCGCTCATGCTGGCGCATGCGCGGGCGGTGTGATCTCGCGGCGGCGCGTGCACAGTCCGATCAGAGTTTCTAATATTCATGCTGATGATTTCCTGAAATTCGTGGATTGATAGGTACAAAAGCAGCTCTGATCGGACTGCGCAGGTTTGCAAGCTGATCCTGGTCGTCTGTGTTCCTGTATTCATGAAGCGCCTTAGCGTGCGGCAGCATCAGTATATACATACCGTATGATAATGCAGTCCAATTTGAGACTGATGAAATTTAGCAATATTTCTGGTTAAATCCGTTTTGTCCCGGAAAAAAGTATAATTTACGTTCCTACGACGATGTAATGACGTCGCAATGACGTCGGTGCGACGCAACGACGTCGCATCGACGTCAATCCTACGCCATGTGCCCGCTGCGGCGGAAGGGGGCAAGATTTTGTAGTCTAAATGTATATGAAATTCGGCGTGAACGAGTGTGCGTGTGTATGCAAAGCGTTTTATAACACAAATTATTATGTATCTTTTTAGTATTCCATTACCTTCTTTATAGCATGATCGATTTTTTTCCCCCTAAAGATTTGGACATCTCCAGGCGAACTGTGCAGACCGGGGCCAGAGTGCTGAAAAGCACTCGGACCGGGGTCTGCACTGTTAGCTCCCTCGTTTTGTTTGTTGAAAATTTCCTATTAGACCAGGTGGACTTTCCCAAGTCGGAAGATGGAAGAGCCCACTTGAAAGAGTTGGAAATGTCCAGAGGTTTAGGACGAAGACAGTGCAGGATAAGTAGAATAGCATAAGTATTAAAACTCACCATAAAGTACTGGTTAAAATCCATTTATTATTATTATTATTACTTTTGGTCTACAACAGCAATATATTCCATTCACAAGAATTAGAATTGTACAACACGCCTCTTGCTCATTCATGAAATGCACGGACTGAATCAGCCTTAACCGGTTAAGGCGTTTCGGTCCACTGCATTTCTTGAATGAATGCAATGAAGGCGTCTAACAAAAGGTATAAACATGCAACAGTAAAGAATTCATAGCTACATAGAAAGTAAGGATGTACTAGTTATATGTGATGATTGATTGAAATGCTCTCTCTCTCTCTCTCTCTCTCTCTCTCTCACTGGGCACACACGAGGTTGGAACAACCTTGATTCAACCATGACTCAACGTCACGATGTTGAATCAGGGTTTATTCAAGGTTGATTCAGCATTGTGTGCCTGTTGGGCTCTCTCTCTCTCTCTTTCTTTCTCTTTCTCGGAATAGTTAAACTTTATTTTCAGCTCTAATTATATAATACCTACGATGTTGCCCTCAAGTATGTATGTTGGAATTGTTGTGAAAATGTTCGCCATAAAGTTGTTTTGAAATGCACATATAGAATGCTCCTTATGTTGTTACATACATGTGTAACCTAAGAGTAATAAAGAATTTGAATTTGAATTATACCTATATAATACTCACAGTATAAATTTAATTTATGTTCAGACCTAGTTACATTTTCAATAATGATGGTCATTTTTTAGATTTATTCGCACAAAATTACCCTTTGATCTTTTTTATATAAATCCTTTAAAACATCAACAAGTCCTGCATTTTGGGGTTCTGAATTGTGAGAAACAACATAAAGAAGGCATCTGCTAAGTTTCGGGAAGGTCTGTTGTATTTTCAGCATTTTATGCAGATTTTTGTTTTTGCCCCCAAATCAGTGATAATCACCACCTTAAGCGCTTAAGCGAAGGGTCTGCCAGACTGTGCGGATGCCAAGGCTGATCTGTCTGCGCTGAACGCACTGCCCAGTGTGTTGGTTTTATCGTGTCGCGGCTCAATTATGACAATAAAAAAATCACTGCCAGTAGCTACTGATTATCACTTTGTCATTGCCATTAGCACACCAAATACATAAAACTGTTGCACGTTTAGTTAACCACAGGGTATAATCGATTCCGCTAATTTTCGCTTCCTGCAGAGACTGTACATCATATTTGGCTTCCGCCGAGACTGTCCGCGAACTCTTGCTTCCTGCCGAGACTTCTGTACATGATAAATGGCTTCCTGCAGAGACTGTCCGCGTGATTCTGCTTCCTGCCGAGGCTCTCGGCAGGAAGCAGAGTCACGCGGACAGTCTCGGCAGGAAGCCATTCTTCGAGGACAGTAGTCTCGGCAGGAAGCAAGAGTTCGCGGACATTCTCGGCGGAAGCCAACTATAATGTACAGTCTCTGCAGGAAGCGAAAATTAGCGAAATTGATTATACCCTGTGTTAACACGCAAGACTATTCCCAACTGGAAATTTAAAAACATGAGGGCTTCTGTAAATAGCCAAAATATAGCATGCTATTCTAACCGTGCCTTTGTAACGCACTTTTGTTCACAATATTTGCTTTCATCCCCAGCTTCATACCACCTCCTGACTTTTTAGTTTCACGTTGGGAATGAAACTGTATGTTAACCAGCCATGCAACAGTGACAACCATAGCAAGAAGCAACCGCCTCGATTTGAAAAAAAAAATGCGGAGAAACATTGAACTTGGTCCCAGGGGCCTTACATTCTCTACTAGCATGTATACAAGAAAAGTAGTAAGGATACAAATCTACAACATTAATGATGGAAAGCATCAATATGCTAGGAAAGTATTTCCCACTCACGAGAGAAACGTTAGATTTAGGTTGTTTGTTAGCCAAGTTTTGTTGTCCCCGCCTTTTCGAAGAAAAGTGAGGGTACGTAGTATTCGGCTTTCCGTAGTTCCATCCTTCTATGGTTCCGTGTTTCTGATGTCCCGAGGTTACATCCCCATTTGGCAGAGGTGTGCGCAATACTTCCCTCAGGGGCCGTATTCATAAAACAACTTAAGTCGTTGCTATGCTGTTGCTAAGGCATAATTTCTTTGAAGGATATTCCCTACAACTATGAAATTTGCTCTGGAGGAACAGTCTTACAAAGACTGTTCCTCCAGACCAAATTTCATAGTTATAGGGAATTTCCTGTATTGATATTTAGCCTTAGCAACAGCATAGCAACGACTTAAGTCGCTTTATGAATACGGCCCCAGTTTGTTTCTCAGGAATCATTCTGAAAGTTTACAGGCTTCTTTCTCATGATCTGTAGATGTGCATGACTTCGCATAATTTTTTTACTACTTTTTCACTTTGTGAACTTAGTCATTTTTCAGCATCAGAAGACCTGTTGAGTAGGTGTTTTGTTATGAATTATTCTGAAACTTTGCAGGCTTCTTTTTCATGGTCTGTTTATATGCATGTGAATTTAACGTCATGCTAGAATAATTTTTTGCTACTGCAAAGTGAAGCATTTTCAGGCATTGTAAACTCTGTTCAGTATAGGTATCTTGTGTACGCACCTCCTTCTACAGTTTTTCATGTATCATTCTGAAACTTTGTAGGTTTCTTTTCCATGGTCTGTTAATGTGCATGTGACTTAGGGCTTATGCTCGCTTAATTTTTTACTACTTTTTTACTTTGCAAACCTAATTAGTTTTCAGCATCAGAAGACCTATTGAGTAGGTACCTTGCGCGCACAACTCTTCTTATACAGTTTTTTTTTTAATCATTCTAAAATTTTGCGGGCTTCTTTTTTTATGGTCTTTAAATATGCATGTGACTTTTGCGTTATGCTTGGATAATTTTTACCACATTTTTGCTGCGAACTTAGTCATTTTATCGGCATTGGAAGACATATGAGCCGCGACATGACAAAACCAACAATGTGGATGTGCGCCCAGCACAGACTCAGATCAGCCTGGGCATCCGCCCAGTCTGATCAGAGTCTTCGCTGTCAGCATGAAGGTAGCTTGGACCCATAGCTACCCTTTAAGTGCTTAGCGAAGAGTCTGATCAGCCTGGATATCTGAGTCTGCACCCGGCGCACAACCACATTGTTGGTTTTCTCGTGTCGCGGCTCATATCGATTTGTGAGTGCAAGTTCTTCTGTAGTTTTTCGTAAATAATTCTGATGCTGGCTTCTTTCAGATGGTCTCTAAATGTGCATGAGGTTTTGGGATTATGGTCTAAAGTCTAAAGGCGGGAGGTGAGGGGGGGGGGTATCTTGTGTCAGTATAGGTATCTTGTGTGCGCACCTCCTTCTACAGTTTTTCATGTATCATTCTGAAACTTTGTAGGTTTCTTTTCCATGGTCTGTTAATGTGCATGTGACTTAGGGCTTATGCTCGCTTAATTTTTACTACTTTTTTTTTACTTTGCAAACCTAATTAGTTTTAAGCATCAGAAGACCTATTGAGTAGGTACCTTGCGCGCACAACTCTTCTTATACAGTTTTTCTTGAATCATTCTAAAATTTTGCGAGCTTCTTTTTTTATGGTCTATAAATATGCATGTGACTTTTGCGTTATGCTTGGATAATTTTCACCACATTTTTGCTGCGAACTTAGTCTTTTTATCGGCATTGGAAGACATATGAGCCGCGACACGACAAAACCAACAATGTGGATGTGCGCCCAGCACAGACTCAGATCAGCCTGGGCATCCGCCCAGTCTGATCAGAGTCTTCGCTGTCCGCATGGAGGTAGCTTAGTTCCTTAGCTACCCTTTGAGCACTTAACGAAGAGTCTGGTCAAACTGGGCGAATGCCCAGGCTGATCTGAGTCTACACCGGGCGCACAACCACATTGTTGGTTTTCTCGTGTCGCGGCTCATATCGATTTGTGAGTGCAAGTTCTTCTGTAGTTTTTTTAAAATAATTCTGATGCCTTGCAGCTGTTGCTGGCTTCTTTCAGATGGTCTCTAAATGTGCATGAGGTTTAGGGATTATGGTCTAAAAGTCTAAAGGCGGGAGGTGAGGGGAGGGGGGGGGCATAAATATAAATTAATCGAATTTGCTTGTTTCCACTGAGTTGATCTAGATTCAGGCGGAAAAGGACAAAATGTAAAAATCTGTTTTCGTGTACACTGAGTCAAGATGTTCGGCCTCATTTTCTAACAAGAAACATCTTTAAAAAAGATAATTGTCGAAGATGAAATTCGTTTTTAAAGAACAACTTTTTAGTCCTGTCAGGACGGATCCACCGCTTCCTGGGTATTATCAGTACTTTTGTAAAGTAAAGTGTCTTGTTCAAGGACAAAACATGAATTCCCGAGTGAGGATTATCGTGATCAGCCTTGGTCAAGTTCGATTACAACTATTGTCTGGCGATAGTATGTCATGGAAGAAGCGGGTCAACTCGGCCTGCTTTCTGTAAGCCTGGGGTCTTCACGGCTCCTGGGTCAACTCGGCCGCCATTCAACTCGTCCGGGTCAATTCGGCCTGCTGTCATTTGCATCCTCACCCCAACCTACGAAGATGGGCTGCGCCAGGAATGAACGGAAACACAATTAAGGAATAGAGTTTGTTGGGTTGTTGATTTAATAAGAAGTCCTTCAAAATGGTGGACAAAACATGAATTAATATAAAGGGCAACCCAATAATCCCTCAACGGATAACTGCAACTGCAGCTAGACTATGGTAACGGGACGTTCCGGGCCTACAATTTTACAATGGCGCTGGGATAGCCGGACCAAGGTGCAGGGCAATTATATTTTAATTGTTTCCATAGTGCCGGAGTTTTAAGATTGGGGTCCTTTACCCTGTGAGATTTTCTGTGGTATAGGGTCGAAATAAGAGCTAGGTTGTTACCATCAGCTAATCATCACAGGTCTCTGAAATGTAAAAATTCCGTTTCTGTAGGTGGGGGTTGTGGATACAAATGACTGGCGCATAGATATATAATCATGCGGCACCATGGCCAAAACTGATGTTTTCCTTACTCATTTTCATACAACTTCGATATCCTAGTTTATTTGCCACAAGTAAGATTTAATGGCATGACTGAACTGCAAAAATACCGATACCTCACCAGGAGCTAGCTGTAACCGGGGGAACACTTATTAAAAGTCTATTTCTTAGCTTTTTCTGCCTCATATTTTCATGATTTTCCCTGACTTCGTTTGGCCCAATTGCTAAGGGAGTGAATTCGTGAGTTTGTGAGTGAGTGAGCGTGTGTGCAATTAAGCGAAAGAGTATCAAGATAAGCCTGCATCGAAATAATTCCTTATCTAGAAAATTTATCGCCGATGCAATGAATTGGTTTCAAAACTCAATGTCAGGTTAAAATCACCTTCACATGAAGGCCTATCGGAACCAGAATTTTATGATGACTTAGAATACAAATTCAAAAAGATAAGGGGTATGTCTGATTTTTTGTTCAGCTTCGAAAAAGTAGTTTTTTGTTCTCATTGTATTTTGTTCAGTGCTAGCACTAACCATCAAAATCAGGAAGTCATATGACTTCCAAGGTTTGTCATTTGGAAGTCATGCTGAAGGATAGACTTGGTTTCTTCCAGAATGTCCATATTTATATTGCTTTCTCCTTCATTAATGGGTGAAATACCATTATTACAACAAATTTAACTCATTATTTAAGTCAATATTCACTTTGTAAATGGTAGGTTATGATAAAAATTGGAAGTCACTGACTTCCTGGCATTCCGTTTTAGAAGTCACAAACCCCCTGACTTCCACTAGTGGAATCACTGTTTGTTTCTTTGTAATTTTAGTTAGGAATACATCAGTTGTTAAAGACTGATTTCTGGCGCGGCAGATCGGAAGCGCGGTGCGGTTATGGCTTTCATACTAGACCTTTAAATACACGATTGGAAAACTCGAATGCGCCTGATCTACGGCTGCTCAAACGGGTCATGAAATTTGCAAATTCACTTTTCGTCATGCGTTATTATTGAATAAAACACGTCTATCCGCAAATAACGGCGATTAAATTAAAAGGGAAACGAAGCCAAAATAAAGTTTATATTCATAAAACGTCATTTTAAAACTGTTTCTTTTCACAAATGGTAGATTGTGTTTATTATCCCCCATACAATAAAAACCCGGATGCAGGTCATGCATGCTCTGATATGTCTACGACAAATAAGGACTTCTTTCATGATGAAACAAAATAGCAAAGGCGGCAGAACTATACCAACCTGCGGTTAGTCGATGAAATTGACTCTCTTATAGCTGAAGATCAGGATATAAAAGCCCTAGATAAACGTCTTGACAGGACCTTCACAAGGCATAAATGGAGAGAAGTGAGCTGGAAAAAGTGGCCTTATCATGCACGCCGGCAAAATTGCACGTGTAGGTGCCGCACACGAAGGTAATGCGCCTGATATGGTTTTGTGCTCAGGGACTGTGGCCTCGTAAAAGCCTTTATATCGTAGACCTTGACAGCAGACTTAGAAAAAAAGGACGCGAACCTTCGAGGTGATGCAATTTTACGTCCTTCTCAACAGACTTGCAGTTATATCAGGACCACAGAAGAGTGATAATGAAAGGCCGTGTGCAATGTTCAATACGCTTGAGATTAGACGCTACCGAAGACTGTTGAACATTTCGTACACGGACCACGTAACTATTGAGAATGAAAGCAGTCATTGAAGAAAATGGCGAACTCCTGACCATAGTCAGGAAACGGAAACTGAGGTAGCTGTAGCTTTACAACATCTCGAGGTCTTCTGGCTTATCAAAAACGATTCTACTGGACAGTGAAAGGAACAAGAAGAAGAGATAGACAGAAGAAGTGGTGGGAAGGCAATATTTCAAAAAGAGCGGACACGGGTGGACTTTGCTAGCACAGCCAGTGGGGCAACTGAAGCAGGATAAGATGGAAAGGGATTGTTGCAAGTCATTTATGGTGCCCCCAAGGACCTTGCAAGGATATGGGAATAGTATTGGGACACTATATATGTCAAGTGTCTCTCTGAACATATCTTTTCAACGGCGGATTTTCATGATACCCTAGAACAGATTTAAACCATTTATACTTCAGTGTCCGATAAAAAAGGCATTGGCAAGTAGTGCAGACCTAGATCAGACGGGCATGCTGGTATAGCGGTCGCGGGTTCGCTTTCCGCGGGAGGCGGAGATATTTTCAACCCTAAACGGGGTTCTATTGCACACAAACTTTTATTATCACCCACCCATCGTCCGGATATGACTGAAATGCTGTTGAAAAGGAGTTATCAATTCATTATCTATCCTCGATCGGACTCCGCAAACCCAAACCCATACCAGCCTAAGCCCTCGGGCTGATTTTCGGGTTAATACGAGGTATGACTGGAAAACTCCATAATGAATAACAGGATCTGACTGTAATGCAAATGCAGATATGAGCCGCGAGACGACATAACCGACAAAGTGGCATGTGCGCCCAGCGAAAACTCAGATCAGCCTGGTCATTCGCCCAGTCTGATCAGACTTAAAGCGAAGCTAAGGGTCTTAGCTACCTCCATGCTGCCAGCGAAGACTCTTATTAGACTGGGCGGATGCCCAGGTTGATCTGAGTGTTCGCTGGGCGCAAATACCACGTTGTTGGTTTTGTCGTGTCGCGGCTCATAAATAGTTGTTGTTTTGACTAAAAAAGATGCTTCATTGGTCTGAACGATGGCTTAACTTTAGTGTGCCCTTGAAACTAGACTAAAGTGTCTTTCACTTATACTAACTACCTTGATAAGTAACTTGTCAGTCCACTAAACAATTATAATTGATACGGACCATGAATAAAATGTCCCTTGCCCATATGCTAACTACAAAGATTCAGACCAGCCTCTGTGACCCATGCAGTTTGTTCATGAACCCACAACACTGACTAGAAGATTCCTCGGAGTCCTGATTGTAGTAAGTTTCTTCTCTGTCTTAGTGCTGTTGATGGCTCGTCGCTGTTCATGTAACAATGAAGACCCATTCTCGTGCCGTGGCCAAGTTAAGATTTTTCTTGTCAGCCCGAGGCTGTGTGCTGTCAATAATGAGCAGTTAGTTTGTTAATAGTATACCAATGATAACCATCTGATAAATACATGTGAGCAATTAAGAGAGAGAGAGAGAGAGAGAGAGAGAGAGAGAGAGAGAGAGAAAGAGAGATTCCATTTTCCCAAGTAAAGGACCATTGTGTTGCCAATAATGAGCAGTTAGTTTGTTAATAGTATGTCAATGATAACCATCCGACAAATACATGTGAACAAATAAGAGAGAGAGAGAGAGAGAGAGAGAGAGAGAGAGAGATTCCATTTTCCCAAGTACGAGACCATTGTGTTGTCATGACGTTAAATCAACGTTGATTCAATGTCGATGTTACGAAACCGGTATGTCCTTTCCATTCGAAGTCAGCAAGGCTCAAACAAGGTATTTAAGACATTGTTCGTGTTGTTTCGAAGATGATGATAGCCTTCCAAAATTAAGTGAAAAAACGCTTGAAGTGGAACAAATTCTTTCCTACACGAGTTAACCCCATTTGGAAGGGCAGAAAATGCAAATATACAGAGTTTCTTCGTCTGAGACTTACACACCCATTCATCTTAAAGATATACTACCTTTATGATAATAACAAAAATGATTTGATGAAATATTTCATGCAATACCTTCGACATGGTCTAACTATACATTTTTGAATTAGAGTTTAGATAATAATATTTGATAAAAGTGACTTTAAATAAAAAATAAGATAATTTTTAAACAATCGCGGACCGCGGCTGAAATCGCATTATTGGACAAAAATAATTTATTCATACGTCACAATCACGTGCACGAATAAGAAAAATACCTGTACATGATCACATGACACACGTGGTCAAAACCGATATTCTTACAGGCCGCGAGGAAATTGGTAATTTGCATTTTAATTTGCAGATTTTTTTCATTCCGCATTTATCGAATAAACATGCACTTTCTCAAAACTATGAGACTATTACATATTGTCCGACGAAATTTTATTAAAATATTTGTTTCTGAAAACATGAAATAAACGAGGGAGACAATCTTTAAAGATTGTCTCCCTCGTTTATTTCATGTTTTCAGAAACAAACATTTTAACAGAATTTCGTTAGACAACATATAATAGTCTCATATAATTAACCGTACAAGTTTTCAGAAAATGCATGTTATTTCAATAAATGTGGCATGAATTCAAATTAAAATGCAAATTACCTATTTCCTCACGGCCTGTAAGAATATCGATTTTGACCACGGGTGTCATGTGATCATGTACAGGTATTTTTCTTAGTCGTGCATGTGATGGTGACGTATGAATAAATTATTTTTGTCCAATAGTGCGATTTCAAGCGCGATCCGCGATCGTTTAAAACTTTATCTTCTTTTTTGTTTAACATGTTTAAAGTCACTTTCAATAAATATTATTATCTAAACTTTATTTCAAATGTATAATTAGACCATGTCGGAGGTATTGCACATGAAATTTCATCAAATAATTTTTGTTATTATCAAGGGAGTAAAAACTTTCTGTGGCATTGTAGCATATTGTTGCTGTCAGAGAGTAGCTTTTCCCCCCTAGTGGTTTTTCCCCCCGGAAAAATGACTATGATTTTTGTATAGTAGAATTTCCCACCGGAAAAATGGCTATATAGTAGAATTTCCCCAAGGAAATATGACTATATAGCCAATTTTCCCCTGGGAAAATCTACTATACGTGTTTTTGCGTAGCCGTTTTTCCCCCCTATAGTGGATTTTCCCCCTGGTAATATGATTGCAGGAAGACACGCTACATGGTGGAATTTGCTCCATCTCCTATAAAAATAGTGAGGCTCATCACTGAAACAGAAATATGAGTATCTGTCCGTGAAATATCGATGGATAACAGATGCTAGAACTACGTACATGTGCCCATCATTCTGTCGTATTTTTGTTTTTGGGAAAACAGGCGGGCATTTTGCTTTTTAATGTTAGCCCAAATACGGCTATGAGTGAACGTGGTTGTGTGCATAAATTTGTATGATTTTGTGTTTGTACAAGCGTTCATCTGTGCGTGCACGCAACGGAATGCATGGACTAGTGTTTGCCTTTCGTGCATGAGTCGTGGGCTCGACTCCCATCGGGACACACGTCCGAATATTATTTTCAATGTAATAAACTCTCTACAAAATCAAATATGACCGGAAAAGCACCCGTTCTTACATCTTCCTATAAGCTTGCATGCGTATGTGTTCGTACAAAAATATCTGCGATGGGAAAAACCACACTATCTCCGTTCCTTAAATTAGTAAGTATTGATTATTATAAAAATATGGTTGCTAAATTTGCATATTGGTTTTGGGGAATTTATCACGTTTATTACCTCCCCTGAAGTACTGATACAGTTCTTATGCGATTAATTCCGTAACATGTCTCTGTTCCATTCCGCTCCGTTTCGTTCCGTTCCACAAAATACCAATAATCATACCAAATTCACTAATAGCCAATTTCCCGGTGGGGCAAAAAGGACTATGGGGGAAAAGTGGCTCTATGAGGTCCGGACAATTCACTATATAGCCGTCCTTCCTATAGCCATTTTTCCGGGGGGAAAGGGGGAAAAACACTCTCTGACAGTTGCATCGACTCTAATCCGAATTTAACCCGTGCGTTTAGTACGATATATTGATGTCAATGAGAACTTGTTTAATTAATTTTTTGTGCCGTCATCTCAGCAAATCAACACTGAATAAACGTTGATTCAACTTTATGACGTTGAATCAACGTTCATTCAGCGCTGATTCAATGTGCTCGAAGTTTTTGTTTTGTTTTTAATCGCCATTTGCCGTACATTCGTTATAAGCATGAATTAATTAACCCAATTAAAATACATTGTCAAATTGGATGTGATTTTAGCCTAAAACGTGTTTTTACAAGTCTTTAATCGTGTCGTTACACGACCTTATCAGAGCGAGACGCCAACGCGTTAAACGTAATGTGGTGACGTTAATAGGATAAATCATGGAAAAAGAAAATAGCCTTACGTCAAACTCCTAAACCAGTTAGCATATGTGAACAGTGATAGACCTGGCATGCGCATATATCGTTCGCTTTTACAATAAAGGAACTTTTGTCAGTTTGTATCGAAAAACAGTTTAGATCCAAACCAGACTGCGCAGATAGCTCCAAAGGCCTTTTCGAACTAATGTTTCAAGTGTTTTTTACCATGTTGGACTTATTCTTACATTCAGCATTCAGTTTATTCAGTATGCTTTTTTTTTTTAATTTATTCATGTTTTAGATCATTTGAAATTCTAATTTAATTGGATAAAGTGGCAGAAAATTTGTGTATCGAGGTAAGAAACGGTACCTTATACCATGGCATGCATATTCGAATACTGTGTGCTCACGGTCAGCATGGTCAGGCTGTGTATTTCCACAAATAGAACAGCATTCATTGATAGCTAGTATGAACAGGGGAAAATCTTGTTAGACTGAGCAAGTGCGTAGTATGATTTTTTATAAGGACGCACATGTCTTAGCGGTATCTTTTACCGTGACTTCGCCCATTTTGTTTCAAGTGGCATCTGTAACAATAGGAGTCCTGTTTTATTTTTTTCAAAACGAGGAAATTGATGTAATAATATAACACATAAGGACATGTAAGTACACAACGCTGAAACGACACTGAATCAACATGAGCTGCAAGGGCGTAGCTACCATTACGCAAATACGCTGGTGCGTATTGAAATTTTGTCAAATTGACAAAATTTCAACACACACCTGCGTATTTTCATGCTGAAATGTTGTTAATTGGGCACAATTTAAATACTAACTGCCAACAGACCTCTATTATTGCCCTCAAAGAGTATAAAACATGATTGTGCGTACTGTGTAAGTGGCCCTAGCTACGCCCCTGAGCTGGACCAACGTTGATTCTGTTGACACAACTCAAAATTGAAACAACATTGACTTAGCATTCGACGTGACGTTGGATAAAACTAATTCATAGTTGTTTCAACGTTAAATCACTTTTGACTGAATGTTGGTTTAACGCCATGAACGTTGTGTCTGCATGGAATTGCCTGATTATATAGTGCAGAACCAGATCAGAACCTTCAGCAGTCTTACAAGGCCTGCACTCCCACTGTGCTTACAATGTTGTTTCAATATTGACTTTACGTTGATTCAACGTTGATTCAGTGTAGATTCAACGTTGCATGCATGCAGGACTGTTTTGTCATTCCGCCGACTTATCGACTAGTGAAAAATATTTCAACGTCCAATATGTTCCAATTTCAGGATGAGTATGTAAATTACCGTACGTCGCAATGAGTAATTGGTCTCGGTGACCCATCATTAATGGAATTTACGGTGAATCCCTGGAGTCTGATATCTTCGCGCGTGTAATGCATTATGCTTATGCTCGTGTATAACATAATTCAGTCAGGATCCTGGTATTTGTGTAGCTCCAGTGCTTTATACTTAAATTCTAATCATTTTGGGAAAAAGAATACAGAACTGTTTAACATGTCCGCTTTCTAAGAAATTGTTGACAAATTCTAAAATAAATTAGTACATTTGTAACAGTTTCTCATTGTTTATCACAGAAAGAGTTGTAGAAGGATTAATCCCATTTACTGAAGGTCAGAAGAAGTTAATGTTTGTATACGTGATATGCAAAATGTATTTGTATTATGGTAAGGAAGTACAATACAAAGGCATAAATGCGTAATCTTTACAAGCCATCTTATTTTGGATTAATTTGTGAGTTCATTTTTCCATTATTTGTATAGAATAGACTGTTTGATTTGATTACCCAAAAATATCTAACTTGGGAGAAAAACACCTTATGATAAGTTCAAAAAAGCGAAGACTGATCAGCCTGCGCATTTGCGCAGTCTGATCAGAGTCTTCGCTTTTCGCAGCAACATTCTATGGATTCAAGATTCAACAGTCTCTACGCAAGCGCAGGCTGATAGCCGAGTATTGGCTATTCGCATAACTCTCGTGAGGCAAATTTTCCCATTTCACGTCTTACTAAAGTGGGACAAACTGTTTATTTAACCACAGAGTATTTTTGTGTGTAGAATATGTACAAGTAGCTACTGGTGAATTTAATCACTTTGTTTTCGTTATATTATGCTGTTGGATGGAACTGTAATTAAGTATCCGGACATATTATTTATAGTGTGTTTGTATTACAACGGAATACATACAAATCCAGATCTATGACTCATATAAAACGAAGAAGAACGAGAACTGTAATTAAAGGTGAGCTTTATTTTTGTATAGATAACTTGGTTTTATACTAATTGTATTACCACCAGTTCATTCGCCACCTGATATTACATAGATATTTTTGTCCGTCGGTTTGTTTGAACTATCCGTCTCCTAGAAAAAATAATACTACTTTTGCCTTCACAGGCACGAGAAACACTAGCTGGTAACCCTTTTTCAGTCTCTGGGACTCGAACCCTGGCTGGACCTTTTACACGCTATGGTATGCCAGTTTTGCCAAGGCAATAGCAAAAATTTTATATCTAAGAAGGCCGACATTGACCCTAGTAACTTTACAACGCAATTGTCCCCGGAGATATTTGCATTATGAAGTTCTAGGGCTATATAGTACATTATAGGGCATTTAGCAGTCCGATCTGTTTAAACTTAAAACTCTCTCTCTCTCTCTCTCTCTCTCTCTCTCTCTCTCTCTCTCTCTCTCTCTCTCTCTCTCACGGGCACCGCTGATTTAGCGGTCCCGGATTCGATCATCGCTGACGGACATGTTTCCAACAGCACGCATGCACACAGCCTATCATTATCATCCTCCCATTGTTTCTATATTGTCATGCCAGTGGAAATGATTAGATTAATGATGCCATAAACAGGGATTATAAGTAAAGGAATTTGACCTGTGAAGGACTGGTCAGTTCACCATTTCACGGCCAGGTACACTTCATTGCTCCATAAAACAAAGATTTTTTTACCTACAGGCAGATTTCACCATTTATTTACTATTGTTCCCTCTGTCTTGACGTTTTGATGTCAATAGGTAAATCTGAGAGGTCATTTAATCCCAGTTTTTAAGGCTCCCATATTCTTATAAGTGTGCGGTGTCTGATCAGGGTCAACACTAATTGCTTGCAAAAAAGCGCTCACCAGAGAAATGGATCCTTCCGAATAATAAGGACGGACACGTTCACTATTAAATTTTTTTTAAAGAAAATGATATCAGTACTATCACCAGACTCCTTTGGTCCGTTCCTGGGTCCAACTTTATTTCGCAACATATCCCTAGGCCCGATTTTACAGACACATGACCTGCATGTTGGCCTTAGCAATACGATATCTTATCTTCACGGAAAAAAATGTCATATCCGGGTTTTAAGTAACGTTTAATTTATTTAATGTTTATGTGATCCCATTCATAATCTTGAAGTACTTTACAACTCATTCACAAACTACAGAGATTATTGAATCGCAAGTTGTCATGTCACTCCTGCATTTTTTTTTTTTTGTACGGTGTAGTATGAAAGCATGTAAAGTATATGCGAGCCACGACACAAGAAAACCAACAATGTGGTTGTGCGCCCAGCGCAAACTCAGATCAGCCTGGGCATCCACCCAGTCTGATCAGGGTATTCGCTGTCCGCACGAAGGTAGCTTAGACTTTTAGCTACCCTTTAAGCGCGTAGGGAAGACTCTGATCAGACTGGGCGGATGCCCAGGCTGATCTGAGTCTGCGATGGGCGCACAACCACTTTGTTGGTTTTGTCGTGTCGCGGCTCAATTACGTAAAGTGCAAGTTCACTTCATTGTGTGTATGACAATGGCTAGTATGACAATGGCCAACTGCCTTCGACAATTCGAACAAAGTGCTTTAAATTACAATATGTTTCTGGAAAAAAATAATTCTACTTTCGTTCATGATTTTTTGCAACATCTTTTCAACGGGAGACACCTTTTGTGGTTTCCTGTTTGCCTCCCTTTATAGCAAAACCCTTCCCAACCATGGCCTACTCTGAAGAATTTATGCTAGGGGAGAAAATTATTTTCTTTAAGAGTTGAACTCCTTTGAGAAGGGAAACGAAAAATAAAGAAAAAAAATGGCAGAGTTATCGCCGGTGAAAGTGTACCTTATCGCCTCAGTATAATTTTATGAGATTTTTTTCTGAAGTTACGAGGTTTATGAGTTTCAGGGTTGCAATATTTTAGGGTTTATGATAAAGCCACCAGGCGCCAAAATATTTTCCACTTCCATCAAACTATTGACAAATTATCATATTTTTATGTACTACAACAAGTACCGTTTAAATCTTGTAGAGTGTGAAGAATGATTTTTCAAAGTTAGGCAAGACAAATTGATTTTAAATGTTATTTTAAAAATATGCCATTCCTCTTGCGTTTAAGGTGCTGTAAAATGCGCAGATTTACTAGAAGTATCTTAGGCTTAGAACTTTTCGATCGCTCGTCGTATATAACTTAAAGGTAGGTTCCTGGGCTAGCGATGTCAATTTTGTCCACAAAATAATTTCGTCTTTTTCTGAGCAGTATTGAATTCTCTTGTTTTTCTGAATTTGTTGCTACTGAGAAACTCGTCAGATCTTGAATAAAATAGTCGTTTTCCCTTTTGGTTTGTTTTCTTTTGTTGGAATTCCAGTTCTAAAAATAACTATATTTATTATGTCTATAAGTGCGCGATTTCTGATGCCATTCTCCAAAGGTCGGTTTTCCCTTGACGTGAGCTCTCGAGGTGCTGGTAGGGCGGATGGGTTAAAACTATCCCAAAATGCAATGCAGCATGACGTCAGCCATGTTATCTATTTTTGGCGCGAACTAAAAATAGCGCTAACTGGTGTGCGAAGCAGAGTTAGGAAATCCCTGGCAAAACAACTTTTCTAATATTTTTTTATTTACACTTTTTAGTGAAACTTATTAATTCTCTTTTATAAGTGCTTTCCAACCATTTGGATGAAAGTTCATCAAGATTATGATGCATTCCAAAGTACAGGAACCTACCTTTAAAGTCACGAATATTATAAATGAATACAGCTGAATTTGGAAGAGCGTAGATATTCAGATGAGGTGGCTCAATGAGCCGTCTCATCTGGATCTACTGTGTTTGCTTTCTAGGCTTAGTATATAGCTTGCACGAAACATTTTTTTTTTAAATTTTCTAGAAGTAAATTTTGTCTTCTGATATGATTTCTTTGGGTTTTAAGAATTAATGGTATTGGACAGTGGTTATTCAGTCAGTATTCAATGAGAACCGAAAATGTTATTTTAATGGATTCATGCAAAGAAATAAAAATAAATACATAAAAAATAAAGAAATGAATAAATAATTTGAAACAAAGCAGTGATTATTCAGTGAAGACAGTACAAAGCACTGAATGACAGCGGCTTTATTCAGCAAAAGTGATATTTACGGAAGAGTATTAGGGCCAGGCATTCTTTTGCTTTTATTTAGATGTCTCGAAATTTCGAGTTAATAAGTCGAAATTTCGACTTATTATCTGTAGTCGAAATTTCGAGTTATTTTCTCGAAATTTCGACTTATAAAATCGAAATTTCGACATACAAACTCGAAATTTCGACTAATGATCTCGAAATTTCGAGCGACTAAGTCGAAATTTCGACTTATTATCTCGAAATTTCGAGCGACTAAGTCGAAATTTCGAGTTAATAACTTAGTATCTCATCTCGAGTTAATAAGTTAGTATCTCGAAAGTTCGAGTGACTTAGTCGAAATTTCGACTTAATAACTCGAATTTTCGACTTATTAACTCGAAATTTCGTCTTATTATCTCGAAATTTCGGCTTATAAACTCGAAAATTTCGACTTATTATCTCGAAATTTCGAGTAACTAAGTCGAAATTTCGACTTAATAGCTCGAAATTTCGACGTAATAACTCGAAATTTCGACCTATTAACTCAAAATTTTGACTTATTAACTCGAAATTTCGACCTATTTCTTCGAAATTTCGACTTAGTATCTCGAAATTTCGATTAATTAACACGAAATTCCGATTTATCACTTCGAAATTTCGACTTATTATCTCGAAATTTCGACTTAACATAAGAAGTCGAAATTTCGAGTGAATAACTCGAAATTTCGAGATACTAAGTCGAAATATCGATAAATTAAGTCGAAACTTCGGGAAATTAAGTCGAAATTTCGAGTTATTTAGTCGAAATTTCGAGGTAACAAGTAGAAATATCGACTTAGTAACTCGAAATTTCGAGATACTTAGTCGAAATTTCGAGTTAATAAGTCAAAATTTCGAGGTAATAAGTCGAAATTTCGAGATACTAAATCGAAATTTCGAGATACGAAATTCAAAAGATAAAAGTATGCCTGTCCCTAATACTCTTCCGTAGATATTATCCAAGAGATACATGTAATGTACATCAGCTAGAATGCTGCATTCAGGGATAAACATTTCCTTTCAGGATGTTCACCGAATATTATTGTGTCTGTTCCTCAAAATTGATAACGCAGTTTGTCACTACGGAAATTTGTTGATACCGATTCAATGTACTTAGTACAGCCCCGGAACCAGGGGGGTGACTCTGGGGCTTAAGCCCCGCCACCTGGCCTCTGTGTCCAATATAATGCAGGAATGTAGGTAATAATGAACACTTGATGATAATTTGAGATGCTATTCCATAAGGTTATAGACCGAAATATATGTTGTGACGTCTCGTTGGAATCGCCTCGCCGAGGCGATTCCATTGAGATGTTATAACATATGAGCCGCAACGCGAAAAAACCAACGATGTGGTTGTGCGCCCAGCGCAGACTCATATCAGCCTGGGCATCCACCCAGTCTGATCAGAGACTTCACTGTCCCCATGGGTGTAGCTTAGAACCTTAGCTACCCTTTGAGCACTTAACGAAGAGTCTGGTCAAACTTATCGGATGCCCAGGCTGAACTGAGTCTGCAGTGGGCGCATGACCACATTGTTGGTTTTGTCATGTCGCGGCTCATATATATTTAAATTGGTCGGAACCACGAAAAGAGCTTTGTCCGGCAAGTGGCTCACCTCAGCACAAAATACTCAGGTAAGCTCTTGTCAGCTGTCACCGTCCGTCTGTTGCTTGTGCGAACACGATAGAGGCAACAAATTGTGAATAATCATGACCAATCTTACACAGTTTCTGTATGGCCACAACATCTCAGCCATGTTCGAAAGTCGGCTATGTGGGAACTAAACTATCGTGTGTTGCTGTTGTCACTGTCATTTTCATATGTACATTATAAAAATAGAATACTGTTTAAACCAAGTTTGATGGTGGGCCAAGATGGGCCATTAAACTGAACAAATTATCATTAGAATGACACAAGCGCTTGTGTCTAACAGAGCTCTAGATAAGAGGGCGTATTTGATGATAATTAGGGATAATTTTTTTTATTTCTCTTTCAAACCATATGTTGTGACCCCTCATCTGAACCGTCTCGTCGAGACGGTTCAGATGAGGGGTCACAACCTATGTTTTTATGCCGATTTCGCGAAAATTATCCCTAATTATCACCAAATACTCCCTCTTATCTAGAGCTCTGGTCTATTTTTATATTGAACTGCTGATGGCCGACTTCACAGTCTCCTGTTCTCCTTTCCTTTTTGGAATTCTCCATCTGAAAATTTAAGACCGTCCTGGATGCTAATATGAAAATCGTATTCGTTTCTAGACACGAGCAGCAAAACAGGAAGTATCTCTTGCCGAATTGGTACCTCTTATGCCTAACCGAGAATTTTTGGAGAGGCAGTTGATGAAATTTTGCGAACAATGTGCACGCATGGCTAAAATTTAGACTGATTTTAATATATTCATACGTTAAAAAAGTGGAAAACACATACAAGAGTGTTGCAAACGGCTCATAAACAGACAAACGGGGATTAGAAACAGCCAGAAACTCATCCCCAGTGCATAAAAAAAGAAATATCACAACTTCCACATAAGTCTAGACCAAATCATTGTTCAGAAGCTGGCTTGGAATTTGATAAGAATTCTTTATATTTTCTCATATCTCATGCGGAACCGGGCTTGCGCGTGCCAAGTTCTTGCGTATATTTTCTATAGCTATCTTCTCCATCACGGAATAATAAAATCAATCATTGGTCTTCGATGCAGACAGGAAAACCCCAGGACTAAATGGGTCATGTCGGCGGAAACGAGGCTTGCCGAGTTTCCGACACACCCCTTGTGCCCGAGGATTGAGATTTCCCTGTCCGCATCGGAGACCAATGATTGATTATTTTTCTCACATACGATAATATTTTTTTTTTTTCAAATTAAACTGGGAACTAAGTTACATGTACTATTTCACGCGAACGGGTACAAGCGTAAGTAGTATATGTCAGCCGCATAGCTTCTTGAGTGAACAAACAAGTGAGAACTGCTAAACAGCATCTTGAACACGTTTAAAAGCAAACACTACATATACTGGAGGGATTTAAAAACTTCCACCCATTAATTTTGAATATCTCAAAAATGAATGCAGCTACGTCCACCGACATTTTACAACATATGCCTATATATTATCTTGTACCTGATTAAATCAATATACCAAATTTGAAATCGTTCAGCCGAATCGGTCAGGAATCAGCACGTGCTCATCGTGTTCTTAGTACCGTTTACATATGGACGAATAGCTTCACGCATACAGTTTTCTGATGAAACATTTCTCTTTCAATATCAAATTGAATTTTGAAAGATCGAACTCGGTCTGTGGCTTTATTTGGCCTACCGCGCCTAAATACATTGTATCGCAAACAGGTGCAGAGTTTTGGACCAGATAAACGCTGACATTTCAAAAAGTGACGTCGCAATACAATTTTATGTGCTAATTACGGCAATTTAAAATCTCAGACGACGTGCACGGTTTACATGAAGCTCAAAAGACCGCCAGAAAGCAGCTAACCGAAATAAAAAAAAACAGAGGTTATGACGTTAATTTACGTCGACGCCGTCTCCGTAATAGGTTTCGAGCGACAGTATCATCCGCAATGATGGGTAGCTCGCCCCTAAGTCGAACTTGCCCTTAAGTCGAACAAATTAAACTGATAACGTTAATATTTTAACTTGGTGGGTCATTACCTGTTAAGATACCAGACGTTACCTTAATCTATGAACAATATGAGTAAAAGACTCCCAAATATAAAACATGCATTATTATACGACTAAACTCCGTTCATTAATTCTGAAACTGGGTTTTTCGCTGCTCATACTTTTATAATCTAATAAATCCAGATAAGACTGTGCATAGTGATAATGCTAGACTTCCGCCGATTTCTCATCAATGTGTCCAGTGACTCTGACTTTCGTAGGCTGCTGGGCTAACCTGCACGAAAATGCAAATAACATTTTTTCAACCAGAGACTAAGTCCATCGGACAGGTTGGAAACGCCTTTTAATACCATATAAAGTGGTCGCTATAAATAGTTTTGTGTACGGGTGTGGTTAGTATTCTAACACATGTTCTGCGCGTGCGAAATCAGTCAGCGTGACAACAAGCTTTTCATCTAGATAATTCTATCTCGATTTGAAATTGATCACACCGCATAAATTTACACTGGACAAGGTTTTCAGTGTTTCACCGTAGTCCTCACCACCGACAAACAACGTCTGAATGACGTTATATCAGCGTCAATGCGACGTAATGATGTTCACTGGCGCTACTTTAACGCAACTATAACAGCTTTCCACAGTTTCTAATAAATTTCTGAATTTCCAAAACATTTAATACCGAGGTTGCGTTAGAATTGCGAAGGCGAAGTTAAATACAACGACCAAATCGTGCATCTCTTAAATTATTACAGCTCCCCTCAATCGATCTGCTCCTCCTCCCTCCCCCCCCCCCAACCAAACTCTAAAAAAAGAAGAAAAATACCCCCCCCCCCTCACTGCACTACCTACAACCCCTCCCCCATTTGTCTACCATCCAAACTCTCACCCCTCGATATGATCCCCTCGCATACATAAACCTTATTCAGTCTACCACCCGAACCTCCACCCTAGTATCTAGACACGCTACCCCCCCCCCCCCCCCCCACACACACACACACACACTTTTCAACAAACCGCTATTCCCTCGGTCTATCACCCGGCCTCTACACATCGACACTAACAATATATACGCAAGGAAGATCTCAATGTTAATACTACATCCTCGAACCTCACGGGCTTGCGAAAACAGGAGGCAGTCTGATCAGAGTCAAACGGGGTCGAAGTCAACCTCACGGTACTGAGTTTAAGTAAAAGCTGAGAGGTTCACATATTTGATTTGCGTCATCTGGAAAGGATATTAAGTCATGTGCATACTGTTACTACTCAACTGTACAGGCTTTTCACTATGATCTCTTTATATTATCTAAGAAAGTTAATGCAAAAATGTAGACTCTGATATGACTGCACAGTCTGAGCTTTCCCTGTTTGTACAATACAAGGGTACCTTTTCACAAGCGTGCAAATCAATTTGTCCTTGCCTCAATATAGGGAATATATACGCGAAAGCTAATCTGAGCGTTTGCTTTTCGCACATCCGATGTGTGGCTGTGTGGGCACAGAGGAAAAAATGTAGCTCATGCAGTATTTTTTAAGCAGCCGGGTTTCAAAGCGTTTTTTCTGGAATCATCCTTCGTGTGACTTTGCTGGAGGGCCAACACTTACTATCCGAATGACCAGCGTGATATCCACGTGGAAAGTATGTGAATATGTATGACTTTAGGCTGTCAATTTTCATCAAATGCTCTTAGTTTGCGGACGAGTTTTTGAAATTTGCTGTTTCACGCACGTAACTGCAGCATCAGGCGCCAGGCTAAGGTACATGAGACCTTTATGAGAAATCGGCGGAAGTCGAGCTTTATCACTATGCACAGTCTTACTTTGATTGATTAGCTTATAAAAGTATAAGCAGCGAAAAATCCAGTTTCAGAATTAATGAACGGAGTTTAAATCAATTCGTATACATCTCCCTGAAAGCTTGCATGCGTATACC
Source organism: Ctena decussata (assembly GCA_963989385.1). Lineage (NCBI taxonomy): Eukaryota > Metazoa > Mollusca > Bivalvia > Lucinida > Lucinidae > Ctena > Ctena decussata. The sequence continues at coordinate 23,045,265 of OZ022501.1, read as the reverse complement.
TATATAAATATCTGCGATGGGAAGATATCACACCTTCCACGTTTCTTAAATTAGTAATTATTGATTATTATAAAAATATAGTCGCTAAATTTGCATATTGATTTTTTGGAATTAATCATGTTTATTACCTTCGTTGAAAAACTGATGCATTTCTAATGCGATTAATTACGTGTAATGGCTCTGTTCCATTCCGCTCCGTTCGTTCCGTTCCGTAAAATACCAACAGCCATACAAAATTCACTAATAGCCAATTTCCCGGTGGGGGAAAAACGACTATGGGGGAAAGGTGGCTCTATGAGGTCCGGACAATCCACTATATAAACTCAGTTCATTAATTCTGAAACTGGATTTTTCGCTGCTTATACTTTTATAAGCTAATCAATCAAAGTAAGACTGTGCATAGTGATAATGCTAGACTTCCGCCGATTTCTCATAAAGGTCTCATGTACCTTAGCCTGGCGCCTGATGCTGCAGTTACGTGCGTGAAACAGCAAATTTCAAAAACTCGTCCGCAAACTAAGAGCATTTGATGAAAATTGACAGCCTAAAGTCATACATATTCACATACTTTCCACGTGGATATCACGCTGGTCATTCGGATAGTAAGTGTTGGCCCTCCAGCAAAGTCACACGAAGGATGATTCCAGAAAAAACGCTTTGAAACCCGGCTGCTTAAAAAATACTGCATGAGCTACATTTTTTCCTCTGTGCCCACACAGCCACACATCGGATGTGCGAAAAGCAAACGCTCAGATTAGCTTTCGCGTATATATTCCCTATATTGAGGCAAGGACAAATTGATTTGCACGCTTGTGAAAAGGTACCCTTGTATTGTACAAACAGGGAAAGCTCAGACTGTGCAGTCATATCAGAGTCTACATTTTTGCATTAACTTTCTTAGATAATATAAAGAGATCATAGTGAAAAGCCTGTACAGTTGAGTAGTAACAGTATGCACATGACTTAATATCCTTTCCAGATGACGCAAATCAAATATGTGAACCTCTCAGCTTTTACTTAAACTCAGTACCGTGAGGTTGACTTCGACCCCGTTTGACTCTGATCAGACTGCCTCCTGTTTTCGCAAGCCCGTGAGGTTCGAGGATGTAGTATTAACATTGAGATCTTCCTTGCGTATATATTGTTAGTGTCGATGTGTAGAGGCCGGGTGATAGACCGAGGGAATAGCGGTTTGTTGAAAAGTGTGTGTGTGGGGGGGGGGGGGGGGTAGCGTGTCTAGATACTAGGGTGGAGGTTCGGGTGGTAGACTGAATAAGGTTTATGTATGCGAGGGGATCATATCGAGGGGTGAGAGTTTGGATGGTAGACAAATGGGGGAGGGGTTGTAGGTAGTGCAGTGAGGGGGGGGGGTATTTTTCTTCTTTTTTTAGAGTTTGGTTGGGGGGGGGGGGGAGGGAGGAGGAGCAGATCGATTGAGGGGAGCTGTAATAATTTAAGAGATGCACGATTTGGTCGTTGTATTTAACTTCGCCTTCGCAATTCTAACGCAACCTCGGTATTAAATGTTTTGGAAATTCAGAAATTTATTAGAAACTGTGGAAAGCTGTTATAGTTGCGTTAAAGTAGCGCCAGTGAACATCATTACGTCGCATTGACGCTGATATAACGTCATTCAGACGTTGTTTGTCGGTGGTGAGGACTACGGTGAAACACTGAAAACCTTGTCCAGTGTAAATTTATGCGGTGTGATCAATTTCAAATCGAGATAGAATTATCTAGATGAAAAGCTTGTTGTCACGCTGACTGATTTCGCACGCGCAGAACATGTGTTAGAATACTAACCACACCCGTACACAAAACTATTTATAGCGACCACTTTATATGGTATTAAAAGGCGTTTCCAACCTGTCCGATGGACTTAGTCTCTGGTTGAAAAAATGTTATTTGCATTTTCGTGCAGGTTAGCCCAGCAGCCTACGAAAGTCAGAGTCACTGGACACATTGATGAGAAATCGGCGGAAGTCTAGCATTATCACTATGCACAGTCTTATCTGGATTTATTAGATTATAAAAGTATGAGCAGCGAAAAACCCAGTTTCAGAATTAATGAACGGAGTTTAGCTGGCAGTATTACATTGAAAATAATAATCGGACGTGTGTCCCGATGGGAGTCGAGCCCAAGACTCCAGCATGAAAGGCGAACACTAGTCCAGGCACTCCGCTGCGCGCACGCACAAACGCTTGTACAAACACAAAATTATACTAGTTGATGCACACAACCACGTACACTCATATCTGTTTTAGGTAACATGGAAAAGCAAAATGCCTGCCTGTTTTCCCCAAAACAAAAATAACAGACTGATGGACACATGCATGCGGTTCTAGCATCTGTTATCCATCGATATTATATAGACAGATACTCGTGTTTCTATTTCACCTCACTACTATGATTGGAGAAGGAGCAAATTCCACAATTGAGCGTGTATTCCTGCAATCATATTACCAGGGGGAAAATCTACTATAGAGGGGAAAAACGGCTATGCAAAAACACTTATAGTAGATTTTCCCCGTGGAAAATTGGCTATATAGTCATATTTCCGGGGGGAAATTCTCCTATATAGCCATTTTTCCGGTGGGAAATTCTACTATGCAAAAATCATAGTCATTTTTCCGGGGGGAAAGACTACTAGGGGGGAAAAGCTACTCTCTGACAGTTATCACTAGTTGACGTTGACCATATTCTGTTGGAGTCATGATTTAACCCTTTCTGCCGGAGTTATGACCCTTCGTAAATCTGGTCAACTCTTTTGCCCGCAAACCCTGATTCAATTTTCAACCGATTTTCATCAAACTTCCAGGATACTGTTATCACCACTTGACGTTGATCAAATTTAATTGATGTCATGATTTGACCCTTTGTGCCAGAGTTACGGCTCTTTGTAAGTCTGGTCAAAGCTTGTGGGCTCAACTCCTCTTTTCACCTACTTATTACCATTTGCCATTGATCGTTTTGTATTTGAGACATAATTGGGTCCTTTCTGCCAGAGTTGCAGCCCTTTGTAATCCGGTCAAATCTTGTGGCCGCACCTCCTCTTTCAGTTGTCAACCGATGTTTATTAAACTTTCAGGATATTGTTACATTACATGTATCACAATTTGATGTTGATCCTATTTTATTGGGATCATGATCGGGCTCTTTCTGGCAGAGTTACGGCCTTTTTGTAAGGCTTATCAAATCTTGTGGCCGCAGTTTCTCTTTCAGTTTTCAACCGATCTTCATCAAGCTTTCAGGATATTGTTATTACCATTTTGACGTTGATCATATTTTATTGTGGTAATGAGCGGATCATAGTTATGGCCCTTTGTAAGTCTGGTCAAATTTTGTGGACCACACCTCCTTTTACCATTTAAACCTACAGGATATTGTTATTAATAACCATTTGACTTTAATTATATTAATCATATTTCATAGGGGTGACTTTCATGAAACTCCGCCAGAAATTGAATCCAACAACTGGTTTTAAGTTGATCATATGATCAGATATCATGTGGCCTGTGATCATCACTCGTAGCCATGATTCCTTTCAAAATCAAATATCCTGGTTACCGGCATGTCCATACGTCAGGGGACACCTGGCCCTTGGCCTTTTATCAGAAATTAGAGAAGGGTCCACACAAGCGCGAGTAAGCACGGAACTTTTTAAGGATAGCTTAAAAAGAGAAGAAACCTGTAGCGACCGTACAACACTTGCGCAGTTCACCATTATTTTAATTTGAGCCGCGACACAAGAAAAACAACTAAGTGGTTTTGCGCCCAGCACAAACTCAGATCAGCCTGGACATCCGCCTAGTCTGATCAGAGTCTTCGCTGTCCGCATGAAGGTAGCTTAGACCCTTAGCTACCCTTTAAATCGGCGGAAGTCTAGCATTATCACTATGCACAGTCTTACTTTGATTGATTAGCTTATAAAAGTATAAGCAGCGAAAAATCCAGTTTCAGAATTAATGAACGGAGTTTATATAGTGGATTGTCCGGACCTCATAGAGCCACCTTTCCCCCATAGTCGTTTTTTCCCCACCGGGAAATTGGCTATTAGTGAATTTTGTATGGCTGTTGGTATTTTACGGAACGGAACGAACGGAGCGGAATGGAACAGAGCCATTACACGTAATTAATCGCATTAGAAATGCATCAGTTTTTCAACGAAGGTAATAAACATGATTAATTCCAAAAAATCAATATGCAAATTTAGCGACTATATTTTTATAATAATCAATAATTACTAATTTAAGAAACGTGGAAGGTGTGATATCTTCCCATCGCAGATATTTATATAGGTATACGCATGCAAGCTTTCAGGGAGATGTATACGAATTGATTTAGCTGGCAGTATTACATTGAAAATAATAATCGGACGTGTGTCCCGATGGGAGTCGAGCCCAAGACTCCAGCATGAAAGGCGAACACTAGTCCAGGCACTCCGCTGCGCGCACGCACAAACGCTTGTACAAACACAAAATTATACTAGTTGATGCACACAACCACGTACACTCATATCTGTTTTAGGTAACATGGAAAAGCAAAATGCCTGCCTGTTTTCCCCAAAACAAAAATAACAGACTGATGGACACATGCATGCGGTTCTAGCATCTGTTATCCATCGATATTATATAGACAGATACTCGTGTTTCTATTTCACCTCACTACTATGATTGGAGAAGGAGCAAATTCCACAATTGAGCGTGTATTCCTGCAATCATATTACCAGGGGGAAAATCTACTATAGAGGGGAAAAACGGCTATGCAAAAACACTTATAGTAGATTTTCCCCGTGGAAAATTGGCTATATAGTCATATTTCCGGGGGGAAATTCTCCTATATAGCCATTTTTCCGGTGGGAAATTCTACTATGCAAAAATCATAGTCATTTTTCCGGGGGGAAAGACTACTAGGGGGGAAAAGCTACTCCCTGACAGTTATCACTAGTTGACGTTGACCATATTCTGTTGGAGTCATGATTTAACCCTTTCTGCCGGAGTTATGACCCTTCGTAAATCTGGTCAACTCTTTTGCCCGCAAACCCTGATTCAATTTTCAACCGATTTTCATCAAACTTCCAGGATACTGTTATCACCACTTGACGTTGATCAAATTTAATTGATGTCATGATTTGACCCTTTGTGCCAGAGTTACGGCTCTTTGTAAGTCTGGTCAAAGCTTGTGGGCGCAACTCCTCTTTTCACCTACTTATTACCATTTGCCATTGATCGTTTTGTATTTGAGACATAATTGGGTCCTTTCTGCCAGAGTTGCAGCCCTTTGTAATCCGGTCAAATCTTGTGGCCGCACCTCCTCTTTCAGTTGTCAACCGATGTTTATTAAACTTTCAGGATATTGTTACATTACATGTATCACAATTTGATGTTGATCCTATTTTATTGGGATCATGATCGGGCTCTTTCTGGCAGAGTTACGGCCTTTTTGTAAGGCTTATCAAATCTTAAGGCCGCAGTTTCTCTTTCAGTTTTCAACCGATCTTCATCAAGCTTTCAGGATATTGTTATTACCATTTTGACGTTGATCATATTTTATTGTGGTAATGAGCGGATCATAGTTATGGCCCTTTGTAAGTCTGGTCAAATTTTGTGGACCACACCTCCTTTTACCATTTAAACCTACAGGATATTGTTATTAATAACCATTTGACTTTAATTATATTAATCATATTTCATAGGGGTGACTTTCATGAAACTCCGCCAGAAATTGAATTCAACAACTGGTTTTAAGTTGATCATATGATCAGATATCATGTGGCCTGTGATCATCACTCGTAGCCATGATTCCTTTCAAAATCAAATATCCTGGTTACCGGCATGTCCATACGTCAGGGGACACCTGGCCCTTGGCCTTTTATCAGAAATTAGAGAAGGGTCCACACAAGCGCGAGTAAGCACGGAACTTTTTAAGGATAGCTTAAAAAGAGAAGAAACCTGTAGCGACCGTACAACACTTGCGCAGTTCACCATTATTTTAATTTGAGCCGCGACACAAGAAAAACAACTAAGTGGTTTTGCGCCCAGCACAAACTCAGATCAGCCTGGACATCCGCCCAGTCTGATCAGAGTCTTCGCTGTCCGCATGAAGGTAGCTTAGACCCTTAGCTACCCTTTAAGCGCTTAGTGAAGACTCTGGTCGGACCAGGCGGATGCCCAGGCTGATCTGAGTCTGCGCTGGGCGCACAACGACTTTGTTTGTTTTCTCGTGTCGCGGCTCGTTTGTTTATTCATTCTGTCCATAGAAAAGGACCTGCGCGAAAGCAGTTTCCAGAGAAACCTGTTGTGACGTCCGTGTGACAGCTGCACAATGTCCCATTTTCGGCTGTACATTCTACTGTATCCATTTTGCAAACTTTACAAGGATGTTTTACGCTGCAAAATTTTTCCTAAACGTTTGAACTCAGCCATTTCGGGGTCCAAATTGTGAAAGTCTTACTGCGATGTGCAGAGAGCAGATCTAGTATTACAGACAGATAGAAGATAAAAGATAAAGATAGATAATAATAGATAATTCAGTGTTAATTATATCGTATTTGTCTTTTTTTTCAGAGAAATGAAGCGAAATTACAACCGTGACACAATTTTGCTTATGTGGACATCGTTACTCCTATTTTTGGAGGCGTCTGCATTTTCCCGCCTTGAACAAAGACGATATAAAAGAGGCTGGATGCCCGGAACCAAACCACCGGGAACGAGATGTACATTCAATCCGTGTGATATACCAAACTTCTGTGACGGCGGGAGAGATTGTGAAATGGACGAGTCTTGTAAGCACACATGTGTATGCACGGACGAATCATATCACGAATCATGCGTGAAATCTACCTCGACGGGGAAACCGGATGTTACGTCACCAGTGACGCCTAAAATTACTACAACCTCAATTAAATGTATATTTAACCCTTGTTCTGTGGATAATTTTTGCGGTGACGGGAGAAAGTGTGAATTAGATAAGACATGTAAGCATAAGTGTGTGTGTTTAGATGATTTTACTCATGAAAACTGTCAAACAGTAACAGTTTCATCAGATTCGTCGACAACTCAGAGCGTTCTATGTGCGTTCAATCCATGTTCGACTCGAAATTTCAATTTTTGTGGTGAGGGTCGTAGGTGTTTATTTGACAAGAAAACATGTAAACATAGCTGTGAATGTATGGATGATTTTACACATGACAGCTGTAAGCCTGAAGGACCGACGACGACGGAACCGCCTGATGACGAAGATACTGGGCGAAATTGCCCACCTGGTTTTCCATGTAAGCATGGCTACTGCCAGCAGCCCGGCTTTAACTGTGTTTGTGATGAAGGATGGAGTGGGGTATTCTGTGACAGAGACGAGTCTGCAAAATGCACAAGAAACTGTGAGGAGGGTACAAAATGTGTTGTTTTACCCAATTATACTGAGGTTTGTGTTAAAAGTCAACCAGCTTTAACTACAACAGATTCTTACGAATTCGATTCGTCTAACGTTTGCAGCCGCCATTATAAACCTCGAAATGAGTCGGAACGGACTTGCAAGTTCGGAATGAGATGCCTATATGGTGTATGCAACGATTTAGAAGGCGGCGGATCTCGATGTGAGTGTGACCCTGGGGCATCAGGGACATTATGTATGGATAAATGCTGCCGGGACTGTGGAGAGAATGGGGACTGCTTTCTTGTCGATGGAGAGGAGAAGTGCAATTGTCATTATAATTATACTGGCCCCGAATGTAAATCTCTAAAGCCAACAGGTAAGTTATTATTTTTTTATAGTGAGCTATTGTCATACCAAAGCGTCCGGCGTTCGTCGTGCGTCGTTCGTCGTTCGTCGTCCGTCGTCCGTCAACAATTGAAAACAAATTATTCAAACATTGTGAACATTAGTGGGACCTTGGAATTAAAAATCGTAAAAATGAAAAAATCTGTAGCGGAATTAGGTCACAGTGACCCACTTAGCGTTTAAAAGACCGATTTTGCTCAAATGCCAATATTTCAAGAAATCTTAAATGGATTCTGGTCAGATTTGGTCAGAAATGGTCGTTGAATGGAATTATTTCAAATTTGTGCCAGTTGACTATCCAAGATGGCCACCAGGGGGACTGTTACTAAAAATAGCACAAACAGAAAAATGACAATTTCTCAAGAACCCTTGAATAGGATTGGACCAACTTTGTGTCAGAATGTTCCTTGCATGAAGCCATTTTGAATTATTGCAATTTGGCAATCCAAGATGGCCGCCATCTGCAGTTACTAAAATAGCACAAAACATGAAAATGACAATATCTCAATAAACCGCTGAATGGATTTTAACGAAATTTGTCGCAAAATGATTCTTGCATTGAAGTGTTTGTTAACCTAACTAAATATAGACCAGTCATATTGGTCTCTGCTACTAAAAATAGCAAAATGTGAAAATTAGAAAATCTCAATGGAATTGGGCTGATTTTTTGTCAGAATGGTCCTTTCATGGAGCCTGTTCGATGTTTGCATTTTGGCATTTCAAGATGGCTGCCATCTGCCGTTACTAAAAGAAGCCCAAAAATGAAAATGACAATATCTCTGTAACCGTTGAATGGATAATGACGAAATTTGTGGCAAAATGATTCTTGCATTGAAGTGTTTATTAACGTAACTAAACATAGACCAGTCATGTTGGTCTCTGTTACTAAAAATTGCAAAATGTGAAAATGAGAAAACCTCAGTGAAATTGGACTTATTTTGTGTCAGAATGGTCCTTTCATGGAGCCTTTTCGATTTTTTTGCATTTTGGCATTCCAAGATGGCTGCCATCTGCCGTTACTAAAAATAGCGCACAAAACATGAAAATGACAATATCTCCGTAACCGTTGAGTGGATTTTGACGAAATTTGTAGCAAAATGATTCTTGCATTGAGGTGTTTCAAACATAGCTGAATATAAACCAGTCAAGTTGGCTACTGTAACTAAAAAAAGCAAAATGTGAAAATGAGAAAACCTTAGTGGAATTGGACCAATTTTGTATCAGAATGGTCTCGTGGTAAAATAGTCATGTGAGCGATATCAGGCCCATTTGGGCCTCTTGTTTTCTATTTTCTTTATTTCTTTATTTTTTCTTCATTTATATTTTATCTATATATTGATTTACATGTATTTGTGCAATTTTCGTAACGATATTCCTCAGGAGGCTCAGCGGAACTGATCCATAAGATTCACCTTCTGGCACCGAGTTAGTCTGTCCGTCCCTTCCCTAATTCAAAGAAGAGAGCCGTTTTTGCACTTGTTTGTCTTTTTTCTATTCCTAGTGTCCTTTTACAGAAGAAATCGCTATTACTGTTAATGTCGCAAAGGCGAATATCGAGACCGTTTTTACCATAATATTCTAAAAATGGGACACCTAAAATTATTTGTTTTAATAATTTGTCAATCTTCTGTGAGTAAAGATATAACCCCGCCATTTGAATTGCTTCCTTTGAAGCAAATGCTCAAAAATCCGTGAGTATGTAGTTTTAAAATGCAAAACTGGAGACATAGGTCTGCTACATTAATGAGCCTCGACAAAACCAACAAAGTGGCATGTGCGCCCAGCGAAGACTTAGATCGGCCTGGGCATCCGCCCAGTCTGATCAGAGTCTTCGCTGTCAGCATGGAGATAGCTTAGACCCTTAGCTACCATTTAAGCGCATAGCGAAGACTCTGATCAGACTGGGCTGCTGCCCAGGCTGATCTGAGTATTCACAGGGCGCACATGCCACTTTGTTGGTTTTGTCGTGTCGCAATTCATTTGAATATTTGGATTAAGCATAGGCAGTGGCGAAAGGCAACGGTAGGTTATCCTCAATATAAACTTTACTTTTGAATACTTCAAACTGATTTGTGCACATATGGCATTTTAATACGATGACCAGTCATGTTTTGTTTTCCTGTCTTTTTATCAGTTGGACCGCCTGAAGAAGTGACGTGGTACTGGTGGGTTGTCGGAGTCTGCGCATTTGTATTGTTGTTGCTGATTGTTCTTTTGCTTGTGGTTCCTTATATTATGTGGAGAAAAAGAGTAATCATAGTGATGAAAATTGTTCATTACTTTCAGAACTATGAGGATGACGGTAGGTACAATAACATATTAATGAGCCGCGACAAGATAAAACCAACAAAGTGGCATGTGTGGCAAGCGAAATCTCAGATCAGCCTGGACATCCGACCAGTCTGATCTGAGTCCTCGCTGTCCGCATGGAGCTAGCTGAGACACTTCCCCGCCCCACTCCTCCTTTAAGCGCAAAGCGAAGACTCTGGTTAGACTGGGCGCCGGGATACCCAGGCTGAACTGAGCCTTTGCTGTGCGCACAACCAATTTGTTGGTTTTCTCGTGTCGCGGCTCAGATTCTCGTGCCACACGCCAACACAGGCATATCAGAAATGATTCCGTATATTGATTGATTGATTGATTGATTGATTTGATTGATTTGATGCTTAACGTCCACGGTAAACAGCTAAGGTCATGCCGGAAGGTCACACTGCAAAAATAAACGGTAGATTTTACGGTAAAATAACTGGCAACCAGCTGCCAGTCCTTTTACCGTTATTTTTACGGGCGTCCGTAAAAATTACAGGAATCATCAAGCAGAGTGGGACAGAAAAGAGCAGATGTCGTTTTTGTTAGATAGCCCCTCAACAATACAAACTTATTTTCGAGTACGCCAAGTTAACATAAAACTTCCATTTCGTGATTTCCAACAACGTCTTACAGGCAAAAACCCGTAAAAATAACGGGAAAAGGACTGGCAGCCGGTTTCCAGTTATTCTACCGTAAAATCTACAGTATTTTTTTACAGTGCAGTTAACCTAACCGCACTATTCATGGGCAGGCTCCTAAGCGGTTTACCAGTACTAAGTGCACATACGTTCGCTAGTAACTGACAACTGCCCTTCTTGAATCCACGGTAGGAGAAACGAAAGTATGTTGCCAGACCGGGTTTGGACCCAGGACCTCTGACTTATGAGTCAGGTGCCCTACCGATTGCGCTACGCGGCCCGACATGATTCTGCATATAACCATTTATATGTACTTGAACAGTGTTAAACAACAGACGCAATGTAATTGAAATGAATTCGCATGATGCAAAACGGCATACACAAACAGGTATCGCATCTCTATGGTGGCTGGTTTGTGCCATTTCGTCTTTTCGCCGCGAAAAGACGCCACGCGAAAAGACGAAAAGACGCCTTGCGAAAAGACGAAAAGACGAAAAAACGCCGTGCGAAAAGACGAAAAGACGAAAACACGCCAGGCGAAAAGACGAAAAGACGAAACCCGCCACGCGAAAAGACGAAATTGCAGCGCGAAAAGACGAAAAAACGCCATGCGAAAAGACGCCATTTGAAACTCTTAAATTGTCGTCTTTTCGCGTGGCGTCTTTTCGTCTTTTCGTCTTTTCGCGTGGCGTCTTTTCGTCTTTTCGCATGGCGTTATTTCGTCTTTTCGCATGGCGTTATTTCGTCTTTTCGTCTTTTCGCGTGGCGTTATTTCGTCTTTTCGTCTTTTCGCGTGGCGTTATTTCGTCTTTTCGTCTTTTCGCATGGCGTCTTTTCGCGCCGGAAAAACGAAAAGACGCCATGCGAAAAGACGAAAAGACGAAATAACGCCACGCGAAAAGACGAAATAACGCCATGCGAAAAGACGAAAAGACGCCAGGCGAAAAGACGAAAAGACGAAATAACGACACACAAATACCCTTTCATTGATAACTGTATTGATTCCTAATACTAAGACAGATTTGTCTGAGTAAACAATATAGACTCATATCAGACTACTGCAAACGCAGCTACAGAAGCAGTCTGATCACAGAATTTGCCACTGAAATGTTTTTTTTTATATATCTTTTTGACAGCTAAAAATTGTAAGGATAGACTATAAAATTAACGTGGGATCGGCAACATTTTGGGTCACTATGGTACCGTTTAGATTGAATAACAAATTTGTGCCTTGTTGACTGAGATCAAACACAGATTTAATCAAGATAATCAGTATCCAGCAGCAGTCTTATGAAAATTAGGATGGATTTATTTTATCCGACAGAAAAATAAAAGTTGTTAAAAGTGAAAGTATTAGTATGGGGTCGGCAATAATTACAGTTATTGATTAAAATAATCTGGGCCATGTTGACTTAAAAATTAGCAGACGCAAATTTACTCATTCAGGAGCGTAGGCAGACCTATTACGTTGTTGTAGCAAGCATTTTTGAGAAATACAGTCAAACCTGTCTTAAGGGGTCATTCAAGGGAAGGACAAAAAGTGGCTACTTAAGACAGATGACCCCATAATACATTTCATTTACACTGTATTTTGGCTCAAAGGACCAAGGTGGCTGCTCAAGACAGGTGATCCCTTAATAGAGGTAACCACATAAGCAGGTTTGACTGTATAGCTGAATGTATACACCTCCAAGAAAGATCTCTCTAATATTGAACATTGTGTCCCCTTCTGTCATATTTACAAAGGGGGTCAACTTTTGTGACATTCTATTTACTTTCCAAGATAGGGAAGTGAAGCAAACAGAAAAAATAGATTCTTCAATAGGTCTACTTTTAAAGGAAAGAATTTGCTCCTAGAGGACCAAATTCTACTTTCAAGAGTTGACCCTCCTTAAGAAAGGATGCAAAAATGCAAAATTGCTTCCCCTGAGAGTGGTCCCGTTCACCTTAAGCACAGATGCAAATATGTTGAAACCTGTGTCTCCATGCATCCTACGTAAAAATAATCGTTTTTTATGCCCCCGAAGGAACTTCGGGTGGCATATTAAAATCGTACCGTCCGTCCGTCCGACTGTCCGTCCGTCAGTCCGTCCGTCCGTTACAAATCGTGTCTCAGCGATAACTTTAAAACTACTGAAGCAAATTTGATGAAACTTCACAGAAAGATAAAGCATAATGAGGTGTGTCGCGCGCAAGACTTAGGTCCCTACGCCCAAGGTCAAGGCCACAATTGGGTCAAAGGTCAAATTGTGTCGCAAAATCGTGTCTCAGCGATAATTTTAAAACTACTGAAGCAAATTTGATGAAACCTCACAGAAAGATAAAGCTTTATGAGAAGGTGTGTCGCGCGTAAGACTTAGGTCCCTGCACCCAAGGTCAAGGCCACAATTGGGTCAAAGGTCAAATTGTGTCTCAAAATCGTGTCTCAGCAATAATTTTAAGACTACTGAAGCAAATTTGATGAAACTTCACAGAAAGATAGAGCATAATTAGAAGGTGTGTCATGCACAAGACTTAAGTCCCTGCGCCCAAGGTCAAGGCCACAGTTGGGTCAAAAGTCAAATTGTGTCTCAAAATTGGCTCTCAGCGATTACTTATAAACTGCTGAAACAAATTTAATGAAACTCCACAGAAAGATGAAACATAATGAGAAGTTGTGTTGCACATCACATTTGGGTTGCCAGGTTCAAGGTGAAGGTCACAATTGGGGGTCAAAGGTCAAATCTTGCCTCTATTATAGCTTAAAACCTGCTGAAGCTAATGTCATCAAACTTCACAGAAAGGTAAACCATAATGAGAAGGTATGTTACACAATATTTATGATCCCAAATCCAAGGTCAAGGTCACAATCTAGGGTCAGAGGTCAAATCATGTCTCGGCAATTACTCAGAAAAGTACCAAAGCAAACTTTAAAGAAAGATAAAGCCTAATGAGATAATTCACCATGCACAAGACATAGGTTCCCACACCCAAGGTCAAGGTCATAGCCAGAGGTCAAAGGTCAAGTCATTCATCCTCAATTACCTAAATACTTCTGAAGTTAACTTCATTTAACCTCATGAAAAGGTATAAAACAGCGAATATGCCACAAACAAATTATGGTTCTGTTGCCCGAAGTCAGGATCATGATAAAATGGTAATGTAAAGAAAAGTAAAGTATAAGTTATGTAAGGTGCGACATTTAGGTTCCCACACCCAATATCAAGGACACAACGCAGTTTGGTCAGTGGTTGAATTAAGTCCCCTTGAATCCTCTTAAACTTCCACAGTGCATTTAAACATTACAGAAAAGTAAACCGAAATGAGAATATATATCATGTGCAATACTCAGGTTCAATGCGTAAGGTCAAGGTCACAACTAGGGCTCAAAGGTCAGTTTAAGGGGCCTTCGGGGGCATTTGTTACACACTGTAACATTTCTTGTTTTTTTTTTTTTTTTTTTTTTTTTTTTTTTTATTAAGTTTGAACAAGTAGATTTTCATATCTCGAGCTGTATCATAACATACGCAGAATGGTTACCAATGCAGAGCCTGACCAGACCACTCTTTTCCCAGGACACATATGTCCTAGGATTTAGGATCATAATGGTAACATGGTCCAAATTTATTACTTAATGCTAGCACCTAATCTACTATTTGCTTGTAATGTATTTTTTTAGTAAACTGTGTTACAATATTATTGTTCAAACTGAGAGATCGAGAGAATTGGGCAAAACGTCCCACCAATGCTAAGGTCATATGAAGACAGGACCACGCGATTTAGAGTCACATCTGAAGGACCACTGAGGCGAGGGTGTGTGTGTGTGTGTGGAGGGGTGGGGGGGGGGGGGGCGGTCGAACTGACTGCAACCGCTGGTCTAGTCTAGCCTATCCCATAATCTTGTGCGGTCGTTGGGGCACCACAGATGACTCTAAAACACTCATTTTCCACCTAGTCCTGTCTTCAGCTGCCCTATTTGAGCTAGCAAAATCCATCCCTGCCGTTCAAAGAAGACTTGAAGAGGAAGTAACAGTAGTTGTGCCCCTTTGTAAAAAAAAGGCGGAAGGAGGCACATTTTCAATTTAAAATGGATCTCTCACAGAGGTGCATTCAGATTAAAAATACTTCCTATAAGAAAGTGTTATAGCTTGAGCTGCAGCTAAATGATACCATAATATTCTTAAATATTGGGACATAGAAGCCAAAGAGAAGTCTAATCAGGCTCTGCTCTGTCTGCGATTGGCACGTCTTTAGAAAACTATAAACTTGTCCAAATTTTGGGTTAGCTGCAGTTAAATGTATGTCAAATTAGGGAAAATACCGTATCATTATTTTTTCATACAGCGAAGTACAACAATGTTTCAATGTTTGTATTCCATAGTTTGAGAGAGATTACATTGTCAACAAGTGGTTAATCTTTTAGACAGTTTAAGATCAAAATTAAGATAGGATGAAATTTGTTTGGAGTGTTTTACTCCAAAACATTAGGACGGTTCATTTTCTTTTCTGTCCGTTCAGTAGAAATACCATAACGACTTCTTTCCTCATATTTTTGGTAATGTTTTTAAAAGAAGAGTTTAGCGGCAAAAGCTGCAAACCGTGATTAGTACACTTCTTTACAGATTGCATTCTGATCAGGGTCTACACAGTTTAAAAAAGAAACACCTGTCTAAGTATTCAGAGTATTAACTGCATTTAGAATAGGATATATTGATATATCTTAATGCAAAACACGTGATGCGAAAAGACGAAAAGACGAAAAGACGCCATGCGAAAAGACGAAATAACGCCACGCGAAAAGACGAAAAGACGAAATAACGCCACGCGAAAAGACGAAATAACGCCATGCGAAAAGACGAAAAGACGCCAGGCGAAAAGACGAAAAGACGAAAAAACGCCACGCGAAAAGACGACAATTTAAGAGTTTCAAATGGCGCCTTTTCGCATGGCGTTTTTTCGTCTTTTCGCGCTGCAATTTCGTCTTTTCGCGTGGCGGGTTTCGTCTTTTCGTCTTTTCGCCTGGCGTTATTTCGTCTTTTCGTCTTTTCGCCTGGCGTTTTTTCGTCTTTTCGTCTTTTTGCATGGCGTCTTTTCGTCTTTTCGCGTGGCGTCTTTTCGCGGCGAAAAGACGAAATGGCACAAACCAGCCACCATACATCTCTTAATTAACTGTAAGGTAAAACCAGACTAACCGAGGGACAGTCAACACGTGCAAATTTGTTTGTGGGATTATGTTACATGCTAAGTTGTTGTTGAATGACATTATGAATGTAGCTGGGAAGGGTGTACATGTATTTAATTGGTTTAAAAGCGACACAACATTTAGAGCAATTACGAAACGTGCTTCTGCTCTGTTTCGTTTTAGCTCACCCGAGCACAAATTAGAATCGATGATGAGGATTGGATTGTCAAATTTCACGTGGATCATCCAGGGGTTGGGGAAACGAAACTTTGCACTAATGGTTCAGGTCCGATAAGTAAGGTGCAAACCAGGGAACTGAATATTGAGGCATGGAGATGAGGAGAGCGATTTTGTGATGAGATTAGGACTGCGATAATAGCTACTGATTGTGTGTGGGATCTAGATGAGATTGAGGATAAGGAAAAAGATGAATTGAGCCGCGACACGACAAAACCAACAAAGTGGTTGTGCGCCCAGCGCAGACTCAGATCAGCCTAGGCATAGGAGAACTATACTCGAAAAAAATATTATAAGGGTCAAACTTTTACCCTGCCATTGCTGGAACATTTCAAGCATTTGGTAAAATAAATCATTTCTACCTTCCATTTTGTTCTTTTTGCAAGTTTTATACACATGCAGTTTGAATCTATAGCCTTTGTCTTGACCAAGTCCAGACTTTAAGTCAAACTACTCCTAAAATAGGTGTTGTTTGAATTCCCATAGAGAATTGATAGTGTGTCAGTTTGGTCTGGCATAAATTCTAAAATTGCTATGAGTTTAAAAATTGTTACAGTTTGCTGACCTTAAAAATTATTAAATTTGATGACTATCGAGCAATTTTGCAAAACATTCATGAATTGGCGAAATCGAAAATTTTGGTGAATTTGTTCCTTATGGACTTCTGAACAGTTTGATTTTGAGGGTAGTGTGAATTGAAGTCTGGACTTGGTCAAGGCAAAAGCTTTATATTCAAACTTCATGTGTATAAAACTTGCAAAATGAATAAAATGGAAGGTAGAAATGATTTATTTTACCAAATGTTTGAGATGTTAAGAAATCGCAGGTTAAAAGTTTGACCCTTATAATATTTTTTTCGAGTATAGTTCTCCTATGCCAGATCGCAAAGTCGCCTTTAATATTTTTTTTTTCGAGTATATTTTGAATTCATGGGATATGGATTGTTAGGGATACGTTTTTGGAAAATCTGACCGAAAAGGGAGATTTCTTGCGGGATACGGAATTGGGTGTGTTTTGGACATGAATAAAGGGAGATTTTTATTGGAGATGAAGGAAACGATTTTGTGTGGAATTAATGAGATACGGATGACGATTTTATTTATTTGAGGTCGGATATTGGAGGATGTTTTTGCATTGAGGTTTTGTATATAATGAGAGGAGATTTTTTGTGGAATTAAGATGAAAAGGACAGAACAGAGACGAAGAGGATGATTTTGCAAAGATTGTGTCTGGCAGTAATGGCAAAGGAGTCGGGGGATAGAAGAAAATGGGATTTTGGGGTGGGGCCGCAGATTTTGATGAAATGTGCCATGGGGGATAGAAAGGACCATTGTGATGGGGATGGCGGTTTTGGTGTAATGGCGACGAAAAAAGAAATTTTTGTGTGGGATTATCTTGAGAGTATTTATGTGTGGGATGGGATATTTAATATAAGATGAGGATGGATAGTGGACATTTTGCGATGAATGGGGATGCAGATGGGCATCTTGTATGGATAATTCTGTTTTTGGATGGGATGAAGAGGGCATGTAAGCTCCGACCTTAGTTCAATGTTCTCACATGCTGTACGTTGCATTTTCCCGTTCCTTTGCAAGTTTTGTTTTTATCTAGTTTGTGTGGGATGGAAGGAAAAGGAAGCTTTTGTGTGGGATAGGGATGTGCGGGGAAGTTGTTTGGTTATATACAATTACATGTATATTCGTCCGGTAGTAAAAGTTACTGTGACAGTTAAACGTCAAAATAAATCATCGTGGATTGATAACCAAGTCAGAAAATGTAAATTTTCTACACGTGACAACCGACTTTCTGACTCAGAATTTTGAATTAATTGTTTTACATGACGTGTCAGCCACGCCGAAGGAAACTGGTACCTTACAAGTATATTTGCGAAAAGCAAATATAATGATCGGCCTCCGTAATCGCCGATTGGTCAGTCGTCGCTTGTCGATAAAATGTATCTGCAGGTATATTCAGAATATCAGACTGCGCGGGTTCACAGACTGACCTAGGCACTCGTTTTTCTCTCATGGTATTTCTCTTATGAATCACTACAAATACTACTTTGCTTTCATAAGCAGCCTTTCATGGTTGAAATACTGTTGAAAAGGCCCTAACACTTCAAGCCATTCATACATCGGTACCTTGCGGTATATTGTGCTACGTTGTGATACCCTATACAGTTCTGTAGAATGTCATATGACGCTCACATCTATGCGGACAGCGCCCACGTCATAATTCTATTTTATTCATTCTTTAAGTTTTATACACATGAAGCCTATAGCCTTTGTCTTGACCAAGTCCAAGCTTTAAGTCAAACTACCCCTAAAATGAAAGTGGTTTGAATTCCCATAGAGAACCGATAGTGTGTCAGTTTGGTCGGGCATAACTTCTCAAGTTGCTCAGTATGAGTTTTAAACTTGTTAATGCTCGCTGACCTTAAAAATGATTAAATTTGAAGACTATCGAGAAATTTTGCAAAAAAAAAAAAATCATGAATAGGCGAAATAAAAAATTTTGGTGAATTTTCTCCTTGTGGACTTCTGACCACTTTGATTTTGAGGGAAGTGTGAATTGAAGTCTGGTCTTGGTCAAGATAAACGCGATATTTCCAAACTTCATGTGTATAAAACTTGCAAAATGAATGGAATGGAAGGTAGAAATGATTTATTTTACTAAATGTTTGAAATGTTTCAGAAATTGCAGAGTGAAATTTTGACCCCTCGATATTTTTTTTTCGATTATATGAAGTGACGCCGTTATTTATGATTAAAAAGAATCCAGAGGATACTGAGTCGTTACAAATGAAAACTAAAAATGCTGGAAGTGAGTTTCATTTTATGTCAGTTTCTCATTTTATGTCACTTTAAGCCATTTTAAAGGTAGGTTCATGGCCTAGCGATAACAATAATGTTCACATAATAATTTTGTCTTTTTCTGGGTAGTATTGAATTCTCTTATTTTTCTGAAACTGTCGCTACTGAGAAAATCGTCAGATGTTGTAGAAAATAGTTGTTTTCCGCATTTGGTTTATTTTCTTTTGTTGGAATTCCAGTTCTAAAATAAATAATGTCTACAAGTCCGCAGTTTCTGATGTCATTTGCCAACGGTTAATTTTCTCTTGCCGTGAGCTCTTCCAGAGGTCCTGGCATGGCGGATGGGTTAAAACTATCCCGAAATGCAATGAAGCATGACGTCAGCTATGTTATTTATTTTTGGCGCGAACTAAAAATAGCGCTAACCGGTGTGCGAATCAGAGTTAGGAAATCCCTTGCAAAACGACTTTTCTACGATTTTTTGATTTACACTTTTTAGTGAAACTTAATCATTTCCTCTTCATAAGTGCTTTCCAACAACTTGGATAAAAATCATGAAAATTATGATGCATTCCAAAGTACAGGAACCTACCTTTAATATTTAAAACAGAGTTAAAATCGAAATTTGTTGAAGCAAGTATTTTCCTGCCCAGTGCTGCAGGGCTAGCCTGTATGGTTATTATTATTCGAATTATCAACTTTATTTGCAGATAAACGAAATTGGGATGCATTTATTTCCTACTCCGAGCGAGACTACAAGTTTGTCGTCCATACTCTGTACCCTAAATTGGAGCTTGAGCAGGGATTCAAGCTCATCATGCACCATAGGGATTTTCTTCCCGGGGAAAGTAAGTACATTTGAGGTCCATGCTATGATCGATGGGAAATTGTGGATTTTAAGGCCTTTTCAAGAGTTTGTAGAAAAATACTGCTGGGAGTGGGAATGTGCGAGGGAGACAGGAGAGATGTTTGGAAATAGTGAGGATGAAATGAGCCAGTCAACCACGACAAAACCAACAAAGCGGCAGATGCGCCAGGCGGAGACTCAGATCAGCCTGGGCATCCGCCCTGTCTAATCAGAGTCTTGGCTGTGTGAGCGGACCCAGCTTAAACCCTTAGCTTCCCTTTAAGCGCACAGTAGAAACTCTGATCACACTGGGCGGATGTCCAAGCTGATCAGAGTCTTCGCTAGCCGCACACGCCATCAAAGTTTGTTGGTTTTGTCATGTTGCGGCTTAAATTATCCAGCTGTTAGGACAAGAATTTCCGTCTGAGTCAGACTGGAAGCCGTAACTTGTTTACCGCTTCTTCGGTCTTTCGGGTGAGACTTTAAACCGAGGTCCTGTCTCCGTTTGACCGCTATGTTGGTGGGATGTTAAGCCAGAGTTCACTCACTCATAACATTTGGAAGAGAGATATTGTCCAGGGAAGCGAACAATAAGTCGCAAAAGGTGTCACCCGTTGAAAAAATGGCGGAAGAATATGGAGGTTTGCTCATTAATCTTAAATGCATCTAAAACCCGTGCAGCCCTATCAGAGTATCCCAGTATAGTCGGTCAAGCGCCGGTATGCCGAGCTAGTGGTTCGTATTCGGATGCCGCTGGAGGCGCGGTTCTTACAAGATGTAAACAAGGTTCCACAATCGTCCTGATTTGACCGAAACACTATTAAAATGGACGTAAGATCACAAGTCTCCCATTCATCCCATTATCCAACAGGCACGAACCACATTGCCATTCCACGAAACACTTTGGTGCCTTTCCAAATTACCGTATACGCGGTAATTTTCGCGGGCTCAGATTTTCGCGGCTAAGGGTCAAAAACATAAACAAAAAATTTCGCGATTTTTAATTTTAGCGGTTAGCAACATGCGCGAAAACCAAAACTATTTCTTTTTCACTTGAGTCAGTTCTTTCATTAACCTGCGGCAGGGTTGCCGCAGGTTAATGAAAGAACTGACTCAAGTGAAAAATACCAGCAACTGCTGAAGCAAACAGAAACAAAATATATGAATACTGTGTCTGCAGAAGACACCTTGTAATACACTGGAAATTATTCGCGATTTTAATATTCGCGGTTTCTAAGTGACCACGAAATACCGCGCAAAATGGAACGCCGCGAAAATTACCTTGTATACGGTAACACTCTGGACTACCAATCCAGGGGTTCGGAAGATCGATCCCCCGCTTCTCCGGTCTTTCGGATGAGACTTTAAACCGAGGTCCCGTCTCCATATGGCCTCATTGTCGATGGGACGTTAATCCCGAGTTCACTCACTCACTCACGCCTTTCCAGATGTCGGTGATGAATTCTCAATAACCGCAGCAACTTGCAAGTTTATCCATGTCGGGGGTTTGTCAGGGATAGCAAACCTTCAAGCTTGAACCTCCCAGTTGATATATGCCTGGATGGTTGGTTTGTATGGGTTTAGCAGCTCTTTGAGACAGTACTTTAATCTATAATAGTATATTGGGCCGTCATTGGGGAGAGAAAAATGTCCGAACATCCCCTACTCACACCTACTGCAACCATAGTAGGCCCTACTATAATCCTATATAGTTGGGGCGCCCGGCACTGAAAGTTACCATCACCAGCACCACCTGCAGTTGCTATGGTAACGGGCATTTATCCTCCAGGGCATGCGATGCTTTATCATGCAGCCCTGAATGGATACTGACCTAAGTTCACGTTGCCTGTTTAAGAGTCTTAAACTGTTTTTGGTCTACTGATTTTGCCATGGATTTTGAATATTACTGGAAGGATAATGATAAATGATAGGAGCAAAACAATCTGCAAACCAGTTCTTTGTTACATGCATAGCTGTAGATGAGCTGAGCATTTTTATGTTAGTCTTTTCGTTTTATATCGAAAAAAATACTTTTATGCCCCCTCATTAGAACCGTCTCAACGACACGGTTCTAATGGGGATCACAACATGTTTTATGGAGAAAATACGTAATTATCCCTGAATTATCACCAGCTAATCCACGTATCCCCAAGTTTTAATGGAACGGAAAGAAGGGATGGGGGTGCGGTTTCCAAGTACACAGACATGTTACCGTTTGGGCAAGTTGATCATTCTTTAATATCTATATTTTTCCAGGTATTTCAAACAACATAATCAATGCAGTTAGAAACAGCAGACGAACAATTTTAATCATCACACCAAATTTCATCAAAAGTGAATACGCCAAATTCGAATACCAAGTTGCGCAACAGGAAATGCTGAAGCGGAAACACCGGATAATTCCGGTCTTACTGGACGACATCTCCGAGTGTAAGCCGACAATGGACCCGACCTTAAACACTATTTTATCATCAATAACCTACTTAGAATGTCCCAGTGATAAAAGTGACGAAAAGAACATGGAGAAATTCTGGAAAAGACTGCAGTTATCACTACCTAAGAAAAGGTCAAATTCAAGTTCAGACACAAAAAAATCTAGTCCGTCTCCGGGAAGTCTATCCACGGGGAGCCCGTCCGACACTGTCGCAGCAGACGACATTAAACTATCGGTTGAACCAGTAAAATACAGTTTTACCAATGGTATTACCTACTCAAACAAAGCATATTATAGTGAGCCCGAGGCTGACTACGACACAATTAATGAGAGCGAACTCGATGAGAAAATGGACTTTATTGAACATAGAAATGAAAGAAATAGAGAATCAGGGAGTGAAGAAGAGGGATATGCTAAAATTGTCACGTGACGAGACATAAGTTCGGTATACTTCATTCTTTTATGGTTTGCTAAAAAGGGTCCAATTGAATGCAAGTTATATCACTGAATCGCGACCGACACGACAAAGCTAACGAAGTGGAGTGTGCGTGGAGCAAAGACTAAGACCAGCCTGTGCATCCTCTCAGTCTGTTCAAGTTTTTGTTGTTGGCATAGAGGTAGCTTAGATCCTTTGGTACAAAATGTACCCTTTAAGCGCACAGGGGAGACTCTGATCAGACTGGGCGGATGCTCAGGATGATCTGAGTCTTCCCGGGCGTGCATGCCACTTTGCGGCTCACTTATAAGGCGCTCTTGTCTGTTTTAGCGCTCCATAATGTTCATTGTGCAGATGGACCAAGAGAATTTTCAGCAGCATTAGTTCTAATCAGGGTTTGCTCTGATTGTGGGTTTCAATTTTGAGCGGCATGGTAAGGGCAGTAACTAGTTGTACACAAGTTAGAGTACAGCTTGATATCAGTACTGGTGCCAAAGTTGTTCACTAAATTTAGTAAAGCTTGATACCAGAACTGGTGCACAAGTAGTATACAAGTTGTAGGAACACTTGATACCAGAACTGGTACCGAAGTTGTATACAGGTACTGGTACCCAAGTTGTTCACAGGTTAGAGTACAGCTTGATACCAGTACTGCTGCCCAAGTAGTACACTAGTTATAGTAAAGCTTGATACCAGTACTGTTACCCTAGTTGTACACAAGTTGGAGCAAAGCTTGATACCAGTAGTTGTGCCCAAGTAGTACACAAGCTAGAGTACAGCTTGATGCCAGTACTGGTACCCAAGTGGTACTCATGCTAGAGTACAGCTTGATGCCCGTGCTTGTACTCATGTTGTACACAAGTTGGAGCAAATTTTGATACCAGTACTGGTGCCCAAGTTGTACACAAGTTGGAGTACAGCTTGATACCAGTGCGAGTGCCCAAGCTATAAACAACTTACATTACAGCTTGAAATCAGTACTGGTACTCAAGTTTTACACAAGCTGGTGTAAAGCTTGATACCAGTACTGGTACTCAAGTTGTACACAAGTTGGTGTAAAGCTTGATACCAGTACTGGTACTCTAGTTGTACACAAGTTGGTGTAAAGCTTGATACCAGTACTGGTACTCTAGTTGTACACAAGTTGAAATACAGCTTGATACCAGTACTCGTACTTAATTATACACAAGTTAGAGTACAGCTTTATATCACTACTGGTGCCAAAGTAGTACACAAGTTATAGTACAGCTTGATACCAGTACTGGTACCCAAGTTGTACAAAAGTTGGAGCAAAGTTTGATACCACTACTGGTGCCCAAGTAGTACACAAGGTATAATTAAGCTTGAGACCAGTACTGGTACTCAAGTTGTACACTAGTTAAGTTACAGCTTGATACAAGCACTGGTATCCAAGTTGTACAAAAGTTGGAGTATAGCTTGATATCAGTACTTGTTAACTGGTGAACTGTCCAAAGACAATCACAAGACAACAGGTCCTGATGAATGATTGTCTTTGGACGTATCACTGGTAAACGACTGATTCTGTTTCTGATTGTTGTTTTGAACAGGCTTCTGTTTTGTGGTGTTTAACGAGGTGTTTGGTGGCAGAAATTATGTTTTTCGTTGGTTTATAATGTTTGACGGAATTTGCCGGTTTGTATGTCTAAAACAGTTTAAAAATCACATGAAGAGCATTTGGCAGTTGTATGTATTTGTTAACCAAAATTCCGTTCAATGCATTCGAGTGTCCTGACGTGGTAATTTTGTTTGGATATGCGAGTACAGGTAACACAAAACCAGCAGGTGCACAAGGTTGAATCAATGTTGATTCAACGTCATGACGTTGAATCAACGTTGACTCGATGTTGATTCAAGGTTGTGTCCCCAGAGGGGTGCACTTCAGTGGCATGACCACCATTATCTTTTCTCTGAGCTCAATGGTTGTATTTATCTAGTCAAAGATTGTGAAACTCAAAGCAGGCACGAAAGAGTATTTCAAAAATCCTGGGTAATACTTAGATAGGGTAATACTTAGATACATGTAGTTCATAACGTTAAAGTGAATCGATAGTATAAAGTGAATCGATAGTATTTTGGTAAAGGCAGACAGATTTTCATGGTTAAACATTGGTTCTAATGCACTTACGCATGTAACGCGACGTCTGATTGGATAACGTCAAAATTTTGCGACAGTATATTCTGCGATATACTGTCGCAAATCCGACGTCATTAATAGGTAACGTCGCTTCTCATTGGCTGACGTTTGGTTTTACGTTGCTGACAGCGCTTGAAATGGGTGCAAACTAGTACATTGTAAAAGGTGAAAATTAGAATGGGGATAACTGTATCGCGTCGCCGTAAAACGAAATTTCCGACCATAAAACCGACGATTTACCTCCCCAAATGACAATTTTGAGTACAGTTATCCCCTAATTTACCTAGCAGCCACACAAGGTTGAATCAACCTTAATTCAACGTCGTGATTGATTCAAGGTTGATTCAACCTTGGGTACCCACTGGCACACAAAGTTGAATCAAACTTGAATCAACCTTGATTCAACCTTGTGTGCCTGCTGGGTGACTTCTCTGTAAGGAAAACCTCCACTAAATGGGCCAGCTCTTAAAGGAAAACTTACTGCCGTGGGGGAGAGTTGATTCCATTTGAGAAAGGGGGCAAAATTAATGAAATGGCAGGGTTACTGAATCTGAAAGTGAATTTGTTCATCTCTGTAAACTGTGTATAGCACAGTTTGGTGTGTCTGTATTTGTAAAGACTTATGAGCCGCGACACGAGAAAACCAACAATGTGGTTGTGCGCCCAGCGCAGACTCAGATCAGCCTGGGCATCCGCCCAGTCTGATCAGAGTCTTCGCTGTCCGCATAGGGGTAGCTTAGACTCTAAGACTGGGCAGAAGCCCAGGGTGATCTGAGTCTGCGCTGGGCGCACAACCACATTATTGGTTTTCTTGTGTCGCGGCTCTTATAGCACAGTATTGTAATGTAATTATTGCACTGAGCGCACTTCAACAACTACGCTACGGCGGTGACCCTTTATAGGGTGGAATTCCTACAAAAGAATGAAAGATTATTTAATGAAATTCTATATATGGAATTCTGTGTTTATTAAATTCATTGTCTCAGTTCTATAAATTGTCTCTTGTTTTATTCTCTTTCCTGTTCTGCCTTGGGCGTGAACAACGAATGTCCTAATCGGTCTGTTGAAACAGATAAAGCCCATTAAAGGCAAACCTTCCACGCAGTTTGATCAGGGCCTTTGAAATTTCTGACAGTAAAATTCATAGATAGTCCCGTTTTTCATGCATATGCAAACGATGAAAACCCTGATCAAAAAACTTAATAACAGTGGCACCCCGTTTTCGCTGACCATGTGTGACAACAGGAAGGTTTCACTATGTCCAGGGGCCTGTTTCACAACGAATCGTACGATTAAAATTCGTCGTAAGATGATCGTACGAGAATCTTACGACCAAAAATCGCTTTCATGAAAAAAATCTCGGTTTCACTATTGTCCTCGTAGAACTCAATTTACGATCAAATCTACGATACCTAAATGGCAGTCGTAAATTTCACTTTTTCTCCTCTTTCACCCCACAGCATACTCATACTTAGCTTTTGAATAGATTACATTTATCTACTGTCTTTCTGAAAAGCACATACCAAGTTTTGAGCAAATCAGCCAATTAACAAAATTCCAAATTTATGATAGATCACCTAAGGGTGATTTTGAGTGAAGTTTTTCCTGTACGATTATCGTACGATTCTTGCGGGATAATTTACCTGAAATGTATTAGAGACTATTCTCAAAAGCATAGCGACAGCATTTGTTCTAATAGAGAGAAATTATCTTACATGAAAATGGGAGGTTTTTTGACTGTTTGGACCCCTAATTAGGTGGTCTCTGATCTGAGGAGACTGCATGTTTGTGTTTTCAACGGTATGGCACGCCAAATGCACAATAAATCTTTAAACTAGGTTCAAGAAATTTTACCCTAAGTTGAGCTTCAAACCTAGGTTTCAGTTCAGTCATAGGTTTCAAATCTGACTTCAATACCCGGATTTGTAAAAACGATTATAGAAAATTTCAATTTTCAAAAGTTAGTTTTGAGGTTTCAACAAAGGATTGAAGACTTAACACCTAAAATTGAGAATGTGAAATTTGGCTTGCTATACAAGCGAATTATTGCGCTGACCACAACAAGGTTCTGCAGTGCAAGTCTGAAAGAGCTGATACAATCACAAACAGCATTTGACAAATAACAAGACCCGAGTTTAATTCCTCGGAACTTCTATCTCAAAACTGTATTTCGAAAATCGAGGAAGGGCATGGCAAGCCAGTGCACAATGAATTTCAAAACCCTGAGTTTCAGCCTTGTTTCAGAGTTTCAGTCCTAGGTTTTGGATTTCCAATCCCCACTTTTATAAAATGAATTTACATAGGAATTTTGTTTTCATATCTTAGTTTTGAAGATCTGCAACTAAGGATAAAAAACTTTAAACCTTGGATTGAAAACTTCCCAGGTTCGATTCTTCGTGTCTTTGGTTAGGAGTCGTCCATGTTTACTTAGAAGCCACCGGTAGCTCAGTGGTTTAAGCGCTGGTCTGCTGATCAAGCGGTCCTGAGGTCGTTTCCGGAGGCGGAAATCATTTCAATCGTAAACAGGGTTCCATTGCGCATAACCTTTCATTATCACCCTTCCACCGTCCTGATACAACTGAAATACTGTTGAAACGGACGTAAAATCGCAAGCCATCTATCCATTCATCTTCCTTACTTCTGTGAGAAAGGCTTTAACCTCATTTGAGGTCCTGTTGACCCTTTTCTTTGACATGATTGCGTTGTACTACAAATCGCTACTTTTTGTGTTTATAAAACCCAATACACATCTGTCAAAGCTAATACACATCACGTCTGCGATCCATCGTATAACTAAAATCCTACGAGAATCGTACTATCTGTCGTACGATGTTTTTATGAAACGATCGTGCGAGAATCGTGCGATTCTCGTACGACCAAACTTTCGATTATTGCACAATTCATCGTACGGTTAATTTTTGTGAAACAGGCCCCAGGTTTATAAAAGTTTTCAGAAGAAAGGGGGTCTTACGCAATGTACGAACGGCGAAGACAAAGATCAACCTGTGCATCGGCGCATCCTCACTGTTCGTTTGTGTTATTAGCTTTCTTTCTTAAATAAAATCAAAATTGAGATTCCGCAGGGCCCAGAGATTGTTCACGCAAATAGAGAAGACTTATCAGACTGCGAGCATGTGCCTCGTGAGTCGACTGTTTGCTGCTCCTAGCTGTCGGTCCATGCACTTTGGTATACGTATAGTTGGCTTCCTACTTCATTTAACTTCTGTCAGTGAGCCCATACTGAACATTCTTTACCGGGGCCTTGGCTTATCGATTTTGTTATCTCCCCTGTTTCGCAGTCTTACCTGTCCAATATCGGTTATTAAGTTTATATAGAAATGTATAGGGAATATTTATATTTATATGAATTTCTTATCTTTTTCAAAATATTTGAATTTTTTATAACCTATATTCTGAAAGTATAATGCAATACCTACACGATGATGTTTTTATTTTTCGAAAAAGTTAATGTTTACTTGCTTCCTTTGCCGTTTTAATTACAGACCTATACTGACCATTATACTTATTGGCACATGCAGTAGAATGACGATATTTTCCATTTTCAGAGCATATTTCTGATAATTTAGAGCTTTTCAAATATTTTTTATAACCTAAATTCTGAAAGTCTATAGTCTAAGGATTAATATGATACTTTTATTTTTAAATTAACATTATGTCTTGATGCTTCCCCATGCGTTTAAAAACCGAAACTTTAATAGTTTGGCGCTGAAAACTCAATCGCCTAAGTTTAAGAAAGCATGCGCATTGCTGCATTACTCTTTTGGCTGCTTTATTTGAATCGGAACTATCGAATCAAAGTAACCATACTAGGATGAAATGAAAATAAGTAAATAAATAAATAAAAAGAATTGAATCATTTTGATTCAATTTTTCTTGAGTACGAAAAAGTTTGTTTTAAATTAAGTCCACAAATTCAAAATCGAATGTCTGATAGTGTCTAAAAAAAAGAATAAATAAATAAAAGTAAAATAAAAGAAACAAAAAGGGGAAAAACTTTGTAAACGTAAATTTATTTATTGATTTGTTTGTTTAGTTATTCAAATTAATGTAAACACATTGTTTTGGACAAATTAATTCATTTCGGGAGATAATACCATTGTCCTTTTAATTTGTTTGTATAGGATTATAGACACATCGTTTAAAGCTCAAACAGGTGAAGTGGTCAGTTTTAGAATATAATTGACTTGTTTTGCTCATCATGTCACAAATTAATTTTGGGGACAGACTAAAACACTGAATTTCTTGCTGAATTCAGCTACTTGCTGATCACATACAAACGCTGAACTGCTGATATACTGCATTTACAACAGTATGTTATGATTTTGCTATCAGAATCGACCTTTTAAGCCATTACACTGATTATAGATAAATTATATTATTTTGCCATCATTTTTCTGTCAATTGAGAAATTTTCAGTCGCTATGCTGATTTAATAGAAAATATACCGGTAATATGATTTTCAATTAAAAGCGATAATTTCAGCTGATTTATTCTGATGCTATATACATATCATTATTTATACGGCCATAATCAATATTTACAGCAGTTATTCTAATTTTACATTGTATTTAATTGTACACGATATAGCAAAAAATATTAAAGGAGGCATATCAAATGCACTGTAAGTGTGTCATTCAATATCACACCTTCGATTCTTCGTTCGCGCCTAATGTAATCGATGTCATATAATTATATTGTAAATTCGATAATCCGATCATACTCAGACATTCACAATCACCTTTACAGCTGCGTATATATAATCGGTAGACTGCACATTAGGGCATTTGTGAGCAGGAAAGAATCAGATCAGCTAGAACAACTAAAAAGGATAAGCCCTTCTAAATTCATATAAATCTATGCAGTGGTTTGACTTGAAAGGCTGATTAATATGAGCCTTCAACTAATATTGAATCGTTGTTCTTCAAAGTGATTAACAAATTACTTTTTTCTGTCTCTAGCTTTAGTTAGTTTTAGCTAAATTGTAAATTGAAATACATATCAAATTTAATGACAGTGACAAATGCTAAACTGATTTAGGCTTTATATCATAAATTATATTTTAATTTGAATCTAATACTGCAAATTGAATGGCATAAGTAAAATGTCAAAACAGATAATTGAGATCTCTTTCTTCTTATTCTGGAATGGAATTTGCCTAATTTGCCTAATCTTACTTATTTTCTCTTTCTCTTTCTTTCTTTATGTTTTTCTTTCCTTAGAATTATATTTTCTGCATATAAACTGATCAAGGTATTATGATCCGCTTCGCTTTTTATTATTCGTGATTATTATAACTTGCGGGATTAACAATATAGAGGGACGAGTCTGCGCTTTTGATTTCATAGCTCTTTTCATGACTACACTGCATATTTTACCCATCAATATCTAGTCTACCAAAACAGTGGAACATAGGCAAACAGTGCAGACCCAGACCAGACGGCGGAAAACGGCGTCTGTTCAGGATCTTCACTATTTGGATAATACAAATACAAATAAATTTATTGGCATAAAACATAATACAATGCTCATAGCCATAGAAGTACATGTTTCTATATAGTAATTCATATATCCACATTTGCTGAAGAGCAAGTAGTACAGTCAGAATAAATTAGTAACATTAATAAGACAAATGATTATTTTCAATCTTCTACGGGTCATTGACTTTTCAAACTAATCCTTAATAAACAAATACACATGTATCTGGTTTATAATCGCAATGAAGTGTAACTGATTCTTCCCTTCAACCCCTAAGGCAGGTCAATTTATGACACTGTGTCGCATTATTCTATTTTAATGATAACCGGTTTGTGCTTCAGATTATCGCCGAAGATTTTTTAATCAGATAAAAATGAGAAAATAATTGTTTCATTCAACAACAGACTAAACAGTCTGATCAGTGTCAATGCCTCAGATAAGAAGGGGTAGCAGGGATAATTTGGAAATAATTAACAAAGCATATGTTGCGACCCCTTATTAGAACTGTCTCACCGAGATGGTTCTAATGAGGGGTCACAATATATATTTTCATAGAAAAAAAAACACAAAGAAATATCCTCAATACCTTCTCTCATCGCATTGTATAAAAAACAGAGATTTTGAGCAAAATAATGGTAACATTTTTCAACTCAGTTAAACACAGTCTGGTCCAATTACATCCTGTTTATAACCATATTGATTTCTCTGTATCTGGCCCCTACCTGGATTTCGATCACAAGTCTTCTAGGGTGTCTTATCTCTGAGCAGCATGTTTCAATAAAGGGTCATTAGGGTAGGGTATTATGCAATCAAAAAGTATCTTTCAGGCAATCTATGCAGACCATTATCCGACGCCGCATTTGCGTCTGATATGGGTTTTCACTGCTCGCAAGAGTCCCCTTGAGGAGATGCCATGCATAAATGGGTCAAGTAAGTTTTCCGAAACTGAACATGGTGTATATGGTGTCAACTATCAAAACATTTCAGCCGCGACACGACAGAATCAAGAAAGTGGCATGTGCGCCCCGGGAAGACTCAGATCAGCCTGGACATTCGCCACGTCTGATGAGAGTCTTTGCTGTCCGCAAAGAGCTGACATCCGTGGCTACCTTTAGAGCGCACAGCAAAGACTCTGATCAGACTGCGGAAGCTGAGACTGCGCTAGGTACACATGCCACTTTGTTGGTTTTGGCATGTCGCGGCTCAGTTTGTATTTGCGGTTCACGCATATATTGGATGGGTGGATGCTCACTGATCTGAGTCTTTTCTGTGCTCGAATATCGTCCTGTAGCTTTTACTATGCTCGGCCTCATTTCATATGACTTGCGATTTTATGTCCTTTTTCAACAGTGTTTCAATCATATCAGGACGATGGGACGGTGATAATGAAAAGCTGTGTCCAATGGAACCCCGTTTACGGTTGCAAAGATTTTCGCCACAAGCGGGGCTCGAACCCGATACCGCTAGATCAGTAGGCCAGCCCTTCATCTAACGAGCTACCGGGGCACCGCCTCATAAAGCCAGTATAAATTATTACTGGAAAAATTAGTTTAAACTTGTTAATGCCAATCTGAGTCTACTAATACATCCATTTCCATCTGATATTTTTCATTTTAATATAATTTACTGATTTTAAACAGTGTAGACCCGAAACTGCGGCATCAGATCTGGGCGCCCCTGGTTGCAAATGTCCCTTTATATCAGACGTTCGGCATTAATGGATTTAGCTAATTTTAAAACTCGTCCGCCATAAACTGTGAGAAAACATTTGAGCTGCCATAAAGTTATCTGATATACCATAAAGGTACATGTATGTTTATTCTCCTAGCGCTTAGTAGCGACATCGATAATCCCCTAGATCAGTGGTAAGGGAAATAATCCAATTGACAATGCCGTACAGGTAAACAGGAACGATTACTCGTCAAAAACCCCGTAGAATGTTCAACATGATACTGATAAAAAAAAACACTGCTCTTAAGGTTCTTGTATGAAAAGTTCAAAACGTGAGTTTACCATAGAATGCCATAACGTTGGAGGCAAACGAATGAAAAAAAAGGATCTTTGACACCTACTGATTCACACCTCGCTTCATACTGAATGTGTTCAGATACACGTTAAGAAAACAAACCAAAAGCGAGAACTCTGTGTTGTGTAAACTTAGTGTTGCCGTGGACCGAAGGGAATAGTGTTCCAGGGACTCTACAACATACGCGGCGGCATCTACGTGAACTTCCGGACCGCTACGGACCAACAGTATGAAGTTGTTTAAGGAATGAATTTCATTTTTCTGAGGTTTATCGAAGTGTAAACTACATTGGGTCACGTGCAAAGTGAATGAACCCCGAAGGGGTTTATGTAAACTTTGCTAGTGACCCAATGTAGTTTACACTTCGATAAACATCAGAAAAATCAAGTTCATTGCTTATATTTACATTCATTTCAATCAAATCTTTCATGAAAAATCTTACATAAGCGCTAAAATAGAAGCAGTGAAACATGTACACGCAGCATTTCTGCTAACAGCAGAACAGCATGCATGACGTCATGAAGTCGCTGACGTCCAATCAGGTTGTAGAGAGCCATTGTTTATTTTGACGTCATTGACGTCGCGTGTCTCAATGTAATTATTGGAATGTAAACTACATTACGTTCCAATGGTTTACTATAGGGTTTTTCAATAAATACACCAAGAATGTAAATATAATAATATAAGGGAGATAATCTTTCTGTTACAGAAATTTTTCATAATGGTTGAGTTATTTCCCTACTTACCTGGCAACTTTTTTCACTTCCTGGTACCATCCCAGCAGGCACATGACGTAGAAATGGCGTCGTATTGACGTCGATGCGACGTCATCGACGTCAGTACGACGTCATTTTTACGTTATGTGCCCGCTAGGATGGTGAGGAGCCTCTCCAAAAATGGGTACTAGTCTTTATGGAAAGAACTGACTCCTTTAGGCAGCAAATTCTTTCCTTCAAGAAGAAGCCCACACGAAATATGAAACAGTTCTTGTTGGTATATTACTTTTCCTAAAAGTGTGTCTACTGATATATCTAAGACTTATTATATACAGTGAGCCTCGGCCGGCGCACAAGTGAGAAAGCCGGGGTTCGAGGTTATAAAACTTGAGAATAATCTCAAACTCAAAATAAAGCACATAGATTGGCTTCTTCCGAGCACATGCTCGGAAGCAGCCAGTCAGTGAGCTTTATTTTGAGTTTAAGAATGTACTCAAGTTTTATAACCTATGGGCCAGGTTGTGCTTCTGAAAGGTCAGAGTGCTCTGACTTTGGCCTACCTGATCGTAATGATGTAAAAAGAAAGAAAGAAAGAATAGTACTGTCCATCGGTGTATGAACATTACTGGCCATCCTTAGGAGAAGTCTGACCTTGGACCAATCTGTTTACACGAATACTTCTTTCCAGACAAAGTGATTTTAACTGTAATAAAAGAAGTCGGACTCTACCGTCATGTTTCATGGATACAAGTTATATGGATACAGCTCAACGAACGAACATTCAAAACCTGCCGGGTGTTGACTCCCCTTTCAAAAACGGAGCACGCAGCCAGGCAAGAGGGAGCCAGCCACGTACGCTCAGTGGGTTAAACCTGGCCTGCTGCGCTAGCAGTCCCGGGTTCGATTCAAGCTGGTGGCGTGTAAACGGGGTTCCATTGCAAAAGCTTTTTATCAACCTCCCATCGTCCTGCTAGGACTGAAATACTGTTGAAAGGACACGAAATCGCAAGTCATTCAATCCATCCGTAACAGGCAAGAATCTGTTTTTAATTTAAGAAAAGAATTAAAAAAAAAAAAAATAGGAAAACAGGAAACTGAATATTAAGGTAAGAAAAGGTTAATGATCAGCGATCGAATTATGTATTTATTTATTTATTTATTTTTTCGTCCTTCAAGAAACTAATGGGAGTGCTCGTTATGCTCCATTTACATTTTCGTGACTATTTCAACCGGATACAACTACCACATGAATACAGACACACGCTGTTGGGGTACAAATTATGTTTATTCATTCGAATCAAATTACATATTTACGATTTACTATATTTCATTCACTGACAAAAAGAGTGTGATTCATAAGGAACAGAAGAAGTTTATTGGCAAATTCCAAAAGGCTATAAAGCCCATGTGGATACAATTATTTACATATGTTATGGCGAGTAGTTGACAGTGTAGACATATAATATTACAACAAAGCAACATATGAAATACATACTGGCTATCAAAAGTTTTACGAATATGAAACCTATACATGTAATAATAACGCGGAGAAGGTGTTTTACAAATAGCCGAATCCGAGACAGCAGCAAGCATTATTTAGGACAGTTAATGCATTATAATACATGATTTTATACAGACAAATAATAATAGTAATATCCACTCCGAAGAGATTTAAGAACTTATAAGGTTAATACTGTATAATCATTACACTTTCTGTCCGAAGTTTTAGTTATATAAATCACGTGGTAATTAACACTATAACGTTGAAACAGCGCCGTTGATACGAAGTAGTTTCGACGTTATACGTTATATGCATTTTTGTTAATTCTACCTTCAAGTCAAAAAAAAAAGGCAAAACATAACGGGATTGTGAAAATGACATAATTAGGACTGTAAGGTAGGACTGTTCTGTTTTTTCCTTTCTATCACAACCTTCGCTCTATGTCAGACTTCGGGCTGTGTGGTTCTGTATGAATGACAGATTCAAAAAAGTTTCTCTTGATATGAAATATACTCAACAAAATTGATTAGTAGTCAAAACTAGTGTCATTTTATGTATATATAATCTAACACTAAGCGAAGAAGATATGAATTTCGTACTCAACAAAATTAATTAGGAGCCGAAACTCACGTAATTGTATGTATATACTATAATTCAGCTCTACGAAAGGTTAAAAAATTCTGCAAGATATGAATTTTACTAAACAAAATAAGCTAGGGGTCGAAACTGTTCGGCGTATGCAAAATAATTTTTGGCTAAGGAGTCTTGCTAAACATCTGTTGAATGATAACTCGGCACCTATTTCACAAAACATTATTTCCACTGAAAATAATACATGTACAATAACTCGGCCGCGACATGACTAAATCAGCAAAGTGGCATGTGTGCCCAGCCAAGACTCAGATCAGCCTGGGTATCAGCCCAGTCTGATCAGAGTCGTCGCTGTATGCTTAAATGTAGTAAGGGCCTAAACTACCTCCATGCTGACAGAAAAGAGATCTGATCAGACAGGGCGGATGCCCAGGCTGATCTCAGTCTTCGCTTGTGACACATAACACTTTCTTTGTTTTGTCGTGTCGTAGCTCACATGTTGTTATTATTATCATGGCAGAAACTTGTCCACCATGAAAATCAACTTTTAGAGGTAAAGAGGTGGGTAAGGAAAATCATTATTTATACAAATATACATTAAGCTGATTTCAAATCAAATCTAATAAGTTGTGTCGACCGCGATCATTAATAACTTTGTGGCACCCACAACTCATACCAGTGACCAGACTTTTAAACACGCACGCACGCACGCTCGCTCGCTCGCACGCACGCATGCACGAACATACGCAGACAGCGTCTGATGGCTGGCTTTGACCTCAGATGTTCTGTATTGCATCAAAGCCGTAGAATCAGATTCCGATAGATTACTAGTGGATTAAATATATGCAAATTACGTCGTAACCTTATGCGTTGACGTCCATAAAACGTCGCGTTTTCTAATTTGCGAAATCGTGACGTTTTAGTGCAAATTTGCTAGTAAGATGCGATTTTATTGTCATATGATAAACAGAATCTTTCATTCGTGCTCCTGTATTACTGAATTTATTAAACTAGTTGGGGAAAACCGATAAGATGCTCGGCATAGCCTCGCATCTTATGTTTTTCCCCAACTCGTTTAATAAATTCAATAATGTAAGATCCTCTATATCTCATTTATTTCCGAAAAAGTTGAACATTATTCCGTCAGAACAGACATGCGTTTACAAAGAACAACATTGGCAGGCAATGCTTTGAATAATGGAAAGAACACGGAGAGTCCACTCACTTTTCTGTCTTAAGTTTCAACGTCGTTATAACGATCCCGAAACTGCTTTTGCCATTCTTCCTGTTAGAAATAATGGCAAAAAATGATAACAACTAGCATTTGATATAAGGTGGAGTTTGAGACTATCATTATGCCTCAGATGGTTTTATGGTAAAAACATAGATAACTAATAAAAAACTAATGATTTGTTTCTTCATTAGCACCAGAGAGGCGGTGCTACTGAGGAAACACAGCATTAGTTACTTTTCTATTTTAGGAAGAATAGTGTTTGAAGGCGAAAACATTAACTTAAATACTTCTGAATATTCAAAGGACTTACCATGTGTTTTTCTAAAGAAATAATCAAGACAATATTTTGGACTTCCACACTGACGTTTATAGTGAAGGCGTGCTTTATTGATCTGTGTACAATGACTGTGGGTTTATGTGAAGGCAGACAATGTCGCATGTTGTCTGATTGTTCAAAATATGAGTGTTATTGTGACGAAAACTCCACGTGCGTGCACGGGTATTGCAACATTACAGATACAAATACGACTGAGTGCGTTTGTCTCACAGGCTACAGAGGGCCCAATTGCAGTGAAGTACAATGCCCGGTTGACCCCTGTGAATATGAATGCCAAGGACAAGACTGTAGAACACTGCCAGACTGCACACATGAATGCTACTGTGATGAGAACTCTACAAAATGCGATCCTGAAATAAATTCTAGTGCACCTCTTGAGCATAATCCCTGTTTCGACAATTTCACCATCAGGTCCTTCACGGAACGTACATGTGATTCTGAGCTGACCTGTGTGTATGGCCGGTGTGTTAATGACAGCGGATCCTATGTGTGCAAATGTGACGGAGAAGCGACTGGACTACAGTGCCAGTATACATGTTGTCTCGACTGCGGACTACATGGGGAATGTACTTTCACTGAGATGCTTCAGGAATATTGTAAATGCTCCCACAACTATACCGGGGATAATTGTGACAGATTGACACAATATAATCCTTGTTATGATAATTTCACCATGCGCACTTTCCGAGAGCGTTCTTGTGATGGGGGATTGATGTGTGTCTACGGAAAATGCATCAGCGAAGGGAAGACCTCCACTTGTATTTGTGACCCGGGGGGCGATGGAATTATCTGTCAGAACAAGTGTTGTTTGAATTGTGGTGATGGTAAATGTAGATACAGCGACACGCTTAAAAACGAGTATTGTGACTGCTCCCCCAACTATACCGGCGATAATTGCAGTGAAGTACGATGCCCGTTTGACCCCTGTGAATATGCATGCCAAGGTCAAGACTGTAGAACACTACCAGACTGCACCCCTGAGTGCTACTGTGATAAGAACTCCACAGCGTGCTCCCCTGAAGTAAATTCTAGTGCACCTCTTGAGCATAATCCCTGTTATGATACTTTCACCATGCGCACTTTTCGAGAGCGTTCTTGTAATGGGGGATTGATATGTGTCTACGGAAAATGCATCAGCGAAGGGAAGACCTCCACTTGTATTTGTGACCCGGGGGCCGATGGGATTATCTGTCAGAACAAGTGTTGTTTGGACTGCGGTGATGGTCAATGTAGATACAGCGATACGCTTAAAAATGAGTTTTGTTACTGCTCCCCCAACTATATCGGGGATAATTGCAATGAAGTACGATGCCCGTTTGACCCCTGTGAATATGCATGCCAAGGACAAGACTGTAGAACACTACCAGACTGCACCCCTGAGTGCTACTGTGATAAGAACTCCACAGCGTGCTCCCCTGAAGTAAATTCTAGTGCACCTCTTGAACATAATCCCTGTTATGATAATTTCACCATGCGCGCTTTTCGAGAGCGTTCTTGTAATGGGGGATTGATGTGTGTCTACGGAAAATGCATCAGCGAGGGGAAGACCTCCACTTGTATTTGTGACTCGGGGGCTGATGGGATTATCTGTCAGAACAAGTGTTGTTTGGAATGCGGTGATGGTCAATGTAGACACAGCGGCACACTTGGAAATGTGTATTGTAATTGCCCCTTCGACTTAACCGGAGACCGATGCGAGGAACAAAGGTGTAAGTAAACCCGTAT
Source organism: Ctena decussata (assembly GCA_963989385.1). Lineage (NCBI taxonomy): Eukaryota > Metazoa > Mollusca > Bivalvia > Lucinida > Lucinidae > Ctena > Ctena decussata. The sequence goes on along the minus strand of OZ022501.1, from coordinate 23,006,828 downwards.
ATGCCGAGGGTTTGGACTTTAGTCAGTGGATCATCACTTGTATCTCAGTTTATACTGAGGCACCAGTAAGGCTCCACTGACCGAATTCCAAGCCCCAAGCGTCTTGAGTAAAACTAGCAAACATGTACCAGCATGGTTTGACCGCCTATGTGTGTGTGTGTGTGGGGGGTGGATAATTCTCGAGCGTTTGCGACTGTATAGGTCATTTACCAAACAGACCGACAAACCATGTTTTAGCAGGTTATGCACATTACGAGATAGTTCATGCTAAAATTCGGGTTGACTGGTTTAAAATGTGGTGTAAGATAAACAGTCATGACTGTCTTCATGAGCAGTTTTAGATGATATCCATTAGGGCCGGTTCTGAAATTGTACCTAAATTCCCAACAAGCTAAATACAGGCTGTTCATTTCTAGTCCTGCGGCATGGGGAGTTTCCTATACGCAAATACGCTGATGCGTATTGAAATTTTGTCAATTTCAATAAAATTTCAATGCGCATTTATCATATGACGTCGCTGTTATTTAGTGGATTCGTGTCCTAAAAACCATATGACCACACGTGTAATAACACTTTGGTGCGTACACGTAACGTCATTGACAACGTCCATGTCAACAATGCGTTTTCTTATCGAAATAATGTTCAGTATGATGACGTTAAAATCCCATTTTGAAGGGTCATATGATAAACGAAGGCTAGTTTCATAAATTTCATATGAAATGACCACGAGTGTAAGATCCTCTATATGTTAGAGTGTCGAAAATGAGAGAATATTTTAATACCAACTGCATATGGACGTGCAAATGCAAATATCCTAGGGTTGGTTGGTTGGTTGTTTTTGGTTTAACGGCCCTTTGAGGCAGCTGTTAAGTCTATATCGGGCCGTCTCAAAGAGAGGGTGAGAAAGAAAAGAGAAATGATAGACGAGAGAAAATATCCAAACAACTCGCACCTACTGGAAGCAGAGTATTATTATTTTTAACCAAATAAGTAGGACGCCCCGGCAGTTGAAGTTATAGCCAGCACCATCGCTCGACCACCACCCCAAATATCCTAGGGACCGGGTGGGAAGAAGAAGGGGAGGGGCGGTACATCCCCGCGAAGGGTGTAAAATATGATTGTGTGTAAAATAAACCGGCAGTATAAAAAGGTAAAGGTTTCCCATAGCATAATAGCCGTAGGGGCAGTGGGTTAGATACCCACTGTATCTTGGGCACAGCTGATGAAAGGCGGAGCCCATCTCTCTCCTTTCTTTGCCTTATCCTTCTCTGATTCGTAAAAGGCACCCACTTACTGCTGGGTTGACAGAGAGAGTTTTTCCAGTCGTCGGATGGCGACGGTTAGCCGCTAACTCACGACCCTCCGGTGACTTTCTGCACAATAATCACGACTAAGGTGCACGACTAAGGCACCTCTCAAAACGGCCGTATACACTGTATTTGGATTCTACACATTATCTTGCTTCCGCAGCCCTGCACATTGGCGTGGCTGCCAACTCTATATAGATACGCTCTTGCACAGCATTTCTACATATCTTCTACATATGAATATTTTCTTTCTTTCTTTAAATTTGACATTCCAATACAGCAGCAGTCAGAAATGATACGCAATGCGGACACGATGCTGTAGAACTAAAATGATCCAAGACATTTTGCAAAACTTTTTTTTTGTGTGAACCACAATAATTATGATTTAAATCAACATCAACGATGAGATGTAATGCTTCGGAACTGTTACAATCACAGTCTGCTGTAGTGGAATTGCTGACTTAACAGCAGCTAAAATAAAAATTTGACTGATGTTTTCGACCTTTTTTTAAAGTATCGGAACACCTGGGGTATAGAAAACACCTCAGAATAATGATATTCCATTTTTCAGGGTTGTTTTCTGGTCCAGTGGTTGTTGTCGTTTCAATTAACAATGGTCTCCAAGAAGCTCTGCGGAACTGATCCATAGCTGTGCCGTAGCTCTTTGCACCAAGGTTTTTGACACTACTCGCATTTTATATTCAAAGTTATAAATCTTTAGGCCCCAGTAATGAAATTAGCAAAATTTGCAAACGGTGTAGATCCTGATGAGGCGGCTCATAATGAGCCGCCTTATCAGGATCTACACTGTTTGCCCTCTAGTCTTTGAATCCTCAATATGGCTACTACTGAATGTCTCGGACAAGGATTTTTTTTAATTTTTGCAGACGTAAATTTTGTCGTCTGCTTTTTGGTGCTTAAAGAGTTAAAGTCGAGATGGAACCGCAATAGTGTGATTTTGTTTACCATAGTGCAAAGCACAGTTTTAATTATTCAGTTCAAGCGTAAACAAGAATATAAAAAATATGACACGCATATCCGGGTGTGAAACTTATTTTAGGCTTCTTTTTTGCACACCCTGACCTTGTTTATCATGCTAAACACCTAAAGGTGCAATAAAAGCTTTTTAGACGTAAATGCTGAGTCTGCGTATCTGTGATCAGGAGGTGAAAGTGCCGCCTAGGGCTGCTCAAAAATCATCACAGTATCGTGAAAAGATACCTTTTTGCCTTTTTATATGTGAATTCAGAGGAGAGTCAAACCAGCGGCTGCATCCGTGCAGTCTGGTTAGTCTTAATTTATTGTTTCTTAGGAAAAAGCGAAGACTCTGTGATAAGTCTGAACAGAAAGGCAAGCTGAGTTGATTTGAGCCGCGATACGAGAAAACTAACAAAGTGGTTGTGCGCCCAACGCAGACTCAGGTCAGCCTGGGCATCCGCCCAGTCTGATCAGAGTCTTCGCTGTCCGCATGAAGATAGCTTAAACCCTTAGCTACCATTTAAGTGCTTAGAGAAGAATCTGATGAGACTGGGCGGATCTCCAGACTGATCTCTGAGTCTGCACTGGGCGCGCAACCACTTTGTTGGTTTTCTGGTGTCGAAGCTCATTTGACTGTAAACACATGGATGTGACTCCTTTTCTCGCGGTACCTGTCAGATTTTAGGCAGACGCATTGCAAGACTGATTTCACTCGAAGATGTTAGACATCTTCTTTTTTTTATGTATACCGTAGCCATAACCGGTCACATTTGAAAATGCATATTGCCACTGGGCGAACATCAAACACACTGATCAACATGTGCATTCGCGCAATCCATAGAACTTGAGTGGCCTTGACTGTGCCAGGTCATCAAGAAAGCCCTTTTACACGTATCGTTCCCGCGAGTTTACGTTTTACGCTGCATCAAATCAAATTTTATTTGTCTTGAACTGGACCTTCTATGGGCTGTTATTGGCTATAGCTGTCAGAGAGTAGCTTTCCCCTCTAGTAGTCCCCCTTCTACCATACCGCCCCCATCCCATCCCTATGATTTTCTTTTCGAGATAGAATGACCCACCGGATGAATGGCTATATAGTAGAATTTCCCTCCGGAACTATATTAACTATTTTCTCGGGAATATCTACGTGTTTTTGCATAGTCATCCCCCCTCCCCTATATACTGGATTTCCCCCCTGGTAAAACACACTACATGGTGGAATTTCTACATCCCCATTCATGATGGTGAGATTCTACGGAGCCCGGGAGGGGACATTGCAATACATATACTGATTTCGTTCCCACGAAATGCATTTCGTTCCCACGCATTGCTTTTTCATTCGCTCAGTTTAGTATTTTGTTCCCTCAAAATAAAATTCCGTTCCCACGCTTTACTTTTTCGTTTCCACGCATTACTTTTTTCATTCCCTCAGTTCAGTCTTTCGTTTCTTCGAAATAATATTCCGTTCCCACGCTTTACTTTTTCGTTTCCTCAAAATAGCATTTCGTTCCCTCAAAATAATATTCCGTTCCTTCGCTTTACTTTTTCGTTCCCTCAAAATATTATTCTGTTCCCACGCATTACTTTTTCGTTCCCTCAAAATAATATTTGGTTCCTCCAAAATACCATTTCGTTTCCACGCATCACTACTTCGTTTGCACGTACTAATATTTCTTTCTCTTGTAAAATAAATTCGTGTCCTTAAAATGGTATTTTGTAACCTCGCAATTATATTTCGTTCTATCACTGTAGTATTTTGAGCCTGCAAATTATTATTCCGTTCACTCGAATTAATATTTCGTTCCCACGATTTACAATTACGAGGGACTCGCAATAATACTACATCTATTTTTAGCTTTATCGGTACAATGGGCGTTGCAAAGAGCTCTGATTTGAATAAGGGCCTTTAATAATGATAATCAATTTGGTCAACATTATACTAAAAATTTGAACATGACAATCGAACTGCATATTTAATAAACAATGCAAAAATAAGATACTGAGAAAACATAGCAGCGCTTTATAGAAAAACTTTAGCTGCTTTATTCCTGGTGAAAATTCGACGCTGGTACAACGTCCGCCCAACGTTGGACAAACATCATTGGTGTTTCTGAACGTTGGGTCAACTTTGTCCCAACATCGCGTGCTCACTCGGCGGTGTCGACTATACTTGCATGGTTTACGAGGGGCTCTGGGTTCGTGATCAGTAGGGCCACAATTTTGTCCTCATCAGTTACATTTGGGAGGTGGCCCTGGGCTGGAGGGGCGCAGTGATGGTGATGTCTGAGTTGCTTACAGTGAATGGTATTCTGCTTTTGTGACTTATTGTTTGTTTCCTTTGGCGGTGTGACCATTTCGAGGGGGTCTGCTCTGGAGGGAGGAATTCGCTCCAAGGGGAGCAAGTTCTTTCCTTTAAGAATTGGCCCCACTTTTGGATTTACAGAGACTGGTTGGCTGAATTGCTTCCCTTGAAGGAGTACTCATTCACCTTTTATAATTTATGGACTTGGTAAGCCAGCTAAATTCAGGGTCCGGAAATACACCAGGGATTAATCGTGACAGCTGGCATAATAACCTATCATTTAGTTTAAGCATATTTTATTGCTACATTATATAGCTATGGTAAAGCTGTGGTGTGTGGGTGCCCCTTCATATTTTTGCCAGGTTTCCACAGGGAGACAACTCTTAAGACTTCCTTCTTGCTTCCCCGGGTGGAAGTGCCTTTTCTGGCAGGCATGCTTTAGAAGGAGAGCATTTGCTTCAATGGGGGCAAATTCGTTTCATTAGGAGTTGGCCCAAAATTAGAGGGGGCACAGAGATTGGGATGACTGAAAGTACTAGACTGGCTCCAGTTAAAAAATAAATAAAATAATAATAATAATAATAATAATAATAATGATAATGATGAAAATAAAATCATAATAAAATAAAAAAAAAATATGGTTGGCCTTCAGAACAAACGGAGTCCCATTAAGACTTGTACCATTTAGAATATAACATTTGGCCTGGGAGTCTGGCTGCTAAAATACACTGGTTTTGCTTTTATCATCACCGAATATTTTTGCGAGAAAACGAAAAGCTATTTCATAGGAACGAAATGTTAATTTGAGTGTACGAAATATTATTGTAAGGAAATGGAATATTATTGCATGGGATAGAACTAGTAATGCGTGGGAATGGAATATTATTTTGAGAGAACGAAATGGGTAAATTGAGAGAAAGACATAGTAATGCGTGGGAACGAAATGTCATTTTGAGGGAACAAAATATTATTTTGAGCGAAGGAAATTGTAAAGCGTGGGAACGGAATATTATTTTGAGGAAACGCAATACTATTTTGAGGGAACGAAATAGTAAAGCGGGGGAACGGAAAATTATTTTGAGGGAACGAAATAGTAAAGCGGGGGAACGGAATATTATTTTGAGGGAACGAAATGCTGTTTTGAGAGAGCGAAAACGTAAAGCGTGGGAACGGAATGTTATTTTGAGGGAACGAAACATGAATCTGAAGGAACGAAAATGTAAAGCGTGGGAACGGAATGTTATTTTGAGGGAATGAAATGTTAAATTGAGGGAACGAAAAAGTAATGCGTGGGAACGAAATGCATTTCGTGGGAACGAAATAAGTATATGTATTGCTATGTCCCCTCCCGGGCTCCGTAAGATTCAGATCTGCCGGAAACTAGATACTAGAACCGATTACATATGCCTGTCTTATGTTCTGTTTCAATGCTACCGGGTTCGAATCCCGCTGGAGGCGAGAATCTTTCCTACCGTAAACAGGGTTCCATTGCACACAGCCTTTCATTATCAACTTCCCATCGTCCTGATATGACTGAAATACCGTTGAAAAGACGTAAAATCGCAAGTCATCCATCCATCATTGTTTCAATGCTCGTAACGAAGTTCTCCAAATGGCTCAGCGGTACGCAACACTAGCTGCACACGCGTACGGCTTGCGCCGAGTGTCCGCGAATTATTATTGTTTTGGGAAGAAACAGTTAGGAACTTAGTTCGTCTGTCCGCGGCTATCAAGAAAGGGTATGTTCGTACGTGGAACGAGGGTTCGAGGTTATAAAACTTGAGAATCATCTCAAACTCAAAACAAAGCACGCCGATAAGGCTGAGGGAATCGCAAACGTTTAGCAACAGTACTGCTTTCACCAACCACAACCTTTATTATGTACAGCTAAGGACACACTTGGCACAGACTTCCTGATATATTTGATAGAAAATGAGCCACACCATGTGATTTCCAACAATGTGGCATTAGTGACAAGCAAAGTCTTTGATCAGACAGCACATAAATGCAGTCTGATCAAAACCTTTGCTTGTCACATCAACCATCTATGGAAGCGACCAAAGCCATAGAGTCAACAGTGACGTCTCTGATGACCCTGTATAAATGAGAAGGATGATCTGAATATCACATCTCAAAATTGCCACATTGTTCGAAGCCACATGATGTGGCTCATTGATATTATTAAATATGAGCCAAAAGAAGTCGAACCAACAACTCCCTGCATGAGAGGCGAAGTCTGATTCCATTAGTCCAGGCACTCCGCTGTGCGCATGCATAGGTGAATTCTTACACAAGCACACAACTATGCGCAACCCACGTTCTTTGCAGACACGCAAAGACAAAATGCCTGCCTGATTATCCCAAAATGATGGATGACTTGCGACATTACGTCCATTTTAACAGTATTTCTGTCATATCAGGACGATGGGTGGGTGATAATGAAAGGCTGTGTGCAATGGAACCCCGTTTACGATTGAAAAGATTCCCGCCTACAGCGGGGTTCGAACCCAGGACCGCTAGATCAGCAGGCCAGCGCTTTACCTACTGAGCTACCGGGGCTCCTGTTTTTCCCCAAAAACAAAAATAAGACAGACAGATAGACAAATGCATGCGGCTCTAGAATCTATTATCCGGCGTTATTTTTCAGTCAGAATATTTTCAGTCTAACTAATTATGTGAGAGGAGGGAGCAAGTTCCATCGTGTAGCGTGTTTCCCTTGAAACGCATTACCAGGAAACATCCAGTATAGAGGAAGAAAACGGCTGTGCAAATACAAGAAATCAGTTCTAAATAGTAAGATCATTAGGAAGCAAGGAACACACACACACACACACATGAAAATATAGATTTTCCCGTGGGGAAATTGGCTGTATAGTAACATTTCCGGGCGCGAGGTCATGGGTGAGTCTGTGTGTGTGGGGGGGGGGCGGGGGGCGGGGATTCTACTATATAGCCATTTCTTTTTTTCTGTGGAAAATTCTACTACGAAATGACAGTGCGTCACAAATTTCGGACATTTGTAAAGAAGCAAAAAAGGGAACACCTACTAAAAGGATAGATACGAACCGCGACCTAGGTGGCAAGAGATAAATTAAATCTCCTAGATATCCTTATTCCAACATTTAATTCCCTGGGGACTATGACTCTTGACCCTCACATGGTAGGGTCACTTTAGTTTGTAACTGTAATATGTGACATATTGCTGTCGCACAGCAAATAATTAGTTTAAGTTCAAATTTGCATAAAATTGTTGTAAACGCATTTTTCTGCGCCACTGGTTTAGAACATGCGTGATTATGCTGTTTGTTGGTGACCTGTTTCGAGAACCTGTCACAGGCACATGTTACAGTCTGCTACAAAATATAAATCGGTATAATAACGACACTATAGATCGCCGACGGTTTTTTGGACGCTCGACAAACAATAACATCAACACACAAAGGTGAAACAGGTATATGGACTCGTCTTAAGGTAAAAGATTGTCGACTGATTGATAGTTTCGTGATGGGCGAGTCCCACCAAGAAATTATTTAATATTCTTTTTTCGTAAATGAGTTGTACTCTTAAAAGGCACCTAGCGGCATATGCAAGCAGCAAACATTCAGATCAGCATGCACAGCTGCCTGTCTAATCAGTTCTTTTTCTAATGTGTTCGAAAAATAATCAATACAGTAACGTTAAGACTCGAAGCCTTTGATAAGCATATGTAGTTGCAGAAGCTGATTTTGCACATAGCCAAGAAAAATTGTAAAACTGATGAACAAACAAAAAATACACGATAAAACGGACCCCAAACCTATGACCTTCAGAGGCAGAACCATTATACATTCACAGACAAAGCCACTGTGCCACTAAATTACGATAGGATTTAGCTTTATGCCAAAGGTTAATGTTTTGGATAACAATACCTCAAAAAAACCTACATCATAGTTAAAATAGACCAGACCAACATTCGATAACGCCACTGATTCTCGAAAAAAAAACAATAAAAAAATACACATCAAATAAACTTCTTCGTGGGACTCGAACAACCCATCACGATACTCTCAGTCACTTCACAATCTAGCTATATCCACTTTGCCTCTGGAATCACAGTCACAACAGTCGTTGTATTTTTAGAATAAGTCGACAAAGTTTTCCCTCTAAACGAGTCCATATACCTGTTACACCTTTGTGTGTTTATGTTATCGTTTGCCCAGCGTCCAAAATACCGTCGGCGATCCGTCTTCAAAATACACAATCGGAACACCGCTCGGCCTATTTCCGTGAATCACGGAATTGGCCGAGCGTGCTCCGATTGCAAAATAACCTACGTACAAAAATAGCCGCCGGTATCGCCCGCCAGTAAACTTTGCCATGTCCTTTAGATTTCCTGTGACCATATTGTTTCCATGAAGCAGGGCAGGGCAAGGGTTGTGGTGGTGTCATTACTAAGAGAGGTGTGTGCGTTGTGTGTTTGTGTGTGTGTTTGTGGGGAAGGGGATGATAAGTTTTCAAGAAGTCATATTTTTAGAGGAGTTCCCGCCATATGGCAGAGAAGGATGGGGTGGGGTGGAAACTGTTTTGAAGAACACACAACAGTGTATTTTTCTAAGGAGTGCATCTTGTGTTAATATTTCTTGAATTTCAGATGGTCCCGAAGAGGTGATCACGTGGCATCTGTGGGTTGTCGGCGTCTGCGCCGTGGTGCTAATAATTCTTGTCGTTCTCCTAGTGGTGATTCCGTACTTGATGTGGAAGCACAGGAACATCCTGTTGATGAAACTTGTTTATTATTTTCAGAAATACGAGGATGATGGTATGTATACATCGCTGTCGTATTCTTTCTCGCGTTCTCTCTCTCTCTCTCTCTCTCTCTCACACACACACACACACACACACACACACACACACACACACACACACACACACACACACACACACACACACACTGTTTGCGACATCAGCTTTTTGCGGCTTCTTATCTTTATTCATAAACATGCAAAGCAACAATGCCCATTGAAAAATTAACAGCAAAGGTTATTGGAAAATTAAACTGAAAAGTATTAAAGGCATTGGAAAACTACCATCTTGACGAGCCATAGTCTGAAACGCAATGCCCGGTATGTAATGCACGCATATTATGATACGGGCATGCCAAGCCCGATAAACCTGAGGTAACCAACATTGTGATGTCTAATACAAGAAAAAATAGTCTAAAAGACAAAAACGCATTTTTGATTTGATTGTTTTCCGTTTTCCTCTCTTGGTTATGAAAGTTCAGTTTTCGTAGAAAGCTATGACGCCCCACCTTAAAGTTATATCAGCACTGGTGTATATACCACAGCCCCATTCTTCTTTTTAAATGTTTTTTTTAACTATTAGAGTGTTGTTGCTACTTGCTACAGGAAAATATTGAGCAGACTGTGCAGCTGCACACACTTATCATAGTCTGACATGTAAGAATGTCGTTTCTGATGTTGCGACTTGTCAAACTGTGACCGTGTACAAAAACCAACAAAAAATAATGAAAAAAAAAAAAAAAAAAAAAAAGAAAGAAAGAAAAGACAATTGGCAGTTGCGTATGTGAAGCGAAACCTTTGCAGACACAATTACAACTATAATAATAATAAATTAAACATAGTTTCCATCGAGCATTTAACTACATTACTTGTATTTTATTTTTCCAAATTACAGATGAGAGAGAATGGGATGCCTTTGTTTCGTACAGGTCCTTGCCATGGGACCAATCATTCGTAGTCGATAAGCTGTATCCAAAACTGGAAACGGAGATGGGGTTTAAACTCAATCTGCATTTTAGAGATTTTATACCGGGAGACAGTAAGTTCCGTTTTAGGAATTCAACTGCTAATCCAGCAGGCACACGACCTTCAATCAACGTTGCATCAACTTTAATTTAATATTATGACGTTGAATCAATGTTGATTTAAGGGTGCCCAGTGAGAAGCTCCACTTTTACTAAACTGAACATTTCTATTACCAGCATGTGGCAAAACTTTACAATTTTTATTGACTTAGATTCTCTTTCTCTCTCTCTCTCTCTCTCTCTCTCTCTCTCTCTCTGTATGTGTCTGTCTTTATTCTTGAGGTGCAATTTTAATGGTATTGGCGTTATTCCTACACAATTCAATTCACAGATCGTATTATTACGAGCTCAAAATTACAGAATTTTAGTTAGAACCCACCTTTAAACCAAAGCAAATTTTTATTCGCTACCTTTGCAAGCAGTGCAGACCCAAGTATACTTACTTGGGTATCACACTAAACGAACTATTATGGTTGTATAGTTCATGAAATCCTGCAATGGGGTACTGCGGCTGTCCCAAGTCAGAAATTAAGAGTTCTATTACTATAGAAGGCCATGTTTTACGCTTCCCTTGGCAGTCCCTGAAAACAGGTTTGACAGTATAGAGGCTCCCTGCTTATAATTGAGCCGCGACGCGAGAAAACCAACAATGTGGTTGTGCGCCCAGTGCAGACTCAGATCAGCCTGGGAATCTGCCTAGTTTGACCAGACTCTTTATTAATGGCTCAAAGGGTGGCTAAGGGTCTAAGCTACCTCCATGCGGACAGCGAAGACTCTGATCAGACTGGGCGGATGCCCAGGCTGATCTGAGTCTGCGCAGGGCGCATAACCACATTGTTGGTTTTCTCGTGTCGCGGCTCATTTTAATGTGATTGTCTCTTGTAGTTTTGGAACTATGTGTTTCATTATCTTGTTTTTAATTTCAGCTATAGCAAATAATATCATCCGGGCAGTAAAGGGGAGCAGACGAACTATTCTGATAATCTCACCAGGCTATCTACAAAGCGAGCATACGATGTTCGAATTTTATGTTGCGCAACAGGCAATGCTGGACCGGAAGCACCGAATAATACCGGTGTTGCTTGAAGATATCTCTGACTTTAAAATGATCATGGACGAAAACTTGAAAACTGTTCTTTCATCTATTACATACCTTGAATGGCCAAAAGAAATTAGTGACACAAAGAAAGTTGAGAAATTCTGGAAACGATTACAGTTATCTCTTCCCAAGAAGCGACCAAGTTCTGACTCAAATAAAAGTAGTCCGTCAGAGTCTGTTGCATCAGACGACATAAAGATTGCAATTGAACCACCAATGAAAAGTAAGCTTATAAATGGCTCCATCTATTCAAACAAAGGGTTTCAAGAAGACCCAGAGGAGGAATATGCGACAATAAACGAATGTGACATAGACCAGAACAGAAATACTGAAGATAAATACGAAACTATTGCAGATTTTGAAACGAACGTAGATGGATACATGAAAATGCTGGATCCCGTATCAACTTGTTAAGCATCTTCGCAAGCCAAGGGTACTGAGTCCACTACAGACGTAGTGGACTCAGTACCATTGGCTAGCAAAGATGCTTGTTAAAGTACAGGGATGAAGCTCCATGTTTTCCCGCCATTTTTGCAAAGGGAAACAACTGTTATAACTTCATGTTTACTTCCCTGAAGGTTAAGCCCTTCCGAAATGGGTTCTTCTGCTAAAGGAAAGTGAACTCTTTCTTTTTAGAGCTGACCCCAATTGAAGAGGGAGGAAAAACAAAAATGGCAGAGTTGATTCCCCTGAAAGTTAATAGTAGAAAAATTTAAAAGAAAGAATCCAGGTAAATTTGTTTTAATGGGTCACCCAAGAAGAAACACAAAAAATTGGCTACTTAAGAATGGTGACCTCTCAATACAGACTTATTTCCAATATTTTAGTTCCTATATAATGCACTATCTGGTATTTGCCTGTCTTTAGCAACCGAATTATTTAGTGACCCTTTAAGATAGTTTTGACTGTACTCTATGCTGAAAAGGTGTTGCTATCTTTTCAAAGGCAAGACATTCTAGCAGAAAGAGCTTATCTCTTAAGAGTTCCAATACGTTTGCAATGAGAGCTGCTCTTAAGAAGAGAATTTGCTCTTCTCTGGAAATTAATTCATTCCTTGAAGATTAGCACCCAACAAGAAGGAAAAGAAATGCTGTCGGATTAGAATGATCTCCCTTGGATTTAAATCTTGCCAACTTTAATCCTAATAACTATCTTGTCTCGCTGTTTTTAAATATAGTATATACATATGGAATGGTCCATCCCGGTGATGAAAAACGTTATCTTTTTATTACATGTACTTCATTTTTTATTTTTGTTTGCGTATTTATTTTCATGATATTATTGTCAACGCGAAATATGAGCCCCACCTTGTTGTATAGTGATGGCAAACTTGTAATACATGACCGAGCCACTTGGGTTACGTCGATAAGAGGATTGAACTGAACTGAACTGTAATGAATGCCCTCTGACAATTTCGATTTTCAGGGTTTAACCCTTTGTAGAGTAGAAACCCGTTTTTGGGACATATGCAAAAAAGTGCAGACCCAGTTCAGACGCTGCAAAACGCAGCGTCTGATCAGGGTCTACACTATTTGCTTACAGAAATTTCGATGCCAAATACAATGAAAAACCTCCAGAAGAAACCCTGAAAACTAGAAATGGACTCATCCAAAGAAAAGGATGGAGAGGTCCGCTGGTCAAAAGAAAGAGGGATAATAACGTCCTTGCAAAAAATCCATCACCCAAAAGGGCTCTTTTCTTATAGTTTGCTCTGAATGAAGAAATGTTGATTCCCACTGGGACAAAAATGAAAAAAATGGCAGTATTTCTTCCCCTGGCACCTTCAAGACTCTTGTGACTCTTTCAGGATACCGAATTCATTTTTAAGCGCGTGTGTGTGCGTGGGTCGAGGGGGGGGGGAGGGGGGCGTGGGAGAGGGTGTGGAGGTGAGGATTGAAAGTAGTGGACAGGAGTGGGTAGGGTGGGTATAACTCAAATAAAATTAATGCTTATCATCATCTTTTTAAAAAGTGTAGTGTTGTATTATAATTTCTAGAAAAAATAGTGTTCGTTCGTCGTCCTGAACGGAGACCTTCAGCCGTAGTCCATATGGGAGACAGGGTCTTGAAATGTTATGTGCAGAATATATGAAAAATGAGTGGATATGTATTTTTTCCGTCGAGGCCCTCGTTACCGAATTATGACCGTTTTTGTGATGCGTGAACAGAAGAGAACAAAATATAAAGTAACTGAATATTCCATGAAAAAAAGTTTTATTTACGAGAATTTTATTCATTGTACAAAAAAAAAATGCAAATATACCCAGAATCGATGCTGGGCTTGTTTTATGTACAAAAAGACAAACCAACCCTTTTATACTGCATTGACGATCATGAATAGCCCATAAATGGCAGTTAAGACTCCTCGATATTTTATGCCCGAATGCCGCTCCTGATATTGACTAATGGGATTCAAATCGGTCGTGATAGGACGAGAGAAGAGAAAAACTACGAAAACCCAGATGAGCCCTATGTCCGTGCAATATGATTTGGGTTGTGATTGGGCATCTCTTTTTCTTTTTTCTTTCCTCTTTCTTGATTACTAAGGTACTTAGGATAACAGAATGAGCTGATGCGCACTCTGCAGGCTGATCTGAGCCTTTGATGTTCGCGAAATGGCACATTTTTCTCGAGACGCGGCTAAAATAATAATAACAATAAAAATAATTGCAGGAAATATTGACATTTGTTAAACAATTGAATCTGAATGCAAGAAATATAATATGTTTAGCATTTTAGTTCTGGATTTAAGCAAGGATACAAAACAGCAAACTAATGTAAGAGCTTTTATTGTTAAGGTGTACAGGTACACCTCTATGATTTTCTCCATTTTTTCAGTCAAAGGGAGACAACCTTTGTGACTTTCCGTTTGCTTCCCCAGGCCAAGAACCCCCTTAAATCATTCAGTCAAAAACGGGTCTACACTTAAAGGTTTTATTGCTCCATAAACATGAAAATATTTATTACGAGGTATCGCTGCAAGCTTATCACCATAGTTTCTTCATTGTAAATGACCGCGATCAGCCAACTTGAAACAAATAAAACATCCATGAGTTTAACATAAAAAAGGTTTGAAAAATTATTTGGATCATTTTAGCTGGTAACTAAACTGACCTACCCTTGAATGAAATGGTAATATACAATGTACAAGGGTAGGGCCCATTCTCTGTCGCGCATTTTTTATATTGCATCACTCAACTAGACTACTCTACTGGCTATGTTCCACAAAGGGGAAAAGTAGATCAAGGTCAGCAAACACACAGGCATTTCGGAGATGATTACATGATATATATGCTTAGGTGAAATACCCACACAAAAGTCTCTTAGTCTCTGAGAAATAAACTTTAAAAACACACTGACTATACATGGGGAGGACCGTAATTAATGTTGTAAGAGTTTGTGGTCCAACCCAGTTGCTGTATAGATTATTTGGCTCAAACTAGTGACAATACAAAAAATTGACCATGTTCAACACAGCCTCAAAGTAGGTCAAGTCAGCAAATGACAATGGTACTACAGAGACTGTGTCATGATGCAGGTTCGTGTGTAGTCTCATTCACAAAAGATCTAATATTAGTCTCTGAGAAATGGCGCTAAATGAACTGGTAAACGTAAATTTGGCTCTGTTCAGCAGAGCGTACAAGTAGGTCAAGGTCAGAAAACAACACCTGTACTACAGAAACAGTGTCATGATGTTTGTTTGTGTGTAGTATAATCGTAAAAGGTGTTTTCTGAGAAATTATGCTAAACGCAGTGGGTAAACGTAAATTTGGCAATGTTCAACAGAGCATGAAAAATAGGTCATGGTCAACAAACAACGATGGTGCTGTGTAGATGATGTCATGATGTAAGCCTGAATGAAGTTTCTTTACAAAAATTCACTAAGTCTAAAATATCGTGCAACCACCCAACCAGGCAATAATTGTAAACTGTCACAGATTAATTAAAGAATCACTACAACTACAATCAACCCTCGATAGCTCGAAGTCGAACTTCAGTAAAAACTACTGAGAAAATTTACTTTCAGATATCAGTAGTTTGAGATAACAGGAGTTGAAATTTAAATAAAAAATAGGAAATATATTCTTTAGTATAAGAAGATACTTTGGGATATCAGTGTTCGAGTTATCGGGATTTGACTGTATATACAGCTAAAAGCGTATAAATTAAAAATTAGATAATTTTAGACAAAAATTCAAATTTCAAAGTTCATCTGTTCCCAAGAATGCAGCTAAAAATTCATGCCGCCATAAGCTCTAAAATTTCATGAAGTACCAGACTGCCAGTCTACTATATACCTAACCAAATGACAGAGAAAACAAGCTGATTGCAGCTATAAAATAAAGGTTCTTGGCTTGCTGTTTTCCTGCGAGAACGGTTCAGATAAAGCCAAATGAGCCGCGACACGATAAAACCAACAAACTGGTTGTGCGCCCAGCGCAGACTCAGATCGGCCTAAACATCCGTCCAGTCCGATCAGACTCTTCCCTAAGCGCTTAAAGCGGATGCCCAGGCTGATATGAGTCTGCGCTGATCGCACACCTACTTTGTTGGTTTTCTCGTGTCGTGGCTCAAATTATGGCCAATAAAGTCAAATTTTAGGGGACACAGATTTGAAGAGTTTTCTCACGAAAAGATTCAAATGTGATTTGAGATTTAATTACGTAAATTGCAAATTTGTATAAAAGTTTGATAAATGACAGTCTGATACCCTTATGCAAATGTTAACCTTTTAAAGTGATTTTGACAATTGAGCCGCGACACGACAAAACCGACAATGTGGTCGTGCGCCCAGCGCAGACTCAGATCAGCCTGGGCATTCGCTCAGTTTGACTAGACACTTCGTTAAGTGCTCAAAGGGTAGCTAAGGGTCTGAGTTACCTCCATGCGGACAGCGAAGACTCTGATCAGACTGGGCGGATGCCCAGGCTGATCTGAGTCTGCGCTGGGCGCACGACCACATTGTTGGTTTTCTCGTGTCGCGGCTCAATTTATATTTTATACCATGACGTCATAAAAGACCTTATGAACATTAATGAGGTAGTTCAAGGCGTAAACTCTTAAAACTGATCTGCAAAAGATATTAATGATAATTTTATGCGTTTTTCGATATTCTCTTGCTTATAGCAAAGTGCTTTTATTTTTACATAAAAAGCTGTTATTTCTTATAATATCAACTCATTGATGCCCAGCGTCAACAGAAAGTTACAGCAGTCACATACCGTTGAATCAACATTGAATCAATGTTGGTTCAACGTCATGAATCAATGTTGACTCAACGTTGTGTGCCCAGTGGGGTACCTTTGCAAACGGAATACCGAGATCAAGCGCCGCGAATCGCGGCCATGATTAGGGGCCGTATACATAAAACGATTTAAGTGGTTGCTATGCTGTTGCTAAGGTTAAATTTCTTTGAAGGAGGTTCCCTACAACTATGAAATTTGCTCTGGAGGAACAGTCTTACAAAGACTGTTCCTCCAGACCAAATTTCATAGTTGTGGGGAATCTCCCTTATAGATATTTAGCCTTAGCAACCGCATAGCAACGACTTAAGTGGCTTTATGAATACGGCCCCTGGGCCTACACCGTTTGAATTAAACGCAACTCAGGGATTTCTGCAGAAACATTGCCTAAAACCAAGACAGAATTCAGGCAAAAGAAAACTAAAGATGCATTGGAATGTGAGCATTACCATTTCTGTCCAAAATATATCTCATGCATTTTCGGTACAAGTGGCGTAAGTGGAGTGTCTGACCTAGTGAATAGCGTGTTCATCTTTCACGCAGGGTGTCGCAGGTTCGACTCCCAAGGGCGGGGCATGTCTGATCGATTTTCCCGATCCAGTAGGTCAGGAAAGCCGCATCCAGTGTCAAAAAAATCATGCCGAAGTAATGCGCCTGATATGGTTTTTCGTATCCAGGGACTGTGGCCTCGTTGTAGGGTAAAGACGGGTAAATTCGGGCGGCGGGTAAATTCGGACATACCATTGCAAACAGTGAAAATCCAGATGAGACGGCTCACAATGAGCCGTCTCATCAGGATAGGATTTTCACTGTTTGCACATTTAATTTTGTTTTAATTTAAAGGCTCTCACATATAAAGGGAACTATGTTACTGTCCGAATTTATCCGCTGTCCGAATTTACCCGACTTAACCCAACAAGCGCGGCAGGACAAACAACTACAAACCGCAGTTTCGCATGCAAGTGATTTGTTAGCTGGGATCCGTGCTAGTCCCACTTCCCTCATATCAGTTTGCAGCCCAGCCGCGAGAATAGTAATGCACCAGTTCCGCAAACTCAGAGTCAGACCAGTATATGAGCCCGGCCGCGGCATCAGCAATACCTTTATTATAACAACGTGGTAAACTGTTTATGTCCAGACTAGACTGCGCTTATGCGCAGACTGGTCTGGTCAAGCGACAGTTTACATATGTCTGACGGCGCACTCATTTCATAATTTCAATGCGCTTTGAAAAATCTATGAATAATTCGAAATACATATTTCCACTGGGTGGTTGCTTAGTCCCGGTAGGCGGTGATTTTTTTCTGACAATTGTCAACGATTTTTCTGGAAATGGTCCCGGATTTTTTTCCAAATTGTCAATGATTTTTTCTCCGTGACGCCATAATACAAAACTGATGCGACAAAATGGTGAATTTTGTCAATTAAACCATTAATTTACAAATCTTAAGCTTATTCCTGGTAGATTTAAGGCAGATTAGATACAATACAAGTGTTTAACGTTGACAACAGATAAACTAAACCCGGTAATTTTCATTTAGGCCGTACATCTTGATGAACTGTCCGCTCTGTCTATGTCTTCGAAGTTTAACATAGGGAAAAGCTATTTCTAATCATAAATCGGTGTTGGGAAACATATTATATTACTTTTTGACACTTTACAATTATATAAATGGGTCTGTCTTTCATTAGTCCCGGATTTTTCCTACAAGTCCCGGATTCGCTCCTACAATAGATTATAAGCGCCTGATTTTTTCTGACAACGCAAACTACAAAATGAGTAGTCAGTATGATACTTTATTGCGCATAGATTGAATAGCAATATTTAAGCATGTCTCAAACTTTAATTGTAGTGCATATATGGAAGACGAAATACTTGTTGGTCATTAAAAGACCAGCCTTTTCATTATATACAGACCATTCTATTGCTCCATATATAAAAATTTAGAATGGAATATCGCGTAGTAAAGAGCTAAGATTAAAACAATATTCAGTGGCCTTCCCAATGCCGGTGAGACTGATGAAATAACTCTACCAACTGAACGACGTGGCCACACGATCGTCCAATGATAGGAAAGCTCAGTTGGCAGAGCAGTCCTGATCATTGCCTATCTTTTTACTCAGTAGAACCGAGAAGGTTGAACACTCGAGTTCCGCCGCGGCCAGGGTGTTTTTCTCGCTTATAAGGCGGTGTAGAAGATTTATATATTTTCTTCAAAATTGTGTGTGTGTGTGTGTGTGTGTGTGTGTGTGTGTGTGTGTTATTCCAAAGCATCAATTTGTACTATCCTTGGTGTACAAAAGCTACCTGTTCCTCACTATAACGTAGTTAATGTGAGGCTTGATAATTCTGAAAGCAGTGCACATGTCCAGCCGGTGCTGGAGCCCCGGTAGCTCTGTAGGTTAAACGCTGGCTTGCTGATCTAGCGGTCCCGAGTTCGATCCCCGCTTGAGGCGAGAATCTTTTCAAACGTAAACGGGGTCCCATTGCTATGGTGGCTGGTTTGTGCCATTTCGTCTTTTCGTCTTTTCGCCGCGAAAAGACGCCACGCGAAAAGACGAAAAGACGAAAAGACGCCATGCGAAAAGACGAAAAGACGAAAAAACGCCATGCGAAAAGACGAAAAGACAAAATAACGCCAGGCGAAAAGACGAAAAGACGAAACCCGCCACGCGAAAAGACGAAATTGCAGCGCGAAAAGACGAAAAAACGCCATGCGAAAAGACGCCATTTGAAACTCTTTAGTACCATTCCGGCTAAGAATCAGGCAGGTGGTGGCATATCGAGGTCTTCAGATTTTGACCAAAACTTGTGTATAAGTCCATTGGGTGACCAAACCTGCACATGCAAAATCTGAGGTCAGTCAGTCAACGGTTGCTATGGAAACCAGGGGATAATTGTTTTCCTTAGCAACAAGCAAATTATGCTTGAACATTTATATAAAATACAACGTTTTTGGAAGGCTAAAACTGTATACAAAGCAAAAATAGCTCTTCTTGTAATGTGTTCACGAACACAAGGCACATTATTGGTATCGAACTCTGTTTGAAGGTTTATGAAATAAACATCAGCATGTGTGCTATTTGGGGTCAAAGGTCACCTGGGTCCGCGTTTTTACAGAAATTGTGAAAATAGTCAAAAATGACTGTAATCCAACCCTAATATTTTCTATAGTATAAAAAATCAAAAGATGCCAGCATTCAATGATTGAAGCACAGCTATGGAGCTTTCAAATCTGTAATAAAATTACTGTATAAATTTCTCCTTAGCAACCAGTTAAACACCTTAGCAACCACCCCTTAGGTGATCTGTAAATTTTAATTGAATTGGAAACAGTATATCTTTGACATTATGCAATGCAGGTAGACAATAGTTAGTTATGTTTCAAGCACAGGTATTGAACTTTTGCCAATTGTTGAAAAACCTATGCACAATTTTCTCCTTAGCAACAAATATGCGCCCTTAGCAACCAACTTTTAACAGATATGAAACATTTGGTTGACTTCAACAAGCAATATGTTTGATATGTGACAAGCTATGACAACACATATTAGCTTAAAAGCAGACAGGTGTATAAATCTGTTGAAAAACGTGTGCACATATTTGTGCTTAGCAACCATTTCGGGCCCTTAGCAACCACATTTTAACAGATAACTTTTCAGTGAATTCAACACCAAAAATCTTCTATTTACAGAGAACTATACAGAGGATTGTAATTAATGACTGAAAAACAAGTACTGGGCTTTTTTAAGATCTTTTGACAACCTTGTGCATATAGTTACCCTTAGCAACCAGTCTGAAGCCCTAGCAACCATCTCTTAACAGAAGACTTAACTGAATTTCATATGAAATATTTTTTATAACTAACAAAGTATGAAAACAATTGCAAGTAACATTACAACACTAGTTACTGACTTTTAAATTCTGGTGAACAATGTGTGTGTATATATTTGTCCTTAGTGACCAATTTTAGACCTTAGCAACCAACTGTTCACTGATTTTGATTTTGAGGGAAATTTCTTTTTGTTACATACTTAATAAACAACCCTTGCGAAAAAAAACCCAGCTTTTCTACAGCTTTAGCGCAGCTTTGAAAGCTGCGCAGAAGCTTCGCAAAAGCCGGCGGTATTGGCACCTGCGTATTTAAGCTGTAGAAAAGCTAGCTTTTCCGCAGAGCTGCAGAAAAGCCGGCTTTAACGCAGCTTTATACAAACCTGCAGGAAAGCCGGCTTTTACGCAGCTTTAGCGAAGCTCTAATGCAGCTTTAACGCAGAGGCACATAAAAGCTGCGTCAAACTCAAAAGCTGCGTTTAAGCTGCAGAAACGCAGCTTTTCCGCAGGTGCCAATACCGCCGGCTTTTGCGAAGCTTCTGCGCAGCTTTTCTACAGTTCGGATTCAGACCTGCGTTAAAGCTGCGAGCTTCCACAGCTAAAATGCAGCTTTATGACAAAGCTGCGTTATAGCCGCGTTAAAGCTGCATTTCCGCAGCTTCAGCGCAGCTTTAGGTCAAAGCCGCGTGAAAGCTGCATTTCCGCAGCTTTAGGTCAAAGCTGCGTTTCTACTGCTTGAAAAGCAAACCTGCGTAAAAGCTGCGTATCTGTCAGAAACCTGCGTCTTTAAAAGTTCTGGATGAGGACAGAAAAACAGAAAGGTCAAAAATAAAAACAAATAGAATTTAATATAATAAAACAGTGCTATACAAACACCTTTAAAAGGTAACAAATTATCAGATAGGCGACTAGAAATCATGCAGTAACAAAAATACAAACTGAGCATAAAACTATTAAATTTCAGTGCTTATCCAATTCTCTTGACTTTTACTCACAGATAATGATAAATTTAGGGGGAAAACAATCAAAAGGAATTCAAATTCAAGTCTTTCCCATTTTGTGCGTGTGTGTGGGAGGTCACTGGGGTGGGGGTGCCTGCATGCATGCCTGTCTGTCTGTCTGTCTGCTTGAATGTCAGTTTATCTATCTGTCTGTGGTCTTAAATAATGCAAAATTTATAAGATTAATGTTGATGAATTTACGCAGCTCTGCGTTTCTTAATTTTCTTTATAAAATATGCACCCAATCAGTTCAAATTATTAAGCAAACAAATGTAGCTAGGCCCCTGTGTCCATGTGTGACGCTAATGTTCAGATATTCATTTTTCCGTAATTTAAACCAAACATGTTGATCTTCATGCAATTCTAATTTGTAGAACAAATTTTCCCTTTGTGCTCAAAATCATTAGAAACAAAAGATAAAAAATTAACAAAAATATACCGTACCCAGCCGAGCTTTATACAGAGCTGCGTTTAATTTTCGCAAGGGCATTGTGTGTAATGTATGAACCACAAGTGCTGACTTTTACAATATGCTGCAAGAGCTGTGTAAAAATTGTCCTTAGCAACCAATCTGAGTCCATAGCAACAAACTCTAAATTTAGACATGTGATATCTTTGACTGGTTTCCATACGGAATATCCTTTAATACGCAAATTAAGAAGACAGTTTAAAAGATGCTAGAAGCACAGCTGACTGGCTTACAAAATCTGTTGAAAATTGTCTTTTTTTTCCCTTAGCATCCAATTTGATCCCTTAGCAACCACCTTTAAAACAGATTTAGAACTTTTAAGTGAATTCTAAATATACTCTGTTCTATTTGCAGTATACTGAGTATATATTGTAATGTGTGAACAGTCGAGCCTGCTTATGTGGTCACCTCTAATGCGGTCATAACGATTCGCGACGTCAGCAAGTTCGAAAAAAAACTGCGACTGCTTTTCATTTGTTTGACTCTCTTTACGCCGCAAAATATTCTATTAATGCATGATATAATCGAAACTATTGACTTGAACGTATCACCAGTAAACAATTCTGATTCTGACCTGATAATAAAGGATTCCACGGGTGTGGCCTGTTTAAGGGAAAATGGCATTTTGAAAACTGCTAATAAGGACAAAACAGACATATTTAACAGACAGCTCGAGTCTGTATACACCCGGGAACAAGTAGGCGACCCCCATCGAAAGGACCAACCCCCTACCCAGATATTGGAGATTTATTCATTGACCCTAATGGGGTCAAAAAACTATTAGACCGTCTTAACCCCCATAAATCTTCAGGTCCAGACGACCTAAGACGACCTAAGTGCACGTGTGTTAAAAGAATGCAGTGCTGAAATTGCCCCGGTCTTTGCCTGCATTTTCAACCAGTCCTTGGCCCAGTCTAGAGTACCAGATGAGTACCAGATGACTGGCTGCAAGCTAATGTGGCTCCCATTTAAAAGAAGGGAGAAAAGTATGACCCTGCCAACTACAGTCCGGTCTCTTTGACTTGTATTTGTTGTAAGTCTCTAGAGCACATTCTCGTGAGTAGAATCATGCAACATCTATCAGACAATAAGATTTTTGTTGAGTCTCAGCATGGCTTCAGAAGTGGTAGGTCATGCCAGACCCAACTGGTCCATTTCATTCATGACTTGCATGCAAACCTAGACAGAGTCCATAATATAGGTCACAAACAGACAGACCTCATTATTATGGACTTTGCCAAGGCCTTTGTAAGGTTCCCCAAAGACGACTGGTATTATGGTATCCGAAATAATATCCTTCAGTGGATCTCTGCCTGGCTATCTGGAAGGACTCAAAAAGTTGTTCTGGATGGTGTCTGTTCAGACCCTCTCCCCGAGTTGTCTGGTGTTCCCCAGGGTTCTGTGTTAGGGCCCAGACCTGGATTTTTGTCATTAGTAAGTTATGTAATCCTTATCTAATCCAATAAACAGTCTCCTGTGGTTAAGCTGTCTTCTCCAGACCAGTGTCCCAGCAGTCTCTTACGGAGGCCCGAAATGGGGGAAATCAGTAACAGAGATACCTTGTTTTAATTACTGGAATTAATATTCATCAAATTTTGATGTAGAAAATCATTTTAGATACATATATTCTGGTAATGTTTACAAAATCTTAAGTTCACATCTATCCCTTTTCACAATCAAAATTCATTATGAGAGAAGCCAAAATAAAATAATATACTCTGCATGAGGAAACAAAATATTGATAATGATTAATCCATAGTTGTCAAATTGGAGTCTAAAACCAACAAAACTACAGTGTCAGTTCTTGTAAAAACAAATGAACTTTAACCAATTCAATGTTTTCAAAGGTGTGAAAAACATGTTTAATGTCACCAAACTGCCCGAAATATTGGTTTCACAATCTTATCAAATTGAAGTCTTTTGGGTCTCTGATGTGAACCTTGAAACAAAATTTCATCTTCAAATCTTGCATTTTTTTCTTCTTGAGATTATTGAGATGGCTAATGTATTAAATTACAGAGCATTTGACTCACTTCACATACACAAAAAAAAAAAAAAAAAATTAAAAATAAAAAAAAAAAAAAAAATAAATTATAAAAATAAGTAAATAAAAATTAAGAACATAAAATTAAAAATAACATATTGAAATATATAAAAAAGTTAAATTATTTAGTGATGATACAAGACAATATTTGTAAAATATATTCATTTTTTTTTTCTTTCTTCCTTAACCCTCTAGTGCCCGGTGTATCATATCTGCTACATGACTCTGTTTTGGTGCCGTGACCAGGATATTGACTTGTATGTTATGTTATACTGCTAGAAAATAAGTTAAGATATCAGGATATAAGATTAAATCATTCCAGTTGTAATGGTATGTCTAAAGTGCGTTTATCAGACGTCAAAAGTAGCCAAAGTTGGAAAACACAAAATGTATCATATATGATACATCGGGCAATAAAATAAAAAAAATGTGATATTGACTTTACTTTTTCAGATATCCCTGATACATATATGCCAATAGGTTCTTTTTCATACATCCTTTTTTCATCCAAAAAGGTGCCCCGTAATTATTGTTAACACTTTAGTTATTCGCCCTGAAAAAAGCTACTTTTAAAAAATTAATGCCCAATGTAGCATATATGCTACATGTATATCTCAGCAATCTTGGACCTCAACACAAATTCAGACCCTGTTTTCAATTTGACTTCCCAAAGCTAGTGGCTGGATGGAATATAAATGTTTTCTTATAGTGCATTCTATGTTTGGGCACTAGAGGGTTAAGTTCTTTTTTGATTCAGTTTTTTTACCTTTCCTCTTTTTTCTTTCTTTCTTTTTTTTTTTGAATTAATGTTTGAGTTTTCTTTGACTGCTTATCAGCAAATTATATTTTACAAATTACAAAATATATTGTTCTGATCTCATAGATTTTGACTGATGCAAGAATTTATCCCACTGGAGCCCCACAGGCAGGCAGTGGTTTCAGCACTGCATTGTTTTATGACCCTAATAAATGAGGTGATTAGGAGGTGCCTTTGATTTTCTTATCACTTGTTTATTGGAGGGGATTAGATTGGGGGGGTCAAAATGATAGAACAAAATCCAGCCCTTTAATCTTTATTAATGACCTGCCAGACAACATAAGCTCAACAGTCCGCCTTTTTGCTGATGACTGTGTCCTCTATAGAAATATTAGACGGTCCGAAGATCAACAGATACTCCAAGATAATTTGTCTAAATTGGCACTTTGGGAAGAGGCATGGCTCATGAAATTTCACGTTGTCAAATGTCACTCTATGAGGGTGACAAGACACCCCCTCCAAAGCAAATAATCCATGGTTATACATTGCATAACCAGGTCCTTGAGAATGTATCCTCAGCCAAATATTTAGGAGTTAAAATTACGGATGACCTCGAGTGGGGTCAACATATCAATGAAAATACCAGTAAGTCTACCAAGACTTTGGGTTTCCTTCGAAGAAACTTGATTTTTGCATCGAAGGAAATCAAGGCTGCTGCATATAAAACTCTGGTCCGGCCCAAATTAGAATATGCAGCGCCAGTTTGGATGCCCCATAACCAAGTAGATATTAACAGAATAGAAAAAGTACAGAGGACTGCTGCCAGTTGGACCTGTAGGCGCTGGCGCAACCAAAGCCATGTGGGAGAAATGTTAGATGAACTCAAATGGCCAGACCTGCAGGAAAGACGACAGCAGGCTTCTATGTCTCTATTCTATAAAATTCACAATAATCTGGTTATAGTAGATAAGAATAGGTACCTATCTGAGGTCGGTGGAGGGAGCAGGAGAACTAGGTCCCACCCATTCTAGTATCACCGCCCAAACGCTTATACGGACGGTTTTAAGAATTCATTTTTCCCTAGGACAATTGCATCTTGGAATTGCCTTACAACTGAAGCTGTCTCTTCGGAGACAGTTGATGGGTTGAAGGCCAAAATATAATATCCTAGGATAGAGCAGGGGTTAGGCATGGAATGCCTGTCCCTGAGGACTTCTTGTAAATAGTTTTAATCTGCTGGTGGCTTTGTCACAAATTCATTTATTTATTTATTTATTTATTTACTTATTTTTTTTTTACATTTTGTAATAACTTATGTGCCACACCACAAACCTGCCATCATGGCCATAGTTGACAGAGAGCAGTATCGTGGAAAGGAAGAAAGAAAAATGACTGCATATAGAATACAAACGCTCTGACCTTCACATGATATTGGTTTCATATGCCTGTGTTACTTATTAAGGGCACTGTCCGATTCTTTTCTGCCAATGTACTGCCTGAGCTTTAGGTTTTCAAAAAGAATTTTAAGTCACAAAACTAATGTATTTCAAACATTTCCTACTTTTTTCTACAACCCATATGGTTCATGGCACAAGGAGATAATGTATTTGAAATTCAGTAAATACGTTAAGTGGTGGTTGATTAAGGGCTCGTACGTACTGCTTGTACATGTTTATAACATATCTCAAAAGTCAGGCAACAGTACTTAAAACCTTTTTATAGCTGTCTTAATTACTTGTAAGCCAAAAACAGACATTCTTTTTTTTGGACTTCAGCAGAAAATTCGTCTCCTTCAGGGGCTGTCAGTTCCTCTGGTAACATTCTAAGTCTCCTAAGAAATGGTTGCTAAGAGCTTCAGCTGGTTACTAAGAACAAGCACATACGCATTTTCTTCAACAGATTTTAGATCATGTCTAACCGTTCGATCCAGACATCACTTACACTTGTCATAACAGTTTGTTGCTAATAAAACTACTCTGTCCTGAATTCCGACAATAGTCTCACATCTAAAAAAAGGTGGTTGCCAATGCCCCAGTCTGGTTTCTAAGGACAATTGCATGCACATGTTTTTAATCAGATGGTAAAAGTTCAGGTCAGAGGTGCTTTAGATATTACTTATAACAAGATACATTGTTATGTTGCAAAGAGAGAATAATTTGATCATAATTCACTCACATGCTCCAAATCTGTTAAAATATGGTTAAAATCATGCGGTTGCCAAGGACTAAAACTTGTTGCTAAGGACATATACATGCACAAGTGATTTTTTCCTTAGCGATTTTTAAAAGTAAGTTAAATATGTATAAAAAATTACTGCAACTGTCTTCATAGATTGCTGCTCATGAAAGGTATTTTGTATGGAATTTAAACCAAATTCTCAAATCAGTTAAGAGGTGATTGCTATGGGCTCAGACTGGTTGCTAAGGACAATTATATACACAAGTTTTGCAACAGAATGCTTAAGTCCAGCACTCTTGCTTCAATGATTCCTTACCGTTGTCTACAAAGTACACAACAAACAGAAGGCATCAGATTTGGACTTCAATTAAAAAAAATTCTAAATTTGTTGATAGGTGGTTGCTAAGGGCACAAACTGGTTGCTAAGAGCAAATATATACACATGTTTCACAACAACATTTAAAGGACAGGCAGATGTTGTTTTAATATTTCAATAAAAGTACGGTTATTCTTACTTGTATATCAAACTATTCCTCTTGGAGTTCGGCCAAAAGTCTCAAATTTGTAAACGGTTAGTTGCTAAGGGCTCTTACTGGTTGCTAAGATGAAATATATGCACATGTTTCTCAACAAAGTGTTAACGTCCAATACCTGTGCTTTAAACTTTTCTTACTATTGTCTTCCTATATTGCAATACATCGAAGATATACTGTTTCCAATTCTGTCAAAATGTACAGATCACCTTAGGGATGGTTGCTAAGGAGTTAAACTGGTTGCTAAGGAGAAATTTATACAGTAATTTTATTACAGATTTTAAAAGCCCCATAGCTGTGCTTTAATCATTGAATGCTGGTATCTTTCAATTTTTTATACTATAGAAAATATTTGGGTTGGATTTCGGTCATGTTTCACTATTTTCACAAATTCTGAAAAAACGATGACCCAGGTGACCTTTGACCCCAAATAGCACAGATGTTGATGTTTATTTAAGAAACATTCAAACAGAATTTGATACCAATAATGTGCATTGTGTTAGTGAACACATTACAAAAAGGGCTATTTTTGCTTTGTATACAGTTCTAGCCTCCAAAAAATGTTATATTTTACATAAATGTTTCAGCATAATTTGCTTGTTGCTGAGGAAAACAATTATCCCCTGGTTTTCATAGCAACCGTTGACTGATTGACCTAAGATTTTGCATGTGCAGGTTTGGTTACCCAATGGACTTATACACAAGTTTTGGTCAAAATCTGAAGACCTCGATATGCCACCCTATTAATGCATTCTGCCTGATTCTTAGCCGGAACGGTACTTAAATTGTCGTCTTTTCGCGTGGCGTCTTTTCGTCTTTTCGTCTTTTCGCCTGGCGTCTTTTCGTCTTTTCGCATGGCGTTATTTCGTCTTTTCGCATGGCGTTATTTCGTCTTTTCGTCTTTTCGCGTGGCGTTATTTCGTCTTTTCGTCTTTTCGCGTGGCGTTATTTCGTCTTTTCGTCTTTTCGCATGGCGTCTTTTCGTCTTTTCGCGCCGAAAAAACGAAAAGACGCCATGCGAAAAGACGAAAAGACGAAATAACGCCACGTGAAAAGACGAAATAACGCCATGCGAATAGACGAAAAGACGAAAAGACGCCAGGCGAAAAGACGAAATAACGACACACAAATACCCTTTCATTGATAACTGTATTGATTCCTAATACTAAGACAGATTTGTCTGAGTAAAAAATATAGACTCATATATAGACTGCAAACGCAGCTACAGAAGCAGTCTGATCACAGAATTTTCCACTGAAATGCTTTTTTATATATCTTTTTGACAGCTAAAAATTGTAAGGATAGACTATAAAATTAACGTGGGATCGGCAACATTTTGGGTCGCTATGGTACCGTTTAGATTGAATAACAAATTTGTGCCTTGTTGACTGAGATCAAACACAGATTTAATCAAGATAATCAGTATCTAGCAGCAGTCTTATGAAAATTAGGATGGATTTATTTTATCCGACAGAAAAATAAAAGTTGTTAAAAGTGAAAAGGATAGCTAAAAGTATTAGTATGGGGTCGGCAATAATTACAGTTATTGATTAAAATAATCTGGGCCATGTTGACTTAAAAATTAGCAGACGCAAATTTACTCATTCAGGAGCGTAGGCAGACCTATTACGTTGTTGTAGCAAGCATTTTTGAGAAATACAGTCAAACCTGTCATAAGGGGTCACCCAAGGGAAGGACAAAAAGTGGCCACTTAAGACAGATGACCCCATAATACATTTCATTTACACTGTATATTGGTTCAAAGGACCAAGGTGGCTGCTCAAGACAGGTGATCCCTTAATAGAGGTAACCACAAAAGCAGGTTTGACTGTATAGCTGAATGTATACACCTCCAAGAAAGATCTCTCTAATATTGAACATTGTGTCCCCTTCTGTCATATTTACAAAGGGGGTCAACTTTTGTGACATTCTATTTGCTTTCCAAGATAGGGAAGTGAAGCAAACAGAAAAAATAGATTCTTAAATAGGTCTACTTTTAAAGGAAAGAATTTGCTCCTAGAGGACCAAATTCTACTTTCAAGAGCTGACCCTCCTTAAGAAAGGATGCAAAAATGCAAAATTGCTTCCCCTGAGAGTGGTCCCGTTCACCTTAAGCACAGATGCAAATATGTTGAAACCTGTGTCTCCATGCATCCTACGTAAAAATAACCGTTTTTTTTTTTATTTTTTTTTTTTTATTAAGTTTGAACCAGTAGATTTTCATATCTCGAGCTGTATCATAACATACGCAGAATGGTTACCAATGCAGAGCCTGACTAGACCACTCTTTTCCCAGGACACATATGTCCTAGGATTTAGGATCATAATGGTAACATGGTCCAAATTTATTACTTAGTGCTAGCACCTAATCTACTATTTGCTTGTAATGTATTTTTTAGTAAACTGTTACAATATTATTGTTCAAACTGAGAGATCGAGAGAATTGGGCAAAACGTCCCACCAATGCTAAGGTCATATGAAGACAGGACCACGCGGTTTAGAGTCACATCTGAAGGACCACTGAGGCGAGGGTGTGTGTGTGTGTGGAGGGGTGGGGGCGGTCGAACTGACTGCAACCGCTGGTCTAGTCTAGCCTATCCCATAATCTTGTGCGGTCGTTGGGGCACCACAGATGACTCTAAAACACTCCTTTTCCACCTAGTCCTGTCTTCAGCTGCCCTATTTGAGCTAGCAAAATCCATCCCTGCCGTTTAAAGAAGACTTGAAGAGGAAGTAACAGTAGTTGTGCACCTTTATAAAAAAGGCGGAAGGAGGCACATTTTCAATTTGAAATGGATCTCTCACAGAGGTGCATTCAGATTAAAAATACTTCCTATAAGAAAGTGTTATAGCTGGAGCTGCAGCTAAATGATACCATAATATTCTTAAATATTGGGACACATAAGCCAAAGAGAAGTCTAATCAGGCTCTGCTCTGTCTGCGATTGGCACGTCTTTAGAAAACTATAAACTTGTCCAAATTTTGGGTTAGCTGCAGTTAAATGTATGTCAAATTAGGGAAAATACCGTATCATTATTTTTTCATACAGCGAAGTACAACAATGTTTCAATGTTTGTATTCCATAGTTTGAGAGAGATTACATGGTCAACAAGTTGTTAATCTTTTAGGCAGTTTAAGATCAAAATTAAGATAGGATGAAATTTGTTTGGAGTGTTTTACTCCAAAACATTAGGACGGCTCATTTTCTTTTCTGTCCGTTCAGTAGAAATACCATAATGACTTCTTTCCTCATATTTTTGGTAATGTTTTTAAAAGAAGAGTTTAGCGGCAAAAGCTGCAAACCGTGATTAGTACACTTCTTTACAGATTGCATTCTGATCAGGGTCTACACAGTTTAAAAAAGAAACACCTGTCTAAGTATTAAGAGTATTAACTGCATTTAGAATAGGATATATTGATATATCTTCATGCAAAACACGTGATGCGAAAAGACGAAAAGACGAAAAGACGAAATAACGCCACGCGAAAAGACGAAAAGACGAAATAACGCCACGCGAAAAGACGAAAAGACGAAATAACGCCATGCGAAAAGACGAAAAGACGCCAGGCGAAAAGACGAAAAGACGAAAAAACGCCACGCGAAAAGACGACAATTTAAGAGTTTCAAATGGCGTCTTTTCGCATGGCGTTTTTTCGTCTTTTCGCGCTGCAATTTCGTCTTTTCGCGTGGCGGGTTTCGTCTTTTCGTCTTTTCGCCTGGCGTTATTTCGTCTTTTCGTCTTTTCGCCTGGCGTTTTTTCGTCTTTTCGTCTTTTCGCATGGCGTCTTTTCGTCTTTTCGTCTTTTCGCGTGGCGTCTTTTCGCGGCGAAAAGACGAAAAGACGAAATGGCACAAACCAGCCACCATACATTGCACACAGCCTTTCATTATCGTTCTCCCAACGTCCTGATATGACTGAAATAGTGTTGAAAAGGACGCAAAATCGCAAGTCATCCATCCCGCATCCAGCCAGTACTTCTCTTGAGGGTCTGTACAGTTTTGTATACATGTACAGCACTGCAAAACTTTAAAAGAAAAAGTTCTGAAAGGTCAGATCCTTTGAAAGCAGGGAAAACACCAAAGAAATGAAAATTGCATACTCGGTTTAACTGTGGCTGCTTATGACCAGTCATGAAAAGTGCAACTCCGGCCATGCCCCTAGCAGCGGCTACTGCATTTTTAAAATGAGTCGAAATGAAATAAGTGATTCCAGAGGACCAGAACTTATACAATCTACACTATGAATGAATACCTAGGGACGATTAAGGGCCGTCACACGGTACCTAACACCAGTTTCAGTGAAGTTTCAATAAAATTTACAAACCCAGCCGTGCCCCCTAGCAGCAGCTTGGCTACTCTATTTTCAGAATGACTCGAAATGAAATCATTGATTCGAAAAGACTAGAAATTATATAATCTGCACTATGATGGAGTACTGGGAGACTTAACGGCCGCTGCACAGCACCTCCAGCATCCAGTGAAGTTAAATAAGATTTGAAATGTTAGAGTTTTGTTTTTGAAGCAAGAAATGGTCAGAAAGAATGAAAAAGCAGACTATGCTTATTGAGTCTGCACTTGAAAAGAGGACTCAAGTAAACAAAGTTTCTGATGTTATGTCTTTTACCATCACCATGATAAGGCATACATGACAGAAACGCTTTGATGTTCATTCGGATAAATAAAATTAGTTCCCACACTGAAAAAAATCTAACTGCTGTTACTATGCTGCTAATTTAAGACTCTGAAATGCAGTTTAACACACCGTACATTCGACCTTTAACATTTTGGTAGAATCCGGTCGGGTACGGAAAATACAGATGTTTACCGAGGCACGTGCCTTTTCGCGGGTGAGTTATTTTCTTTATTTTTTCTACTTTATGCATGTATTTTGTGGCAGATAGATAGTTGTCGTTTTTGTATGTAATCATGTATATATTAGCATGCCATCGTTCTCGTTTTTATCTGCGTTACTGATGAGAAATTTCACAAGAATATGAAAAGGATGGATTTTGCCATCGAATTTTGTCTTTGTAATCTTAATTTCTCCTAGAAGTAAATAATTTATAAAGATATTTTGATGTTTTTTGGTAGCCAGATATCTAAAGCAAATATAAATTCATAAGTAAGATCACGTTGATTGATAACACTTGAGCAAAAGCGGCGTCTTTCATACCATATGGAATTTTCACGTATACGGGTCATGGCAGTCGCTTTCTACGGAAGA
The DNA here is from genome assembly GCA_963989385.1 of Ctena decussata. Classification (NCBI taxonomy): domain Eukaryota; kingdom Metazoa; phylum Mollusca; class Bivalvia; order Lucinida; family Lucinidae; genus Ctena; species Ctena decussata. The sequence goes on along the minus strand of OZ022501.1, from coordinate 22,974,055 downwards.
AAACGGACGGATGAAATACATTTCGATACGGGGTATAGCAGTCATATTGAAGTAAAACGTTTTGCAGTGTTAGCCGCAGGTGTTGCACAGTTCGCTACTATTTCTGTAGTGTACTTGTTTCCTTCAACATTTTGAATTGATAAAGCACTATTTTATGTCATAGCACATCTTCGCAAGCCAAGGATGCCTTAATAAGCCTCGTTCACACGGGCAAAATTTCTGTGACCAAGTAGGTTTGTCATAGAAAAATGTGCTCGTGTAAATGAAAAAAATATGCCAATTTAAACTTTCTTTGTTAAAGTTGCTGTGACAAAGACACTTTGATCGTGTGAATGAGGCTTTACGTACCCTTGGCCAAAGGCATATTCGTAAATCTTATTTCCCACTGCGCCATTTCTTGGGTGCGAACAACATCCATCACAGCCAATCAAATTATCCGTAACACAATATTTTCCGCATAATAGGCGCTTTGTCGATAGAAAATATCGGCACCAGATGTGTGCAACTATAGTTACGCACCGCTGAGCAATTTGGGAAACGTCGTTACGAGAATTGAAACAGAACAGAAAACATCGTGGATACGTTAAAAGTTACTAAACAGGACGGCTTGATAGAGCTGTTAAACCCAAAACAACCAATCAACAACCAAACAGGAGTAGACGGTCAAGATTAACCAGTTCATCAGTGTTTTTGAACGATCATGCGAAGTTGTGCAAAAACTGTGTTTTGAAACAGATCTTCTGATCTAAAACTAACACGCCGGAGGAGCAACTCGCTGCAGCCAAAGGGCGGCGCTGTGGGCAATCTGATTAGCGAATAGGTCGTCGGCAAATTGTAAGGAACAAAGTGGACTTAGCACCCCTGGCTAGCAAAAATTATCATAGCAGAGTTTTCCTGTATATATCAAGAGAAATTTGTTGTTGATGATGCGTTTAGGTATCGCATCACTGGTTGGTATCAGCAATGATCATTTTATACCCCCTTCGAAAGATGGGTCGTATTATGTCGTGGCGATATCCCTCCGTCTAGTTGTGGTTCGCCCGTCACTTTAACTTTCATGTCCGCTCCACGTCTCCTTGATTATTGCTAGGATTTTTGTAAACTCAAGATTACCCTCCTGCCAAGAGCTTTAGCGAGACCCAGTGTAGACCTTGCACGTTGCAGGGTATTTCATCGGCCCAGTTTGATCAGAGTGTTCGCTGTCCGCCCGGAGCTGGCCGAGACCCTAAGCTACCCTTTCAGTGCAGAGCGAAGATTCTGATCAGACTGGGAAGATGCCATGGCTGATCTGAGTCTACGCAAGAGGCACATACCACTTTGTTGGTATTCCGTCTTTAGGAGCGTTGAACTAATCCCGCAGGCACAGAACGTCGAACTGGCGTCGTATTTACTTTGATGAGACATTTTGTATCGACGTCAGTTCGACGTCATTTCGACATCCTGAGCCCGCTGAGAAGGCTTATGTATAGTCCAACAATCGCCTTTTATCTTGGATTTGAGCTGCAATGTTAAATGTCATCTGCCATCATCTCAGTGCGCACGTACTAAATTTGTATAGTCTTATAATAACATTTGAGAGAATTCCACCTTCTAGCACCTCAAACACACCTGGTTAACTTTGTTTTCAAGGATGTTACGAAACAAAAAAGAGCTGAACATTACGAAACATAAAAATCATAGTTACCAAACGACGCGATCTTCAGGTCGTTTGGTAACTATGACTTCTTCGTTTCGTAACAGCTCTTTTTCGTATCGTAACAGCCCTTGTATATACATAGTTAACCAGGGGTGTGAAAGGTACGCGACTCGATAGGTTATCTTTTACATACTACAAGGTGGATTCGGCGATCTCTTGATCTTTCAACGGTTATTGTAAGATATAGTGCGAGCGCACTGAGATGATGGCAGATGAAAATTAACATTGCATATTTTATTTTTGTGTCGAGACCGAATATAGGCGTTTAGTGCAACAAATAAAGCTAACGCTCATAGTGCCAGGAATTTACGTCGTGCTTAGTCTTTTCTTCTATTTCCACGTGTCCAGCAGGCAGGCACTTGACGTCTTACCTACGTCAAGCTGACGTCGATACGACGTAATAACGTCGCATCCATGTCTGTAGGCGCCTTGTCGGCGTTTTGTGCCTGCTGGGTGATATATAACAAAGTTAAAACTGACTCCTACTATGTACTAATCAACTGACTGATTTAAAGAATCATTTAAACTAATAAGTATGAGATGATTATGAATGAATGAATATTGTATTTTCCTCGATATTACAAAAACCAACTCCTGTTAGAAAACTTACCCAGCAGGCACACAGCATAATTCACTCAAAATTAATCATCGTGGAGTCGATGTCATTCCGTCAAATCAACGTTGATTCTATGTTGATTCAACGTTGTGTGCCCAGTGCATTGGTTGGTAAATGGTTGTAAATAACCTAAACTGGCTATATGCAAAACACCGAAGACGTTCAATCTGATGAGTGGACTCTAATGCATTCTGACCACTAACTGATCGGGAACTTTTCTGTGGGCCTTCCTGAAGTCTTGAATGCTGAAGACCATAATTGAGCAGGCTGGTCTGGGCTAGAGGCATACTTTTTTTTCTTTTGCGATAACAGTACTTCAAGTAGGAAAAATTACCTGCCAGTGCAGCTGGGCGTCCTTGGTGAAGTCTTTACTGCTCCCCGGTGTGTCAAACGAACAGTGACTTCCAGACATGAGCGGTTGTGCAGACAGGTCTGACTCCACACCCAAAAGTGCAGTTAGGTATACATGTATAGCTTCATGTTCAGCAAGGAGATAGTATTGTTCTGACATATACGACTAAATTAAAAAACGTGTGTGTTTGGTTACTGCAGACTGGTCTTGGCACTCTCAGCTTTTTTTCTGACTTGATGTAAACATGGACGGACTGACGGACGGACGGATGGATAGATGGATGGATTGCAATTTTGAATCAAAAGGTTTGCTATTAAACGTAAACACTCATGTCAAGAAACGAAAACTGAGGTGGTTTGGTCGCGACTCAAGGTCCTCTGGCTTAGCAAATACAATTCTACAAGGCACAGTGAAAGGAAAAAGAAGAAGGAGATGGGAAGACAATATTAAGAAATGGACTTTGCTAGCTCAGCTAGGGCAGCTGAAGACGAGACTAGGTGGAAAGGGATTGTTGTAAAGTCATCTGTGGTGCACCAACGACCTTGCAAGGTTATGGGATAGATTCTAGACTAGACCAGCTCCTGTTCATATCAGCTTAAGCATCATCAGTATTTTAGTTATACCCGGCTGTCATATATGTGATTTCTTAACACATGAAAGGAACTCCGAGTTATGCATATCCAGATCATCATGTGGACATAATCAGATTGTTCAGGCTTTGCTCAGATCGGCTGTGTATGAATCACATGATCATATCGTCCTTTTAGCTTTTAGAAGACAATGCGAACCTATTAGAGGCTTGCCATTCAGTGTCAAAACCGAGCTCAGTGTTCACATGAAAAATCGGTAAAGTAGCATGTGCGTGAGTTGCTATGCATACTTGTAAGATTGAAAATGCCTAGCCTATTGATCATCACAAATAATGAGACATTCCATTATGACACACAACGTCAATACAACGTTGTACATAACGACCTGGATGCAAGGTTATGACGCTATACTGGCGTGCGACCAGTGGTGGCCGCGTACCAGTGGTGGCCATTTGCGTTCTGCACTCGCAGTAACGCATTTGTTGTGTCTCAGATTCGGCCATTTTGTACAAGGTAACAAAACAAACGCCCGCGAAGAAGCTGGGTAAAATTCTCTGCCTGGGAGGCAAAAGGTAAACAATGTCACCAGGCTACCCTCATATCAACATCATTGCCTTTCCGGGGAACTGCAACACTTAACACGTACATAAATAAATACAGAAATAAACATGTACAAATTACTGTATTAATGTTCATTTATCAGGAAAAAGGTATAACCTGCAACCAACCTTCAAGAAAGCATCTAAATTCTTGTAAATTACGGCACACGTGTAACAATTATTTATGTATGTTCCGATGCAATACGTAGTGTGTGCCTAGTAACATAATATGTCGGTTACAATATAAAAAGGTGTAATAAAAAACGGCCACCACTGGTAGCCTGCCAGTATTATTATCTATACACGGTTGTTGCGATGTCATAACGTTGCACTGACGTCGTCACAAGGTTTTCTAGAAGCTGTATGCATGCTGTGTTAAAAGAAAAAAAAAAGAAGATTGTTGTGCAATATTCGATCTTTTCATGCAGAACATATTATGCCGTTGTAAAGTAGCAGAAGAGAACTGCGCATGACGTAACAGCATGCACAATCTCCATTCAGAGCATAATAGTTCGGCAAGTAGAGCTTCAGGTGGATGGGTATACACTTCCAAGGGAAACACCTCTGTACTTTTCATTTGGAGTAAATCTTTTGGAAGGATTTCTTTCTCTGGGGAGCATAAAATTCCCCAAAAAATAAAACCTCTGTAAAACGGCGGGAAACGTTGATAATAAGCAGGTGAGCAGATATGTTTAAGCTAGAGCAACAGCTCTAAGTCTTTCAAGTCGGTTACAATCTTTAAGATTCAACCAGGCCCCATGGTTATAAAACTATTTTTGATGCTCAACTCAGCTGAGCATGTGGATACCCAGACTGATCTGAGTTCTCGACGGACACACATGCCCGATAAACACACTATGTTCTCAAATTGCGGAGTGATTTCAGCAGTCGCTGTAGAAGCTGGTTAGACACGGATGCGCCGGCTGATATGTCTCTGGTGGCAAAATACTTGGTAGACCGAATATCTGTTTTATTCAGATTTTGAGCCTCGTAAATTTAACGGCACTTCTGAGTTTGAAGATGTATGTGACATACAAACCAGCTTGTTCTCATGCGGAATATAAGATAATTGGATACAGGTTTTCCGCCATTTTACAAGGGAAACAATTTTTAAGACTTCCTGTTTGATTCACTGGAGGATAAAGCCTTCCAAAATGGGATCAACTCTTTCAAAGATGGAAAGGGATATAAAAAGGAAAATGTCGGTGTTGCTTCCCCGGAAACTCCGAAAGTGTACCTATTTACCTAAAGACAGATTTTTTACAAGGGTCGTTCCCGATGTGAGCCAGTATGGACATATGAAGTAATATTTTCACTTTTAAAAAGCAGTGACTAGCGTTTGGGCAAGTAATAGCGCTCCCGGATTCTTCAATCTTCCTGGGTATGACAGAAATATTGTTTGAAAGTCCCTTGAATCGGAAATCATCCATCGAATACGAAAGTGAAAGTATGATAAATTTGTCCGCTGATGTTTTTGTATTATTCCCCGTACATGCTCGAACTTACGACTGAAGGCGCAATTCAATTCCCACATGGAAACAACAAATTCATTTAAGTGCCTGAGTGAATGAAAGGATGCCTGAATAATTTACTATTACCGTACGTTATTTATAGCCCTGCAGGCACATGACGTCGTAATGACGTCGACCAGACGTCGATGCGACGTTATGATGTCATATTGACGTCATTACGACGTCATTTCGACAATACGACGTCATTTCGACGTCATGTGCTCACTGGAACCCGATCTTATAATTAAGAATAATTAAGAAAAATGTAACACCTGACCACGACGCCATTTAATTCACGACCAACGAGGCAGCCGTTTTTGGTTGATAGTTTGATATGATTGTTTTTTCCCTTTTCCTATAAAGGGGGGGGGGGGGGGGGCGCCGTAGTCGAGTGGTTAGAGTGTTTCGGGTCACCGGAAGGTCGTGATTTCGCAGCTCACCGTCGCCATCCAACGACTGGAAAACTCTCTCTGCATGTCAACCCAGCAGTAAATATGGGTACCTTTTTCGAATCAGGGAAGAGTAAGGCAACGAAAGGAGAGAGATGGGCTCCGCCTTTCTTCAGCTATGCCCAAGATACAGTGGGTCTCTAACCCTCGTTGCCCCTACGGCTTTTAGGGCTATGGGAAACCTTTTACCTTATTTTTCCTGTAAAAGGTTCAGTTTCATACAAAGCTAAATCGCGCTTTAGCTGTAACAAGTTTTCATTATCTAACAACAACAAAAAACTTGTTATCGAGCAACTTTTGTCAGGTTTTGAGGGCAGGGTATGGGATTTGATTGTAGCCTATTAATTCCTGATCATTGCCTGTTCTCATCACAGGGACTCGGGTCATATGGTTTGTTTCTTCGACCCCAATGACAAACGATCCGTTTGTACATGAAGTACTTCATATACACCACCCTGTACAAGCGGATTCTTATTTTTCATCGGGCTCGAAGAAACAAAGCACATGACCATGACCCTGTGGTTCTCATGTTTACTTTGACACCAACTGACCCAATCGTAACACTTCGGCCAATTTCGTATCCGCAATATCGAAGTTATCGGCGAGGATGTCCGATTGCAATTGCCCCTATGAAAGATCACACTCTAGGATGTCAAGCATGAGCCTACTTGTGAGTGTCGAAGAGTTTGCAATTTCATAATATGAATTGGTTACTGAAATACATGTAGAGCTCATAATGCACAAAAACTTCTTAACTAGTATTACACAGAGAAATCAATAAAACCTTACCATCGAAGTGACTCGAAATCGAAATGGCTGTGACCAAAACATGCAGGATGACGTCAAACGGTGACGTATTTCTGCCCATTGCCTTTAATTGACAGTAGATGAGCAAAGTCATGTACCAACTCCTCTTAGAAACCTTACCCAGCAGTCAAACAGCATTCACTCCACATTGAAACATCGTTGATCCAATGTCATTCCGTTGAATCAACGTTGATTCTATGTTGATTTCAACGTTGTATGCTCAGTGCTTTGGTTGGTAAATGTCCTGAACTGGGTACATGTAAAACATCGAAGACATTCAATCTGATGAGTGGACTCTGTGTATGAATTACATGATAGTCTTTTAACCTTTTGAAGACAGTGCGGAGATGTTTGAGGCTTGCCATTTAATGTCAAAACCGAGCAGTGCACAAATAATAGATCGGTAAAGTAGCATGCGCGTGAGTTGTTACGCATACTTGGGAGATTAGAAATGCCTAGTAAACCGGTTGATCATCAGAAATAATGCGACAATTCATACTGGCATACTGCGTCGAAACAACGTTGTAACAATGTCGACCCAATGTTACCACGTTTCACTGACATCTATACAAGGTTGTTGTGATGTCATAACGTTGCATCGACGTCGTCACAACGTTTTTTGAGTCTTGCGCTGTTTGCATGCTAAGTTAAAAGAAGAAAAATGAAGATTGTTGTGCGATATCCGCTCACTTCATGCAGAACATATTATGCCGTTGTCAAGTAGCAGAAAGGAACTGCGCATGAAGTAACAGCATGCACACGTTCTCCATTCAGAGCATAATATGAAAATGGGCACTGCCTTAGGGCGAGCACATCGCTCTTTATCTTTTTTTTGTAGTATTAAATTTGTATTGAAAGCTTTGCAACTCCACAGCTGCGAACTCCGTCTACAAACTGATGAGAAACTGTCAGAAAACAGATTTACCCCTAGTAATCTATCCCCTCGAAAAACGGGCTTTACTTTTTCAGTTCCTTCTCTACGGTGCTTTATTTCCTTTGAATTATTTCATCCAACGTTCAGTCTCCTTGCATTGAAGCGGTTAACGTTGACGCCATCTTGTTTTTCTCAAACGGAACGTTTGACATCATTACGTAACGTAGCGACAGAACGACTGTACGCTATAAGTTTTTCGTCGATTTCCATTCGAACCAGTCTAATTCTAACTTCCGTTTGGTGTCGTTATGAAAGAAATTTCATTGAAAGTAATGTATCTTACAGGTAAAAATATGGCTTACCAATCTTCTATAATAGAGCTCCCACTCTTTCAAAGCTCCTTTGCGCCAGCAAGCGACTGCTCGCTAATAGTTCGGCAAGCGGAGCTTCAGGTGGATGGGTATACATTTCCAAGGGAAACACCACACCTCTGTCGTTTTCATCTGGAGTAAATCTTTTGCAATGGAAGCATAAAAATTCTCAATACAATCCTAACAGCGACAAATGTATGGCCAATTTAGTACAAGATATAAAATTAGGAATAAAAGTGGCATTACATATGAATTTGCAATTAGAATGTTGTACTTAGTGCCGTCTGTGATAGACCCGTACCATAAAAATGAATAAAAACGACCGTATCTTCCGTAATCGCCGTCCGTTATACTCCTTACCAAATCAAAATATACCGACTGTCATTTCCCGTATATTTAGCGTCACCTAGCAACCGAATAAAAAGATAATGGTCCTGAATTATTTCCATCTATTTGCACCTTTTCAGAGAAAGGGACAAAATATGTCCTCTCGCTATGAAAATTGAAAAAAACAATCCAGCCAGCTCACCAGAAACTAAGAAAATGACTTACCCGCGAAAAAGCGCGCGCTTGGATAAACATCTGTATTTTCCGTACCCGACCGCGTTCTACCAAAATGTTAAAGATCGAATGTACGGTGTGTTTAAGAGGTAGCGAAAATTCGGGACACTGTAGGAATAAAATCCGATACTAAAGCCGTTGTAGGAAAAAACCCTTAACATTTGCAGTATTTTTTGTCCTTGGTTTGCCGAGGCTATTTCACAAAGAAAAATATGACAAACGACAAAATACGCCTATAGAATGCTCAAGTAAACAGCCTGATTGCGAAAGATTCCAAGAAAGTATTGCAGTCAAAGTCAAGTCAAAGTCAAAGTCATTTTAAGAAACTCAGGTCACATTTGTGACATACATGAGTCAACACATATAGTATATGCACATACATGGTAGCATAAACATAAATATTGAATATTAAACAATTTCGAAACTAAACCCCTTTCGCGGCTAAATGACCATCCAAGCAGGCACACGACCTCCCAACGATGCCGCACCGGCGTCGACGCGATGTACAAACGTCGCATCCACGTCAGCATGACGTCATCTCGACGACATGCGCCCGCTGGAATGCTTTGCAAGATCGCCACGACCTTGCAATGAAATCGCCAGCGAAAGGGGATAGACTTACCGCACTGAACCGAAATACTGTTTGGGACACAAAACAGGAAAGGAGAGAAATCCGATGACAGACGGCCTCGGACGAGCGCGCGATCCGACTAACATCTTTTAACCGACAGAGACATCCCATGAGGTCCATCACTAGCACCGCAATAACAACGCGGTTCCATTGATGTCCACATGGGATCATGAGGTTGTCACAATCCGTAGCTCTCGTCTTGAAAAGATAAGGGGGGGGGGGAGGGGGAACAGGCAACAGGTGGGGGGGTATACTCATAAGAACTGCTCAATATCTTAAAGGCTCTGGAAGAGAAAAAAAGGCAATTTGATATCCAATTGTCTTTTTTCTTTTTTTTCCAGATTTACAAACATACATTTATGATCATCATTTTGTCAATTTGCATGTATAGTATTTTACTGTTAACTCGCCCACTCAATGAATTCATATAAATTAATACTGCAACACACGGAGGCGATGCACCAGCGTGGATGCAACAATGGGCGCTGCATCGACGCTGCTACAAAGCTTTTCTTTATAATGAACCAGCTCTCTAGTGCACTATAACCTTTTTGCCTTTCCCTGACTGTAACCTTTCTCACATCAAACACGTGCATTTTAAAAGAGCGATTCAGGCTGTGCACGGGAGGATCAGTTCATTTCACATACGGATAAAGAGAAAAATCAGTTAAAAAGAAAAAATAATTATTCTTAATTTTTTGAGTTAAGTTACAAAGAAAACGACCGAGAATTATATTACGGATATATATACATAAACAGTTGGTAAGTTGTTCTTTATTCCGTTGCAGTAGGGAGCACCCGCGGCATGGCTTCTTTACGATATCGAACACGGAAAACACATATGGAAATATATCAAATGCAAATGCAAATAAGTTTGTTTACCTACCTTATTACTCCGTCACGCTTATGAGACATGAATTGTCAGAAAAAATCGTCGACGATTGTCAGAAAAAATCACCGCCTACCGGAACTAAGCAACCACCCAGTAATTTCGGTCTCGACGAGTGTAATCTAAGTGCATACCAAAAGTGTATCAACGAGTAGTCCGCTTGCACATCCACGCCAACTGGTCAGTGTCTCTACTGTTTGGGTGCATGTAATGAATCTACAGGTTTTTGGTTTTTAATAAAAGCTCAGATTATGCTATAATGGACTACATTTCGCTGTTCGAGCTTGTGCTCTCAGACCGTGGGTTTACACGGTGACACTGTTGCATGATACACGTGTCATCGACATATCCGTGTTAACACCCCAAAATATGTTTCAGGACGCAAATCTGTTGCAAACAACATGTCTAATCGTGTATACATAACCCAAAAGGTTGCATGCCATGTGTCATACAACATGTGTCGCCGTGTAAACCCATATTCATATGTGCACGGACTAAGTTTGCATTACACGGTGACACATGTTGCATGACACACATGTATGTTGCAACAGATTTCACTATGTAAACACAGCAACAACATATGATTCATGACACATATCTGTTGCATGAAACTGTAGAATCTAAACATAACCTAACTGGTTGCAAGAGAACCTAACTGGTCGCAAGACACATTTGCAACATGTGTCGCCATGCAAATTTAAAGAGTAAATACACTTCAGGAACTGACTGAATCAGATCCCAAACCCTATCCCCTACATCAAAGAGAAAGATTGACAAAGACGTCCCAACAAACAATAAATTACAAGTGATAAGCCGAGTCAGCAGCTCTTTCCCAAATAGGTGGCAACTCAGCTATCTTTACTTAACTAAATAATTTAGACCAACAGAAGGGATAAAATGCAAACACAATAAGTTAAACAGCACCGAACATAAAACAAATGCAACCGCAACGAAAGTACCGCCTTGGGACGGTCACAATGCCATGTATACCTGTATTTTTAGAAATAGGTGTACCAAAGAAATTTACAGATGTAACCAGTAAATTTAAATACAGGGGTAACTGTTAAGTTACAACTTCCAACCCTTTTTCAAAATGTAAGGTAGAACAGACGAAAACAGTAGCTTTTTTCAAATGTTGAAGGTGGTAGTTTGTGGTAAATGTAAAAATCTGAATAAAACCATAAAAAAGTGATGTATCTCCCTGAAAGTTAGCAGACTTCTTATTTTTGTTGTTCTTTACAGTTTAGAATACAAAATAGATGTACATGCTGTTTAAAAAAGTGTTTTTATAAGGAAAGATCAAAGGGTAATTTTCTGCGAATAAATCTGAAAAAATAATATCATTATTGAAAATTTATGTAGTGCTGAAGGTGCATTATTGCATAATGAAGAGCGTCCTAGCAATTATTTATTCCAACTCTTTCTCAAATTGTAATGTAGACCAGATGAAAACGGTAGCCTTTTCTCAAATGTTCAACCATGTACAAAGTAAATGTACACTGGACGCATTTATTAAATATAGGGTAGGCAAGCATACCTATGTTAACACCTACAGTATAAATAATACATTACTGACATGATCAGTGGTGTGTAGACGAAATTGTTCAACCTTGTTAAAATAGTGTCACCTGTCTCACCTGTGTGTTTTGACAAAAAAATTTGGACACAGACTGCATCTTTTTTCATCTGCTCAGCCTGATAATGTGTGAAAGAGTTTGAAAAAATAATTGCTAGGACGCTCTCCATTATGCAACAAGGTACTCTAAGCACAAAGTATATTTTCAATAACGATATTATTTTTTCAGATTTATTCGCAGAAAATTACCGTTTGATCTTTCCTAATAAAAACACTTTTTTACATTAACAAATGCTGCATTTTGGGATTCTAAATTATGAGAAACAACATAAAGAAGGCATCTGCTAAGTTTTGGAAAGATCAGTGTTATTTTGAGTATTTTATGCAGATTTTTGTCTTTGTCCCAAATCAGTGATTATCACCACCTTAACCATATATAAGGCACATGTGTAGAGGATGCATTTATTAATTTAATATAGGGTAGGCATGTATACCTTATATGAGCCGCGACACGAGAAATCCAACAATGTGGTTGTGCGCCCAGCGCAGACTCAGATCAGCCTGGGCGTCCGCCCAGTATGATCAGAGTCTTCGCTGTCCGCATGCATGTAACTTAGACCCTTAGCTACCCTTTAAGCGCTTAATGAAAAGTTTGATCAGACTAGGAAGATGCCCAGACTGATCTGAGTCTGCGCTGGATGCACAACCACACTGTTGGTTTTCTTGTGTCGCGGCTCATATCACACTTACTGTATAAGAACTACATTACTGTGACCAAGACAAGTGTGTAAGTGAAATTTTTCAACCTTGAAAAAGTAGACTCCTCTGTGTTTTCTTCATAATTTGAGCCGCGACACGAGAAAACCAACAAAGTGGTTGTGTGCCCAGCGAAGACTCAAATCAGCCTGCGCATCTGGCCAGTCTGATGAGACTCTTTGCTTTGCGCTTAAAGGGTAGCTAAGGGTCTAAACTACCTCCATGTGGACAGCGAAGACTCTGATCAGACTGGGCGGATGCCCAGGCTGATCTGAGTCTGCGCTGTCCGCACAACCACTTTATTGGTTTGGGTTTTGTCGTGTCGCGGCTCATTTGGTCAAAAGTTCGGACCTGGACATAGGCTACTTCTTTTTCATTTGCCTAATCTGATACTTTGTGAAAGACTTAGAAGAAATAATTAACGGTGGTAGGACGTTACTCTGAACTGTAGTGAAGAATATGCAGACCTAAATGCATTATTGATAACGATGTCATTTTTTTTTTTTTTTTTTTTTTTTTTGGTTTATGCGCCGTAAATTACCCGTTGATCTTTTCATATAATAACCCTTTTTAACACCAACAAGTCAGGCATTTTGTGATTTTAAATTGTGACAAACAATGATAAAGAAGGCATCTGCTATATTTGGGAAGATGTGCTGTATTTCCATCATTTTATGCAGATTCTTGTATTTCCCACAAATTAGTGATTATTACCACCTTAAGCTCCGTACACAAATTTGCATATGTGAGTAAGTTTGCTTATATGCAAATTTTACTTAGCGTGTGCAAAAGTATTTTTGCTAAGCGTACACATTATCAAAAATCTCCAAAAAAGATCCAGGAGTATTTATGCTCTAACGATGAAAATTGTAATTCTAAAACATACCATTCTTTAGGTTTTCTAAAGTATTGGTTTGTTTCCGCCTAGAGAATTCGACAAAAACAATGTAGCACTCCTACCAATCGCTCGCATGCAAAACCACGGTTCAGAACGTCAATCCATGAGAGGAGTTTCCGGTTTTGCACAAGGTCAGAGACTCAGAATCAAGCAAGAGAATGCGACTTTTCCTTACATGTATATATCGCCGAGCTTGACCTTGAACACATGCTCCGCCGTACTAAATGCATATCTGGAAAAATGCAAGCCCATGTGCCTAATCCTTTCATGTGCCGAAGAAACAATCTATATGTGACAAAATAGATTATTATATGTTGCGTAAATAGTTTTCAGAGAAAATAAATACCTCAAACCTTGTGCCGATGTCAAATTTGTTTACGATTTGGCTCCCCTTCTGCAAAACCGGAAACTCCTCTCATGGATTGACGTTCTGAACCGTGGTTTCGCATTCGAGCGATTGGTAGGCGTGATGTAGAGCCAACTTCAACTTGCTGATATGCAGGTCTAAAATGTTTTGAGATTTAGAACGCATGAGGTTAGAAAAATAAAAGCTGGAAACTTTCAATGTTCACTTTTATAGACATTTATCTCTATTAATTAGCCATATATCTATATTGGGCTCTATACAGTAAATAGGCATGCAGACACTGAGACATAGCCTGGCTTCTACAGCCTGGCCTATTCTGTCCTATATAGTTACTCGGAAAAAAAACAGGATCTGACTTCAGAAGTGCAGTTTTATAATAATACGTCACAAACGTATTGGCTATAATTTAAATGTTATGCGACAGTCTGCATGCTTAGTGATTAACCCAATCACGGTTGATAGCTTTGCTGCACTCTTTAATTGCACACCGGGGGATCGGTCGTCAGACTCTATGATGGCCCCGACCTAAAGCTATATATTTTAGTTGGTTGGGACCGGAGCCTTTTTGTCTGTTGCTTGGTCCACCGGGGCTCAACTGGTGACCTTCTTTTGCTTCAGATTTCCAGTGGGGTTGTTTGGCAGGACAGGGATCTCCACCTGTCAGACGGCCCGTTGTATCTGTTGAGTCCTCGTCTTTGCTTCTTCATGGTGTTGAAATTTGATTTATGTGTTTACCGTGATGATTCATTGACGAGTTAGAGGGTTATCATGCGAACCGAACAACCAACTAAATGTTTTGTACCACTTCAGAAACTGAGGGTGAGGTTGGGCCTGTAAAATCGATTTAAGCCCCCCCAGTAATTCATTACTGACCGTTCCAAGGCGGTAGTTCTGTTGTGGTTCTTTGTTGCCTGTTTTTGGTGTCAGAGTTTCTGTGATGTTTTACCTTATGTATGTTATTATTATTTTTGGTTCGGTTTGGGTTGCTGAATGGCCACCTTTTGGGAACAAGCTGCTCACTCGGTTGGCCATATGTTCTCTGTATCTTGATTATTTGTAATCTTAGTTGTTTCCAACTATGGTTTGAGGGCTGGATTTGGATTTTGATTGTTTCAGTTCCTGGTCTTTGCATACTTTTTACTTTTATTTTAACCTCTATATAGGGTCACCTCCCCTACATCAACCCACTACATGCCTTCCCAAAGTGGCTACTATAGAAATTGAACTATAATTTTATTATAGCAATTTTGATTTATAAAAGGCTGACTCCAACATATGGACGGGTCAGTATCTATGTAATGTGTCAAATGGCTACAAACTTAAGTGACAAAGGCCACATAACTCTGAACGAAAGCAATCTGATCAAGTGATCAAAATGGTTTGTGAAATCAACACAATAATTGTATCAATAGAATAATCATGAACTGTTAGCTCTAGCAGAAAGCATCAATCCTATCCTGACTCCCATGAAGCAAGCCCCACAATAGATGATGGAAACAATTTGAGCCGCGACACGACAAAACCAACAATGTGGTAGTGCGCCCAGCGTAGACTCAGATCAGCCTGGGCATCTGCTTAGTCTGATCAGACTCTTCGCTAAGCGCTTAACAGGTAGCTAAGGGTCTGAGCTAGCTCCATGTGGACAGCGAAGGCTCTGATCAGACTGGGCGGATGCCCAGGCTGATCTGAGTCTGCGCTGGGCGCACAACCACATTGTTGGTTTTGTTGTGTCGCGGCTCATTTCTTGAAAGTTTCCTGAGAAGCAATTGAAAACTGAAGATAATGCTACCACAAGAGTTTTGAAGGGCTGTAAATCTGACAAGAAAACCCCAGTCATGACTCAAATAAAGATTGAGCCACTTCAGATGGTGATAACAGTATCCTAAATGTTCATGAAAATCAGCTGAAAACTGAAGAGGGATTGCAGCTACAAGAAGTATATCTCAATGGACTGCTCAATGGTAGAAATGGTCCATACATGACCTTGATAATACAAGGGTGGTAATCAGTGGAACTAGCTCCAAAATGAGTCAATGGAATTTCGTTCCCTCGTCACATACGGGAACCCGCGAGCTAGTGCTGTCGACGGAAAATCAGTAAACAAAGGTAGGTCTTGAAGAATTTTATCAATTTTTATTTCTTTATTAGCGATCCCAGGAAACAACTGCCGATGCTATTGTGTGTAGATATGATTCAACTTTATTCCCCGTCGGAGTTCGCCGCAGAAATGTGCAGGGCTTGAACTAACTTGTGGCAAATGTTTGAAACACCGAACTAAAAATCCACCAATTTCTGTCAATATGGAGATTTGGGTACGCGATTTTTTTCATTTTCCGTCCAAGCTATAGCGTTCAGACCCTCTAAAGCACTACCCCTGGTAAATTCAAGCATGAAAATTCACAAATAAGCAAAAAAGTGTGGGTGGAGATTACGTACCTGGACAATATTGACAAAATTTCTGCCTGAGCTAGAGCGCTCGACATGGAGCTAGTGCGTTCAACAAGGAGCTAGTGCGCTCATCCATATTTTTATCTCGTGATGAATCATACTGTATGCTTGAGTTTGAATCAACCCTTCTTTTAAGTAAGGTTTTCTCTTTCCCTTGATGCGCCTGTTGATGCCCGAACAGCTAGTCAAATTGCACGTTTGAGATTTTGCAGCTGATATTTTCTTCACAGAGCTGACAATTCTCCGTTTTGATACTACAGGATGCGGTGTACTCCTCCTTACTGGAGACAGAAACGAGACTGATAACTGTGTTCTTCTCCTAAAGGGAGACTGGATTTTCTGAGAATGTGGTGTACTTCTTCTACACGGGGTCAAACTTTTTGAAAATATGTGTTTTTCTTTCCTTGAATAGTTGTAAACGTGTCTTGAGCGAATGCGCCGGTGTTTAGCAGTAGTAAGATACAGTCCTTTGGATGTCTTCCCTTTGTACACTCCCATCTGAAAATATATCCGATCTTCGTAACTCTCTATATTTTACAGTCATCTAATGGCTGTTTGGTGAATGATAATGAAAACTATTGCCACGGGTACCTGAGGATGTATGCGAGGATGGCTTGATGCACTATTGCCTGAGGCCCAGGATAATGGTGTATCAGGCCACCCAAGGTGCCGAGGGGCAATAATTTTTAATATTACCCAACCTACTTTTATACCTTTTATTATCCAACCCACTATATACAGATAATGGTATATGCTTTGCCATGTCACTGGTTGGCCTCCACAACGCATTTCACTGAATTATTAACCAACCAACAGCTTAGACTATGCCATGCTTATGATGCCACTCATGTAAATGTAATGAGAAAACAGCGTGGTATGGTTTTGTCTATATGCCATGTCGTCTAGCGTCACGAGAATGACTTGGAAAATCACGAGCTTGCCGAATTCGAGCACCTGTCATGCAGTTGATTGCTAGTAGAATATGGTTGGTTACAGGTTCGGTTGAGTAATACGAAAGCTATTTCATTGCTGTTTGGCAGAATAGTCAATACTATGTTACTCATTACCATGGACAGGTCAATGCACTACTACCTGAGGCCTTGTGGCTTCGGGCAACAGTGAATGGAGCTGTTCACGGTACCTGGAGGCATAATTTTGACTATTTACCAAACAGGCATGAAATAACAGGACAATATCCATGTTACAGAAGAGTATTACCAAAATCGCCATAATCAGTCATGCATACTACACTCATCCGATGAATGACGATGGAATTATCTATGTACATTAAGTCATCTCTTAGTGGTTTCAAAGGGGTACAGAGCAAAACCTAAAAAAACGGTTAAAATCATCTATCGACAATAAATCAACAATTCTGCCTTATCCTAGGTGTGGATGAGCGCACTAGCTCCTTGTTGAACGCACTAGCTCCATGTCGAGCGCTCTAGCTCAGGCAGAAATTTTGTCAATATTGTCCAGGTACGTAATCTCCACCCACACTTTTTTGCTTATTTGTGACTTTTCATGCTTGAATTTACCAGGGATGGTGCTTTAGAGGGTCTGAACGCTATAGTTTGGACGGAAAATGAAAAAATCGTGTACCCAAATCTCCATATTGACAGAAATTGGTGAATTTTTAGTTCGGTGTTTCAAACATTTGCCACAAGTTAGTTCAAGCCCTGCACATTTCTGCGGCGAACTCCGACGGGGAATAAAGTTGAATCATATCTACAAACAACAGCATCGGCAGTTGTTTCCTGGGATCGCTAATAAAGAAATAAAAATTGATAAAATTCTTCAAGACCTACCTTTGTTTACTGATTTTCTGTCGACAGCACTAGCTCGCGGGTTCCCGGATTTGACGAGGGAACGAAATTCCATTGACTCATTTTGGAGCTAGTTCCACTGATTACCACCCGTGTAATATGTGATCCATTTCAGAGACGTAGTTAACAATATCTTTAGTGTTATGAAAATCAGTTGAAATTAAAAACAATTGAGAGAGAGAGAGAGAGAGAGAGAGAGAGAGAGATAACACAAGTTCGGAAAAATAATTTTGTTTCATAACCTTTTTCAGTTTACATCAAATTATATTCAAATAATTTTTATGGTGACTGCAACTTCTCCACCAAGTGCAAAAATGAAATAAATGGTGACTGCAACTTCTCCACTAAGTGCAAAAATGAAATAATTGGGTATGAAGTAAAAATTACTCACGTGAGTAAAAGCGTACACATACGCCATTTTGCTTACATAAGCAAATTTGTGTATACGCAAATAAATACTAACGTGAGCAAATTGGTCCATGTGTACGGGGCTTTAGTTAGTAAATGTACAGATAAGTGTATCTACAAAATTGAAAATGTACCGGTATATAGATCTAATTTACAGCTCTAATTGTATTTACAAGAGTGCCTGTAAATAGCCAGATTAACAGGCGCACATTTTAAAATATAGTGGTAAATTTACAGGCATATCTGTATACTAAAATACAGGTACATTTCTATTTTGGTGCATCAGTTGATAGTAAATAGACTCTGGATCCGGGTGAACTTTTTTCTGGGCTGCAAACAAGTTCGTGTTTGATGATAATAATTCTTCAGATTCTTTTATCCTATTTGTCCATTTAAATATATGAATATATAATGCGGTTCTCATAAGAACCGCCTCGTCGAGGCGGTTCAAAAGATTGCCGCAACATAATGTTTACTGAGACTGAACGGAAAATATCTCAGATTACCAAAACACACACACACACACACACACACACACACACACACACACACAGACAAAAACACCGTATCTTGGGCCGCGTCTGTGTTTGCACATAATTGAGCCGCGACACGAGAAATCCAACAAAGTGGTTGTGCGCCCAGCGCAGACTCAGATCAGCCTGGGTATCCGCCCAGTCTGATCAGAGACTTCGCTGTCCGCATAGAGGTAGATTAGACCTTTAGTTACCCTTTAAGCGGTAAGCGAAGAGTCCCATCACACTGGGCAGATGCCTAGGCTGATCTGAGTGCGCTGGGCGCACAACCACATTGTTGGTTTTCTCGTGTCGCGGCTCATATTATGCATTTTAAAGAAATATGACATGTCTCCCAGCATTGTGATTTAAATTTTCCTGCTCACCGCAAATGTCAAAATGCGAAACAGCAGCCGGGTTATGTTTCAAGATACGTCATATAAAAAAATTGAAATAGGTGGCTGTATAAATATAGGTCTTGTATTTTAAAAATAAACAGTGGCAAGGATTATCGTTAAAACACCACAACGTAAGTAAAGACCCAGTGGGACGATTGTTAAGTTAGTTCCTTATTCCTTTTTCCTTTTTCCTTATTCCTTTTTCCTTTTTCCTTATTCCTTTTTCCTTTTTCCTTATTCCTTTTTCCTTTTTCCTTATTCGATTTTCAGGCTCATAGAACTTTGCGAAACTGTGCCAAAGAAGATTCGCATATAGCACATTCATGATCATTTTTACTTCTAAGAATAATGGCATAGATTTCCAAAGCTCAACGCTACAAACTGCGAATAAGGAAAAAGGAAATGATCGAATAATTCCTTTTTCCTTATTCGATTTTCAGTCTTATAGAACTTTGCGGATCTGTGCAATAGAAGATTCGCATATAGCACATTCATGATCATTTTTACTTCTAAGAATAATGGCATAGATTTCCAAAGCTCAACGTTACAAACTGCGAATAAGGAAAAAGGAAATGAACGAACAATTCCTTTTTCCTTATTCGATTTTCAGTCTTATAGAACTTTGCGGATCTGTGCAATAGAAGATTCGCATATAGCACATTCATGATCATTTTTACTTC
Source organism: Ctena decussata (assembly GCA_963989385.1). Taxonomy (NCBI): domain Eukaryota; kingdom Metazoa; phylum Mollusca; class Bivalvia; order Lucinida; family Lucinidae; genus Ctena; species Ctena decussata. The sequence continues at coordinate 22,954,240 of OZ022501.1, read as the reverse complement.
TAAGAATAATGGCATAGATTTCCAAAGCTCAACGTTACAAACTGCGAATAAGGAAAAAGGAAATGAACGAACAATTCCTTTTTCCTTATTCGATTTTCAAACTCATAAAACTTTGCGAAACTGTGCAATAGAAGATTCGCATATAACACATTCATGATCATTTTTACTTCTAAGAATAATAGAATAGATTTCCAAAGCTCAACGCTACAAACTGCGAATAAGGAAAAAGGAAATGAACGAACAATTCCTTTTTCCTTATTCGATTTTCAGGCTCATAGAACTTTGCGAAACTGTGCAATAGAAGATTCGCATATAGCACATTCATGATCATTTTTACTTCTAAGAATGATGGTATAGATTTCCAAAGCTCAGCGGTTCAAACTGCGAATAAGGAAAAAGGAAATGAACCAAAAATTCCTTTTTCCTTATTCGATTTTCAAACTCATAGAACTTTGCAGACCTGTGAAATAGAAGATTCGCATATAGCACATTCATGATCATTTTTACTTCTAAGAATAATAGTATAGATTTCCAAAGCTCAACGCTACAAACTGCGAATAAGGAAAAAGGAAATGATCGAATAATTCCTTTTTCCTTATTCGATTTTCAGTCTCATAGAACTTTGCGGATCTGTGCAATAGAAGATTCGCATATAGCACATTCATGATCATTTTTACTTCTAAGAATAATGGCATAGATTTCCAAAGCTCAACGCTACAAACTGCGAATAAGGAAAAAGGAAATGAACGAAGAATTCCTTTTTCCTTATTCGATTTTGAAACTCATAGAACTTTGCAGATCTTTGCAATAGAAGATTCGCATATAGCACATTCATGATCATTTTTACTTCTAAGAATAATGGCATAGATTTCCAAAGCTCAACGCTACAAACTGCGAATAAGGAAAAAGGAAATGAACGAACAATTCCTTTTTCCTTATTCGATTTTCAGGCTCATAGAACTTTGCGAAACTGTGCAATAGAAGATTCGCATATAACACATTCATGATCATTTTTACTTCTAAGAATAATAGTATAGATTTCCAAAGCTCAACGCTACAAACTGCGAATAAGGAAAAAGGAAATGAACGAACAATTCCTTTTTCCTTATTCGATTTTCAGGCTCATAGAACTTTGCGAAACTGTGCAATAGAAGATTCGCATATAGCACATTCATGATCATTTTTACTTCTAAGAATGATGGTATAGATTTCCAAAGCTCAGCGGTTCAAACTGCGAATAAGGAAAAAGGAAATGAACCAAAAATTCCTTTTTCCTTATTCGATTTTCAAACTCATAGAACTTTGCAGACCTGTGAAATAGAAGATTCGCATATAGCACATTCATGATCATTTTTACTTCTAAGAATAATAGTATAGATTTCCAAAGCTCAACGCTACAAACTGCGAATAAGGAAAAAGGAAATGAACGAAAAATTCCTTTTTCCTTATTCGATTTTCAATAGAAGATTCGCATATAGCACATTCATGATCATTTTTACTTCTAAGAATAATTGTATAGATTTCCAAAGCTCAACGGTACAAACTGCGAATAAGGAAAAAGGAAATGAATGAAAAATTCCTTTTTCCTTATTCGATTTTGAGACTCATAGAACTTTGCGGATCTGTGCAATAGAAGATTTGCATATAGCACATTCATGATTATTCTTACTTCTAAGAATAATGGTATAGATTTCCAAAGCTCAACGGTACAAACTGCGAATAAGAAAAAGGGAAATGAATGAACAAATCTTTTGTTCCTTATTCGATTTTGAGGTCCATAGAACTTAGCAAAGCCATGCAACAGAACATTCATATATAGCGCATTCACGATCATTTTTACTTATACGCATAGTGATATAGATTTCCGAATTTCAAAGCAAAAGAAAGCGAATAAGGGAAAAATAAAATGAACGGAAAATTCCTTTTTCCTTATTCGGGTTCATAGGACTTTGCGAAACTGTGCAAAGGAAGATTCGCATAAAGCAAATTCATGATCACTTTTACTTTTCAGAATTATGGTATAGATTAACAAAGCTTAACGGTACAAACTGCGAATAAGGAAAAAGGAAATGAATCAAAATTTCCTTTTTCCTTATTCGATTTAGAGGTCGATAGACTTAGTGATGCTATGCAATACAGCATTCACATATAGCGCATTCACGATCATTTTGTCGCACCTCTGCTTAAGCAATGTGAGCTATAGGAGTTCACTTTGCCGTCCGTCCGTAAGTCAGTCTATCCGTCCGTCCGTCCGTCAGTCCATCCGTCCGTCCACAATTACGTCGACCCTAACGTTCGTATCCATTATTCTCAATCTATGATACCTATAATCATCAAACCTGGTATGAAGTTTCTTCTTAGCATGTTCTCGAGGAACCCTGCACTTATTTTGACCGTTGACCTGTTTTTCATGCTCTAATGGCTTTGTAAATTTTTACGTCAAAAATTATATCTACCCTAGTTTTTAAGTTCATTTCTCTCCATCTATGATACATGCAATCATCAAACCTGGTATTATTTTTCTTTTCTTAGAACGGTCTAGAGGATTGTTGCCTTTATTTTGACTTTTGACCTATATCTTCTGCTCTGCTGACTTAGTAAAATATTACGTCAAAAATTGCGTCAACCCTAGTATACTGCTCCATTTCTTTCAGTCTATGATACCTACAGTCATCAAACCTGATATAAAGTTTATGCTTAGGTTGATCAAGAGGCTTGTTGTACTTATTTTGACCTTTGACCCATACTTCATGCTCTGCTGACTTTATAAAATTTTACTTAAAAATGACATCAACTATATGGTTTAAATCCATTTCTCTCAATCTATTATATCTAGAATCATCAAACCTGGTAAAAATTTCATCTTAGAATGGACTCTAGGATTAATGGACTTGTTTCAACCCTTGACCTTTATTTCACATGCTACAGATTTTGTAAAATTTCACATACAAAATTGTGTTGACCTTTGGTTTTCTGTCCATTTTTCTTTAAAGGTATACTCCCTCGTATTTCATTAGGAAATAATCACAAAATTATGAAGCTGGTTAGTTGTATGCAACATAATTAAGATGTGTTAAAAAAATCTTCAGCTAAAACATCTTTGTTACGGAGGCAGAGACGATATAACAATGCGTACCGTTCTTGAATATTCACGAATATTTTGTCGTCATAAATGACCCTTTAAAATGAGATTTTAACGCCTCTGGTTGAACTTTATTTCAATAAGAAAAGGTGTTGTTGACATGGACGTTGTCAGTGACGTTACGTATACGCGCCAAAGTGTTATTACACGTGTGGCCGTACGATTTTTATGACATGACGTTATCCACTGAATAACAGCGACGTCATATGATAAATTGTTCTTATTTCTTTTCTTCAATCACAGAATTTAGAAAACACAATCTATCAAAACTTACGACAATAACTGATGTTTCTAAGCATGGTGTACTATTAAGAAAGTGCTTGTGAGTACTAAAACATTATGACCATGTTATAGGTCACACTCAACTTGACGCTAAGGATTCACAATAACATGGTGGACAACCTACATCACGATCACATAATTTCAATAGTAATTAATACAATTTTACAAACAAAATAATCTCGAGGCCGGTAAGAAAGTTAGATATATCTGAGGTCTTACAAGACTGATTTTAATTTTATAAAGTGCACGTACCTCGTAGTTTTTGTCTGCAGCAAATGACATCATTTAGGAAATAAGTCGGTTACCATAACACTTCGAAACAGAGAACTTTCCTGACAATAAGAGTGTTTTGAAGTATCCTGGTAACCATCTTTAAATAGTTCCTTACACTTTGACATAACCCCAGGGTACGAGCACTTTACAAATTAAAATCGGCCTTGTAAGATCTGAGATATAACTTCTTTTCTTACCGGTATCGAGATTATTTTATTTTTAATGACAAAATTGTATTAACCTGACGTGGACCTGACGTAGGTTGTCAACCGTGAATGAGTGATTTTTAGGCAAATTATCTCATTTAGCCGTGCTGAGGAAGAAAGGAAAAAAAAGTCTTACGATATTCGTAAACAGCAAGGACTCAGATCGATGTGTACACTTACGCAGATCTGTGAAAACACAGGTATACAAGAAAATAATCACTCTGAGTCACTTCGTTGGTCGTCTGAGTCATTGCTCCTTCGTAAGATATGTCTTATTTTCCTCATGGAAAGGTAAAAATATATGTTGTCCTACGGTGGGGTGTTTGCTAATATTCCATTCGTGACAGACCTGAATAATGACAAGTGATCACCTGGCAACAGTCATGTGGCCTCTTATTTGTCACGTCAGATTTAGATCTTCCAAAATCAAGCTTATCAACTTATCGTGAACTCCATTTGCCTATATGGTGTTCTGGAATAGGCTTATACACCTTTTAAACGTACAATTGTACCTTTTGCAAAAAGTCAGCTACTGCACAAATTCTTAAAGTAACAAGCTCCTCAAAATTCAGAGATGGACAAAATACGTCACCATAACGTGATTCTAACAGTTGGTAACCTAGACTTGGAAAGAAAGAAAGTTTATTATGATCTCTTCAATGGAAAGAAAGAAAGTTTATTATGAATCTTCTCAGTGTCGTGAAGTGTACGTACCCATAGATTCCTTTGTCTGCTGCAGATGTCACTTTTTATGAAATTAAACCAGTTACCAATATATACTTGAAATTAGTTATCTGTTACGGTAGATAAGATTGCCTTCATTGTTTCATGGCTTAATTTTATACAAAGACGTCCCTTTCGACGGACAACTGGACGGAGTACCGGCACTTTATGAATATAGAAACAGACCCTATAAGATTAGATGTATATTTCGAACTGTACATGTAATTTACCAGCGTGATTGTTTTGTTGCTTAACCTCCACGGTAAACAACTATGGTCATGTCGGGGCGGTCAGTTAACCTAACCACACTATTCCTGGGCAGGCTTAGACCTCCTAAGCCTTAACCAGTACTAAGTGAATTTACCAGCGTGACGTACATTGTCGTTCATGGTCTGCTTCCTTTCTAACCAGCCGGGCCTTGTAGCGCAATCGGTAGGGCACCTGACTCATAAGTCAGAGGTCCTGGGTTCACAACCCGGTCTGGCCGCATACTTTCATTTCTCCTTCCGCTGATACAAGAAGGGCAGTTGTCAGTTACTGGCGAAAGTATGTGCACTTAGTACTGGTTAACCGCGTAGGAGGTGCCCAAGAATAGTGTGGTTAGGTTAACTGACCGTCCCGACATGACCGTAGCTGTTTACCGAGGACGTTAAGCATCAAATCAATCAATCAATCCTTTCTAACCTTAGCTAGAAGCACATGTTTACCTTCCTGGTATATTGAAATATCATAACTTCCCTTCGTTATTTAAAATATAGAGAATGTGGATACAAGAAAATAATAAAAAATTAATAATAAAAGACAGTTCAACGTCTTTTATATGTTTACCGGATTATTCCCTATCCAGTTTAGTCCATCCCATAACCTTGTGAGGTCGTTGGGGCACCACAGATGACTCTGCAACAATCTCTCTCCACCTGGTTCTGTTTTCAGCTGTCCTTGTTGTGTTAGTAAACTCCATCCCTGTCCGCTCTTTAATATTGTCCTCCCTTCGCTTCTTCTGCCTGCCTCTTCTTTTTTTACTTTCACTGTGCCCTGTAGGATCGCCTTTGCTAAGCTAGAAGACCTTGAGATGTGGTCAACCACCTTAGATTTCGTTTCTTGACCAAGGTCATGAGTTCATGTTCGCCGATAGCTGCTTGGATCTTTCTGCCACCTGTCACGGTTCCCAACTTCTGTCCTTTTAACTTGATCTCTCTTTGGATGCTATCGGTGTTATTTGTCATCAGTTTGGGCTTTTCAGCACCTATCTCCACTTTGTACCTTGTGCAGGTTTTGTCGAGACCTTCCTCTAAAGCTTCTAGTTCCTGCTCCTCCTCAGCAAGAACATTAATGTCAACGGCAAACTGCAGATTGGTAATAGTATGCCACCTATGCTAACCTTTCCATCATGTTCTTCAAGAGCATCAGACATGATCCTTTCGAGAGGGTGAGTGAAATAAGGTAACCCTGCCTAATAACTGTAACTGTAGTTCTGAACCATTCTCCTGTGCTGCCATCCATCTGAACTGACCTTGAAACCTTGTTGAACAGGTACTCAATGGCCAGAATTAGTATACTTTCGCATGGTAGTTTATTTTTAAAGCTATGATTTTGCTGGTGCTGAAGGTACTTTTCACACAGTATTCTGAGGTTAAAAATCTGTTCTGTGGTGCTCCTTCCGGCTCTGACACCAGCCTGTTCTTCAGCAATTATCTCTTCTACGAAAATACAATACTGCAGAATGAAAGATTTGCCAGGCCGATAACACAGACTGAGAGTTCGTAAAATCTCATCACAGGCTATTAACTAGTCTGCCAATTTTCGCTGCCTGCCGAGACGCCCGTCATTCGTGCTTCTGTTGATTCTGACCGCGTGATTCTGCTTCCTCCGAGAAAATGGCTTCTTAATAAGACTGTACTAGTGATTCTGCTTCCGGTCGAGACTCTCGGCAGGAAGCAGAATCAGGCGTTCAGTCTCGGTTGGAAGCCATTTATCCTGGAAAGTGGTCTCGGTAGGAAGCAAGAAGTCGCGGACAGTCTTAGGGAAAACAGAAAATGATGGACAGCCTCAGCAGGAAGCGATAATTGGCGGATTGGTTTTACCCTATGCTCATGAAGACATGCTGCAGGAGTTTGATAACGCGTGATGCGAGAACTATACATGTACCACTATGCTTTGAAGTAAAAATAATCATGAATGCGCTTTATTCTACTGCATAGCTTCGCTAAAATCTATGGAACCCAAAATCAAAATCGACTAAGGAAAAAAGAAATTTTGATTCATTTCCTTTTTCCTTATTCGCATGTTGTGCCGTTGAGGTTTGGAAATCTATGCCATTATTCTTAGAAGTAAAAATGATCATGAATGTGCTATATGCGAATCTTCTATTGCACAGATCTGCAAAGTTCTATGAGACTGAAAATCGAATAAGGAAAAAGGAATTATTCGTTCATTTCCTTTTTCCTTATTCGCAGTTTGTAGCGTTGAGCTTTGGAAATCTATACCATTATTCTTAGAAGTAAAAATGATCATGAATGTGCTATATGCGAATCTTCTATTGCACAGATCCGCAAAGTTCTATGAGACTGAAAATCGAATAAGGAAAAAGGAATTGTTCGTTCATTTCTTTTTTCCTTATTCGCAGTTTGTACCGTTGAGCTTTGGAAATCTATACCATTATTCTTAGAAGTAAAAATGATCATGAATGTGCTATATGCGAATCTTCTATTGCACAGGTTCGCAAAGTTCTATGAGTCTGAAAATCGAATAAGGAAAAAGGAATTTTTCGTTCATTTCTTTTTTCCTTATTCGCAGTTTGTACCGTTGAGCTTTGGAAATCTATGCCATTATTCTTAGAAGTAAAAATGATCATGAATGTGCTATATGCGAATCTTCTATTGCACAGGTCCGCAAAGTTCTATAAGACAGAAAATCGAATAAGGAAAAAGGAATTATTCGATCATTTCCTTTTTCCTTATTCGCAGTTTGAACCGTTGAGCTTTGGAAATCTATGCCATTATTCTTAGAAGTAAAAATGATCATGAATGTGCTATATGCGAATCTTCTATTGCACAGATCCGCAAAGTTCTATGAGACTGAAAATCGAATAAGGAAAAAGGAATTGTTCGTTCATTTCTTTTTTCCTTATTCGCAGTTTGTACCGTTGAGCTTTGGAAGTCTGTACAATTATTCTAAGAAGTAAAAATGGTCATGAATGTGCTATATGCGAATCTTCTATTGCACAGGTCGGCAAAGTTCTATGAGTTTGAAAATCGAATAAGGAAAAAGGAATTTTTCGTTCATTTCCTTTTTGCTTATTCGCAGTTTGTAGCGTTGAGCTTTGGAAACCTATACTATTATTCTTAGAAGTAAAAATGATCATGAATGTGCTATATGCGAATCTTCTATTGCAGAGGTCTGCAAAGTTCTATGAGTTTGAAAATCGAATAAGGAAAAAGGAATTTTTGGTTCATTTCCTTTTTCCTTATTCGCAGTTCGAACCGTTGAGCTTTGGAAATCTATACTATTATTCTTAGAAGTAAAAATGATCATGAATGTGCTATTTGCGAATCTTCTATTGCACAGGTCTGCAAAGTTCTATGAGACTGAAAATCGAAGAAGGAAAAAGGAATTGTTCGTTCATTTCCTTTTTCCTTATTCGCAGGTTGTAGCGTTGAGCTTTGGAAATCTATACTATTATTCTTAGAAGTAAAAATGATCATGAATGTGCTATATGCAAATCTTCTATTGCACAGGTCTGCAAAGTTCTATGAGTTTGAAAATCGAATAAGGAAAAAGGAATTGTTCGTTCATTTTTTTTCCTTATTCGCAGTTTGTAGCGTTGAGCTTTGGATATCTATACTATTATTCGTAGAAGTAAAAATGATCATGAATGTGCTATATGCGAATCTTCTATTGCACAGGTCTGCAAAGTTCTATGAGTTTGAAAATCGAATAAGGAAAAAGGAATTTTTCGTTCATTTTCTTTTTCCTTATTCGCAGTTTGTAGCGTTGAGCTTTGGAAACCTATACTATTATTCTTAGAAGTAAAAATGATCATGAATGTGCTATATGCGAATCTTCTATTGCAGAGGTCTGCAAAGTTCTATGAGTTTGAAAATCGAATGAGGAAAAAGGAATTTTTCGTTCATTTCCTTTTTCCTTATTCGCAGTTCGAACCGTTGAGCTTTGGAAATCTATACTATTATTATTTGGAGGAAAAATGATGATGAATGTGCTATATGCGAATATTCTATTGCACAGGTCTGCAAAGTTCAATGAGACTGAAAATCGAATAAGGAAAAAGGAATTGTTCGTTCATTTCCTTTTTCATTATTCGCAGTTTGTAGCGTTGAGCTTTGGAAATCTATACTATTATTCTTAGAAGTAAAAATGATCATGAATGTGCTATATGCGAATCTTCTATTGCACAGATCCGCAAAGTTCTATAAGACTGAAAATAGAATAAGGAAAAAGGAATTATTCGATCATTTCCTTTTTCCTTATTCGCAGTTTGTAGCGTTGAGCTTTGGAAATCTATGCCATTATTCTTAGAAGTAAAAATGATCATGAAAGTGCTATATGCGAATCTTCTATTGCACAGATCCGCAAAGTTCTATGAGACTGAAAATTCAAAGAAGGAAAAAGGAATTGTTCGTATATTTCCTTTTTCCTTATTCGCAGTTTGTAGCGTTGAGCTTTGGATATCTATACTATTATTCGTAGAAGTAAAAATGATCATGAATGTGCTATATGCGAATCTTCTATTGCACAGGTCTGCAAAGTTCTATGAGTTTGAAAATCGAATAAGGAAAAAGGAATTTTTCGTTCATTTCCTTTTTCCTTATTCGCAGTTTGAACTGCTGAGCTTTGAAAATCTATACCATCATTCTGAGAAGTAAAAATGACCATTAATGTGCTATATGCGAATCTTCTATTGCAAAGATCTGCAAAGTTCTATGAGTTTGAAAATCGAATAAGGAAAAAGGAATTGTTCGTTCATTTCCTTTTTCCTTATTCGCAGTTTGTAGCGTTGAGCTTTGGAAATCTATACCATTATTCTTAGAAGTAAAAATGATCATGAATGTGCTATATGCAAATCTTCTATTGCACAGATCCGCAAAGTTCTATGAGTCTCAATATCGAATACGGAAAAAGGAATTGTTCGTTCATTTCCTTTTTCCATATTCGCAGTTTGTACCGTTGAACTTTGGAAGTCTGTACAATTATTCTAAGAAGTAAAAATGGTCAGGAATGTGCTATATGCGAATCTTCTATTGCAAAGATCTGCAAAGTTCTATGAGTTTGAAAATCGAATAAGGAAAAAGGAATTGTTCGTTCATTTCCTTTTTCCTTATTCGCAGTTTGTAGCGTTGAGCTTTGGAAATCTATGCCATTATTCTTAGAAGTAAAAATGATCATGAATGTGCTATATGGGAATCTTCTATTGCACAGATCCGCAAAGTTCTATAAAACAGAAAATCGAATAAGGAAAAAGGAATTATTCGATCATTTCCTTTTTCCTTATTCGCAGTTTGTAGCGTTGAGCTTTGGAAATCTATGCCATTATTCTTAGAAGTAAAAATGATCATGAATGTGCTATATGCGAATCTTCTATTGCACAGATCTGCAAAGTTCTATGAGACTGAAAATCGAATAAGGAAAAAGGAATTATTCGTTCATTTCCTTTTTCCTTATTCGCAGTTTGTAGCGTTGAGCTTTGGAAATCTATACCATTATTCTTAGAAGTAAAAATGATCATGAATGTGCTATATGCGAATCTTCTATTGCACAGGTTCGCAAAGTTCTATGAGTCTGAAAATCGAATAAGGAAAAAGGAATTTTTCGTTCATTTCTTTTTTCCTTATTCGCAGTTTGTACCGTTGAGCTTTGGAAATCTATGCCATTATTCTTAGAAGTAAAAATGATCATGAATGTGCTATATGCGAATCTTTTATTTCACAGATCCGCAAAGTTCTATAAGACAGAAAATCGAATAAGGAAAAAAGAATTATTCGATCATTTCCTTTTTCCTTATTCGCAGTTTGAACCGTTGAGCTTTGGAAATCTATACCATTATTCTTAGAAGTAAAAATGATCATGAATGTGCTATATGGGAATCTTCTATTGCACAGATCCGCAAAGTTCTATGAGTCTCAAAATCGAATAAGGAAAAAGGAATTGTTCGTTCATTTCTTTTTTCCTTATTCGCAGTTTGTACCGTTGAGCTTTGGAAGTCTGTACAATTATTCTAAGAAGTAAAAATGGTCATGAATGTGCTATATGCGAATCTTCTATTGCAAAGATCTGCAAAGTTCTATGAGTTTGAAAATCGAATAAGGAAAAAGGAATTGTTCGTTCATTTCCTTTTTCCTTATTCGCAGTTTGTAGCGTTGAGCTTTGGAAATCTATGCCATCATTCTTAGAAGTAAAAATGATCATAAATGTGCTATATGCGAATCTTCTATTGCACAGGTCCGCAAAGTTCTATAAGACTGAAAATCGAATAAGGAAAAAGGAATTATTCGATCATTTCCTTTTTCCTTATTCGCAGTTTGTAGCGTTGAGCTTTGGAAATCTATACCATTATTCTTAGAAGTAAAAATGATCATGAATGTGCTATATGCGAATCTTCTATTGCACAGATCCGCAAAGTTCTATGAGACTTAAAATCGTATAAGGAAAAAGGAATTGTTCGTTCATTTCTTTTTTCCTTATTCGCAGTTTGTACCGTTGAGCTTTGGAAATCTATACCATTATTCTTAGAAGTAAAAATGATCATGAATGTGCTATATGCGAATCTTCTATTGCACAGGTCTGCAAAGTTCTATGAGTTTGAAAATCGAATAAGGAAAAAGGAATTTTTCGTTCATTTCCTTTTTCCTTATTCGCAGTTGGTAGCGTTGAGCTTTGGAAACCTATACTATTATTCTTAGAAGTAAAAATGATCATGAATGTGCTATATGCGAATCTTCTATTGCAGAGGTCTGCAAAGTTCTATGAGTTTGAAAATCGAATAAGGAAAAAGGAATTGTTCGTTCATTTCCTTTTTCCTTATTCGCAGTTCGAACCGTTGAGCTTTGGAAATCTGTACTATTATTCTTAGAAGTAAAAATGATCATGAATGTGCTATATGCGAATCTTCTATTGCACAGGCCTGCAAAGTTCTATGAGACTGAAAATCGAATAAGGAAAAAGGAATTGTTCGTTCATTTCCTTTTTCTTTATTCGCAGTTTGTAGCGTTGAGCTTTGGAAATCTATACTATTATTCTTAGAAGTAAAAATGATCATGAATGTGCTATATGCGAATCTTCTATTGCACAGGTCTGCAAAGTTCTATGAGTTTGAAAATCGAATAAGGAAAAAGGAATTGTTCGTTCATTTCCTTTTTCCTTATTCGCAGTTCGAACCGTTGAGCTTTGGAAATCTATACTATTATTCTTAGAAGTAAAAATGATCATGAATGTGCTATATGCGAATCTTCTATTGCACAGGTCTGCAAAGTTCTATGAGACTGAAAATCGAATAAGGAAAAAGGAATTGTACGTTCATTTCCTTTTTCCTTATTCGCAGTTTGTAGGGTTGAGCTTTGGAAATCTATACTATTATTCTTAGAAGTAAAAATGATCATGAATGTGCTATATGCGAATCTTCTATTGCACAGGTCTGCAAAGTTCTATGAGCCTGAAAATCGAATAAGGAAAAAGGAAAAAGGAATAAGGAAAAAGGAAAAAGGAAAAAGGAATAAGGAAAAAGGAAAAAGGAATAAGGAAAAAGGAAAAAGGAACTAACTTAACAATCGTCCCAGTGGGCACACCATGGCATGCTGAAACAACGTTGTTTGAAACATTGTTGTATCAACGCTGACTCTACGACAGGACGTAGACTCAACGTTGGTACAATGTTCGTTGTGTGCCTGATTAATGTATCAAAGTACTCCGGTTTATGTGTTTTTAATGATGTTGCCTCTTTTCCCACCATTTGTGAAACGCATTTTTAAAAGACACTTTTTTTCAAAAAAGGCAAAGCGGCCATGGCGATTATATCATTTCCAGATGAAATTGTAATTATTGTTTTAGAAAATGCTGTTTTTTTTTTTTTTCGAAAGAATCTAACGCTTAGATCAGATAAATTCTCAAAGTGAACGCTTTGTCCTCCTCCCCCCCCCCCCCCCCCGGCCCTCCCATTACACAACACGCACACGCACATATATACCATCAATATTTCAAACAGTTCTTTATGCAACGCGACTCGCCTTAACTTTTGTTTTTTTTTCGTAGCATGCTACATAGATACATGTACATCTTAATATAAGAAGGGGCATCGATAACAGCAAATGCTTATATCTGAGCTCGGTCAAGGTCAAATTAGCAGAACGAAAGTTCTGTAGAATTTCTGCAGACAATTCTGCAGAAAAAGTGGTATAGTTAACGAAAGGAATGGAAAATAGAAGAACGCATTTTTAGATACCCTTACTCACAGGGTATAAACCAGTCTGCCAATTTTCGCTTCCTGCTGAGACTGTCCGTCATATTTGGCTTCCGCCGAGACTGTCCGCGATTCTTGCTTCCTGCAGAGATAACTGTCCTCCAAAAATGGCTTCCTGTCGAGACTGTCCGCTCGACTCTGCTTCCTGCCGAGAGCCTTGGCAGGAAGCAGAATCACGCGGACAGACTCTGCAGGAAGCCATTTATCCAGTAAAGAAGTCTCAGCAGGAAGCAAGAGATCGCGGACAGTCTCGGCGGAAGCTAAATATGACGGACAGTCTTTGCAGGAAGCGAAAATTGAGTGAGCACAATTTACCGCACACTATCTCCAGCTTTACTTTTCAGACCGATTGCCATACTGCTCAATCTAAAATGAAGACCAAGATATTCACAAAAATCACAGTTTATTCTGCTGGAAAGAAGCAGAATGCAATTTCAGAAGCCCGTAATTCGCAAAGTTTGATTTCTATGTTGAATCATTCGAAGGTGAAGAAATGTGAGTGAGGACCGTTTCCTGTGCTTCTCTATCTCATAAGTGGACATCGATATTTACATAAAAATCGCATTTTTTTTATTCTGTCGGAAAGTAGCAGAACTCAATTTCCGCAACCATTAGGTCGGATAATTTGATTTCTATGGTCTATCATCTGACAGCCGAGAAATTTGACTGAGGACCGTTAACCGCAATTCCCTAACTCATATGTGGACCGAGATAGTCAAAAAATCGCGTATTGTGTTTTACTGGATAGTACAGAGCGCATTTTCAGAAACCCGAAGTATGCAAAGTTTTATTTCAATGTCCAGACATCAATGGGCTAAGAAATGTCAATGAGGACCGTGTACTGCACGGCTCTATCTCATATGTGGACCGAGATATTCACACCGAAAAAAAAATGTTCTGCTGGAAAGTAGCAAAACATAATTTCAAAAACCCTTAGTTGGCAATGTTTGATTTCTGTGTTCTATTATCTGGAGGCCAAGAAAAGAAGATGAGGACCGTCGACCGCATTGCTCTTTCTCATATGTGGACCGAGAAATTCATAAAAATAGCATATTATAAACTGCTGGAAAGCACCAGAAAGCAATTTCAGAAACCTGTAGTTCGCAATGTTTGATTTCTATGTTCTAAAACTTGGGGGCCAAGAAAAGTGAGTGAGTGTTTGCCGCATTGTTCTTTCTCATCTGTGGAGCAAGCTATTCACAAAAATCGCATATTTTTGTTCTGCTGGAAAGTAGCAGAGCGCAATTTCAGAAACCCGTTGTTCGCAATGTTTGCCCTATATTCTATCATCTGGAGGCCAAGAAAAGTGAGTGAGGACTGTTTACCGCATTGCTCTTTCTCATATGTGGAACAAGCTATTCACAAAAATCGAATATTTAGTTCTGCTGGAAAGTGGCAGGGCGCAATTTCAGAAACCCGTTGTTCGCAATGTTTGCCCTATATTCTTTCATCTGGAGACCAAGAAAAGTGAGTGAGGACAATTTACCGCACTGCTCTGTCTCCAGCTTTACTTTCCAGATAAAATGAGCCGCGACACGACAAAACCAACAATGTGGTTGTGCGCCTAGCGCAGACTCCGATCAGTCTGGACATCTGCCCAGTTTGTTCAGACTCTTCATTATGTGCGGATGCCCAGGCTGATCTGAGTCTACGCTGGCCGCACAACCACTTTGTTGGTTTTCTCGTGTCGTGGCTCAAATAGATAAAATGCACCTTGTGGATGGACCATATTGCCCCAACTTTTTGGGGTAATATGGACCACCCCAAAAGGGTAAACAAGTTTGAAATTAACTTAATAATATTGATAAATGAGGTAAAGAAACTAAATTTCTTTGCATTACGTATTAGTGTGTTTTTTTAATGTCTTCAGAATACTATCATCTTCATACAAACAGTCTGTCGAAGTTGGACTATAAACGCTACAATAGAAAACTGTGTACAAAATGACCATTTCGCGATGTTTTTTTTTTACTATTATTATTATTTATTTCACATTTAAAAAAGAATCTTCTCAGAAAAATTACATTCAAACTTGTTAAGCGCTGGTCGACGAAACTTTTTGAAAGGGTATCTACTCTAACAGGAAAAATTTGCTCCCAGGGGAACAAATTCTTTCATTTGCCTCTAGGGGTGGGGGGGGGGGGAGCAAATTTTTCCTCTAACAATAGATCCGAAATGAAAAGGAATGCAAAACTGCGAATGGCAGAGTTCCTTCACATCAAAATGTATAGAGTCCACAGGATTCATAGATTTTTTTCTGAATAATTTACTGATCATGTTGCATGGGTGTGCGGGCTGGTCTGAGTTGTACATTAGGGGAGAGCCTGGTAACTTCGGACAGCGGGTAAATTCGGACACTGACATTGTTTCTTTTCTATGTTAGTTGTTTGGAACTAAAACAAAAATTAACTGGCCAAACAGAGAAAATCCTGATGAGACGGCTCATTATGAGCCGTCTCATCTGGATTTTCACTGTTTGCAATTGTATGTCCGAATTTACCCGCCTGTCCGAAGTTACCCAACGCTCCCTTATCTCACATACCGCCGGAAATTTCATACGAACGCCGCTAGGGTCAAGTCAGGTAAATTCGGACAGCA
The DNA here is from genome assembly GCA_963989385.1 of Ctena decussata. NCBI lineage: Eukaryota > Metazoa > Mollusca > Bivalvia > Lucinida > Lucinidae > Ctena > Ctena decussata. The sequence continues at coordinate 22,938,546 of OZ022501.1, read as the reverse complement.
GGTTAATTCGGACAGTGACATTGTTTCCTTTATATGTCAGTTGTTTGAAATTAAAATAAATTAACTGGGCAAATAGTGAAAATCCTGATGAGCCGTCTCATCTGGATTTTCACTGTTTGCAATGGTATGTCCGAATTTATCCTCTGTCCGAAGTTACCCGACTCGACCCTAATTAGTGTTGTGGATCATTTCAGAAGATGAACGAAGTTTTCATTGTTGTTGGAGCGGCTATTTTGGTACCACTCATCATGGTCACTCAGTCATCCGCATTTTGCCCTATTAATCCTTGCACGAGTTGGCCTAACTACTGCGGGGAGGGACGGAGCTGTCACTATGACGACGGCATGTGCACGCTTGATTGTGTATGTTTGGATAATGTCACTCATGTAAGATGTAGAAGTGTGATACAAACAACCACGGAGTCGTTGACTACAACTACACCAGATGCGTACTACAACTCATCCGACGTTTGCAGTGATCGTTATAAGACTAGGAGTGGATCTCAACAAAGTTGCAAGGGCTGGCATTGTACGTACGGGTTATGCGTTGTTCATGAAGACAACAGCGTGGAATGTGAGTGTGACCAGGGAGCCACCGGTACTCACTGTACACAGAAATGCTGTCGAGACTGTAGCGGTAATGGTGACTGCTTCATCGACATTAATGATACAGAGTGGTGTAACTGTCATTATAATTATACGGGCTCTAACTGCGAAACTCTGAAGCCACCAGGTAAAGTATACGCTGAAGAACTTCTCACACACTTTCCAGCATTGAACACAGGCAATGAAGGCAAAACGAACTATCAAACTCGATTTTTTCGCATACTTCTTAATCCAGTTTCAAGTTACGTATCATTCTTACTGACTCGACAGTTTGTTAGACCTCGTAGTCAGACCAGATTTTCGAATAAATTTCGTCTGGTATAAAATACTGTGCTTAATTAAGTTTCTTCACCAATCCGTTGTCATGGTCGTTGTAGCCTGGATGTGTTTTTCAAGCATTTCTTAAAATTGTAAAACTCTTGATTTCTGTCTCAAATATTAGGGGTCGGATTGTCTGTGAGACTATATGAAACAAACTTACCCTGATGAGAGGGACAAGCAAATATCTTGTACGTTGTCTTCGCTGCCTGTGTTGAATGCCAGTCCAGAGTGAATCAGCCGCGTGAGTTTCGTAATTTAACCGTTATATCAGACACTCCTAGCAGGCATACAACATTGAGACAACGTCGCGGTACTGTTATGACATTGCATGGAAGTTGATACGACGTTGGTTAAGAAATATTTACATTATCACTGCAAAGCTCTCTGTAAACCCAATTAAGTGATGTGGGAGTCAATATTTTTTACAAGTCAATAATTACATTGTGTCACGCGCTTCAGAGTGACAGCACATCCCACTTACTAGCATGTGAAATCTACAACATGCCATGTACTTGAATGGCTAGTAAACATTGAGTGACAGCTCGCTACGCCTACTTACACGTGCAATCTACAACAAGAGGTGGAATTTACTGGTAGGCAGTGACAATGCGGCTGTTCCAAACTATTGCAAAATTCGGCCGGTAATGTTTTTAAAACGATTCTTATATATATATTTCTTATTTTTGGTTATTTTTTTTATTGATCAAAAGCATCGTTTAATAATATAAATATAAGGAATGAATGTTATTTTTTGAACGTTTACTGAAGTATAAACTACATCGGGTCACGAGCAAAGTTTACGTAAACCCCTTTGGGGTTCACTTACTTTGCTCGTGACCCGATGTAGTTTATACTTCAGTAAACGTTCAAAAAATAACATTCATTTCTTAAATAAATCAGCACTAGCAAAGAACTGTTGAGTAATGATTCACTGTTTGGAGGTCAGTTGTAAAGTATAGATCATATCACTAGCCGCGCTCATCATATATCTTCTTATATAACTGACAAACTGTGAGTTATTACCCAGCAATTTACTGCTGATGCTGAACTATTTCGATTCTAGCACTCAAAAATGCGGACAGATTAATCTTTTTTTTCATATTTTCCCATCCTTTTGGTCTGCTGGTTCATGATCCCGCGAAATACATTTGTATAGACCAAAATATATTGTTTTCACATTATCGCAGGTAAATGTACATTTTCTGACCTTTTTAAATATTGAAAAAAAGACGTTATATCGACTAACGCCAAGGAACGTCATCAAAAAGTCACAAAATATTATTGTCAATAATAACAATTAAACTCATGCGTTCTGAAACAGCGAATTGATGCAGAATGAAACATCAAATTTTGTTGAGTTCAGACTTTCTTACGGAATATGACTTCTTTTATTCACTTTTCGCTGACTTTCCTTAAAGATTTACTCCCTTGATAATAATAACAAAAAATGATTTGATGAAATATTTCATGCAATACCTCCGACTTGGCCTAACTATACATTTAAAATAGAGTTTAGATGATAATATTTGATAAAAGTGACTTTAAACAAAAAATAAGTTGAATCTTTAAACGATGGTGGACCGCGGTTGAAATCGCATTATTGGACAAAAATAATTTATTCATACGTCACAATCACGTGCGCGAATAAGAAAAATACCTGTACATGATCACATGACACACGTGGTCAAAATCGATATCCTTACAGGCCGTGAGGAAACGGGTAATTTGCATTTTAATTTGAAGGTTATTTTTCATTCCACATTTATCGAAAAAAAAAACATGTATTTTCTCAAAACTTGTATGATTAATTATGACACTATTACATATTGTCGAACGAAATTTTGTTGAAATATTTGTTTCTGAAAACATGAAATAGTCGAGGGAGACAATCTTTAAATGATCATCTTTTTGGAACAAGTGTCCTCACCTGCCAGTAAAGGATGGTTGCCCACGTGTTGCGAGTTCAAACTGTGATTACTGAGCGATACTAAGTATCACAGGGTATAATCGATTCCGCTAATTTTCGCTTCCTGCAAAAACTGTACATCATATTTGGCTTCCACCGAGACTGTCCGCGATCTCTTGCTTCCTGCCAAAACTTCTGTACATGATAAATGGCTTCCTGCAGAGACTGTCCGCGTGATTTGCTTCCTGCCGAGGCTCTCGGCAGGAAGCAGAGTCACGCGGACAGTCTCGACAGGAAGCCATTTTTCGAGCTTAGCTTAGCAGGCCAGCGCTAAAACCCACTGAGCTAGACTCCTAGCTTTTGTCTGAATAGGCTATTGTTCCAGAAACTAGATGTGCTGGCGATAACGAAAAGAGGGCTTTGAGGGGTGCACGGAATAATGTGGTCCACTTCCCAGTTGAAACAACGTTGAAATGTCGAATGCTGCATCGCCTTTTATAATTTTGTTTCATCGTTTTGTGCCCGTTCTGCTGTATGCATTATTGTAGTTTTTAGTTATATGCTGAAATTACCGCAAACAGTGCTGACCCGGATCAGACTGCTCCACTAAACGCAGTCTGATCAGAGTCAACACTGTTTGCAAAGTCGATCCGCATCTTTTAGACGGCATTATTGCACTGAAAATTCACATTGTAAAAAATTCCGTAGATTTTACGGTAGAATAACTGGATACCAGCTGCCAGTCCATTTCCCGTCGAGCGCCCGTAAAAATTGGCTGGAATTATCAAGCAGAGTAGGATAGAATAGAACAGGTGTTGTTTCACTCCTATTGCCCTTCAACACTATAAAGGTATTTCAAGTGCGGCCAGTAAACATAACACTGCAATATCGTATCTACAGGCAAACGCCCGTAGAAATATCGGGAAATGGACTGGCAGCTGGTTGCCAGTTATTGCGGAATTTTATACAGTGCTAACTGTTCAAGGTTTAGGACAGTCACTATGGTAATATTTTAGGTGTCACAAATTTTACCGTAAAACTTTTGCAGAAACAACACCGGCACCAAAGGAGATAGTGAAGAAGGAAGCCGATACCGGGACTATAGTGGGCGTGGTAATGGGCGTGGTCATAATGTCACTGATCGTCATAGCAATACTTCTGTACTGTATGTGGAAACGAAGAGTCCTATTGGTGATGAAACTTGTACACTACATAAAACCTACCGAGGATGGCTAGTATTCTTTTTTTATACGCATTACACATCCCCGGATCCAGGGGGTGGGCTCTGGAGCTTCAGCCCAGCCATCCTCTGTGTTATGTATAATATGTTGGGATGACAGATTGAGATAATTTATCAATGTAATTAGATTAAAATATACGTTGTGACGTCCCATTAGAATCGCCTCAGCGAGGCGATTCTAATGAGATGTCACAGCATATATTTCAAGGCAAAAAGACATTATCAAAAATTCTCATGAAATTGATCCCTAATTATGTCATATATTTTCAAACCCACCTCCCCCCACACATATACCTCTGCACCGCCCAGCCCCACCAGTTATCCAAAGCCCCGCCAGTACGTGGTAGTCTGGATCCGGGCCTGTTACAGTCAGTGGCCAAAAGTAGTTCATCAAATTCTGAATTCCCGTCGACTTACATGCATTTTTCAGTGTGCACGAAAATTAACTACGCTGCTACAGACATGCAGTTTAAAAGAAAAATATACTGATAGAAAGCGAGATTACTGGAGCTATTTATACTAATGTTCCATTATTGCTCCTCGCCTGACATCAAAGTTGAAGCTCTCTGAAACCTAGTGTGTTATTACTTGTTTGGCGACGTCGCCATTGCTGCTAACGTAAAAAATGTTGGGGTTTTTTTTTCAAAAATTTTGATCATCTTTAAAGGTAGGTTCCTGGACTAGCGATAACAATTATGTCCACAAAATAATTTCGCTTTTTTTCTGAGCAGTATTGAATTCTCTTATTTTTCTGAATTTGTTGCTACTGAGAAACTCGTCAGATGTTCAAGAAAATAGTCGTTTTCCCCTTTGGTTTATTTTCTTTCGTTGGAATTCCAGTTCTAAAAATAACTATGTTTATTATGTCTATAAGTGCCCAATTTCTGATGCCATTCTCCAATGGTCAATTTTCCCTTGCCGTGAGCTCTCCTAGATTCCTGGCATGGCGGATGAGTTAAAACTATCCCAAAATGCAATGCAGCATGAAGTCAGCTGCGTTATCTATTTTCGGCACGAACTAAAAATAGCGCTAACTGGTGTTCGAAGCAGAGTTAGAAAATCCCTTCCAAAACAACTTTTCCAATATTTTTTTGATTTATTGTTTTTAGTGAAACTTATTCATTCCCTTTCATAAGTGCTTTCCAACAACTTGGATGAAAGATCATCAAAATAATGATGCATTCCAAAGTACAGGAACCTACCTTTAAACACTGAGCTACATTTTATAATATTATATGGTATCGAGTTTGATCAATTATATTTCAATATAGAATTTATTTTGCTTTATTTTCATTTAAGTTTCTTAATGACTACTTTACTTTTTAACTCACAATAAATTAAAAAGTAAATTTGTAAATACATGCAAGTCAATGGGAATTCGGAATTTGATGAAATACTTATGACCATTCACTGAGGTATGATACTTCTGTTGGTGGAGAAGAAGAGTCGTTTGGTGATGAAACTTGTACATTACACAAAACATGTCGAAGATAATGATTGGTATCAAGTTTTTTCCATTACTTACACCTTCTTCGGTTTTTTTTTGTTTTGTTTTTTTTCGGTATTTTTTTTCACCATCATAAAGATAATAATTCATTCTTAAAAGTTTCTTTTACACAGTATCATATCAAACATATCAGTGACAAAGCGGTTCCGAAATAAAATAAACTTTAAACAGTAAAATTATGTTTGCATGCAAGTTTTCTTGAAGTCGTGTACGAAAGTGTTCCAGATAAATAAAATAAGCTATTAATTAAAGTTTATCTTGAGATAATCTGAACAACAATCTAACCCAAATAGGAACACCGCTCTGCTAATTCCGTGAATAAGGTGATTCATGGAATTGGCCAAGCGGTGTTCCGCTTGAATCCTACCCATTAATGCCCATGACTATGTCTATGACAATGACTCGGTTTATAACCACACCGCAGAAAACGGGGTCTGATCTTTCTGCACGTTTTGCACGAAAACGTTTGACACAAAATTACCCCTTAAATACAGGTAATAATAAGCTCCGGCAAGGACTAACCAAAGAAACGAAAATAGCAGACGAGGTTTAATTGATTCTGTTCATGGCTGGTAATGAAATGTGCAACACCGGCCATGCCACCGCCCCCTCCCCCCACCCCCCCCCCCCCCCCCCCCCCCCCCCCTCTCCCCAGCACTGAACTCTGTTTTCAAAATAATTCTAAATGAACTGCAATGGACTTGTCCGATCCACAAAATGGAAATGTCCACTTTGAGATATTGGACATGAATGGGTGATAACTTTTCATCTCATTTACAGACGACAGAGAATGGGATGCTTTTGTGTCGTACAAGTCTGTACAAAAAGACGAGTCCTTTGTGGTCCATGTACTCTACCCAAAACTGGAAAAAGAGTTGGGATTCAAACTTAATCTGCACTTTAGAGATTTCGTCCCCGGTGAAAGTAAGTACTAAGTCACTGAAGTTTATTAGTGGCATGTGCGCCCAGTGGCGAAGACTCAGATCAGTTGGGCATCCGCCCAGTCTGAGCAGCCATCGCTCTCCGCATGGAGGCAGCTCAGACCGTTATCTGAGTCTTCGCTGGGGGCACATGACACTTTGTTGGTTTTGTCGTGCCGCGGCTCAATTATGAATTTTCATGGGGCACGCACCATTAGCCAATTAATGGAAACTTAAGGTATAGAAAGTGGTCTTAATGAAGATAACAACGACTGGTCACACTGATAAACTTAAATAGGCCTATATGGAGATGATTTAAATAAGCTTCAGCTTTCTATCAGATCCTGTACCATATAATATTATGTACAATCGTATAGCAACTTATTTGAATAATATATTTCTTAAACCAAATTACCCTACATATGCGAGTGTTTCAGTGTTTTTGTTCTATTCAATTTTGGTACATGTACTTAGTTGTCCCAGAGCACAAAGCTATAACAGGCACTGGACAGGCCAGGAAAGTTAATATTCACATTCTTGGTGTATTTACTGAAAAGCCCTATAGTAAACAATTGGAACGTAATGTAGTTTACATTCCAATAATTACAATGAGACACGCGACGTCAACGACGTAAAAATAAACAATGGCTCTCTACAACTGATTGGACGTCAGCAACGTCATGACGTCATGCATGCCGTTCTGCTGTTAGCAGAAAAAACTGCGTGTACATGTTTTACTGCTTCAATTTTAGCGCTTATACAAGATTTTTTTATGAAAGACTTGATTAAAACGAATGTAAATATAAGCAATGAACTTAATGTTTCTGATGTTTATCGAAGTGTAAACTACATTGGGTCACTAGCAAAGTTTACATGAACCCCTTCGGGGTTCATTCACTTTGCACGTGACCCAAGGTAGTTTACACGTCGATAAACCTCAGAAAAATGAAATTCATTCCTTAAATAAACAGGACCTAAAACAGCGCAAAGCTGTAATTCTTGTTGTATACCTTACTGTCCGGCACACAACAGTATCTATAATACTAAATAAACGAAGTAACGCATAAACTGCGAAATTTGTGGCATTTTCAAGTGTGATTTCTATACATGTTCTTTCGCATATTGCTATCATTGATAATTTCGGTTAGCGTGTGTTTTAGTTTCACGTAGATTTAAAGAATTTGGAAATTAAATTCGGCTTTCATTTTAAATTCTCCCAAGTATTTTTCGAGAAACTTCGACTATTCGTCAACAATGGGTGCATTCGATTGAAATTATCGTGTACTCGAATACACGTTTTGAATTAATCCGGTCGTTTCGGTTCTGCGTCGTTATATCGGCGCTCTGCTTAGCAAGTCCAAATTTAGCAGGTTCCAATGCAAAAATCCGACCCATGAACATACGTCCTTCCCCATAAATAACGATTTATTTTTGTATTTTTGCTCATATGTCTAAACGGATGAAGAACTAAATGGTCATAGTCCCGACGGCCCTGGCTCGAAACGACCCATTTTCTTCCAGAACGATAGTCAATACGAGTAGCCAATCGAACTCGCCCATTGAAGGATAAAGCTCAACCCACATGGTGTTTCGAAAAGTTGGACGGACACACGGCGCCAAGTGTGTGCGGCTATGGTTACGTGCCGCTGAGCCACTTGGGGAACGTCGTTAGAATTCAAACTGAACTGAACTTTCGAAAAGACAAAATTAAAAATGTCTAAGGTTAACACACATGCGCCAGGTAAGAAAGGGCATTTTTTCGAGCGAAGCGGACAAATCAATTTCAATGATTCAACGAAGCTAAATAAGCCTTCAGTCTTCAGAGGGCTTGAATATTTTCCCCCAAAACGTTCCAGGACCCAATTTCTCCAGAAAAAAAATACCCAGGACAGGTCACATAACCAAGATGGCAACCATTTATTATGGGGAAAATTTTCAAAAATCTTCTCCCCCAGAACCACAAATCCTATGATTTTGAAACTTAGCATGTCGCATCAAGGACTCAAAAGCTCAACAAAATTTATATAAATGATGACCCTGGGATGACCTTGATCTATTTTACGGCAAGGTCAACTAGGTTTTTCTATAGGAAAAAGTGAAAAAAAAAAGTTGAATTTTATAGAAACAATGCAGTCTGCTACCTGAAAGTTTGTAGATGCATACAACTAATCAGGTAAATGAAGCTTAAGTGAGTATTCATGGTAAAGGTCATATCCTCACCTGGGCCTAAGGCCATATGCATTTACATTGAAAAATTAAAACTCGCTTTTTTATATAAACTTGACCATCATGAAATATTGAAAAATTAAAACTCGCTTTTTTATATAAACTTGACCATCATGAAATATTTCCGCGCTTGCGCGGGCTCTTATCTAGTTTATATAAACGGAAGCGATCTCTATTTTATGGGATTTAGAAGTCTGAAGTCAGCTGTAAAGTGGTGTTCAATAGGACTAGTCATTTCTAACTACTACTCCGTGTCCCAGCCACTTGTATGCAAAAACTGTCATTTTTGCCCAAAAAATGTGAGAAGCTTCTGCAGTGCAAAGCTCACATTTTTCAGCAATGCAGATAAGTTGACTTCATTTTGCTAGAAGGCTTCATGACTCCATGAATTCAGTTATAGGTCGGTCGCGCTATAGTGGCAATGTTTTGTTTACTTTTTTAATGTCAACAGTACCTATACTATCATTACGGTGCAGTTCAAGTAACTTCTTGATCTATGGTCATAATGGCACATTACGGTTAACTGGCAGTTCTAATTTATCTAAATGACACTTTTTGAAAGCTTAAAGACAGGTACTGTCTCTAGTTTAAGAATATCATTGATAACAAAATTGATAGTAAACTTTATTCTTTCATTCCCGTGAGTTGGATAAGCTGAACTCTGCTATATAGCCAATCAGTCACCAAATCAAAATAAACACAAAACAATAACATTGCCAACTTATCGCGTCCGGGCTTTTTTTTTATAGCTAACAATTCTTTCTACAACTTAGGCCATGACTTATAATTCTATGTATATCTGAATGTTTTATTTATTTATTTTTTCCTGTTTCAGCCATTCAAAACAACATTATTAAAGCTGTTCAGTGCAGCAGACGAACTATTTTAGTGATTACCCCAAGTTTTGTGCAGAGCGAGTTTACCAGACTGGAATATCAGGTGGCCCAGCAGGAAATGCTGAAACGAAAACATCGGATCATTCCGGTGTTACTGGAGGACATATCCGAATGTGAATCAACCATGGACCCAAACTTGAAGGTCATTCTTAAGTCTGTAACTTACCTAGAGTGGCCAAAAGATGTTAATAACAAGATAAAGGTAGAACAATTCTGGAAAAGAATGCAGTTATCCCTTCCAAAGAAACGTCCTAGTAAAAACGCTAGCCGACCGGAAAGTGCAGCAGTAGCAGACGACATCCAAGTTACAGTAATTCCAATGGATGCCGAGTTTACCAACATTTACGCCCGCAAAAATCATGCATTTGAAGATGAAAATGCAGATGAACTTTATCATACAATAAATGATAATGACCTAGAGAGGCAGACGACACCTGAAAATATTGCAGTGGAAAGGTTGGACTCAGAGACAGGAGAACAGCGTCCAGATCCTGAGTAGGCCCTCAATTTTAAACAGCATTTATTCAGAATATGAACGCAGCTTTTTAGTCTGAAAGATGCTTGAAACGTGTATCTGAACAATGTTGTCCATTCTCAGAGAAGCTTGAAACAACGCACTCAGGCTGTGAACAATTAGGTCACGTCATGACAAAAATTGTTTCAGTGGATTATTTGAGTTGTGCATACCAAGGTCAGGACCGACATGCTTCAGCATACGTCTCATATTGCTTTAAGACTGGTAGTGTCTCTCAGTCCTACCAAATGTTATGGGGTGACAGAAACGACTTTCATCTCATTTCACAAACTGTTTGGACAAAATCAATGATTGGTCTTGTATTGACTGAACTATTGATATGTGATACAAAACTGATATCATACATGCATGTATATGCTTTTCCCATATTAGTAAATCTTATTATCACTTTGTTATAAGGCCTAAAATAAAAAATTGTGCGTTTCAGGTTACCCGACCGTGCCCAATCCCCCCCCCCCCCCCCATTAACTTTTTAAGCATTTTCGTAGGATTTCAAAGGGATTTCTCTGTTCGGCTATATTGTTTCCCTATCATCCCCATGTAAAACGTTTCAACAAAATAAAAGTATTTTCTGACCTACTGTCCCTATTTTAAAATGTCATGCAACCTGAAACACATTTTTTTCGGCCTGACTATACTCATATAATGTATTGTAGATACTGGGTCATTTTCCAGGCTCGGTAAAGTTAGCAGAATAGCAGAATAGCAGAATGAAATGGTAAAGTTAGCAGAATGGCAGAATAGCAGAACGAAATGGTAAAGTTAGCAAAATAGCAGAATAGCAGAACGATTTTTTTTGTTCTGCCCATTGTGCTCATTCTGCTAGCGGAATAGCAGAACGAAATGGTAAAGTTAGCAAAATAGCAGAATAGCAGAACGAAATTTTTCGTTCTGCCCATTCTACTCATTCTGCTAGCAGAATAGCAGAACGAAATGGTAAAGTTAGCAGAATAGCAGAATAGCAGAACGATTTTTTGTTCTGCCCATTCTGCTCATTCTGCTAGCAGAACAGCAGAATGAAAAAGGTTGTCAGAATTATGTTCTAAGGCAACCAGCAGAAGGGCACACTCAAGCCATGCATGGAAAACATTTCCCTCTAGGTCAGGCTTCAACTAGCAAGGAAAATATCCACAAATTCGCTGGAGAAAAAAAATATTTATCATCAAATCCTGGTGTGACCAGCAGGTGGGCAGACTCATGGTATGCATGGAAATCATGTTTATCGCCACCCGAGTTTACCTAGTAAATATAAACTTGGAATTTTTCGTTCTGCCCATTCTGCTCATTCTGCTAGCAGAATAGCAGAATGTAAAACTTTCTCGGAATTATGTTCTAAGGCAACCAGCAGAAGGGCACACTCAAGCCATGCATAGAAAACATTTCCCTCCTGGTCAGGCTTCAGCTAGCAAGGAAAAATCCACAAATTAGTTAAAGAAAATAATCATTTATCATCAAATCCTGATGTGACCAGCTTTTGGGCAGACTCAAGCCATGCATGGAAACCATGTTTATCGCCGCCCGAATTTATCTAGTATAAATAAACTTGGAATGTTTCGTTCTGCCCATTCTGCTCATTCTGCTAGCAGAATAGCAGAATGAAAAAAGTTTGTCGGAATTATGTTCTAAGACAACCAGCAGATGGGTACACTCATGCCATGCATGGCAAACATTTCCCTCTAGGTCAGGCTTTAAATAGCAAGGAAAATATCCACTAAATCGCTGGAGAAAAAAAATATTTATCATCAAATCCTGGTGTGACCACAGGTGGGCAGACTCATGGTATGCATGGAAATCATGTTTATCGCCGCCCGAGTTTATCTAGTAAAAATAAACTTGGAATTTTTCGTTCTGTCCATTCTGCTCATTCTGCTAGCAGAATAGCAGAATGAAAACGTTTGTCGGAATTATGTTCTACGGCAACCTGCAGATGGGTATACTCAAGCCATGCATGGAAACCATTTCCCTCCTGGTCAGGCTTCAACTAGAAAGGAATAAATCGACAAATTTGCTGGAGAAAAAAATATTAATCATCAAATCCTGGTGTGACCAGCAAGTGGGCAGACTCATGTCATGCATGGAAATCATGTTTATCGCCGCCCGAGTTTATCTAGTAAAAAATAAACTTGGAATGAGCAGAATGGGCAGAACGAAAAATTCCAAGTTTATTTTTTACTAGATAAACTCGGGCGGCGATAAACATGATTTCCACGCAAGCCATGAGTCCGCCCACCTGCTGGTCACACCAGGATTTGATGATAAATATTTTTTCTCCAGCGAATTTGTGGATTTTTTCTTACTAGTTGAAGCCTGACCAGGAGGGAAATGTTTTCTATGCATGGCTTGAGTGTGCCCTTCTGCTGGTTGCCTTAGAACAAAATTCCGAGAAAGTTTCTCATTCTGCTATTCTGCTAGCAGAATGAGCAGAATGGGCAGAACGAAAAAATCCAAGTTTATTTTTTACTAGATAAACTCGGGCGGCGATAAACATGATTTCCATGCATGACATGAGTCTGCCCACAAGCTGGTCACATCAGGATTTGATGATGATTATTTTCTTTAACAAATTTGTCGATTTTTTCCTTACTAGTTGAAGTCTGACCAGGATGGAAATGTTTTCTATGCATGGCTTGAGTGTGCCCTTCTGCTGAATGCCATAGAACAAAATTCCGAGAAAGTTTTTCATTCTGCTATTCTGCTAGCAGAAAGAACAGAATGGGTAGAACGAAAAATTCCAAATTTATTTTTTACAAGATAAACTCGGGCGGCGATAAACATGATTTCCATGCATGCCATGAGTCTGCCCACCTGCTGGTCACACCAGGATTTGATGATAAATATTTTTTTTCTCCAGCGAATTTGTGGATTTTTTCCTTGCTAGTTGAAGCCTGACCAGGAGGGAAATGTTTTCTATGCATGGCTTGAGTGTGACCTTCTGCTGGTTGCCTTAGAACACAATTCCGACAAACATTTTCATTCTGCTGTTCTGCTAGCAGAATGAGCAGAATGGGCAGAACGAAAAATTCCAAGTTTATTTTTAATAGATAAACTCGGGCGGCGATAAACATGATTTCCATGCATGACATGAGTCTGCCCACCTGCTGGTCACACCAGGATTTGATGATAAATATTTTTTTCTCCAGCGAATTTGTGGATTTTTTCCTTGCTATTGAAGCCTGACCAGGAGGGAAATGTTTTCTATGCATGGCTTGAGTGTGCCCATCTGCTGGTTGCCTTTGATGAAACTTTCGACAAACTTTTTCATTCTGCTGTTCTGCTAGCAGAATGAGCAGAATCGGCAGAACGAAAAATTCTAAGTTTATTTTTTTACAAGATAAACTCGGGCGGCGATAAACATGATTTCCATGCATACCATGAGTCTGTCCACCTGCTGGTCACACCAGGATTTGATGATAATTTTTTTCTCCAGCGATTTTGTGGATATTTTCCTTGCTAGTTGAAGCCTGACCAGGAGGGAAATGTTTTCCATGCATGGCTTGAGTGTGCCCTTCTGCTGGTTGCCTTAGAACATAATTCAGACAACCTTTTTCATTCTGCTGTTCTGCTAGCAGAATGAGCAGAATGGGCAGAACAAAAAATTTCGTTCTGCTATTCTGCTAACTTTACCATTTCGTTCTGCTATTCTGCTATTTTGCTAACTTTACCATTTCGTTCTGCTATTCTGCTAGCAGAATGAGCAGAATGGGCAGAACAAAAAATTTCGTTCTGCTATTCTGCTATTTTGCTAACTTTACCATTTCGTTCTGCTATTCTGCCATTCTGCTAACTTTTTCATTTCATTCTGCTATTCTGCTAACTTTACCATTGCGTTCTGCTATTCTGCCATTCTGCTAACTTTACCATTTCATTCTGCTATTCTGCTATTCTGCTAACTTTACCGAGTTCATTTTCCAGTCATACTGGTATGAAACTTGAGTGGAGTCGGGTAATATCGGACAGCGGATAAATTCGGATATACCATTGCAAACAGTGAAAATCCAGATGAGACGGCTCATAATGAACCATCTCATCAGGATTTTCACTGTTTGCCAAGTTAATTTTGTTTAAATTCCAAACAACTGACATATAAAGGAAACAATGTCACTGTCCGAATTTACCCGCTGTCCGAATTTACCCGACTTTCCTATACTTTTGGTTTTGGCTATAAGTAGAAAAGAGAAACATTATGGAATCTTGTATAAAGATAAACAATTTTGTTTGAAAGTTGTTGGTGATTGGGAAGGGGTGCTTATGTGCCTTTCGTGAATATTTCACTTACTGTATTCAACCTAGTTAGCACACATGCCCTTATAAGCACACATAAAGGTATTTTTTAGGCATATGATTATAAGTGCACAAATTTTTACTGGTATATCCTTTGTTTGCTAGTTTACAACAGCTGGAAAATACTACATATTCTTTCAGTTTTTGTTTGTAAAACTTCTCTATCCTTCTATGACCATAAGCAGCTTTTCTCCTATACTTACCCTTTAAATTTGTTGTCTTCGTTGAAAAGTGCTCTTATAAGGAAGAATAAGGAAGACAATTTACTAAACTCCGTTCATTAATTCTGAAACTGGGTTTTTCGCTGCTCATACTTTGTAATCCGATCAATCCACGTAAGACTGTGCATAGTAATTAAGCTCTACTTCCGCCGAAATCTCACCAAGGTCTCATGTATCTTGGCCTGGCGTCTACTGCTGCAGTTAAATGCAAATTTCAAAACCCTGTCCGCAAACTAAGACCATTTGATGAAAATTGACAGCCGAAAGACATACATATTCAGATATATTCCACGTGGGTATCATACTGGTCATTCGGGTAATAACGGATGTCCCTCCAACAAAGCGACAGGAATAAGAAAACAAGGGGGCCATTATGGCACTGGATCGCTCACCTGAGTATCCTGTGAACTTAACCTAGAGACATCCATACGACCGACAGAGTTTCACAAAGATTTAATGGAAAATGAACCCTTTAATGTGTACCTCAGGTTTTTGTAAGATTTAACCTAATGACCTAGTTTTTTTTACCCCATATGACCCAGTTTCAAACCTGGTCTAGATTTCTTGGATATGAACATTCTGACAAAGTTATCAAAACTGTGCCCTCTAGAGTGTACACACTGTTTTTCTAAGGTTTGACCAAGTGACCTAGTTTTTGACCCAACATGACCAAGTTGCACCCTTGGTCCAGATTTATTGGAGATAAGTATTTTGACATAGTCTCATGAACATTGGAACAAAACTTTGTCCTCTAAAGCGTTCACGTTGTTTTTCTAAGAACTGACCTAGTGACCTAGTTTTTGACCTGACGTGGCCCAGTTTCAAATCTGGTATAGATTTTCATAAAAATAAACATTCTGACAAAGTTTCATGTAAATTTCATCATAACTGTGCCCTATAGAGTGTACACAAGGTTTTTCTAA
Organism: Ctena decussata; assembly: GCA_963989385.1. NCBI lineage: Eukaryota > Metazoa > Mollusca > Bivalvia > Lucinida > Lucinidae > Ctena > Ctena decussata. Next base: position 22,922,965 of record OZ022501.1, on the reverse strand, counting down.
GATTTGATCTTGTGACCTAGTTTTTGACCCCACAAGACTCAGATTCAAACGTAGCCTAGATTTTATATAGATAAACATTCTGACAAAGTTTCATGAAGATTGAATCATAACTGTGCCCTTTAGAGTGTGCACATGGTTTTTCTAAGATTTGACCCGGTGTCCTAGTTTTTGACCCCACATGAGCCAGTTTCAAAGCTGGTCTTGATTGCATTAAGATAAACATTCTGACAAAGTTTCATGGTGATTGGATCATAACTGTGCTCTCTGTGTCATTCTAAGATTTATTTCTATTTTTAGCTCTGGCGGCCATTTTGTTCAGCGGAGTGGAACCGTTTTAGCAATTTTTGTTCCGGGTCATGAGTCAAACATTTCTGTGAATGTTTTTTTAATCGAGCCATTGGCTTCAAAGACGATGTTGTTTAAATGTTTTTCTATTTTAGCTATGGTGGCCATATTGTTCAGTGGAGCGGAACTGTTTGAGCAATTTTGGTAGAGGGTCTCCTTAGGAACATTTCTGTGAAGTTATTTCAAAATCTGCCCAGCAGTTTTGGAGAAGAACCCGTTTAAAGTTTTTTTTTCTATTTTTAGCTATGGCGGCCTTATTGTTCAGTGGAGCGGAACCGTTTGAGGAACTTTGGTAGAGAGTCCCCCAAGGAAAACCGTTTGAGCAATTTTGTTAAGGGTCTCCTAAGGAACATTTCTGTGAAATTATTTCAAAATATGCCTTGGAGTTAGGGTCGCATCTGCTTTGAGTTTGTGCCTTGTTATCAGCGGACACGTAATCCATAAATATCAACTTAACGACAGCAAAATTGTAGTGGATAGTGCTGTCTGTCTCTAGTCTGTCATCACTTTTATTAGTCAGCTTACCTCATATATGGTGTCGTAAGTCATATCCCAGCGGGCACGCGACGTCGAGTTGACGTCGTGCTGACGTCAACGTGACGTCATTACGACGCATTGGCGTCAGCACGACGTGGTTTCGACGTCGCGTTCTTGCTGCGGTGCTTGCTGCGATATTGCTGAAATTAAGTAGGTTCGCGGTATTTTACATGAATGGAAGTGACTGAAGTGAGATGAAGCTAACATGAATATACTGGCGAATCCTGTTTGTTACACTAGAAAAACTTGTTTTATGATTTGGTATTATCTGATCTGTGGAGTACTGAAATGTTGCGGGCAGTCGCGCATGCGCAGGCTGATCGACGTCCCCACTTCCGCAAGGTAATTTGCAAAATTGGTAAACTTATGAGTGGTAGAAGTGAGAACGCCAATCAGCAGGCACAGCATTGACGACTGGTCTGGGTCTACAATATTTGTATATTTTTGTAATACTTATGTTGAAATGTTGGGACCGATTTTTACCATGTATTTGTGCTGCGTAGGATGTGAGTTTCAATCTCTTGGAATTCCAAGTGACTGAAAATCAAATCCTGTGAAGTGAAGGACATGCCAGCGGTCTGCTGTTGCAAGGTACGGTGTCAAAACCTGGCTTTATTTACGAACATGTTAACTCTGAAGCTCTGGATGAAAACACCTATATTTTATTCTGTACTGTCAGTTGATACTCTCCTTATCTAGCGTTACAGTAAATGTAACAAAATATGCTTACAATAGCAGTATGGTCCTGATGACAAGTCAACAATATCAACAGTATAAAATTAATGTTATCATCAGTTATCATAATTAAGCTAAATTCACATTATGATAAAATCTTTTTTTTTCCTGTTAGTCAAAGCCTCGTAACCGCCTCATGCTGTTTGCAATGGTCGTTTTCTTTATTTTTTCTTCTCATTGTTCTAGTAACTTAAGACTGAGAGAGAGGGCGCGGGTGCAGCAGGTTGCAAATCTCAACAGCATTTCTTTTGCTGGCTTGACGGCTCTTATTTTATTCCTATTATTTCTTACAACTATAACATGATGCAATTATCTGGAAAGAATAGGATAGCTGTCATGTCAACATACCGTCGTATGTGTAGATTTAATATATTTGCGCACTTACTGGGTCTGCTTACTATACACGGTCATCTTTTATCTACATATTCAATATTTATGACATTGCAACAAAGTGAACGGACTGCTTATATAACTCGTCTGCATACTAATTCTCGAAAACAAGTACTTCTTGGTAGAGCAACGATAGCTAACGTTAAATTTCTGTCAGTTTTGATGACCTGCTTCTTTGCCATAGAGTTTGCTGTTTGGCTGACTATCATTCTACTTCGTTCTGGAGATGTTCATACCAATCCTGGTCCGTCGTCAACCTCATCGTCAGACAGTATCTCGAGTTCGTCGTTAAATATGTCTGCAAATATTTTTTCTTCTCTCAACACTAGTCATAATCTGTCGTTTGTTCATTACAACGTCCAAAGTATTTTCCCTAAACTGGCAATTCTACATGCAGAGTTAATTGAATTCGATATTCTAGCATTCACTGAGACTTGGCTTAGCCCCACTCATGATACAGATGATTTGTTGCTCCAATCATATAATATACCTGAACGTAAAGATCGAGTCGGTGATAGCCACGGAGGTGTCATTCTTTATGTTAAGGAAGGAATACATTACAAACGTAGGGACGACTTGGAAATTAGGGGTATTGAAAGTATTTGGATCGAAGTAGCTAATAAGCATAAACATATCTTGTTCGGATTGTTTTATCGACCGCCTAATGTAGATGCCAATTACAACATAGACATTGAAAACTCTTTACACTTAGCAGTTGATACAGATATTTCTGACATAATTGTTACAGGAGACCTTAACTTAAATGTACTAAATCCCCCGATGTCTAGGAAGATTAAATCATTTTGTACTCAATTCTCTTTATATCAGTCGATTAACCAACCCACACACTTTACTGAACATTCGTCATCCTTAATAGATATCTTGCTTGTGAGTAATAAGGACCACTTAATACTTAGTGGAGTAGGTGATCCATTCCTCAACCAGGACGTTAGGTATCATTGCCCTATATACGGCATATTCAAATTTTCTAAACCAAAAACTAAATCTTTTACGAGGCATATTTGGAGTTACGAGCAAGGCAACTACGACTTGTTACGACAGAAAGCTTCTTCTATCGACTGGAATTCATTACAGGATAATAATATAGATATACATGCTGAAAATATCAACAATACTATTCAGTCAATCGCAAGTGAATGCATACCCAATAAATACGTTCGAATAAAACCCTTGGATCCCCCTTGGATATCATCGACTCTTAAGCGCCATATTCGTAAACGTAAGCGCGCCTACAAAAGAGCTAAACGCACGAATCTAGATTCTCATTGGATAGTGTTCAAACAAATACGTAATCGCGTAATTAAAATGATTCGTGACTCTAAACAATTGCATTATGATAAAATTGCAGATAAGCTTAAATCCAATACTCTCAGTACCAAAGATTGGTGGTCGACACTAAAGACGTTCATAACTCCGTCTACTAACTCATCTATGCCGCCTCTTGTAGTGAATGATGAAATATACACAGATGAGAGTGACAAAGCTAATATCCTGAATAGTTTCTTTCAAAGCCAAACAGTGCTGAATGAGCTAAACGCTGTTCTTCCTAACCTACCTGATAACACCTTTCTTAACTTGCATTTGGAGAGTATAGTACTTTCTCAGCTTGAAGTGGAATCTGTCTTGAAGACTTTAGTAACGAGCAAAGCATCTGGCCCGAATGGTCTTAGCAATCGTGTCCTTCGTGAATTATCAAGTGAACTCTCTATTCCCTTATGCTCTCTTTTCAATCAGTCTCTACGTACAGGTAGTTTTCCTGCATCGTACAAAGAAGCAAATGTATGTCCTGTCCCCAAAAAAGGTGATTTGTCTATGGTATCAAACTATCGACCTATATCTTTGCTCAACTCTGAAAGCAAAGTTTTTGAAAGACTAGTTTTCAAATACTTGTTTAATCATTTTCAAGATAATAACCTACTCTCGTCTCTACAGTCTGGCTTTTTACCTGGTGACTCTACTGTTAATCAACTCACATTTCTTTATAACACTTTCTGTCAGACGCTTGATTCTGGCAAGGAGGTCCGTGCTGTCTTTTGTGACATCAGCAAAGCCTTTGACCGTGTCTGGCATTCTGGACTTCTGCACAAACTTCAGGCAGCTGGTGTCACAGGGGATACCCTAAACTGGTTCAAGAGTTATCTTGCGGACAGAAAACAACGAGTTGTTCTTCCGGGTACTGTATCCGAATGGAAATTTATTCAAGCTGGCGTCCCTCAAGGATCTATTTTAGGACCCTTACTCTTTTTATTATACATAAATGACATTGTCGCCGATATTGGTTCAAACATTAGACTTTTCGCAGACGATACTAGTCTTTTTATTATCGTAGATAATCCTATAACAGCAGCTGAAGGTCTAAACGCAGACCTTGATAAAATTTCGCAGTGGGCTGCAACTTGGTTGGTAACGTTTAACCCCGCTAAAACTGAAGCTCTTCTCTTTTCCCGCAAATTAAACAGACGTCAGCATCCTCCTCTTAATATGTTAAATCAAGATATATCTGAAGTAGATTCCCACAAACACCTTGGTTTATATTTCACTAAAGACTGTACTTGGCACAAACATATAAATTATATAACAGAAAAGGCATGGGTAAGGATCAACATAATGAGGAAACTAAAATTTAAGCTTGATAGAAAATCTTTAGAAACAATTTATTTAACATTTATAAGACCCCTCCTTGAATACGGCGATGTAATTTGGGATAATTGTACTAAATATGAGAAAGAGGAATTGGATAAAATTCAAAATGAGGCAGCCAGAATTGCAACTGGAACCACCAAATTGATATCGATAAATACACTGTATAATGAAATATGTTGGGAAACTCTTGAACGTAGGCGGTATAATCACAAAATAACCTTATTTTACAAAATGATGTTTAATATTTCACCTCTTTACCTCTCTTCTTTAGTACCGCAGCCTATAAGTAATCTATCACGGTACAACCTCCGGAATTCAAATGACCTACAAACTATCGATGCTAGAACTAACCAATATTTTAATTCTTTTTTGCCTTCGAGTGTTAGAGCATGGAACAACTTACCTGTAGACGCAAAGCAATGTGAATCTGTCAATTCTTTTAAATGCTTTCTCCAGAGAGGGAAAACGTCTGTTCCCAAACACTATTATGTAGGTTGCAGAAAAGGTCAAATATTACTAACCCGCTTACGAACAAATTGTAGCTCGTTAAATTTTGATCTCTTTGTAAAAAATATATCGGATTCACCCCTTTGTCACTGTGGAACGATTGAGAATGCTCAACACTTTTTCTTTCATTGTACTTCTTACCAGGCACAGCGCAACGAACTAATTAATGCAATCTCTCCATATCAATATCCTTCTCTCAATCTATTTTTGTATGGTGATTCGTCCCTGTCCCATGAAACTAACTGTTTAATATTTATACACGTTTATAAATACATTATAGCAACAAAACGCTTCTAAGTTTAAGCTTTGTTTGTTATGCAGGCAGACCAAATGTAATGGTTACAAATTTACATGCTATGACTGCTGCTGAGAAACGCGCCCCACCCTCTCTCTCTCAACCCTTTACGTTTGAGTAGAATTATCATTATTACTGTTCCTTTTACCTAGTTCCCTCCTCTCTCGAAAACTTGTTACTCTCTTACTCCTCTCTGTCAAACATCTCTCGAACAAACATTCCTATTTTTGCAATTGCACCTTGAACTGTGACCAATTTTTAATTTTTCATGATAATATATAGGTTTACAGTTAAAACTATCATATGTATCCTTCTGTTAATAACTAGGTTTTTTGTTAACTTCTTCTTTCAAACGCTGATTTCAATTATAAATTTGGTTTATAATATCAACATTATTCTACGAGATACAGATATCCGCCATAATTCGTACAAATATTTCATGTTAGGGAGAAGAACTTGATAAGCACATTGCTTCCGTTCTAATCCCATAGCTTGTACTGATATCTTACTTGTTTATGTATGTATACATGTATATATGTTAACAAAATAAGCTAAATAAATATGTTTAAACCAAAATATGCCTAGCAGTTTTGGAGGAGAAGTCGTTTAAAGGTTTTTCAATTTTTAGCTCTGGCGGCCATTTTGTTCAGCGGAGCGGAACCGTTTGAGCAATTTTGGTAGAGAGCCTCTTAAGGAACATTTCCGTGAAATTATTTCAAAATCTGCCCAGCAGTTTTTGAGAAGTTTAAAGATTTCATATTTTTAGCTCTGGCGGCCATATTGTTCAGCGGAGCGGAACCGTTTGCGCAATTTTGGTAGAGGGTCTCCTTAAGAACATTTCTGTGAAATTATTTCAAAATCTGCCCAGCAGTTTTGGAGGAGAAGTCGTTTAAAGGTTTTTCTATTTTTAGCTATGGCGGCCATATTGTTCAGTGGAGCGAAACTGTTTGAGGAACCTTGGCAGAGAGTCCCCCAAGGAACATTTCTGTGAAATTATTTCAAAATCTGTTCAGCAGTTTTGGAGAAGTCGTTTAAAACAAGAGTTGACGACGGACGCACGGCCGGACGACGGACAAAGACCGATCACAATACCTCACCTTGTCGTGCTCAGGTGAGCTAAAAAGCGTTTAGAAGTTCGGCTACTTTTTAAGGTGGTGATTTGTGGTATATACAAAAATCTCAATAAAACAATAAAAAGTTATCGTATCTTCCTGAAAGTTACCAGACTTCTTATTTTTGTTGTTCTCTACAGCTTAGAATACAAAATAGAGGGACATGCTGTTTAGAAAAGTGTTTTTATATGAAAAGATCAAAGGGTAACTTTGTGCGAATAAATCTAAAAAATGACCATCATTATTGAAAACGTAACTAGGTCTGAACTTAAATTAATCCATTAAAAAGAGCGTCCTAGCAATTATTTGTTCCAACTCTTTCTCAAATTGTAAGGTAGGCCAGATAAAAACAGTAGCTTTTTCTCAAATGTCTGACCATGTATATAAGTGCATGTATAGTGATTGCATTCATTAATACAGGTAGGTCAGTTATACCTATATTATACTCACAGTATAAATATTACATTACAATGACCAAACCAGGCGTGTTATTGTAATTATTCAACCTCGAAAATCATAAAAATAGACTCTACTGTGTATTTTAAGACAAATAATTTGGACACAGGCCACACTTTTTTTTTATCTGCGCAGCCTGATAACGCGCAGCAAAAAAGGAAAAAATAATTGCTAGGACGCTCTTCATGATACATTAATTTAAGTTCAGACCTAGTTACATTTTCAATAATGATGGTCATTTTTTAGATTTATTCGCACAAAATTACCCTTTGATCTTTCCTTATATAAATCCCTTTTAACATCAATAAGTCCTGCATTTGGGGATTCTGAATTGTGAGAAACAACATAAAGAAGGCATCTGCTAAGTTTTGGGAAGATCTGTTATATTTTCAGCATTTTATGCAGATTTTTGTCTTTGCCCCAAATCAGTGATAATCACCACCTTAATATAGAAAAAATACCTTGTTCCTACATGAGCTACATTTTTCAGTTTTGACAACTCTGGTTTTAGGGTAGAAAATCAGACCTAGTTTCTTTACCACATTTCGAACACTTGTATTTGTTTGTGTCATGTTTTCTCAGTAAATGTTCCAAAAGTAGTAGACATACATGTGTAAAAAACGTGACAGTTGTGTCACCCGACTCAGCCCATAAACGTCCCTGCATTTATCTATTTCTTCTTGTATCATTTTATCATGGTGACGTCTCACGCAAAAATGTGGCATACTGTATCTGCAAACAGGAAAATCTCAAACCAGTCAGATAGAGACTTTGTTATGTGCCTCTGTGTCTACACATACACACATCAGATGAGCGAAAAGCAAAAGCTAGATCAGCTTTCGCGTACAAACGGAAGGAAATATCGCTTGCATGCATGCGTGCGGGTTCACCTTTGTACGCCATTGTTTCTTGAAAGTAAATTTTTTTCAAGCTTGTGAAAAGGTACCCTTGTATAGACTCAGATCGTGAACACATATCAGAGTCTACATTTTTGCTAAAAATTATTGGATGATATAAAAATTGAACAGCCTGTATAAGTATGCACATGACCTTTTCACATGACGCAAATCAAATACAATGCATATCATGTGAATCGCGAAACAGTAACCTCTTACATGTGTCTTAGCTTTTTCACTTAAACTCGGTACCGCGAGGTTGACTTCGACTTCCGGCTGACTATGTGTTACGCAGAAGGTTTTACACTCGGTCGACACGGGTGTAGAGCCTTATGCGTCGCCAGGACGGCGGAGGGTGACTTCCGGTTAAAGGGTTATCTACTAGTGTAATACACTGACAAGGAAACTCTAACAACGTTAGATTTTTTTAAGTTTATATATAATGTAAATTCTATATACAACAATACAATTTACAACTGTCACAATTACAATAATATACAACACATATTAGTTCATGTCGCTGGCCCAAGTAAGGTGTTTGTTTCAAATCTGTAATCGATTTGCGTACAATACGCAAATAGATTACCGTATGACGTCAACACCGTACTCGGCTCAGCGCCATGAACTAAAGGAAAACACAAAGAACAAAAGACGTCAGTTTGAGCTCATACAAAAAAAACCAAGGCCTTATGTTGGTAGACTTCACTTTGTCGTTCCCTGGATCATATCATGGGCCAGTCCATATATCATGAGGAACACCAACTCTTATTAACACGTGCACGATTATATACTGGTCGCTCCCTGGATCGTACCAGGGACCGGTCTATATATATTAACACACTTTAGTGGACGAACACTGTCCCACACTTGATGTGACCTTCAGATCTAACACAGAATCTGGCAAAAACTGTGCTAACCACTTCCGCCTACATTTTGTGCTTCCCGCCTCTGCTTAGGAACCATGCACAAACGGCGTTGTAACTGCCTCTACCCGGGTTGGTATTAACCTGGAGACGTATATCGAATCTCCAGGTGAGACGTGGCTCTAAGCCCTAACAGCTGACTGCCGGACTTGATGTGCCTAAAAATAACGAACTTACACTTAATACATTGTAACTACATAATAACAATACGTAAGACTTGGGCCTGTCTTGGAAATACCATACAACGCCCTCGGCGAATGCCGAGCATAACGTGCACACGCCAGTCGTGTCACTAGACACGACTCGCGCTCACGATGTAAAGCTAAAAGTGTGCTTACCACTTCCGCCAATGAAGAAACGTAGATCCTACCACGCATGTGCGTCGAAGGATCTGACGTCAAACATTGTCAAGAAGTATACTGACGTCAACAGGCATTACCATGACATACCCCCATAAAACATGAATAATCTAAACAATGACCTATTTACATTAAATTGATTGACCAAAATCTAACTCGCATATGTATTAATTCATTTCCTTAAATTAAGCGTAATACCATCTGCCATAGAATATAATAACTGAATAAGCGTTTCTAAAACATTTGGGATCATAACGTTTGATCTGACATCATGACATCAATGATGTTATACCATATGACGCCGTCTAATGAAGGCAAATCAAACGCATGATGACCAAATGTTACCATTATAACTTATGGAAAAAACCCTTAATGCGGTGCATGCTATGGCGTCAATTGACGTCACGAGTATATAAATTAGTTCCATTACAAATCAATCTATTTCTATAGGCCACGTATACGTGAAACTAATATAAAAAGTGCTGACGTCGCAATAACATGAATGCAACTGACTTCATATGAATAACATGAATGCAATTGACGTCACTGGACGTCAAATAGACGCACACCATTGCAACCAACATCAGTGATATAAACTATTTCTGTAATTTACAAAACTTCCTAATATACAAATACCATGCGCAGCATGGTCAGTATAAACAAAATTGGTCGACATATGCACAGCCTGATCACTGTCAACAAAATCAAAATCAGTCGACACATATAATCATACCATATCAATCAGAAGTCACATTTTTCATTCTTAGCCAAACTATTCTAAATAAAAAAATAATAAAATCTTACCGTTCTGGTCTAAACTCAGAATCTGGGCACACAACAATATAACATCCTCAGTATAAGAATTAAACAGCCACGTCTAACTTTTCAATAAAAGATAGGCGTATAAATAGTATGCGTCTCACATTTAAATCATGGGACTCGAATATAAGCGTGCAGGTACTTACATTAAAATCATGCAACACGCTGTCCACAATCAAAAGACACGTGCAGGTATTCACCTTAAAATCATGCAATACGCTGTCCACGAGAGGTATTCACAAACAACCCATGCATAACGTAGTCACAATTTCCGTAAACGTTTTATTACCACAGTTACCCTAAAAACTGTAGCCTTACTGATTGAAAGGATTAAAATAATCTCGACGACATAGTGGACGATTAGATCCATTTCGTAACATAGGTTTCCCCTTAGGGAGAAAAAAACATAACAATGTTTCTTTTCTGAAATAGTACGAAATGCGATCGAATCGTAGGCTATGTCAAAACTGGAAAACTAGCTATATACACAACAACGGTGCGATGCATAACGTGGCCAAACTATCTACTAAGGTAGTCCGCCCCCAAATTATCTTGGCCGCGGATAGCAACGATCCTGAATCTGTACGGCTGTAATTTCATGGCCCAACGCATGATTCGGGGATTGAGCACCTTAGCTGTCTGCATATAAGACAAAGGTTTGTGGTCAGTTTCAAGTAGGAACTCCGCCCCATACAGGTACTTACGAAATTTCTCAACACCCCAGATAATACCCAAACATTCCTTCTCAATTACAGAGTAGTTCTTTTCCCGAGGTAACAATTTCTTGTTAGCATAAGCAATCGGCAAACGACCTTCACCTTCGAACTCCTGAAGCAAAATAGCTCCAAGACCAACGTCTGAAGCGTCTGTTCGAAGTACAAACGGGTTACCTTCTTGAAAAACAGGTAAGCGAAGAATAGGACTAGACGTGAGCCTACTCTTCAGGGTTTGAAATGCCCTTTCATGCTGATCTTGCCAATCTTTGATAGAATTAGGTCTATCCCGTTTAGTTAAATCAGTCAGAGGAGAAGCTATGGATGAGAAATTTGGGATAAAACGACGGTAAAACCCAGCTAATCCCAGAAAAGATTTAATTTGCCTTTTCGTACATGGACGAGGAGCATCTCTGATAGCCTGTATCTTGTCCTCTTGCGGTCGTACCGTCTGTCCGACGATATTGTGACCAAGGCACTCGATACTGCCATAACCGATCATGCATTTAGATGGTTTTGCCGTCAATTTGGCCGACCTGAGCCGATCTAACACTTGACGTAATGACGTCACATGATCCTTCCATGTTTCAGTAAATATCCACATGTCATCAACAAAGCTGTCAACATTTGGGAGATTGGACAATATGATTCTCATTAACCTACAAAATGAGGCTCCCGAATTGACCAAACCGAAGGGCATAGTTTTAAACTGGAATAAACCCTTAGGCGTTTCAAATGCCGTCAAAGGTTTAGACCTTTCAGTAAGACTGACTTGCCAATAACCCTAACTCAGGTCCATCTTTGTAAAGAATCTATGTCCCGACATTTTATTGATAACCTCCTCCATATTTGGCATAGGTTCTGCATCGAATTCCGTCACTTTGTTAAGCTTCCGGAAGTCGATACAGAATCTAACTGATCCGTCTTTCTTCGGAACTAGGACAACAGGAGATGAATACGGTGAAATCGACGGCTCGATTACCCCTAAATCCAACATATCCTGTATCTCCGTCTCCATGACGTTACGCGTCTTATACGGGATAGAATAACCCTTCGTCCGTATGGGTTCTGACGTAAGTAGTTTGATATCGTGCTGTATTTGATCAGTTCGACCGGGTAAACTCGATAGTACATCCGGGTACTGTTTAATCAACGCTTCAACCTCCATACGTTGTTCTGACGTTAACGTATCTGAAATACTTACGTCGATATAAGTTTCCGGCTCTTTAGCTGTCGGAAAAGCACAATCATCAAGAGAAAATTCATCACTACCATCGTCATCAACCGACTCTGTAGTCTCAGTCGACAATAAACAATGTGACGGCACACTTCGACGTTCGACATATTGTTTCAGCATATTAGCATGATATGTACTCACGACACCATTGACGTCGATTTTATAGTCCATTCTATTCACCACCTCTACTACTTCATATGGACCCTTCCACTGCAATAATAGTTTATTACTTTCAGTTGGCAGTAATAACAGTACTTTATCTCCCACGTTAAATTTACGCGACCTAGCGCGTTTGTCATAATAAGCCTTTTGCTTTACTTGTACTTTCCGTAAATTATCATGTGCTAACTTACACGTCTGCTCTAATCGTTCTCTCAACTCAATTACGTACTGGTACGTAGACAGAACGTGCTCATCCTGTACCTCTTCAGACCATAATTCACGTAATATTGCCATAGGGCCCTTAACGTTACGTCCGTATAACAATTCGAACGGAGAAAACCCTAATGACTCTTGCGGAACCTCCCTTATTGCAAACAGTAGTGCTGGGAGATATTTATCCCAGTCTTTTGGACGTTCTGCGCACATCCTACGTAGCATTTGCTTCAACGTTGCGTGAAAACGCTCTACAAGACCGTTACAGATAGGATGATACGGCGTCGTGGTTAACTGCTGGAGTGATAACAGCCTGCTTACTTCTTTCATAACTTCAGCAGTAAACTGACTTCCGCAATCTGTTAACATTTCATCAGGTATGCCAACTCTACTAAACATTTCAACTAACGCTTCGGCTACGCGTTCCGTTTCAATGCCGGGTAACGCTACCGCCTCGGGATATCTCGTCGCATAGTCTATCATTGTTAAAATATAGCGGGATTTCCTGTCAGAACGAGGTTCTATCGGTCCAACTATATCAACAGCGACTCGTTTAAATGGTGTGTCAATCTGTGGCAACTTTCCTAAAGGTACCTTAGTGACACGACCTTTTTGAATAGTCCTTTGACATATGTCACAAGATTTACAAAACCTTGCCACATCACCACAAACCCCAGGCCAAAAGAACTCAGTTAAAACTCTATCCATAGTTTTCTTTATGCCCAAATGACCTGACATCAAGGTTTCGTGCGCCAATCTTAACACCTTTTCACGAAAACCTTCAGGGATAATAAGTTGCAAAGTGACCTTGTTTCCCTTAGTAAACTGCCTATACAATAAATCTTTCTTTCGAATAAACTTAGTTTCACCCCGGTTCAATCCACGACTAATAGTCACATTCCCAGATTCCACTCTTTGCCTTATGCCATTCAATTTAGGGTCAACAACTTGGGCCTGCTTCAATGCCTCCTTATCACTAGCAATAATTTGATCAGGAACTTTAAGTTTCCTATAGGCCTCTTCACCTTGCGTAGCTTGTGACCTAGTCACTGCCGCCATTGCAAAATGGGACATATCGGGAAGTTTTGACCCGTCAATATTTCCAATAACCAGGTCATACAATGTATCTTCCATGCACAATGCCTCAGTTTTTCCTGTGAAAAATGGACAATCTATGTCAACCATTGCTAAGGGATACCTTTGGGTAGATTCATCAATCAAAGATACATCAGATTCTCTACCAAGTAACTGATCATTAGAAACCAAGTTTCTACGAACGACACACCCAGTACAACCTGTGTCCCTTAAAACTACAACAGTCTTACCATTAACCGTACCCTGCGCTGTTGGTAATCGCGACCTTAAAAAGTAACAGACACCTTCCCTATCCACGTTATCATTGATTAGTGGACTTTCTTCCTTACTCTTATAGAGACCTTCAATTTCATGAGTCCTATTCATTGTAGTTTTACAAAAGCTCATTTGATGTCCGCCACCCCGACCACGTCCGCGGGAATAACCCCGACCACGGCCACGATCTGAATTACTACCCTTCGTCTGCACAGTATCGCTCTTACTCTGTGATTTTAGTGTTTCATCTTTCGGTGCATAACTACTCCCCTTATTTCCACTATACCCGCTTGCACTTGCACCTACCTCCGCACTATATGCTTGCTTCCTATCGGGATTCTTAAAACATTTATATGTTAAATGTCCCTTATCACAAATACTACATTTTATCTCTGGCTTCGCACTCGGCTTATTATCAGATCTACTCTGAGTTACGCCCTTACTATCACGCTGCCCCTTATTTACACAAGCGTAGACGCCGCCACGTGCTTCTGCAAATAAATCTGCTTCCCTAGCCATCTCACCTAGATTCGTGAATGTTTTCGGTTTCAAATGAACATATAGTTCTTTACTACAGGATTCTAAAAACTGATCTCTAGCGAAAAAATCGCACACAGCTTCGTAAGACTGGTCTACTTTCGCCATTTTCAACCATTTATTAAGATACGACCTAAGTCTACTACTAAACTGAATAAACGTTTCCGACTTTTCAGGCCTATCATAGCGAAATTTCTTCCTAAATCCGCGTTCAGTCATATCAAAATTCTTCAACAACGCATCTTTCAACTTGTCATAATCTGCTGCATCATCTACAGACAATCTATCATAAACATCAAGCGAGCGACCTTTAAGTAATGCGCTTAAATATGCAGCCCAAACGTTTTTATCCCATTTATTCGCCGTCGCGTATTTCTCAAACCTTGATAAGTAACTATCCATTTTGTCCTTACTTTCATCAAAATACGGTAATTTGGGATCTCGCGCATGCGCTAACTTTTCAGCCTTCTGTTTTTCTAATTCAACTCTAAACGTGACCTTCTGCAACTCTATCTGATTCTTTAACTCGCGTTGCTGCAATTCAAAACTATACTTCAACTTTTCTAACTCAACTTCGCTCGACAACTTCGCTTCCTTATCGCTTTCGACTTGAGACAACCTAGCTTCCCTATCTTTCTCGGCTTGCCGCTCTATACTTTCAATCGGCGCCATCTCGATTTCCCTATCCGCCGCAATCTTAGCTAGTTCTACTTCCCTATCCTTTTCGGCTTGCACAATCCTCTCTTTCTCCGCCGCGACCCTAGCTAATTCAATTTCCCTGTCTTTATCGGCCTGCGCAATCTTTTCTTTCTCCGCCGCGATCTTCGCTAACTCAATTTCCCTGTCTTTATCGGCCTGCGCAATCTTTTCTTTATCAAGCTCCCTTACCGCGTGCCTTTCTGCTCTTTCAGTCTCTTGCTGTTGCTTTACAAATTCCTGCAATGCCTGCCCTTCATAACCTAACTCCCTTCCCGTCTTAACTAACTGATCCATGACGCTTAACGTAATGCTCACGTTAACTTAACTGAAACCGACGTTCACTTATAGTCACACACGTTAACTAAAACGTTAACAATAATAATAACAAACTAATCCAACTAAAACGTTGATTAATTAGTATAGTCGCGATCTAGACGTAGCTATTAAAGTTACGTTCGTAACAGACCGGAAATGACGTCATAAACTGACGTTGACTTTGCCGAGAATTACTTTTCACTTTCAAATGACACAATTAGATGACGTAAATAACCCAGATTACAATTACGCCCAACTTGATCTAGCGTATCGGATATACAAACGTAACGTATGTAACACAACGTATTAACACTGACACGACAACTGTACGTCCTACATTACAAAACCTTATAAGATACCAACGGTAAATCAAACTTAAGATTCCGCTATTAGGTTTAATTCATTGTAACGATATTATATAACGTTACGAGTGACCTACGTTACTAAATCAGGACATAAAATGGACCTCAGTAACGGTTACGACACAACGTACAAAACGTTTAAGTTAATAAACTAACAGATTGTCATGCAACAGCAGTGCCAAGGTACTCAACCGGACCTTAAAACTAAATATGTATCATCCGTGCCAAGACAATTCAGGTCTATATACCTCAGTTTCCCCACTCAGATATGCAACCTGTTACATTCTATCACAAATTAATGCATGGGCTATCGCACTTCATCACGCAGGGATAAGGATAGTTGACCTTAATTGAGTGTAGGTTACATTTACAAAGAATTTAGTGGCAAAATTGTTCCCCTAAAATTCACAGCCTTACGTCACCTTAGAAAAGAACAATCAGAAAGTCAATAATAATAAAAAAAAATGTCTGACAAAATTGTGCCTAGATTCTGTATATATTGTCAATGTGTTACACTGGCAGATATTAACCGGAAATCAAATCCCGTTACTTCATGACACCATGTTACGCAGAAAGGTTTTACACTCGGTCGACACGGGTGTAGAGCCTTATGCGTCGCCAGGACGGCGGAGGGTGACTTCCGGTTAAAGGGTTATCTACTAGTGTAATACACTGACAAGGAAACTCTAACAACGTTAGATTTTTTTAAGTTTATATATAATGTAAATTCTATATACAACAATACAATTTACAACTGTCACAATTACAATAATATACAACACATATTAGTTCATGTCGCTGGCCCAAGTAAGGTGTTTGTTTCAAATCTGTAATCGATTTGCGTACAATACGCAAATAGATTACCGTATGACGTCAACACCGTACTCGGCTCAGCGCCATGAACTAAAGGAAAACACAAAGAACAAAAGACGTCAGTTTGAGCTCATACAAAAAAAACCAAGGCCTTATGTTGGTAGACTTCACTTTGTCGTTCCCTGGATCATGTCATGGGCCAGTCCATATATCATGAGGAACACCAACTCTTATTAACACGTGCACGATTATATACTGGTCGCTCCCTGGATCGTACCAGGGACCGGTCTATATATATTAACACACTTTAGTGGACGAACACTGTCCCACACTTGATGTGACCTTCAGATCTAACACAGAATCTGGCAAAACTGTGCTAACCACTTCCGCCTACATTTTGTGCTTCCCGCCTCTGCTTAGGAACCATGCACAAACGGCGTTGTAACTGCCTCTACCCGGGTTGGTATTAACCTGGAGACGTATATCGAATCTCCAGGTGAGACGTGGCTCTAAGCCCTAACAGCTGACTGCCGGACTTGATGTGCCTAAAAATAACGAACTTACACTTAATACATTGTAACTACATAATAACAATACGTAAGACTCGGGCCTGTCTTGGAAATACCATACAACGCCCTCGGCGAATGCCGAGCATAACGTGCACACGCCAGTCGTGTCACTAGACACGACTCGCGCTCACGATGTAAAGCTAAAAGTGTGCTTACCACTTCCGCCAATGAAGAAACGTAGATCCTACCACGCATGTGCGTCGAAGGATCTGACGTCAAACATTGTCAAGAAGTATACTGACGTCAACAGGCATTACCATGACATACCCCCATAAAACATGAATAATCTAAACAATGACCTATTTACATTAAATTGATTGACCAAAATCTAACTCGCATATGTATTAATTCATTTCCTTAAATTAAGCGTAATACCATCTGCCATAGAATATAATAACTGAATAAGCGTTTCTAAAACATTTGGGATCATAACGTTTGATCTGACATCATGACATCAATGATGTTATACCATATGACGCCGTCTAATGAAGGCAAATCAAACGCATGATGACCAAATGTTACCATTATAACTTATGGAAAAAACCCTTAATGCGGTGCATGCTATGGCGTCAATTGACGTCACGAGTATATAAATTAGTTCCATTACAAATCAATCTATTTCTATAGGCCACGTATACGTGAAACTAATATAAAAAGTGCTGACGTCGCAATAACATGAATGCAACTGACTTCATATGAATAACATGAATGCAATTGACGTCACTGGACGTCAAATAGACGCACACCATTGCAACCAACATCAGTGATATAAACTATTTCTGTAATTTACAAAACTTCCTAATATACAAATACCATGCGCAGCATGGTCAGTATAAACAAAATTGGTCGACATATGCACAGCCTGATCACTGTCAACAAAATCAAAATCAGTCGACACATATAATCATACCATATCAATCAGAAGTCACATTTTTCATTCTTAGCCAAACTATTCTAAATAAAAAAATAATAAAATCTTACCGTTCTGGTCTAAACTCAGAATCTGGGCACACAACAATATAACATCCTCAGTATAAGAATTAAACAGCCACGTCTAACTTTTCAATAAAAGATAGGCGTATAAATAGTATGCGTCTCACATTTAAATCATGGGACTCGAATATAAGCGTGCAGGTACTTACATTAAAATCATGCAACACGCTGTCCACAATCAAAAGACACGTGCAGGTATTCACCTTAAAATCATGCAATACGCTGTCCACGAGAGGTATTCACAAACAACCCATGCATAACGTAGTCACAATTTCCGTAAACGTTTTATTACCACAGTTACCCTAAAAACTGTAGCCTTACTGATTGAAAGGATTAAAATAATCTCGACGACATAGTGGACGATTAGATCCATTTCGTAACACTATGATCAGACTGAATCCTGTTTGCGCAAGCCGTAAGGTTCAGCGATGTAGTAATTACATTCAGGGGCCGTATTCATAAAACCACTTAAGTCGTTGCTATGCTGTTGCTAAGGCTGAATATCTATCAAGGAGATTCCCTACAACTATGAAAGGACCTCTGACAGTTGTAATGTTAATTTTAATTTGCCTATAAAATTAGTAAAAAATATATTTTTGATATGATCAAGAATTTCTCTTGAAATGTTTTGCTCTTAACTTCTCACAACTGGCTATGAATTTATTTTTCTGATTTTTAGCACATAGGCTTTAATTTTTGGTGGAAAAAGCCAGATTTTATAATTAAACATAATGAAAACAGGAAATGTTTCTTAAAGATATTCCCCCGCCCCCTTGTCTCAGCTAGCCACTTTGCATGTATGTGTGTACTATCATAATACACATTATATGTGAGTGGCGTGCTGAGGCACGGGGGGAAAGATAGTCTACAGCTGAAAAACTGAATAAGTGGGTGGGGTACTTACACCCTTTATATCTAAAAATGGGCTACAGAACTCATACTATGCAAAATATTGCATAATATCAGCCACTGTACTGTCTACATCAGTTTAAGCACAGTTATCAAATAAAATTTCAATATTTTAGAAAATCAAAAAATTGGACTTATTTTCAGTGATCCAAAATTCCACGTACCCCTCTTGATAGAATCGGTCTAATGTTAGTCTAGAGACATGAAAATATTTCAAAATCTCTGTTGAAATGTCTTAACAATACATAAATCTACCTATTAATTCCAAATAATTCAACTTTTACTGCCCAATGAAGCTGCAAAAATTTGTTGAAAAATAGGCAAATCTGCATTGATACTGTCAGAGGTCCTTTGGTCTGGAGGAACAGTCTTTGTAAGACGTATCGCGGGGTAGAGGTCGGAGTTGTAGACTAATCGAGGATATGGTTTGTTGAAAAAAAAGAGTGAGGGCGGGGGTGTAGGGTGTAGGGTGGTAGATTGAATGAGGTGCGTGTTTTGGAAGGGGTCATGTAGAGGGATGGGAGTCTGGATGGTAGAGTAATTGAGGGGAGGGGTTGTAGGTAGTGTGGGGAGATTATTTATCATTATTTTAGAGTGGGGGTGGGGTGGGTGGGGGTAAGAAAGAGGAATAGACAGATTAAGGAGAGCTTAATAAGTTTGAGAGGTGCACGGTTTGGTCTTTTTGTCCTTGAATTAACTTTGCATTTTTAACGCAACATTGGTAATAAATGTATGGAACTTTAACATAGTGCAGATGCTGTAATACTGTTTGCGCTAAAATAACGCCAGTGAACATCATTTTGCACTGACGCTGATATGACGTCGTTTAGTCGTTGTTTGCTGGTGGCGATACTATGATGAAACACAGAATAACTTGTCCAGTGTGAATTTATGCGATGTAATTAATTTCAAATAGAGACAAAACTATCTCGATGACAAGCTTGTTGTCACGCTGTCTGATTTCGCACACGCAGAGCATGCGTTAGAATATTAACCCCACCCGTACACAAAACTATTTATAGCGACCACTTTATATGGTATTAAAAGGCGTTTCCAACTGGTCCGATGGACTTAGTCTCGGGTTGAAAATCTGTAATTTGCAGTTTTATGCAGGTTAGTCCAGCATCCTACGAAGGGCAGAGTCATGAGACATATTGATGAGAAATCGGCGGAATCCTAGCATTATCACTATGCACAATCTTACCTGGATTGATTAGATTATAAAAGTATTAGCAGCGAAAAACCCCAGTTTCAGAATTAATGAACGGAGTTTACAAGTATTTGATGCCATTTTGAAAAAGTTAAGCGCACAGGGCGCTAAAAGGGTCAATTACGTTATATCAAGCAGACAGGGAAGAAATACTTCACCTTTCACCGTACTTGCAAAGGTAATTTATTCGTTGTTGTTTTTTTTTTCCCAAAGAATTCCAACTTATCCACAGGACTACATATCAAATGCTATAAACTTATTCCCAAGGAGCCTAGCAAAAGACTGATACACTAAACAACATTATCATATGAAGTCGCATCTGAGAGTGTAATAAAGCCATGCATTAAAAACGATAATCCACTAGTGATTTAAATATGCAAATTACGTCGTAACGTTATACGTTGACGTCCATTAAAACGTCGCGTTTTCTAATGGCGAAATCGTCACGTTCTAGTGCAAATTTTGCTAATAAAATGCGATTTTAGTGTCATATGATAAATAGAATCTTGCATTCGTGCTCCTGTATTATTGAATTTATTAAACTCGTTGGTAAAAACGATAAGATACTCGGCATAGCCTCGCATCTTATCTTTTTCCCCAACTCGTTTAATAAATTCAATAATACATGAGCACTCATGTAAGATCTTCTATTTCAATAGTTTCTGTTTAGTAATCCATACCGTATTAATCCTAACAGACCTCCCTGCCTTTTTTCCGAAAATGGATCTTACATGAGTGCTCATGTATTATTGAATTTATTAAACGAGTTGGGGAAAACGATAAGATGCGAGGCTATGCCGAGCATCTTATCGTTTTCACCAACGAGTTTAATAAATTCAATAATACATTAGCACGAATGCAAGATTCTATTTATCATATGACACTAAAATCGCATTTTGTTAGCAAATTTTGCACTAAAACGTCACGATTTCGCTACAAGAAGCGCGACGTTTTTATGGACGTCAACGCATAACGTTACGACGTAATTTGCATATTTAATCCACTAGTGGATTATTGGTTTTAATGCATGCCTTTAATACACTCTCAGATGCGACGTCATATGATAATGTTGATTATTAACTTGCACGAGTTCCTTTTTGCTTCTCTGGATGAGGTAGTTCTTTGACATGAGGTCTACTCTTAAAGCAAAGAATGCTCCTCTAGGAGCGAATTCGCAAATTCTTCTTTTAAGAGTTGGCCCCTACTGAAAAGGGAGGCAAAATAGAAGAGTTGCTTCCTCTGAAAGTATATCCATTCACCGTAATACTGTTTATTAGAGGTATTATGCAGTGGCTGGTTTACTCAGTGACCTATAAATACAGTGACTCGCGTCTTCACCTTTCGGTCAAAAGAGGCGTGTCGCGCATGCGACTACAGCGCCTCCTACCGGAGCGCCATTGTTAAAACAAGCTGAAAAAGCTTGAATTTCTGTCAAAAGTTAACGGCGTGCATCGTCCATTTTATAGGTGTTTTCTTAGTGAAATTATTATTCAACGATAAGGTAAGCTTTGAATTTCAAATGATGTATTAGAAAATAAGTTTTGTGATGATTTTGCTTGGTTTTGGAGTTCATTTCTAACGATGTAATTTGAGAAACTTTCGTAACTCGAAACAAAATGGCGACGACGCCGTGAAAACCAGCACTTCTTTTTTGATGTTCTCCGTCGTTAATAAGGTTTGAGGTAATATTTAAGCATTAGAAAACAAAAGGGGAAGAACCAAAAAATTGTTTGATATCATTTTCATGACAATTATTTACTATTTGATGGTTTTATGACAGTATAGAAATAGACTTTTTGTGCAAGTATCGAAAACCGGCAAATCAGGTTGTTTAAAACCCCACTCCCCCGTTTTTGAATAAGGCTCCCAAAATAACTATTCTTGAGTCCCGCAATGATATTTTTCTTATAGTTGAATGCCTTACAAATTGTTTGATTGCTATTTTATGAAATTTCGTGCAGATTTAATGGGTCAAAATAATCAAGATATAAAACTTGTTTTTCACAGTTTTTGCCATACAACAATGAGTTCAGAGGGTTGTTTAGTTATGCATTAGAGAATTTGTCAGCGACCAAAGTTTCTTATGTCACATCAATAAAATTAACTCCAAAACCAAACAAAATCATCACAAAACTTATATTCTAATATATCATCATAAAATTCAAAGCTTACCTTAACGTTGAATAATAATTTGATTACGTAAACACTAATGAAATGGGCTATTCACGTCGATAACTTCTGACAGAAATTCCAACTTCCTCAGCTTGTTTAATTCAATATCACTGACTTACTTCAATTTTCACTGCATGCATATTCTCCTAAGTAAGAGAGAGTCAAGATCAAAATCCTCATCCAAATGCAAAATAAAAAAAAAGTTTCCCGTATTAGTATTGAAAAGTCCAGTTTTTCGTTTATTTTATTTTTTCCCCTTCTACGTAAAGTAAAACTACCGTATAAAAACTCGGCAAGTTTGGTATCAAATTTCGGAAATTAAATACACAGTTTAACGCAAATGTTTGTAAGAACACATTATTTATACAGATAAAATAAATAATGAAAATATTAAAATAAGTCTAGATGCGAAATAAGCGGTCGATAGAATTATCGATTTTTTTTCAGCCACTCACCTGTCCAGAGGCGCGACAAGCGTCAACTAGAAAAATACCTAAATTTAACGCGAGATGCGAGTCACTCTATATAGGTCACTGGTTTACTACAATAAAGGCTCTAAATAATGCCCCCCTTTCGTAAAATGCAAAACCCCTGGGGCATTTAATACGGTATTTCAATACAATCTTTAATTTCTATCTGGAGCCACATCCTAAGAACATTGTTGGTGGAGAACAACGTAAGATCATTACTGTGAAATTTCATCAACTTTGGCTCAGAGCTTTTTCACAGATGTAGTTCGAAAACATTTTTTCCCTTCATATCTGCAATTACGACATCCCTTTTTTGACCAGTGGACTTTTCCATCCTTATTTTTTGGATGAGTTCAATTCTAGTTTTAGTGGTTTATGGTGGATGTTTTCACTTTTATAATATTTTGCATAGAAATTCATGTAAAAAAAAAACAGTGTAGACTCTGATCAGATGCCATATTTTGCAGCATCTGAACTGGGTCTGCACTGTTCGCATATCCCAAACTGGGTATCCAGTCTGAAAAGGGTTACTCACCAAGTTCAACCCTATCAAAACAGCTACAAATTTCACTGAGGGTAAGAACCAACATCCAGATGGTGTCAGTTTATCTTTCGTAGCCTACAAGTAAACCTATAGTTACATATCAAATGCTTTCAGACGGTATGCAAAAGAAGGTAAACCTAACTTTATCAGTATAAATGTAAACTTACGTATAGATGAACAAATAAGCTCAGTCCAGCTGTCTCAGACAGATGGTATAATGGACAAAAAATCTATATAACTGTAACTGTAACTTATTTAAATGCATGTGTGTATGTGTGTGTGTTTATGTTGGGGGCCTGTCCATAGCATATCACGAGCAAACTGTACAAATCTTCAAGTGACCTTTGTTAATAGGTTATCGTGCTATAGTAAAGGTCATGAATGGAACTAAAGAATCTCGGGATTTGTGGTAGCCTGGGCCAGGGGTCAACAATTCAATACTATCCAGATTCCAGATGTGCATATGCTTACAAGAGAATGTTGACTGAAAGTTTGTTAAGTAGGACCTATCTGTAAAACTGAGAAAGATACACATTTTTTTTTAATTTCATTTATTTGCAATATATTTTTTTCATTTATATGCATTAACAAGTTATATGAACAACACATTTCGCAGAAATGTACATATTAACAATGTAAACATAAAACTAGAGAGCCTGTTTAATAAGGAAATGAATCGGGGAAAAATCCATCTATCCATCAATCCATCCATCAGTAACAAAATCCATCCATCCATCCATCCATCCTCTGAAATGAAATCAAGTTGATACTGTAAATGAGCACAATTACACAGCAAGGTAGCTTAAGGTAAATGGGTACACTTTCAGGGGAAGCAACTTTGCCCTTTTCTTTTTTGCCTTCCATCTCAATGGGGGTCAACTCTTAAAGGAAAGAATTTGCTCCTCTAGGAGCAAATTCTTTCCTTTAAGGTAGACGAATACTGAATAGAAATATTGGCGGGGCATTCAAACCATTATACCGTCTAAATAACCCAAAGAGCTATAAAACATTTGGGTAAGAAAAAAACAATTTTCACCGTTTTGTTTTCCTAATAAACACTATTTTGTATTTCTACATATTATTTTTAAACATTTTCCATTAAAATTCATATCTCTAGCACATGAATGCACTTTCATTTCAGCAAATCATATAATCTGTAATATATGATATTTGAAACAAACTGACAACACAAAATTGCAGTTTTCTTGTTAATAAGTATATTTTTACATTCTTTGAAAAAATGCAAGAAAATTGAATTTCATGAAAAACGTCATGAAAAATATTATCAATCGATGGGGCATGCTTATGCCTATTATTTTAGTAAAACTTACGTCTTATGTTAAAGAATAAAACAAAAAAAAAAACATTTCACCGTTTCGTTTCCTAGAAAAACAATGTTTAAGTTCAAAATATCCCCGAAACAGACTGCCCAAATTCTGCACCTGCTGCAAGCACAGCCGGTCCTTGCCCTATTATTTATTTTCCTGTTATTCGGTTCTACCATAGAGTAATGTCGACAAAAATGCGCAGATGGAATGGAAACTGTGAAGATCTTGATCATTCTGGTTCCTAAGGAACAGTCTGATCTCAGTTTCCACTGTTTGTACAGACCTATGTGCCCGAAAACTTAGGATCTTTACGGTAGATATTGTAAGTGTATATTATAAC
The DNA here is from genome assembly GCA_963989385.1 of Ctena decussata. Classification (NCBI taxonomy): domain Eukaryota; kingdom Metazoa; phylum Mollusca; class Bivalvia; order Lucinida; family Lucinidae; genus Ctena; species Ctena decussata. The sequence continues at coordinate 22,897,991 of OZ022501.1, read as the reverse complement.
TGTATTTACTCCACAGTTAGTCGATTTGATGATGAACAATAACTCTGTTTGTTTTTTAAACAAGCAAGAACAGAGTTCTTCCGGGATTGTCCACCTTAAGAGTAGACCCTGTCTGGATGTTCTTGGCAGTACAGGGAAGCAAGCATGAAGACATGAAAGTTGTTCCCCTTTGCAAAAATGGTGGTAAAACATTCATACACATTAAAGAAACTGCAAACCGCAACATAAGATATAATAAGTCTTGTCAATCCACGCAGTCTCGCTAGAGGCTTCATTATTACCTCTGTTGATTTCTCTACTGTAGAAAAGCTAGACTGAATGGTTTTGAAAACCTTGAGTCTTGGTTAGAGTGTTTGGTTGGTTGGTTGATTTGATGCTTAACGTCCACGGTAAACAACTAAGGTCATGTCGGGACGGTCAGTTAACCTAACCACACTATTCCTGGGCAGGATTAGACCTCCTAAGCGGTTAACCAGTACTAAGTGCACATACTTTCGCCAGTAACTGACAACTGCCCTTCTTGAATCAGCGGAAGGAGAAACGAAAGTATGTGGCCAGACAGGGATTCGAACCCAGGACCTCTGACTTACGAGTCAGGTGCCCTACCGATTGCGCTACCCGGCCCAGCCGGTTAGAGTGTTTGGAGTTTGAAGATACTATATGATAAAATGACATTCCAACCAAACATATAAGCTGGGAAAAGAAAATCCAATGCAGAGCTGCACAAGGACAGAAAACATTCCAAAGGGCATCTGTAAACACTGAAAAAGACAAAGTGGCTTACCATATATGGGTACATCTTAATGTTTGCCATTTTGCAAAGAGGAACAACTTTTGTGACTTCTTGTTTGCCTCCCAGGATGGTAAAATCCATCCAAAATGGGATCTACTCTTAAAGGAAAAAAATATGCTCCCAAAGGAGCAAATTTTTTCCTTCAAGAGTTGACCCCAGTTGAGAAGGGAGGACAAAAATGAAATTGGCAGAGTTGCTGCCCCTGAAAGTACACCCATTCACCTTACCACCTGCTGACAGCAAAGACTCAAACCATTCTGTCATTCAATACAGACTTGTTAGAGCCCTGGGCCCAGTTGTTCAAAGCATCGTTAGCCTAACGAGCTCGTTAAGAGGTCAACTCGTTAAGTGTTTTACGACTTTATAACCTATAACCAAATGCGCTGATATTTTTTGTTGATAAACTGTGAGAAGCTTTTGCAGCTTCTCACATATTTTCAACAAGAAATATTGGCATATTTGTGATATTAACGTTCGAAATTTTATCGAAACGTTAACTAACGACGTCGTTAGTTTTGAACAACCTGGCCCTGGTTTTGTGACAGTAGATTCCATTGGGGCCAATTCAGAGCTCCAGATAAGGATTGGTACTGAGGATAATTTTGAGATAAATTTTCTTATTTCTCATCAAAAACATACATTTAGACCCCTCATTAGAACCGTCTCAGCGCTGACAGGTCACAACTAATGTATTGATGGATATGATAGAAATTTACCCCTAAATTATCCCTATTAATCGCAGATAATTATTTCTTGTCAAAAACATATGTTGTGACCCCTCATTAGAACCATCTCAGCAAGACGGTTCTACTGAGGGGTCACAACTTATGTTGAGATGGAGAGGTATGATACATTTTTTAGTCCTACATTATCCCGGTAACCCCTTCTTATCTGGAGCACTGTCATACAAGATGGGTGAAAATAGCAACAACCTGCCAGTGGTCATACTGCACTTTTTGCCGTTTGCATATGCATTAAGCACCCTCTTTTCACTAATACAAATTTGCTGTTCACATCAACAATCAAAAGAATCATCAAAGTACAATATTTACAGTCAGAGTCAACAAAAATTAGATGGTAATATCAGATATGCTCGATATGACTGAAATACTGTTGATAGGGTTGTACATGCATCTTCACTGTCTACACCTGCCGTTAGACCCATTTTCTCATGGTGCATCTCAAATGATATATACATCAAAGATTCAGTAACAATGCATTCTAATGCACTAACATATGTAACACGACATCTGATTGGACAACGTCAAAAATTTGAAACAGGATATCCTGTGATATAGTGTCAGAAATCTGATGTCATTATTGAACTCTGCTTCTCATTGGTTTTATCCGCCTGAAAACATTTGTGATGGGAGCAAAGTAGTACACCCTGAAAGGTAAAAATGTCCAAAAGTGCATTAGAATGGGGATAACTGTACTGAAAATTGTCATTTGGGGAGGTATAACATCTGTTTTATGGTTGAAAATTGCATTTTAGGGCTCCCCTGATGCGTCGTCATAAAACTAAATTTCCGACCATAAAACTGATGATATACCTCCCCAAATAACAAATTTGAGTACAGTTATCCCCTAAGTGTGTTCAGAAAAGTTGCATTAAGCCACATTACTGGCTTCCTGATATAGGTGCTTTTTAGGACAATTCTATAAATGCTGGCCATAACAGGACTACTAGCTGACAACTCACATACATAATTTCTGCTAACTCTCATGTCCAAATAATTATGTATTTAAGCTTGAAAGAATTTAAGAGAATCCCTAGCAACAGATCAACGTTTTTTTAGTGAAAACAGAGCTCTAGATAAGAGGGGTATTTGATGATAATTGAGGGATAATTTTCTTTATTTCTCATTGAAACCATATGTTGTGACCCCTCATCTGAACCGTCTCATCGAGACGGTTCAGATGAGGGGTCATAACATATGTTTTTATCCAGAATTAACAAAAATTATCCCTAATTATCATCAAGTACTCTCTCTTATCTAAGGCTCTGTGAAAAACTCTGGACTTTCAGCCCTGCAAAATCTAAATTTCATGCCCAAAATCTGTGCTTATCTGAAGCTCTGTCTGCAACCATAAGGCACCTTTACTGAAACATGCTTTAACAAAACTGTTAACAAATGAAATTAACAAAATTGTTTTATAAAATATTTATGACAGATGATGGAAGTTATATTTGGTGGTGGAATCAATATGTACGGTAAATGAATTTAAGGCTTATGGGTACACCTCCATGTTCTTCTGCCTTTTTTTTTGAAAGGGAGAATACTTCTGGTACTTCATGTTCACCTCTGTGAATAAGAAAGTCCTTCCTAAAAGGAGAGAATTTGTTACCAGGAGAGCAAATTCTCTCCTTTATGGAAGCCTCAAAAGAAAAGGGGACAAATTCTGCTTCCTAAGAATGCTTGGTATAAATTACCTCCCCTTCTGAAAGTGTTCCCAGTATTCATAATACTTTGTGTTGCAATTACTGCCTTAGGAATCTTTACTTGTTCTGACTAGATTTGGACTATGTAATCATCTGCATGTGAGGTGGGCTGAGCATATACAACAAGCTTATCTTGTTGTTGATCCAATTATGCTTAATAAAGGAAAAGTATTGTCTCATTTATAGCCCACTCATCTGGATTCAAAGTTTGCAATTTTTTAAAACTTCCTTTTGTTTGGTTTCTGGCACTTTAAAGCTTAATTCTATCATTAAAAACAATATTTATGATATGCATATATTTCATCAATATCAGGAAATCAATGGTTTAAATCAGAAAAAAAGATTTTAATCAGACTCATTAATATATTACTAAGATAAATTAAAGTGCCATAAAAGCAGACAACATATCTGATGCCTGCAAAATTTCATAAAATGTTTCATTCAAGCAATATTCCATTTCTGGCGCTTTAAGAGTGAATGGACATTCCATACAGTCTGTGTTGAGCTTGAACAGTGACCTTTGTTATCAGTATACCTTCCAAGTAAAGAAGAGGTCATGACTGAAACTGAAGAACCTAGGAATATGTGCTAGACTGATTATGTTTCTGGTTTTTTTGATTGATTGCTTAACGTCCATGGTAAACAGCTATGGCTATGTCGGAACGGTCAGTTAACTTAACCACACTATTCCTGGGCAGGCTTAGACCTCCTAAGCAGTTAACCAGTACTAAGTGCACATACTTTCGCCAGTAACTGACAACTGCCCTTCTTGAATCAGCGGAAGGAGAAACGTAAGTATGTGGCCAGACAGGGTATCGAACCCAGGACCTCTGACTTACGAGTCAGGTGTCCTACCGATTGCGCTACGCAGCCCGGCATGTTTCTGGCATAATTTGGCCATTAAAGTCTAGAACATTTGCCTAAATAGGCCAGTCTGCATTGCACTATGCTAATAAAATGTAGTCTATCTTAAAATGTATGGGTACACCTCATATTCACAAAGGGGCACAACTTTTGTTACTTTCGGTTTCCTTCTCTGGCTGACGAAGCCTTTTCAAATGCAGTCCACTCTTAAAGGAAACTCTTTAAGATATGACCTCTTTTTAGGAGGGAAGTTAAAAGTAAATGGCAATGAAAGTGTACCAAGTTACCTTTATATATCATCTCAAAGCCCCAGCTGGCGAAGTGAATGAAGTATGTTTAGCCATAAAGCATATGTTGTGGCACATCATCAGAAATGCCTAAGGAAGCCATTCTGATAAAGGGCAATAACATATGAGCCTTGACAAGACAAAAACACAACAAAGTGGAACATGCACTCAGCAAAGACTCAGATCAGCCTGGACATCCGCCCAGTCTGATAAGACTCTTTGCTGTGGACATGGATGTAGCTTAGACCCTTAGCTACCTCTAAGTGTACAGCAAACTCTGATCAGACTGGGCAAATGCCCAGGCTGATCTGAGTCTTTGCTGTGCGCATTCCAATTTGTTGGTTTTGTCATGTCACAGCTCATAACCAACCAAAATCTGGAGCACTGACACCTTCCATGAAATTGTATACAAAATTTATTTGGTTATAAGACCAGGGTCCGAGGTTATAAAACTTCAGTATCATCTCAAACTCAAAATTAAGCACACTGATTGGCAGCTTCCGAGCATGTGCTCGGAAGCAGCCAATCAGTGTGCTTTATTTTGGGTCTGAGAATGTACTCAAGTTTTATAACCCCGGGGCCAGATTTCCTCTCCAGAATGACACCAATATCTCAGACTGGGCTCAGAGCTCTAGATAAGAGAGATATTTGATGATAATTGAGGGATAATTTTTTTTATTTCTCATTGAAACCATATGTTGTGACCCCTCATCTGAACCGTCTCGTCCAGACAGTTCAGATGAGGGGTCACAACATATATTTTATGCAGAAATAACAAAAACTAGAAATGTTTTTCAGAGAAAAACCGATGTCCCCCCACCAGCCCATTTCCCATCCCCACAAATGAATAAAAAGCCTGAACAAGTAAAATATCTAGACAAGTTTGGAGAAAATCCATCCACTGGTTCTTAAGATATCCTACATAGATGACTATGACCTTGAAAATGAGGTCATCGTCACCAAAATCACATCACCTCTTAAACTTGTCCAAATGATTTATCCATGCAAGATTGGTGAAATTCCATCAATTGGTTCAGGAGATATAGTGGGTACAAGAAAATGTCATGTAAGTCCTCCAGTGACCTTGAATATGAGATCAAGGTCACCAAAATCTAATCAGCTCTTAAACTTGTCCCAATGATGTATGCATGCAAGTTCGATGAAATTCCATCCATTGGTTCAGAAGATTTAGTGGGTACAAGAAATTGTCATCTAAGTCCTCCAGTGACCTTGCAAATGAGGTCAAGGTCACCAAAATCTGATCAGCTCTTAAATTTGTCGCAATGATATATTCCTGAAATTTTTGAGAAATTCCATTCATTGGTTCAGGAGATATAGTGGTTACAAGAAATTGTCATCACAGTCCTCCAATGACCTTGAAAATGAGGTCAAGGTCACCAAAATCTGAAAACCTCTTAAACTTGTCCCAATGATGTATCCATGCAAATTTGGTGAAATTCCATCCATTGATTCAGGAGATATCACGCATACAAGAAATTGTCATCTAAGTCCTCCAGTGACGTTGAAAATGAGGTCAAGGTCACCAAAACCTAATCACCTCTTAAACTTGTCCCAATGATATATCCATGCCAGTTTGGTGAAATTCCATCTGTTGGTTCAGGAGATATAGTGGGTACAAGAAATTGTCATCTATGTCCTCCAGTGACCTTAAAATGAGATCAAGGTCACCAAAATCTAATCAGCTCTTAAACTTGTCCCAATAATGAATTCATGCAAGTTTGGTGAAATTCCATCCATTGGTTCAATAGATATCACTGGTACGAGAAATTGTCATCTAAGTCCTCCAGTGACCTTGAAAATGAGGTCAAGGTCACCAAAACCTAATTACCTCTTAAACTTGTCCCAATAATGTATCCATGCAAGTTTGGTGAAATTCCATCCATTGATTCAAGAGATATCGCGCATACAAGAAATTTTCAACTAAGTCCTCCAGTGACCTTGAAAATGAGATCAAGGTCACCAAAATCTAATCAGCTCTTAAACTTGTCCCAATAATGTATCCATGCAAGTTTGGTGAAATTCCATCCATTGGTTCAAGAGATATCGTGGGTACAAGAAATCTGTCACAGGGACGCCGACGCCCGGGATCCGCACTGAAAACAATATGTCCCCCCTCACCTTTGGTGGGGGGACATAATTATCCTCAATTATCACCAAATACTCCTTCTTATCTAGAGCTCTGGGGCTATAAGACGGAAATAATCCCAAAACTCCAGATCTATCTTGCAAGATGGATCTAATTTTTTTTTATTGTTTTGGAGGGAAAACAATCCCTTCTTATAACCAAACAAAATTTGGTATATGGCAACTTTAACTCCTGCTCATATTTGTCATGTCCATTTTCACTCTCTCCAAGCAACGTCTTTTTGTTTCTATGACAACAAAGGGTTGATGGCGCTGTCGACGGTTGCTGCAGTCCAGTGGGTCAACTTGTCTTGTGGTAAATACAGGCAGATGCTTGATAGTTTTAGAATTGTCACAGAATTCTTCTGGGTCTGAAAATATTGGGATATATTTACCTTTCAGGAAAAACTATTACAGACAGAATCTTAAGAGTGGTCAAGTTGATATTAAATATATATGAAATGAGATTTTGGCAAGTTGCTACACAGTTACACCTGTCTTAAGGGGTCACCCAAGGGGACACACTTAAAATGTCTAAGACAGGTGGTCCCTTAATACAGGTTCATCAGCACTATAGTTTGATTTAAGGGACCCCAAAAGGTGTTTTTTAAGGACAGGTGACCCACTTATAGGGGAACTCTTAAGACGTCTTCGAACTCCAACTTACAAATGACCAAAAGCTGAACCTTTGCTTATCAAACAACTAAATTTGAGGCATAGCAACTTGTCTTCCATTTAATGACCAAAAGCTGAACCTTTGCTTATCAAACAACTAAATTTGAGGCATAGCAACTTGTCTTCCATTTAATGACCAAAAGCTGAACCTTTGCTTATCAAACAACTAAATTTGAGGCATAGCAACTTGTCTTCCATTTAATGACCAAAAGCTGAACCTTTGCTTATCAAACAACTAAATTTGAGGCATAGCAACTTGTCTTCCATTTAATTATGTCCTCTGCAACTGAAACAAAGTTTAGGTAATGAAATCAAGTCCAACACTAGAATTGTTTTTCTACGAAAAAACAGATGTCTCCCCCCTTTCTGATGTCAAAAGGATCAGTCATTAAATACAATTTCAAAAGGAAACTTTAAATACAATTTCTAATGCAAATACTGGTCATTTTTCATGCAAACAATGAGCTCGTATCCAGTAAAGATATTTTGTGATAGACTAATAGACAGACGCCAAGGGAAAAACAATATGTTTCCCTACCCTGAAGCAGGGATTCATAATAAGTAAAAAGTATAAATGCAAGAGTTGTAGTTGTTATGCTCTGCATGTCATGTAATGTTGACTGATATTCATATTTAGTTTTTGTCAAAAAATATAAATGCAAGAGTTACAGTGCTCTGCACGTCGTCTATTTATATGTTGACTGATATTTGTATGAAGTTTCATGAATATAGCTTAAACGGTTTTCAAGTTATAGAGCTTAGACGATTGAGACACGATTTTGTGAATGACAAAGTTCCAAGGGAAATAACTCAAATAGTATAAATGCTGTGCTCTGCAGGTTGTCTAGTGTTGACTGACATTTGTATGAAGTTTCGTTAATATAGCTTGTCCGGTTTTCAAGTAATAAAGCGATTGAGACACGATTTTGTGACTGACAAAGGTCTAAGGGAAATAACTCAAGAAGTATAAATGCAAGAGTTATGGTTCTTGCACTATGCAATTCTTCTAATGTTGATTGATATTTGTATGAAGTTTCGTGAATATAGCTTGAATGGTTTTCAAGTTATAGAGCAGACACGACTGAGACACAATTTTGTGACTGACAAAGTTCTAAGGGAAATAACTCAAATAGTATAAATGCTAAAGTTATGGTTCTTGCATTCTGCACGTCGTCTGATGTTGACTGATATTTGTATGAACTTTCATGAATATAGCTTGAATGGTTTTAAAGTTATAGACGGACTCGACTGAGACGCAATTTTGTGATGGACAAGGTTCCAAGGGAAATAACTCAAAAAGTATAAATGCCAGAGTTACCATTTGTGCACTCTGCACATCGCCTCATGTTGATTGATATTTGTATGAAGTTTCGTGAATAAAGCTTGAGCAGTTTTCAAGTTATAGAGCGGACACAATTGATACACAATTTTGTGATGGACTAAGTTCCAAGGGAAATAACTCAAAAAGTATAAATGCCAGAGTTACCATTCTTGCACTCTGCACATCGTCTCATGTTGATTGATATTTATATGAAGTTTCGCGAATATAGCTTGAGCGGTTTTCAAGTTATAGAACGGACACGATTTTAAGATGGACTATGTTCCAAGGGAAATAACCCAAAAAGTATAAATGCCAGAGTTACCATTCTTGCACTCTGCACGTCGTCTCATGTTGATTGATATTTATATGAAGTTTCGCGAATATAGCTTGAGCGGTTTTCAAGTTATAGAATGGACACGATTTTGTGATGGACTAAGTTCCAAGGGAAATAACTCAAAAAGTATAAATGCCAGAGTTACCATTCTTGCACTCTGCACATCGTCTCATGTTGATTGATATTTATATGAAGTTTCGGGAATATAGCTTGAGCGGTTTTCAAGTTATAGAACGGACACGATTTGTGACAGACAGACGGACAGACAGACAGACGGACAGACGCCCGGGGAAAAACAATATGTCTCCCGACCCTTAAGGGGGGAGACATAATAACAGGATGGTCGTATGATAAAAGCTGATGAACATCTACCATTTTTTTCAACTTCTTGTAATGCACATAACAGCACCAGGCCCAGAGGTTATAAAACTTGAGTACATTCTCAAACTCAAAATAAAGAACACTGATTGGCTGCTTCCGAGCACATGCTCGGAAGCAGCCAATCAGTGTGCTTTATTTTGAGTTTGAGATTATTCTCAAGTTTTATAACCTCGAACCCGGTTTTTGTTGTTTCTGTGTATAAAAAATCAATAACTGGAAAGGCCTCAACCAGGGCTAATTATCCTTGGACGAGCAACAACCTATACATGCATTTATAAAAACATATTTGAGCCGCGACACGACAAAACCAATAAAGTGGCATGTGCATGAAGACTTAGATCAGCCTGGGCATCCGCCCAGTCTGATCAGAGTCTTCCCTGTCCGCATGGAGGTACATGTAGCTTAGACTGTTAGCTACTCTTTGACAGGCCTCATACTGACAAAGATTTTCCAAGCCTGAAATGCCTGCTTTCGCAGCCTAAAATAGCCCTTTTTAAGCAGAAAAACACTGAAAACTTAAAAATCAAAGCCTGAAATCAAGTAAAATTCAAGAAATGAAAGCCTGAAATCCTGCAAAAGCCTGAAAAGTATGAGGCCTGTTTGAGCACTTAATGAAGAGTCTGATCAAACTGGTTGGATGCTCAGGCTGATCTGAGTCTGCGCTGGGCGCACAACCACATTGTTGGTTTTGTCGCATCGCGCCTCATTTCATATTACAGTAAACATACTAGGTAAGATAAGAAACTCTGATAAAGTGGGTGTTAGCCCCACAGAATTGTATTACAACACAGATCCAATATTCTTTAGAAAGGGACCAAAAGACCATACCTCTAATTGTAGCCTATCTATAAACAAAAACATTGACTGATTGGGGTTGTTGATAATCATGTTGTTTCTTTCTTTTCTTGATAACAAACACACCAGAGGTGCCTCGTACTCGTGGTAGGCAAACTCATAATCTGTCTGCAATGGGAAAACATCATAATAAGCAGTGCAGAACCTGGTAAAGCCTAAAGGAAGGTTGGCAATGTTTGCTATTCTGCCAGCTATTTCTGGACATATCTCTGTACTGCTGATGCATTATTTAGGTAAGAATGGATATATTTTCAGGGGAAGCAACTCTGCTACTTTCATTCATTTTTGCCTTCTTTCTAAATGGGGATCAACTCTTAATGAGAAGAATTTGGTCCCACAGGAACAAATTCTTTCCTTTAAGAGTAGACACCTTTTGGAAAGGTTTTCTCACAAACAAAGTCAAAAAACTGACTCTGCAAAGTGTATACAGCAGAGGGAGTGGAAGGGTGAAACAAAGATGCCATGATGATAAAACTTCTGGCATACAGCATCTTATTAATAAAGATGCAAGGTATGCCGAGAGAATGTTGTGCTTATGGAGGTGTGAGATGAACGCTTTTATTAATTTTTTTTGTGTGTGTGTGTGTGTGTGTGTGGGGGGGGGGGGGGTATTTTTCTTTTTTTATATTTTTACCTTCTGTGTATCCCTATCTTTCTGGAAAAACTTGTGGTCTAATGGTTTATGCTCTAGACTATCAATCCAAGGGTTGCAGGTTTGATGTCCTGCTCCTCTGTCTTTCAGCTGAGACTGTCACTTATAACTGAGGTCCTTATCTCCACATTAAATACATGTACATGTTGCATTGACATTAAACCTGGGTTTATTAACTCCCTATCTTTGTCTTCTCCCTCTCTCTCTTGGAGAAGGCTCAATGTAGACTGAAATGCTGCATCAATGCGCAGTTCAACCCAAAACAATCTACAGTCAAATTTCGGTAGTTCGAACGTCAATTCTTCGAATCCATCGGAAACTTCGAATACTTCCGAAGGTCCCGAATTTTGTGCTATGCATTCTAGACAAATTCGCCTTGGTAACTTCGAACGTAGATAGTTCGAAAAATCGGATTTTTCAAAAAGAAAAATTCTGTCCCGAACTGCAATTTCCATTATAAATACCTCTTAAAATTCGCAATTATTGCCGCAAGCTACCGTAAGCCATGCTGAAAGATCACGCACGACGACGCTAATCATGTTTCAATACCAGTTAATCTTGTGTTAACGAGGTATTACGACATATCATACAGGAAAATGCTCTTCTTTTGTGACTTAATTAAAGACGTTTTAGCATGCGATTAAATTTGAATTTGAGCAGAAGACTTCGTTCATCTTCGTTGTCTGTGTTTGAACTGGGGGCGATCAAAGATACAGAGCCATGACTTAAAGGTATTGATCGGCCATGCTCACTGCTAAAAATATGATCCTTGTTTTACATGTAACCGTGTTTCTTTGAAAATAGAATGTTCTGTTACTGATGTAAATAAATGAAGAATACAGGTTATTTTGTTTCTTTTTTGTCATTAACAGTCCGATTTCTGAAGGCATAAGGGAAGGTGAAAGTCAAATTATCTGTTTTGCATCATCTTTCACGCCTTACAGAAGTAGTAATTACCACAATAGAGGTGGGTTTCACACATTCGACGTGATCACAAGGTCATGGTAGACTTCGGACATTTCCGTTATTTACGGAAATAGCCAACTCGGTAACTTCAAAATTCGGATAGTTCGAAATAAAATCGGGAGTCCCTGGCACTTCGAACTACCGAAGTTCAACTGTATCAACCATATGTAAAGTGGACCCATCATTATGCAATTCACTATAATGCTACTTGTGGATGTAAGGCTATCCAAGTCTCACAATTACTACACATTTTAGTCTCATTACCAGTATATATGTAAATCACTTATAAGTTATAACACGATGCTATTTTCTGAGGTATAATGGGGACTGAACATTAACAATAACGTTACAACCTACCACAATTTGTCTGTAAGGACTTGAATCCCCTTTCCACCTGGAGAACAGCATACATTCTATTTTCTCTATGTCTTTCCTAGGCCAAAGGAAAAAGTCTACATCAGTGGTGCATCCAATGACATCCTGGAAACACAAAAGAAATGAATCATCAAACATTCTTCCATCCATATGAGCCGCGACTAAACAAAACCAACTAAGTGGCATGAGCACCCAGCTAAGACTCAGATCAAGCTGGGCATCTGCCCAGTCTGATCAGAGTCTTGGCTGTCAGCATGGAGCTAGCTTAAACCATTAGCTACTCTTTAAGCACACAGCAAAGACTCTAGATCAGGTTGAGTGGATGCCCAGGCTTATTTCAAGAAATTCGTTCATGATGACCCCTGATGATCTTGACTCATGTGTTACGAAATGGATCTGATCGTCGACTATGTCGTCGAAATCATTTTAATCCTTTAAATCAGTAGAGCTACAGTTTTTAGGGCAACTGTGGTAATAAAACATTTACGGAAATTGTGGCTACGTTATGCATGGGTTGTTTGTGAATACCTCTCGTGGACAGCGTATTGCATGATTTTAAGGTGAATACCTGCACGAGTCTTTTGATTGTGGACAGCGTGTTGCATGATTTTAATGTGAATACCTGCACGAGTCCCATGATTTAAATGTGAGACGCATACTATTTATACGCCTATCTTTTATTGAAAAGTTAGACGTGGCTGTTTAATTCTTATACTGAGGATGTTATACTGTTGTGTGCCCAGATTCTGAGTTTAGACCAGAACGGTAAGATTTTATTATATTTATTTTAGAATTGTTTGGCTAAGAATGAAAAATGTGACTTCTGATTGATATGGTATGACTATATGTGTCGACTGATTTGATTTTGTTGGCAGTGATCAGGCTGCGCATATGTCGACCAATTTTGTTTATACTGACCATGCTGCGCATGGTATTTGTATATTGGGTAGTTTTGTAAATTACGGAAATAGTTTATATCACTGATGTTGGTTGCAATGGTGTGCGTCTATTTGACGTCCAGTGACGTCAATTGCATTCATGTTATTCATGTGACGTCAGTTGCATTCATGTTATTGCGACGTCAGCACTTTTATATTAGTTTCACTGGTGTCCAGTGACGTCAATTGCATTCATATTATTCATGTGACGTCAGTTGCATTCATGTTATTCATATGAAGTCAGTTGCATCATTTTATTGCGACGTCAGCACTTTTTATATTAGTTTCAGGTATACGTGGCCTATAGAAGTAGACTGATTTGTAATGGAACTAATTTATATACTCGTGACGTCAATTGACGCCATAGCATGCACCGCATTAAAGTTTTTTTTCCATAAGTTATAATGGTAACATTTGGTCGTCATGCGTTTGATTTGCCTTCACTAGATGACGTCATTTGGTATAACATCATTGGCGTCATGATGTCAGATCAAACGTTATGATCCCAAATGTGTTAGAAACGCTTATTCAGTTATTATATTCTATGGCAAATGGTATTACGCTTAGTTTAAAGGAATGAATTAATACATATGCGAGTTAGATTTTGGTCAATCAATTTAATGTAAATAGGTCATTGTTTAGATTATTCATGTTTTATGTGGGCTATGTCATGGTAATGCCTGTTGACGTCAGTATACTTCTTGACAATGTTTGACGTCAGATCCTTCGACGCGCATGCGTGGTAGGATCTACGTTTCTTCATTGGCGGAAGTGGTAAGCACAATTTTGGCTTTACATCGTGAGCGCGAGTCGTGTCTAGTGACACGGCTGGCGTGTGCACGTTATGCTCGGCATTCGCCGAGGGCGTTGTATGGTATTTCCAAGACAGGCCCAAGTCTTACGTATTGTTATTATGTAGTTACAATGTATTAAGTGTAAGTTCGTTATTTTTAGGCACATCAAGTCCGGCAGTCAGCTGTTAGGGCTTAGAGCCACGTCTCACCTGGAGATTCGATATACGTCTCCAGGTTAATACCAACCCGGGTAGAGGCAGTTACAACGCCGTTTGTGCATGGTTCCTAAGCAGAGGCGGGAAGCACAAAATGTAGGCGGAAGTGGTTAGCACAGTTTTGCCAGATTCTGTGATAAGATCTGAAGGTCACATCAAGTGTGGGACAGTGTTCGTCCACTAAAGTGTGTTAATATATATAGACTGGTCCCTGGTACGATCCAGGGAGCGACCAGTATATAATCGTGCACGTGTTAATATAAGTTGGTGTTCCTCATGATATATGGACTGGCCCATGACATGATCCAGGGAACGACGAATTGAAGTCTACCAACATAAGGCCTTGTTTTTTTGTATGAGCTCAAACTAACGTTTTTTGTTCTTTGTGTTTTCCTTTAGTTCATGGCGCTGAGCCAAGTACGGTGTTGACGTCAGACGGTAATCTATTTGCGTATTGTACGCAAATCGATAACAGATTTGAAACAAACACCTTACTTGGGCCAGCGACATGAACTGATATGTGTTGTATATTATTGTAATTGTGAATTGTTGTAAATTGTATCGTTGTATATAGAATTTACATTATATATAAACTTCAAAAAATTCTAACGTTGTTAGAGTTTCCTTGTTAGTGAAATACACTGGTAGATAACCCTTTAACCGGAAGTCACCCTCCGCCGTCCTGGCGACGCATAAGGCTCTACACCCATGTCGACCAAGTGTAAAACCTTCTGCGTAACATCATGACACATGACCAAAGTGATCAAGTGCCTGCATCGATAAAATCTGGTAACTCATTGTGCCTACAGAAGCCAAAATGAGCTGAAATATTCACATGGCGCTGAATTTATAGAAAGTAGGTCACTGTGACATACATGTATGCTGTCCTTGTTTCAAGGCCACAGGCAATGAGTGAACAACTGCCCACAATGATGAAATTTGGAAGCCGCCAAGAGTAGCTACAGAACCAAAATTTATTATGTTGGAGTTTGAACTGTCATGCTCAGCTGAGTTGAGCATGTAAAAGTTTTATAACCTCCGGGCCTACTTTCATGGCCAGTGACACTGCATGAGGAAGTTGTATTACTGAAGATGACTCCAGGATCCACAGAAGCCAAAACTTGCTGAAACCTCCAAATTTCACAAAATTCTAATTAGTACAATGTGGGCCAGAGCTCCAGATAAGACGGGGTATTGAGGATAATTCAAAGATAATTTTTCTTATTTCTCAACGAAAACATATGTTGTGACCCCTCATTAGAACCGTCTCGATGAGACGGTTCTAATGACGGGTCACAAAATATGTTTTTGTGGAGAAATATGGTTAATTATCCCTAAATTATCTCTGTTACCCCTTCTTATCTGGTGCACTGTGGGCCACAGTGATATTATGATGACCTAGCTTCAAGCCAGTTCAAGGCAAGTAATGCTGACCTCTGTGGCCTTTATCAGCCTTGATCAGACATAGAACAGAACTGTAAGTAGTATTTCATGCTAAGGAATAATTTCTGTTAAATCTCCGAAAAAAAAATTCTGCAAAGGGAAATGTCTCATCTGTCTGTCCATTGTCACAAAACAGAGCTGTACCAAGAACTTAGATGAAAGTTTACGCAACCAACAAAGCAAGGCAAATTAGGCAATACAAGACCGTATCCTGTGACCCCTTATCTGACCTGCCTCAATGATGCTGGTCAGATGAGGGGTTGTAACACAGTTCAGGAAGAAATGATAATATTATCCCAAATTTATCAACAAATACTCCCATCTATCCAGAGATGCGATGAACAGATATGAACCGCAAGATGAGAAAACCAACTGAGTGGCATGTGAGCCTAGCGAAGACTCAGTTCAACCTGGGCTTCCACCAAGGCTGATCAGAGACTTCACTGTCCCTATGCAGCTAGCTTAGACACTTAGCTACCCTTTAAGTGCACAGCTAAGACTCTGATCAGACTGGGCAGATGCCCATGTTGATCTGAGTCTTCGCTGGGCGCACATGCCTCTTTAATGGTTTTCTCGTGTCGGGGCTCAAATATTTACAAAAGCTCAACATACCCTTCTCATGGACTGCCATCTATGGCCATGTAACTGTACTACATCCTTCTCTAACAGCTCACGGGAACTCTCCATGGAGTAATTCTCACTCTAAAATGCAAGATCAGGGGCTGTATTCATAAAACGACTTAAGTGGTTGCTATGCTGTTGCTAAGGCTAAATTTCTTTGAAGGAGATTCCCTATAACTATGAAATTTGGTCTGGAGGAACAGTCTTTGTAAGACTGTTCCTCCAGACCAAATTTCATAGTTGTAGGGAATCTCCTTTATAGATATTTAGCCTTAGCAACCGCATAGCAACGACTTAAGTGGCTTTATGAATACGGCCCCCAGAGCTCCCAATTAGTCTGTGTATGGTTGCCACTTATCCTCCATTTCAAAGTTTCAGGACTTATCCCTGATTTTTCCTTGACATTTTACAGTTTTATCACTGGCTGATGCTAGATTTTATGTTGCTGAAAATAACTGCTTTGGGTGCAGAGTAGTATGTTTTGGAAAGTGAAAACGTGGACTAGCGCATTAAAATGGGGATAACTGTATTGAAAATTGTCGTTTGGGGAGGTAAATTGTTGGTTTTGTGGTCTCAACTTGCCTTCTGCTGACGTGTCACCATAAAACGAAATTCCCAACTGTAAAACTAACAATTTACCTCCCCAAATGTCAATTTTGAGTACAGTTATCTCCTAAGAAACTGATTAAGATGTCCCAAAGAACTACTGTGGAAGCTCATAAAATGCAAAGATTGTAAAATTACCAAAGTCACAAAATTAAATACAAATCTTATCGTATCAGTGGCTCTGCCCATGTGCTATCTGAATGTTTGCTTCATACCAAGAGATTCATATTATATTCATACCAACCTTTGCCCCCTTTAGAATACTTTCTTCATAGTTATTTGTCATCACCGGTAACACCTCTGCAACCTCAAATATAGCACAGTTCTTCTTCTGAAATACAATAAGCAGAGCTCCAGATAAGAATGGGTATTCAGGATAATTGAAAGATAATTTTTCTTATTTCTAAATGAAAACATATGTTGTAACCCCTCATTAGAACCGTCTCAGCTCGCTGAGACCGTTTAATGATGGGTCACAACGTATGTTTTTATAGAAAACTACATATAATTATCCCTGAATTATCCCTGTTACCCTTTCTTATCTGGAGCAATGAATGAGTGAACATGAGGATGGGCTGTTTAATAGCCATCATCTAACTAGGTGACTGGGTTACTTTCATTTGGAAACGAAACTGCCATTTTCATTTTTGCTTCCCTTCTAAGTGAAGATCAACTTTTACAGGAAAGAATCCCCCCCTACACCCCCAACAAATTTCTTTATGAGTAGGCCCTTTTCAGAATTTCAGAAGGGGCTTTTATTCAAACAGGAAATTACAAAATTTGTCTCTCTTTGAACTAGAAAATTGTGTCTGTAAGACACTAATGATGCCCTCTTGCAGCTCCTGTCACATGACATGTGAATATCCATACAGCACTTACAAAGAATCCATTGAAAACACTACACAAACTTCATACCCTCCCATGTAAAAAATTTGCCCAAAATGACTAAGTTAAAAAGGCCGTAATTCTGTCAAAATTAATTCTAGATCTATCAAAATGCCTCAAGCACATCTTCAAATATGTCCACAATATGTAGACAAGGTTTGAAAAAGATCCATTGAAAACTGTGGGACTAACTGATAACACAAACTCCATACCCTACAATGCAAAAATTTCCCTAGATTAGAATGACTAAGTTCAAAGGCCATAATTCTGTAAAAATTAACTCTAGGTTCAACAAAAACCCACATGCACATCTTCAATATATTCACAGCAGGTACGCAAGGTTTGAAAAAGATCCATTGAAAACTGTGGGAGGAGTTGAATACACAAACTCTATACCATAGTAACCATATAATGCAAAAAGTTGTCATAGTAACCATACAATGCAAAAAGTTGTCTATAATGACTAAGTTCAAAAGGCCGTGATTCTGTCAAAATTAATTTTAGCTCCATCAAAAGTTACATCCACAACATGTCTGCAAACTTTGAATAAGATCCATTGAAACCTGTTGGAGGAGTTGACTACACAAACTCTATACCCTACAATGCAAAAATTTGCCTAAAATGACTAAGTTCAAAAGGCCATAGTTATGTCATAATAAATTCTAGCTACATCAAAAACCTACATGCACATCTTCAATATGTCCACAACATGTACGCGAAGTTTGAAAAAGAATTAAAAGATCCATTGAAAACTGTGGGAGGAGTTGATTACGCAAACTCTATACCATAAAGCATGACAAATGGACAGACGGATGGACAAACAGACAGACAGGGGCATTAATGCCGCCTGACTATCGTCACAGGGGCATAAAAATGGCAGAAAGCATGGCAGTGTTACCAATCTGGTAATAATTCTGTGATGTCTTTTCTTATTTCTCCATGTTGTTACCCCTTATTTGAGCTAGCTGGCTTAGTCAGTGATTTTTTTACCACAATTTTTATAATCAACAAGTCCATGAAGGGATGCACAACCTTCAGCTTGGGATGCAAGATTTCTGGCTTAGTGGGTCTCTGGATGCAAATAAGCAAATTTGTAAAAAAAAAAAAAAAAAAAAATCACTGCTTAGTGATGCAATACTAATCTAATGTGTGTTAAGGTTTACAACGCATGTTTTTATGGAGAATCAAAAAATTGTGCTATACCTAGAGTACAGATCTATGAGCAGGGGCTCACATACACCCCAGTCAGTGCTAACACTGTGCACGCCACCAACAAGCTTTTAAGATAATAGCAGTTGGCTAAACGGGACACAAAATGAGAGACCAGAAAGGTGGGTTCCATTTTTATGTCACTTTGGCACAATAGTTAAGCCACCTTAGCACTGTTTACTACTGTCCGCATGGTCTCACATAGAATTTCCTACAAGCTTTAAAATTGTAGAATGGTCAAAGCTCAAGCCAGGGGTTTTCCATCAGAACATGACCCCATGGTCACAGTTTGAGGGATATTTGAAGGGATTTTGGCCATCCTTAGAGGACATTTAATAGAACATATCAGAAATATACTTTAATTCTGGGGGACATCATTCTATGTCCCCCTCTGAAAAAAATAAGGGGATATATAAAATTTTACAATATTTGCCTAGTCATAAGCCATTTAAAAACTCATTTTCTCAATATTTTTTAATCAGAAAATGGGCTGACTATCAACAGACAGACAAACACTTTTTCACTTAACAGAAGAGCTCTTCACTGTCATGTAAATAAACTTTGGAAATTGTGTTTCAGAATGACTACATGGTACTCTGAAGGTGCAAAAAAACTATTGCTAACTGAAGACATTATCATTTATAGTTACTGTTAGTCCAAAAGACTATCACAAAAGCAAATCTGGTGAATTTATATACCCCACCAAAATGGCCCTAATGCTTCATGAAATTCCATTCATTGGTTACTTAGGTATAACTCAATTTGTTGATTTAAAACCAAATCAAGGGCAATAAATAGTGATTCTGGCAAAACACAAGATGCACTAATGTATTAAGGCGAAACATATTTAGTATCAGTTATCTTATAAAAATCTTTTCAATGATCAGTTATAGCTGAATTTGTCAATCTTAAACTGATTCAAGGGCAATTACTCATGCACAACTGATGTTGTTCTGATGAAATTTTATGTACATAGCTGTGTTATGGAGATGAAGTTCCGGTAATTTGTTAGTAATGGTCATGCAGTTATCGCTCTTATTGATTTTAATCACATTTAATCAGTTTAAGGGCAATAACTCATGAATGCACTACTTAAGCCAGTCAGATAAAACGTGATGTGCATCAGCACCTTATAGTAATACAGGGCCTGACAAATCAAAATTTGACTGACATGTCCGGTACACAGCTCGGTACACAGCTTCTACAAGGAAAAGCTGAAATACATTGGTTTTCCATGTATAACTTTAATAACTTATACATTTTTCTGGGCAAGTATGAAAAAAATTTACTTGCCCAGCAAAATTTTTATCTTGTTGGCAGCCGGACAGTGGATTTGTCATGCCCTGGTAATATATATTTATTTTAAGTTCATACCTGCCACGTTTTCTATTTACAAAAGAGTGTGACTGCCTGCGAAGCCTCAATTTAGCCCCCATTCCCATGATAGTTCTGACATTTGCGGAGAAACCCAATGACAATGGAAAAGAGTGAGGTTTTTTTTTGTCATTTTTTCCTCTTTATGTGAAACTAGAGATTTGGGATGGCAGTGGGGAGGAGTCGGATCAGTAGGTAGTTCTTAAATGAAGATAAACATGACAGATAAGATATTGAATGTGTGCACTGCAACAATTAATAGCTTATTTTCTTAAAGCTAATACTTGAATTAAAATGAAGCTTCAAGAGAGTACAACTCATCCCAGCTTGAAAACAATGTTCAAACAGCGCTGATACAAAATTGCCTCTGTCAGGGTAGAATGTTATGTTCTGCAATGAAGTTGCTAAAGAGGGTTTCAGCTCTGATAACATCTTGGTCTGTCTTGGTAATTAACAACAAAATCAGATACCGATTGCAAAAATTTTGACATTTTCAATGACCGACTGTGAAGATCTGTGTTACTGTGCCTTTTTACATCGTTTTTATTTCTGGCTTGGGAAACACTGAGATGCCTTTGGCATAGTTTACAAAACGCAAACTGTTGCCCTTCTCACTACACAGGTAAACTCGATCTCCCATCCATTTTGGTACTTTGATATATAAACCTTTTTTTTCTCCGGCATTTTCACAACAGTTGTCAGTATTTCATGTACATAAAAATTTATACAGCACGCGGAAGTATGCATTTGGTTGTTTTCGGCTCAAATAGCTATCGAAAACTAGTTATTTTTACCCAGGCTATTTTAAGACTATCGAAAACCTTTACTTATATTTTGACCAGGTGACGAATTTTCCCGGAGATAGATATAGATTCGGTAACCTAGATTGTCCGAATGTAGCGGAAGTTGAGAAAACATGTTTTTGACGAGCGAGAGAGTGCAAAAGGACATTTTTTTTTAGTATTCTCATGTTTAAAGTGAAATCATGGGCAAGGAAGGAAGCGTGAGTTATGGCTATTTTTCAAAATACGATCCTGAAGTCATGGGTGGCGTCCAAATTTGTGAGAGTCACGCACAAATCGTGAAACCTGGCAGGTATGAAGTTTAATTAAATTCCTGTAATTGGTAACTTAGTTACAGCTCCTGACGGACAGACACAGAAAAAAAACAATATCTCCCCCTCCCCCTTTTGGCGGGGGTTAATAATGCTATCACTGCAGTCACTATCATTATGCACCAATATATCATTACAGTCCCTAATGCCTTTAGAACCTTCTCACATTGAGCATTTGTGCCACAAAGCCAGTGTTAAGCATATCTGTCAGAGGTTGCAAGAGAAACTAAGAAAGAGAAGTGGCTGGGAGGGTCCCTATAAAACTAGAAACGGAACCAAAACGAAACGAAACGAAACGCAACGAAACAAAACGCAACGGAACGAAACGCAACGAAATAGAAATAAAACGAAATGGAGCAAAATCTGAAAAATACCATGAAAGTATCACAATAGAACAGCACCACATATTAATGCAAAAGGAAGACTAAAAAAGCCCCATGTTTATCCCTATACATTGCTATATGAAGTTACAAAGTTACTGGGTATTTGTTAGATCAAATACATTAACTTTTTAACAGATACTTGGCTGATGATGATGATGATGTTTTCATATTTGATTGTTGCGCATAAAAATAATTGTTGGGGACCGAGGCAAGAACACTATTTCAGGAACCTGGGTCATATGTATGGAGCTGGTAGCCCGAAAAATGTAGAAAAGCTCACACGACGCTCCACAACAAAAAAAGTAAAAATAGATATTAATTATCTTTAAATAACAATCAAAAACTATAAAGATAATAAAGAAAATGCCCAGACCAAAACACCCAAAGACCAAATGAGGCCCCAAAATCGTATGTCAGTTTATCAAATTAAACAATTCAGCCAAGTATCTGTTTAAAAGTTAATGTATTTGATCTAACAAATACCCAGTAACTTGGTAACTTCATATAGCAATGTATAGGGATAAACATGGGGCTTTTTTAGTCTTCCTTTTGCATTAATATGTGGTGCTGTTGTGATACTTTCTTGGTATTTTTCAGATTTTGCTCCATTTCGTTTTATTTCTATTTCGTTGCGTTGCGTTTTGTTTCGTTTCGTTCCGTTGCGTTTCGTTTTGGTTCCGTTTCTAGTTTTATAGGGACCCGTGGCTGGGACACCAAATTACCTTTTCTTTGAAGTGAAACAGAATAAACATCTTGAAGTCAAACTGGTCTGCCAGGGATTCTCTCTTCTTTCTAAGATTGTTTCTCAGGCGACAAAGAGCAGCACTTTTTCTCATAGATGGATCACCCATTATTATGTTCTTGTGGTGTTTCCTACTATCTCTCTGTGCGGTGAAAATCTACAATGGCTCTATGATTGGTGCCAGATTTATGTTTGAGGCCATTATTTTACATCTTCAATACAAGTCCAATATAGCATGACAATTTTGTCAAACAAATTTGATCATCTATTTAAACATTTTCCCTATGTTACAGACTGACAGTAAAGTTTATGAATCTGCTGTTTTAGCATAGACCATGAGGTATGAAGAGAGAAGTGAATCAGAAATCTACAGGGAAATTCGCCATGTGTTAAGTGAAACAGGAACAAAAACTGGAAGTCCTCCATATCAAATCTAACGTGAGACAACTGTTCGCTTTATGTTTGATCATGGCTGTAGCTGCTGTGTCGCTTTTTCCGCTAGTCTGGGCTGTCACAGACAGGAAACTTTCCTTTTCGTCAATTTTTCCATCCGGATATAGGCGTGCTTGTTTTATCGCCTATGCTACCGCCACTTTCTTCGGAGCACACGCCGTTCTTTAGGTCACTGGAATAACCGAAGCACAAAATTATTAACGGTCCCATGTTGGTAAGAAGATCATTTTACAATTTCAATGTATGTCTGGGTCAAGTTCTGTTAGTTTGACCAGGCGTATTAGGAGATAGAAGTGTTGCAGGTTCCGTTTGCAGCCATAAGTACAGTATCCCAGTATCCTGTCTGGTTGAAAAAAAATGAACCTAAGCAACCGTCGGCACAGGATCGTTATAGAAGGCGAGGTTTAAGATACGGTTCGAGTAACTTCTGGAGTTTCCCAGGGCTCTGTTATAGCACCCATTTAGTTCCTGATCCACATTAATGACCTTCTTTCAGACATTGTCTCGCAGGTGTGTCTCTTTGCACGATGCGATCTACCTGGCGCTGGAAACAAAGCTTGACAGTGACTGACTGCTTACAGAAACACTTATGACGATTGCAGGCAGGGGAAACCGTGTAGGACATGAAGTTTAACCCCTCCAAGTGCTCGATTGTAAGAGTGATATCCTACAGAGTCTCCAGTAACCCTGATTATACACTCCTCTGCCAGGCTCTGGAGGCTGTCACAAGTCCTAGGTGCTTTGGGGGTGGATAACTCCAAATGCTTCAATTGAACACCCATGTGGACAAGGTTGCAGCAAATGCTAACAGGCCTCTTGGATTTGTAAAAAAAACTTGACCACCTACATGGGAAATGGCTATTTACATAGCTGCCGCTGGTGATGTCTTTGGTGGTGACTAATCTTTATGTTGTCTTTTTCCCACTTGAGGTCTGGGTGAGATCTGGGATTGCATTGTGTCAGTTCCTGAGAATTTTCCTGCTAACTTTTGAAAAATTTGTCCTCTAAAAGTCGAGAAATGGCTTACCAAACCCTTGTTCAACCTCAACTGGAGTATTTTTCAGCTATATGGGACCCCACACTAAGGAGAAAACTCATACGACTGACGTGCAGTGAAGCGCATCATTAGTTATTACGAAAGAACAACTGGCATCGCTTCATAGCTGCAGCAGTTGCGCTGGCAAACACTTGAAGAGAGACGAAACGTGGTCCGTCACTGTCTTTTCTATAATTATAGTTAATGTAATCAGTATACGACGATAGATATATAGACTTTATTGCTGCTGATTACGATGTCTCTTTTATTGGTGGCGCAAAGGTAAATGCCTATGTATTCCTTAAACTAAACACCAGTTACAAAATTAACAGATACAGTGTTGTTTTTTTCATGTATTATGCTGATAAAAAAAGATTCAGTATTTTCGGTTATCAAGTAGATAAAAAGGCTATGATCATGAGCCGTCACAATCGATTTCTACATTCTGTCCTAAGCACCAAAATTGGAAAGGAAAATGATAAAGACAGCACACAAAGCGAAACAAGACAAGTGAAAAGCCATGAGGCCAGCTCTTTCCCGGTTGGTGGCCACAAGGTTATTCTAGATCATGAAAAAGTCAAAGACTAGTAGAAAAAAAGATAGGCAATGATCAGGAATTAATAAAATCAAATCAAACTTTCCGATTTCAAAAGCAAAAAGGAAAGAAACACACACATGAGCACCTCTTTCCCAAGCAGGTGGTCATTCAGGTATCCTAATAAAAAGAAGCAGCAACATCTATTTTACCTGTTTTCTATTTTAAATCACAAAACAAACCAAATCAGAAAGCAGAATAGGCAGCTATTCGGGTGACCAGACTGCTAGAGACCATAGACGAGCGGACATAACACTATGTAACACTGAGGAACCACAACAGGAGTACTGCCTTGGAATAGTCAGCAAAAAGATTACTTGGGGCTTAGAAAATCGGCATGGACAACACTAGTAAACACGACGGAAGCACCGCCTTGGAACGATCAGTAATAAATTAGTTGGAAGGGCTTCAACCGGCTTTACACGCGCGCAACCGTCTTATTTCTTAGATTCTACTATTCTCAGAAGAAACCGTTAATATTAGTAGGGTAGATTCTCATCTGCAGAGGGTAATGTTAATGCTTAGCAGTTTTCATTGTAACCAAAGAAACTAACGCCAGATGTTTATTATGAAATATGAGCTGACGTACTTTTCTGATCCACTGAGGATTTTCGTAAATGTCTTTTTTACCGTCAAGTATATATAGTCATATTTCATCAGAAGTCACAACATACATTTTAATAAGACCACAAGGGTATATTAATTGAAACTGTCATCAGATACTCCTAATTATCCAGAAGCCTACATATCATACATAACACATAGTCCCAGATGGCGGGACTGAAGCCTCCAAGCCCACCCGGGATCTGGGGCTGTGAAATATTGGTCACACTGATCTACAATCAGTATACGGTCACTCACAGAGTCAGCCCAAACCATAAACCTAAGTGTAATGCAAATCCATGAAATAGTGTTTAAGGTGCTGGCTATCTAAAATCACTGAACCATGAAATGTATGTTGTACTGACCTAAAATTAGTATGAGGTCACTCACAGTGTCAGATCAAAGCCTTAACCCAAGTATAATGCAAACATATGTAAAAGTGTTAGAAATATGATGACAAATCACAGGATCATGAAATATACGTCACACTGACCTGTAATAAGTATGAGGTCACTCGCAAAATCAGCCCAAACCATCCACCCAAGTATAATTCAAATCAATGAAGTAGTGTTAGAAATATAAGGTAAAATCACTTAAGCATGACATATAGGTCACACTGATCTTGAACAAAGATTAGATCATTCATAGTGTCAGCCCAAACTATTTACAGAAGTATGATGCAAATCAATAATATAGTGATAGAAATGTGAGGCAAAATCACTGGATCATGAAATATAGAACACACTGACCAACAATCAGTATGTGGTCACTCACGGTGTAAGCCCAAACCGTACCAAAGTGTAAGGTAAATCCATTTAAAAAGTGTTAGAAATATGGGATAAAATAATTGGCCAATGAAATATAGGTCACTGGGACCTACTGTTAGTTTTGGGACAAACATCTTGTCATTCTGAGCCATTATCCCAAACAATTATGTTCGTACATTAGTTCGCTTTCAAGATATAAAGCAAAATCACTATACCATGAAATATATTTCACTGTGACCTACTGTTAGTTTGAGGACAAACATCTGGTCATAACGAGTCGTTATCGAATAAAATCATGTTCGTACATAAAACAATCTTAAAGATATGAGGCAAAATTAAGCTCTGGGCCATGAAATATAGATCATTGTGACTTTATTAGTTTGAGGTCAAACGTCGGGTCATACTGAGTCATTATTATAATCCCAAGCAATTATTTTCGTACATCAAATACTTTTCAAGATACAAGACTGGACCATGAAATATAGGTCACTGTGATTGACTTTTAGTTCAAGTCAAACATTGGATCATACAGACTTATTATCTCAAGAAGTCATGAACATACATCAAACGGTGACTTATTATATCAAGAAGTCATGAACATACATCAAACAGTCTTCAAAATATAAGACAAAATCACGGAACCATGAAAAATAGGTCACTGCGACCTACTTTTAGTTTGTGGTTGAAGTCATTTTGACTCATAATCCCAAGCTATCACGGTTATACATCAAATTGTCTACGAGATATAAGGCAAAATCACTCGACCATGAAATACAGCTCCTGAAACGATATTCATCATTACTTACAGTAGATCTTCTCCAGATATTCCAGTGTAGCAAGTTTGAAGACTCTACTCCGTTTGGTTATTAAGAAACTGAGCAAAACGCGACAGGGAAATATTTTTTTATATTTTCAATCATCCGTGAAATATAGTTCATGGCTCGATATGCATCGCTGCTTTCAGTACATCTTACCCAGATGTATCTATGGAGCAAGTTTGAAGACTAGAGCCTTTGTAGTTACTTAGGAACTGAGCTAAACAGTAGATTTTCCCACGTTCAGTCCGCTGTGAAATATAGATCATGGGCCGATATGCATCGCTGGTTTCAGTGGATCTTTCTCTAGGTGCATCTGTCGCACGAGTTTGAAGACTCTAGCCCTTTTGGTCCACATTGTGATGGTTTCTGAGAAGAATTTAGGATCTTTGATAGACGAAATTGCGTGCACCGGGAACCAGGAACCTCATGTCATGTTCCGCTAAACGCTGTCAAGGACATACGTCACTGATGTCTCTAATGTAGTATTTTCTCTCATGTGTGACAATTGTAACTATTTTCTCCTGTAAATTTTTATTTAGGATATAGATAGCGATTAGTGGACTTGTGAGGCAGAATCTTTCCTGTTTTACTCTTTCTATTCCTGTCTCTGAAATAAACTCATTCAGGTGCTCAAGTATGACCTCTCTCCAGTGGGGATAGTGTTCATTCTTCCCATATTCCAGCAGCGTCTCAGTATCAAGGCTCATAATGCCAAACTCTTGTTGCAACCTTGTATGCAGCCTGATCCTATCACTGTCATGGAGGGGGCAGTGCAGAAAATAATGTGTTGTTGTCTCCTCTTAATCCAAAGCTGACAGTACTTTTCTTTGAAATTGCCAGTGCTGATAAATTCTGATAACTGTATGGTTATCATGTACTGTTATCATGTACAGTCATCATTTTGAATAGACCAATCATCACAGAGCTGCGATTAACAAACTCCTGTTTCAGTTAACTCTGTTGTTTTCCTTTGGCCACAGAAAAACTTGTTAAGGGAATTCATTTGACTCCCCTCACTTAGATGAGTCTCCACAACATATGTTATATGAAAATAATCCATGAAACCATACGATTGCATTAGACTTACCTCAGAGGTTATTGTTGGTTACCAAAATTTTTGTGCGGAAAATGAGCACTGGATTTAGGTCACGGTAAACTTTTAGGGTAAGCAACTCTGCCATTTTCATTTTTGCCTCTTGAAAGCAAGAATTTGCTCCTTTATGGGGCAATAAAGGAGCAAATTCTTTCCTGTAAGAGTAGACCACTGAGAAAAGCTACGCCATCCAGAGAAGCAATTTGTTCCCTATGCATAAATGGCAGAAAAAACATGGATGTGTACCCATACATCTTAAAACATATGTTGTGGTTATTCATCAGTTAGAGGAGTCCCTACAACAACATATGTTATAGTAGAAAAATGTTAAAATCAACCATTGAAACTTGTTGGTAATCCATATAAAGCGGCATGCCAATGAGGTTATTTCAGTAGCACAACATATGATTAGTTGAAAAAAGCAGACTCTAGGTCTTCTTCCACTCACACTCACTTGACATGGCAGTGCCCGCCTTATGTTGGTATTCGTTCAAGGATGAGTATCCAGTTCTGAGCTGGGTTAAGGCTTTGAACCCTCTGACAGATGGTAGATCGATTAGGCCCTTATCTTCTACTGAAGGTTTGAATTGGAAGAGAGCTCTACCTGTCATTGTGATTTCCCACCTTTTCTACCATTTACTCAATGCAAGTTTCCTGGCAGACTAGCTTACGTCTTGTATGGTCACCATTCTGGTATCCTTGGGCAGTGATGCTGCTTCAGTGGCAGCTTCCTTTGCCAGTTTGTCTGTCAGTTCATTTACCAGGATTTCAGCAGGGCCTGGTGACTAGCGAATGTCAACAGTCCACTAATTTTGGAATAGCTCTCCTTTCTCTGCTTAATATCTGCGTGCAACTGTACAGCTGTATATAGTTCTTGTTGTCCCAGTTCAGCGTAAGAATACCCAATGTTAACTGGCTGTCACTGAATATTCGGAGATTCTTGTAAGGTCCTGTCAGCATTCTGGCAGCAACATATTCCAGAACTGTCAGGACTGCTACCATCTCTGCAAACAGAATCGATCCACGTATGGAGGCAGGCCTTCGCAAGTGGACTGGTTCCATGTCAGAGATAAAAATGGTTGTCCCAGCTCCGCACGGTCCAGGATTGCCTTGACAAGAGCCATTGGTGATGGCTATGATGCTTTGAGCTGATACTTCTTTCACTAAGCTCTCTATGACCTGTCTGCCTTGCTCTTCCTGTTCTTTGGACTTTGACTTGGAGGACCCAAGTGTACTCCAGTAAGAGGATGTGGGTACAGTTCTTATCAAGTGACCCTCCTGGAATTCTTGCTCTGATTGTACTATCCTGAAATTTGTTTCTGTGTCCCTCTGCATCTCTTCAGCTTGGCTAATTGCCTTATCCGTTGGTGTGACAAACCTTCCTGTGTTCACTTCTTCCTTAAAATACTGGTTCTGTAGCTGTTTAATCGGCTCATCTGGTTTCTTTGCCGCAATCTTTGCCATGCCTCTAACAGTTATTTCAGCAAACCGGATGTCCAGTGGCCTTATGTTGGTGACCACTTCTAGTGCTTTTCTTCTTGCTGTATTGGGAAGATCCAGGCACAGACACAGTGCTTTCCTCTGTACTCTATGCAATGGGGCTAAGTCCTCTGGCTTTGCCACTTGCCAAACTGTACTCACATATTCAACTATTGATCTCACAGGAGTGGTATATAGATGTACTGGCTTTTTTGATTCCCTCACCAGATATGCTCTTGACCCCATGAATCACATTAAGGACTCTCATAGCCTTAGCCTCGGTTCTGAAAATGTGTTCCTTGAAGTTTAGTTGCTCATCCAGTGTTATCCCCAATAGCTTTGGAGTCTTGTTGTAAGGGAGATTTTCACCATCTGTCTGAAACTGTGTCTGGTCAAGAATGGTAGCCTTTGCTGAAAAAAACTGTTATTTCTGTCTTAAGCAGGCTTAGCTTCATTTTCAAGTCTCTACGCTACTGATGGACCTGGACCACATCCTTGCATATGGCTTTTGCTGCAACTGTCAGAGTTTTGTCCAAGGCCCGTATCGTTCCATCATCTGCAAATTTACACCGTTTGCTTGGTTTAAACAGTATTTATTTGATATAATACAATGTTATATGTACAGAATACATGGTATAGGGTTCGGTCGAAAGCTCTTAGGCTTGTAGAGACCATGTCCTTGCTTGTAACTGCTTTAACATATCCACAATGTATAAATTGAATAGTCAGTCACCTGTGGTGAAATTGAAACTGTCGATCATTTTTTATTGAACTGTGAAAATTATTTTAATGAAAGAGAGCAAATGAGAACAGATTTGTTCCACCAGACAGGAGTCACTGAATTGACAATGAATATACTTCTCGGCTGTGACAAAAGTGATTTACAAAAGGAATTCGGACATACAATAATATTAGCTCTGAGTGAATTTCTCACTCAGGCAGGAAGACTTTAACTCTGTGCCCACCACAAAATTCTAAGTACCGTGAGATGATTACGAAGAAGACTATACCGAGAGAATAATATTACCTGCGAAGCTACTACTGTCGTATCGACAAAGAATCAAGAATCAAGAAAAAGTGGGGCTATGTTCTCTCACTGCTGTGGTTTGTGTCAGCTGGCTAACAAATATGTCCAAGATGTTATAAACAACTCGGTACTTCCTGATGAGGGATACTACTCTCTAAGGCGTCTGTACTTTAATGGTAGACTAGAAGCTACCAGCAATGCTTGTTTCTTATTTTGAAGGCGAACTCTACAAGAATAAGCTTCAATTATATTTTCTATCCAATTCCAAGTGAGCTGTATCGTATTAGATTTGACAAGTTTGAATCTCAGTACCCATTTTCTGTGTTTGACTTTATTTCACACCGGCCGGGCCGGGTAGCGCAATCGGTAGGGCACCTGACTCGTAAGTCAGAGGTCCTGGGTTCGAATCCCGGTCTGGCCACATACTTTCGTTTCTCCTTACCCCGTTAGTCGATATGGCAGGTGCGGTACCGGGTTTTCAAATATTGGTTTTCGGCATTCCAGGGTACCACTCAGAGTTGTCAGGAGTACCGAGAGTAAACAACATGGAGTTCTCAGCAAAAGACTTCCCATTTTTACATGAGTAATTTATTACTTGATAGGTAAATATGGTAAATCTTGACTAAGATTATTCATTTTCCAAACTGGTGAACAAAAATGCCAAATGTGACAATTAATTCTAAAAATAATTACGTCATTCATTGCTATTCGAATGCAGTATAAGTTCGTACCCTGCACGATTTCGTACGCGCCATTTCGAACCAACCAAATGACGTTAAATCCTGTTCGATTCGAAACTGGGAGTATGCCTGGCATTCTAGAGAAACAAGTGTGAATTGCATAAGAGGAGGAAAGATAGTACACTCATAATGTTTTACAAAGGTCTAAAAGGAGTGACTGTAGTGGATGACCACTGGCACTTGACCAACAGTATACCTAATTCTCCTACTTCCGTAGTTTCCGCTATTTCCGTAGTTTGCCGGCGTCTATGTTAACAGCTGATCACGTGACCTCCCATTGCTAGTACAATATCTATAGCCGAGTTCAAATCATCAGATATTAAAATTTTCTGTTTTCACTGCAATTTTACTCTTTTATTCCACAATTAAATTCACTAGATAGATAACAGAAAATATGTGTTAATAAAACTATAGGGTCTAGGTTCAAAATGATATTTGAAAACTAAAGTTTTCACTGAACCAGATAATATTTACACATGTTGATTAAGCAAATCCACTTCTTTGAACTGTACTATAGTTTACAAACGTTTCCCACCGTTTGACCTCATGAACCAAAACTTTCGTTTGACCTACGGACCTCAGGAGAAAGTTCCCTACAGTGGGCAGTGATTTTAAAGAAAGATTTAACTAACATTTCTTTGATGCTGTAACTTCATTTTTGACATGCAAGTCCTCAATATCATGACATTTTATTGCACTTTATTAAACTATTAAAATGCGCTAGTGAAAACATTATTTCTCTGACTTCCATTTAGTGCTACGGAAATAGGAGCAAAGGGCATATCTCTAAGAAAAATATTTCCTTGCTAAAATATATATACTTTTTTTAGCAAGGAAACATTTTTTTTCGTAGAAACGCTGTTAAACATACATACACAGTATTGGTCACGTGCCAGTGTGGATGACACACTGGACAGCCAATCTAGGGATCGCAAGGTCCATCGCCCACTTCTCTGGTCTTTCGGATGAGACTTTTAACCCAGGTCCCGTCTCCGTATGGCCTAGTTGTTGGTGGGAAGTTAAACTCAAGTTCACTCACTCAAAGGTCGAAAGGAATCCAGGTCATCTAGGCCGGGTGCAAATCTATCAGCCTAGACCCTTGATGATATTGTATGAAATCAATCAAGAGAAAAATGTTGCAGTGGATATTTTTGATGTACAGAGACTACTATGGTTTATGCTCGATCTTTGCGTGGGAATTAGATATAGGTGGGCCATTTTTTTAAATTGTTTATCTCACCTCAGCGTTATCTCACCGTCGTAGAGGTCCTTCCAAGCTACCAACAGCTTCTATTGACCCATTTCGATATGGCTGTCTCCATCCAGTTTGTTGACCCGGAATATAGCATGATGGGTTAAATTTCAGGTCGTGTCCGTGCCAATATTTATTTAACTTCGTTTTGAAGATGTTCAGGGAAGACGCTGTCACAACAGTCTCAGGGAGACTGTTCCATACATCTACCACTCGATTTGAAAAGACATTTGCACGAACATTCAGACGTGACCTTCTTTTAAATAACTTATAACTGTGTCCGCGAGTTCCTGCATACTGGGCGAAGGTGAAAAATTTCTCAATATTGACTGTATCTATCCTGTTAATGATCTTAAATACTTCAATAACGTCAGCTCTTAACCTTCTATATTCCAAAGATGGTAATCCTAGCTCCTTTAATCTTTCATGGTATGTCAACCCAGATGAACATTTTCCAAAACTACTGAGTCTTTTTTATACAGTGGAGTCCAAACCGGTGTAGCATACTCTAGATGCGGTCTCACAAGTGTTTTGAACAGATTTAAAAACATGTCCTTATCCATATAGGTGAAGGTTCTGAATATCAAACCTAAGATTTTGTTTGCTGTCGCCACTTTATTGGATATGTGCTCTCGGAAAAGAAGTACTGTCAACTGTCACACCTAGATCTTTTTCGTGTTTTACCTTTTTAATCACTATTTCCTCAGTATCAGGGATCATGATGTAGTCCACAATATTTTCTTCCTTCCCAAAATGGAGATGTTTGCATTTGGGGATGTTGTAAAACATTTTCCATTCAGCTGCCCCAGATTCTGACCTACAGATATCTCCTTGAAGTACTACTTTATCCAACTCCTGATTTACTTTTGAAAATTTTTTAGCATCATCTGCGTACAATTTTATGAAACATTTTATTACATCCGGCAGGTCATTTATAAAAATAATAAACAAGATTGGTCCCAAAACACTACCCTGCGGGATACCACTGGTAACTGGTCGCCATTCAGAGAAGGTCCCATTTATAGCCACACGCTGTTTCCGGTTTGAAAGAAAAGCCTGAATCCATCTTAGGATCCCTCCATCTTTTTTAATAGCCTTCTGTGAGGTACCTTATCAAAGGCCTTACAGAAATCCAGATAAATTACATCAATCTCGTCTCCATTGTCGATTGTTGATTTATTCAGAGCTCCAGATAAGGTTGCCCCTACAGCTATTAGACTATAGAAATCCTTTACCTATTTCTCAATAAAATATATTTTGTGGCTCCTCATTAAAACTGCCTTACTGAGGCAGTTCTAATGAAGGGCCACAATATATATCCTTTTAGGAGCTTTGAGGAAAACATCATAATTATTATCAAAGTTCACCCTCCATGTAAAGAAGACCTCTCAGCTTTTGAAAACTACAAATTTCTCAGCTTGCAAATGCTTTATGAAAATTGCTTGGAATCCTACCACAGACTGATGTGAGACTTTGCTGTTTACAATACATATACAGTAAAGTATTTTTTATCTTCTTGTAGATTTCTGTAAAAATTCTACACATAGTAGTCTGATCAGCCAAAAGTTTTGAGTATAGCAGTACTTGCTTTAGTTATAACTGTTAAAAGTCCATGTTTTAGCCAAACAAAAACATTGGTTGTATCATGATAAGAAACTCACTACTTAGACTTCATAGCATTTCTGTGTTGTATTCAAACATAACACTAACAGATAGGAGCCCCAGCAGCTCAGTGAGTTAAGCGCTGGTCTGCTGATCTAGCAGTCCCAGGTTCGAGCCCTGTTATAGGAGGGAGTCTTCTCAATCGTTAACGGGGCTTCATTGCACACAGCCTTTAATTATCATCCACTCATCATCCTGATATGACTGAAATACTGTTAAAGAGGACGTATAATTGAAAGTTATCCATCCATCAAACATACTAAAATTTGTGTTTTCTACTTTCAGGTCTAGTTCACTATGAGTAAAGACGGTAGCAGCAACGGGAAGAAGAAAACGAAGAAAGCCAAAGTTGGGGTGATAAATACAAGTTTTGAAATGGAGGATGCTGCCATGAAGGCTGAAGAAAAAGTCAAGTAAGGGGCATAAGCCTTACTTCAGTATTTAACCAAGATTATATGTCCGTTTTGCATGTATTTGGTGTGCCAAATGTAAAACGGCTCTTAAATTTCCAAACTTTATGTCCTTACCAATTTCTTAAAATATTCTGAGTAGCCCTAAAAATGTTAAAGATTTTTATGAAAAACATACCAAGACAGACAGATCTTGAAATTTTGAAAAGTTGCTTCTGAAACCATTTAGGTGAATACATAGCTACTCTTTCAGAAGAAGCAACTCTACCCAGGCTTCTCATTAACTCAATATTTGAGCTGCGGCTCGAGAAAACCAACAAAGTGGTTGTGCGCCCAGCGCAGACTCAGATCAGCTTGGTCATCCACCCAGTTTGATCAGAATCTTCACTTGGAGCTCAAGGGTTAGCTATGGGTCTAAGCTACCTCCATGCGGACAGCGAAGACTCTGGTCAGACTGGGCGGATGCCCAGGCTGATCTGAGTCTGCTCTGGGCGCACAACCACTTTGTTGTTTTTCTCGTGTCGTGGCTCATTTGGTGCCCATTACTCCAACTTTTGGGATGAGGTTTCGTATTTTTAGAGAATATCTTAAAAAATTACATTGTGGCGCTCCTTTGTTTTTGCCAAAGATGTCTCTGAGGCTCCTGTTTTTTAAATGTTAATGAGAATACTATTTACCAATTTCTTTTTTGTGTCCATCCTCAGTGGGGTTTGCTCTTAAGGGAAAGAATTTGTGCCTGAAGGGGAGTAGACCCCATTTTGGAAGGGCTTTAAAGGACAAAGCCCTTCCAAAATGGGGTCTACTCCCCTTCAGGAAGTCACAAAAGTTGAAATGGCATACACCTTTTATAAATGATTCAATGATGTACACATACAAGTCTGTATATACATGTGCATTACATAAAAGTGAGGAAAAATTGTTTGGGCAAAAATGGAAGGGACACCTCTATTAAGAAAGATATCCTTCTTACGGAAAATATGGCAGGTTTGTTATCATAAAATTTATCATAAAATCTGTATTTTTAGACCATTTCTTAACAACATCAAAGATAATATAGCGAAGAACAACAAGAATGTACACTTGGAAGCCATTGTGGGTGCCAAGAAGACAGCGTCGAGATGGAAAGATTTCTGCAGCAATCGCAGAATAAGAAAGAAGAACAGTAAGTCTATTTTCACTGTTACTGCTATATTTGAGCCGCGACACGACAAAACGAACAATGTGGTTGTGCACCCAGAGCAGACTCAGATCAGCCTGGGCATCTGCCAAGTCCGATCAGACTCTTCGCTAAGCGCTTATAGGGTAGCTAAGGGTCTCAGCTACCTTCATGCGGACAGCGAAGACACTGATCAGACTGGGCGGATGCCCAGGCTGATCTGAGTCTGTGCTGGGCGCACAACCACATTGTTGGTTTTCACACGTCACAGCTCATTTGTCGTTAGACAAGGCAGTCACTTTATGATACTGCTCATTATAACAGATTTAAATGTACATCTGACATGTATTTAAAACAGTCATGCCTTGAAGAAGTCTTGGCTCCCAGAATTTCAGATTTTTTCAAAACAGCAATCGGAAAATGACCATTTGATGGTCATTTTCTTATGGCTGCTTGGTAAAACTGTCCCTTCATTACACAATTCACATATAACATAGTCCATTCATGTGGACCCCAAATATAGCACTATAAAGGGATTGCCCTGTTTTTAGATTAATTATCAGTAGTTTCAAAGTACTGGAAACAATACTTAGTGCATTGTTAAGTCTACTAAACACTGAATGCAAAACCTTTCTTTAGCTAAGTTCAACTCAATTCTAAGTTTTTCTACATTCTTTACAGCTCAGCCACATGTTCCAGATACAAGTTTTTCTATTTTGCTGATTTCGTTCATTTCCTGCTATGGCTCGGCATTAGCAGGTACCATGCAAAGGCATTTCAAATCAGGGCTACATGAAACAGGCATTGTGACTTTCTTTGGAACTGCCTCGCTTAGGTGGAAAACCCCTTTTTACACTGGAAACATGTTTCGGGGACATACGCAAACAGTGCAGA
Source organism: Ctena decussata (assembly GCA_963989385.1). Lineage (NCBI taxonomy): Eukaryota > Metazoa > Mollusca > Bivalvia > Lucinida > Lucinidae > Ctena > Ctena decussata. The sequence goes on along the minus strand of OZ022501.1, from coordinate 22,861,591 downwards.
CCCAGTTCAGATGCCGCAAAATGCGACATCTGATCAGGATCAACACTGTTTGTGTACAGGAATTTCTATGGAATGTACCATCAAAGAGAAAACACCAGAAACCCCTAAAACTAGGAATGGACTCATCCAAATAAGGATAGACATATCCACTGGTCAAAAAAGGGTTTATAAGGTGCCGAAAATAATGTTTATCTGTAGAATAAGAAACAACGCTTGGGAATTACCATCATATTGTCTTAAATATATGACTGTCACATCTAATGAAATTATTTTGACTTCTAATCTTTATAGCCTGCCTATACATTCCAATATAAACAGATCCTGTGCTCACCAGTCCTGATAAAATACCAATCTGTTTTTAAAACAATTTTGATACACTCCTGCCAGCCTGACTTTTAGACAGGCAAGATGTTTATTAAAGATTGTTCTAATAACAGGGATGGATCCAGGAATTTTGGATAGGAGGTTTAAATTAGCTGAGGGGGTGGGGTTTGTGCAGTTTGACCAACTTTTCCTGAAATTCCGTGTGAAAATGAAATAATTTAGGCTGAAGACGGGGTTCCCCCTCTGGATCCCCCACAGAACAATAGACTGGCATAAAATGTATCATGACTGGCCCAGATCAGATCTGTTTATTTTGGAAAATACAGGTTGATATTAAATTGATATACTAAATACTGTTTCACTTTCTCTAGAACTGCTTTGTCATCAAGGTAAAAATTCCACCAGAAAAGTATCACCATTAGACAGTCAACTGTAGTATGCAAAGCTGTATAAACCAAGGCCTGGTTGTTCAAAACTAACGACGTTGTTACTTAACAAGACATATTAAAATTTCAATGTCAATATCTCAAATATGCCAATATTTTTTGTTGAAAAAATGTGAGAAGTTTTTGCATTGCAAAAGCTTCTCAAAATTTTCAACAAAAAATATCAGTATATTTGGCTATGAAATGGTAAAACACTTTACAAGTTTACCTCTTAACAAGCTCGTTAGGCAAACGATGCTTTGAACAACTGGGCCCAGATCTTCTGATAAGCCAGTATTTTGGGGACAGAAATTTAAGGGGAAATAATTCTTATGTTTTCTCTTGTTTTTCCTTCCTTCTCAATGACGGTCAGCTCTTACAAATTTTTACTTTCATTTTCCATCTCAAAATGCTGGCTTATTTGGAGATCTGAGAACTCTATCATTTGCCTTACAATGCAGTATAATATATGCACGTTAAATATTTGGACATTTCATTCATGCCTGGTAAATTCTTTCAGTGCTTTAATTCGGACATGTCCATTAATCATGTAAAGGAGTGCTGTAAATGTTTGGAAAACAGTGTAAACGCATGGTCAGACTGCTCCTTAAGAGCAGTCTGACCTTTGTTTACATGTTTACTCCGTCATTTGTGTCCAAATATTTATGAGAGCTATAATAAAGTATTGCATGTGCTAATGCAGAAATACATGCATGAATATGTATAGTTACGAAATTACCGTACCTGGTCTTTTTGCTTTTATCAGATAAGCAAATAATAACCATATTATCTCACAGGCCACACTTTGCTTGTGCAAAGGCTAATCAAAGTCTCTATACTAAACTTGAAAGGAACCCAGCTTTTTAGCTTGTTGAACTGAAAGTGTGAAAAGATCAGATATGTCAATTTAAGCATCTTTCACCATATTGTATTAAATTAGAAATTAAGTTTATTATTCACAGAGCACCAGATAGAAAGCTTTCCTGAGACCAGTTTTGAGATTATTCATGTTTACTGTATTTCTTCTTACAAATGCCCCGTCTCTAATAAATACCCCTACTGACTTTTTCAATGAAAATATAGCCAGTTTGTACGATGAGTGGCTTAAGACCACGAAAATTTATTGTTCATTGTCCAAATTTGGTTAAAAAATGCAGTGCATTGGGCATGTTAATTGCAGTGCCCCCAGGGTGTTTATTTGAAGAAATATGGTATTCTTCACAAAAATATATGTTGTAGTGCTCATTGAAACCAGCCAAAATGCTTAAATAATTAGGGCACATAACATGTTTTTATGTGTTAGAAAGGCAGTATTTTAGCATTAGGGGCAGCAACCCTATTCTAGTTTCCCATCCCCCTATCTGAAGCTTTGGTTTATACTTTCCACAATATTTATTTCTTTACACCTAAGCTTATGACAGAAACTTTATGCGCTTGTCATTGTTACATATTAGCTTTCCGTTTACCTGGGCCCGGTAGTTCAAAACTAATGACAACAAGACATTAAATTTTAGAACATAATTTATCTAAAAACGCTGCCATTTTTTGTCGAACAAAATGTAAAAAGCTTTTGCAATGCAAAAACTTCTCACATTTTTTTCAGCAAAAAATATTTCAACAATTGATTTTGTGCATATTGTAAGACTTAATGAATTCTGGACTAGCTACTTTGTCAAGCTAACATTGCTTTGAATACTCGAGCCCAGGTATACGCTGCATGAACCAGGTGTGTATATTTGAAAGGGTCATAGTAGATAATGGTCATCAGCTGTTTCATGTCTCATATTGTGTCATAGAAATATGGTTCCTTTTCAGATGAAACTCGTAACTGCATGTTATACGAAGGTTCAACCAATATTTTAATCTGACCTAAAACTAAACTCCCATGAAAACTGATTTAAAGCTAAACTTACTTAAACTAACTGATGGTGAAAGGGAAAATTTGAGCCAGATGGTGGGAAAACATGTGCATGTATTAGAGCGTATGCAGATTGCAAATTCTTATGACAGCTTGAGTCTGGCTAGGATATGCCAGTTTGCTCTCTGAAGTGAATACCATGAAAATTTTAAAGATTGTGACACCTTAATTTGAGCCGCAACACTACAAAACCAACAATGTGGTTGTGCACCCAGCGCAGACTCAGATCAGCCTGGGCATCCGCCCAGTCTGATCAGAGTCTTCGCTGTCCGCATGGAGGTAGCTCAGACCCTTAGCTACCCTTTGCGCACTTAATTAAGAGTCTGATCAAAGTGGGCGGATGCCCAGGCTGATCTGAGTCTGCGCTGGGCGCACAACCAAATTGTTGGTTTTCTCGTGTCGCGGCTCATTTAAACAATTACCGTTATCATCCTGAAAATGGAACATTTTGCTTTTGCAATACAGTAATGTGTCCAGAATATGCAGATGGAATAGCAAACAGTATAGTTCCTGATCAGACTGCTCTGATCTTACTCTGCACCGTTTGCTCTGATCTGTCTGGCCCAATATTTAGAATTTTTGCAGTAATTTCCAATTGCAAGTGTAAACTCCACATTCTGTGACAGGCTGTTTTGAGCCTTTTCAATTTACATGATTGTGCATTGAGACATGTTTTCTAACTTATTAGGCTCAAAAGTAGTTTGAGTTACTGTGTAAACAAAAGTAGTCTAAGTTACTAGGTAAAACAATTTCAGCTGGGTTATTGTCTTCACTCCAAATTATCTGCAGTCTCTCATGCCCCTCCTGGCAAACACTGTTTATGCAATCTGTCTACAATTAAAAAGAAGTAATGGTATTGAGAAATAACTTTGGAATTCATCTGTATATCTTTAAGTTTCAGAGCTCTAGATAAGAGGGAGTATTTGGTGATAATTAGGGATAATTTTTGTTAATTCTGCATAAAAACATATGTTGTGACCCCTCATCTGAACTGTCTCGATGAGACGGTTCAGATGAGGGGTCACAACATATGGTTTCGATGAGAATTGAAAAAAATTATCCTTAATTATCATCAAATACTCCCTCTTATCTAGAGCTCTGAGTTTACTACAGTAAATAGGTACACTTTCAGGGAAAGCAACTCTTCATCTTTAGTTTTGTTTCCTTCCCTCTCAGTGGGGGTCAACTGTTAAAGAAAAGAATTTGCTTCCCTTATAGCAAATTCTTTCTGTTAAGAGTAGACTCCATGTTGGTTTGGCTTCTGTCTGAAGGGCAGCAAACAGGATGTCACTAGATTTCCCTTTATAATGGTGGAAAAAAACAACACATGGGATACCCATTCAATATAAGCTCCAGCTTTTGCATGCTCTCACAATAATCAATCTGTCAGAGCTCTAGTTAAGAGGGAGTATTTGATGATAATTAAGGATCATTTTTCTTATTTCTCATTGAAACCATATGTTGTGGCCCCTCATGAGACGGTTCAGATGAGGGGTCACAACATGTGTTTTTTTGCAGAATTAACGAAAATTATCTCTAATTTTCACCAAATACTCACTCTTAACTAGAGCTCTGATCTGTTAAATCTACATAAATATGCCTTCTGACCTCAAATGTGTTGCCACACCACATGGTTTGATTTGTGTCACAGAACGACCTTTGAACTACAACAGCAAAAGCTATTTCAGATTACAACAAGCAAAGACATTTTTCCCCACAATACTTTGTCTGCATTTTTCCCACAATTCCTTAATGTCACAAAGAACTGTATGCAAAGAAGTTTTGGGAAAGTTAGAATTGTGACAATGGAAGTATCGGAAAAATAACAGATGTTGTCATAAAGGAATTGTTGAAAATAATACTGACAAAGGAATTGTGGGTAAAAAATGTCCTTAGTTGTTGAGAAATTGTGGTTACCCTAGCTTTCAGTAGTTAAGAGTAATGCTACAGGGAAGATAAAGCTTTATACTCATTCTCACAGGGTATAATCGATTCCGCTAATTTTCGCTTCCTGCAGAGACTGTACATCATATTTGGCTTCTGCCGAGACTGTCCGCGATCTCTTGCGACCTGCCGAGACTTTTGTACAGGATAAATGGCTTCCTGCAGAGACTGTCCGCGTGATTCTGCTTCCTGCCGAGGCTCTCGGCAGGAAGCAGAGTCATGCAGACAGTCTCGGCAGGAAGCCATTTTTCGGAGGAAGCCAAATATGATGGAAGTCTCTGCAGGAAGCGAAAATTGGTGGAATCGATTATACCCTGTGTTCTTATACTCGCTCAATCTGTCAATACCCCTATGTGACCAATGATATTGTATGAATGGTTTTGAAAATAGCCTGGTGATTGGTTAAATTAACTCACATTTTTTTTTGTAGCATACCGACAAATTAGTACATAACTTCGTATATAAGAAATATGCACCCTCCCATCTACTGGTTCTAATGCATTGTCTTAAAGTCAAACCTCTATTATAAATTGTTTTTATAGGTAAGCCACAAAAAACTGGTATGTATTGATAAAAAGCTGCCACACTCTGTCTTTTAGAGTCTATTTCTGTCGCTTGTTCAGGACTTTAATGAGCAGCTCAGACTAGTGTGAGTGAAAAACTTTTCTGTTTTCTCTCAGGATATTTGAAGAAAAAAAAGGAAAGCTCCATTTAATGATAAATAAGATTCTTATTTGTTTATAAATGACTTAAAGCACCAAAAAAATAGAAGCGATTGAATTTGCAAACTGTGCAGATCTGGATGAGGCTGCCTCATTCAGGTCTACACTGTTTGTCCTGCAGCTATTCTTCAAATTCTCAATATGATACAGCAAAGAAAAAAATCGACATTTTGCAGACATATTTTGTCATCTGCTTTTTGGTGCTTTAAGGGTAAAATAGAGAAGGATCAAAGTTTATTTTTTAATCACTTTTAATAAGGCAAATTAACATTACAACTGTCAGACTTTTCATTATCAAATAGTAGGGTATATGTGATACGTTTGTTTCATTCCCATATCACCTGTAGGTTGCCCATCCCCTGTACATACTTCTTATATATCATCTCATTGCTACTTAAGTCCCTTATGTTCTTCCCTTAGCTGTATCCAGTAGTTTTATTATTCCTGACTTAGATACAATGAGCACACGATACCATTGCTAGTTCACTGGTTTGGTCCATTTTTTTTTTTTCATTTTTGTTAGATATATACAATTGACTCTTTGTAAACACTGATATCTCAAAGTGCCATCTTATATCAAACAATATAGTTTGGACACATTGTCTATTTTCCTTTACCTTTTCAACTTCTTTTATCTCAAACTACTGATATCACAAAGTAAATTTTCTGAGACCAGAAAATTTACTTTCAGATTTTAGTAGTTTGAGACCAGCTTTTACTTTGAGATATAGAGAGTTTGTATTTTGCACAGTGTTAGTGTTCTGTGGCAAGATAGTTAGTCACAGGGTTAAAGAATTAAATCACGGACAGTTTGATGGTTCAGTTTTTCTGCATGTGTTATTCCTTTAACAGATATGTACTGCGTATTTCCCTTGATACTTAACTCTCTAAGTACCAAAAAGCAGACGACAAAATTTACGTCTGCAAAAATTCAAAAAAAGCCTTGTCCAAGACATTTTTTTTGAGAATTCAAAGACTAGAGGGCAAACAGTGTAGATCCACATGAGGCGGCTCATTATGAGCCGCCTCATCAGGATCAACGCTGTTTGCAAATTATGCTATTTTCGTCACTGGTGCTTGAAGAGTGAAAGTGCCAAATATGAAAATAGTTGAAAGTGCAAGCAGGGAAGATCCAGATGAGGTGGCTCACAATGAGCCACCTTATCTGGAGCCGCACTGTTTGCCCTCTAGTCTTTGAATTCTTAGTATGATATAGTTTGGGCAAATATTTTTAAATTTTGCAGATGTAAATTTTGTCATCTTTTGGCGCTTTAAGGATTAAACACTGAATAGCTAGGATCCTTTAAAAATTACGTCTTTGACATGGCTTATTCTGTGCTGACAACTGAGCCAGGCAGTCACCACTCATGCAAAAGTGGCTGTCAATGGAGATAATGGATAGTCAGTATCAGCTCAGCTGACAGCTTCTCATTGGCTGATGTTTGGTTTTACGCTGCTGAAAGTGCTTGCAATGGGTGCAAAGCAGTACACTTTGAAAGATAAAAATGTGAAAAAAGTGCATTAGAATGGGGATGACCATACTCAAAATTGTCATTTGGGGAGGTAAATTGTCGGTTTTATGGTCGCAAATTGTGTTTTACGAGCCGTAAAACGGCTGACGTGTCGCCGTAAAACGAAATTTCGTAAAACTGACAATTTACCTCCCCAAATGACAATTTTGAATACAGTTATCCCCTAATATACTGTTTTTGGTATCGCTGTTAAATGAATTTTGGGTTGACAGCCACTTTGCATAGTACCAGATTTGCCGATGGAACAGGTAAACAAATTTGTATTTCCCCATGTCTTTGTTATGGTAAGGAACTCATGACTATCATTTACCGTTGCATATGATTTTAAACTAGATTTATGTGTAAGTGAGGACATTTACGTTATCAATGCGCCATAAATACCATTCGGCAGCTGTGGAACTTCAACTCTATTTCAGAAAGTCAGTTTTTTGTTGTAAGGCATTTGAAACTGAAAGGTAAGCTTGTTTGACTAACAGCAAGACCAGGCCATAATTTGTAGGTTTATAAGGTTTACTAGTCAGTTCAGAGATAGTAAAAAGTAAAACACCATTAATTTTAAGTTCATAAGGTTTGTGTTAAGATTAAGACCAGCTTAAGTCATTTCAGAGACTGCAAGTTTAAACACCATCATGCCACAAAATAAGAGTGTGATTTGTTGCAGCCCAAAGTTAGTGTCAACAACCAATGGCAAGGGGAGGTCATTTACATCAACTGATGTTGAACAGGCATTAAACAATGAAACTAAATTCTTGAATGTCATTCTTACAAGCTTTAACTTAATTTTCAGTCCATTATTTGTTTTGCTAGGAAATTACTGTATTTTTCTTTTCATTGATCTCCTGCCTACTATATAGGAGCCCTGGTAGCCCAGTGGGTTAGGCTCTTGTCTGCTGATCTAGTGAAGCGGGTTTGAGCCCCACTTGTAGCGAGAATCTTTCCTACCGTAAATGGGGTTCCATTGCACACAGCCTTTCATTTTCACCTTTCCATCGTCCTGATATGACTGAAATACTGTTGAAAAGGATGTAAAATCGCAAGTTATCCATCATCCATCCATCCTGCCCTATATAAAGGAAACAAGTTTACAGATATGAGTCGAGACACGACAATTCCAACAAAGTGGCATGTGCGCCCAGCGAATACTCAGATCAGCCTGGGCATCTGCCCAGTCTGATCAGAGTCTTCGCTGTCCGCATGTAGCTGGCTGAGACCCTTAGCTACCTCTTAAGCGCCAAGCAAAGATTCTGATCAGACTGGGCGGAAGCCCAGGCTGATCTGAGTATGCGCTGTACACACATGCCACTTTGTTGGTTTTGTCGTGTCGCGGCTCATATCTGTGTTTCATGTCAGTCAGGGCCCAGTTGTTCAAAGCAATAAGAGTTATTGTAGTTGTTAATTTGGCCAAGGATTCTTTAAGTCTTCTATTTTACACAAAATCAAGACATCCTCATAGTTTTTGTGGACAAAATGTAAGCAGATTTTGCAAAAGTGCCTCATATTTTTTCAGCAAAACTTGGCAGTGTTTTTGCTTACAATACCTTTAGAATTTTAACATTTGTTAACTAGCAGTATTGTTGTTTTGAACTGCTGGGCCCTGGAGATAAAGAGAAAAATCTGCACCATGTTTGTGAAAAGAACATGGTTAATCAGCTGGTTCTTTGAAGTTTTTACTCAGTAAAATCAGCAATAAGCAAGGGAAAAAAACACTGTCAGTGCATCTTGGCTCATTTTCCAATAGGCAGCTGTGAAACTTACAAATCTTTTTCTGTGATTTTTAGCTGTTGTCCCTGTGATTGAAAAAGGTACCCTGTTGTATAATGCTAGCCTTTGGGTAGCAAAAAAATCAGAAAAGTCACATGACCCTTTCTAAGGGCTATTTTACAAAGAGCATTTATACATCGCTTGCAGCTATTGAAACTAGCTTACCCAAGCTTGTGCATTCTTGCTCTTGTTAATAATGATATTTTCTTTTCTGCACATTTTATGGCGCTGAACAGTCACATTCTGCCTTTTGCAAGTGGACTTTATATGAGCCGCGACACGACAAAACCAACAGTGTGGTTGTGCGCCCAGCACAGACTCAGATCAGCCTGGGCATCAGCCCAGTCTGATCAGAGTCTTTGCTGTCCACATGGAGGTAGCTTAGATCCTTCGTTACCTTTCCAGCACTTAGCGAAGAGTCTGATCAAACTGGGCAGATGCCCAGGCTGATCTGAGTGCGCTATGTGCACAACCACATTGTTCGTTTTGTCGTGTCACCGCTCATATATTGAATTTGGCAGTGCATCATTTAGAAAAGATCTGTTATAGAATGGAAAAAAAGAATAAAACACAAAATGTGGATATAAAGGTGAATTGCTGCACCTTCAAGGGAAGCAACTTAGCCATATTTATTTCTGCCTTCCTTCCAAAGTAGGGTTGTCTCTTTGACCCATTGCATTCTGGGTATTTTTTGTCGTCTGCTGAAATTGTCGTCTGCTTCAAATATCAAGATTATTTTGACAATATTGGTCTAACTAACTCTTGTAGAAATGATGTCTAGGCAGTAAACAGTTTAGATCTCAGATCAGGCCACACGTTTGTGTGGCCTGATCTGGATCCAAACTGTTTGCCCAGATTCTCCTAAAGGGGTATCCCCAAAGGAATGGGTTAAGAATTGGCTCCCCTATAGCTCCTAGAGATTATTTCCTTCAGAATTTACACCTCATCCTCATTTTGGAAAGCTGGCAGCAAAAAGGAAGTCACTAAAGTTAATTGTGTAAACAACTTAAGTGACTCCTTTTTAGTGGAGCCCTGCTGCAGTGAGTGAGACATAATTGTCACAGTTTTGGTTTGGTGTATAAGTGAGTGCGTCCATCTGGATTTGTTTTGGCCATAACTTCTGCATTTAAGGATGGATTTCAAAAAATTTGGCACAAATGTTCTCCTTGATGAGTAAAAATGGCATTTGAATCATTTGTTCAGGTAGATTGAAGGCCAAGGTCACACTTGAAGGTCAAATGATAAAATGGTCATAGATTGAGCTTGTCTGAGATGTTTCTTTTACATTTATGCATGGATGTCAAAACAATTTTGCACAATTGTTCTCCTTGGTGAGTAGAAGTGCTATTTGAAACATTCAATCAGGTAGGTTGAAGGTCAAGGTCACACTTGAAGGTCAAATGATAAAATGGTCATAAATTGAGGTTTGAAGTTGTCCAGGCCATTACTTCTACTTGCTTTTCATAATTAAAATGAAAAATAGAAATATGCTGTCTTGAAGCATGATGTTCACAGTTTGGAAGCTTCTTTCTAGATTGAAGCAGTTAGTTTTGACATTACAGGTCACAAAAGCAAAGAGTGGGCTGGACAAGTTGTCCCTGGACAACCATTCTAGTTGCTTCCAGCTTTCAATAGGAATTCCTTGCGTAGAATATGGCTGAAAAACATGAAGGAGCAGATACTCTTTAAGCACCATAAGATGTGTAAGCATATAAGTCTTAACATACAGCTAGCTGCTGTGAAAGCTGGCATTATGGGTTTGGGAGATTTTGCTGTTTGCCTGTGTTGATGTGTGGATAGGGAAAATCACTTTGTGAATATATGTTTTGCATGTGTAGTAGATAGGAATTTGTGCCAACAGTGAATACTCATATTACCTGTACTGTCTAATCAGTCTGTGCTAGTCAAAGACAGCTTCCTTATGAGGATTGTTTGTAACAAAATTCAAAGAATTTTCCAGCTCTGTTACAATTCAAAGAATTTTCCAGCTCTGTTATAATTCAGAGAATTTTCCAGCTCTGTTACAATGCAACAGAACTGGAAAATTCTTTGAATTTTCAATAATCCTGCATGTCAAAATGTATGATTGAGGATTTCTGTAAATTAGACAAGAAACATTTTAAAGCAGTCAAAATTTTCACATGACCTTCATCATGAGGCATTCATTATGGGAAATGGATGAATGGAAGTTTCCAGCCCTCTATTGTATAGATAAGTTTTCACAGATGTGCAGGCTGATCTGAGTTTTCACTGTTGACACATATGCTTTAAGGTACTTTGAAAAAAAATCTCATTCATGATCGTTTAATGTGCTAGCTGCTCTTAACTTGTAATTTTGAAGTTATTCTTTGTGTTTAAGGTGTTACAGCTGATGTCTTGGGTAATAGCAATGATATGGTTAATAACAAAATTCACCCACATTTTTAGCTCGCCTGAGCACGAAGTGCTCAGGGTGAGCTTTTGGGATACCGTGATGTCCGTCGTCCGTCGTACGTCCGTCCGGACGTCCGGACGTCCGTCCGTCCGGACGTCCGTCAACTTTTGCTTGTGTACACTCTAGCGGGCACAGTTTCGATCCAATCTTTACGAAACTTTGTCAGAATGTTAGTCTTTATAAAATCTAGGCCAAGTTCGAAACTGGGTCATGTCGGGTCAAAAACTAGGTCACTAGGTCAAATCTTAGAAAAACCTTGTGTACACTCTAGAGGGCACAGTTTTCATCCAAAGTTCATGAAACTTTGTCAGAATGTTTATCCTCATAGTATCTAGGACAAGTTTGAAACTGGGTCACGTCGGGTCTAAAACTAGGTCACTAGGTCAAATCATAGAAAAACCTTGTGTACGCTCTAGAGGACACAATTTTGATCCAATCTTTATGAAACTTTGTCAGAATGTTTATCTCCATTAAATCTAGGCCAAGTTCGAAACTGGGTCATGTCGGGTCAAAAACTAGGTCACTAGGTGAAATCTTAGCAAAACCTTGTGTACGCTCTAGAGGGCACAGTTTTCATCCAAAGTTCATGAAACTTTGTCAGAATGTTTATTCTCATAGTATCGAGGCCAAGTTCGAAACTGGGTCATGTCGGGTCAAAAACTAGGTCACTAGGTCAAATCATAGAAAAACCTTGTGTACGCTCTAGAGGACACAGTTTTGATCCAATCTTTATGAAACTTTGTCAGAATGTTTATCTTCATAAACTCTAGGCCAAGTACGAAACTGGGTCATGTCGGATCAAAAACTAGGTCACTAGGTCAACTCTTTGAAAAACCTTGTGTACGCTCTAGAAGGCACAGTTTTGATCTAAAGTTCATGAAACTTAATCAGAAAGTTTATCCTTATAATATCTAGGATAAGTTTGAAACTGGGTCACATCGGGTCAAAAACTAGGTCACTAGGTCAAATCATAGAAAAAACCTTGTGTATGCTCTAGAGGACACAGTTTTGATCCAATCTTTATGAAACATTGTCAGAATGTTTATTTCCATAAACTTTAGGCCAAGTTCGAAACTGGGTCTTGTTGAGTCGAAAACTAGGTCACTAGGTCAAATCTTAGAAAAACCTTGTGTACGCTTTAGAAGGCACAGTTTTGATCCAAAGTTCATGAAACTTTGTCAGAATGATTATCCTTATAATATGTAGGACAAGTTTGAAACTGGGTCATGTCGGGTCAAAAACTAGGTCACTAGGTCAAATCATAGAAAAACCTTGTGTACGCTCTAGAGGACACAGTTTTGATCTAATCTTTATGAAGCTTTGTCAGAATGTTTACTTCCATAAACTCTCAGCCAAGTTTGAAAGTAGGTCATGTCGGGTCAAAAACTTGGTCACTAGGTCAAAGCATAGAAAAACCTTGTGTACGCTCTAGAGGACACAGTTTTCATCCAAAGTTCATGAAACTTTGTCAGAATGTTTATCCTCAAAATATGTAGGACAAGTTTGAAACTGGGTCATGTCGGGTCAAAAACTTGGTCAGTAGGTCAAATCTTAGAAAAACCTTGTGTACGCTCTAGAAGGCACAGTTTTCATCCAAAGTTCATGAAACTTTGTCAGAATGTTTATCCTCATAATATCTAGAACAAGTTCGAAACTGGGTCACGTCGGGTCAAAAACTAGGTCACTAGGTCAAATCATTGAAAAACCTTGTGTACGCCTTAGAGGACACAGTTTTGATCCAATCTTTATGAAACATTGTCAGAATGTTTATCTCCATAAACTCTAGGCCAAGTTCGAAACTGGGTCATGTCGGGTCAAAAACTAGGTCACTAGGTCAAATCTTAGAAAAACCTTGTGTGCGCTCTAGAAGGCACAGTTTTGATCCAATCTTCATGAAACTTTGTCAGAATGTTTATCCTCATAATATCTAGAACAAGTTCGAAACTGGGTCACGTTGGGTCAAAAACTAGGTCACTAGGTCAAATCATTGAAAAACCTTGTGTACGCTCTAGAGGACACAGTTTTGATCCAATCTTTATGAAACATTGTCAGAATGTTTATTTCCATAAAGTCTAGGCCAAGTTCGAAACTGGGTCATGTCGAGTCATAAACTTGGTCACTAGGTCAAATCTTAGAAAAACCTTGTGTGCGCTCTAGAAGGCACAGTTTTGATTCAAAGTTCATGAAACTTTGTCAGAATGTTTATACTCATAATATGTAGGACAAGTTTGAAACTGGGTCATGTTGGGTGGAAAACTAGGTCACTAGGTCAAATCATAGAAAAACCTTGTGTACGCTCTAGAGGACACAGTTTTGATCTAATCTTTATGAAACTTTGTCAGAATGTTTATCTTCAGTAACTCTCGGCCAAGTTTGAAAGTAGGTCATGTCGGGTAAAAAACTAGGTCACTAGGTCAAATCTTAGAAAAACGTTGTGTAAGCACTAGAAGGCATAGTTTTGATCCAATCTTCATGAAACTATGTCAAAATGTTTATTGTCCATATATCTAAGCCCCCTATGAAACTGAGTCACGTCGGGTCAAGGTCAAATCTTAGAAAAACTTTGTGTACACCCTAGAGGCACAGTTTTGATCCAATCTTCATGAAACTCTGCCAGAATGTTTATCTTAATGAAATCTAGGTAAAGTTTGAAACTGGGTCGTGTCGGGTCAAAACATTGGTCACTAGGTCAAATCATTGAAAAACCTTGTGTACGCTCCAGAGGGCACAGTTTTAATCCAATCTCAATGAAACTGTGTCAGAATGTTTATTCTTACAATATCCAGGCCAAGTTTGAAACTGGGTCATGTCGGGTCAAAAACTAGGTCAAATGTTAGTATGGTAAAAACTCTTATAAATCTTCACCAGAGCCAGTGAACTGATTAATGCTCAGGTGAGCGATTCAGGGCCACCATGGCCCTCTTGTTCAATTAACAAGAACATGAATACTAAGTATCACATGATTGTAGATCTCGAGTCTACCCTAAAGTGCTTAAGAATTGGGACACCTAAGACCATTAATTTTCCATTTGTTTCAAATGGAAAATTATAGTTTTAGGTGTCCCAATATTTAAGCACATTAGGGTAGTTTCTAAATGGTCTTCCTTCAAAGAAATATATTAGTTTTTTTTTGGTGTCTTCTGTACATGTGTATAGTTACATTTGTACATTTTCCTCTTAGGAAATGAGATCACTCTTATTTGGAAATACTTTCATGTCCTGTCTCACACAGGACACTCTTATAGGAAATATTTGCTCTCTGAGAGAGCCATCAATATAGAGAAGGGTTTCACATACCATTGTGTTGATTAAGGGTGTTTATTTGGTGGGCGAAGACCAAATTGTTTGATGTCAACAGACATATGCACAATTTCTAAACACCTAGGCAACTATTAACATATATATACATTGTATGTGTATGTGCTTATTCTATATCACATTTCTTTAATATGATTACTGTGTTTTCACTCAACAGTCTCATGCCTAAACAACTGAGCTTACCAAAACATTGATTTTAAAGTAAAAGTTGTAAAATAATTTCTACATATGTTTGTTGTAGAAGTAGGCCCATACTTAATGTTGTGAGAGCTTGTGGCCTGATGCCATTGATTGTAAAGCATGTCAAAACTAAAATTTAAGTTGTTATGTTCATGAAAGAGCACGATTTAGAAGGACTTCATTTCGCTTCCCAGGATTCAGGGTTAGCCTTAAGTGCAGGTGAATGGCCTTTTGTTTTAGAATGATTGTACTGGGCCAGTAGTGTATTAAATTTGTGTAAAACCTAAAAATTTCATACAGGTTGCAAAATGATTAACAAGAAAGTCCATACTTGTATTTTAAGATGTTGTTTTAGAAACTTTTCTTTAATAGTAAGAGATTCTAGGCTGAAATGTTGATATTCATAGTGAAAACACTCTTAAACCTGACAAAATGAATTTGCTTCAGATGTGATTGAATTCCATTCAGAATAGGGCTGTTCTTAAGGAAAGAATTTGAGGAGCAAATTCTTTCCTTAAACCCTTAAAGTGCCAAAATTTACTTCTGCAAAATTTCAAAAAAAAAAAAAATTCATCCAAGCTTTATCATATTGAGAATTCAAAGAATAGAGAACAAATAGTGTAGATCTAGATGAGGTGGCTTATATGAGCCACCTCATCTGGATCTACACTGTTTGCAAATGCAATTATTGTCATTTTTGGTGCTTTAAGTGTTAAGAATTGTTTAAATGAAAGGAGAGGCAAATACATGTACTAGTCTGAGTAATCTCCCTTGGACCTGTATTAATACTTTCACCTTAAATTATGCTTACAGGGACTCTGATGGGAAAAACTGATGAAACTATTGAGGAAAAGGCTGAGGGAAGTTTAGGCCTTGATGATGTCCATGAAAAACACGTTCATGAGCCGATCTTTGGTGAAAAACCGTCGGTGAAGAAGACTTTGACCAGTGCCATGAACAGATCACTCATACAGTACTTTGCCAAAATTGGCCGCTCAAAGAAAGAGAATGAGGTTGTTGATTTAGATTATGTGGAGCAGATGTTGACCAATGGTGGTGATATAAACTGCTCTGATAAACATGGGCAGACAATTCTGCATGAGGTTTGTATTTATGTATTTCTTATCCAGAATTAAGTCACAAAATTTTGTCTTCAAAAGGCTAAATATAATTCAGATATATTTGGCAGTAGGATTCTTGTAATTATCCGGAATATTGAGAAGCTTATAAATCACCTCCTAAAATTTGTAGAACAAGTTGATCTTCATGCTGGATTTATTTTTCTTATTGGAGATTTTCCTCTCCAGAATGACACCATATACTGTATACAAGGTAATTTTCGCGCCGTTCTATTTTTCGCGGTATTTCGCGGTCACTTAGAAACCAAAAATATTAAAATAGCGAATAATTTCCAGTTTCTTACAAAGTGTCTTCTGTAGACACAGTGTTCATGTATTTTGTTTCTGTTTGCTTCGGTAGTTGCTGGTATTTATTCACTTGAACCAGTTCTTTCATTAACCTGCGGCGGCCCTGCCGCAGGTTAATGAATGAACTGATTTAAGTGAAAAAGAAGTAGTTTTGCTTTTCACACATGTTGCTAACCGCGAAAATTAAAAACCACAGAAAGTTTTGTTTATGTTTTCGACCCTTAACCGCGAAAAATTGAACCCAACAAAATTACGGCGTATACGGTATCTGAACTAGTCTTTTTAGCTCACCTGTCAAGGTTTATAGTATAGACTTGGTCCGTCGTCGGCGTCGGCGTTGTCGGCATCCACAATTTTAAACATCTTCTTCTCAAAAACCACTGGGTGGATTGAAGCCAAATTTCATATGGAGCCTTAACAGGATGGGGGAAAGAAAGTTTATATATTTGGTCCAGGTCACATGACCAAGATGGCTGCCACGCCCATATATGGTAAAAACCCTTCAAAAATCTTCTTCTCCAGAACCAAAAGGCCTATGACCTTGAAACTTGGTATGTAGCATCGGGCTACGGGCTTATCATAATTTATATAAATCATGACCTTGTGATGACCTTGACCTAATTTATGACATGGTCAACTTTGGTACATTAGGCTTTTATATTGGAAAATGCTTAAACGGTGGATTTCTCAGAAACTATTTAAGTCTAAGGTACAATACTTGGTAAACATGGTTGACTAAATGACCAGATGAAGATATTATGTCACTAAAGGTCAAGGTCATTCCGTCGGACCATCGGTCGTCAAGATTTTCAAACATCTTCTCCTCTGAAACCACTGGGCCGATTGAAGCCAAATTTCATATGGAGTCTCAGTGGGATGGGGGAACGAAAGTTTATATATTTGGTCCTGGTCACATGACCAAGATGGCCGCCACACCCATATATGGTAAAAACCCTTCAAAAATCTTCTTCTCCAGAACCAAAAGGCCTATGACCTTGAAACTTGGTATGTAGCATCGGGCATGCAGGCCCATCATATTTTATACAAATCATGATCTTGTGATGACCTTGACCTAATTTATGACATGGTCAACTTTGGAACGTTAGGCTTTTATATTGGAAAATGCTTAAACGGTGGATTTCTCAGAAACTATTTAAGTCTAAGGTACAATACTTGGTATATATGGTTGACTAAATGACCAGATGAAGATATTATGTCACTAAAGGTCAAGGTCATTCTGTCGGACCATCCGTCGTCAATATTTTCAAACATCTTCTCCTCTGAAACCACTTGGCAGATTGAAGCCAAATTTCATATGGAGTCTCAGTGGGATGGGGGAACGAAAGTTTATATATTTGGTCCAGGTCACATGACCAAGATGGCCGCCACGCCCATATATGGTAAAAACCCTTCAAAAATCTTCTTCTCCAGAACCAAAAGGCCTATGACCTTGAAACTTAGTGTGTAGCATCGGGCATGCAGGCCCATCATATTTTATATAAATCATGACCTTGCGTTGACCTTGACCTAATTTACGGCATGGTCAACTTTGGTATGTTAGGCTTTTATATTGGAAAACGCTTAAACAGTGGATTTCTCAGAAACTATTTAAGTCTAAGGTACAATACTTGGTATATATGGTTGACTAAATGACCAGATGAAGATATTATGTCACTAAAGGTCAAGGTCATTCCGTCGGACCATAGGTCGTCAAGATTTTCAAACATTTCTCCTCTGAAACCACTGGGTGGATTGAAGCCAAATTTCATATGGAATCTCAGTGGGATGGGGGAACGAAAGTTTATATATTTGGTCCAAGTCACATGACCAAGATGGCCGCCACGCCCATATATGGTAAAAACCCTTCAAAAATCTTCTTCTCCAGAACCAAAAGGCCTATGACCTTGAAACTTGGTATGTAGCATTGGGCATGCAGGCCCATCATATTTTATACAAATCATGATCTTGCGTTGACCTTGACCTAATTTACGGGATGGTCAACTTTGGTACCTTAGGCTTTTATATGGGAAAACGCTTAAACAGTGGATTTCTCAGAAACTATTTAAGTATTAGGTACAATACTTGGTATACATGGTCGACTAAATGACCAGATGAAGATATTATGTCACTTAAGGTCAAGGTCATTCCGTCGGACCATCCGTCGTCCAGATTTTCAAACATCTTCTCCTCTGAAACCACTGGGCCGATTGAAGCCAAATTTCATATGGAGTCTCAGTGGGATGGGGGAACGAAAGTTTATACCCGGGGTCTGGGTCACATGACCAAGACGGCCACCATGCCCATATATGGTAAAAACCCTTCGAAAATCTTCTTCTCTAGAAGCAAAAGGCCTATGACCTTGAAACTTGGTATGTAGCATCGGGCATGCTGGCCCATCATAGTTTATACAAATGATGACCATGTGTTGACCTTGAATTAATTGACGACATGGTCAACTTTGGTATGTTAGGCTTTTATATGGGAAAACGCTTATACAGTGGATTTCTCAGAAACTATTTAAGTCTTAGGTACAATACATGGTATATATGGTCAACTAAATGACCAGATGAAGATATTATGTCACTGAAAGGTCAAGGTCATTTTGTCGGTCTGTCCGTCATCAGGATTTTCAAAACATCTACTCCTCAGAAACCACTGGTCTGATTGAAGCGAAATATTATATGGAGTCTAAGTGTGATCAGGGAATAAAAGTTTGTTCTCAGGGTCTTGACCAAGATGGCCGCCATGCCCGTATATGGTAAAAACCCTTCAAAATCTTCTTCTCCAGAACCAAAAGGTGTATGACCTTGAAACTTGGTATGTAGCTTTGAGCACTCAAGCCCATCATAGTTTATACAAATGATCGTGCGTTGACCTTGACCTAATTTATGACACTGTCAACTTTGGTATATTATGTAGGCTTTTATATGGGAAAATGCTTAAACAGTGGATTTTTCAGAAACTATTTAAGTCTAAGGTGCAAAATTTTTGGTATATATGGTTGACTAAATGACCAGATGAAGATATTGTGTCGTTAAAGGTCAAGGTCATTCTTTGACTTTTGTACAAGGTCATTGAGATTCTGTCACCCGTCAACATTTTCAAACATCTTCTCAGTGGCCACTAGGGTCAATTGAAGCCATATTTCATATGGAGCTTCACCGGCTTAAAGGAACCATAGTTTGTTCAGATGGTCTTGGTCACTTGACCAAGATGGCCACCATGCCCATATATGGTAAAAACTCTTCAAACGTCTTTTTCTCGAGAACCGAAAGGCCTATAACCTTGAAACTTGGTACCAGTATGTAGCATTGGGCACTCAGGCCCATCATAGTTTATACAAATGATTACTGTGTTTCATATATTATGGAGCTTAAATACTGGGTCAAAGGAATCAAAGTTTGTTCAGATGGTCATGGTCATATGAACATGGTGGCCGCCACACCCATTTATGATAAAAACCCTTCAGAAATCTTCGTCCAGAAACAAAGGCCCAGTGACCTTGTGGCTTGGTATATAGAATTGGGACTCAACATTAATCCCCAAGGGAGGGGGGTTATCTGCCCCTGCCCTGGTGCTATATACATGTATAAAAGCATTAAAATATATATCAGGACCAAGTGTCAGGTGAGCTACATGACCATTGGTCCTCTTGTTTAGCTCACCTGAGCCGAAGGCTCACAAGGTGAGCTTATAGTATAGGCTTGGTCCGTCGTCCGTCATCCGTTGTCCGTCATAAGTCGTACGTCCACACTTTTAAACAATAATATCTGCTAAAGTAGCTGGCCAAACTTGATCAAATTTTATGTGTAGCATTGTTGGGGTGGGGGATTGATTGCATATAGTTTTGGTACAGATTGGTTTAAAACTGTGGTTACCATGGCAACAAAAAGGTCCCATAGACTTATAATAGAGAAACTGTTGTCCGGGCCCTAGCTTCTTCATTTTTGATCCCAACTTCGTGTAACTTGCAGATATTCAGGAAAGCCAAAACATCTCGGACCAGTTCGAATTAGGGCCAGGTTGGACGATTCTTTACAGAGTTACTTTCCCTTGAGCGATAAAATATTTTCCCATAGACTTATAATGGGGAAAATGTTGTCCAGGCCCTAGCGTCATCATTTTTGATCACAACTTCTTGCAACTTGCAGGTATCCAGAACAGCCAAAACGTCTCGGACCAGTTCGAATTTGAGCCAGGTTGAATCATTCTTTTCAGAGTTGCTTGCCCTTGAGCGATAAAATATATAATGGTGAAAATGTTGTCAGGGCCCTAGCTTCTTCATTTTTGATCGCAACTTCTTGTAACTTGCAGGTATCCAGGACAGTCAAAACATCTCGGACCAGTTGGAATTTGGGCCAGGTTGGATCATTCTTTTTAGAGTTACTTGCCCTTGAGCAATAGAATATTTTCCCATAGACTTATAATGGCGAAAATGTTGTCCAGGCCCTAGCTTCATCATTTTTGATCGCAAGCTCCCGTAACTTGCAGGTAATCAGGACAGCTAAAACATCTCGGACCAGTTCGAATTTGAGCCAGGTTGAATCTTTCTTTTTAGAGTTACTTGCCCTTGAGCGATGAAATATATAATGGGGAAAATATTGTCCGGGCCCTAGCTTCTTCATTTTTGATCGCAACTTCTTGTAACTTGTAGGTATCCAGGACAGTCAAAACATCGCGGACCAATTCGAATTTGGGCCAGGTTGGATCATTCTTTTTAGAGTTCCTTGCCCTTGTGCGATAGAATATTTTCCCATAGACTTATAATGGGGAAAATGTTGTCCGGGCTCTAGCTTCTTCATTTTTGGTCGCAGCTTCTTATAAGTTGCAGACCGATTTGAAATTGAGCCAAGTTCGGTCATTCTATTCAGAGTTACTTGCCCTTGAGCGATAAAATATTTTCCCATAGACTTTGTCATCGCTCTAGGGCCTTGATTTGTGGACCAAATTCGATTTAATTTCACACAAGTTATTAGTATGACAATGTCTTGGACAAGTTCGCGTTTCAGCATTCTTTGGTCAAGGTCAAGGTCACAGAGGCTATTTTTAGAAAAACTTTGTCATAGCTCTAGCACCTTCATTTATGGACTGATTTTGATTAAAACTTCACACAAAGGTTTAGTATGACAATATTTTGAATAAGTTTGCAATTCAGCATCCTTAGGTCAAGGTCACAGAGGCTACTTTCAGAAAAAATTTTGTCATCACTCAAGTACCTTCATTTGTGGACCGAACTCAATTTAATTTCACACAAGTGATTAGTATGGCAATATCTTGGACAAGTTTGCTTTTCAGCATTCAAGGTCACAGTGGCTATTTTTAGAAAACATTGTCATCCCTCTAGCGCCTTCATTTATGGACTGATTTTGATTAAAACTTCACACAAATGTTTAGTATGACAATATCTTGAAGAAGCTCGGGTTTCAGTGTCCTAAGGTCAATGTCAAGGTCACAGTGGCTATTTTTAGAAAAACTTTGTCATCGCTCTAGTGCCTTCATTTATGGACCAATTTCGATTTAACTTCACACAAGTGATAAGTATGGCAATACCTTGGGCAAGTTTGCATTTCAGCGTTCTGGGTCAAGGTCAAGGTCACAGTGGCTATTTTTGGAAAAACTTTTTCATCCCTCTAGTGCCTTCATTTACGGACAGATTTTGATTTAACTTCACACAAATGTTTAGTATGACAGTATCATGAACAAGTTTGCGTTTCAGCATTCTAAGGTCAAGGTCACAGTTGCTATTTTTAGAAAAGCTTTGTCATCGCTCTGGCAACTTCATTTATGGACCGATTACACAAATGTTTAGTATGACAATATCTTGAACAAGTTCGCGTTTCAGCGTTCTGTGGTCAAGGTCACAGTTGCTATTTTTAGAAAACCTTTGTCACAGCTCTGGCGACTTCATTTATGGACCGATTTTGATTTAACTTCATACAAATGTTAAAAAAAAACCTTGAGTACTCTCTAGAGGGCACAGTTTTGATCCAATCTTTGTTCAAAATGTTTATTTCTATGTAATTTATGACAAGGTGCTCTAGTGACCTCCTTTATTAACCAGTTTTGTAACCAGTATAACTTTACACCTGTATCGGATTTGTTTGACGTCAAAATCTGCACTCTTCTAAAACCATTGGTTTAAGGTTTAACAAATGAGTGAAGTGACAAAATGTGTCTGTTGACAGTAGGAGCCCATGTGAGCTACAGGACCATTGGTCCTCTTGTTAATTCTACTATAAGATGGGCTTTTGATTTTAAAACTACTTCAGAAATCTAGATTCATCTTATAAGGTATGTCTAGATTATTGGGATTGTTGTAGAAGGGATAAGAACCTCACTTTATAGTAGAATTAATACAAGACTGATGTATATATTAAGGGTCAATTTGGAGAGGGACCAATTTATCCAGCTATTTGCAGCATGCAGCTTTGCTCTCCAGGCCTGGTTGTCCAATTTAACCAATGATTTCATTAGTAAACAAGATGTTAAATTTCATGCTTATGCTACAAAAGCTTCTCTCACTTTTTGAGCATAAAATTTTTTCAGCCAAAATATATGAGCAAACTTGACTTTATGCGAACTAGAAGCCTTAACGTTTCAATGACTAAGGACTTTGTTAAGCTGACAATGCTTTGAACAACAGTTACTGGGCCCTGATTTTAACCATTTGCTACAAGCATCACTGTTGAAAATACAACACTTATTGAATTATCTCTTTTAGGTTGCCAGTAAATGGCACACAGATGTTGCCATATTCCTTCTGGAACATGGTGCAAACCCCAACAAGCCTGACTCCTTTGGCAGGTGCCCCCTACATGTAGCAGCTGCTGATGATTACCCAGACATGGTCAAAGTACTCATAGAGGGAGGAGGTGAGATATGAAAAACTAAGTCTTAAACTGGCTGTCAAATTATCATATTTGGTGACTCTAAATACTGGCCTGAAATCAGACCCCGAGGTTATAAAACGTTTTTTTATTTTTTTGCTCAGCTCAGCTAAGCACGAAATTTTCTCTGCTGATAAATATGAAAATGCCAACTTAAGTTGGCATTTTCATTTTCAAAAACAGAGAAAATTTCATACTCAGCTCAACTGAGCAAGAAAACAACTGGACTTATCAGTAATTTGCTATTTATTAGCAGGTAAAATTTTATGCTTAGCTGAGTAGAGCATGAAGAAAGTTCTATAACCTCGGGCCTGGTTCTGGATGCAATTATAGTGACTGGAAATACTTGTATTATATAATAAAAAAAGATGGCTTTTTCACTGAACAAACAGGTTTTTCTTCAATATTGCAGCCAGAAAATGGGTTTCAGAAATTACTCATTTGTTTTGGTGATTCCAATATTCCATGTTTAAAGGTAAATTCCTCTTTAGAAAATCGTGTGTTTCTGTTGTATCTCATATAAGCTTGCAATGTGCTTGGGGCACCATGGATGACTTTGCAGCAATCTCTTCTCTTTCCACCCAATCCTGTTAAATTTTCGGGCCTATTAAACTGCATAGTCACTGATATAAAGGTCAGTAAATGTTTTCTCATATGATAATTCTGAATTTCACTTCAAGGCTTTCCCCAGTTATGCTGTAAATATTGGGTTTACCATACAAATTCTGAAAATTGGGACACCACAAATAATTACTGTAATTTCTAAAAAAATAGAACAGTTTAGTGTTACATTGCAGTAATGTGTTCAAAATGTGCAGATGGAATGGCAAACAGTGAAGACACTGATCAGACTGCTCCTTTTGCACTGTTTGCTCAGACCTATCTTTCCTAATATACTCAGAAGTTTTACAAATTATGGTTTTCTTCTTTCCTGCAGCAAACAGAGAAGCACGGACCAGGGGTGAGAATCAAACCCCAGTCCACTACGCAGCCAAAAATGACGCAACCTCGGCACTAAAGATGTTGATTAAAATGAAATGTGAATACAGACTAGTGGAAGACTACAAAGGGAGAACACCCCTGCATGTTGCTGCTGAACTAGGTATGTATAAAGGACCTGAAAATCAAGTCTGTGGGCTCTAAATAAGTCAAAACTTTTAGGGTATAGTCTCCAGCTCTAAATAAGTCAGAACCCTTTGGGTATAGTCCCAGACTGTTTGTAACCCACAGTTTTATATAGGTTAGCTTGAGTGTGAGTGCACCCCACATTATAAGCTGTCAGCTTGGTAAATGATTAACCCTTAAAGAGCCAGAAATTGAAAAAAATTGAATTTGAAAACAGGTTTGATCCAGATGAGGTGACTTGTTATTAACCAGAAAGCCTGTTTCCCAGCATAATGGAATTCCACAGGTCCAGGAGCCCTGGTAGCTTACTGGGTTAAATATTGGCCTGCTGGTGGCCTGTGATTGAATTCCGCTGGAGGTGGAATATTTACTATTCTTCTGTAAAAAGGACTCAATGGGATACAGCCTTCCATTATTGCCCATCCATCAGCTCGATATGGCTGAAATACTGTTGAAAGGGCTACAAAAATGACATAATACATTGTCTTCCACTGAGACCTGCTGCAGCACATTTTCACATTTACCAGGTCAGATGTATTATTTAGGCTGGACTGGGCATGTATAATTAAATGAACCGTGACACGAGAAAACAAACAAAGTGGTTGTGTGCCCAGCACAGACTCAAATCAGCCTGGGCATCCTCTCAGTCTGATCAGACTCTTTCTAAGTGCTTAAATGGCAGCTATGGGTCTAAGCTACCTCCATGCGGACATTGAAGACTCTGATCAGATGGGCACACAAGCACTTTGTTGGTTTTTTCATGTCGCAGCTCATTTATATTTGCCAGGCCTTTTCACACACCAGCTGCTTTTGTTGTCACCCAACGTAGGCGGAGGGGGACTATAGAAATGACCCCCGTCTGTCCGTCCTTCCGTCCGTCCATCCGTCCGAAATCTTGTCCCCGCAACTCCTCCTACGTCTTTCATAGGATTGATTTGAAATTTTACAGATTGTATTCTTATGATATGAAGATGTGCATGTGGTTTTTTATTTTTGTTTCGGCCATTTTTGATGAAGTTACGGCCCTTGCTGACTCAAACCTTCCGAAATCTTGTCCCCGCAACTCCTCCTACATCTTTCATCGGATTGATTTAAAATTTTACAGATTGTATTCTTATGATATGAAGATGTGCATGTGATGTTTGATTTTTGTTTCGGCCATTTTTGATGGAGTTACGGCCCTTGCTGACTCAGACCTCCCGAAATCTTGTCCCGGCAACTCCTCCTACATCTTTCATCCGATTGATTTGAAATTTTACAGATTATATTCTTATGATATGAAGATGTGCATGTGATGTTTGTTTTTTGTTTCGGCCATTTTTGATGGAGTTAAGGCCCTTGCTGACTCAGACCTTGTCCCCGCAACTCCTGCCACAGCTTGTATCAGATTGACTTGAAATTGTGCAGAATGGTTCATCGTGATCTGAAGATGTGCATGTGATTTTGGAATTTCAATTGTCCTGTTTTTATGCCCCCAACTTTGAAAAAGTTGGTGGGGCATATTGCTTTTGGCTTGTCCGTCCGTGTGTGTGTGCGTCACACTTTTCATGATTGCTGTATCTTTAGAACCCTGCAAGCTAGGGTCTTGAAATTTCATATATGGATTCCTCATGGAAAATTAGCTGACACATTTTTTTTTTCTATTCGCAGTTATGCCCCTTTTTGGAGTTATGCCCCTTTTAGAAAAATGAGATAAATATCTTGTTAGCAAGATATCTCAAAAAGTATTTGAGCTATGGCCTTGATATTTGGTATACTGATTGGGTATGAGGAGTAGATTACCTGATTAACTTTTGAGACAATTCCGTAAAATATTGATGGAGTTATGGCCCTTGTTTGAATTTGGCATTTTTCCAACTTTTGAACCGCTTGAGCTAGGAAGCTGATTTTTGGTATTAAAGTAGTTCTTGGTGTGTTAAATACTTTAGTACAAGTTAGGTAACTCTGCATTCATTATTTACTGAGTTACTTCCCCTGATGTTCAGTACTTATGCAGCTACTGAGTTCAAGAACCATTAGGAATAGGGTTTTGAAATTTCATATATGGATTCCTTGTGGAAAATTAGCTGACCTGTATTTTTTTTCTTTTCCCAGTTATGCCCCCTTTTTGGAGTTATGCCCCTTTTTGAAAAATGAGGTGACTATCTTGTTAGCAAGATATCTCAAAAGGTATTTGCGCTATGGCCTTGATATTTTGTCTACTGATTGGGTATGAGGAGTAGATTACCTGATTAACTTTGGAGACAATTCCGTAAAATAGTGATGGAGTTATGGCCCTTGTTTGAAATTGGCATTTTTCCAACTTTTGAACCGCTTGAGCTAGGAAGCTGATTTTTAGCTCGCCTGAACGAAAGTTCAGGAAGAGCTATTGTTGTCACCCTGGCGTCGGCGTCGGCGTCCGAAATGGATGTTTTGGTTAAAGTTTTTTTATGTGATGGGCAATGCGCTGCAGGCGAGCTATCCTGTACGCGGACAGGTCTTGTTGGTATTGTAGTAGTTCTTGATGTGCTCAATACTTTAGTACAAGTTAGGTAACTCTGCATTCATTATTTACTGAGTTACTTCCCCTGATGTTCAGTACTTATGCAGTTCAAGAACCACTAGGCATAGGGTTTTGAAATTTCATATATGGATTCCTTGCGGAAAATTAGCTGAAATGTATTTTTTTCTTATCCCAGTTATGCCCCCGTTTTGGAGTTATGCCCCTTTTAAAAAAAATGAGATAACTATCTTGTTAGCAAGATATCTCAAAAAGTATTTTAGCTATGGCTTTGATATTTGGTATACTGGTTGGGTATGAGGAGTAGATTACCTGATCAACTTTGGGGAGAATTCCGTAAAGTTTTGATGGAGTTATGGCCCTTGGTTGAATTTGGCATTTTTCCAACTTTTGAATCGCTTGAGCTAGGAAGCTGATTTGTGGAATAGTGGTAGTCGTTTATGAGTTTAATACTTTAGTACAGGTAAGGTAACTCTGCATTCATTAATTATGGAGGTATTAAAAGTATTTGAGCTATGGCCTTGATATTTGGTATGCTGATTGGGTATGAGGTGTAGATTACCTGCTTAACTTTTTGGACAATTCTGTAAATATTTATGGAGTTTTGGCCCTTGTTTGAATTTGTCATTTTTCCAACTTCTGAATTACTTGATTTAGGAAGCTTATTTTTTGTTTAACAGTAGTTCTTGATGTGTTTAATATTTTAATAAAGATTAGGTAACTCCTTTTCAGACTTAGACATTCTAAAGTTTGACACCTTTAGAAGCAAGCATATGGTTGGGGGCATAGTGTTTCACAAACACAATTTCTAGTTTACAAAGTTATTGCCCTTTGTTGTTTTTGGCATTTTTTCAACTTTTGAACCGTTTGACCAAGAGAGCTGAAATTTGGTATGCTATTACTATTTGGTAAATTGATTATTCTGACTATTGTTAGGATGTGCTAAATTATAAGTGACAGAGTTATTTCCTTTTATAGATAATAGACATTCACTTAAAGATAATGGGATAACTCCAGAACTATTCATATTAATGGGCTGAATTTTCATAAAGGCATTGTTCATTTTTCATCAGATTCACATTAGCAGCATTATGGCCCTAGTTATTTTGTTACTGGGTATACAGTCTTGATGTTTTGGGCATTTTGTAAGGACCTAAAGTTTCAGTAACCTGATTATACACATATATGCCCCGTTCTAAACTTAAGTATTTTATAAAGAGGCCCAGTAATTGGGTATATGTCTTTGCTTATGTTCAGTTATTTTTTGTTTACCAGGTTCTGTAATACACATATTTTCTGTTTTTGGCCATACATTTACTCTGAAACGGAATAAAGGGCTGCAGTTTGTGACTCATATCAAACGTCGGGTGACACTTGGCCAATGGCCTTTTATTTAATTTCCAGATCGGAGTGAGACTGCTCGTCAACTCCTGGAGTTAGAGGCCCCAGCAGGGCTAAGTGACCACAGAGGACAAGCAACAATGACATGGTTAATCACCAAGATGCCTCCAGTGGTAAGACTTACTTCCCTATCAATTCTGGAGATACTAAATAGGTTTCAGCAAACAGTGTAAATCCAGATCAGACCATGTGGGAACAGTGTGTTTATCAGGGGTCTCCTATATCAGCCATTTGCTTTTAGCTTGTCTGTACAAAGTAATTGAAGAGCTTTTGCAATCATTCTGGTTTCATTATTGGTGTACCACTGAATGTTAAGGTTCTTGGAAAGTTAGTAGTGATATATTGGTGGTTTTACAATATACTATTAATAATTAAGCCAGTACAAACCAAGACCAGGCTTAATTTCACAATATATGGTAAATATGTTTTAGAATTAAGCCAGTACAAACCAAGACCAGGCTTAATTTCACAATATATGGTAAATATGTTTTAGAATTAATCCAGTACAAGCCAAGACCAGGCCTTATTTCAATAGTATATCGTACATGTGTTTATAATTAATCCAGTACAAACCAAGACTAGGTCTTATTTCCATAAACGGAAAATATATAACACATAGTTTATGTAGTGGATGAGATAATCGTCATATGAACGGTTTTAGTGTAATGGATTAATAAATCTCGTAAATAAGTAGAGCAACTAGTCCTACAACGACGCCCCCGACTATCAGTGCTGTTTTTTGGTTTTCATGTTCTTCAGCAACAGTTTTTGGTGTGGAACTCAGTACTGGATGGGTGTCAGGTTTTGGTATTTTCAATGACTTTTGTGAGTCAGTCATGACATTTTTTGTGATAGCCTCATGTTTTGTTTTATATATCTTCTGTGCCTGTTTCTCGGTGGGTATCGTTATTGGCATTCCAAGTGCTCCTATTATGGTTTTACCCTGGGCAGCTAAAGGGATTTTTGGTCCAGGTTCTACTACATCAACCTTTGCTTTGTGTGTTGGGGTCCCACTCACATCAGTGTAAGATGTGGCATTGGCTGGAAGGTTAACGGTTTTGTTCCACCATAACTTTTGATTATGAGTAGAGAGTACAATCTCGTTGTTGTAATTTTTTATTGTCCCGATTTGCAATTCCATATTGCTTGGAGCCATGTAAAGGCCATAGCCAAAAACATAGTCAACCTTGCTCCGGGCGTACTTCAAAGTATTTTGATAACGGGTAATTTGACTTGGTAAGTCTATTGGCCTTTGGACTCCATCTTCAACGTTTGCAAGGAATTCCTTCTGGGCATCAAAAGCTGAGCCTATCCCTAGTATGTCAGATTTAATCTGAGACTGAGAGCCTAGAATGGCCCAACAGTAAGTCCTTATTGAGTCATTTATTCGTTCAACGCCGGGTCTTGTAAAGCCATCTGATTTGTCGAGAATAAATGTAGTCCAGGCCTTGGGAAAACTTTGTGCAATGTAGTCAATGTGATAAACGTTATCAGGATGATTCCTTGAGAATGAATATATTTTATTATCATATTCACCTACACCTTTGACCGCCTGGTACCCAGTGTTTGTTACATACCAGTATATAGTCCCTAATCCGCCATTGTCATCTTGGTTTTGCCTCCAGTCGGTATGAACTGAGACTCCAAACTCGTCACAGATCCTCTCATAGGCCTTCTTGTCATAACTGTTGTCAAACGCATTCCAGCTGTCATCTGTTGGTAATGCCACTTTCATTTCGAATAATATTCTTCGCGTTTGATAATACACATGAAACAAAAACAATGAACGTGCAAACAGTGGAATAGTGCCTGTCAGGTGGTCTTGCATAGAAACACCACATCCTGTAGTTGCGCACCACAAAGCAAAATTTATCTGGTTTTGCCAAAACTGCATTTGGCGTGAACGCCAATTTTGGACGATGGCATCACTTTCAACGTAGGGCAGCACGTATTTTGCGAAGATGTCAGGAAATTTCACCTTGAAGCCGCTTGGACTGTCTGAGGCCTGTTTGACTTCTATTGTTAGGTTAATGATGTTCAGATCTTTAGTGTTGTAAACCCCGGATGGTTGATATTGTGCGTTGGGGTTGTATGAAAATGCTTTGATTTGCACCATTTTTATAACAATGATTTTTTATATTATCAAATAAAAAATGCATCTCATAATTTCTGATATAAGCAATCCTGTAAACTTGCAACAGTATATTGACAACAGAGATGGATTCAAGCGGGTGGGATTAAACAGTTTTACATACTGTTTGGGTTGGTATAATGTTCATAATGAAGTCATTCAAAAACAAGACGAGGCTCCTGTTCGCATACCGCCTGGGTATTATAGTTTTCAGCAGTTAGCAGATATATTTCGCAGCCATAAAATCAGTATGTCTGTAGATGAAACCAACGGAATAGTGACTTTGAGTACACCTATTGAGTTAAAAATAAGCAAAAGACTCAAGACAATGCTTGGACTCCAGATTAAAGGCCGTTTTTTTCCAAAAAACATTTATCAAGGTGAAAGACCACTAGACTTTGCCCCCATAAAATCTTTGTATGTTCATTTGTCAGAAATTAATTCATCATATAATTACTTTAATGGCTCACCGAGTGATGTATTAGCAGTCATTCCCATTGAAAATAAAAGCTTTGGTGATATTTTGACTGTACGCTTTGAACATCCAGAACTCAAGTCGTTAAATACAGGGGCCTTATCTGAATTGAAACTAGTTGTTAAAGATGAAAATAAAAACATGGTAGACAATCATCGTTTGCCCATGAGTTGTGTTTTAGAAATAATTTAATTTTCATTTCATATAATAATGAGCATTTTTGGTGCGAAACTGAGAGAAGATGTTTCAGAAACAACTCTAAATATGGATGGTAAACGCATAATCAATGTAGCTTACCCTCGAGATCCAGATGAAAATGCGGCGTTTAACGGTGACGTGGTAACAGCAAAGGCTTTAAATGATTTAAGGAAACATTTGCTACACGAAGTGTTACAACGTCATACTGATAATGTTATGAATGGTAGATTAGATATGACCCAGCATCGAATTTCTGGTCTTGCGAGTCCTGTTAATCCTGATGATGCAGTAAATCAAGCCTATATTACATCGAGGTTGCAGACCATAACGAATTTACTAAACGAGTTTAATAAACGTATTAATAATTTGGAAAAAAATATAAAACAATAAAAAATGAAACCGCCAACGGCTCCTTATCAGGATTTGGGAGATGAGAAAATTTATCCGGATTTGTCTAAAGACTGTCAAAACTATCGCTTACAAAAAATATCAGAAATAGAAAAGCAATTAATAAGAGAAAAAGATGTTAGAAAGGCTTTATATAAAAAATATAAACGCGGAGTCAACCTCACAGACGGCGTTGATACTGCATTGATTTCTGCAAGTGTCGTTATGGCTGGGATAGGCCTGGCAGTGCCAGTGATGCTGCCTTTAGAAATTGTTGCAATTGTCTGCGGATGCATGGGCGCCTGCGTGAAATTGGTGAGACGTAAATTAATGTCAAAGGCACAAAAGCACTATGAGATTAAAACTCTTGGAGAAAGTAAGTTGAATTCTGTTAAAAATTTGATTTCCAAAGCCTTAAATGATGGACAGATATCAGAACAAGAATTTAAGATTGTTCTTGATGAGCTGGACAGATATAATGATTTAAAAGATAAAACACACACCAAACAGTCTGGTCTGAGTGAGCAAGAAAAACAAGCTTTGATAGACAAAGGAGAAGCCAAAGCGCTAGAGCTAATCAAAAAAAAGATAAGCGCCACATAATTTTGTTCAACAAATTTGTGTTTGTGAATGATCCACCACCAAAATATCAAAATTAAACACTTCCGGTTGACCTACTTATTTTTTTTTCAAAATCCATTCTTTAGCTGCCGCATATACCAACCCAGCAACAAGCACAACAACAGCCCACAGATTATTACCAAACCAGTTTACAACCTTACCGGTTGCAGACAGCAGCCAAGACACAATTGATCCAATTATACCCGGCAACGCAGCAGCCGCTTTTCCAGCAAGATTTGCTAGTAGTCTAGCAAGATTATGAAGTTGTTTTTTAACCCATTCTTTCGCTCCACCTTGCGATGGTTTGGGTGTTGTACCACCGCCTCCAGAAGTTGGAATTACAGCTTCAACTATAACACCAATAATCATGCCAAGAGCCGTCAAAATACTAACTATCGTTATACCTTGCTCTTTGAATAATGTTTTCAACCGCTCACGCAATGTCGTATCTTTTTTCAAGACTTTGTCAATAGTTTCTTTTATCCTGTTTATTTGACCCCGCAACTCTTCTTTGTTTGCACTGGCAGCCTCCAGTCTTGCGGCTCTTTCATCTTCTAAGTTTTTTAAACGAGACCTTATATCATTTTTACTGATTTCATCTTCAGCCTCTTGTAATTTCCTTTTTTCTTTTGCAATGTCTTTATCAAGCTCGGTCAGTTTTGCCAAATTATTTGTAAGTTCACCGCGGTTGCGTTGCAATGCCTTATCTAATC
This sequence comes from Ctena decussata, assembly GCA_963989385.1. Taxonomy (NCBI): domain Eukaryota; kingdom Metazoa; phylum Mollusca; class Bivalvia; order Lucinida; family Lucinidae; genus Ctena; species Ctena decussata. The sequence continues at coordinate 22,829,168 of OZ022501.1, read as the reverse complement.
CTTGAAGTTCCCGCAGTGTTAGACCCTCTGTTTGTGTGCCAGTGTGTACCCAATCAGTAAGAGATGTTTCCAGTGACTTAACGGCTGTCTCTGCACCAATTACCGTATTTGTTAAATCTTGCAGTTCAGTGCCACCTGACATCTCTAGATCCATGTCATTTCGTGTGCTTTCCAAAGCCTGCCGTACTTGCTGAGATAGCTGTGTTTTACTCCTGTAATCTGGTAAAGTCAAATACTGCCGCACTGCTAATGTGCCTCCATGGCCTGCAACCCTATTATACTCATTTGCCAGAGTACCAAGAGAAAGGAACTCTGCACTGCCTTGTTTTGCGGTAATTCTGATTTCTTTGTCACCAACAATCCAATACAGCGTCTTGCCATCATCTGATATCTTGAACTGGTTGTAATCTATCTTGCCCGGGACCATTTTGTATCGCTTTCCTATTTCATCATAAAATGTTTTAACAAGTCGTTTTTTCTGTTCTTCAACTGCAGACTTTCGGAGTTCACCCCTTAAATCGTCAATTGCCCCACTTTGATTCAAAATAATTCGCTGATCGGTTTCATCCGGCACCATCGGTAATCTGTCATCTATGTCATCATCATAATCATCGTCGAATGTAGGATTCTCAAAATCGTAACCTTCGTCCATTATTTATTTATTGAATAAAAATATATTTTTATCAAATAAAAATGTCCGCCTACGGAAGTAAACTGGACCCCTATAGAAAACTACGAGAACCGCTAGGCGTAAAAGGAATTCGACAAAGCGTAGTAATCACTAACAACCCCAGCACTATAGACCAAAACCAGCAGTTGCTTGTGAGATTTCCAAATCTAAGTAATAATGATGTCATCGTCCCACGAACTGCACGTCTCGCTTTCACTATTGAACTGACCAGCAAAGATCCCAATGCGACAGTCTATCAAAATATTGGTAGAGCCATCGTGAAAAAAACAACCATTAAAATAAGCGGCAATGAAGTCATGTCAATAGATGACAGCAACATATTTCACTGTTATGTTGACTTATGGAAATCACCATCTGAGCGGCTAAACATGGCCTACCAAGGCATCGGTAAATCAAACATGTTAAAACACAGAGTCGGGGCAGGAAACGCATCAGCTGACATTGAAGACCAGGCCGTCGCTGGCGCCTTCAAGAACAGGTTTTGCATCCCACTGGACTTTGAACTGCTAGAGACGCATATGCCTTTTTACCAGGCCGGGCTCGGTGATAGGCTAGAGTATGAATTAACATTTAATGACTATTACAAAGTAATCAGCTCAACGGATGCCGACAGCAGTTATGCCATCAGCAATATCTGTTTAGAATTCGACATGGTAACCGACTCAGAACTTGCACGACAGATCAGACAACAGTTCAGTGGCAGAATGGCGATATTGTATGACCGTATTTTGCGGCACAGAAAAATCACAAAGAAAAAGTCTGATACTCTGTGGAATATCAACTTGAATGTCCCAGCAAGAAGCATGAAGGGGATTTTAATGCTGTTTGAAGACCCGGACAGGACAACCACTGAAGATTTTTACAATCCTAAAATCACAAAAGTTGAAATGACAATAGAAGGCATACCGAATCAGTTGTATAGTCAAGGCATGCGGCAGTACCAACAGTGGGACGAAATCAATAAATACTTTGCGCTGACATCCAAACGCGACAAAGAAACCGATAAAGTTGCAAAAGACTTATACTTCAGCGACACTAACATTGGAAAATATCTCACCAAAAGATTCGCTTTATGGCTTGACTTTCGTTCCACGGATGACAACACCTTGCACGGCAGCGGCAGAAGGATTGAAAATGCCAGTGAAGGGATAACAATCCAAATTGAAAAAGAACAAGGAGCAGATGAAAATTTAAATATCTACCTTTTTATAATACAAGATGCGCAAATCAATTTTGAAGATGGAAGATTTAGTGAAGTCAAATATTGAGTTTCCAAAATATCCACACTCAGCTGTCATCTCGGGTCAAACGGGATGTGGTAAGAGTTTGTTTGTCCTAGATTTACTTGAAAAAGAATACAGAGGTGTGTTTGAAAAGATAGTCATACTTTGCCCCACCATTGAGTGGAACAAGGCCTACAAAACCAGGAGCTGGATTGTTGACGTACGTTGTCCAAAAGACAAAAGCATAATTATAGTAAATCCTGTGATGTCAGATGGAACAGAAAGACTCCAAGAACTGCTGCGTTATTTTTTTGATAATTTTGCTGGCCGACCTACATTGTACATCATCGATGACTGCTCTGCAACAAAAGAACTAACAAAGAAAAAAGACATGCTCTCACAGCTAGCATTTTCCGGCAGACACGCAGAGCAAAGCGTCTGGGTCATTTCTCAAAGATATATTTCTGTCTTGAAAGACCTTCGAGAGCAGGCAAAATGGGTCTGTATGTTTTACACCAAGGACAGAGATAGTTTTGAACATTGCTTGAGGGAAAATGATGTTGTTCCTGCGGATGAAAGGCAGAAAATAAAAAAAGAATTATCTGAGGTTAAACACCGTAAATTAATATTAAAAACTGACCAACCAACTGGGTATTGGTTAATGGATTAGCTAAAAGCAAATATAACAATGCTTAAAGCAAAACATAGCGCAAAAATAGCAATGTTTTAAGCAAAAAGCAATGCTTAAAACAAAAATAGCAATACTAATAACAATTGCTTCTGCCGCTGTAAATATCTCAGTCGGATGTTTGATTTTAAGTTAAAATATATTTTCCAAAATATAAAAATGAACGCTGAAGATCTATTAGAAAATATTTCACTAGATACACCAGCTGAACGCCAAGATGTGCCAAAACGAGAGAGACTTTCAGCCATTATAGCCGGAGGTGGAAGTCGGCAATATTTAAGGCGTGAGTTGCAACTCTCAGACATAGATGAAATGACGCCCCAAGAAGTTGATAAGCTTTACTGCAGATATGAAGCCAGGCTTGGTGCAAGTATGACTAAGACGTTGGGCAATTCTTTTATTAATTTATATGTTATGGGGGTGTCAAAGTATTTCAATGTGATCAACCCACCTAAGCTATTAGAAGATCTAGAAGAAGACCCATTTATCAATCATGCTCTGACGAGCGTTTGCTGTGAGCTGTATTATAGGTATGGGATGTACCTGGCTCCATTTACGGCAATGCTAACAACCGCAAAGCATATTAATTTTAACAAAAATAAAAATGCCATAGAAAAAAATGATGGAGAACCAGGAAATTCAGGAAGCTCAAGAAACTCAGAAAACTCAAGAACCCCAGAAAAGTGAAGAACCCCCCAAAAAAGAAAAAAACCAAAAACGTGTCGCGGCTGGTAAAAAAGGCGCTGAAGCCAGATGGAAACAAAAACTGCAAGCCCAGCAAAACCTGGAAGCTGAACCAATCAAAATAACAAGAGAGCCACAGCTATCAGAGCGGCAACCAACAGTGACTGTTTATAAGAACTATATTCCGCTCTGTGTGATGATCGGAGCTGTAGGCGTTGGTATTTACATGATTTACAGTAAAACTGAAATAAAACAACCTCAATCACAACCTAAATCACAACCTAAAATACCTGAGATACAAACGTCGATAGACCCTTTTGAAATGAGATAATTAAAATTAAAAAAACTATATTTTCACAAAAAAAATGGCAGCTATTGACGGTAAACAAATTGCAAACATGCTTTATCATGCCGGAGTAGAAACTCTTCTCACTGTTGGGTACTCAGAACTTGGCAAGAAACTCTTGAGAAGACCTGCACCAAAAGTGGATTTTAATATGGGTGATATTGGAATGCTTTCTATTGATATACTGCTGGCGATGGCCACACGCGATATGTTGATTAAGCAGGGTATTATTCCAGCGGATATTATGAAATAATTTCTGTTTTAAACTTTTTTATCACGATAAACAAAATGGCTAGTGCAGTAGCGATGATGTTAGGAGGTGTCGTGGTCAATGCCTTGGCGTTCACAGGAAGTAATTTTTTATTCTCAAAATTGGGAAAAAACAACGATGCTGAGGCGGAAAGAGAAAGGCATGATAAAGCAGTCGAACAATTAGAAGCAGCTCAAGCAGCTTGGAGCAAAAAAAGAACCCAGAGATTGGATTATATCAATGAGGAAATACAAAAAGAACATCATGCTGAGCAGACGTTTGACAATGTTGATCAGGCTATGAAACAATACTATTACATTACTGGCAAAAAACTTGACCCACTTCCTCAGGAGCCAAATTTGAGTGATTATTATGCACCATCCCCAGATCAGCAAAACCGTGAATTGTTGTTTATTGTTGCTGGGATGGCTGCAACCGGGTTTTTTGCTTATAAGTTGATATAAATTTATTATTTTTTTTAAAATTGGAATAAAAAAATAATGGAAAAGATTTACTACAGCCCAAAGGGGTTCTGGAAAGGGCTCCCCGCAGTAGAGAAACTAGCAAAAGAAGCAAAAGTCAGTAAAAAGCAGGCGCTTGAATTTTTAAAAAAGCAGGCGGTGTGGCAAATATATTTACCCGCACCAAAGAAAATAATACGGCCCAGGTTTGATGTGTCCACCCCAAATGAAATTCATCAGGCAGATTTGTTGTTTTTGCCGCATGATACAGTCAACCGCAAGACATACAAATATGCGCTGACAGTCGTTGATATTGAAAGCAGATATAAAGAGACGGAGCCTCTGACTTCAAAAGACAGCAAAGAAGTTGCGAAGGCGTTTGAAAATATTTACAAGCGAAAGCTGAACTTTCCCAAGCTTCTACAGGTAGATCCGGGCAGGGAGTTCATGGGCTCTGTGACACAGCTGATGGCGAAACACAACGTAAGTATCAGACGTGGCAGGAAAGAGATCCACAGAGACCAAGCTTTGGTTGAGAGGTTCAACAGGACACTGGCTGAAAGGCTTTTTGTATTCAGTATGCGAAGGAATTGGAAAATCCGCACAAACGCAACAGAGAATGGGTAAAAAGATTACCGGAAGTGATCAAAGCCATAAATGCGGAGACGAAAAAAAAAACTCCAGTGAAACAGAAACGGACTGTAGGGAACCCTATTTGTCCTGATGCCACTGTAAGATATTTATATCAACCTGGAGAACAAGAAGGGGGCGTACGCCATGCCACGGACCCAATATGGAGTGTCAGTATTCATAAGATAAGTCATCACATTGTTCTGCAGGGCATCAGGGTTTATTATTTAATGCCGCCAGCTCCGCAGAGAGGTTTCGTAACAGAAGAACTGCTTATTGTTCCTGCTGATACCCAAACGCGTATGTTGTGATGCCGTCTGGGGCTATCCAGCGTTTCGTGTCTAGTGGTGAGAGTGTTGTTTTGTTAATTGTAAGGCCGTAGATCTGGTGCTTTTTGCTTCTCAGCATATTCATTTCGTGGCTGTATGTTTTCCGGTTGAATAGTGCATCTTTGTAGTTTGCAAAGTTGATTTGTTTATTGATGACATATTTCTTGACACCTTTTTCTTTTTTTATCAGCTGCTCATCAGCCAGCAGAATGGAGTACATCTTGGGACGCAGCCCGATATACTCAGCTATGGGGGTACTTTGACATTCATCCTTCCACTTTCCAATTAGTTTTTTGTTTTGCTCACTATAGAGCGGGTGATCCTTGGGGTAATCTGAGAAGTCATACTGGGTCCTCATGGTTGCCATATCAGCATATACATCTGGCGTTTTTAGGTCGACCAGCAGGCTGTCTGTGTCGGTGTAAAGCAAAGTACAGCTTCTGCCGTACTTCTGTTTTAGTGTATTATAATACCAGTCATACATCAGATGCTTGGATAAGTCCAAGACACACATACCAACATATACTGGCTTGTTTAGTTTCAAGCGAGTCTTGTGTGTATGCAGGGCTGATAATTCATCAGAAAATATGACAGCCCGGTTGTAATTGGGTTTAGCGATTATTTTTCTTATCTGCTCTTTTTCTTTATCACCGCCATTTGTGCGGACAATTTTTATATCAACTCGCTTCCGGAGGTTTTCGCAAGTTTTGCCAAATACCGAGTTGTTCATGAGTTTATAGAAGTCTTTCTCAAAGGGTGTTTTCGCTTTTTTTCTGAATTCTGTGTTCATGCGAATATATGGTTCCATCCACGGCGCCTCGTTGAATTCTAATATTCTGTGGATTTTCTTGAGTTTCATTCCGAGGGACAGGTATAGCTGCAGATTTCTGTAATGCAAAACATATTTATTTTTGTCTCTGAGATTCGGGACCAGCTTCTCGGTGTTGAGCATACTGTTATTTTCAAGAAGGTTTGACTGGTAGTCAGACAACCATTCTTTTTTTACTTTTAATCGCTCCGGGGCAAGTGGGTAGTCATTATGCAAGTCATGGAGCTCGGCTGGATATTCTAGGTCTACTTCTAAGATGCAGCCCTTGCCTGGTTCATCCGGCGGTTTATCAACCCATTTAAAACCAGAATAAGGTAGGGGCTGACTCATAGCCCAGCCATAGAGATTATTTGCATCGTAATACATGATGTGGTTGTGCTGTTCGTTTTTATTATATCCAGGTACGCCAGGGTTGTTAGCCTTAGCGTGTCTTTTTGAGGTCATGCTGACACCGCCACGCATCCCTTTTTCTATGAATAGATGCTGATCGTAGTCAGTCAGGAGCTCCAGTTCAGTACCGGTGTATTTGAGTAAAGCGTCCCAGGATAGGCCAGGGGCTGTATAATAATGCAGCGGATCCAGTTTGTATGCATTTATACAAGTTCTACGGAATGTTTGGAATACGTCTGCCAGCAGAGTCACATCTGTTTTTAGATAGATCATGGTAATCTCCCAGCGTCTCGCAGCTGAAAGTTTCCCATACTTTCTGGGCATGTTGGTAATCTTTCTCGGATATACTCTCATCTGTTAGGCTGCTGTGGAATTTCTCAATAGGCGGCAGCTGAGTCTCCAGGAACCGGTCAAATGAATCCATATATTCGTATGGGTAAACGCCCTTTTGTAATAATATATCAATGTCTGTTGACTGGTGGTTTCCGGTTGGGCCGGGAATATCATAACCTTCATCCATTTCTTTTAAGGTGAACTCGATGCCGCAACCTTCTAACACATGGCCAACACTTGATGAGCAACCTTTAAGAATACCGGCAATATCGGACACATTAGTCTTGTAAATCATAAGTCCATCAAAAACAAGAGAAGCAACCTCGATGCCTTTTCCATTTAAGTAATCGAAAGCAGCCATCAACGCTTTGTTTTTCAACCGGCACAGTATGTGGTTAATCGTGGATCCTTCCAGATTGTAATTTGTATGTTTTGTTTTCTGTGCATGTTCATACATCTCCGGATTAAGCTGGACAACAGCGTTTATGATACTGCGCATTCCAGTATAATAATCGATGAACCACCGTGGATCATCTGGCTGCAGATTTTCTTGCTTGCCATTCATTATTGCTAAGAGAATTTTTTTTGCTTCATCCCGAGTGATGCCGCGGTTCTTCATGATATCCTGCAACATGGGATCACGGTGCTTGATGTAAGCATCCAGGGCTGCGCAGTTTATCCCGTGTTTGTGACAGTACCAGGAAAGTAGCGTTGGGTGCGCATTTTTCATGTCGATGTCAAACATGCTGTCCTTGCATATTGTATGACGGATTTTCCGGCTCATATTTTGAATGCCTAGCTTTTCAGCTGTCCAGTATCGACCAAACCCATGTCGCTGCCGGTATGACATAGGTCGTTCTCCATTCTGGTTTAACATGGAGAGATAATTACGAAGCAAGCTCAGCTGAGTTTCCTTGTCAGTATTTTGTCCATCCTGGAAACTGCTGCCGAGGTCAAACTGGTTGCTGTGATCTAATATGTAGGCTAGCTTATGCCTGTCGACACACTCCCGCAGAACGATGGGTCGACTATCTTCAGAACTAAAGCTGCCGTAAAGTCTTTTCTTGATTGGCTGGGGATTAAATGTCTTCTGGGTGATTTTAAAGTCATTTTTGTCAGTTGCATCAACTAACTTTGCCAAAGATGATGCCATAAACTGAAAGCTGTCCAGAAATTTAAGTTGACCAATGCTGAAAGAGATGTATTTTTCTGTGTTGTTTGGAATGCATGATAATCTGCCCGAGATTTTGTCAATCTGCTGCATGATTAAATGGCTGTCATATCCTTTGAGATTGTGCAAAACAACAGGGATGGGTGTTACCCACGGTTTTATAGCAAGTTTAAGGTTGCAGAGTTTGTGGGCCGGACCTCTAAAGTGGCCTAGGATACTACAATGATCACGTACTTTGGGATTTTTTTCATCGTTGAATTCTTTCTGGCAGATCCAGCATTGCGTTGCAGACTGGAAATCCATCTCATTTTTCTCCGACATGTGTAGGGGCTTCGGCTTTGCAAATACATTATTATTTATATTGACTACTTCCCGTTTCAGGGATTTCAAGAACTGCTCCACGACATCTTTACCTCTGTAAATTCTTACACCGGATGATACACCATCATATCTAACAACCTGATATCCGTAACCGCATGCTTGGTGTTTGCTTTTGATTTCAGATTTATCCCCAGCTGCCACTTGATGCGGTTTTATTATGCTTTCAAAATCGGCATATATGACAAAAGGCACCTGCATCTGTTTATGGTAATTTTTAAACTTTATTTTTTCCCCTGGGGCTGGCATTACAATCTTAGTTGCTCTGCCGTTGATGCCGTAACATTCATCTTTGTGGCTGATTAGTAGGTCTTCACGGGAAAACCCGTAGAGACAGCGGTCGCAGAAGTATGTTTTACCTCCGTGTTTGTTTTTGTCAAATAGCAGCCTGGAAAGGTATTTTACCCAACAATAATCATGGTAATTGTCTTTCTTGTCATGGAGCAACAGCAGGTTGATCCGTGACATTTCACTCGGCTGCCCAGAAATATGATGTGGGACAACTGTCTGCTCATAGCCATATACATTGATGGCGAGATTGTTTTGTTTCTCTACTTTGTAAATTTGTGATACTGGTGTAGGAAAATCAATTCCTTCCACGTTTAAATTGTCTTGTTTTGGATAGCTGTATGGGTTGTTGAGATTATTTTTAGCTGGAAATAAAGCTGACCTTAAGGCCCATTCTTGATCTTGATTTTTCACATTGATTATTGCCTTTTTATTAGCCAAGACCTCAGGAAGTGGAAAATATGATGAGCCCTTGAGTGGCTCATATTTTGCGATGTTAAGGTACAATGTATTGCATCTATCAATCATCCAGCCTGAGCCTTCCTTAGTGAATTTTTCGATTTTCTGCTCAATTGCCGAGACTGCCTCGTTGTAAAAAGCTAGAATTTCTTGAGGAGACAATGTGGCATACTGATTGCTGTAAAATGTTCCCTGTATATTCTTTTTATCCTTGAAAAAGTCAACAATAAGCCCAAATTGCCATTTCAGACCGGATAGTTCTTGCAATTCAGCGGTGAGCTTGTTTTTTATAATAGTTTTCTTATCTTGAAACATTTTCATGGGGTCTTTGTATCGTGTAACGGAAATTTCATGCGCTCTGAGATAGCCACATTTGGTTTTGTCCACAAGCCGAAATGGCGATTCTATAGCTTTAATTTTTTCTTTAAGTTCATTTATAACATTTTTCTGTTTCTCAGCAATTGCCTTTCTTTGTTTTCTTAATTTCTTCTTTCTACGTCGTTTTTCTCTCACCTTGTCTATGAGAGTTTTTTCTTGGGGTTTTTCTTGAGGCTGCGACGCCTGTGGTGCATTGTTCAATGCTTTCAATGCATTGTTTAACGCATCACCGTCAATAATTCCATTGTCATAAAGCATAAGAAGTTTTTGAACGTGTTCTGACATTTCTTTTTCTAATACTAATCAGTTGTCTAATAGGATAGTTGTCTATGTTTTTACCTAGAAAATCCAAAACAAAAAAAAATTCTATCAAAACAGGCCAACACCAGCTGGTTCACAATTATCTTGTATTTGTCTGAGTAACCTTTTCTCTGCACGCGCCCTCTTGTTTTTGATATTCTGCTGATTTGATCGACATTTTTTGCATACGGCTTTACCTTTTGTGAACAATTCTTCGTCTTTCAAAAGTTCGCAAAGTCTGCATTGTCTCATCTTTTAAAATATAAAATAGTTGTCTAAATAGGCTGTAAGCTTTTTACTTGTTTTAGCATAGTCAAGATTGACAACTAGTGATCTATATTTTGAAGAAAATCAATGTATGTATCTTCCCTTGGTCTGATTAGATAAATTGACGGATCATTCGATAAATACCTTTTCAAAATTAATAATGAGATAAAAAGTAACAGGCCCTGTTACCAAAAACGGAAATGATCAATTGTGCGCGCGCACACAGATAATCAGCTGACTTCATATCTTTAGTGGGTAAACTGATAATCACTATCAAAGTTTATTTGCCCCAAAAACTTTTAAGATAAATCATTTCAGTTATCTCATCCACTACATAAACTATGTGTTATATCAAATAAAATTTTCTGTTTATGCATTTCAAATCTGGATACCGTATATTATGGAAATAAGACCTAGTCTTGGTTTGTACTGGATTAATTATAAACACATGTACGATATACTATTGAAATAAGGCCTGGTCTTGGCTTGTACTGGATTAATTCTAAAACATATTTACCATATATTGTGAAATTAAGCCTGGTCTTGGTTTGTACTGGCTTAATTCTAAACATATATACCCATATATTGTGAAATTAAGCCTGGTCTTGGTTTGTACTGGCTTAATTATTAAAAGTATATTGTAAAAACACCATATTATCACTACTAAGTTTTATATGTGATCCTGTCATGACTTCCTGTTTACTTCCCTGGAGAACAAAGCTCTTTCAGAAGGGGTCTACTCTTAAAGGAACGAATTTGCTCTTACAAGAGCAAATTCTTTTCATTTAGAGTTGACTCCCTTTGGGAAGGGTGGCAAAACATAAAAATTTCTTCCCGAAAGTGTACCTATGCACAGTATGATACTAGATGAAAGTAATATTATAGAAATGTGACAACATGTTTAAATTATATTCTCTTAAGGACTCTTCACATACAACATATACATATACACGTGAATCTGCTAGTAAGCTATGGATAAATCTTTATCAGATTATATGAACCATCTTAAGGCATATGTAAAATATAGATGTCTAGACCAGCCTGCTGTTCCCAGACTGCACATGTATCCAGGATGATTTGGGGATTTCCCGTTTACGCTTAAAGAGGTTTGTCATGATAAGTATGTACATATTATGCAGACCTCTAGATAAGGATGGGTATTGAAGATAATTTTCAGATAATTTTCTTATTTCTGAAGAGAAACATATGTTGTGACCTCTCATTTGAACCGTCTCAGTGAGAATTGCAATGAGGGGTCACAGCAAATGTTTCAATAAAGAAATGTGGAAAATAATCCTTAACTATTTCTGTTACTTTTCTTATCTAGAGCACTGTAAAATATATACATGTAACTGGGAAAATATGCATTATTATATACAAATAGAAAAAGCTGATACAACTACATGTACTAGCCTTTCAGTTATAGAAAATAGTAAAAGTCACACCATAAGGAAATTATGCTAACATCAAAGACTAAGATCAGCCTGTGCAGCCATGTAGTCTGAATATAGTATTCTCTGATTGAATCAGCAGTCTATGACTCATGCAAATTTTGTCTTGCTGTGAAAGGATACACTTTCAGGGGAAGCAGCTATGCCATTTTAATTTTTCATGATAGGGTTCCACTCTTAAAGGAAAGAATTTTCCCCACTTATAGCAAATTCTTTCCTTTAAAAGTAGACCCCTCTTTAGGAGGGTTTCATCACCCAGGGAAGCATGCAGGAAGTCAAAAAAGTTGTTTCCATAAATTGTAAAATTATGGAAGTGTACTCAAACACCTTAATAAGTGTGCAGGCTGAGTTGATCTTCACTTTCTGCATATACCATGAAGACCCATGTGACTGTACTGGCTGAGAGGTTCAAAATGGCTTGGACCATTTATCCAGAAATTGCTGGGTTAAGTTCAGCTCAGCTTGCGATTTTTCTGTAGCATCTTGTCTATCCCCCTTATTCTCTATCACGTTTTTCCATTGACTTGAAGTGATTGAAATACTGTTGAAACATTCATAAAAACCCAACTTTCCAGCCTTCCATCTCACCATTTGTTTGAAAATGATGTTTAACTTTGTTTGCTGACAGGTTGACTGAATTTACCTTGACGACCCTTTGCAAAGATTTATGATTGTTTACAATAATTATATATGAGCAGCAACATGACAAAACCAACAAAGTGGCATGTGCACCAAGCAAAGGCTCAGATCACCTAGGGCATCCACCCAGTCTGGTCAGAGTCTTTACAGTCTGCATGGAGCTAGCTTAGACCCATGACTACCCTTTAAGTGCACAGCAAACATTTTAATCAGACTTGGCAGGTCTGCAGGCTGATCTGAGTCTTTGCTAGGGGCACATGCCACTTGTTGGTTTTGATGTGTCAAGACTCAAACATAAGTCCCAACCTGTTTTTTTCAGAGGTCCGATTTTTTGTCATTATCGAATAGTTCCAATTAGCCCAACAATGGTCTCACAAAGATAGTCCCAGTCAGGCCTCATAACAGGCTCTCCATGCTCCATTGTCCAGTGTACTCTGGTGAAGGTCTCATAGTGTTTATGTAGAGATGTTGGCATGAGAGCTGTGTTTATCTTTCCTGACATCATCAGAATAATAGGTTTCTCATCACAGAATGCCTTATGTACTTCAGATCTGCACCATGGCTTTTGGATGAAAGTGTCAGAGAGAAAAAAGATCACGACTGAGGAATCTTCTATACATCTTATTATTTCATCACTTATTGAATATCCTGGCTTAAAACTGGTACCACCAGTTGCCACACAGTCAGATTTAGTGTTAAGAACCTTCTTAAGTCCTGCTTCTAATTTTGGATAAACTTTTGTCATTACAAATTCTGTATCATCCCCAGAAAATGATAAAAAGACAACATGCTTTTTACAAATTTTGCCATACATTTCTATTCCTGTTTCTTTTAACCTTTTCAGCTTCACCTTCCTATGTTCTTTGATAGTAAACAGTACAGTGATAGCAATGAGAATTATTGTGGTCATGGCTAGCATAGAAAAAACAATAGTTACAATATTTTTATAACAAGTAAATTTGGCTTTTCTGATATTTACATCATTAATAATTACTAGTTTGTCATTAAGTAAACACATGTTTGTTTCATTCAGTTCTATAAGATACTCAAGGAAGCAAACATTATCACAAGAGCATGAAAATGGATTGTTTTGAAAATTTATCTTCACTTTAGCTTTCTGCTTGATTATGTGAGAGTTAATTGTTTCATTTTTCCTGAAGTCTAAAGCTTTTAATATGTTACAGCTGCTTGCATCAATACTGATGATACTGTTAAAACTGAGATCAGCATACTCTAAGGAAGCCAGATATTGGAGTCCAAAATCTATGTTTTCCAGTCGATTGTGTGACAGATCTAGAATTCTTAGATTATAATAGTTGTTGAATATATCATTTGGAATACCTGTGATATTATTATTTGATATAATGAGAACTTCTATGTGCCTCAAAGCATTAAAGAGTGAGTCTGCATAGCTTTCATTAGAAAGGGCCTTTCCTAGTTTGTTCCTGGCAATATCTAGATACTTCAGTTTTGTAAATGGATAGATTAGATCTGACTGAATGTAAGCTATTGAATTTTCAGACATGACTAGTTTTTGTAAATGACTAAAGTTTCCATTGACACAGATATTTACTTTATGTTCAAAAAATTTGTTCTTAATACATAAACATGTTGTGTTAGCTGTGCCTGTGAGCTGAATTGTTGATTTGAATAAGTTTTTAACATAAAGCACTTCTAGGTTGTTTGGAAGGTAATAGTCAGAATGATACTGGTAGTTGTTGTTACATAACCCTGAGTATGCTGAATCAGCTTTACAGTCAGTCTGTGAAGATGGGAAATAAGGATAACTGGCATCTAGGACTAGTAAATTTGTAAAACCATTGAGAACTGTTAACTTGAAAACAGCCCTCCCGGTTTCGGAGATATTGAATATTTCCAGATGTTGGAGTTTTCTTATTATTCTTATACTGTATGGGTAGATATTGTTGCCACTTACGTCTAGAACCTTTAGAGGTTTGTATATCATAGCATTGTACAAGTAGCTTATGTCAAAAAGGTGTGTTAAACCATCAGGAAGTGCTAAATTTGAAAGATATAGTTCTGATAGTTGTGGTAAAGTATCATAACCAGATGTTCCTTGTATTAGATCATATACAGACTTAATCACAGTGTTGCTTAAGTCTAGCACTTTAACGTTCGTTAGTCCATAAAAACAGTTCTTTGCTGTTGCCAAATAACATTTAGCGGTACACTTGATCTGCAAGAATGCAAGGTTTGTCAGCTGTTTAAGTTCATAGGGCTGAAGTGTTCTGCGAAAATAATTTTTTGTCTGATTTGCATTACCCACCATATTCAAAGACATGTGTGTCACATTGATCCAGCCAGGGTTTCTAAAATCTAACCTGTCTTGAGCTGGAATTTCATTCACAGTTACATGTGTTGTGGTGTTTGGTATAAATGAAGGCAGACCTTTGTTGCATTCTAACTCATTATCCCTACATTTACATTGGCCAGGACACTCAGTGCTAGTTCCGTACATGACCAGGCTAACTGCCATTATTACCTGATAATACTTCATTTTTTTGATCAATTTCATATGCTGCCAGAAAAGATATGTATATACATTGAATATGTTCTTTTTAAAATTTTTAGAGTATGGATAACTTCGGTACTACAAACATTCATACCATCTCAAGCACTGTAGTTCCATATAAAGCTGTGCTTTTAGAAGCAACCTAATCAGGATTTGCAGTACAGTATTTGCCAGTCAGCAATTGGTTTTCTTTCATGACTTGCTAGGACAGTATTGAAATGTAAGGATATTACCAGAAACACTAGGATGATGATTAAGGTGTCTAGTATATATGCGCTTGTATGCCCATGCAGAGAAAGCTGAGAAATTAAAATATCAGTTACAAGTTTTTGTTCACTTAACTGTCAGATTAGTTTGCTTGAAAACAGTACTTATCGTCTACTTAAACGTTCAAGCACATGTACCTCATAATGGTCAGAAAAGAAAGTTTTCAAGTTTCCATAAGCAGATCTCCTGATGTTATCCTAAGCAGAAGCTTCAGTGTGTATATCATTCATTCCTTTATCACTATGAGTGTGTTATACATGTACCTGACAGCCTATATCATGTCATGATTGTAGATACCTGAAAAAAAAAACAGCAAACATTATACCAAAACCAGAGGCTTCTAGTCAAAACTATAATGAGAGAAGACTCAGCAAAGCCAGCAAAACAACTACAGTAGAACTTCAGTGGCTCGAACCCTGATGGCTCATTCACCCTGCCTGGCTAAAACTCTTTTTTGGTCCCTAGAGGTCACTTTATATGTTACTAACCCTGGATGTCTAGAACTATCCTTGGCAAGAACTCATTTTCATGATCCCAAGCCTGTTCAAGCCAATGAAGTTCTACTGTATTCAAGCCTGACCCTAAGGTTAAACTGAGGTATGGATGGATTTTGACCAAACTTGCACAGATACTGTTTTGGGAACAACCCCAAAATCTAGACTGGAGATAGATTTTTGGGATTGTTTCAGATTGAGAAACACACACACACACACACACACACACACACACACACACACACACAAAACCCCATTAAATACTGCTTTAATATTTGGATCATTCTGGGGGACTAAACCCACTGTCTTATAACCAAATAAATATATTGTGCACATTTTGGTGGTCACTGCCTCAAGCTGTCATATGAAAGTGATCTAATTTACTAATTCATGAGTTAACTTACCAAACTCTGATGGTGTGGCAGATATTACTCAACCTTCTTCTGCTTTTATCTAGTCCTTGTAAGTAATGTCATTGGGCAGTTGAGTTGTTGAAGAAAGATGAAGGAGACTCTGGTAAAAAAATCAGGGTGATCATATTTTAATATTTACATCAAATAGAGAAGGAAATTTCTAAAATTCAAAACGATTTTTTTTTTTTGAGCGAAAAAATGAGTGATTCTCCCTCAAAAAATGGGAGACATAGCATTTCTGTTTGAAGGAAAGACTTTGTTGTCTCAAAGGCAGAGAGAAAATTCTTTCTTTAAAGACATATAATCATATTTATTTGTGACCATAATTTTCTTTTGCAAGAGACCAGTAAAACTGCTATTTTCCTCATATCATGACATAGGTAACAGGGACATGAAATAGATGTGAACATACAGGATTCAAGATTTTTCATTTAACATCAGGTTTAGAACAACAAATAATATATATGCCATATGAACTATTTTCAGAAAAACATGTGTATAAGAATAACAAGTAAGAACAGCTGTAAAAAAGGTCATATACACTTTTTGGCTAATCTTGATTATTTCTCACAGAATATTTGTCTTCATGAGTAAGCCTCATGTGAGAAGTGAGACAAATACATCTATACGTATGGATAAGAGTGATCTTATTCAGAACCATATTCATACACCTTATTTAGGCTCCTAATCTGGCATCTTAGTGTTTTGACTTAAAATGCACAGACAAACTTTCATGTCTTTCCTTCATTTTTACAGTCGGCTTTGCTGGAGACTTGAAACCAAGATGCTATCTTCATATGATCTGTTATTGTGTTATTCGGATAATAATCTCGAGTTCACTTACCCACCTCCATTAGTTTTCATCCAGTTTTCATAAACTTCCTGACAGACCTTGATCATATTATATTGGACTGTTTTTGTCAAAGTTACTGCCCTTGATCTGTCCAAATCTTGGAAGCAAATCTTGTGGCTGCAACCCCTTCTTCAGGTTTTAGCCAATTTTCTTGAAACTTTTAAAATTTGTTTACACCATCTGAAATAGATTGTAATATATTAAAGTCATGATTAGACTCTTCCTGTCAGAATTACAGCCCTTTATATGTCCATCTGAACACTTATCTTGTGGCCGCAACTCCTCATTCAGTTTAATTGATCTTCTTTCAACTTTCAGGATATTGTTATCACCATGGTTGTGCCGGGCCGGGTAGCGCAATTGTTAGAGCACCTGACTCATAAGTCAGAGGTCCAGGGTTCGAAACCTGGTCTGGCCACATGCTTTCTTTTCTCCTTCCTCTGATTCAAGAAGGGCAGTTGTCAGGTACTGGCGAAAATTTGTGCACTTAGTACTGGTTAACCGCCTAGGAGGTCTAAGCCTGCCCAGGAATAGTGTGGTTAGGTTAACTGACCATGCCAACATGACCATAGCTGTTTACCGTGGACGTTAAGCATCAAATCAATCAATCAATCATGTTGGTTGTATTTTACTTGAGTTTTGATTAAACCCTTTGTGTCAGAGTTTTAGCCCTTTTGCAGTCAAGCAAGGCAAATTTTGTAGCCACAACTCCTTCATTTTTTTTGTCGATTTTGTCAATGCAAATTTCAAGAGATCATTATCACCAACTTTATTTATAAGATTATTAGCATGCTGTGTAATGTAGGGCAAAGTATCCCAAGGGGGGGCAGCATTTGAACATGTTGCAATGTCATGACCATTGATACGATTATATATATAATGTTCAACAATATGACATTGTATCAACTTTGATATGATGTTCAGATGTTATTGAATGCCTGCTTGGTGGTTTATTACCGAACAATTTTGTGCTTGAATTAAATATTCACAATTCTTTTATATGAGCGAAACTAAACTTATGCAAATATTGAGCTATTTATAGTAAAATGAAGGGAAAAGATGCAAAAGAAGTAAAATCATCTAATTATTTTTTATTTTATTTTACCCATTTCACTACAACAAAGTGTTTGTTCATGAGATTTACTGGTACATGCATTGCTAAAAGCAAAAGATCAAAAGGTTAATTACCTATTTGTTGATGTCATGCAGCTGACCTCCTCTTCGTCACAGAAACAAGAATTCTTCACCTTGGTTGAATCCTGTTGTCAAAAAGTTCAGAATGTTTGTCCTTTAAAAGGTGTTTAATATCTTAAAGATTTCATATCTGACTAAAGCATCACCCAGCTGAAGAATCAGTATACCAGTATGACTTACAATTTGAATGTCTAAAATACCAGTTTCATTTGAGGGTCATCCAATAAGTCTTGCCAAAAACCGAGTTTCAAGCAAATGATAATGGATGCCAAATCAAGAGGCCCACTTTCCTTGGATGAATCTTCCCTTCTTTCAAATCAACAATTTCCAAACCCATCATAATCTTGCAACACCTATGGTATAGGCAAGGGAAAAATACTAACATTTGGGATGTGATGATGGCTTCCAGTCATCTGTTTAAGATTCCTTAGCTTAGTTCAGAATGCTTGTACATCTCTAAACTTTATTGGGAGACACAAAAAATAATACAGAAGTAAGTATAGTGGACACTCTTTACAACGTAGGCATTTGTTCCCAAAAATCTTGACATTAAACTGAATTTGCTATTGTAAAGAATTCAGATTTAGAAAATTTTATCAAAATGACTCTATAGAGATTTTTGCTGTTGTAATGAGTGCCATTGTAAAAGGGTTGACTGTATGTGATACAAATGCTTAGATATTGTCATCAGTCAAGACATTATTGTTCCTAGTGAAATCCCCATGGTTTTTTGGATACTACAATATCATATAAAATAAGTATTTCAAAAAACGTGTCCACAAATGACAGATGTATAAATTCAAAAAGTCCTCTTAGGATGCTGAAATGTCAAAATCAAAGAAAATAGAAACAGCAAGCCGATTATAATATCATCTGCAGTTTTCTGAAACCAGAGACAAATGTCCAAAAGTAGATTTTTCATAATTCAATAATATTGGTTTGTTACACACTGACCACATTTATGTGTAAATGTGAAATAATAACTCTCTCTCTTATTTGAATTTCTTGAAATATAAGATGAATAATTTCAGAACACAAATTGATGTAACTGAAAGAATTATCATTACAGATTGTTGGAATTTCCTTCCACTCACCTCTTGTAAAGGACAGTGTGTTTATGCAGTTTTACAAGTGGTATTACCTACACCTTAGCATTCAAATCCCTCCCATTTCTCAGAAAGGTTATGCTGCATGAACGATATATACAGCACATGTAGTATATGAGTGATTGGTTTATGGCATAATAAGGTTAATCAAGCTCAATTATTAAAAAAGTGATGATGTCATTTGCAAAGACTTCACTGATGGCCCTCGATTGGCACTCTTGTCATGAGTAAAAAAAAATAATGAAGATGATATACATTCTCAAATTTTTGACATTTTAAGCTTGCCTGAACAAAGTTCAGGAAGAGTTATTGTACTACCCCCGGCATCGGCATTGGCGTTGGCGTTAGAGGTGGTGTCGGCGTTAGCAAAATGTTAAAGTTTTACGTTAAAGTTTTTAGGTGATGGGCAAGGCGCTGTCAGGCAAGCTATCATGTCCGGGTGACAGGTCTTGTTAAAATAAAAGTAATATCCAACCCCTACAGATTTAATTTCATTTTGATTCTTCAGTTTCAGTAAGAGGTGCCTTGAGTTCATTTGCCCCAGTTTTGGGTTTTATTTTACCATGTTAGGCGTTTAGAGGCTTTATGGTGTTCAATCCCATGAATAGGATCTTTCAGTGCAAAAGTCAGTAATATGACACATTTTCAAAATATTATGACACATTTTTGTAATTTGGCCGATTAAACAACCTAACCTAACAACCACTCCCCACAACATATAAAATTTCAGATTTTTGAAATTTTAGCATCAGACCCCGACAGTGAAACAAGCACTGCCATTTGTACGAGAAAGGTGCTCCTCTGGGTCTATCAGCTCCACACACTGTGACATCCGATCAGGATCAGTGTTCAAGGGTAAAGTCGGAGTTTTCCAGTCACTCCGAATTGTTCCATTATCTAAATTCCCCTAGATAGTAGGACTGTGGAAATGGGTACTGTTCCAGCTTAGATGAATCTCATGGCTGCAACTCTTCTTTCAGTTTTTATACCCCACCACACATTAGTGGTGGGGTGTTATGTTTTCATGTTGGCCGTTTGTCTGTCTGTCTGTCCACACTTTAATTCCTTTCGATAACTTAAGTATTTATCAAGGGATTTCATTCAGATATCACATTATGTATTTGTATCAAGAATGTCGCACTTGGGGTAGGGGTTGTTAATGGGCAAATTTTGGTAAATCTTGTGGCTGTACTCCCATTTAATTTTTATACCCTGCCACACATTAGTGGCATAGTATTATGTGGCAAATTGAAGGCAGTAAGGCCAGATTAAATGTCACTTTCAAACCATGATATAAGTTCCCCTACATAGTAGGACTATCAAAATGGGGTCTGTTTCAACTTACATAAATCTTGTAAGTGGTGGGGTATTATGTTTTCACGCTGGCCATCTGTCTGTCTGTCCATCTGTCCACACTTTGTTTCCCTTCGATAACTTAAGTTTCTCTCAAAGGATTTTATTCAAGCATTGTTGAAATAAATGGTACTTGACCATCAACTTGGTATGTAGCATCGGGTACTTGAGTGCGATCAAGATTGTTCAAATGATGACCTTGGGTTGATCTTGACCTTTGCAATGGCATAGTCAAAAATGGGAAAATGCTAAAACACAAGATTTCTTGGAAAATTTCAAAATTTTGCCTAAAATCTTGTATATACAGTCTTCTTAATACATGAGGATTAGTGAGTACAAAAGGTCAAGGTCATTCTTCACTGTTGACCAAGGACTCTCATATTTTAACAATTCAAAATACGTTTATATTTCAAAACATTTCCTCAAAAGCCACTAAGCAAATTGTAACCAAATTTCATGGAGAGCTTCCAGGGACTGAGGGACTTTGATAATTTTTAGCAAGGTCAAATTTGCGTTCTGGTGCTTTTATATGGGAAAATGGTTAAATATAAGAGTTCATGGAACTTTTAGAAAATTTTGGTGCAGAAGTTGATAAATACAGGCAAATAAATAAAAGAGTACTTTAACGTTTTTAGCAAAAGAGGTAAAGGTCAGTTTTGAGCTTCAACCAATTCCTCTCATATTTTGAAACTACCAGGTTTCTGCCGGGCCACATAGCGCAGTTGGTAGGGGGTCTGAGGCAAGAGCCAACTCCCGGGTTTGATACCAGGTCCAGCCACACACCTTGGTTTCTCTTCTGCTGATTCAAGAAGGGCAGTTGTCAGTTACTGGCAAAAGTATGCACACTTAGTATTGGTTAACGGCTTAGGAGGTCTAAGCCTGCCCAGGAATAGTGTGGTTAGGTTAACTGACCGTCCCAACATGACCATAGCTGTTTACCATGGACGTAAAACAACAACACAACAACTGCCAGGTTTGTTCAAATGATATTCCTAGTTTGACCATTGATCTTTTTACTCAGGTGAGTGATTCAGGGCCTTATGGCCGTCTTGTTAGAATTTTTAGGGTAATGTTTTTTTGGGCATCATTTACTGCATATTGATGTAACTGTTTTAGAGACATAGGTGTGGCTGTAGTGTAGTGGATAACACTCCAGACTACCAATCCAGGGATCGCAATGTCGAACCCCCGCTTCTCCGGTCTTTCGGATGAGACTTTAAACCGAGGTCCCGTCTCCATATGACCTCGTGCTGGTGGGACATTAAACCCGAGTTCACTCACTCAGTCACGCTTTAGAGACACAAGGTTAAGACTTGTTTATGAAAGTTTATCAGAATGTTAGACAAGACAACAAAATTCCATAAAATGTAAACATAATGGTTTCCCATAGCCTTGTTGCCATAGGGGCAATGGGCTTGAAAGCCTCTCTGTAACTTGGGCACAGTGTATGAAAGTGTTTATTAGGATTAATATGTGTTACCAATCTGCCCCTAGTATATTATTAAAAGTACTAGAATATAAAGTTCAAAATCATAATGGCTCTATATTTATGGCCCAAACTTGGGACATGACAAAAATATACTGTTTGTTTTTCAGGTTCGCTCATGTCATTGGCATTGAATATGTTTAACCCATTCCATTCAGGATACCCCTTTAGGGGTTTCTGGGCAAACAGTTTGGATCCATATCAGGCCTCACAAACGTGGGGCCTGATCTGAGATCCAAACTGTTTGCTGCCTAGACATCATTTCTTTAAGAGTTGGTTTGACCAATATTGTCAAAATATTCTTGATTTTTGATGCAGACGACAATGTCAGCAGACGACAAAAAATACCCAGAATGCAATGGGTTAAAGGTTATGGAATGGCACTTGTTCCAACAAGTCTCACAATGTTTTCACACAGTTCATCCCACCCTTGTTTCATCGTGAGTTGTCCATTTTCTGTTGCCCAGTGTACACGAGTATATGTTTCATAATGCCGCAGCAAGATTTTGGGCATCAGTTTGAAATCCACTTGTCCTATGATCATCAAAACAATAGGCTTGTGACTACAGGATGCAGTGAGAACCTCATATCTGCACCACTTCTTTTTACAGAATGCATTTGACACAATGAAAACTACGACAGAGGACTCATCAATGCATCTTATAGTTTCATTTGCAATTAATAATCCCGGTCTAAAGTCAGTATCGCCCATAGCAACACAGCGATAATTGGTCCCAATGATTTTCTGTAGACCTTGATTCAAATTTGGATACACCCTGTTCAAGACAAACATGATGTCTTCACTGCAAAATGACAGAAAAACAGTGTATTTCTGAGGGTGTGTGGCATGGAGTGTAGCCCATATGTCTCGTTTTTTCCATAACACATGTTGCTTTTTTAGCTTTGTTACTAGAAAATAAAGTAATATTAATATGATCTCAATCAAGATAACAGAAAATGCAGAAAGTATAGCAATTTCAATGTTTCCTGTACACACACAGTCATTTTTACTAAATTGGTCATTTGTCGTGTTGGTTTTATTGCCTAGTAAATGAGTTACATTTTGACCAGTGCCTACGATGAAAGTAAGATATTCATATCCATTCTTGCAAGAAGGACACAAACTTCTTCTCACTGTTAAGTTTTTACTAGCCATCTAGAATTGGCAGAAATCATTACAAAATTGTTCTTGTAACTTCAATAGTTTGGTGTAACCCTTTTATGAAAAAGTACATGTACATGAAATTTAATTGACTTTGTTCATCTTATGTTACTATCTGACTAACACTTATAACATGCATAACGTTCTTTGACTGCTATTAACATTTTGTTCATCTGTTATTGCACTATGTTGAGTTTGTAGTTCCTCCTCAAAAACCATGTCCATTCAACACTGTGCTCATTTAATTAGCATTGCCACAGCAAATATATAATGTTTTTGCTATATGTTCAGTTTATGTTGCCACATTAAAGAACATTTTTACTCAACATCATGTTCATCTGAGGTTGTCACAGTCATCTCATTGTTCACTTGTTATTACAATTGGATTATATGCCCATTATATGTTGCCACATTTCAGAACATAATCAAACATCATTTTGAGGTTGCCACAGTAATCTCATGATTGTTCACTTGTTACTATGTAACCATTTTATGTTTCCACATTATGAAAGTTGTTCTGATACTGCTTACATTGCCATGGTTCGAGTAATGTTATGAAGAGTTCATCAGTTGTTTCTGTGAACTATTTTATCAATTCCTCTTTAAAACAGTGTTCAGGAAATATTGCCACAGCACCACCTTGGCAACAGATCATCAAACTATGTTTTCACAGAATAAACACAATGTTCAATGTCTGTATAGAAGTTAAGTGTATATCTGAAACTCAGTGATCATTGTAGCATATATATGTTGGTTAACTGCAACAAATGCAAACTCAGCTCAGATGTCCTGAACTAGAACCCTACATTTAATACACACCACTGATTCTGGCCATGGCATTTTCAGCAGTTTATTCTCAAAATTATCCATCTGTGTCAGGTAATATTGTAAAACAAACTCATAAACTGAACTATACCATGTTTGGGTTTATTAAATATGGGCAAAGAAGGGGGGGGGGGGGGGGGGGGGGGGGGGGGGAAATAAAAAAATTGACCGGTCATAATTTGCTTGTCATGAACTTTATTCAGGCCTCTGAAAAGATTTTTTCTGGGTTGTAATTTGAGAAAAAAAATATTTTGACAGAGAAAGAGTATCTTAAACTCTCTAGATTTCAGTTGCATTCTTGGTAGAAACCTTGTCTGATCAAAATGTTGACATGTAATTCATACAGTGTAATTTAGTATGACAGGTTGTAATTATAGCAGTACAGAGATTCCAAAAATCTGGATATCTGTCTTAAGACCTCAACCTTCTTTTTCCTCTTTTGTACTCACTGCCCAGTCAATACACCTCCCTCATTGTACATAGTAGTTGATTCAACAAAGTGGTCACATAGCTGGATAGATGCCATAAGCCTTTGTATCATGTATACTATCCAGAACCTTTGATTACCATAATTACCCTAAATATTCGGACAGACAGATCTGCACAAACATTGTGGACCCAGATCAAACTGCTCCTAAACTAAAGGAGCAGTTTGATCAGGGTCTACAACATTTACTATTCACTAAGCATCATTTGGATGCATCAACATGTAATTTAATTCACTTTCTAAGAATTTCGAAGAATAGTTGTCCGACTCTCGGGTGTCTGAAATTTTAGGGTTATTACTGCAGTCATATTTTGGTGTAATGGGTACACCTCCATGTTTATCCACAATTTTTTCAAAGAGAGACAACATTTATGACTTCCTGTTTGTTTCCCTTTCTAAAATGGGATCTGCTCATGTTCATGAAGAGTTGATTCCAATTGAGAAGATAGACAAAAATGTCAGAGTTGCTTCCCCTGAAAAGTGTACCCATTCACCTTAAACAATATTTACCGGTACCTACATATAAATCATGTTATTGAATAATACAGGACATGACTCATTATATTCCATTTTTCACCTAATTAGCCCAGATGCCCCTGTAAGTGCATATCATAGTAAATGTCTGAGGCATATTACATGTGCACATATTTTTACTTGTTTATATATATCCCTGGTATAATGCTTGTTTACAAGAGCTGAAAATGTGATAGAATCTTTAATTTTTCACTTATAAACCTTCTCTATCCTTATAAGCTATAAGCAGCTTTTCTCTGATGCCTAACCTGTAAATTTCTTTCGTTTAGTATATAATAATTTGTTGCAATGTGCGCTTATAAGAAAGAAAGTTTACTTCAAGTATTTGCCACCATTCTGAAAAAGTTAAGCGCACTGGGAACTAATAAGGTCAATTATTGTAAGTACTGTCCAAAACCTGGAGTGAGTCATATTTTGATATATATTATATATAGATTTCACAGACTATATCTATAGAGGGCAAACAGTATAGATCCAGATGAACTGGCTCATTATGATCTTCCTCATCTGGCACTTGCATGAGAAGCAGTTTTTCCATTTTCATTTTTGCCTACCTTCTCAGTGGGAGGCAACTCTTAAAGAAATGCTCCTTAGGGAGAAAATTCTTTTTTTCAAGAGTATACCCCTTTCTGATAGGGTTTTATTATCCAGGGAAGCAAACAAGAAGTGACAAAATTGTTTCCTTTTGAAAGAATTCAGAGTCCTAGATAAGAGGGAGTATTTGATGATAATTAAGGATAATTTTTGTTATTTCTACATAGAAACATAAGTTGTGACCCCTCATCTGAACCGTCTCGACGAGACAGTTCAGATGAGAGGTCACAACATATGGTTTGAATGAGAAATACAAAAAATTATCTCTCAATTATCGTCAAATACCCCTCTTATCTAGGACTCTGAAGAATGGCAGTAAAACATGGCGGTGTAGTACCCATTCAGCTTTAACATTATTCTTAATTTTTCTCATTGCAGGCAATGGAAGCTTTGAACCAGCTACACTCAACAAACAGACCTAACAGAGATCAGTATTTCTATCTCAACCTCCTTGTGAGGGATAGAAGTAAGTACATTGTACCAAAGACTCCATCTCCTTGTGTGAAATGAAGTGCATCTCATGTATGTATGAAAGACCAGTATTTCTATCTCGATCTCCTTGTGAGAGAC
The DNA here is from genome assembly GCA_963989385.1 of Ctena decussata. Classification (NCBI taxonomy): domain Eukaryota; kingdom Metazoa; phylum Mollusca; class Bivalvia; order Lucinida; family Lucinidae; genus Ctena; species Ctena decussata. The sequence goes on along the minus strand of OZ022501.1, from coordinate 22,803,112 downwards.
AGAAGTAAATATTAATGACACATCTTCTGGGAAATTATGAAGTACATATTACTGTCAACTCTCAATATCTCGAAGTCAAATTTCAGTCCAAACTACTGATATCTCAAAGTAAATTTTCTGGTACCAGAAAATTTACTTTGAGATATCAGTAGTTTGAGATAACAGGAGTTGAAATGTAAATAAAAATAGGAAATATAAAAAGATATTTTGAGATATCAGTGTTCGAGATATCAGGAGTTGACTGTAAAAACTAATCCTTCCTACGTCAGTCTCCGTTTGAGAAACAGAAGTATGTATTAAGATGAACGAGTTTACTTTCAGGGGAAGCAACTCTGTCATTTCATTTTTGCCTCCCATTAATGGGGCTGAACTCTTAAAGGAAAGAATTTGCTCTAAATACTTCCTTTAAAGAGAAACCTCAATCTGGAAGGGCTTGTTATCCAGAGAGACAAGCAGGAAGTCTCAGAAATTATTTCTCGTTTTAATCAGTGGCAGAAAAATGTAGTTTTACCCAGACACCTTAAATATTTAAGCTATATAGCTTTGATGTGCTGCAAACCCATATCAGACTACTGGTTAGGAACAGTCTGATTTGGGTCTGCACTGTTTTCTCGGGCATTTCTGTCTTGATATTTTAAATTGTTACACTAGTCATCTGTTGCATTTCAGAGAAAGATAAAGATGGCACAGCCCAGACACCAGTAAGTAAACAGAGTGTGAACTGTGTTTAGACTAGTAAATAAACTTATTATGTGCATAGACACTGTATGAATTGTAACTAGACTCCAATAAAAACATAGCATGAAGTGTGTCTAGTTTCCAGTAAATAAACACATTATGAAGTAGGTCTAGATCCCAGTAAATAAACCTAATGTGAATTATGCCTTAACACAGTAAGAACAATGTCTCTAGATTGCAGTTAATAGACATGATATGAACTGTGTATTGTCTTCTGTAAATAAACATGATACAAACTGTGTCTAGATTCCAGGAAGTAAAGGAAATAAGAATTGTGTCTAGACTTCTGCAAGTAAACATGATATGAACTGTATCTAGACTCTAGTAAGTAAAGACAATTTGAATTGTGTTTAGACTGCATTAAGTAAACATAGTATGAACTGTGTCTAGACTTCAGTAAGTGAAGATAATATAAACTGTGTCTAGACTTCTACAAGTAAACATGATATGACAGTGTCTAGACCGCATTAAGTAAAAAAAAATGAACTGTGTCCAGACTGCATTAAGGAAACATAATATGAACTGTATCTAGAATCAACATAATATTACTGTGTGTGGACCCCAAAAAGAAAACATAATACTAGTACGAAGTGTGTCTAGATTCAAGTTAGTAAAGATTATTTGAATTGTGTCTAGACTGCAGAAACTAAATATAATATGAATTTTGTCAACATTGCAGTAAATAAACTTATAAGCATTATCTAGACTTCAGTAAATAAGCAAACTATGAACTGTGTCTAGACACCAGAGAGTAAGCATAATAGACTCCAGAAAGAAAACAAAATATGAACCATATCTAGACTACAGTAAGTAAACATATGAACTGTGTCAAGACTCCAGTAAGAAACTATAATATGAACTGTGTTTAGACTACAGTAAGTAAACATAGTATGAACTGTGTCTCTGCTCCTGAACCTCATTAAATTAACTGTGTCTAGACTCCAGTAAGTAAACATATAGTATGAATTGTGTCTAGCTTGCAGAAAGTAAACTTGATGTGAACTGTGTTTAGTCCTCACTAAGTAAACATAATGTGAACTGTCATATAGAGAACAGAGAGTGAACATAGTATGAATCTTGTCTAGACTCTACTTTCTAGACTGCATTGAATAAATTTTTCCACAACTTAAATAAAGTATTAACAATTGTGTCTAGACTCCAGCACTTAGACTGCAGTATGCTAATACAGTATTAAGTGTGTCTAGACTTTTATTAAGTTAGAACTGTGTGAATCGTGTGAAGTCTCGTTACATTCCCCTTAAGTCAGGTATTTGTCACCCGACGTAGGCGGAGGGGGACTATAGAAATGACCCTCATCCGTCCGTGTGTCCGTCCGTCCTTCCATCCGTCCGTCCGTCCGAAATCTTGTCCCCGCAACTCCTCCAACGTCTTTCATCGGATTGATTTGAAATTTTACAGATTGTATTCTTATGATATGAAGATATGCATGTGGTTTTCGCTTTTTGTTTCGGCCATTTTTGATGGAGTTACAGCCCTTGCTGACTCAGACCTTCCGAAATCTTGTCCCCGCAACTCCTCCTACATCTTTCATCGGATTGATTTGAAATTTTACAGATTGTATTCTTAGGATATGAAGATGTGCATGTGGTTTTTTTATTTTTGTTTCGGCCATTTTAAATGGAGTTACGGCCCTTGCTGACTTAAATCTTGTCCCCGCAACTCCTGCAACATCTTGTATCAGATTGACTTGAAATTGTGTAGAATGTTTCATCATGATCTAAAGATGTGCATGTGATTTTGGAATTTCAATTGTACTATTTTGTACAAAGTTATGGCCCTTTGTCGTTTTTTGGCATTTTTCCAACTTTTGAACCGTTTGACAGAGAGAGCTGAAATTTGGTATGCTATTAGCATTTGGTAAATTGATTATTCTGATTACTGTTAGGATGTGCTAAATTATAAGTGACAGAGTTATTCCCCTTTCATAGATAATAGACATTCACTTAAAGGTAAAGGGATAACTCCAGAACTATTCATATTAATGGGCTGAATTTTCATAAATGCATTGTTCATTTTTCATCAGATTCATATAAGCAGGATTATGGCTCTTGTTATTTTGTTACTGGGTATACAGTCTTGATGTTTTGGTCATTTTGTAAGGGCCTATAGTTTCAGTAACCTGATTTAACACATATATGCCCCATTCTGAACTTAAGTATTTTACAAAGAGGCCCAGTAATTGGGTATATATCTTTGCTTATGTTCCATTATCATTTGCTTACCAGGTTCTGTAATATATATATTTCCTGTTTTTGGCCATACATTTACTCTGAAACAGAATAAAGGGCTGAACTTTGTGACACATTTCAAACCTCGGGTGACACTTGGCCGATGGCCTTTTATCTCACATTGTCATTGCTTTTCTGAGATATTTTTTTTTTGGACATTGTAGAATGTGCAGAGCAAACAGTAGTAACTCAGGCCAGCAGACTGATCAGAGTATTTGCTGTTCACACTCACCATTACAGAGCTCTTTTTATCAATGAAAACATATGCTGTGCCTTCTCATTAGAACTGTCTCAATGAGACAGTTCTTATGAGGGGTCACAGCATATGTTTGCATGCAGAAATAAATAGAATTGTCCCAAAATTATTCCTGTTACTCCTTATTTGGAGCATAGCCATTAGGAGTTCGTTGACATAACTCATATTTTAATTTCAGTTATCGGTTGCTGTAAAATACAAGTTGTTTGACCTGCTGAAGCATATAGTCTTTCTGACCTTGCTCAAGATTATGTGGAACAAGTTTGTCTGGTAAGTGTCTTGATTACTCTAACCACAGTATATGCCCTTTATTATGCTATTTATGGGGTACCCTATTTATTGAGCTATATGATGGGATGTTTTACCCACCCATGATGACTGTAAATATGTAAGTCAGGGGTATTGATTGACTCTGTTACAAGATGATTTTGTCCTTCCAAAAACAGCCCAAAAGATTAAGATCTTTCCTATATAAGATGGATTAAGAGTTTGGGGGTTTTTGAGTGGAAAATTTGTCATTTACAACCAAATGTGGTATGATTATGAGAGTGCTAGGAATATCATATTTTTGACACAGTTGATGAGTGATACGGTGAGTATCAGTGGAGAGATATATGAGATTGAGTTAGGTAAAATTACATCTTTGTCCATGCAAGTACAGGACATTGTAGGTTGATTTTGCTTATTGTTTTATGAGGTTCAGTTCCATGAAGACTCTGATCACACACTGCATATATTACAGGGTATAAACTAGTCTGCCTGTTTTTGCTTTGGCTTCCTTTGGAGACTGCCCTTGTGATTCTGCTTCCGGCTGAAAGTCTCAGTAGGAAATAGAATCATGTTGACAATCTGGGTAGGAAGCCATTTATCATGCACAGCAGTCTCGGCAGGAAGCAAGAGATTGCAGAAGGTCTTGGGAGCAGTCAAGTATGACAGACAGTCTTGGCAGGAAGCAAAAACTGGCGGACTAGCTTATACCCGGTGGATATGCATACTTAATCTGAAAAATTCACAAGAGCTTTCCTATACAGTTTCCCACAGTACATATGGTGTCAATTAAGTTTTTATGAAACTTTATACATGAAATTTTATTCTTTTGACATCATGACAGCAATGAACTATATGACCCATTTACCCTTGTAGTGACATTAACGCCTAGTTGAACAGAATGATCAAATTCTCATTTATTTTTTTTCGCCATAAGTTTTTACATCTATGTGAAAACCTATTATATAATGAGTCATGGAGACCATTTATACATTGTCTTTATTTATTGAGCAGCTTTGAACACCAATAATTCATATGATACCAAGAAACCAACATTTGAGGATAAAAGTTAGCTATTGTTCAAGGTGTATGGCCACACCTCCATATTTTTTTGCCATTTTATAAATAGAGACAACTTTTGTAAATTTATGACAAAAACCCTTCGGAAAAGGGGTGTACTGTTAAAGGAAAACAGCACTGTGACCCATGTCTACATAATTTATTTAGACAGGTTGTCTGCATATGTAGAATATATAATTGAGCGCGACACGACAAAACCAACAAAATGGGATATGCACCCAGCGAAGACTCAGTAAAGCTTGGGCTTCTTCCTACTCTGATTAGTGTCTCCACTTTCCGCATGAAGGTAGAGTTGACCCTTAGCTACCCATAAAACACACAGCAAAGACTGTAATCAGATTTGGCGACTGCCCAGGCTGATCAGAGTCTTCTTTGGGTGTACATGCTACTTTGTTGGTATTGTCATGTTGTGACTCATATGGTGTTAATTTACTTTGTCTCCAAGGGTATGTAAAGTTATAACAGAGTTTCTTGTGAATTTATAATTTATTTCACAGGTGGCGCGCTTACTTCAGTCTTATTTTCAATCTTGCATATATTGTGCTATGGACAGTTTATGGCTGTGTCATTGAATACGATAAGAGACATTTGTATGTGCTTCCTGAACAGTGGTGGAGAATTGTCTTATTGGTGAGTAATGTCCCTTGATGAGTAATGTCCCTTACAACTATGTCCCTTTATGAGTAGTGTCCCTTACAACTATGGAACAGAAAAGGGTGATATTTGGTTAAAATTTCGAGATATTTTTCTTGAATTTTCAATGAATATATAGGTTGCCTTCTTGAGACATTTATAACAATTTCCCACAACATACATTATTTTGAGAAATATGGAAAAAATCATACTCCTCCATGTTTGTCTGCCATTTTCACAAAGAGGAACAGCTTTTGTGTCTTCCTATTTGCTTCTCTGAAAGAAAAAAAACTTCCTAAATATGGGGTTTACTCTTACAGGAAACAACTTGCTCTTAGGAAAGCAGATTCTTTCTTTTTTATAGCTGACCTCCAGTGAGGAGGGAGGCAAATTGGAAATGGCAGAGTTGTTTCCCCCGAAAGAATGCCCACTCACCTTTATTTTGAAAATTCCATATTAACTGAGCACAGCAAATTGGAACCTTTGTCTTAAATTGCATTAGTGAACCCCTAGTATGAGAAAATGTACATTATTACTAATGCCATCAAGAATCCCAGATGGATGATTTAGCAGTTTTACATCCTGTACAGCAGTATTTCAGTCAGAAACATCAGGAGGGTGATAATGAAAGGCTGTATGCAATGAAGCACCATTTAGTTTTGGACAGATTCTTTCCTCTTAGGGGGACTTGAACCCGCAACCCCTTGTAACGTTTCTGCCGCCTATGCTAACCTTTTCGTCATATTCTTCCAGAGCATCAGACATGGTCTGTTTGCTAAAAATATAGAAGAGTGTGGGTGACAGCAGACATCCTTGTCTTACTCCAACTGTTGTTCTGAACCACTCTCCTGTGCTGCCATTCATCAGGACTGTACTTGTAGCCTTGTTGTATAGCTGCTCAATGGTGCAAACTAGATTTGCACTGATATTGTACTTCCGCGTGGTGGCCCATAAAGCTGCATGCCATACCCTGTCAAGGGCTTTTTTGAAATCAATGAAGACATGGTACAGATTCTGCTGATGTTGGAGACACTTTTAACACAGGATTCTAAGGTTGAAGATCTATTCTGTGGTGCTCCTTCCGGCTTGGAATCCAGCCTGTTCTTCAGGGATTATCTCTTCGGCTTGTGGTTTAAGCCTGTTCAAGATGACTTTCAGCATGACTTTGCTTGAATGCCTAATGAGGCTGATGGTTCTGTAATTCTGGCAGAGCTGTAGGTTGCCCTTTTTAAGGAGTGTAATAATCAGCCACTGAGTCCATGGGGTAGCCCCTAAGGCCATTCTGCGGTTCTCCAGATCCTGTTACAGATATCTGTTAAAATATCAATCATGGTCTCCCAGCCAGCTTGAACAAGCTCTGCTGGTATATTATCAACTCCGGCAGACTTCCCCTTCTTTAATGCTGCTACTGCAATCTCAACTTCCTCAAGAAGGATTGGTTGTTGATCTTCTTCTGGGGGCTGGTTGCGGTCCAGAACCTCATTGTCACCGTAAGTCTCATGGTTGTATAGTTCTGAGCAATATTCTGTCCATCTGCTGAGAATCTCTTGTTAAGACATTTCGCAGACCTGTCCTGGATAGTTGTGGATCTACCCTGTTTCTCTGAAGTCAGATCCTTCACCAGCTGGTATGCTTTCTTGCTGTTGTTTTTGTTCAGGCAAGTTTCGATCTCCTTGCACTGGTAACTACTGCAGTGTAAAAACCTACCTAATTGCTTAAGTGTCCCGGTTTTTTGGACTTTTTATGGTGTTATCTGCAGGTTATAATATTGCAGATTGTAAGTGTTTTCTAATAGCCTTCATTAGTAAAATGGAATTTGAGAGAGAATTATATTTTAGCAGCCATAACATTAGACAAACAGGAAGTATTTCAGGAAAACTGGAAAAGAGTGGACTTCCACATTACTATAATATAACTATAACATTACAGTTTTCCATGTAACAGGTTTCTGCAATGGGAAGCATATTTTATCCTGTTTCAGATTGCTGCTGTAGGAATTACCATTTGGCAAATAATAGAAGAAGTGCGAGAAGTTCAGCGATCCAGTCAGAGTCATGAGGTAAGACATTTTGAGGTCTTGCATTGGTAAAAAATATATATTAACCTTTTTTAGACTGGAATGCCATTTTGGGGTACAGTCAAACCTATCTTAAGGAGTCACCGAAGGAAAACCCCAAAATTGGCTGCTTAAGACAGGTGACCTCTTAATACAGGTGACCACATAAGCAGGTTTGACTGTATTATGCAAACAGAGCAGACCAAATTCAGATGCCGCAGATTGTAGCATCAGAACAGGATCTACACTGTTTTGTTACAGAAATTTCAATACAAATTACAACAGAAATAAAAGCATTAACCTGAAATCCTTAAAACTAGAAATGGATTCATCCAAATGATAACGATGGACTAGTCCACTGTTCAACAAAGAGTTAAACAAAAGAAGCAGGTCAGTCATCCTCATGCCTATCTCTTGCACTTCATGCCGGGTAACATGCAGTTTTATTCTCACCAGGAACTAAAAAATTCAGATGAACCAGGACATGTTGTCTCATGGGATAGACAACCATGCTTCCCCTGCTTATTTGTCCATGTATTGATATTTTTTGGTCTCCATACAGGCTACAGTCAATTCTTGATATCTCGAACACTGATATCTCAAGTACCCTTGTGTATCTAATACTGTAATTTTGAATTATTTTCTATTTTGATAAACATTTCAACTCCTGTTATCTCTACTGATATCTCAAAGTAAATTTTCTGGGACCAGAAAATTTACTTTGAGATATCAGTAGTTTGGGATGAACTTTGAGATATCGAGAGTTGACTGTATTTGCAACCTATTTCATAGAAAGCCATCAGAAAAGAATGTTGATTTTTTACCATAACTTCTTTCTCTCCATGTTTCACTTAAAAATACTCCATGTTTCACTTAAAAATGTTATCATTTTAAAATGCTCAGCTGTTGTATACTGCAACAATTCTAGTAGTCATTCCTCTGTATTTGTCTTATAGGAATGGAAAAAATGGCGTCATCAAGAGATTAAGGAGGACCTACAATACTGTCATCCACGTTGGCCAGAAGAGGCAGAATTTCTTAATAAAGAAATAGAATCACTGAACAAGACCCAGACTAAATACTGGAAAGATTTCTGGTAAAACCCAGTACCTAGTACCATTAAGATGTTTGGAAGAACTTTCAAGGGAAGCAACTCTGCCAGTTTATATTTGCTAGTGGGTCTACTTTTAAAGGAAAGAATTTGCTCCCAATGGAGCAAATTCTTTACTTTAAGAGTGGACCCCCATTAGGAAAGGGAGGCAATATTGAAAATGGCAGAGTTGCTTCCCATGAAAAATGTACCCATTCACTTTACAGACAACAGCCATGTTGAGTATAGGCGATCTGCAAAGTTATTAGTATGTCATCTTTTCTTGAGATGGGCACTATACTACTGACAGTTAAGAATCGGATCCCAAGGCAAAGTTAGGTTCGGATTATAACTTCCCTTAGGTTTTGGATGATAACTTCCCTTATTTCTCCATGTAAACATATGCTATGACCCTTTTTAGAACAGCCTTATTTAGGCATTTATGATTTTATGATTAATGAACAAGTATCTGCCTGACAACATGTGTTAATCAGTGATAATTCACAGGTAAGGAAAAATTATTTTGATTTTAACATGGTACAGAATGATAATGCAAGTATTTTTCAACATTTTCTAAAGGATTATTTTTGAGGTAGATGTTGGAAGAAGCAAGTGTTTACATTCAACATCATCAAGGCATGCAATTTACATGTCTCAATGTTAGAAACGTGAATTATCGCAAACTTTCACACAACTTCACTTCCTGTGCATTCAATGGGGAAAACATTAACTTCATATTAGAATTTAGAATACAGGCCAACTTCGATATCTCGAATTCCAAAGGAATGGAGAACCCACTTCGAGTTTTCCGAAGTTCGAGATAGGCAAATTGTGACGTTACCAAAATTTTTGTTCTATACATGTACAATATCTTAACTTTCGTAGCGTCAGTATTTCTACAAAATCTGTGCAGCACGAACGTAGTAAAACTGTTTCTACTGAAAACGGGATTGAAATAAAGACAAGAAAAATCCCTTCACATAGTTTTATTTTACATTTTGAATTAAAACATCAAAGAGCGCCGCTCAATACTGTTCAATCAATTAAATTTCAAAGGCGCCTACTTGACCGAACTTTCCAATCGAACGCACCTGACCTGTGACGTATACCCGGTTCAAGGTCTATTAACTTACACACAAAAACAGGTGATCAACAAAACAATGTCTGCATCGTTTCACGCAATCATTGGATAATTATTGTTTATTTGGGATAATTGATTAAACTGCGATCAATTAAAGACAATTGTTCGGTAAATCGTTCTTTTTCATTGTTATTGTTCGATGTTTGAACCAATTTGCTTTAGGACAAAAATATGCAGGTTTTTCATTACCGCAAAACGTCTACACAATCTTTCCATCGTTAATACACATTTTGACTTCGACACAAACAGTGGTAAAACACATGGAAAGTGTCGGAGGGGAATCAAAAATCACTTCGATATAGCAGTGTTTTCGTTATAAGCGAGTTCGACACAACAGAGGTCGAAATGCAATAGTATATAGGAGGGAATGTTCGGGAATGGGAGATCACTTCGACACAAGCAGGGTTTTCGAGATAAGCAAGTTTGACATAACGAAGTTGGCCTGTAATTAAGGATGGGTTAGTTTGTCCCAATGTATAGGGCTATAACTATTTATGAATCCTTTCTTTTGTAGGAATATTTTTGACTGGTGGTGCTACTGCTTTCTCATAGTTGTGATAATTACACATATAGTTGATATTGCCGCACATACAGATGGGCTGGCTAGGGCCCACATACGACTCACGGCTGTCACGATAATCTTTCTGTGGTTACGACTCATGAAGAATATCAGAGCATTTGCTACCCTGGGTAAGTGATCCTAAGAGTTGGTTGGTTGGTTGTTTTGGGTTTAACAGCTCTTTGAGATGGTGTTTCAGTCCATATTAAGCCATCTCTAAGAGAGAGGGAGAAAGAAAAGAGATATGATAGAGGAGAGAAAAATTATCCAAACAACCCACACCCACACCTCCTGCAAGCATTGTAAACCCTTGGCCAACTATCATCCAAATTAGAAGGATGCCCCAGCACCGAAAAATAACCCAGCACCATCCCCCTACCATGACCACCCCTTATCCTTAGAGACCCTTCACTATATTTCTGTAAAAATGCTAAAAATTGAGGCTGCTAAAGTAATAACAGTAATTGTCCTGGGTGTACAGTAAACAGTAATGTGTCCAAATGACAAACTGTAGACCCTGATCAGACTGCTTCTAAAAAGGAGCAGTTTGATCTGGGTCTGCACTGTTAGCTGAGACCTATCTGTTTCAGTACCTAGAAGTTTTACGGCAGTTCTGATAAGCCTGCCCATGAAAGTAAATGCCTCCTCTGCCTTTTTTTCTAAATTCAGTGTTTGCTGACCTACTAAAATCGAATAATTTTTTTTTGTAAGAATTTTGTCGGTCAGAATTAAACTGGAGGTCACAAAAGGTTGTTTCCCTCCTTAGAAATGGTGGAAAAATATGGCGGTATACCTATTCATCACAGCTGTCATGTGAAAGGATCACTCATCAAATACTTAATATTTCCATGAATATTTTCAGGACCTTTCATTGTTATGCTGGGTAACATGCTGACAGACATGGTGAAGTTTATTTTCCTGTACCTACAGTTCTTTATTCCATTTGGTAAGTTCAGTTCTGTAATATATGTGTTGTAAAAAATTATGGATGGATGAATTTATCATGAAATTTAGTTTTACATCCCTTTCAGCAGTATTTCAGACATACATATCCAAATAATGGTAGGATAATGAAAGGATATGTGCAATAGATCTGCCTTAATGGTGTGAAGGATTCAAACCTAATGGATTCAGCCCCTGTACTGTTGGTACAGTTTGCCAGCACTTTTCTGACTGTATTACCATCTGTGCTTCCCAAGTTCCTGCAAACAAAACAAAAGGCAGTATTTGATAAATTTATTGCTAGCAATCTGACCTTTTCTGTCAAAATTCTACAACTGTCAGTAAAAGAAAGCTGTGAAAGAACAGACATGTATTTTGATGTTGATGAAGGGATGTGTTCTGTTCATTCCTAATTTGTTGACATGAAAGTACCAAAAAGCAAATAACAAAATTTTATGTCTGCAAGATTTTATAAAACAGTTTATCCAAGCTATATTGAGAATTCAAAGAATAGAATGCAAACAGTGTAGATTCACATGAGATGGCTAATAATGAGCCACCTCATCTGTATTCATGATGTCTGCAAATTCAACCATTTTCATTTTGGAGCTTTAAGCATTAGAGCATGTTCTGGCCACTCATTAGAACTACTTTCTAAGGAAGTTCTGAGGTTAGGTCATATTACATAACCCGGTCTGGCCACATACTTTCATTTCTCCTTCTCCCCCCCCCCCCCCCCCCATCTTATAAACGACTCGCCCTATAGCTGAAGAAATACGGTAATTACAAAACAGTCAATTCTCAATATCTCAAAGTCAAAATTTATCTCAACCACTGATATCGCAAAGTAGATTTTCTTGTGCCAGAAAATTTACTTTGAGATACCATTAGTATGAGTTGACAGGAGTTGAAATCTAAAGAGAATAGGGAATGCGTTCAAACTGAGTTCTTTGACATTAGAGGGTTCTCTGAGATATCAGTGTTTGAGATAATGAGAGTCTGTTGTTTGTTGCTTTCAGTGTGTGCATATTGGATGATATTTGGTGGTAACAAGTACCCTGACCACACTGTTGGTCAACCCAACAGGACTGAGATCACCATCAATGGATTTCAGGGATTTGGGGAGACCCTGTTTACCTTGTACCGGATGACTCTTGTAGATGAATACCCTTTAGAGGTAAGTTGGCTAAATTCCTTAATGGGCAGCTTTTGCGGAAGACTGGATAGAGATTCCTTTCCGTTAAACATATTTTTTATATGGGGAATGGATACACTTTCATGGCAAGCAGCTTGACCATTTTCGTTTTTTCACTTCTCAGTGGGGGTCAACTAATAGAAGATCTAGTGTGTTTTTTCCTTTAATAGCAGACCCCATTATGGAAGAACATTCGTGGTCACAAATTGTCTTCAATAGAACAAGGAATTAAATGACTGTAGAAAAATTGTTTGTTTGAGAAAATCTTAAGTTTCTGTCTAAAGATTTTCATGTGTAATGCCATTGGAGAATTGGTGGAGCATGGCATACAGTGCATGCCATGCTCTAATACTAATGACGTCATAAGTCTGTTAGCATAGCAACTAATAGTATATACTCATGCCAAAGTGACATCATCAAGATGTCATCAAGATGTCATTCTATCAAGGCACTAAGCACAACAGTTGGTAATCCCGTAATTTCTGTGGTAACAGAACTATGGCATCATGTCACTTATAATTCGAGAGGAGCATGGCATACTGTGTATACCATGCTCCTCTCAAATTGTAAGAGAGCTGCCACCTGAAAGTCATACAATGGTAGTGTGATTTTCTCAAACCAATAATTCGTTCTCAAATAATTCAATTCTCTGTTATAAGTAAAAATGGTGGAAATATGTGACGGTGCACCAGTACAACTTAAGGATACCAATACACCGTAAGGATACCGAGACACACCTACACACCTTAAGGATACCGATACACTGTAAGGATACCGAGACACACCTACACACCTTAAGGATACCGATACACCTTAAGGATACCGATACACTGTAAGGATACTGAGACACACCTACACACCTTAAGGATACCAATACACCGTAAGGATACCGAGACACACCTACACACCTTAAGGATACCGATACACTGTAAGGATACTGAGACACACCTACACACCTTAAGGATACCGATACACTGTAAGGATACCGAGACACACCTACACACCTTAAGGATACCGATACACTGTAAGGATACTGAGACACACCTACACACCTTAAGGATACCGATACACTGTAAGGATACCGAGACACACCTACACACCTTAAGGATACCGATACACCTTAAGGATACTGAGACACACCTACACACCTTAAGGATACCGATACACCTTAAGGATACCGATACACCTTAAGGATACCGATACACTGTAAGGATACTGAGACACACCTACACACCTTAAGGATACCAATACACCGTAAGGATACCGAGACACACCTACACACCTTAAGGATACCGATACACTGTAAGGATACTGAGACACACCTACACACCTTAAGGATACCGATACACTGTAAGGATACCGAGACACACCTACACACCTTAAGGATACCGATACACTGTAAGGATACCGAGACACACCTACACACCTTAAGGATACCGATACACTGTAAGGATACCGAGACACACCTACACACCTTAAGGATACCGATACACCTTAAGGATACTGAGACACACCTACACACCTTAAGGATACCGATACACCTTAAGGATACCGATACACTGTAAGGATACCGAGACACACCTACACACCTTAAGGATACCGATACACCGTAAGGATACCGTGTAACATGTGTGCTACACAAATACTTAGATCAGCCTGGGTATCCATCCAGTCTGATCAGAGTCTTCCCTGTTGGCATGGAGGAAGCCTGGATCACCCCTTAGCTACCCTTTAAGTGCACAGCTGAGACTCTGTTCAGACTGGGCAGATTCCCAGGCTTATCTGAGTCTTCACTGGGCATACATGGTATTTTGTTGGTTATGTTGTGTTGGGGCTCATATATGAATATGCAAGTTAGAGCATTATTACTGTTGTTCCACAGGATATGTTGGGAGTGGATGCACCCATGACATATGTTTTAGTGGTGACATGGCTGGCCTTGTCAGCCATCTTGTGTCTCAATCTCTTCATTGCTCTGCTCTCGGACACCTTCCAGAGGTAAGAGTTTTAAGTTCTTTGTCAGATTACCATTTTCTAATACTGCTTACTTGTTGTAATTCAAAATACACTCTATCTTAGTAATTGAATTATGATGAACATGGACCAACAGACATAGAGAAAAAAAAAAATTCTTCATGTTGACCCTAACATCAAATGGTTTGAAGCTGTACCATTGAGATTTTTTATGATAACCGCATTTTGAAATTTAATCCTACAACATACATGTTTAGAATCTAGACTAAATATTTTAATATCATTGGAAAACTGCAGGAATTTATGCAGGAATTCACTTTCAAAGATAGTTACCAGCAGTTTCTTTTACATTGACGAAGTGGTAAGTGCTACGCATTTTGAATCTTGAGGTTGAGTCAAGTCTTGCTGGAGGCAAGATTCTATATGAACCCAAAGCAGGGGCGTAACTAGGGGCAATTTTATAATACGCACAACCATGTTTTATTCTCTACTTCTTGAAGGGAAAGCTAGTATTTCAGCCACTTTGGTAATTGGTATTGAAATCTTGTCTAATTTATAAATTTTCAGCATGCAAATATGCAGGTGCGTTTTGAAATTTTGTCAATTTTGACAAAATTTCAATACGCACTTGCGTATTTGCCGTATATGTAGCTACGCCCTTGCTAAAGGGTGCTCCATTGCACACAGCCCTTCACAGTCATCACCCTCTCATCATCCTGATATGTCTGAAATACTGTTGAAAAGGATGTAAAACAGCAAAACCATCCTTGTAGTTTTTTTCAGTTGTGAAAGTATACTTGCTTTGCATTGTTTGAAAAGGTACCATTCATCATGTTCATGTACACAGTTTGATAGGAGTCTGTGAATCCTAGGAAAGCCTTTTAAAAGTAAAAAGTGAAGACTGAACAATCTGTGCATATGCTCTGGAATATTTTAATACTAAAAAATGCCCCGGGGCATTGCATTTACAAAAAGGGGGTGTTATTTATAGCCTAAATTGTAGTAACTCGGCCACTGCCAAAATACTTCTGATAAATTATTAAGGTGAATGGGTATACTTTCAAAGGAAGTAACTCTATTATTGTTTACCTCCCTTCTTAATAGGGGTGGGGGTCAACTCTTCAAGGAATAAATTTGCTCCTCTAGGAGCAAATTCTTTCTTTTAGGAGTAGACCCCATTTCAAAGAGCTATCCCAGCCAGCATCATGCAGCATAATAAAACAATACTTTTTTCGGAAAAGAGGCAGGGGGCATTTATTTGGAATAATACAGTGTTTACTGTATGCATATGGCTTTCACTACATGCAAATAATACACTCATACTGAAAGCTGAAATTGTATTTGGACACCTCCCTTGTAGAGTATACGACAATGCTCAGGCCAATGCTGTGATGCAGAAAGCCATCTTGACCTTGAACTTCTGGGATGGTATGAGCCCTGGTTCTCAGAATAAATTTTTGGACTTTATCGAAAAGGAGTGCTCACCGTGGAAGGAGTTCTATGATGATGACATGACGGAGGAAGGAGGGGAAGATTTGAAGAAGGCTACTCTTCAACTGAGGGTAATATTTCAGTACTTGCAGTTTGTTTTACTCCACTTAGGTAGCTCCGTATTTCCTTTAAGCTTCGTGAAAAGTGGGCGGGTTTCTTTAAGATATCTAAGAATTGAGATCTAAGTTAGGGGTCTAAGTCAAACACTGCATTATTTTGAAGTACCATACATGTAGTTTGTTGAAAAAGCAGGATGCAGCTACATCCCTCCTTTCCCAAATACTGCATTATTTAAAGTATGTTGTTGGAAAAGGGGGTGCATGAAAGTGAATGGTATGCTTGAGCCATGTCACGTGATTTCCAACAATGTGGCACTGGTGACAAGCAAAGGCTCTGGGCTTATCACCACATTAGCCTTCTATGGAAGTGGCCCAAGCCATAGAGCCAACAGTGAGGTCTCTGGTTACCCTAAATGAATGAGATGGATTATCTGCATATCAAATGACAAAATTGCCACATTGTTGGATTGATTGATTGATTTGATGCTTAAAGTCCACGGAAAACCACATTGTTGGAAGTCACATGACATGGCTCGCTGAGGGAAAGCAACTCTGCTGTTTTCTGTCATATAGAGCTGTGGAAAAGCATGCAGATGTACAAGGCATACAGCCCCCAAAAAACACTAACCAAATACTTCATCATTAGCATATATCCAGCATCAGAATTCGAGCCGCGACACGAGAAAACCAACAAAGTGGTGCGCCCAGTGCTGACTCAGTTCAGCCTGTTCATCTGTCCAGTCTGATCAGACTCTTTGCTATGTGCTTAAAGGGTAGCCATGGGTCTAAGCTACCCCCATGTGCATAGTGAAGACTCTGATCAGACTGGGTGGATGCCCAGGCTGATCTGAGTCTGCACTTGGCGCAGAACCACTTTGTTGGTTTTCTCCTGTCGCGGCTCTTTAAGGCTTTTATTTATCTTGAGGGACATGTAATCCTTATTTTACTGGCAGAATAATGAAAGAATCTGGAAAAGGGATTAGCACATGAAAGGCATGGGGAAGCGAAAATTATCATGGTAAGAAACCAAAAAAATATGGATATCTGGTGATGCTGAAATAATCAAGTACAGTAATTTATGTGAATGGAATTTAAACTGTATTTATATTCTGTCTATTTTGTAAGAATAAACTGATTTTTTTTTGTTTGCTCTCAGGATCAAATGGATGAGTTAATTGAGAAATGGCATGACCAGTTTGGTACAGAAGAGGATGAAAAATCAGCTCTAGTAAGTTGCAAAACTTAAATATTTGGCAATATTGTTGCTTTGTAGATCTTTTCCAGGTTGTTCAAAACTAATGATATCATGTTAACAAGACATTACATTTTCAAATTTGTTGTAGGCAAAAACACTGCCATAATTACCATAATGTGTGTATATATTGGGACACCTAAAAAATGAATTTTCCATTTGGGACAAATGGAAAATTTATTATTTTAGGTGTCCCAATACTTATGCACATTAGGGTACATGTGGAATAGAGTGCTCTCATATGAGGCCAGTAAGGGTTGCATTTTGATGACTTCGACCCCATTTTCCAAGTCATAGTAGCACTTAGTAATTTTCACTACAAATTTATTTCTTGAACCTAATCAGACTTTTATGAATAGATATAATTAAGACAAGCAGAAGAGGTGGTGAGATTTTGGTGAGCCTGACTTCAGTTTGAAGGTCATAGAAGGACTTTATATGCTCTTGAATGTATTGAAATTTTTAGACCAGACTTGATAGATTGTCAACATAGCAAAGATTTAGAATGATGTCTCAGAGAGAATTTGTAGGAATATTCTCATGGTGGATTAGAAAGGACTAGAATGGGCTGGTTGGGGGACATTTTTTCTCTGAAAAACATTTCTAGTTTATCTTGATAGATCAGGATTTCTAAGAAGGTAAGTTGAAGTCAGTCTAAAATAGTTTCCATGGCAGGGCTGATCAAAAATATGTTTGTATCCCCATGCCTAGGACAGGTGACTTGCACTGAAAAACTTTGGAGTTGCACCTAGCTGGTGCAGTTGATTAAATCTGTATATACTATTCTTGCATTATCTATATTTTTCATAAAACAAAACAAATCTTTTGTGGAACCACATTGTTAGAGGTTCCACCAAGGTTAATTGTGTTGTGTTTATAAAAATATTCTGAATTAAATAAAGTATTATTAAGACTTTAGACTTTATTTTGTTTATTTGAACTTTACTTACCCTGCATAACCCTTAAAATACCAAAAACAAAATAGTTCAATTTGCAAACAGTCTAGGTCCATATGAGGAGGCTCATAATGATCCACCTCATATTTGCCCATTATGTTTTAAATTCTGAATATGATATAGCATAGAAGACTCTTTTTGTTTCTAAATTTGGCAGGTGTAAATTTTGTCATCTGCTTTTTTTTTGGTGCTTTAGGGGTTAAAAGTCAACTTGTCCCAGGCATGGTGCTACTCTCTCTAGGTTTAGTTTGTGATTTGGTTTGGGTTTTGGAATGCTGACTGCTTTTAAACACCTCATACTTGCCATACTTTCTGGACACCAATCTGGAAGTCTCATTGATGTTATAGGATGCCTTAAGTTTTTAGGGAGATTAAATATTTTATGAAGAGTGAATAAAGATCTGTGAAAACTTACCTCAATCAAGTCAAAGCACTTGTTATCTTTTCCTAAGAATATGACCAATACAGATTCACAGTTGCATGAAATACCAGTAAAGGCAGGCTTTGAAATAAATGAGTTTTGAAAATGTCACAAATTTTTGCATTGAACTTGGTTTACACAACATTTTACTCTGCTAACTGGTTACATACATAATTGAGCCACGACATGACAAGCACCCAGCGATGACTCAGATCAGCCTGGGCATCTGCCCAGTCTGATCAGAGTCTTCACTGTCTGCATGGAGCTAGCTTAGACCCTTAGCTACTCTTTAAGAACATTGCAAAGACTCTGATCAGACTGGGTAGATGCCCAGACTGCCCAGACTGCCTCAAGTCTTTGCTGTGGGCACATGTCACTTTGTTGGTTTTGCTGTGTTGTGGCTTATATGTCACAATTCAGTGGAATATAGGATCTTACAGTAGGCACGGTGCCTGTATGATAGCCGTCTCATTGTCGTACGAGCTGATTAAAGACACTGTATCAGAGCTGTTTGGCTCTTTTATGGCTTGCAGCAGTGAGACATAGGTATTACGTGTACTTTCCTGGCATAATTGTTAACTCTTTAAGCCCCAGTGACAAAATTAGCATAATTTGCAAACAGTGAACTTCCTAATGAGTGCCTCATCTAGATCTACACTGTTTGCCTTCTAGTCTTTGAATTCTCAATATGAAATGTTTTGGACGAGGCATTTTTTAAATTTTGCAGACGTAAATTTTGTCATCTGCTGTTTGGTGCTTATAGAGTTAAGAGTGGTGGCATTGGTGTCAAATATGTGTTAAGCTCTGTTATGTGACAGTGCACAGAGAGGTGATACACCAAATTCAGTGGAATTCTTGTGATTCATTTGATGAATTATGGCATGTATGACACACTTTCAAAACAGATTCATCTGTTTGTCATAATACTGGGCATAAACATAATATTATTATCTGTTACTGTATTTTGTTTCATATGTATGGGCTGTTTGATTGATACTGACCGAATTACTTCTAATCTCTGTGCCAATATTTGTAGAAATAACATTGGATAATAATAATGTGTTTTGATTTTATCATATTTTTACCTCAGTTTTCATATTCAATAGGCCATTTGTGTAAGTTTATATAAAGAACTACATGTATATGCATTTTTGTTCTGAAGTATTTTGGCTATATTTTCATTTCATAGGGCATTTCTCTAACAGTAATACATTATGTATTTTATAAGAAAAAATCGTTATGACGTGCAAACGTCGAGGACACAGATTGGCCTGCACATCAGTTTTCAGTGTCTTTGAACACTCTTGGGAGTCTGTAAAGGTGAAAGTACAGGCTTAGGAATCTGTATTTATCATGCACCTGCTGCAAAATTCTACTGATAACAGGGGTATGATAACACAATGTGATATCATGTCACTGTAGAACTGCGCTTGCGCGAATGTTATCTGGCCATGTCTTTAGAAACAATCTCTGAAGACGACTGGCTGTATACTGGCGTTGGCCGTGATATCAGTGTTCGATTGGTTAACTGACGTCACCGACTTACGTCATAACGCATTCGCAACGTCAGCAAGTTCGAACAAAACTGCGTTTGCTTATCATTTGTTTGCCGCTCTTTACGCCGTAAAATCTTCTACTGATACATGATAAATAGAAAACCATGTAAGTGTCTTTTGATATCTAGTTTATCAGGCTCGACCTGAAACACGTCGGACTGGCTCGGCAAGCCTCGCCATTCCTACGCTGTTTCTGGTCTCGCCTGATAAACTTGGTATCAAAAGACACTAACATGGTATTCTCTATATAGAGGAATCTGTCTAGGTGAAAGGCACAGACTGAGGAATTAATTAAGGGAAAAAGCAGACTGAGGAATCTGTTTAACTAGGAATCTGTCTGGGGAAAAGCACAAGCTGAGGAACCTGTTAAGGGAAAAAAGCTCAGACTGACAAATATGTTAAGGGAAAAGGCCCAGACTGAGGAATCTGTTGAAGCAAGAATCTGTCTGGGGGAATCTGTTTAGGAAAGAGCACAGACTGAGGGGTCTGTTTGGGAAAAAACAGACTGAGGATTTTTTAGGAAAAAAGCAGACTGAGGAATCAGGTTATTGAAAAAGCACAGATTGAGGACTCTGTTTAGAGAAGAAACAGAAAAAGAAAAGTGCACAAACTGAGGTTTCCGTATAGGGCAAAAGCACATTGAGGCAGCACAGAAAGGCAGGTTGTTCTGAGTCTTTGCTGTTTGCATATTTAATCTTTTAATTTAGATTATTATTTTATTTTTTGGATGGTGTTCTGTTTATCGTATATTTATATATTGCCCCTAAATAGTCATAACTTCATATCTGTCCCCAAATAAACACATCTTCATATATATCCCTGAATAGCCATATCTTCACATATATTTTTTCCCCAATTTCACTGACGTTTAAAGATCACTGGAATAGTGTTTTGAAGAACAATAGTATACATACATAGTTCACCTGTAATTGCATGAATAAGCATGGTTTGAATAAGTGGATTTAGTATGCTTTCTTGATTGCCTTTGAAAGATAACTGGGTGTTTTACTCACACAGAGATGGTTTTCATAGCAGCTGTGCAGAGCTTTGAAAGAAGTATACATATTTTCTTTCTTTACCCTAGTGTGCTTAATTATTGAGACACTGAAAAGCATTAATTTTCCGTTTGTCCCAAATGGAAAATTAATGGTTTTTAAGTGTCATGATATTATTTTACACATTAGCATATGAAAAAAACTTAGCATATGTTTCATATAATGTTTCTTACTTCATTAAACACCATAAGTTTTATACACTTTTTATTATTTCTTCATAAAACAGCATAAGTTTCGTATAATTTCTATCATTTTTCATAAAACAACATAAGTTTCGTATGATTTTCATTTCAGGGAAATGAAACATGTTTGGCCTATCTGTTGATCTTGGATCTTCAGCATAACATTCATTGATGTAGTACAGAAAGGCAGTATTTTAGAATCTATGCACAACATGGATTTAAACGACAAGTTTGAGTAGTTAATATATTTAAAAAAAAGAGGCTTTGTCATCCTGGGAAGCAAACATGAAGGCACAAAAGTTGTTTCCTATTGCAAAATCTGCATAAAAATGGTGGTGCATCCATAAAGCGGCCGCAATAAAAAGGCAGTTACCATAGTAATGTAAATATGTGAGCAGTTTTCCTCTCAAAGAGATCTGGCATTGTATATCCTGGCCTCCAGGACTATACATGTGCATAGAACCATTACTGTTTGTGATTTAAACTTTTGCAAATTTTTTCTCTCATTTCTTGTTTCTGAAAAATAATATGTGTAAAAATTTCCCATCTTACCGTACCTCAGAAGATTTTCTCACACCACATTTACAACAAACATTCATAAAACACATACAATGGTTACTGTCACTGTCCAAAAAAATTGAACTTTTTTTTCCTTTTCAATGCAATAACGCTTCCAAAAGATGCAGATAAAATAGAAAACAGTGTAGACCCTGATCAGACTGCTCCTGCAGGAACAGTCTGATTTGGGTCTGCACTGTTTGCTCAGACCTATGTGTCCTAATTCTTAAAATTATGATATTACCGCCTGTTGTAGGAACAACTCCAAGAAGAAGCTGAGGTGGCTCCAAAAAAGAATGCCCCTGGGGGTAAAATGGTTACCATGACAACGTTTCAGACTCAGTTGCAGGCCTTGCGGAGTGAAATTAAAACAGATATTAGCAACATACAGGCACAACAGACTCAGATGATGGACAAGTTTAAACGGGATCTAAAGGTATTACAAATGTGCCCAGGCCCACCTGCACACTTTTGAAACCGAGGTGTGAGTTTCAGGAAACTTTTAAAAGGGGATGCAAAAGTTCAGAAAACCAAGATTTTGATACCAACGTTTGGGGAAAAAAACTCAATATCTGGCAGAAAACTGCATCATTAGCTCACCATGAGCATGAAGTGCTGATGATTAGCTTTTGGGATACCGATGTCCTTCATCCGTCGTACGCATGTCCAGGAAGTCTGAGACATCTGTCAGCTTTTGCTTGTGTACACTCATGAAGGGCACAGTTTTGATCCAGTCTTCATGAAACATTGTCAGAGTGTTGATCTTTCTAAATCTAGGACAAGTTCAAACTGGATCATGTTGGATATAAAACTAGGTCACTGGGTCAAATCTTAGAAAAACCTTGTGCACACTCTAGAGGGCACAGTTGTGATCCAATCGTCATGAAACTATGTCAGAATGTTTATGACTATGAGATCTAGGCCATGATTGTAACAGGGTCTTGTCAGGTCAAAAACTAGGTCACTAGGTCAAATCTTAGAAAAACTAAGTGTACACTTTAGGGGGCACAGTTTTGATTCAATCTTCATAAAACTTTGTCAGAACGCTTTTCTCCATAAAATTTGTCCTAGATCAAAACTGAGTCAAAAACTAGGTCTCTAGGTTGAATCTTACACAAACCTTGTGTACACTCTAGAGGGCACAGTTGTGATCCAATCTTCATGAAACTTTGTCAGAATGTTTATCTCTGTGAGATCTAGGAGTAGATTGAAACTGGGTCATTCAGGTCAAAAACTAGGTCACTGGGTCAGATCTTAGAACAAGAGGCCCACGGGCCACAAAGCTCACCAGATCTCTAGCTCAATATTGCTATCAAATTTGTATAGGCTCAAAATTGCTGTCAATTCGTACAGGCTAATACAAAATATACAACTACAAAGTCTCAGTCTGACAGTCTGTTGCGTTGATAACAAAATATATAACTATTTTCAATATATTTATTGCAGTAAATGCCATTTTTTAATTTTCCCCATTGCAAGTCAGTGCAACCCTAAGTTGCCATTGCAACCAAACTAAAGAGCTGATTTAAAAAAAAAAAAGAACATAAATTTTCAATCATCCTGCCTAAGGATACTACAGATGAAATCGGCCCAGTGGCTTCTGAGGAGATAATATTTTTTTTTAAGTATTTTTTTTTCCATTTTTTTTTAATTTGGTACCATGGCAACCAATAAAAGGAGCAGTGGGCAAAAAAAAACAACAACAAAAACACATAGCTAATAAGAGACTTCTCAAGGAACAATCTATAAAAGTTTTGTCAACAGATATGCAATGGCTTGGCAGTAAATGCCATTTTTCAATTTTCCCCATTATAAGTCAATGCAACTCTAAGTTGCTAAAGCAACCAAACTAAAGGGCCTATTTTCATAAAAAACATAAACTGTCAACCCTCCAGCCCAAGGATGACACAGATGAAATCTGGGCCTTATTGGCCCTTTGGCTTAAGAGAAGATAATTTTTGAAATATTTTTTTTCCATTTTTTTTTACATTTCGGTTTCCATGGCAACCAATAAAAGGAGCAGTGGGTCAAAAAACATATAGCTGATAGAAGACATCTCCAGGAACAGTTCTATAAAAGTTTTATCAACATATCTGCAATGGCTTGGCAGAAAATGCCATTTTTCAATTTTCCCCATTATAAGTCAGTGGGAACTCTAAGTTGCCATAGCTACCAAACTAAAGGGCCCATGATCATAAAAAACACAAAGTGTCAAACCCCAAGCCCAAGGATGCCACAGATGAAATATGGGCCTTATCGGCCCTGTGGCTTCAGAGGAGATAATTTTTTAAGTATTTTTTCCATTTTTTTGCATTTCGGTTTCCATGGCAACCAATAAAAGGAGCAGTGGGCCAAAAAACGTATAGCTGATAGAAGACATCTCAAGGAACATTTCTATAAAAGTTTTATCAGCATATCTGCAATGGCTTGGCAGAAAATGCCATTTTTCAATTTTCCCCATTATAAGTCAATGGGAACTCTAAGTTGCCATAGCAACCAAACTAAAAGGCCAATTTTCATAAAAAACACAAACTTTCAATCCCCCATCCCAAGGATGCCACAGATGAAATTTGGGCCCAATTGGCCGAGTGGCTTTAGAGAAGATGTCGTTTAAAAGTGTTGACGGACGACAGACGACGACATACGACGACGACGACGACAGACCACTGCCTATCCTATAAGCTCCCCAGGAGCCTTCGGCTCTGGTGAGCTAAAACCCTTGGGTACATCCTTGAGGGCACAGTTGTGATCCAGTCTTCATGAAACTTCGTCAGAATCTGTTAAGATTGAAAGCAGGCCATGTTGGGTCAAATACTAGTTCACAACTTAGAAAAATCTTCTGTTCTCTCTAGAGGACATAGTTTTGATCCAATCTTTATGAAACTATGTCAGTTGTTCAGTAGGTCAAATCTTAGAAAAAACCTTGTGTACAGTCTAGCAGGCGCACTTTTGATCCACTGCTCGTCAAACTATGTCAGAATGTTCATCTTCATCAAATCTAGGCCAAGTTTGAAACTGGGTCAAAAACTAGGTCACTGGGTCAAGTCTTGAAGACAGAACCTTGTGTACACTCTAGAGGGTACAGTTTTTATCCAGTTCATGAAACTTTGTCATAATCTTTAAGATATTTTGACAGTTTCAAACTATCAAGTTTGTTCAAGTGATGACCTTTAACTTGACTGTTTACTTTCTTACTCAGGTGTGCGATTTAGGGCCTCATAGCCCTCTCATTTTGAAGTAATTTGCCAAATTAGGATTTACATTCCGTGCTCCCCTTCAGTATACAATTTTTCATGCTTGTTAAACTTGCAAATTCAATTACTATTTGGAAATTTAAGCTTCTGCATATAGTTAACTAGAATATAACACTCCTTTTCAACTCACAAGTATGTGTACAATTTTTATGCCCCCAATTTCGGAGAAATTGTGGGGGCATATTGGTTTGGGCCTGTCCGTCTGTCCGTCTGTCCTCTATCTCAAAAACCGTAAGAGCTAGGAGCTTGAAACTTTATACCCATGATCAGTATGAAAAATAAGCAAACATGTGTTTTTTCTTTTTTCCGCGGGTCACATATTTCAAGAGTTATGCCCCCTTTTCGACTTAGCCTGTGGAACCTTGTGAACAAAATATCTCAAGAACCCCTGATGCTAGGATCATGAGGTTTTGCAGGATGAGAATGCCCAAGGTGTAGATGACCTGATTAACTTTTGAAACAAATTCGTGAATTTTTGATTGAGTTATGCCCCTTTTTCGACTTAGTGCATTGTAAGCCTATGGAACCTTGTGAACAAAATATCTCAAGAACCCCTGAAGCTAGGAGCATGATTTTTTGCAGGAAGATACTGCCTGTGGTGTAGATGACCTGATAAGCTTTTGAAAAAAATTCGTGAATTTTTGATCGAGTTATTCCCCTTTTTCGACTTAGTGCATTGAGGCCTATGGTACAAAGGTACCCTTACATATAGTCAAGAACAATAAGAGCTAGGAACTTGAAACTTTATACACATGATCATTATGGAAAATAAGCAGACCTGTATTTTTTTATTTTTCCGCCGGCAATGTATTTCCAGAGTTATGCCCCTTTTTCGACTTAGCCTGTGGAACCTTGTGAACAAAATATCTCAAGAGCCCCTGATGCTAGGATCATGAGGCTTTGCAAGATGAGAATGCCCAAGGTATAGATGACCTGATTAACTTTTGAAACAAATTCGTGAATTTTTGACGAAGTTATGCCCCTTTTTCGACTTAGTGCATTGTAAGCCTATGGAACCTTGTGAACAAAATATCTCAAGAACCCCTGAAGCTAGGAGCATGATTTTTTGCAGGAAGATACTGCCTGTGGTGTAGATGACCTGATTAACTTTTGAAAAAAAATCGTGAATTTTTGATCGAGTTATTCCCCTTTTTCGACTTAGTGCATTGAGGCCTATGGTACAAAGGTACCCTTACATATAGTCAAGAAGAATAAGAGCTAGGAACTTGAAACTTTATACACATGATCAGTATGGAAAATAAGCAGACCCGTATTTTTTTATTTTTCCGCCGGCAATGTATTTCCAGAGTTATGCCCCTTTTTTGACTTAGCCTGTGGAACCTTGTGAACAAAATATCTCAAGAACCCCTAATGCTAGGATCATGAGGCTTTGCAAGATGAGAATGCCCAAGGTGTAGATGACCTGATTAACTTTTGAAACAAATTCGTGAATTTTTGACCGGGTTATGCCCCTTTTTCGACTTAGTGCATTGTAAGCCTATGGAACCTTGTGAACAAAATATCTCAAGAACCCCTGAAGCTAGGAGCATGATTTTTTGCAGGAAGATAGTACCTGTGGTGTAGATGACCTGATTAACTTTTGAAAAAAATTCGTGAATTTTTTATCAAGTTATTCCCCTTTTTCGACTTAGTGCATTGAGGCCTATGGCACAAAGGTACCCTTATATATAGTCAAGAACAATAAGAGCTAGGAACTTGAAACTTTATACACATGATCATTATGGAAAATAAGCAGACCTGTATTTTTTTATTTTTCCGCCGGCAATGTATTTCCAGAGTTATGCCCCTTTTTCGACTTAGCCTGTGGAACCTTGTGAACAAAATATCTCAAGAGCCCCTGATGCTAGGATCATGAGGCTTTGCAAGATGAGAATGCCCAAGGTGTAGATGACCTGATTAACTTTTGAAACAAATTCGTGATTTTTTGACTGAGTTATGCCCCTTTTTCGACTTAGTGCATTGTAAGCCTATGGAACCTTGTGAACAAAATATCTCAAGAACCCCTGAAGCTAGGAGCATGATTTATTGCAGAAAGATACTGCCTGTGGTGTAGATGACCTGATTAACTTTTGAAACAAATTCGTGAATTTTTGACGAAGTTATGCCCCTTTTTCAACTTAGTGCATTGTAAACCTATGGAAGCTTGTGAACAAAATATCTCAAGAACACCTGATGCTAGGAGCATGATTTTATGCAGGAAGATACTGCCTGTGGTGTAGATGACCTGATTAACTTTTGAAAATAATTTGTAAATTTTGGATTGAGTTATGCCCCTTTTTCAACTTAGTGCATTATTTGCCTATGGAAGCTTGTGAACAAAATTAACTTTAGAAAACAATTCGTAAATTTTTTCGACTTAGTGCATTGTAAGCCGATGGTACAAAGGTACTAGCATTATTGGATGAACCTTCTCTAGAGACAAGCATATGGTTGGGGGCATAGTGTTTCATAAACACATTTTCTAGTTTCTTCAAAGTAAGAGAACCTTAGGACTAATTATGTCATTATGTCCCCCACCATGCAGGGGGAGGGGGTGGGGGGGGGGACATATTGTTTTTGGTGCGGATCCCATTGGCGTCTGCATTGTGGTAGCTTCTTGTCTGCACCCTATCTCCTGAAGGAAATGATGGATTTTGACCAAACTTACACAGATACATCATTGGATGGGGGAAAGAACTGATTAGATTTTGGTGACCTTGGCCCCATTTTCAAGGTCACAAGAGGTCAAAGAGCATTGAAAAATGCCTTGTTTGCACTCTATCTCCTGAAGGGATTGGTGGATTTTAACCAAACTCACACAGACTCACATGGGAGATGGAAAAGAAGTGATTATATTTTGGTGACCTGGACCCTATTTTCAAAGTCACAGGAGGTCAAGGAATGTTGAAAAATGGCTTGTCCACACCATATCTCCTGAAAGTATTGATGGATTATGACCAAACATAGACAAGTGTATAATCAGGAGGTGCAAAAGAACTACTAAGTTTTAGTGATCTTGACTCTATCTTCAGTGTCATGGGAGGTCTTAAATTAACTTGGAAATATATAGGTTAAATGATACTGCCAGGAAAGCACAGGTGGGGAGACATCTGTTTTTGTCAAAAAACATTATTTCTAGTCACTGAATCTTTACTAGTGGGGCTAAACTTTAGATGGGTGGATAAATGAATTGCAATTTTATGTCCTTTTTATCATTATTTCAGTCATATGCAATGGAACCCCTTTTATGGTTGGAAAGCTTTCCACCTCCAGCAGGTCTGCAACTGTGGACCACTAGATCAGCAGGCCAGTGCTTAACCAACTGAGTTACTGGGGCCACTAAACTTTGGTTTAGATTTAAAATTTACCTCTTTTTTTGTGACAGGGGGGCTGATATCAGAGACAGAATTTGCTCTGGTCTTGTTTAAAGTAGGGTACTTGTGGTATTTTTCTTTGTTGTAAACTATCAGCTTTATTTGCAGATAATAAAATCTTTATTGCTTAATATGAGTGGTCAAGGAGGGCCACCCAGGCAAGGTGGTGCAGGCGGCATGGGAACAATGGTAGTGACTGATGATGTCAATATATACCCAGGCTCAGCCACTCAGAGCCGACAAGGGGATGGATTTTCCGGAGATGGGTAGGTTTTAGAATGAGTTGGGTAGTTTTATGGAGGTTGTATTACATATGAGCAGTGACATGGCAAAACCAACAATGTGGCATTTGTGCCCAGCGAAGACTCAGATCAGCCTGTGTATCCGCCCAGTCTAACCAGAGTCTTTGCTGTCCGCATGGAGCTTGCTTAGATCTGTAGTTACCCTTCAAGTGCACAGCGAAGACTGATCAGACTGGGCAGATGCCCAGGCTGATCTGAGTCCACTTGGTGCACTTAGCATTCCACTTTGTTGGTTTTGTCATGACACGGCTCATATGTATAATGTAGTGATATTAAATATGCAGTTTTACATATATACATTGTGGAGAAACGTGCACTTCAGGCTTTTTGTCCTGTCATATAGAGACTTTGAATCCCACAATAAACTAAATATTATGAAATAAAAGGGTAAATTAGGCAATAAACTGACATGATACATTTTTGAAAAAGACACACACCAAAAAACAGGCGGAACTAAAATTTCCATGAAACAACAATGTATGCATGTTTTTAAGAATTTGTAGCATATATAACAGTTGCAATTTTACTTCCATGAAAAATATAGGACGGTGCTTTGCCATATGCAAAGAATCATACCAATAATATAACAGGAATGTTTAATTTTTGTAATAAATATGTTGTTACTATTCTCATAATGATGCTCCCTAGGAGGCTCAGCAGAATGTATCTATAGCTGCACACTCCTGGCACGGAGGTTGTCAGAACAGAACAGAACAGAACAAAACTTTATTCTAAAGCAACTCTCAGGCTATACGCAGATCACATAGGAGAAAAGTATAAATAATTCCCACATTTCTATTTGTTATGAATAGTAAAAGGGTGCCCCATAGGTATATAATAAACTTTACAAACTTTGTTGCATAAATGGAATATTGGGTAAAGATGGCCATATTGAAAAGCTTTTGTTTAGCAGTTAGAATTACAATTTTGTTACAGATCTCCACCAAGGCATACATCAGCCCCTAGAAAAAAGAAAAAGAAGGGGTCTCTGTCAGTAGATTCCCTAATTGAGGCCCCACTTCCAGGTGAGGTGTATATGAGGGGACCATTGCAAGGTAAGTGTTTGCAGTATACAGTAAGGAATACTAATGTCTTGTATGCCTAGGATTTTCCATAAAAACTCTGGGGCCGTATTCATAAAGCCACTTCAGTCGTTGCTATGCGGTTGCTAAGGCTAAATATCTATAAAGGAGATTCCCTACAACTATGAAGTTGGTCTGGAGGAACAGTCTTTGTAAGACTGTTCCTCCAGAGCAAATTTCATAGTTGTAGGGAATCTCCTGCAAAGAAATGTAGCCTTAGCAACAGCATAGCAACGACTTAAGTCGTTTTATGAATGCGGCCCTAGTTTTGAACTCATCTCAGGTCCATGGGAGAGCATAGGATTGTTAATGAATAGAATTACACGTATATTGAGACTAAACCACAAAGGACAGTAAGACAAATAACCCGCCACCAACATAACCAACAAAGTGGCATGTGTGCCCAGCAAAGACTCAGGTCAGTTTGGGCATCTGCCAGTCTGATCAGAGTCTACACTTTAGCTGTTTGGCATGGCAGTAGCTTAGACCCTTAGCTACTGTTAAAGCACACAGCAAAGATGCTGATCAGACTGGATGGAGGCCAAGGCTGATCTGGGTCTTCGCTGGGCACACATGCCATGCTTTTGTCATGTCGTGGCTGTTGTAACAAATGCATTTAGCAAAGAACTATATTTATCATATGACGTCACACCTGAGAGTGTAAGAAAGCCATGCATTAAAAACGATAATCCACTAGTGGATTAAATATGCAAATTACGTCGTAACGTTATACGTTGAAGTCCATTAAAACGTTGCTTTTCTAATGGCAAAATCGTGACGTTTTAGTGCAAATTTCGCTAATAAAATGCGATTTTAGTGTCATATGATAAATAGAATTTTGCATTCGTGCTCGTGTATTAGTGAATTTATTAAACTTGTTGGGGAAAACCGATAAGATGCTCGGCAAAGCCTCGCATCTTATCTTTTTCCCCAACTCGTTTAATAAATGCAATAATACATGAGCACTCATGTAAGATCCTCTATATTCAGAGCAGCAGGTTAACTCTTTCGGTGCCATTATTGCCCAGATGCAACTGCTAGGCAGAGTGTTGTTGTCACTTTGATGCAACCGGGGCTATCCTGTCAAATAGCTCCATTGTTCAAAAGGGAAATAATCCAAAGTCTTCAACCAGACTATGGCAAACAAAGATTGTTTTCTTGAGAAAAACAAAATTTGACTATTTTTGATGAAATTTAGAGACTTTCAAGGGTTTTTATTTACCAGAAATGCCCAGTCTTGTAAAATATATTTTGGGCTGGAAAGTGCATTGCTATATACACTTTGGCGCCAAAAAGAGTTAAGCAAAATATGAAATTTTAGTCTTACTGAGTGGGAAGTATGGCAAATGCAGTGTAATGTCCATGTCATTATTAAACTGTTAGAGTCTGAAAAATGGGATGCTATTATGCTTTCACTACACCTTTTATAAATTAAACGCATGGATGAAAGTAAATAACAGAAAAAGCCTCCTGGGCCCAGGGGCCGTATTCATAAAACGACTTAAGTGGTTGCTATGCTGTTGCTAAGGCTAAATTTCTTTGAAGGAGATTACCTACAACTATGAAATTTGCTCTGGAGGAACAGTCTTACAAAGACTGTTCCTCCAGACAAAATTTCATAGTTGTAGGGAATCTCCTTTATAGATATTTAGCCTTAGCAACCGCATAGCAACGACTTAAGTGGCTTTATGAATACGGCCCCAGATGTTCAAAGCATGGTTAGCTTAATGAAATCATTAGTCAAGGATTTGTTTAGTCTTCTAATACAAATGCAATAGTGTGCTAATATTTCTTACCGAAATAATGAGAAGAGCTTTTGCACTGCAAAAGCTCCTCACATTTTTTCAGCAAAAAATGGCATTGTTTTTGGATACAATCTGTTTGAAAATGTAACGTCTCGTTAACTAATGATACCTTTAGTGTTGAAGAACTGAGCCTAGGTGTAAACTTCGTAAAATCAGCATTTTGTGAGTAGTAAAATTAGTATTGCTTGTAAGTAGTTCATAACCATGTTTGGAAACTGATTGAGAAGTGATTGTGATGAATTATTTGATTTGCAGGTAGTTTGTTTGCCCCCTCCCCCTCAGTAGGTCAGCTAGAGGTGTCCACACAGGATTACATACCAGTGGACCCTTACCAGACAGAGTTTGTACAACCAGATATGACCTCTGTAAGTAAAGCCTTGGTTTAAACAGTATTTTATTCAGTTAAGCTACATACATATATACAAATACAAATCATTTCAATGTAGGATCTGACGGTAAGCGCAATGCTTGTATAAAAGTCATCTCCTAAGTAAAGCCTTGAGGTCAGGGGTAACAACTCTGCTGTTTTAGCCTCCTTTCTCAGTGGGGGTTAACTCAGGAAAGCTTCAGGAGCAAATTCTTTCCTTTTAGAGTGTTGTTTTTATAGGGTTTTTATCACAAGGAAAACAGACCCTGTAGCTTAGTACCTTAAAGTGCTCAAGAACTGGGACACCTTAATCCATTAATTTTCCATTTGTTTCAATGGAAAATTAATGGTTTTAGGTGTCCCAGTATTTAAGCACATTAGGGTTGGTTAAAGGCTGGCCTGCTGTTCTATTCCAGCTAAAGGCAAAACTCAGATCGAAAATAAATGAGATTCCAGTGCACACAGCCTTTCATTCTCACCCTCCCATCATCCTGAAATACTGCTGAAAAGGACCTAAATTGCACTTTATTAATCCATCCATCTTAAATGGAAGCCTGTGCTAAATCCTGAAAATTGTCTCCCTTTAAAACTATGGGGAAAAACATGGAGGGTTTTACCTTAATGCAACAGTCCAAATGACCCATGATACGACAAAACCAATTAAATGGCATGTGCACCCAGCGAAGACTCAGATCAGCCTGGGCATCTGCCCAGTCCAGTCAGAGTCATTGCTGTGCACTTAAATAGTTGCTTATGGTCTAAACTACCTCTTTGCTGACAGCGAAAAGCTCTGGTCAAACTGGGTAGATGCCTAGGTGGATCTGAGTCTTCATGTGGTACATATGCCGCTTTGTTGGTTTTGTTGTGGTTCAAATTAGAAATGTTAATAAATATTGCATATCTATCATGATGAGATGACTCACACCTGTTTTCCTCAACATTCGGTGGATTTCGTAAATGTGAATATTCTGATATCAGTCTGCATGGCTATGTATTTTCACTTCCGCTATTCTGGGCATAGTTGGAGGCCCAGTAGTTCAGTGGAATGAGGGAATACTGCTGGTTCGAATAGCACTAGAGGCAGAATTCTTTTCATCTGTAAATAGGGCTCCATTGCACACAGCCCGTCATTTTCACTGGACCACTGAAATACTGTTGAAAGAGCCATAAAACTGTAAGTCGTCCATTCATACATTTGTTCAGTGCATCATTAGCTTAAGGATGTCATTGGTCAAGGATGTGCTAGGTCTTTTACAACAAATGAAATCAAATATGCTAATAGTTTTGCTGTTCATCTTTATATAAATAATATTAAATTGCATATCTGTCTTGCAGGGTCAAGGTCAGGGTCCAGATTACTCAACAGCCTAGAAGAATGGATATCATTATTTGGAGCCATCTGATATGTGAAATCCAAACATTCCATACAAAACAGAATTACAGAGCCATAAAAACTGTGATAGTTCTATTTATTTTGTTTACAAAAATCTCATATGTATTATTTTATGAAATTATTCTTTTCTTGTATTGTAACTGTGGACCATATATGAGCAAGGAGTAAATAATTTGTCCATTTAGAAGTACATGTAAAAGGTACTATCTGCTTACAAAAAAAGAAGGCACATAACCCTTTTTACTATTGTGAACCATATATGAATGAGCTAGTACTGCTAAATGTGCATAATTGTAAACTATATTTGATTGAACTATTACATCTAGATGTACTTAATTGTTGACAGTATACATACAAATTAGTACAGCTAGCTGTATATCATTGTTGACAGTAAACAAACAAATAAGAACAGCTAGTTGTACATAATCATTGACAGTATGTGAATTAACTTTAAAGGCTAGCTGTACATAATTGTCGACAATACATGGATATGCATTAACTTGTACAGCCAGCTGAACTAGTTTAGTTAGTTGTACATAATTGTTGACAATATATAAATTAACATGAACAGTTAGTTGTACATAATTGTGGATGATATATAAATTAACTTGAAGAGCTAGTTGTATATAATTGTTGACAATATATAAATTAAGTTGTACAACTAGCTGTACATAATTGTTGACAATATACGAACAAACGTACAGCTACCTGTACATAGTTGTTGACAGTATATGAACAGACTTGTACAGCTAGCTATACATAATTGTTGGCAATATATGAACATATTTGTACGGCTAGCTGTACATAATTGTTGACAGTGTATGAACAGACTTGTACAGCTAGCTATACATAATTGTTGGCAATATATGAACATATTTGTACGGCTAGCTGTACATAATTGTTGACAGTGTATGAACAGACTTGTACAGCTAGCTATACATAATTGTTGGCAATATATGAACATATTTGTACGGCTAGCTGTACATAATTGTTGACAGTGTATGAACAGACTTGTACAGCTAGCTATACATAATTGTTGGCAATATATGAACATACTTGTACAGCTACATGTACATAATTGTTGACAGTATATGAACAGACTTGTACAGCTAGCTATACATAATTGTTAGCAATATATGAACATACTTGTACAGCTACATGTACATAATTGTTGACAGTATATGAACAGACTTGTACAGCTAGCTATACATAATTGTTGGCAATATATGAACATACTTGTACAGCTAGCTGTACATAATTGTTAACAGTGTATGAACAGACTTGTAAAGCTAGGAGTACATAATGGTGGAGCACATATGAATAAACTTGTATGGCATGGTAGCATGAAATATGATTTTATTTGTCTTTCATGTTCTCTGTCACAAAAGGGACCAGGGTCCGAGGTTATAAAACTTGAGTATAATCTCAAACTCAAAATAAAGCACACTGATTGGGGCCAGTCCAGTCAAGGCATGCACAATTTACAGACATTAAAAAGCTTTATAGATTTTAACTTAATCTGGCACACACTTTCTCGACTATGCATCTGTGGTACAATAAGTGACCTCAAATTTCGAACAGCTATATATTAAAGAGAGTTTTTCTTACCGTTAGAAATTTTAGAAATTATATGACAATTAATACTAATGAAAATTAATGCAGCATATGAAAACAAAGAATAAAATTTACTGAATTCAGCAATCTGGACCAACAGGTACACAGTATTACATTCTTACTATCTTCAGGCAAAAAAGGATAGTATTTGAATTTTTAGAAATTTCTTTCTGTAAAATTGTCAGTTTTCAAAAAAAAAAAAATGGACATTTTTCAGACATATTTTTATCGATTTTTCTGTTTCTAGAGTGTTTTAATTTTTAGGTCAGTATATGTGCGAAATGGTCTGTTTAGCCCCAGCTTGCCTATGCCTTAAGACGGGTTTTCCAGTGAACACACATTCATACATATAATTGAGCCTCGACATGACAAAACCGACAAAGTGGCCTGAGCACCCAGGGAAGACTCAGCTCAGCCTTGGCATCTGCCCAGTCTGATCAGAGTCTTCGCTGACAGCATGGAGATAGCTTAGATCCTCAGCTACCCCTTAAGGGTAAAGCAAAGATCTGATCAGACTGGGCAACTGCCCAAGCTGATCTGAGTCTTTGTGTGGCACACATGCCTCTTCATTGGTTTTGTCATGTTGGGGCTCATATGGTAACAACAAAAGCTTTTGGATAAAATTAAAAGCTAATTGCTCATAGAGTTCCTGTCCCAGAAATTTTGGATGTCAAATGATTGTTGTTCTTGTCATACAAATTTTCTTTTGTGTGTTTGTTTAAATATGATACAGGTTTTTAATCACATGGAAGCTGACTTGAGCAGTATGTGTTTTGTTATTATGAGCTTCAACAAGTGTTATTTGTTTTTCATTTGTAGAAATTTAGTGAAATGTAACATTTTTATTCTAGCATTGATAGTTTAGGAATTTTATAAAGCTTTTTTTTGTTTGCCAATCTCTAGAGTATAACTACCCTAGTCCTCCGCTATGGCATTGGAATTGACATGCACGACTGTTTTAAATTGAATTTTTTTTCCAAGATGTGGAAAGTTCAAACCATTATGTCCAAATATAGGCCTTGTTTCTGTCTAATGTAATAATTTTGTCTCTAGTTTTTTAATTGATAACAAATATGTTGGAAATATCAAGGCCCGGTTGTTCAAAGCATCATTAGCTTAACGAAGTTGTTATTCAGTGATTCGTTAAGTCTTCCAGTATGCATAAAATCAAGAGGGCTCATATTTTTGCTGAAAAATGCAAGAAACTTTTGCACTGCAAAAGTTATCAAAAGTTATCACACTTTTTCGGCAGAAAATGGTAGCCGTTCTGCATATAATGTGTTGAAATTAATGTCTTATTAACTAACAATGTCATTAGTTTTGAACAACTGGGGCCGTATTTATAAAACGACTTAAGTTGTTGCTATGCTGTTGCTAAGGCTACATTTCTATGAAGGAGATTTCCTACAACTATGAAATTTGCTCTGGAGGAACAGTCTTTTTAGACTGTTCCTTAACGAATCACTGAATAACGACTTGGGCCCCTGGGCCCAGGACCATGTTTTTTTCAAAATTAATGACAGATAAAGAGAAGTCAAATTTTCAAAGGTACTATACATAAAAACACTGCATTTTTTTTGCTACAAAAATGTAAGGAGCTTTTGCACTGCAAAAGCTTCTCACATTTTTGCAGCAAAAAATTTTAAGAAACTTGACTTAATGAGTAATAGAAGACTAAACAAATCCTTGACTAACAACTTTGTTAAGCTAACAAGGCTTTAAACAACTGGGCCCAGTAATATTCTAGTGTTTGCTGGGTGTCATGTGAAAAGGACCTTACATATGTGTGCAAAGAATACTCAAGTCAGCTTGTGCATTTGTGCAGACTGATCAGCCTATACTTTTTATACCTTCATGGAAAAGGGTTTTCATTAAACTTACAGCAAAGGATTAGAGTTATTCCAAATGTACCGTCTTTGTCACAGTTTTAATTCACAGGAATTATCTGATTCTATATGGGCTGCGACACAACAAAACCAACAATGTGGTTGTGCGCCCAGCGCAGACATAGATCAGCCTGGGCATTCACCAATTTTTATCAGATTCTTTGTTTAGTGCTCAAAGGGTAGCTAAGGGTCTTAGCTACCTCCACGCGGACAGCGAAGACTCTGATCAGACTGGGCGGATGCCCAGGCTGATCTGAGTCTGCCCTGGGTGCACAACCACATTGTTGGCTTTGTCGTGTCGCGGCTCAATATCTTGAGTCTATATAAGTGTATAAAATCATGACAAGGGAAAAAATCAATACAAATACCAGCATTGAAAGGAATTTTCTTGAAAGTCAAAGAAAATGATCAAAATAAGAAAGGCTTCCATAGATGATAAAAATTTTGCTGCACAGATTTAATTGCATTTGCCCTTGGATGCTGTATTTGTATGAAATCATGAAAAAAATCTGTATGAAATCAAAGGTTAAAGGGATTAGTCAAAACCTTACAGCTGATGATCAGAGTATATAGAGCTACCTGTTTTCTTGCACATGAAGCCAATAACTGACATCAGAGTTAATTTTATGCGGTTTGATTACCATTTTGTCATCAGTATGTCCTTGTCATTTGACTGTGATACCTGTATAATTTGGAAGTAAAGCTTCAGAAAGCAACCTATATACAATGTATGTTGAAGATTGGTTGTGTGCTTGTAGAGTATTGGAAAATTTGAAGAAATTAAATATGCATGTATTTTAAGTGATTTTGAAGAGTTGAATGGAGATAATACTGCTCTAACAATGACTTGTTGTGCATTGTCAGGCAGTTGAAACTCGCACTCCACGCTCATGATCCAATCAACTTTACAACTCACCTGTAAACAGTGATACATTTCTGTATTTATTCACCTTCTTTCCCAACAGAATGACACCATAGATCTAAATCAGTATTGTCTAATACTGTTATATAGAGGATATTTGACTTTTTCAGTATAAGATCGATTTTTTTTTCACCGAATGCACACCAAAAGCAGTATTTTCACGAGTGGCGAAGCCACGAGTGAAAATAACACTTTTGGTGTTTATGAGTGAAATAAAAATTCATCTTACACTGAAAAAGTCAAATTTTCTTTTTCTTTTATGCTTGAAAATCGCAATAATTCTGTTTATTCGAGCCTCAGCCATCATGACAGAAACACAACTTTTTTTCCTAGCCGTTTTGCGTCAAATTTGATACTTCCAGTGTGTTTATTGGGTATGATATTGGTTGGAAACATAGTTCGCAACTGAAAAATAGCTTCAAATATCATTTTGATAAATAGATTTAAAAAAAAATTGCCCCAAGAAAGAATGCCTACAGGAGACTTAGGCGGCCTGACTCGCGTGCCCTGACAATGTTACGTTGGCACTTTAAGTGACGTCATTAACGTCGTAATGACGTGCAAACATGCGTGACGTAATTTTTGTCAAGCCAGATAAGATTTAGCCAATTAATCAACAAAAAAACTTGAGGCTATTTCCAAAAAATCCTATTTCTTAAACAATGAAATCGAAAGTGATAATTTCACTGTTTCAAACAGTGAGACTCACCAAAAAATCTCTATAATTCATTGAAAAGTATAAAAGAAACCATGCTTTTTACCACTCCAAAACAACCAAAAATCTAGATCCATCTTATAAGATGGATCTAGATTTTTGAGTTGTTTTGGAAAGTAAAAACCCCTGTCCTTAGTTTAAAAAATAAAGAACAGAACAAGTCAATGTTAGAGCTGGTCTTTTTCATAAGCCTACTTTTTGTACAAATCTGTAATATGGTTTATATTTATGTTTTATAAATGCCTTTGTATTTTGCTTAAGCTGGCGGTTAAAAAGCATAATGTTTAATTATGCTAATTCTGTGGCCAGAAAAAAGATTTTTTATTTTCTTTCAAATTTATGTCATTTACATGTAAATTTTAAATGGGGTGTATTTTACGAGTATCATTATAAATGGGTCCGTCCATGTGCTGTTATTGCTTAAAAGTATGTTAATGTCCGTCCATACCTTTACATGCTATAGGCCTTTATGTATACAAGTTTTCAAAGAGAAGAACATTTTAAAATATTTGAACATGTCTGTGTTTGAAATTACTTTGTTTGTCATGTACATGTACTCAGTTTTGAGAAAAAGTTGTTTATTTTAATGAAAGTGCTCTACACTGTATATACAGTTTCCTTTATCAGTTCTTTGGCTCGGTATTAATATGACTAAAGAAACATTTTAGCCAGGAAAAATCTATCAAAGTGGCATGTGTGCCCAGCGAAGACTCTGGTCGGCCTGGGCATCAACCAAGTTTGATCAGAGTCTTTGCTCTCAGCATGGAACTAGCTTAAACCCTTAGCTACCCTTTAAGCGCACACCGAAGACTGATCAGACTGGACAGATGTTCAGGCTGATCTGAAATGTCTTGTGGCACATATGCCACTTTGTTTGTTTTGTTGTGTTGTTTGGAAAAGCCTGAGCAAACAATGTTGACCAAGATCAGTAGTCTGATCAGGGTCTTCATAATTAAGCAACAGCTTAAAAAATGGTCCTGTCTGAGTTCTAAGCTGGAAGAATTCATTTAAATAGGCAGAAGCACTTAAAAATTTTCTATATGAGCCGCGACACGAGAAAACCAACAATGTGGTTGTGCGCCCAACACAGGCTCAGATCAGCCTGTGCCTCCGCCCATTTTGACCAGACTCTTTATTAACTGCTCAAAGGGTAGATGAGGGTCTAAGCTACCTCCATGCGGACAGCAAAGACTCAGATCAGACTGGGCGGATGCCCAGGCTGATCTGAGTCTGGGCTGGGCGCACAACCACATTGTTGGTTTTCTCGTGTCACGGCTCATTTACTTTCTGAATAATGGCGAATGCTTAGTTTCATGCATTTCTGACATTTTACATTGGGAAGTAACTCTTGTGACTTCCTGTTTGCTTTCCTGAACAATGAAACCCTTCCAAATTGCAGTCTACTCTTAAAGGAAGAAATTTGCTCCTAGGGGAGCAAATTCTTTTCTTTAATAGTTGACCCCTATTAGAAGGAAGGCAAAAAGGAAAATAGAAGATTTGCTTCCCTTTTAAGTGTTCCCTTTCACCTTAACTCTAAATCTGGCAACCTGTTGCAGTAATATTGTGGCATTAAAGATGAGCTGTGACACAGCCAAACCAACAAAGCGGCATGTGTGCCCAGTGAAGACTCAGGTCAGCCTGGGTAGTTGCCCAGTCTGATCAGAGTTTTCACTGTGTTCTTCAAGGGTAGCTAAGAAAGATCTAAGCTACCTCCACGCTGACTGCGAAAATTCTGATCAGATTGGGTAGATGCCCAGGCTGATCTGAGTTTATGATGGTTGCACATGCCACTTTATTGGTTTTGTAGTGCCTGGGCTCATATATTTTTATTTTTCCTGCAGAGAAGTTTTTGCGGCTATTTCTAGAAATCTGTTTCTTGTGACAGTCTGTAAATAATGCCTCAATTAAAACAAGAGGACCATTGGTCCTGTAGCTCACCTGGGTCCATTCAGCCTCAGTACTCTAGGGTAAGTTACTCTAAGGCCATCAGTCAATTGGTTTTGGTGAAAAAGATTTTTAAAGGTTTTAACCATAGATGGGCATGGAGGACATGTTGGTCATGTGACCTGGACGTTTGAAAAAAATTTCATTCCCTTAACCCCCTGGAGGCTCTATATGAAATTTGATTTCAAAATTGGCCCAGGGGCTTTTGAGGAGATGGTTTGATATTGTCAAAATGACAGAGTGCTGGGTCAAAAGTCAAAGAATGACCTTGACCTCTTGTACTCATGAATCTTCATGTACTCATTAAGATGACTGTATATACCAATTTTTAGGCATAAATCTTCAAAACTTTCCTTGAATTCTTATGTTCTAGCATTTTCCCACATTTGACCTTGCAGTAAAATAGTCAAGGTTAACCCAAGGTCATTATTTTGAACAATCTTGATAGTACTGGAATTCCCAATGCTACATACCAAGCTCTAAGGCCATCAGTCAATTGGTTCTGGAGAAGAAGATTTTTAAAGGTTTTTACCATATATGGTCCTGGCGGCCATGTTGGTCATGTGACCTGGACTGTAAATTTTCATTCCCTCAATCCCTGGAGGCTTTATATGGAATTTCGTTACAACTGGCCCAGTTTTTTTTAGGGGATTGTTTGATATTGTCAAAATATGAGAGTTCTGGGTCAAAGGTCAAAGAATGACCTTGACCTCTTGTATTCACAAATCTTCATGTACTCATTAAGATAACTGTATATACCAATTTATAGGCATATCTCTTCAAAACTTTCCATGAAATCTAATGTTCTAGCATATTCCCATATGTGACCTTGCCGTAAAAAAGGTCAAGGTCAACCCATGGTCATAATTTGAACAATCTTGACAGTACTCGAGTACCCAAAGCTACATACCAAGTTTCAAGGCCATCGGTCATTTGGTTCTTGAGAAGAAGATTTTTAAAGGTTTTTACCATATATGGGCGTGGCGGCCATGTTGGTCATGTGACCTGGACCGTATGAATAAGTTTTTGTTCCCTCAACTCCTGAAGGCTCTATATGAAATTTGGTTTCAATTGGCCCAGGGGCTTTTGAGGAGATTGTTTGGAATTGTCAAAATATGAGAGTTCTGGGTCAAAGGTCAAAGAATGACCTTGACCTCTTGTACTCATAAATCTTCATGTACTCATTAAGATGACTGTAGATACCAATTTTTATCCCAAAATCTTCAACAGTTTCCAAGATATCTTATGTTCTAGCATTTTGCCATATAAAAGCACAAGGAAGCAAATTTGACCTTACCGTAAAAAAGGTCAAGGTCAACCCAAGGTCATAATTTGAACAATCTTGGTAGTACTCCCGTACCCAATGCTACATACCAAGTTTCAAGGCCATCGACCTACTGGTTCTGGAGAAGAAGTTTTTTGTAGGTTTATACCATATATGGGCATGGCGGCCATGTTGGTCATGTGACCAGGACCGTTTGAACAATTTTTTGTTCCTAAGGTCCCAGGAGGCTCTATATGAAATTTGGTTACAATCGGCCCAGCGGTTTCAGAGGAGAAGTCGTTTGAAATTGTAGACGGACGACGGACGGACGGACAGACGACGGACGACGACGGACAACGGAGCCTGACCATACTATAAGCTCCCCCGGAGCCTCTGGCTCAGGTGAGCTAAAAAAAAAAGTACCACTAGCAGTATTACCATAATTATATCTTAAAAGCTACTCCTTCAGTGATTATTTGACATCATATTGAAATAGACAAGCAAACTTTATTTTTTTCTTTTCTGAAACATACCGCAATTTAACATCTAGACATGTTGCTAGAAATAGTGCCACCAAAGCAAAATGGTATGTGTTTTGTCTGTTTTGCTAGAAAATGATTTTGCCGCAATATATGAGCCGCGACATGACAAAACCAACAAAAAGGCATGTGCGCCCAGCGAAGACTCAGATCAGCCTGGGCATCCGCCCAGTCTGATCAGAGTCCTCGCTGTGTGCATGGAGGTAGCTTAAACCATTAGCTACCCTTTAAGCACAAACCAAAGACTCTGATCAGACTGGGCGGATCTCTTTGTGTTGCACAATGCCACTTTGTTGGTTTTGTCGTGTCGCGGCTCATATTGCCGAGTGTATTGCAGCATTGCTGCAACACGTTAATGCTATTAGGGCTATTGCATGTACATGTTATTTAGAAGCTTAGGTGATATTTTACAATGTATAA
Organism: Ctena decussata; assembly: GCA_963989385.1. NCBI lineage: Eukaryota > Metazoa > Mollusca > Bivalvia > Lucinida > Lucinidae > Ctena > Ctena decussata. The sequence continues at coordinate 22,760,521 of OZ022501.1, read as the reverse complement.
TAGGGTCACAACTGACCTTTTGTAAAGAACTATATGTGGTAGAACTCTATTTGCAATGATTGTCCGAACTTGTGATAAAAAAAAATGTCAGATTACTTTTTGTAGTAAATATTTATAAGATTTAAGCAGCTTTTGGTTTTCTTTCAAACTCCCAAAATATAAGTTATATTATTAACATTCAGTTCAAGCCAGTGCCCAATTTAAGATGCATAAGCAGAGTCTTAGATAAGAGGGAGTATTTGGTGATAATTAGGGATAATTTTTGTTAATTCTGGATAAAAACATATGTTGTGACCCCTCATCTGAACCGTCTCGATGAGGGGTCACAACATATGGTTTCAATAGGAAATAAAGAAATTATCCTTCAATTATCATCCAATACCCCTCTTATCTAGGGCTCTGCATAAGTTACCTACAGGCACTATTTTTCGGCCTCATCACCTTTAACTAGCCAATGCCTACATGCACCAAGTTGCCTAACTTCAATTTTTGCAATATTCAGATCTATATTACTCTTGCATACAAGTCTTTTATCAATACCTGCAACTGCAAACTACTCATTTGCTTCTGAAATTATGGAGTATTGCCCTGAAACTTGCATATAAACACCCACAAAGCCGGTCATTATCAGTGCGAGAATTGCCTTGTCAATGCATGGATTTGTGGCTGTTAAAACACTGCTGTTAATAGTTTGCAGTACAAGTATTTATAATTGAGCCGTGACACGACAAAACCAACAATGTGGTTGTGCGCCCAGCGCAGACTCAGATCAGCCTGGGCATCCGCCGAGTCTGATCAGAGTCTTCGCTATCCGCATGAAGGTAGCTTAGACCCTTAGCTACCCTTTAAGCCCTTAATGAAGAGTCTAGTCAGACTGGGCAGATGGCACTGGACGCACAACCACATTGTTGGTTTTCTCGTGTCGCGGCTCATATAATAATGTGGTATAATTTAGTTATAACATGATTAGTCTGCCTGTACAGTGAACAAATCTACTCACTAAAGGTTATGGATTATCTCTTAGTACAGGCATACAAGCTTGGGTATAACTATTACATGGCAAACATGTAGAAGATATTTGAGCCACCACACTACAAAACCAACAAAGTGGCATGAGCCCTACGGGAAGACTCAGATCAGCCTGAGCATCCCCCTAGTCTGAACAGTCTTTGCTGTATGCTTAAGCGGTAGCTCAAGGTCTAAGCTACCTACATGCAGACAGTCTATAATGAGTAAGTATGCAAGGTTTGATGAAAATATAGAGTCATTATGAACGGAACATGAATCATGACTGTGATAAAAACAAGGGCCACAACTCTGTAAGATAGGAAGCTAGAGTTACTGTTCTTGCACTGTGCACACCCTCAGACTATAGTGAGTAAGTATGCAAGGTTTGATGAAAATATTTCCATTAAGATACGGGCAAAATACAAAATGATGACTAATTAAATCAAGGGCAATGACTTTGTGAGGCAGGAATCTGGAGTTACCATTCTTGCCCTCTGCACACCTTCAGACTATAACTAAATGTTTATTTTTGAAACCAAAATCAGATGTCTCCCTCCCTCCCCATCCCCTCATCAAACATTTAGATAAAGTTATGGTTCTTTTTCTCATTTATACTAAAAATTACAAAGGGACAGAATTCTGTAAAAATGTAGCTGAAGTCAAGGTTCTTGCTCTCTGCATATTATCTGATGATGCTTTATATTTGTACAAAGTTTTAAGAAAATATCTTTGATGGTTTGAAAATTATAGAGGGGATACGGTTTCAATTAAAAAAAAAATACCAAGGGACCCAGTTCCATCAGAAGTGAAGATGGAGTTATGATTCTTGTTCTCTGAAGCTCATCTGATGATGATTTAAGTAGAGTAAAAATATGGGTTTTACAATATACTATTAATAGTTAAGCCAGTACAAACCAAGACCAGGCTTAATTTCACAATATATGGTACATATGTTTTATGATTAAGCCAGTAGAGACCAAGACCAGGTCTTATTTCAATAGAATATCGTACATATGTTTACAATTAATCCAGTACAAACCAAGACTAGGTCTAATTTCCATAAACGGAAAAAATATGTAACATAGTTTATGTAGTGGATGAGATAATCGTCATATGAAGGGTTTTAGTGTAATGGATTAATAAATCTCGTAAACAAGTAGAGCAACTAGTCCTACAACGACGCCCCCGACTATCAGTGCTGTTTTGTGGTTTTCATGTTCTTCAGCAACAGTTTTTGGTGTGGAACTCAGTACTGGATGGGTGTCAGGTTTTGGTATTTGATGTAGGTCAGGTTTTTTCAATGACATTTGATGTGAGTCAGTCATGACATTTTTTGTGATAGCCTCATGTTTTGTTTTATATATCTTCTGTGCCTGTTTCTCGGTGGGTATCGTTATTGGCATTCCAAGTGCTCCTATTATGGTTTTACCCTGGGCAGCTAAAGGGATTGATCCAGGTTCTACATCAACCTTTGGTTTGTGTGTTGGGGTCCCACTCACATCAGTGTAAGATGTGGCATTGGCAGGAAGGTTTACGGTTTTGTTCCACCATAAGTTTTGATTATGAGTAGAGAGTACAATCTCGTTGTTGTAATTTTTTATTGTCCCGATTTGCAATTCCATATTGCTTGGAGCCATGTAAAGGCCATAGCCAAAAACATAGTCAACCTTGCTCCGGGCGTACTTCAAAGTATTTTGATAACGGGTAATTTGACTTGGTAAGTCTATTGGCCTTTGGACTCCATCTTCAACGTTTGCAAGGAATTCCTTCTGGACATCAAAAGCTGAGCCTATCCCTAGTATGTCAGATTTAATCTGAGACTGAGAGCCAAGAATGGCCCAACAGTAAGTCCTTATGGAATCATTTATTCGTTCAACGCCGGGTCTTGTAAAGCCATCTGATTTGTCGAGAATAAATGTGGACCAAGCATTTCGGACATGTTGTGCAATGTAGTCAATGTGATAAACATTATCAGGATGATTCCTTGAGAATGAATATAATTTATTATCATATTCACCTACACCTTTGACCGGTTGGTACCCAGTGTTTGTTACATACCAGTATATAGTCCCTAATCCGCTATTGTCATCTCGGTTTTGCCTCCAGTCGGTATGCACTGAGACTCCAAACTCGTCACAGATCCTCTCATAGGCCTTCTTGTCATAACTGTTGTCAAACGCATTCCAGCTGTCATCTGATGGTAATGCCACTTTCATTTCGAATAATATTCTTCGCGTTTGATAATACACATGAAACAAAAACAATGAACGTGCAAACAGTGGAATAGTGCCTGTCAGGTGGTCTTGCATAGAAACACCACATCCTGTAGTTGCGCACCACAAAGCAAAATTTATCCGGTTTTGCCAAAACTGTATTTGGCATGAACGCCAATTTTGGGTGATGGCATCACTTTCAACGTAGGGCAGCACGTATTTTGCGAAGATGTCAGGGAATTTCACATCGAAGCCGCTTGGACTGTCTGAGGCCTGTTTGACTTCTATTGTTTGGTTAATGATGTCTAGGTTTTTTGTGTTGTAAACTCCAGATGGTTGATATTGTGCGTTGGGGTTGTATGAAAATGCTTTGATTTGCACCATTTTTATAACAATGATTTTTTATATTATCAAATAAAAAAATGCATCTCATAATTTCTGATATGAACAATCCTGTAATCCTGCAACAGTATATTGACAACAGAGATGGATTCAAGCGGGTGGGATTAAACAGTTTTACATACTGTTTGGGTTGGTATAATGTTCATAATGAAGTCATTCAAAAACAAGGCGAGACTCCTGTTCGCATAACGCCTGGGTATTATAGTTTTCAGCAGTTAGCAGATATATTTCGCAGCCATAAAATTAGTATGTCTGTAGATGAAACCAACGGAATAGTGACTTTGACTACACCTATTGAGTTAAAAATAAGCAAAAGACTCAAGACAATGCTTGGACTCCAGATTAAAGGCCGTTTTTTTCCAAAACACATTTATCAAGGTGAAAAGCCGCTGGACTTTGCTGTTATAAAATCTTTGTATGTTCATTTGTCGGAAATAAATTCATCATATAATTACTTTAATGGCTCACCGAGTGATGTATTAGCAGTCATTCCCATTGAAAATAAAAGCTTTGGTGATATTATCACTGTCCGCTTTGAACACCCAGAACTCAAGCCGTTAAAGACAGGGGCCTTATCTGAATTGAAACTAGTTGTTAAAGATGAAAATAAAAACAAGGTAGACAATCATGGTTTGCCCATGAGTTGTGTTTTAGAAATAATTTAAATTTCATTTTATATAATAATGAGCATTTTTGGAAAACAGAGAGAAGATGTTTTAGAAACAACTCTAAATATGGATGGTAAACGCATAGTCAATGTAGCTTACCCTCGAGATCCAGATGAAAATGCGGCGTTTAACGGTGACGTGGTAACAGCAAAGGCTTTAAATGATTTAAGGAAACATTTGCTACACGAAGTGTTACACGTCATACTGATAATGTTATGAATGGTAGATTAGATATGACCCAGCATCGAATTTCTGGTCTTGCGAGTCCTGTTAATCCTGATGATGCAGTAAATCAAGCCTATATTACATCGAGGTTGCAGACCATAACGAATTTACTAAACGAGTTTAATAAACGTATTAATAATTTGGAAAAAAATATAAAACAATAAAAAATGAAACCGCCAACGGCTCCTTATCAGGATTTGGGAGATGAGAAAATTTATCCGGATTTGTCTAAAGACTGTCAAAACTATCGCTTACAAAAAATATCAGAAATAGAAAAGCAATTAATAAGAGAAAAAGATGTTAGAAAGGCTTTATATAGAAAATATAAACGCGGAGTCAACCTCACAGACGGCGTTGATACTGCATTGATTTCTGCAAGTGTCGTTATGGCTGGGATAGGCCTGGCAGTGCCAGTGATGCTGCCTTTAGAAATTGTTGCAATTGTCTGCGGATGCATGGGCGCCTGCGTGAAATTGGTGAGACGTAAATTAATGTCAAAGGCACAAAAGCACTATGAGATTAAAACTCTTGGAGAAAGTAAGTTGAATTCTGTTAAAAATTTGATTTCCAAAGCCTTAAATGATGGACAGATATCAGAACAAGAATTTAAGATTGTTCTTGATGAGCTGGACAGATATAATGATTTAAAAGATAAAACACACACCAAACAGTCTGGTCTGAGTGAGCAAGAAAAACAAGCTTTGATAGACAAAGGAGAAGCCAAAGCGCTAGAACTAATCAAAAAAAAGATAAGCGCCACATAATTTTGTTCAACAAATTTGTGTTTGTGAATGATCCACCACCAAAATATCAAATTAAACACTTCCGGTTGACCTACTTATTTTTTTTCAAAATCCATTCTTTGGCTGCCGCATATACCAACCCAGCAACAAGCACAACAACAGCCCACAGATTATTACCAAACCACTTTACAACCTTACCGGTTGCAGACAGCAGCCAAGACACAATTGATCCAATTATACCCGGCAACGCAGCAGCCGCTTTTCCAGCAAGATTTGCTAGTAGTCTAGCAAGATTATGAAGTTGTTTTTTAACCCATTCTTTCGCTCCACCTTGCGATGGTTTGGGTGTTGTACCACCGCCTCCAGAAGTTGGAATTACAGCTTCAACAATAACACCAATAATCATGCCAAGAGCCGTCAAAATACTAACTATCGTTATATCTTGCTCTTTGAATAATGTTTTCAACCGCTCACGCAATGTCGTATCTTTTTTCAAGACTTTGTCAATAGTTTCTTTTATCCTGTTTATTTGACCCCGCAACGCTTCTTTGTTTGCACTGGCAGCCTCCAGTCTTGCGGCTCTTTCATCTTCTAAGTTTTTTAAACGAGCCTTTATATCATTTTTACTGATTTCATCCTCAGCCTCTTGTAATTTCCTGTTTTCTTTTGCAATGTCTTTATCAAGCTCGGTCAGTTTTGCCAAATTATTTGTAAGCTCACCGCGGGTGCGTTGCAATGCCTTGTCTAATCCTTGAAGTTCCCGCAGTGTTAGACCCTCTGTTTGTGTGTCAGTGTGTACCCAATCAGTAAGAGATGTTTCCAGTGACTTAACGGCCGTCTCTGCACCAATTACCGTATTTGTTAAATCTTGCAGTTCAGTGCCACCTGACATCTCTAGATCCATGTCATTTCGTGTGCTTTCCAAAGCCTGCCGTACTTGCTGAGATAGCTGTGTTTTACTCCTGTAATCTGGTAAATTCAAATACTGCCGCACTGCTAATGTGCCTCCTGAGCCAACAACCTTATTATACTCATTTGCCAGAGTACCAAGAGAAAGAAACTCTGCACCACCTTGTTTTGCAGTAATTCTGATTTCTTTGTCACCAACACTCCATAACAGTGTCTTGCCATCATTTGATATCCTAAACTGGTTGTAATCTATCTTGCTCGGGGCCATTTTGTATCGCTTTCCTATTTCATCATAAAATGTTTTAACAAGTCGTTTTTTGTGGTCTTCAACTGCAGACTTTCGGAGTTCACCCCTTAAATCATCAATTGCCCCACTTTGATTCAAAATGATTCGCTGATCGGTTTCATCCGGCACCATCGGTAATCTGTCATCGACGTCATCATAATCATCTTCGAATGTTGGATTCTCAAAATCGTAACCTTCGTCCATTATTTATTTATTTATTGAATAAAAATATATTTTTATCAAATAAAAATGTCTGCCTACGGAAGTAAACTGGACCCTTATAGAAAACTACGAGAACCTTTTGGTGCGAAAGGAATTCGACAAAGCGTAGTAATCACTAACAACCCCAGCACTATCGACCAAAACCAGCAGTTGCTTGTGAGATTTCCAAATCTAAGTAATAATGATGTCATCGTCCCAAGAACTGCACGTCTCGCTTTCACTATTGAACTGACCAGCAAAGATCCCAATGCGACAGTCTATCAAAATCTTGGTAGAGCCATCGTGAAGAAAACAACCATTAAAATAAGCGGTAATGAAGTCATGTCAATAGATGACAGCGACATATTTCACTGTTATGTTGACATATGGAAATCCCCATCTGAGCGGATAAACATGGCCTACCAAGGCATCGGCAAATCAAACATGTTAAAACACAGAGTCGGGGCAGGAAACGCAACAGCTGACGCTGAAGACCAGGCCATTGCTGGCGCCTTCAAGAACAGGTTTTGCATCCCACTGGACTTTGAACTGCTAGAGACGCATATGCCTTTTTACCAGGCCGGACTCGGTGATAGGCTAGAGTATGAATTAACATTTAATGACTATTACAAAGTAATCAGCTCAACGGATGCCGACAGCAGTTATGCCATCAGCAATATCTGTTTAGAATTCGACATGGTAACCGACTCAGAACTTGCACGACAGATCAGACAACAGGTCAGTGGCAGAATGGCGATATTGTATGACCGTATTTTGCGGCACAGAAAAATCACAAAGAAAAAGTCTGATACTCTGTGGAATATCAACTTGAATGTCCCAGCAAGAAGCATGAAGGGGATTTTAATGTTGTTTGAAGACCCGGACAGGACAACCACTGAAGATTTTTACAATCCAAAAATCACAAAAGTTGAAATGACAATAGAAGGCATACCGAATCAACTGTACAGCCAAGGCATGCGGCAGTACCAACAGTGGGACGAAATCAATAAATACTTTGCGCTGACATCCAAACGCGACAAAGAAACCGATAAAGTTGCAAAAGACTTATACTTCAGCGACACTAACATTGAAAAATATCTCACCAAAAGATTCGCTTTATGGCTTGACTTGCGTTCCACGGATGACAACACCTTGCACGGCAGCGGCAGAAGGATTGAAAATGCCAGTGAAGGGATAACAATACAAATTGAAAAAGAACAAGGAGCAGATGAAAATTTAAATATCTACCTTTTTATAATACAAGATGCGCAAATCAATTTTGAAGATGGAAGATTCAAAGAAGTTGTCTACTGAGTTGCCAAAATATCCTCATTGCTCTATAATCTCAGGCCAAACTGGATCAGGCAAAACTGAATTTGTGCTTGATTTGCTGGAGACGGAGTATGCGGGTGTGTTTGAAAATATAGTCATACTTTGTCCCACCATAGAATGGAACAAAGCCTACAAAAACAGGAGCTGGATTGGTGATGTTCGAAACCCCAAAGAAAAAAACATAACTATAGTGAATCCTGTGATGCAAGATGGAACAGAAAGACTCCAAGAACTGCTGCGATATTTTTTTGATAAATTTGCTGGCCGACCTACATTGTACATCATCGATGACTGCTCTGCAACAAAAGAACTTACAAAGAAAAAAGACATGCTCTCACAGCTAGCATTTTCCGGCAGACACGCAGAGCAAAGCGTCTGGGTCATTTCTCAAAGATATATTTCTGTCTTGAAAGACCTTCGAGAGCAGGCAAAATGGGTCTGTATGTTTTACACCAAGGATAGAGATAGTTTTGAACATTGCTTGAGGGAAAATGATGTTGTTCCTGCGGATGAAAGGCAGAAAATAAAAAAAGAACTATCTGAGGTTAAACACCGTAAATTAATATTAAAAACTGACCAACCAACTGGGTATTGGTTAATGGATTAGCTAAAAGCAAATATAACAATGCTTAAAGCAAAATATAGCGCAAAAATAGCAATGCTTTAAGCAAAAAGCAATGCTTAAAACAAAAATAGCAATAATAAAAATGATACTCGAACTAATAACAATTGCTTCTGCCGCTGTTAATATCTCAGTCGGATGTTTGATTTTTTTCATTTATTTTAAGTTAAAATATATTTTCCAAAATATAAAAATGAACGCTGAAGATCTATTAGAAAATATTTCACTAGATACACCAGCTGAACGCCAAGATGTGCCAAAACGAGAGAGACTTTCAGCCATTATAGCCGGAGGTGGAAGTCGGCAATATTTAGGGCGCGAGTTGCAACTCTCAGACATAGATGAAATGACGCCCCAAGAAGTTGATAAGCTTTACTGCAGATATGAAGCCAGGCTTGGTGCAAGTATGACTAAGACGTTGGGCAATTCTTTTATTAATTTATATGTCATGGGGGTGTCAAAGTATTTCAATGTGATCAACCCACCTAAGCTATTAGAAGATCTAGAAGAAGACCCATTTATCAATCATGCTCTGACAAGCGTTTGCTGTGAGCTGTATTATAAGTATGGGATGTACCTGGCTCCATTTACGGCAATGCTAACAACTGCAAAGCATATTAATTTTAACAAAAATAAAAATGCCATAGAAAAAAAAGAATCAGGAAATTCAGGAAGCTCAGAAAACTCAAGAACCCCAGAGTGAACCCCAGAGTGAACCCCAGAAAAGTGAAGGTCCACAAAAACGTGAAGAACCCCTAAAAGAAAAAAACCAAAAACGTGTCGCGGCTGGTAAAAAAGGCGCTGAAGCTAGATGGAAACAAAAACAAGCCCAAACCCTGGAAGCTGAACCAATCAAAATAACAAGAGAGCCACAGCTACCAGAGCGGCAACCAACAGTGACTGTTTGTAAGAACTATATTCCGCTCTGTGTGATGATCGGAGCTGTAGGCGTTGGTATTTACATGATTTACAGTAAAACTGAAATAAAACAACCTCAATCACAACCTAAATCACAACCTAAATCACAACCTAAAATACCTGAGATACAAACGTCGATAGACCCTTTTGAAATGAGATAATTAAAATTAAAAAAACTATATTTTCACCAAAAAAAATGGCAGCCATTGACGGTAAACAAATTGCAAACATGCTTTATCATGCCGGAGTAGAAACTCTTCTCACTGTTGGGTACTCAGAACTTGGCAAGAAACTCTTGAGAAGACCTGCACCAAAAGTGGATTTTAATATGGGTGATATTGGAATGCTTTCTATTGATATACTGCTGGCGATGGCCACACGCGATATGTTGATTAAGCAGGGTATTATTCCAGCGGATATTATGAAATAATTTCTGTTTTAAACTTTTTTATCACGCTAAACAAAATGGCTAGTGCAGTAGCGATGATGTTAGGAGGTGCCGTGGTCAATGCCTTGGCGTTCACAGGAAGTAATTTTTTATTCTCAGAATTGGGAAAAAAACAACGATGCTGAGGCGGAAAGAGAAAGGCATGATAAAGCAGTCGAACAATTAGAAGCGGCTCAAGCAGCTTGGAGCAAAAAAAGAACCCAGAGATTGGATTTTATCAATGAGGAAATACAAAAAGAACATCATGCTGAGCAGACGTTTGACAATGTTGATCAGGCTATGAAACAATACTATTACATTACTGGCAAAAACTTGACCCACTTCCTCAGGAGCCAAAGTTGAGTGATTATTATGCACCATCCCCAGATCAGCAAAACCGTGAATTGTTGTTTATTGTTGCGGGGATGGCAGCAACCGGGTTTTTGGCTTATAAGTTGATATAAATTTATTATTTTTTTTAGTCTTAAAAGTGGAATAAAAAATAATGGAAAAGATTTACTACAGCCCAAAGGGGTTCTGGAAAGGGCTCCCCGCAGTAGAGAAACTAGCAAAAGAAGCAAAAGTCAGTAAAAAGCAGGCGCTTGAATTTTTAAAAAAGCAGGCGGTGTGGCAAATATATTTACCCGCACCAAAGAAAATAATACGGCCCAGGTTTGATGCGTCCACCCCAAATGAAATTCATCAGGCAGATTTGTTGTTTTTGCCGCATGATACAGTCAACCGAAAGACATACAAATATGCGCTGACAGTCGTTGATATTGAAAGCAGATATAAAGAGGCGGAGCCTCTGACTTCAAAAGACAGCAAAGAAGTTGCGAAGGCGTTTGAAAATATTTACAAGCGAAAGCTGAACTTTCCCAAGCTTCTACAGGTAGATCCGGGCAGGGAGTTCATGGGCTCTGTGACACAGCTGATGGCGAAACACAACGTAAGTATCAGACGTGGCAGGAAAGAGATCCACAGAGACCAAGCTTTGGTTGAGAGGTTCAACAGGACACTGGCTGAAAGGCTTTTTGGTTATCAGTATGCGAAGGAATTGGAAAATCCGCACAAACGCAACAGAGAATGGGTAAAAAGATTACCGGAAGTGATCAAAGCCATAAATGCGGAGACGAAAAAAAACCCTCCAGTGAAACAGAAACGGACTGTAGGGAACCCTATTTGTCCTGATGCCACCGTAAGATATTTATATCAACCTGGAGAACAAGAAGGGGGCGTACGCCGTGCCACGGACCCAATATGGAGTGTCAGTATTCATAAGATAAGTCATCACATTGTTCTGCAGGGCATCAGGGTTTATTATTTAATGCCGCCAGCTCCGCAGAGAGGTTTCGTAACAGAAGAACTGCTTATTGTTCCTGCTGATACCCAAACGCGTATGTTGTGATGCCGTCTGGGGCTATCCAGCGTTTCGTGTCTAGCGGTGAGAGTGTTGTTTTGTTAATTGTAAGGCCGTAGATCTGGTGCTTTTTGCTTCTCAGCATATTCATTTCGTGGCTGTATGTTTTCCGGTTGAATAGTGCATCTTTGTAGTTTGCAAAGTTGATTAGTTTATTGATGACATATTTCTTAACACCCTTTGCTTTTTTTATCAGCTGCTCATCAGCCCGCAGAATGGAGTACATCTTGGGACGCAGCCCGACATACTCAGCTATTGGGGTACCTTGACATTCATCCTTCCACTTTCCAATTAGTTTTTTGTTTTGCTCACTATAGAGCGGGTGATCCTTGGGGTAATCTGAGAAGTCATACTGGGTCCTCATGGTTGCCATATCAGCATATACATCTGGCGTTTTTAGGTCGACCAGCAGGCTGTCTGTGTCGGTGTACAGCAAAGTACAGTTTCTGCCGTACTTCTGTTTCAGTGTATTGTAATACCAGTCATACATCAGATGCTTGGATAAGTCCAAGACACACATGCCAACATATACTGGTTTGTTTAGTTTCAAGCGAGTCTTGTGTGTATGCAGGGCTGATAATTCATCAGAAAATATGACAGCCCGGTTGTAATTGGGTTTAGCGATTATTTTTCTTATCTGCTCTTTTTCTTTATCACCGCCATTTGTTCGGACAATTTTTATATCAACTCGCTTCCGGAGGTTTTCGCAAGTTTTACCAAATACCGAATTGTTCATGAGTTTGTAGAAGTCTTTCTCAAAGGGTGATTTGGCTTTTTTTCTGAATTCTGTGTTCATGCGAATATATGGTTCCATCCACGGCGCCTCGTTGAATTCTAATATTCTGTGGATTTTCTTGAGTTTCATTCCGAGGGACAGGTATAGCTGCAGATTTCTGTAATGCAAAACATATTTATTTTTGTCTCTGAGATTCGGGACCAGCTTCTCGGTGTTGAGCATACTGTTATTTTCAAGAAGGTATGACTGGTAGTCAGACAACCATTCTTTTTTTACTTTTAATCGCTCCGGGGCAAGTGGGTAGTCATTATGCAAGTCATGGAGCTCGGCTGGATATTCTAGGTCTACTTCTAAGATGCAGCCCTTGCCTGGTTCATCCGGCGGTTTATCAACCCATTTAAAACCAGAATAAGGTAGGGGCTGACTCATAGCCCAGCCATAGAGATTATTTGCATCGTAATACATGATGTGGTTGTGCTGTTCGTTAGGATTATATCCAGGTACGCTAGGGTTGTTAGCCTTAGCGTGTCTTTTTGAAGTCATGCTGACACCGCCACGCATCCCTTTTTCTATGAATAGATGCTGATCGTAGTCAGTCAGGAGCTCCAGTTCAGTACCGGTGTATTTGAGTAAAGCGTCCCAGGATAAGCCGGGGGCTGTATAATAATGCAGCGGATCCAGTTTGTATGCATTTATACAAGTTCTACGGAATGTTTGGAATACGTCTGCCAGCAGAGTCACATCTGTTTTTAGATAGAGATCATGGTAATCTCCCAGCGTCTCGCAGCTGAAAGTTTCCCATACTTTCTGGGCATGTTGGTAATCTTTCTCGGATATACTCTCATCTGTTAGGCTGCTGTGGAATTTCTCAATAGGCGGCAGCTGAGTCTCCAGGAACCGGTCAAATGAATCCATATATTCGTATGGGTAAACGCCCTTTTGTAATAATATATCAATGTCTGTTGACTGGTGGTTTCTGGTTGGACCGGGAATATCATAACCTTCATCCATTTCTTTTAAGGTGAACTCGATGCCGCAACCTTCTAACACATGGCCAACACTTGATGAGCAACCTTTAAGAATACCGGCAATGTCGGACACATTATTCTTGTAAATCATAAGTCCATCAAAAACAAGAGGAGCAACCTCGATGCCTTTTCCATTTAAGTAATCGAAAGCAGCCATCAACGCTTTGTTTTCCAACCGGCACAGTATGTGGTTAATCGTGGATCCTTCCAGATTGTAATTTGTATGTTTTGTTTTCTGTGCATGGTCATACATCTCCGGATTAAGCTGGACAACAGCGTTTATGATACTGCGCATTCCAGTATAATAATCGATGAACCACCGTGGATCATCTGGCTGCAGATTTTCTTGCTTGCCATTCATTATTGCTAAGAGAATTTTTTTTGCTTCATCCCGGGTGATGCCGCGGTTCTTCATGATATCCTGCAACATGGAATCACGGTGCTTGATGTAAGCATCCAGGGCTGCGCAGTTTATCCCGTGTTTGTGACAGTACCAGGAAAGTAGCGTTGGGTGCGCATTTTTCATGTCGATGTCAAACATGCTGTCCTTGCATATTGTATGACGGATTTTCCGGCTCATATTTTGAATGCCTAGCTTTTCAGCTGTCCAGTATCGACCAAACCCATGTCGCTGCCGGTATGACATTGGTCGTTCTCCATTCTGGTTTAACATGGAGAGATAATTACGAAGCAAGCTCAGCTGAGTTTCCTTGTCAGTATTTTGTCCATCCTGGAAACTGCTGCCGAGGTCAAACTGGTTGCTGTGATCTAATATGTAGGCTAGCTTACGCCTGTCGACACACTCCCGCAGAACGATGGGTCGACTATCTTCAGAACTAAAGCTGCCGTAAAGTCTTTTCTTGATTGGCTGGGGATTAAATGTCTTCTGGGTGATTTTAAAGTCATTTTTGTCAGTTGCATCAACTAACTTTGCCAAAGATGATGCCATAAACTGAAAGCTGTCCAGAAATTTAAGTTGACCAACGCTGAAAGAGATGTATTTTTCTGTGTTGTTTGGAATGCACGATTTTGTCAATCTGCTGCATGATTAAATGACTGTCATATCCTTTGAGATTGTGCAAAACAACAGGGATGGGTGTTACCCACGGTTTTATAGCAAGTTTAAGGTTGCAGAGTTTATGAGCAGCAGCTCTAAAGTGGCCTAGGATTCTACAGTGATCGCGTACTTTGGGATTTTTTCATCATTGAATTCTTTCTGGCAGATCCAGCATTGCGTTGCAGACTGGAAATCCTTCTCATTTTTCTCCGACATGTGTAGGGGCTTCGGCTTTGCAAATCTTGCATTAATTCCGACTACTTCCCGTTTCAGGGATTTCAAGAACTGTTCCACGACATCTTTACCTCTGTTAATTCTTACACCGGATGATGCACCATCATATCTAACAACCTGATATCCGTAACCGCATGCTTGGTGTTTGCTTTTGATTTCAGATTTATCCCCAGCTGCCACTTGATGCGGTTTTATTATGCTTTCAAAATCGGCATATATGACAAAAGGCACCTGCATCTGTTTATGGTAATTTTTAAACTTTATTTTTTCCCCCGGGGCTGGCATTACAATCTTAGTTGCTCTGCCGTTGATGCCGTAACATTCATCTTTGTGGCTGATTAGTAGGTCTTCACGGGAAAACCCGTAGAGACAGCGGTCGCAGAAGTATGTTTTACCTTTGTATTTGTTCTGGTCGTATAGCAGCCTGGACAGGTATTTTACCCAACAATAATGGTAATTGTCTTTTTTGTCATGGAGCAACAGCAGGTTGATCCGTGGCATTTCACTCGGCTGCCCGGAAATATGATATGGGATAACTGTCTGCTCATAGCCATATACATTGATGGCGAGATTGTTTTGTTTCTCTACTTTGTAAATTTGTGATACTGGTGTAGGGAAGTCAATTCCTTTAAAGTTTAAATTGTCTTGTTTTGGATAGCTGTATGGGTTGTTGAGATTAATTTTAGCTGGAAATAAAGCTGACCTTAAGGCCCATCTAAGGCATTCTTGATCTTGATTTTTCACATTGATTATTGCCTTTTTATTAGCCAAGACCTCAGGAAGTGGAAAATATGATGAGCCCTTGAGTGGCTCATATTTTGCGATGTTAAGGTACAATGTATTGCATCTATCAATCATCCAGCCTGAGCCTTCCTTAGTGAATTTTTCGATTTTCTGCTCAATTGCCGAGACTGCCTCACCGTAAAAGGCGAGAATTTCTTTAGGAGACAATGTGGCATATTGATTGCTGTACAATGTCCCTTGTGTATTCTTCTTATCTTTGAAAAAGTCAACAATAAGTCCAAACTGCCATTTTAGACCGGATAGTTCTTGCAATTCAGCGGTGAGCTTGTTTTTTATAATAGTTTTCTTATTTTGAAACATTTTCATGGGGTCTTTATATTGTTTAACAGAAATTTCATGCGCTCTGAGATAGCCACATTTGGTTTTGTCCACAAGCCGAAATGGCGCTTCTATAGCTTTAATTTTATCTTTAAGTTCATTTATAACATTTTTCTGTTTCTCAGCAATTGCCTTTCTTTGTTTTCTTAATTTCTTCTTTCTACGTCGTTTTTCTCTCACCTTGTCTATGAGAGTTTTTTCTTGGGTTTTTTCTTGAGGCTGCGACGCCTGTGGTGCATTGTTCAATGCTTTCAATGCACTGTTTAAGGCATCACCGTCAATAATTCCGTTGTCATAAAGCATAAGAAGTTTTTGAACGTGTTCTGACATTTCTTTTTCTAATACTAATCAGTTGTCTAATAGGAAAGTTGTCTATGTTTTTACCTAGAAAATCCAAAACAAAATAAAATCTATTAAAACAGGCCAACACCAGCTGGTTCACAATTATCTTGTATTTGTCTGAGTAACTTTTTTTCTGCACGCGCCCTCTTGTTTTTGATATTCTGCTGATTTGATCGACATTTTTTGCATACGCCTTTACCTTTTGTGAACAATTCTTCGTCTTTCAAAAGTTCGCAAAGTCTGCAGTGTTTCATCTTTTAAAATATAAAATAGTTGTCTAAATAGGCCGTAAGCCTTTTTACTTGTTTCAGCATAGTCAAAGATTGACAACTAGTGATTTATATTTTGAAGAAAATCAATGTATGTATCTTCCCTTGGACTGATTAGATAAAGGCTGCTTTTTTGACGGATCATTCGATAAATACCTTTTCACAATTAATAATGAGATAAAAAGTAACAGGCCCTGATACCTAAAACGGAAATGATCAACTGTGTGTGTGTCTCGCGCACACAGATAATCAGCTGACTTCATATCTTTAGTGAGTGGCAAAATACTGTTAAGATAAAACATTTTATCTGATTATACATTAACTGAACACAATCCTCAAACTTAAGCCAGCTTAAATGGTGTTTCGAGCTTATGCGACCAGCAAAGGCTCAGATTAGCCTGCGCATCTACGCAGTCTGAACTCAACATGCGTAGAAGCAGGCTAGGCTATACTGATCGAACGGATTAATGGAAACTGAGTTTTGGATTCTGGGATTCTAGTGTTATTTTTAATATGAATTTTGGGATTCTGATTTATTTTTACCACGAAAAGTGTGGATAAGAAATGTAACAAGGAAGAAGAGAAAGAAATTAAAGAATAAACAAGCTAGATATTGTTGTCTTTTGTATGTATTTAGTTTTTGTTATAGAAAATATAAAAGTAACATTGTATATTTGTATTAGATTTATAGGGGGACATATAATCCAATGTTTTTAATTAATTAACACTTATGCTAATTAAACAAATTTTCATTTGCTTCACTGAACAAGTACAGGTATATATACCTTTCACATCCTATTAAATATCAGTAGTTCCGCTGCATGACATACACTGATAGTCTGATCAACTGTCGGTGGAGAGTGTGGTTGGAGATCTCGCTGGATCTCGATCTTTGGCTTGCATTGAGCTCGTGAGGGTTTACCGGTCTGGCCAAAAGGAGCTATTAGGAGATGCGATCATGTGACAATTCTCTCTCCAGCGCTTCAGCATACAGGCGTCCGAGTCACATTGATTGGTACCCTCCGGAACTCGGAGAGAAGAGGACCGCCGGCGAAAAAAAACCACCTTCATCCTTCATCTTCATCAAAGATCACAGCCGGCGGACCTTGTGGGAGTTTTGCTATTTTTTTCTTTGATATTTTTTTTACATAGTTCTTTATTTTTTTACCATATACTATCACTATATCGCAAAATTAAACCGATCTGGGTTTGTACTGGGCTATTTTGTTTATGTTAATTTTCAACCTTTAAAGTTTCATATCCGGATTTGCATAAGTTGAAGAATTAGGTCCAGTCTAGGGTTGTGCTTGGTTAGTTTTTTTTCAATATTGTGAAATTAGACCTGGTCTTAGTTTGTACTGGATTATTTATAAACACATTTACGATATACTATTGAAATAAGGCCTGGTCTTGGTTTGTACTGGCTTAATTATAAACACATTTACGATATACTATTGAAATAAGACCTGGTCTTGGTCTCTACTGGCTTAATCATAAAACATATGTACCATATATTGTGAAATTAAGCCTGGTCTTGGTTTGTACTGGCTTAACTATTAATAGTATATTGTAAAACCCCTATTTTTACTCTACTATTTATATTTGTACTAAGTTTTGTGGAAAAAAAACTTTAGTCTTTAAAGCTACAGAGTGGACAAGCTCTTCATACCTAAAATTACAAAGGGAAATAATTCCCTTAAATATGAGGTAGTTATGGTTTGTTTTCTCTGCACATCATCTGATGAGGCTTTTTATTTGTACCAAGTTTTGTCAAAACAATTTTAAACTGTTTTAAAGCTATAGAGCAGAAACTATTTCTATAAAGACAATTACAAAGGGTCATAACTCTGTAAAATCTGTGGAGTTATGCTTCTTATTTTCTTCACATCATCTGATTATGCTTTATATTTGTACAAAGTTCATGAAAATAACTTTGAATGTTTTAAAGTTATAGGTTTGCTACGATTTCATACTGGAAATTACTAAGGGGCCTAATTCTGTAAAATTGTAGATGGAGTCAAAATTCTTATACTTTGCACATAGTCTGTTGATACTTTATATTTGCAACATGTTCTGTGAAAATATCTTTGACAGTTTAAAGCTATATAGAGGACACAATTTCTATACCAAAAATTACAAGGGGACAAAATTCTGCCAAAAAATTGTAGATGGAGTTACTGTTCTTATTCTCTGCACATTGTCTGATGATGCTTTATAATTTGTACAAAGTTTAATGAAAATATTTTTGATGGTTTCAAGTTATAGAGCGGACATGATTTCCATACACAAAAAATACTAAGGGTATAATTCCATAAAAAATATGTGCTGAGTAATGGTTCCTGTTCTCTGCACATCATCTGTTGATGCTATAAACAAACCAAGTTTTGTTAAAATTTCTTAAACAAGGTTTAAAGTTACAGACTGGACACAATTTCTATACTGAAAATTTACAAAGTGACATTTTTCTGCACATAGTCTAATGATTCTTTATATTTGTACAAAGTTTCATGAAAATCTGTTTCAAGTTTTTAAAATGTAGAGTGGACATGATTTCTATTAACAATGTAGATGAAATTATGGTTCTTATTCTCTGCACAACCTCAGATGATGTTTTATATTTGTACAAAGTTTCATAAAAATATCTTTGACAGTTTAAAAGTTACATAGTGGACACGATTTCCATACTAAAAATTACAAAAGGGAATATTTCCGTAAATTATGTAGATGGAGACACAATTCTGATCTGCTCAGCATCTATCAATGCTTTATTTTTGTACCAAGTTCCGTGAAATTATCTTGAATGGTGTCAGAGTTACGGAGCAGACACGATTTCCGACCTAAAAATTACAATGGGCATAGTTCCGTAAAAATGCAGGTGGATTTCTTGTTCAGTGCACATCGTCTGATGGATGCTTTATTTTTTTACCTTGCAAGTTTTGTGAAAATATCTCAAACGGTTTCAGAGTTATAGGGTGGACACAAAACCAAGACAGGCGGACGGACTGACAGATGGACAGACAAGGTGCTTTTAGAGCCTCGGCAGACGTCGTCTGGTGGGGCCCTAATAAAACAAACTATGCCAAATTGAAATTCGTTTGGATAGCTTAAACTTTTATAGATTTTGGCGTAGCCTGTATTCGATTTTCAAAAACCCAGTATATTTCCCAACAATAGATTTTCATGACATCTGCAGTAGCACATATTTATCAAAAAGCCCGAGCCTGAAAGGCGAGAGTTTCAACACCTGCCGCGGGGCTCAATTTAATGTAAACTCAGCCTTTCGTGCCTGATAGTTGTTATTGCACAAAAGAACATGCTGCTCTGAAAGAATACTCAAAATCATTGGGAGAGGGCTGGGAACGGTGAACGCCTTGAAAATGCTGCCCTTCCCGTCCTTCCTGTGTGCGTTTTGCAAATGCCGCTTCCAGGGAACGGTAAGATCACATTTAGACAATACGAAATTGCGTTTGCTAGCTAGGCTGATGTCAGATTTTTGACGGCATAAATAGACATTGAATCAACGTTGATTCAAAGTCGTTGAATCAATGTTGATTCAATGTTGCTCAACGTTGTGCGCCCAGTGGGAAAGTTGCAGGACAGGTTATAACAGCACGCGAATTGTAGGATGCACGTGGCTGTTAGTAACATGTGCGGCAGGGTTTACAGATTCCAGTCTCAGATGTGGATGAAGGAAACGACAGAAGACAACTCGAAACTAGAAACGTTTTTCAGAGAAAAAATAATGCCCCCTCCACCAGCCCATTTCCCATCCCCTCTAATGAATAAAAAACCTGTACAAATAAATTATCTATGCAAGTTTGGAGAAAATCCATCCACTGGTTCTAAAGATATCCTACATAGAAGAAAGTGTCCTTTAAAAATGGGTCAAGGTCACTAACTACTAAACTTGTCTTAAACCTGTCACAACAATATATTCATGTGAGTCTGATGAATATCCGTGAATTGGTTCAATAATATCTCATTTTTAAGAGCAAAATATAAGCTTTTGTAAGTTAGCTTTTGACCTTGAAAATGGGGTCAAGGTCATCAAAACATAGTAAACTCTTGAGATTGTCCCAAAGGTATATCTATGAAAGTAAAAGTGGAAATCAAGCCAAAGGCTAATAAGATATATCAATTTTAGTGAAATTTTCACATATCTAAGTCCTCCTGTGACCTTGAAAATAAGGTAAAGATCACCAACATCTGATCAGCTCTTAAGCTAGTCCCAGTGATGTATCCATGTAGGTTTGATGAAATTCCATTCACTGGTTCATAAGATATTGTGGTTGGTTGGTTGATTTGATGCTTAACGTCCACGGTAAACAACTAAGGTCATGTCGGGACGGTCAGTTAACCTAACCACACTATTCCTGGGCAGGCTTAGACCTCCTAAGCGGTTAACCAGTATTAAGTGCACATACTTTCGCCAGTAACTGACAACTGCCCTTCTTGAATCAGCGGAAGGAGAAACGAAAGTATGTGGCCAGACCGGGATTCGAACCCAGGACCTCTGACTTACGAGTCAGGTGCCCTACCGATTGCGCTACTCGGCCTGGCATAAGATATTGTGGGTACAAGAAATTATCATCTAAGTCCTCCAGTGACCTTGAAAATGTGTCGAGGTCAACAAAATCTAATCACCCCTTAAACTTGTCTCAATGATTATCCATGCAAGTTTGGTTACATTCCATCCACTGGTTCAAGAGATATTGTGGGTACAAGAAATTGTTATCTAAATCCTCCAGAGACCTTGAAAATAAAAATAATGTCAAGGTCCCCAAACTCTTATCAGCTCTTCAACATGTCCAAATGATATATCCATGCAAGTTTGGTTAAATTCTATCCATTGATTCAGGAGATATCGTGGGTACAAGAAATTATCATCTAAGTCCTGCAGTGACCTTGAAAATGATGTAAAGGTCACCAAAATCTAATCAGCTCTTAAACATGTCCATGCAAGTTTGGTTATATTCCATCCATTGGTTCAAGAGATATTGTGGGTACAAGAAATCATCTAAGTCCTCCAGTGACCTTGAAAATAAGGTCAAGGTCACCAAAATCTAATCATCTCTTAAACTTGTCCAAATGATATATCCATGAAAGTTTGGTGAAATTCCGGCACCAATTGGTTCAAGAGATATCGTGGGTGCAAGAAATTGTCACGCCGACGCTTGAAATTTAACAGTCTAAGACCTCCTGTGACCTTGAAAATTGAGTAAAACACATCAAAACTTAATCAGCTCATTGACTTGTCCGAATGATGTATCAGCGCAATTTTGGTTAAATTCCACCCACTGGTTGAAGAAATATACAGCTGTTATACCGTATAGGGTTAACGTACTGAAGAGTCGACGTACTAGCATGACATGTTTTCCTTCGAAAAGAGCTACCCTTGGGTTGGTTATCCTAGATTTACAGAGGCAGCAAAGTCATGCTGGCTGGTATTTATGTCCCACCACCTGAAGTTGGGGGAACATATTGGTTTCAGTGGGATGCGTCGGCGTTGGCATGACTCACTGGCTTGTCCCAATGATGTATCAACGCAATTTTGGTAAAATTCCACCCACTGGTTGAAGAAATATACAGCTGCTGTACCGAATAGGGCTAACGTACTGAAGAGTCGATGTATTCGTACTAGCATGACATGTTTTCCTTCGAAAAGAGCTACCCTTGGATTGGTTATGCTAGATTTACAGAGACAGCAAAGTCATGCTGGCTGGTATTTATGTCCCACCACCTGAAGTGAGGGGGGCATATTGGTTTCAGTGGGATGCGTCGGCGTTGGCGTGACAATTTGTATCAGGTCTCTATGAAGTCTACAATTTATGGTGAGCTTTAAGACGTCGCGCACGGTATTGGGTAACAAAACGTAACGTCAAATTGTCAAGCGGCTACTTTTTCCGCCTTATGAGAATGTTAACTGCGGGGTTTGACTGTCTTATACCGAATGTAATGAAACAAAATCAAACACGCCACGGAAACAAAAGAAACCCGGTTCGATCCTTTAAACATGCTGTAAGGACGACATCAATGAGGATTTATTTAGTTTTGTTTATTCATTTGCTTTTTCAGTATAGGACGGATCTATTTGCATTTATGAACACGATATGAATTGAGTTTGTTGTACAGATTCTACCAGAAGCTGCAAATATAAACCACACTATATCCATGCACGGTAGCTTTTAGCCGTTTCACGATAATTTTTTTCGTTATACTATACTATCCTCTGTTTTCGTGTCGAACGAATTATATCTCTTGCGTCACCTTTCCCGTTTCTTTTCTTTCTGCTAGTAATATTGCCAGGAGAAAGATTTTTTTTCGCTGGGGAAATATCATATACATGTATTTATATATTTATTGGCTTCAAACTTTGAGAAAATGTTTCTCCGATTGCAAGAGAAAATAATGGTGTAAAGTCAAGCCTGCCTTATTAAGCAAGTACCCAAGGGAGGTGCAAAAACCGCTTGCTTGAGACAGGTGATTGCTTAATACAGGTCAATTTGTAAAGAAAATGGTACTTTGGGAAACGAAATTTTCGCCTTTTAATACAGTTATTTGTTTCACAGAGCTGACCTTTAAGACGTGTTAGACTATAATCACGCAGACCTGAAAATTGCTAGACAGCCACTTATAACTATAAGGTTTCATATGCATGTAACGTTTGAATTTCTTTATTTGACGCCGCGTTACAAAATTTAAGACCGTTGTAAATGTGCATAACAATTCTATTGTTCAAGAGCATTTAATCCCAATTTAGCAGATAATACAAACATTCAATGTACATTTTGGAAATTTGCTTTTTGCACAGATTGCTGTATTTATTTTGTCCAAATCAGCTTAATAACATAGATAGGTGTAAGAGTTTGGTGTCAAATTTGAAATCTGTTACAAAAATTAAGACCGCGGATTTTTTAATTTCTTTCCGTGTCCGAAGAGAAAAAGTAATCATTCTTATATAACTCATAAGTGATGCATAAGTACATTTGAATCATATACAAATATTTTCAAAATTTGTTAATTCCGATACAATAAATGCTCTCCGAAATAACTAGCCCTGCAATTTTGACGTTAATTTGAGCGTAAGTTACACTTTTTTACTTTTAACAATAAATACTTAAGATGACGATTGTTGAAGAATAACAATAAAATGAATATGGAGTTAATCTAGAAAACTTCCTCTTTTTCGTAAGTAAATTTCCACAAACATTCACTTCGACATTTCTGTGTAGCATTCCTTCGAGTATGCCCACCATACCGACTTTGTTAAAAGTTACACGCATTTTTGCGCAAAAAACCAACCGTTTTGCGCCCGCATTAGGATTTACATTGTCTCAAAACCAACTATTATTGACCCGAAAATAAATTAAATACCAACTGACGATTTCAAAACAGTTTATGGCATGAAATTCGAAAAAGCATTGCTTCCGTAGGGCCCATTTCGTATCTGTCAGTGAATGTACCCCAATACCGTGCGCGACGTCTAACTGTTATGATAAATTCATTGATAAACTGGAAAAAAATGTTGACAACCGTGTCAGAAAACCAGAAAGCATCTAGAGGTTTGTCTTGTGCACTCATTTAACGATTCGAGGAAACTACATGTACATAATTAGCATTGCATTGTATACCACCTAATTATTAATGTGCTAATGTGCAAACAACAAAAGCTCAAATTAGCCTGTGATTCGACAAACAGGACAAGCCGACTCTGCAAACAGGAAATGCTCCGAATAGACAGTGAGGATGTGCAGAACGATCCGAGCCTTCAGTCAGCGCTCATATGGTAAGGCACCTTTTTTCTAATATATATATATAGAAAGTAGTAACCATACTCAGGGTGTAACGGCAACAATAATTGAGCCGCGACATGCCAAAACACACAAAGTGGCATACATGTGCACCCAGTGAAGACTCAGATCAGCCTGGACATCCGCAAGGATCTACCTTAGGCCTTTAGCTACCCATTTAGCGCATAGCGATGACTCTGATCAGACTGGGAGAATGTCCAGGCTGATCTGAGTCTGCGCTGGGCGCACAACCACTCTAATAGTTGGTTTTCTCGTATCGCGGCTCAACTTTAGCTGCGTTTGCAAAACTTCCTAGAAAAGCCAGTCAATGTTTATTTAGTCTGAGGATTTTATTTATATAAAGAAGCCAGCTGTTTTATGCTAAATGGAAATGGGACATGTCTAAGGAAAAGGCGCTCTTTGCCAATGGCGGATCCAGCTATAGGAAAACAGCTGAAATTTCTTGTTTTACCGTAAAACATCAAAATATTGGAGTAGATAGGTCTGAGCAAACGGTGCAGTCCCAGACAATAACAAACTGATGTGGGTCTACACTGTTTGCCATTCCATCTGCATCTTACTGAGATGCAGATCCTGATGGAATGGCAAAGAGTTTATGATAATAAAACTAAAATTTTAATTAAATTATAAATTTTCAAGACAATTATAGTAATTATTTTAACTGTCCTTATTTTAAGATTTTTTAAGGTAATCTGTAAAATGGACCTTTCTGTCGTCAGTGCAGGTTAACATAAACATAATGATGAATTTAGGAATTTTATTTTTTTTATTTATTTTTTTACTCATTTTATTTTACTTTTATTTTGATTTTCTTTTCTTTTTTTTACAAAAAAAGTTTATAGGTGCCATACTGCTTTTCCAGAGGCAACACATATCAGTAAGCCTATACAAGAAATGGATCTATCTTGACGTTTGTATTGATGACGTCAAATATTCACCTTGATATATTGTCATCCAAAATTCGATTTTTGGATATCAAAAGAAATCGAATTAGGATATTCACAAACTGAATTATGGATATCCAAAAATATATCATTTGGGCTGCCCACACAGACTTTGCAGTATTAAAAATAAAGTATTGGATATATTTGAATATGAATCATGGCTATTCAAAAAGAGGGAAGCCCTTGTAGCTCAGTAGCTTATAATATTAAACACGGGTCTGCTATAGGCGGGAATCTTTTCGATCGTAAACGGGTTTCTATTTTACATAGCCTTTCATTATTACCTACCCGTCGTCTTGATATGACTGAAGTACTATTGAAAAGGACGTAAAATTTCCATGTTTAAAACTTACAGCGCTATCCCGTATTTTTACGGTAAAGGGCCTGGCAGCCAGTTACCGTGTTCTTTACCGTAAAATCTATGGGATTTTGGGACAGCGTATGCCGCCCAGCGGCAGCAGATGGTTGGATTGGCTCCTGTACAAAAATCCGCAGTTTTGACGTTAGAAGTCTAGCAATTGGCTGCCAGGCCCTTTACTGTAAAAAGTCCGTAAAATGTAGCGTCCCTGCAGGCACACGAAGTTGAACCAACCTTGAATAAACCTTGATTCAACGTCATGACGTTGAATCAAGGTTTATTCAAGGTTGATTCAACCTTGTGTGCTCAGTGGGGTTACTGTTCAAGACGGAAGCTGACTGCATTGTATAAAAACATTAATTGCTTTAATTCTGCATTTAATTTCTTGATAATCAATAAAATATACATGTGGAATTCAAGCAAGGTTTTATACAATGCCATCAGTTTCCATCAAACTTTACGGTGCTATCCGGTACCTTTAACAGTAAAGGGTCTGGCAGCTAGTTGCCAGGGTTTTTACCCTAAATGACAGTGTATATATACATGAGATAAATTCTCTGAAAAGGAAGGAAAGAGAAAAATAACGATTAAAAAGAATAACGATTTAAATAGTCATAAATATGACAATACTGACATATGACGATCTGAGTGGCGCCAAGTGAAAAAAGTTCAATAACAACATGTGCAAACATTTAAGAAAGATTTTGATCAGCCTGCACATCTGCAAGCGTTGCAATCTAACATTAACACACAAGAACAGTTCAAGCAAGTGCATAAGCTTATTCGGATATTTACAATACGCACATTTTCATGCCACAAAAATTAACACTAAGTCAACGTTGAGTCGACATGATCTGTTAGACAAAGTTGAAACAATGTCGTATAACAGGCACACGTTGAAACAACATTAACTCATTGTTGATTCAAAGTCAGGACGGACGTTGATTCAACGATGAATCAATATTGTTTCGACTTTCTGTGCCTGCTGGGTAGAGCTTGATTCTTAAGATGACAGCAGGGTTGGGCTGGATCAGGAATACTTCTGAGACAATTCTTCTTTCTTCAAAACGTGCTGGGATATTCATATAAGAATCGTCTAGCAAGGCGATCCTAATTAAAACGGACAATAGCCATGCGGGCACACACCGTTGACCCAACATTGATTAATTGTTGATTCAATGCTGTGTGCCCAGTGGGGGCATATCATTTTATAAATACTGAGCAAGAAAAAAATCCAGTTTTTTTTTCAAATTCATCCACTTTTACAAGCGTACACATACGCGCATACACACATTTGAACACAATGATCATATTTGAGCCACGACACGAGAAAACCAACAATATGGCTGTGCGCCCAGCGCAGACTCAGATCAGCCTGGGCATCCGCCCAGTCTGATCAGAGTCTTCGCTGTCCGCATGGAGGTAGCTCAGTCCCTTAGCTACCCTTTAAGCACTTAGCGAAGAGTCTGACCAGACTGGGCGGATGCCAAGGCTGATCTGAGTCTGCACAGGGTGCACAACCACATTGTTGGTTTTCTCGTGTCGCGGCTCATTTTATGTTTAAAGTTGTCCTAGCTGCGCTTGGTAACTTCTAGCGACGACATTGGGACCAAAAGAAGCATCCAACGGCGAATCAATGTTATATCAAGGGCGTAGCTACCTATATGGCAAATACGCAAGTGCGTATTGAAATTTTGTCAAAATTGACAAAATTTCAAGACGCACCTACATATTTCATGCTGAAAATTTATAAATTAGACAAGATTTCAATACTAATTACCAAAGTGGCTGAAATACTAGCTTTCCCTTCAAGAAGTTGAGAATAAAACATGGTTGTGCGTATTATGAAATTGCCCCTAGTTTCGCCCCTGGTTATATCAACGACATTCCAGCGATTTATCTGAATCAACGTCGATGTAACGTTGTTTCAAAAGTGGGTGCGAAGCAAAGTTAACACAAGGTTTCCTCAGCGAGATGTCGAATCAGCTAATTTGCTTAAACCGTCATACGATCTTCGTTGCAAAGTCAGGATGCTGATTTGACGTCGTTTTAACACTGACTACCTGCTGTGTGGTAGACTTATACAAATCTCCTACTTATCAGTCTAGCTTTGTGGGTACAATGTCGTTTTTATCCAAAGATATTGTAGTAGGCCTATGATGTCGAATGACACCAATGCAACATCAGTACGTCGGATCGACGTCATTACAATATTTCGACGTCAAAAGCTCGCTTGTAATGTGTGCCTGTGGTGATATACCCGGTATCACTATTACTTCAGTTTATTGTGGATGCTCTTCCGACTTTCTTCCTGGTACACGCACAAGACGTCGGCCAGTCAACCCAAGTAGAATTCACACTGTAATGCCCCGCCTCACAGCACTCAAACTGCACTTTAATCCTATGGTATACTAAAGCGCACTCGGTCTCAAATGACAGATACTCCAAGTAGCCTCGAGTGCGGTTATTGCCCATCAAGTTTGAAAAAGAGAAATCACACATATTATTTCCATTATCGTGATGGCATTCAGCTTTAAACATGACTTGTGGAATCCGTGTGGTGTTTACATCCCTCACCCAAGTCCACGGACATAACGACCTAGTCCGAACGCTATCCGACTCCTCGTCTGTGGGTGCAACCTCGTTTTGGGAAGGCATGGGCATTAAGAACTGACGTTTGAAACGAGGTCGCACATGATGTCTTTGACGATGGGACTGGAACTCATGTTGATGACGACCTCTAATGTTGACTTGCTCTTGTCCCAAAACAGTCGTATTTAAGGATAACAGCATTCTTCTCTCAATCCTGCACTGTCTTCTTAATAAGGAATTCTCTACATTGTGTACTTTATGTAGAATTATTATCATAACCAAGTTCAACAGTTTCATATTTTCCTTTTATTGTTGTTAAAGTCGTTGTCTGCAGTATTTAATTCCAAACTCAACAATTCCAATCTCAACATTTCGCTTTGTCTTTTATGTAGTGTGAATTATGACTAAAAATAATTAAGGAATTTCGGATCACTTGAAATTAAATGTTTTGCGTTCTATATTTTTTCCACTTTCAAAGGGTTTCGAAATACATACTTTGGTTTTCCAAATATTTGAATCTCATGAAACGATGATTTTGCAGACTATTTCATAGTAAACCAAAATGTTTATTCCGTAAGAGATCATCCTTTCGACTGGTCCAATCAAAGAAACTCGTGGTGGCGGATCCTGAACATTCTAATTCAGGGCAACTATGGTTAGAACTCAACACCAGTCCGAAGTATTAATTCTATTTCACTTTTTTTTCAGATCACCAGAGCCTTAGGCTTAGAATAGGCAGTTGTCCGTTGTCGTCGTATGTCGTTAGGCAATGCAGTATACACAAATCAATCGAAACACCGCTCGGCCAATTCCGTGAATCACGGAAGTTGCCGAATGGTGCTCCGATTGATACCCCTTCGTCCTGTATATTGTATTTTTACCATATAATACGGTATCTGATATCGACAGTACCTCAAAAGTTCCAAACATTGGAACAGATAGGACTGAGAAAATACAATCAGTTCGTAATTAGAGTGTTCCCAAAGACGCAGTCTGATCAGGGTCTAAGCTGTTTGCTATTCCATCCACCTTTTTGGATGCATCACTCCATTATAAAACCAAACTCTTTCATTTTACAACAATTATGGTAATTATCTTTGCTGTCTCCATTTTCTGTAATTTTTACGATAGGCTGTGTTTAGTAGCGAACTAAAATAAACCAAAATGACTCAGATAACGTTTCAGCGCTTGTATACCGATTGGCTAACCCCTTTACGTATTTCCGAAAGTCAAGGAAATGACCTCTGAG
The DNA here is from genome assembly GCA_963989385.1 of Ctena decussata. Classification (NCBI taxonomy): domain Eukaryota; kingdom Metazoa; phylum Mollusca; class Bivalvia; order Lucinida; family Lucinidae; genus Ctena; species Ctena decussata. The sequence goes on along the minus strand of OZ022501.1, from coordinate 22,731,405 downwards.
TAAGAGCTAATTATGCATTAACTGGTTTTGGTTCTCTGAAAAAAAGTACCGTATCAATCCTATTAAACGTCTTCGGGTGGGGGCGGGGGGGGGGGGGGGTTGTAAAGCGGAAATCACCTCTGAACCTCTGAGTAAGAGCTAATTACGCATTAACTGGTTATGCTTGTCTTCAAAAAATATACCAATGTATCAATTCTAGAAAACGTCCTGGAGTGGGAGGGAGGGGTGTTTGGGGGAGGGGCGTTGCATTTTATGAAAGGGTGCGTTATTTAGAGCCTAATGTGTAGTAAACAGCCACTGCCTAAATACTTCTAATAAAGAGTATTAATATAAGGTGAACGGTAACGATTTCAGAAGCAACTTTGCTATTTTTGCCCCCTTCCTAGTAGTGAGCTATTCTTAAAGGAAGAGGAGCAAATTCTTTCCTCTAGGAGTAATTTTTTTTCCTTTAAGAATAGACCCCATTTTGAAGAGAGCTACCTCATCTAAGAAGCAAGGAGGAATTCATGCTAGTTAATATATCACTATTTTCGGAAATGAGGCAAGGGGATTTATTAGGATTAATACGTACAGTATATGAACGGATCCGCTTCTGCTGTTCCTGGTTAATTGCTAATTGGGTCATTTACAAAAATACCGTATAAATTTGTATTTGGACACCATATTGTTTTTTGTGTTTTTTCTTTTAGTTCACGTTAAACGGTTATGGTCGTGTCGGAAGGGTCAGTTAACCTAACCTCACTATTCCTGGGCAAGCTTAGACCTCCTAAGCGGTTAACCAGTACTAAGTGCACATACTTTCGCCAGTAACTGACAACTGCCCTTTTTGAATCAGCAGATTCTGAAGGAGAAGAATCAATCTCCGTGAAAGTAAGTGGCCGGATCGGACCTGGCTTTTGAATCAGACGCGCTACCGACTGCGCTACGCTGTCCAACTTGGACACCATTTAAAACAGTGACTCAGTATGTGTGCCCGATGGGTTGCGTTCTCAGGAAATACTGACAAACAGTGCAGACCTGATTGGCCTACGGGAGCAGTCTGATACGGGTCTACACAGTATGCTAACCCGGCACGAATGTCCCAGTCCGCAGCTATCTTGAGCGGGCAAAGGAGCACCGGGCACACTATGTTGATTCAACATTTAATCAACGTTGATACAATGCCATTGCGTTGAATCAACGTATATCTAGTATGATGTTGATTCGACGTTGTAAGCCTGCTGGGGAAGTTACCGTATGGTGTAATCCTGTCGGAAGTCTTATGAGAAGTGCGCATTCCGGTCTACTCCCAGTTTCGTCAAAGACATGAGCAATTCTTTTTTTTTTAACTTCAGCAACATGTACAGGCAGTTTATGAGTTCTTATATGCGTTTAAAGCCAATCTACACCAGTATCATATCAACTCGGCCGACCGTAGCATCGTGAAATCAGAGATATTGAAGACACTGTGAAACTTCAGGAGGATATAGATCATTTAGGTTGTTGGGCAAGGAGTTGGGGCATCAGATTTCAACCTGTTAAATGCAATATAATGCAAATTACAAGGAAACGGATCAAGAAGATCAATGCTTCCTATACCTTAGAGGGAACGGTCCTCAGTAATGTAGAAACTATCAAGTATCTCGGCATAACCATTGCCAATGATTTGAAATGGAACACACATGTCAGTAATATTTGCACAAAGGCTAATAGGACCCTCGGCTTCCTCAGACGTAACTTGGCAGCATGTCCACAAGATGTTAAGGAGTCAGCATACAAGGGACTGGTGCGTCCAGTCCTGGAGTATGGCAGTTCAGTTTGGGACCCTCAAAGTATACTTCTTCAAGATGAACATGAGAAGGTGCAGAAAAGGGCAGCTAGATTTGTAACGGGAAATTACACATATGAAACTGGGAGTATGACTGGCATTCTGGAGAAACTTAAGTGGGAATCCCTAAAAAAGAGAAGGAAAGATAGTAGACTTATAATGCTTTACAAAGGTCTGAGGGGTGCAGCCAGTATACCTATAAATGACCTTGTTCCCCCAAATAGGCGTATCAGGAATCATCATTCCCTGACATTTCAAACCCCATTGGCTAGGACTGACATTTACAAGTCCAGTTTCTTCCCCCCGACTATTAGAGATTGGAATTCCCTGGAAGATTCACTTATTTCTGCTGCTGAGTGTGCAGAGGATTCAGTTACTAAGTTTACTTCTCTTATAAGGGCTAGGGACTAGCTTCCCTGATTCACAGGTCCTGGTGAATGATTGTCTTTGGACGTATCACCAGTAAACAATTCTGATTCTGATTCTGATTCTGAGCATCATTTACCGTTATTGTTGAAAGTGTCCCCTTACGACCAAATTTTTGGTCGACAGCCACTTTACACGGTGCCGGATCTGTCGACAGCACAGGTAAGGAAATATACTTAAGGACAAAAGTTCTGCACGGATGTTACATTGTAGCTTAATATCCGTGCAGATCTTTTGTGATATATTTTGGACGAAGCATTTTTTTTTTAATTTGCAGACGTAAAATTTGTCGTTTGCTCTTTGACGCTTTATTTCTTAATAATAAGAATCATTCACGTGCAGATGTACGCATTTCTATTTTTAACCTACTAAAATTTGGCTGCAGAATTTTAAGACGTCAGCATTGACGTCAGCGGAGAGAACTGGTTTTCCCCAAATCTCTGCAGCGTTTTATATGACAGTAGCAAAACAGAAACATAATAACAGAAGTTATTGTAACTAATTTACATGCATAACCTTTACACAACGTGATTTGATAACAAGGATGAAACTCTTGTTCAGTCATCACACTGGGTAGGCGGCAATCGAAAACGCTCTAAAGAAAATATCGAATAACGCGGATCAAAAAGCCTTAGAAACAGCGTTTTCGATTGCAAATTGTCAACAATTTGCAATCGAAAACGCTGTTTCTAACGGTTTTTGATCCGCGTTCGTCGATTGGCCAAGCGTTTTCGATTGCCGCCTACCCGGTGTGGTCATCTGTGGAACCTTTTCATTTATTCCTTCCTTTCGTCATTTACCTGTCTTGCCCAATATATTTTGCTCAGCCAACTTCTGTAAAATTTACTGAATAAACCGTAAAAATTCTGAACATCGAAACAGAATGGCCTTGGCAATCAGTGCAGATCTAGCTCAGGGTTCGAGGTTATAAAACTTGAGAATAATCTCAAACTCAAAAGAAAGCACACTGATTGGCCCTGCTTCCGAGCATGTGCTCGGAAGCAGCCTTTCAGTGTGCTTTCTTTTGAGTTTGAGAATGTACTCAAGTTTAATAACCTCGGGGTCTGGCTATTCAAAAGAGCAGTCTGATCAGGGTCTATGCTGTTTTCCATTCCTACTGCTTCTTTTGAAAGCATTGCTGCAATGTAAAACTAAATTGTTCAACTTTTAGGACAAATGCGGTAATTACTTTACATGTCAAAATTTAATTTTGGAGATTTTATGCCGTAACGGTAACGAAGTTAATATGCTAAATCCTAAAGTACTGCTCATTTAGTATATAAACAGAAGGAAAAACAGCCAATCAACTGAGAGGGTTTATGCTGCAGGATCCATGACGGACGTCTATAAGATGTGTGACTCTTGAAAACATTTTCGAATTATATCTGCAACTGCAAAAGTATAGCAGTTGTATTTGCCGGTACCTACTGGAAAAGCCCATTGATCAATGTTTGTATAATACCCGAAGACGGAGAATATTGTAACCGGTTTTACACCACATACGTCCGTCTGTCCGTACGTCCGAACGCTTATGAACCCTGTATCGTGTCAGCGCATCTCCTACAGTTTCTCCCCGATGAATTTGAAACTTTACAAGCTATGGTAGGCCTATGAATTTGCTGTTTTGGGGTTATCCCTAACAAATGCGTATTCTCTTTGGGTTCTCTCTCTGTCTCTGTCTCTGTGTGTGTGTATGTCTCTCACTCTCTCTCTGTGTTTCTCTCTCTCTTGCTCTCTTAAATATTATGCGGGCTAAGTATTTTTCACCATCTTTCAGTGGCACATATATTGTCTTGGCAACTCAGTGCCGCAGTCTTTAGAGTTTTGGTCTGACTGTTCTGAATTTCAGCATGTTTCTTTAATATGATTTGAGAATGTGCGTGTAGCTTTGCCATTATGCTCTGATAAATAATATGTTTTATCTGTTTCTATCTAAACGGACTGCCAAGTGCAGATGGTACACAGCAGTACATACCTTGTCTCTGCAACATTTCTTAAAGCTTAGACCTTATTAGCTTATATGTTTCTTCAGTATAATCTAGTGATGGGCATTTCGTTTCATTTATTTTTTAGCTTAAACAAGGGAAATTATTTTTCAACCTCTTGCTACAGGCACATGCATGAATTACTAGGGGGCTTGGGATCATCTGTCCTGTCTCGTTAGCTTCCCTCAGCTGACAGCTTACAAGATGCGATTGTAATGAATAGGGCTACCTTCGAATACAACTTCTCATTAACTCTGTTCGGAGGAAGCCTACGAATAGAATTACACAGTAGCTCTATTCGTACGAATAGAGCTATCGTGCTGAAGAGTAGCTATATTCGGAGCATGAAATGTTTTCCTTCGAAGCGAACTACCCTGGGCTCTGTGATCCTAGATTACAGAGACAGCAAATATTCAGTGCTACATACATGTTAGATGGTACTTTCGAGTTGTTTATCTTCTGTTGTTTCATCCCCCCCCCCATGAGACTGGAATCATATGCATTCGATTAGTATTGGGAACCATGGGCTGCACAATGCAAGTGCAAACTACTTAATCAAAATTGCATGAATAATTCTTAGGGTTGTGGGCCTCGAATTATAACATGTTAGTGGCGCGGTATTATGCTCTCACGTTGGCCGTCCGTGAGTCCGCGCACAAAAATGGACTTTACTCTTTTATTGCTATAGCAATTAGAACTTATGGTTGGCTGAAAGATTAAGATGTTAATTATCTTTTTATTGTCCTGCTTTATATATTTATATTGGTCACTTAGCAAGACCACAGGATCCAGTGCTTCCAGATAGACGGACGGCTAACCTATTGTCTCCTCGGCACCAAACCAATCATGTCACAATTTGTGCAGTAGTAGACGTACTCGTTGCGACGCATGTTTGTCTTCCAATACAGCTACAAAAACACATAACTCTTATCGCACGAACAGAGCTAACGGAGTAGCTTTATTCAAAGGTAGCCTTATTCGGTACAACAATGCGCTTTTAATACACCAAAGGTCCGTCGTCCATCTACTCTTTAGAACAACACATTGCGAGAATACTCAATTCTGAGGGAGGCAGTCACTGAGATGCTGAAAAAGAACATCCAAAACGATATCGCGATAAAAGTTCATCTGGAGCATAAAAGCAATTTTATCAGATTGAATGGAAGGTCCGATCAGACTGTTATTGTTATGGCAGAAAAAGTTGCCTTTTACTTACATTACTTAAAACGATTTTTCCACACTCAGACTTTCACTTTTCATTATATCTTCGCTGAACTTGTAGCCCAGCGGGCACATGACGTCGAAATGTTGTCACACTGACGTCCTTGCGATGTCTTGCGCCTTTTGGGAGGTGAGACAGGCATATATTTTCTGACTAGTTCTATTTTCCGCCGTTTCAGAGACTTATAAGGGACAATGATGTCTCGATGTTAGCATTTTTACAATATCATATATCACGCCTGGTAAACTATCACAGGTACCTCCGGCGGAGGTACCGATAAAAAGTTGTGACAGGCACCTGGAGCTGCCTGTGACTGTCCAAAAATGACAACAAACGGTAGGTATTCCTCTTTTTTTAACAAAATATAAAATAACCAGGGAGTTTATTAAAAATCAAAAGTGCTATTCGACCCTTATAGACATAAAGTTTTGTCACACATTATACCCCCCTGAACTTTCCATATTAACCAAAGATACGACCTTTGAAGTGGCTTTGATGTCAACCCACAGTACTCAAAACATAAAGAATTCGGCCGTTTTTGGTCTTAAATGCAGTGATCTTGCATACGAATCTGTTTTTCTCGGCACACTGGTGTTAAGGTAACCTCCTTGCTCAAATAGAAATGTCGATTGACTACAAATAAGGCTTGATTTTTCAAAACAACAACTGGAAGTGCCTGCAATGGTGTGGAGGTGCCTGTGATGTAAGCAAATATAGTGAAAATCTGAATAGTTATTGCAGCTGGAAACTGAACCACTGCCTGGAAAAAATCATTCATTCAACGTCCTATTATAATACGTATATCATGAAATTCCATGTTAAAATTTCTAAAACACCATCTCAAAGAGTTGTTGCCCAATTTGTTTCCGCTTCTGTTAGTCAAACATTGACGAATTTCACATAGTTGCTGAAAATTAACTGCCCACTTCAGTGTTAGAATCGTTATGAAATGTGCGCTTAAATCAGAGTCAACATTTTGTGACTGGTGATGACTGTGATCGGGAGGTGCTGGCTGTGAGTCATTCCAACTTGTCAGAAATTGTCGAGGTCACACGTCATGCCAGCTACACGTATGGTGTGTCAAACTGTCAAAATTGCCGATACCCGTCAACAGGCATACACGTACATGTATTTATAGTGTTGATCCTTTTGGTACCTCGCATGTGTCGCTCGCATGTGTCGTATGACGCTCGCTGTATGTGTTAACTTTGTGGTAAATGGAGTGATAGGTGCTACAAGTGATTCAGTCTGGGTAGTTTTGAATTGTTGGCGCAAGAATCCATATACTTCCGTAAGGCCTACAGATTACATCATCGGCAGGTGACATGTTCTCAATATTACGCCGTTTAGTATATTGAAGTGATCGGAATCTTACTGTAAATAACGTGTAATTCTAATTCTCCGAATAGCCACTGCATCAAATTTGGTAACAAAAGAGCACTTTTACTACATAAAAGTCGTCTTCTAAAACGTTGTTTTTGCAAACGTTTCGAGTAGCTAGCATGGCGTGTGACCTCGACAATTTCTAACGATTCGGAATGACTGACAGGCAGTCATCACCATTCACAAAAACGCTGCCTCTTATTTAAGCGCATTTCATAACTATTCTAACACTGAATTAGGCAGTAAATTTTCAACAGCTAAGTACAACTCGTCAATGTTTGACTAACAGCTATGGAAACAAAACCGACAATAACTCTTTGAGATGATCTGCCTCGGTTTTGAGAGCAGAATGTAGAATCTGCTTGTATAAGTTCTTGATCATTGTCTGTCGTTTTAACAATACTATGCTTGATAATCGCATTATGATAGATAAAATTGCGACGTTGAATGAACGATTCTTTCAAGGTAGTGGTCTAGAGATGAAGAATATCAATATTTGCAACCGCTATAAATCTTCAGATTTTCGCTATATTTTCTTACATCACAGGCACCTCTATTCCGTCACAGGCACCTCCAGTTGTTTTTTTACCGATCCAGCCTTATTTGGAGTTTATCGGCATTTATATTTGGGCAAGGAGGTTTACTTTACGTCAGTGTATCCAGATCAACAGATTCTTATGCAAGAAAAGTGCATTTAGGACCTAAAATAACCGATTTGTTCTTGTTTTGAGTACTTTTGACTGACCCTAAAGCCACTTCAAAAGTCATATCTTCTGTATATATGTAAAGTTCCCGGGGATATACTGTGTGACAAAACTTAATGTATATAACGGTCGAATAGCATTCTTTGATTTTCAATAAACTCTCTGGTTATAATGTATTTTATCAAACAATACGAATACCTACCGGTTTTTGTTTATTTTTGGTCCGTCACAGGTAGCTCCGGATGCCTGTCACAACATTTTATCGGTACCTCCGCGGAGGTACCTGTGATAGTTTACCAGGCGTGTATATGAGACATTACCTCAGGTGTTGAATTTGCGTTCACATGGTTGTGTATTTCCTTGCCAGTTTGATAAGGCGTAAGCCCCCCCCCCCCCCCACCCTACGTTTAACGACACTGCGATCACCGTTCGTCGCCCTGATACCATTTTTCTAGCTCAGGGTACACTGCATCACAGGTTGCTTGGTCCCGTTGGGCGTAGATGTTTTTCTTGACAGTCGTCAATGGTTTTGCTGACAAGTTTTCCATTTTCTCCTTGACGTCATAACAGAAGCTGATGCGACAAAACGGTGATTTATTTTACTTATTATCAAATCCTAAGTATATTCTGTATTGGTAGGTCTTCGCCAGATTACATAAAACACAAGTGTTTTACGTCAACATATAAATGAAACCTGGATATGTTCATTTAGGGTATGAACTATTCTCTATATCTACTTCTCCGAAGTTTACCATAGGTTAAAAATTATTCTGTCATCATAAATTGGTGCATCTTATTTTTGTTTACCTTACAATAACATAAATGGGTCTGTTAGGTCATTTTATTTTTTCATAGGTCCAGGATTTTTCCTACAATTCCCGAATTTGCTCCTACAATAGTTTTCAAGCACTTGATTTTTTCCCGACAATGCAAACTACAAAATGAGTAGTCATTATGATACTTTGTCGTGCGTAGATTGGATAGCAAGATTAAAGCATGTTTCAAAGTTTTGTTTCGGTGCATAAATGTAAGACGAAACATTTGTTGCCATCAAGAGACCAGCTTTTCCATTATATGCAGATAATTCTATAGCTTAATATGTAAAAAAACTGACAATGAAACATCGATTCATGCAGTAATGAGCCGAGTGATCTCTAGTACATCTTCACAAGCCAATGATACTAAGTCCACTATGTTTCTACGTAAGGATGGATGAATGGATGACTTGCGATTTTACGTCCTTTTCAACACTATTTCAGTTATATCAGGTCGATGGAAGGGTGTGATGAAAGGGCGTGTGCACTGGGACCCCGGTTGCGGTTGGAAAGATTTCCGCCTCCAGCGGGGCTCGAACCAGGAACCGCTACTTCAGCAGGCCAGCGATTAACCCACTAAACTACCGAGGCTCCTCATACATAAGGAATAATGTGGACTTAGTACCTTGGCTTGCGAAGATGTCTGTAGTAGTATCTTAACAATATTCGGTGACCTTCCCAGCTCTATTACGTAACTCTACCAGCTTAATTACACGGACACATGGTCGCCCCTTGCCAGGGTCGCACAGCTTGTAGAGCAGTATCGCTAGGACCTAGAGGGTCGAAGATTCAAGCCCCACCATGGTCAGAGTATTTTTCTTGCTCAGCCGGCGTAGTAAATTTACATTGATTCTCCAACATTTGTGTGTGTGTGTGTGTGTGTGTGTGTGTGTGTGTGTGTGTGTACGTGTGTATGTTTATTTAAATCCATCATGGCATGCGTTTTCCGGTGGACGTCCATTAATGCATGACCTCTGTAGAAGTCCAGTTTACGGAATTCTATCAAGAATTCAGTGGAAGCCAATCCTTGACGGGCGTCCATGGAGTCCTACTATCTATCTAGTTGTACTGCAACACCCCCTCGCGAGGATTACGTGCAGGATGATTGCGCGCCGTGAAGAAAAAAAAAGTGAGATGAATAGATGAGACTAAAAAGTGCAAAAGTGAGGTGAAGAAAGATGAAAGGGTTAAAACAGTTAACAGACGTGAGATATTAAAATCAGGTTAAAAACAGGTCTGTTGTATTTATAGCCTCTGGTGGTCAAGAGACCTGACTGCCACACTGAACTGAGTCAGTGTAGGCAGCAAAACAACGTCAGCTGGTAGTCGATTCCATTGCACAACAGCCAGGGGGGAGAACGAATACTTAAAAAAATTGCTTGAGTGTGAATTTGAAGTAGCGCAAGGGGGTGGCTGTGACGTGTCATTCTTGTAGGATGTGTAAAATACGATGGGAGAGGTACAGCAACAATATTGTGAATAATTTTGTATAACATGCAAAGGCGAGCGTCTGCTCTTCTGTGCTCCAGAGACCTCCAGCCAAGACTAGACTGCATAGCAGTGACACTGTCTTAGGGTGAATAATTATTCAGAGTCCACCAATTAACGTAAAGACGTTTTTCAAGACACCATTCTGTCAGTATCTCCACTGATGTTCATTAATGTATCTGCTGACAACCATCAGTTTGATCATGGGCACCCATTATGACATCTGTGGACGTCCATCAGTTTCCATAGACGTTTACCATTTCCGTCCTTGATGATCGTAATCACCACCAGACACTAATATAATCGACGCCCATCTTAACATTAGTTTCATCATTGCATCAAGGTAAAAGGTAAAAGTTTCTCGTAGGCTTGAGGTCGCAGGGGTAGTGACCCGTCCTATTTTGGACAAAGCATAAAAACAGACAGAGGCCAGCCCTCGATTCGAAAAGCTACCCCTGAGGAGATGGCAGACATAGCTCTTTGAAACAGGGATTCGAACCCGTGACTTTCTGGTACAGTTGAAGAGAACCTTTAACCACTCGAACACGGTGCCTCTGGAATACAAGGTCGATATCTCATTGAATACGCCTAATTGTTTCCTCACGGTAGTCTATTACAGCATCCTTGGGCATCTACCAATTTCCGTTTAGCAATAAATTGGCAAGGGTTTTGTGTTGTAGCCTGAGTGGCCAGTTTAGCAGTGACTGAGGGTCTGTCTGATTCTGACATTTCTTTAGGTAGAAGATGAAGCATGTGCTAAAATGTTTTAGCATTAACCGCAAAAGTCAACAAAAAGATTTTCTTCAGCTTATATTATGCGTAAACGCCGCTAGTTTTCGTAAATAAAATCACAGACAAAATCTTCAAAAAATCTTACAAAAATGCAGTTGTTTGTATCCCAAGCTATAACTGCAAATAGAGTTCCCTTGTAACTTGTAACTTGTAACTTGTACTAAGGAGTTCCACCCTTGTTAGGGTCACCGTAGTTATACGTATTCTTCTGGAGTAAAGAGCTGACTAAAAACTTTTACAGTACGAGGCAGCATGCACCAGTCTGTATCTACCACTGAATGTCTTTAGTAATCAAAGGGCAGTTGAAATACACCGGGCAGCGTTCACGCGGCATTTTCATCACAAAGATTTAGCCTTCATAAGTATAGTCGCTCCATCCACCAGAATACTTGAATATGTGTTTCTCCGTACATAAAAAATAACACGAAAAAGGTTGTCATCCAAGACCGCAGTATCTTTATGCTGTTGAAGGGAAAACAGGGCTGCTGTGAGTAGTCAGGGTCTGCAAAGTAGCCAGGTTTCTGGTGCGGCTGCCAGAGTGAGGGGGGAGTAGGCCTACCATAAATGGACACTGGCCACGAACTGCTCCGCTTCCGATGCGGTGCGGGTTTTACTAAAAGCAAACAATAGTATTATTGATCTCCCTTGATACTCTGATTATACCCCCCACCCCCTGCACACACAAACACACACCGGCGGGAGACGTGTTGCTATTACCATAGTTGCATAGTTGTCTGTCTGTCCTGTCTGTCCGTTACAAATTGTGTCCCCTTCATAACTCTGAAACTGTTGAGTGCTTAAGATAGATTTTTCATGAAACTTGGTACAAATAATATGTGTGCATCCCATCTGATTATCTCTTCATATGCATCCACTACGTTTCTGCCAGGTACATGCTACTACAGATTATAATTGATTCCTTTTTTTCCGAGTTGTTTTGTGGAACCGTCTCCCTATAGGTATAATTCTTTTAAGAGATCTTGACTCATTCAAATTGGAATTAGCAAGATAAACGATCAGAGGCGACACAAAATAATATCTGTTTTTACCCTGCTTTTATCTCATCACTTAGCCATCACTCAGTACCATCAGAACAAGAACCATTACTCCATCTACATTATTTTCAGAATTATGTCCCCTTGTGATTTTGTATTGAACTTGGTCTGCTCTATACCTAAAACTGCTGAAGATACATTCTCAAAAGCGGGTATAAATATAAAGCATCATCAGACGATAACTCTACCTACATTTTTAAGGCATTATGTCCCTTTGTAATTTGCGGTATAGAAATCATGTCCGATCTATAATTTTTAAACCGTGGAAGATAATTGCAACCTTTGTATACATATAAAGCATTTTCAGACGCCGTTCAGAAGAACTTATAAATATAAATCATTATCAGACGATGTTCAGAAGAACCACGCATCCACCTACATTTTTACGGAATTATGCCCCTATATAATTTTCAGTATGGAAATCGTGTCTGCTCTGTAACTCTGAAACTGTCGTAGATACTTGTATCAAGTTTGATACAAATATAAAGCATCATCGCACACTGTTGGGACTATAAGAACCATAAAGCCACTTACATTTGTGACAGAATTATGTCCATTGGTGATTTTAAGTATGGAAATTGTGTCCGCTCTATAAACTTTAATACCGTCAAAGGTATTTTCATGAAACTTGGTATGAATATAAAGTATCATCTGACTACGTGCAGAGATTACGAACCGTGACTGGTAACTCCAGTTGTCAGAGGTCAAAGGTCTACATGATTTCTTTAAAAAACGAATTCTTTTCAACACACACACACACACACACACACACACATTGACTGGATAATCACAGTCAGCAGAATTAATGATAGGCAAAAAGTAAAGAACGATATATGACTGTTTTATCAATGACTTCTATGGATTCAATATTTTTAGAAATGATGTTTAGAAGCGGCTATCAAAACAGAAGAGAAATAGACGATATATTTCACTGTGTTGCGTTTGTGTAATGGTGATAAGATGATCATTTTACCGTTAATGGGTTCAAGGATCACAGTTATGCATAACGACCCCATTTTCATGCTTGTATATGCACATAACACTTCAGAAGCGTAAATTTATATTTGTCACATTTCAGATGTGAACAGAACTCGAGATGTTTGAGCCAAATACTACGGTGACTTATCCTTATCCCATGAAATAAATAAGATGATATTTGAAAATGTGCACAAATATATTATAAACACACATCGTTTCTGATTAATGATATTTTTGGAGTCTTAACACACGCGACAAATCTACACAGTTATTTATCAACATCTGAGTGCCCCAGATTGCTGCGCCCCCGTCCATCTTTCTTTCTTTTTATCACCTAAAACTGAAGTGTTCATTTTTGTTCATTTTTTTTCCTGTCTCTTTTTATGTATGTTTGCGATTTTGTTTATCTACATTTTTTTGTTCTTTTCTTTCTCGTGTAGTATCTAACTGCTGTCGTTGTAGTGGTGTTTTGGTGTGTCAATGTTCGAGATGTTCGTAAGTGACCGTGTTTGATAATGTGTTATACAGATTAATAATTCTCGGACCTTTATTCACCAGGAACATGATTACAATCATAGTAGTTTAAGTTTCATAATTGCCCTTTTTCTGTGTCAGTGTATCCTTATGATACGAATTGCTTGTGTTTAAACAATTACAATATTTTGATGTCTTATTGAATACTATTTATTCCGCCTATAGTATACAATTTATAGCTGTTAAGGAGAAGAGCTCTATAAGCTATTAGCTTTCGTTCTAATCCCTTTCATTCTGTTTAGTTATGTTCTCTATATGTTGTAATGTGAAATTATTGATGAAATAAAATATGTTTAAACCAAATACTACAAAACCATCTGCTGATAGATTTTTGGCGGCCGGGCTGGTGACATACAGATCGGCCATCACAGAACATCAAAGGCCCAAAAAGAAACCATGTTTCATACATAAAATGAAAAAAACATGACAGAGGTACCATACTTAACCCAAAATGAAGTGCCGGTCACATGTATTATACCTGCAGATAACATATTGAAGCTTCTTTTTTGAGTGAGAGTCGTTCTGCTGGGAATTATGCTCTAAAACAAGTGAATGGCAAAGTTGTTGATCAAACAGTGAATCTGTGCAACCTGGGCCACGTGTTTTTCAAAGACAGTCGGAAAAATAAGATATTGCGATTGGCTTAAGCCAATTTTGGTGGCAATTTCTTTTTCTCTAGAAAAATATGGAAGGGCGAGAGTAAGAGAGAGACCTTTGACTAGAATACATGAAGTATACTATTACAAACTAAAGCATATAGTAGAACTTCATTGGCTCGAACAGGCTTGGGACCATGAAAATAAATAACAGCATAGGGTAGTTCTAGCCATCCAGGGTTAGTTTCCATATAAAGTGAACTCTGGGGACCAAGAAAAGAGTTCTAGCCAGGCAGGGCGAACGAGCCATCAGGGTTCGAGCCATTGAAGTTCTGCTGTAATTTATTCGAAATCCAGAATGTAGAAATGTGCCTGTGTAATGTTAAACCATCTCCGGTCAAGTGCCTACGCCCTGACGATGCCACCCATTTGACTATTTACCTGTAACTTTTCAAAACACGATTTTAACGCTGCTTGGCGTTTATTGCAACAGTAGGTTTATCTGTCATCTCAATATTGGCACAAGAAAGATGGAGAAAATGTTGGAATGTTTGCTGAAAATAAATATCTACATGGACTAGAAATAAATTTACAGCGTGTAATGATAACATTTAACTTGGAGTTTTAGCTGTTTAAGTTTTAAGCGGCCCTTGGTTTATATCATGTCTTTCGCTTTGTGTCGGGCCGCAAAATTTTAAACAGCTCAAACCTGTAATGTAATCGTATATATTCTTCAAAAAGTCATAAAATATATTGCATCTCTAAGTTCATATTCTATGATAAGAGGGGACCCTCAGCAAAATATTAGCTTATTGCTTGGTAAGCAGTTGCTCTATTTACTTCTGTGCTATTTGGGCTTTCTTTTTGGAGAAACTTCGGTAACCGTAGTAGATAAGGACAACATGCATCGTAGTGCAAGGCGAATAAAAGCATGAATAATATCTCTGGTATGGTTATAAAGACAAGAGCTGATCAAGTTATTAAGAGGGAAATCGTAAATCATAGACTGGTATTAACTTTTCATTGACAAATTGTGTACTTCATTTTTTTCTTTACTTTTTGCAGATTGTGATAACTGCTTAGCTCTGCTCATGATATTCTTATGTGCTGGGAAGTCAAGAGATGCCGCTGAGATTTGGACCAGACAAAGTACATGTAGGTGGAGTCGTGGAAATCAGCTACTCAAAAGAATTCTCACAATGGATTTGAATTTACAGTGACTTTTGTTTTATTCAGAATTTTTAATACGTATATACATTGTAACAATACAAATAATAGGACTGGAACGAAAGCACAGGTACTTATAAAGTTCATGCCCTTAAATTGATGATTGATGCACAGCCAAACTTTGTCTGTGATAACTTTTCGATTTGGCTTATCCAAAGTTACTAGAAGGACATTTTTCTTCCTCCAACCCATTATACTAGGATTAAGAGATGCTACCAGAGGGACAACACACCTTGAAAAACATTGTTAGTTTTTGTGGTGAGATTAGCATAATTAATGCAAAACATTATAATTTATTATGTATTCAAAAGCTGGGCATACTTAGATGGCTGAAGATGCAACATATGATGCATTAGATAAACATTTCTTTTGAAAGATGGTACCCATTACTGTGTCATGACTATGTATTTGGAAGTTTTTAAGCAGATAACTGTACATGTATTCAAAATATCATTTAAGAAGGTATACCGTCGGTTTTATTGTCGCTGAGCTGTAAGCATAAATAAGACGATATACCTCTCCAAATGAAACTTTTGGACATGGTTATCCCCATTCTTGAGCACTTCTCATATTTATTTATCAACAGTTCTGTATTGTATATTTAATATATACTGCACAAGCATTGTATAGCCACAAGCGACATCACTTAACACATCGGAGAATATACAACTCTCTTGACGTTTTCCAATCAGACATTCCGTTATATTTGCAAGTACGTTAGAATTTCCACATCATATGGAAACTTTACAAGAGGGTGCAAAAGGGTATTCTTGAATGCTTTCTAGTGAAATATAGGGATTTTTCTATGAGATAATACATTTGTATAACCAAATATATATATAAATATATATATTTACGTTGAATGAAAAAAACATTTTTTGTCATTATGCCCCCATGACGATAGTCAGGGGGCATTAAGATTTGCTCCTGTCTGTCTGTCCGTCCGTCCGTCTGTCCGTCCGTTCGTTCGACACACTTTACGGTATAGAGTTTGTGTAATCAACTCCTCCCACAGTTTTCAGTGGATCTTTTTCAAAATTCGCATACATGTTGTGGACATATTGAAGATGTGCATGTGGGTTTTTGTTGGACCTAGAATTAATTTTAACAGAATTACGGCCTTTTGAACTTATTCATTTTAGGCAATTTTTTGTATTGTAGTGTATGTAGTTTGTGTAATCAACTTCTCCCACAGTTTTCAGTGGATCTTTTTCAAACCTTGCATACTTGTTGTGGACTTATTGAAGATGTGCATGTGGGTTTTTGTTGGAGCTAGAATTAATTTTGACAGAATTACGGCCTCTTGAACTTAGTCATTTTGTCCGTTTGTCACACTTTATGGTATGTAGTTTGTGTTATCAACTCCTCCCACAGTTTTCAATGGATCTTTTTCAAACTCCGCATACATGTTGTTGGACCTACAATTAATTTTGACAGAATTACGGCCTTTTGAACTTAGTCATTTTAGGCAAATTTTTGCATTGTAGTGTATGTAGTTTGTGTAATCAACTCCTCCCACAGTTTTCAGTGGATCTTTTTCAAACCTTGCATAAATGTTGTGGAGTCATTGAAGATGTGCATGTGGGTTTTTGTTGGAGCTAGAATTAATTTTGACAGAATTACGGCTTTTTGAACTTGTCATTTTAGGCAAATTTTTGCATTGTAGGGTATGTAGTTTGTGTAATCAACTCCTCCTACAGTTTTCAATGGATCTTTTTCAAACCTTGCATACATGTTATGGACATATTGAAGATGTGCGTGTGGGTTTTTGTTGGAACTAGAATTGATTTTGACAGAATTACGGCTTTTTAACTTGTCATTTTAGGCAAATTTTTACATTTGTAGGGTGTGGAGTTTGTGTAATCAACTCCTCCCTCAGTTTTCAATCAATCTTTTCCAAACTTTGCGTACATGTTATGGACATATTGAAGTTGTGCATGTGGGTTGTTTTTTTTTAGCTAGAATTAATTTTGACAGAATTATAGCCTTTTGAACTTAGTCATTTTAGGCATATGTTTGTATTGTAGGGTAAGTACTGGTACTTTGTGTAATCAACTCCTCCCACTATTTTCATTGGCTGTTTTTCAGACTTTGGAGACTTGTTGTGGACATAGTGAAGATGTGCATGTTGGTTATGGTAGGAAAAAAATAATTCTGAAGGAATTATGGCCTTTTAAACTTAGTCATTTTCGGCTGCATTTTGCACTGTAGGGTATAAAGTTTGTGTAATGTTTTCAGTGGATTCTTTGTACATAGCATTTGTGCTTGAAAGGTGCTTTAGGGATGTACACAAGTCCTGTGACAGGGGCTGCACGGGGGCATCATTAGTGTCTTACAGACACAATTTTCTAGTTTCTACTGTTTTCACCAGTTTGAATTTTTGGCGATTCTTGGCTTTAAAGACTCATTTTATTTCTTAGTGTTTTGAGTGGTACCACAAAATGATCGCTTCCAATAACCAGTACCTACAGCCATAGTTCATATCAAAGACTAATCTTATGTAGCTGATTATGAGGTGTTTATGGCTGCTGAGATATATCTTGGAGGGGGGCTTATAAGGGATACTGTTAAAGGATTTACAATAGAATTAATTAGAAAAAATATAAATAAATAAATATTAATAAAACTTGTATACCCATTTATTTATTCATTTTTATGCCCCCGTGACGATAGTCAGGGGGCATTAAGATTTGCTCCTGTCTGTCTGTCTGTCCATCCATCTGTCCGTCCGTTCATCATACTTTAGGGTATAGAGTTTGTGTAATCAACTCCTCCCACAGTTTTCAATGGATCTTTTACAGACTTTGTATACATGTTGTGGACATATTGAAAATGTGCATGTGGATTTTTGATGGAGCTAGAATTAATTTTGACTGAAAAACGGCCTTTTGAACTTAGTCGTTTTAGGCAAATTGTTACATTGTAGGGTATGGAGTTTGTGTAACCAACTTCTCCTACAGTTTTCAATGAATGTTTTTCAAAGCTTGCATACATGTTGTGGACATATTGCAGATGTGCATGTGGGTTTTTGATGGAGCTGAAATTAATTTTGACAGAATTACGGCCTTTTGAACTTAGTCATTTTAGGCAAATTTTGGCATTGTAGGGTATGGAGTTTGTGTAATCAACTCCTCCCACAGTTTTCAATGGATCTTTTCGAAACCATGCTAACATGCTGCGGACATGTTGAAGATGTGCATGCTGGTTTTTATTTCAGCTAGAATTAATTTTGACAAAATTATAGCCTTTTAGACTTAGTCATTTTAGGCATATATTTGTATTGTAGGGTAGGTACTTTGTGTAATTAGCTCCACATTTTTTTTTCAGACATCGTCTACTTGTTGTGGATATACTGAAGATGTGCATGTGTTTTTTTATTAAAACAGTAAACTAATTTTGACAGAATTATGGCCTTTCAAACTTAGTTTTTTATTAGGCTTCATTTTATTAGGCTGCATTTTTGCACTAGAGGGTATGGAGTTTGTATGATGTTTTTGGTGGATTCTTTGTAGATGGTGTTTGTGCTTAAAAGGTGCTTTAGGGATGTACACATCCTATGACAAGCGCTGCACGGGGGCATCATTAGTGTATTACAGACACAGTTTTCTAGTCCTGAAATAATTTAAATGAAAATACAAGATGTGTCTTAATTATTATGAACTTATAACACGATAATGACATCCATCAGTGTCGTCATGACGTCCATCTATGTGACTGGTATTATTGCTTTCTATTTCTATTCTATTTCTATTCTATCCCATAACCTTACTAGG
The DNA here is from genome assembly GCA_963989385.1 of Ctena decussata. Lineage (NCBI taxonomy): Eukaryota > Metazoa > Mollusca > Bivalvia > Lucinida > Lucinidae > Ctena > Ctena decussata. The sequence goes on along the minus strand of OZ022501.1, from coordinate 22,712,620 downwards.
TCGTTTGGGCAACACAGATGACTTCGCAACCATCCCTTTCCACCTTGTCCTGTTTTCAGCTTCCCTAGTTGAGCTGTCAAATTTCATCCCTGTCCACTCTTTGATATTATCTTCCCACCTCTTCTTCTGTCGACCTCTTCTTCTTTTTCCTTTCACTGTGCCCTGCAGAATCGTCTTTGCTAAATCAGAAAACTTTGAGACGTGACCAAACCGCCTTAGCTTCCGTTTCTTGATCAGCGTCAGGAGTTCATCATATTCTCTAATGGCTGCTTGGATCTTTCTGCGAACCTCCTTGCTTTACAGACGTCTATTATGACATCATTGGACATCTATCAGTTCTTCATGGAGTCTATCGATATACATGTTGATATCCGTCAGTTTCTTCTTGGACGTCCATCATGGCATCTGTGGACGTCATTCAGTTTGTATGTAGACGCCTAAAGACGTCTGGGAGATGGCAATATTTACATTCTTGGTGTATTTACTGAAAAGCCCTATAGTAAACCATTGGAACTTAATGTAGTTTACATTTCGAATAATTACATTGAGACACGCGACGTCAGTGACGTCAAGATAAACAATGACTCTCTACAACCTGATTGGACGTCAGCAATGTCATGACGTCATGCATGCCGTTCTGCTGTTAGCAGAAAAAACTGCGTGTACATGTTTTACTGCTTCAATATTATTGCTTTTATAAGATTAAATGAAAGATTTGATTGAAACGAATTCAAATAATAGCAATGAACTTAATTTTTCTGATGTTTATCGAAGTGTAAACTACAATGGGTCACTAGCAAAGTTTACATTAACCCCTTCGGGGTTCATTCACTTTGCACGTGACCCAATGTAGTTTACACTTCGATAAACCTTAGAAAAAAGAAATTCATCACTTAAATATTCACAGAACACAGTTTTCATACTTGTGTGATGAACATGGTCGTTTTCTTCACAGTTTGCCAGTGCTACAAACGCGTTCAGTTTTAAAGCGAATTTTAATAGAAACACATTTTTTACACATAGGGCGTAGGAAGACTGAGAATGAATGATTTGATATATCCCTTTTCAACTACGAGTTTGAGACCCAAATGCGCTTAGCCTTCGGCTCTTGTGGACATATAGAGCATTCACAAGGCTGGGGAACGATGTTATGTTCTTTAAGATAGTTGCTTGAGATGTAGGTTGCTATTTCAGCAGACACACAAGGTTGAATCAACCTTGATTCGTTGAATCAAGGTTGATTCAACCTCATGTGCACAGTGGGTTCGGCAACTGAAATGTCCCGTAGTCTTATAATTAATATAAACGTATTCATACCAACTTTAGTGCGACAGACGCGCATTTCTGTATTTAACTTCTTCAGTGTCGCTAAACCCCAAAAGATTGAAAGAAAACAGAGGATGGGTAGCTCTCGGCAGGCAACGAGCATCCCTCTCCAAGCCACACTCACTGTCACATTCCGCGGGACACATTGGCGGAAGACATCAGGTAAGAGACGCCTACGTATTAACCCGCGAGCGGAGGCGTCCCCCATCTAGCCACCTCAACCCCTGTGTCTCGAGAAAGGCGACAGACAAGGCCATCAGGAAAGAAATTTCTGATGCAGCAAGAACCTGCATAAAGCCATAACAACTCAAAAGAATGGAAGCCAAACTCCGCTGAGATTCATGTCACTATGACAAGTCAGTCTTAGATTTAGAACAATTAAGAAATTTAACCAGATATACATCAAATTGAATAAGAAATACTTTAAATCAGTATTTAAGTAGTGACCGCAATGCCAGAGAACAAGAACCAACACTGAAACACTAAGTAACTGGGTTGATGATATTCTCCGGGACAAATTGTCCACCAGCAGTGGCGTCGGCCAATGGTTGTAATATAATAATAATAATATTACTATACCAAATTTAGTGCGACAGACGCGCGTTTCTGCATTTAACTTCTTCAATGTCGCTAAACCCCAAAAGTTTAAAGAAAAGAGATGATGGGCAGCTTTCGGCAGGCAACGAGTATCCCTCTCCGAGCCACACTCACTGTCACATTCCGCGGGATACATTGGCCATAGACATCAGGTACGAGACGCCTACGTCTCTTACCTGATGATTAAGAGATGCTTTTGACCAGCCTAGCTCCTTGAAACTTACAGATAAGTAAGGCAGGCATTAAATCTCAGACGTATGACAACTGTTCAGATCCAACCGATATTGTCGAAATCATGTGCCTCCACGATTGCCGATTAAGTCTATAATTGACCTCATGACAAGCCTAACATCTTCCTTTTTGACTTAATAATTATTTACTGGTAAATTCCTTTCCCAAAGGGAAGCTAATTCATGCAATACTGCTTAAAATAGTTTTAACTCTTTATTTATTTTTACGTGTCGTCATGGACGTCCATCAATATCTATACAGACGGCTATAATGGCATCCTTGGACATTTAGCACTTCTTCATGGCCGTCCATCAATATACATATTGATATCAATAAGTGTCTTCATGGACGTCCATCATGGCATCTGTGGACCTCATTCAGTTTCTATATGGACGTCTACAGACGTCTAGAAACCCTTTCTTTTATTGCAGATACCATGGCCGCACAACAGGGACTACATTTCTTATTGATCATTTTTGGGTCATTGACCAGTTTCTTCATGGACGTCCATCAAAGTGTCTGTTGACATCTGTCAGTGTCGTCATGGACGTCCATCAATGTATCTATTAATATTTATAAAGAGAAGCCTATCATGACATCATTGGATGTCTATCAGTATTTTATGGATGTCCACCAGTAAACCTGTTGACATCAATCAGTTTTTTCATCGACGTCCATCAGTAAAACAGTTGACATCCATTGTCTTCTTCAGGGACGTCCATCAATAATCTGTTGACATCAGCTAGGCTAGTTTCTTTATTGGCACAAATCATGACATCCGTGGACGTCCACCAGTTTTAATGTAGACGTCTATAATGACAGTCGAGGACGTTCATATTTCTTTGATGGACGTCCGTCATGTAATCTGTGGACGTCCATCAAAGGAAAATTGGACGACCACAAGTTCCAATGCAAACGTCTATAACGACAGCCATTGACGTGCACCTGTTTTGATGGACGTCCGTCGTGTAATCTGTGGACCTCCATCAAAGCGTCCTTTGACGTTCACCAGTTTCAATGAAGACGTCTATAATAACAGCGGTGGACGTGCACCTATTTTTGATGGACGTCCGTCATGTAATCTGTGGATGTCCATCAATTTCTATATGAAATCCCATCATGACACCTGTAGAACGCCACCATTTCTTATAATCATGACTATACTCACAGATATTCATCTGCAGTAGTTAAAGTTCCTCATTCCATCCATGGACGTCCAAAATTTTCTATAAAGACATCTATAAATCATTGGACATCGAACAATATCTTCATGGACGTCCGTTCATATCTGTGGACATCTATTGGTTTGTTCATGGACGTCCATCACGATCTCCGTGGACGTCCGTCATCCGTAGAAGAAGCCCAGCTTTTTATGCTCTTCGAAGGCGGAGCACGCCTTTCCGTCTGTATGGCTGTCCTTCTGGCGTTGTTGAATCCTATATCTTGACAGAGCAACTCCCTTTGCAGTTTCGAAACATTGCAAGCTTCTTATGTTCTGGAGATGTGCATATGGTTTTGGGGGTGTTCTCTCTCTCTCTCTCTCTTGGTCTGCCTGTTTAAAAATGACTTTCCTTTATTATTTGAGAATGTACATGTGATTTAGCCGTCATGCTCTGATAATGTGTATGTCTGTTTCAGTTTATGCACGTGGAACACTGGAGTACATGTACATACCTTGTCTTTGTAACTTTTCTTAAAGTTTAAGCCTGAATATTTTTCTGTTTTGCATGCTTCATCGGTACGATCTGGCATAGGGCATGTGGTTTATTATCATATATTTTTTTAGCTTAAACAGATACATTATTTTTCAGCCTCTTTCTATTTAAGTCTTACAATTCAAACCCGAGTGTTTTGAAACCATGCATATTCTAGCATGATCTGCAGAAACACATGCAGGCATTACTATGGAAGCTTGGAGGATCATGATCATCTGTCCTTTCTTGTTTACTCCGCTAAGCCGAAGATTTACCAGGTCCGCTTATAAAAGGCTGAAAACCTGCGTCATAGCACTGATATCGCAACCTTTCTTTCAGCGACCATCTTGGCGTAAATGAATTAGATATTTTATAAATAGATAAAATATCTTTAGAATTCCTGACACAACCCAATATCTAGTTGATGTATTCCCGGTAAATCGTACGGACTCGTTATCACCAGAATTAAAACAACAAACTGCTAAATCTGCATAACAGTGATCAGTATGGACGCTGGTTACATGAAATACAGCTGTCCACATCAAAAATATAGTGAGGTGTTTATTTCTCACCTTTTTATGAGTCATGTCCTATACACGTGGATCATATGTACTTGTAGGCACCGCCAGCTCCTTTTCGTGTGTTACAATGGTATCTCTTATTTCTGACTTACGAAAAATTTCCCTAGTTTCTTCAAAATGGCCGTCGAATGAATAGGTCCAATATCTAGGCTGTGTCGTAGGTTGTTAACTTAGTTTTAGTATACCACTGGTCTGTTGTCCGTCTACTCTTTAGAACAAGAATATCTCAAAAGGCCTGGTGACCTATCGCGCCTTAATTTCATTTGTAGCATGTATAGAGCGAATAAAAAACAATATTAGGTTTTATGGCTGACCCGATCAAACTGTGGTTGTTATACTAGCAGAAAGTTCCCTTTTACTTAAAATAGAAAAAAACACACACAAAAAAAAAACAGTTACTATTTCTCTATCTTTGTCATACAGCAGTCCCGGTACTCTTAAACTATTTAGCAGACTTCAAAAAAGGATTATGCCAGTTCATAATCTCAATAACATGTATAATTGGAAAACTATCAAATACACACGCAATGCGCTATATGGATAGTAACAGCAAGATTGCAGTTGGACGTATATTACACAAAAGAGTAACGCATCTCTATGGACGGCCGTCCATGGCTGCAGCTGAATACACATGAATCAACTTGCAGCTTAAAGGCCCCATTGCTCTATCAGCAGGAAATATTTTATTGTGAAGTCTCACTGCAGTTTCGTCACTGTTCGTGATTGGACGGCTTTGAAATATTAAAACATCATTGGGATTCTCATAAAAACGATTTAAAGAATATCTAGGTCATTTTAGTTTCCAACCAAAATGACCTACTTTCGATTTCTTAAACTTCATTTACATGATAAAAATACAAGGTACAAAAGATAAAAATACAAGGTACAGGTATTTAATAGATGGTATAAATACAATGTACGTAAAGGATTCCATTCATTGCCTCGCTGTTGCGTAATTTCATTGCTCAACTGGGAACCAGAGGTAAAGACCTTATGGAGAGACTTGTATTTTTTTTCAAAAACCTCTGTTTCTCCTTTTTTGCCAGTTATGTGACACGAAAACGTACACAAACCGACATTTTATCATCAGTTCGGAAGGCTGTACCAGTTTTATCATAATTTGTGCTTTGATGATTTTTACCACTTAAAGGACTATGGAGACTTTAATGTATATGGATACATTTCAATTAGGGGTAGGTTGCGGTCGAGCGATGGTGCTGGGTAAGTTTCAGTGGCGGGGCGTCCTGTTAATTTGGACAATAGTAGAGCAAGGTCCTACTGTGCCTGCAGCAGGTGCGGGTGGGCCTTGTTTGGACATTTTTCTCATATCATACTCCCTCTCTCTTGGAGACAGTTTGTCGCCCGTCACTCCGTTTTTTCGAATGGTTGGCGTTGTCCAGAGAAGTAACAGGAAATCACAACACATAGTACAATCTGCAGTCTGTAACTATCTCTTTGATACTAGGAATGAAATACAGCTTACTGACTGATAGACTATAATCAAATTGCGAACATCAAAAGAAAAGGCACCTTCCTCAGGAGGTTAAGATGAGGAAAGGAAAGGCAAGAAGGGCGGGGCGCCCTTCTATACCTCTGTAGGGGAAACACTATATAATGCTCCACTGCAGGACAAATTCGAATTAAGGGCGAGTTATCCTCACACCAGCTGCAGTTGAGAAAATATATTCCTTTTAAACCATAGCCCTTTCTTAATATTCCTCATGAATATTAATCACAAAATCCAGAACGAGGCAGAGTGAGTAGAACCAGAAACAGCTGATTTAGCGTCTATAGTAAAATCATGGCTTGCTACAGCAAAAGGGATCTCAGTTTAGTTCCATTTTTGTCATTTTCATTTGTTGAATCTTATATTAAATGTCATAAAGTTTCTTCAGGAGGAAAACCAATTAGCAGAGGGTTCATGTATTTCCTGGAATCATTTGTACATGACTTGACAGGTGAGTAAATCCGCTTATTGTTTATTCACAGAATTTCCAAAACAACTTCATTATTCTGATTTTATGAATGGAATACAGTCAGTTATCTGATATTTCATGCTGATAACATTCTACAACACTTAGGGCCAAGCTAAAAATTGTATAGTTTTAGGAATAAATATTTTCATGGTTATGTTAACAATAATGTAAACTTACAGATAAACTGACCTGATAAACACATAAATAATTTGCTTTCAGACTTCCTATAACAGCCATAGAGATAATGGAAACCACATGTTTTACTTCAAATGTAATTTCTACAACTTTTTCTCCATACCATAGTGTCTCTAATAATTTCTATATTTTTCAGTTCAACCAGTGTCAGAAGGATGTGAACTGTCTGGGAAATGTTATCGCTCCTTTAAAAAGAATGAAGAGCCACACAAAGTGAAAGTAATTATGTCCTTTTAATTTTTCAATACATGTATATCATAAACACAATTAAAATGTATATATAACAGCATATGGCCAACAGACTCCAATTAAAAATGTTATTAAAGTTTTATTGATGAACCTGCACATAGCTATATTGAAGATATGTCAATAATTAAAGAGTACAACAGAACTTTAGCATGTCGAGACCACTAACCAAAACTCCTCTTTCCAATTCATCATTAAAGATTACATGCCCCAAGTAATGTTAAACAAACTGTTTTCACCATTTGTCACCATTTTGTGACTATATTTTTATGGATTTTTTTTATTTTCCAGGTTCATGTAGCAGCCAAAGATGGTCAACCGGTCGTGACAAAGAGTCACTGTACCTGTAAAATAGGACTGTCAGGGGCATGTGGTCACATAACTGGACTTTTATATCAGTTTGCTAAATACAAGCTACAGGGACTGAGGGCCATTCCAGAAGATATAGCTAAAACATCCCAACCACAGACCTGGCATACTCCTAGAGGAGCCAAGATCCATGGAAAGCCTGTGCAAGATTTGGTAGTGTCTGGACATTCTAAGACTCCAAGCTCTGATGACCTGCCAAGAAATGTCAAGTCCACACTGTACGATCCAGTAAGAGGGCAACCAATAAACTGGAGCGAAAAATGTGCAAAATTGTCAACTGTAGCCCCAGAATTGCTTGTAATTCCAGCATTACAGGAGACGAACATAAAAAGTGTACCGAGTAAATTTGGAGCTGTTCCATGGGGTTCAGTTCTCAGCTATCAACAGAGACTGGAAGACAACTGTATACTAAACATTTCTGATGGCATTGGCTTTCAAGAGCTTCCAGCTGCCAACGTTATGCTAAATAACTACTGTACTGCTTTAACATCTGAACAGACAGTTAAGTTGGAGGGCTTGAAAGTAACTTTAACTGAAATTCACCGTTTTGAAGAGCAAACCAGACTGCAGAGTCAGACTGCTCTGTGGTACAAAATTAGAAAAAACAGGATTACAGCATCTAATATCGGTGAAATTTTCAAGAGAAGGAAAGATGAAGGTACCCTAGTGCAGAGGTTGCAGAGCACAAGACATGTGATGACAGCTGCTATGAGACAAGGTTTGGCTCTGGAACCTGTCGCCGCCCAGGCATATGCAGAATCACTGCAAAACAAGGTTAACCTGTATCCTTGTGGGGTTGTTGTTAACTTATGGGCCCCTTGGATCGCTGCTAGTCCAGACAGAAAAGTGTACCATCCGGAAAGATTTCCAGCCTTTGGCTTATTAGAAATAAAATGTCCCCAGGTTTCAAGTGTTCTTGAAGTACCATACCTTGCAAAAACTGAAACAGGGATTCTGAAGCTGAAGCGAAATCATAATTATTACTTTCAAGTCTTAGCACAACTAGCGGTGACAGGGTTGGACTGGTGTGACTTGTTTATCTGGTGTCCAAATGACCATCACCTGGAAACAATCTACTTGAATCGTGATCTATGGAATACTGTAAAAGACAAAGTCGATCTATTCTATTTTAATCATTTTCTGTAGGCAAAGTTTTAGCAACTTTGGACCAAGCCTGGACAAGAGGACCTTTAAAAATGGCCAAAAGACAAGCAACTGTCCACAACTGATTTGCCGAGCCTGCCAAACTCAGTGGAATTGGGATGTCGAATAAATGATTTTCTTTCACTCTTCTGTTTAATCGCTCAATATGGATCCTGAGTTTAGCAATTTGTTCTGTTTCCCTGACTTCCTCTGGGGTAAACTGCCTTTTGCTGCTGAGAAATGGTGGAATATTGAGTGTCACACCTCTTTCCTCCAGCATTTTCTTCAAAGTAAAACCTTTGTCTGCCATTACATCATCGCCTGGCTCTAAAAGATCTAATATACCAGAGAGCTTTGTGATCTCTACATCTGACATACAACCAGTATAAAGGGAAGAAACAAAAGTGACAGCACCATGTGGAGCAATACCTATGAGACACTTGAAAGTGTGTGTACCTTTATAATGGGAATATAACTGTGAGTTTAAAACTAGTGAAGACGGTTGTTGAGTTTTGATCTCGGTGCAATCTATGATGACTCGTGTATTTGGATATAATTCCTTAAAACAATCTGGCATGAAGTTCTTAACTGTTTCCTTAGATAGCCATATAGGTATTCTACCAAGTGTAGAATATAAGAAGTTTGCCCAAGTGACAATTTTTCTGCTTACTGTAGCTACAGAACAATTAAATCTGACACTCAGGTCTTGCTCCAGTAAGCCTACCCGAAGACGACATAGAAATAAAAACAATTCATCAATTAATAACATGCATCTTTTTCTACCGGACAAACTTATTGTTTCACTTGCCTGATAGTACATGCTCTGCATATTTTGTGCTGTGGGTTCTATGCATTCATAAAATGCCAGAAATACTGTATAGGTGGCAAAACCCGTGTAAAAAGATATTAACTTATTGTCATTCGAAAATCTTGTTACACCAAATCGTTCCATAGTAAGCTGTTTCTGCAGAGCTGCATATTCTTTTTTCTGGCGTTTTAATTCGGATTCTAATGATGCAATTCTGTCATCCTTCTCCGACTGCTGGGACTCAGTTTCCGTTTCCATGGGTTCATTTTCAATGCAGACTTCCCCTGGTCCATCATCATCTGTCACCTCAGAACCGCTGAAAAGAGAAACAAAAACTTATTTACTTACAATATTAGGTTTTAATGGCTATGGTGCTATCAATAATACTACAGTCATTAAAATTCAGGTTAAGTAACCTTTTTCATGTTGGCTGCAGAGCCCATTCAAGCACACTTTTATGCCGAAAATAAGATAAGGGTTAAAAGACAACAACACAGAATACGTTTGTTTGCAGAAAATGTAAAAGGAATTGACTATAGATATCAAAAATGCAAGGTTGCTGTTCAAAAATTGATACCTACCATTGGATAATTTTATCAGCTGGCTGTGAGAGAACTTTTCTTGTTATGGATCTTCTTGGCGTTTTCTCTGCTGACCAGTCAAACACTGAAGGAATGGTACCCCTTTTAAGCTTTTTCAGCACAGGTGTCCACCCAGTATAGTCGTCTTTCTTGAAATGTTTCGAACAAACAACTGTTGACTTTGACACCTACAATATAATTCAAAATGATATATTTCCCTATAAAATAAAAGATTGTATCATATTTTAGATTATTTTCTGTTCTTAAATTGGAAAGAGTTACATAGAGCTACTACACTTCTTTGTTTCATGCAGTTATAGAATCTTTATGTTTTCATCATTTCATCTGGTGAAGTACGGTAAAAAGTGTGAGATATGAGGTCATGAACTATAATTTCTTTTTCATCAATAGCATGTTCCAAGGAATAGAAAATGATTTGTGTGTGTTATTTTTTGTTTGGATTAAACCAGATCAGCAACGGTTTGTGATGTTTATTATTTTTATTTATCTATTATCATTTATTCCTATTCTGAGTCTATCCTGTATAATGGGAACACTTACTTTGAACAAGGGTCCTTCATCTCTTCTTATCTTGATGATCCATTGTTTTCTAATCTCTTCATTAGACGGAAAGTGATGAAATGATAATGAAGCATCATATCTACTGTTAGAATTGCATAAAGGAACACAACAATGTTGTTTTGATCCCCTTTGTTTTGCACTGGAATTACTAGTTGCTGAAGCAGCCATTGTTTACATCTGTACTCACTCTGCCTCGTTTTGATTTTGGTATCTGTGGTATGCATATAATTTGAGAAGGAGCTATTGGTGTCTAATCCGCGTGTCTGAGGAAGAAACGTAGCCTGACACCAAGTAACTCATTAATGAGTCGTCAAAAAATATGGTATATGTGCGAACCGCCATTTTTTCTACTATTTTTTCAACCGGAGAAACAACGCTTGCTTCTCGGGCAACGACCGCGCCCGGCTCGCCCAAGGGTCTACTCTTTCTGCTATTTCTGATTACCTTGTGTAAATGAGAAGGATGATCTGAATAACAAATGACAAAATTGCCACATTGTAGGAAGTTACGTGATGCAATGTACGGCATAGACGTGTATCCATTGACCTTTAGAAAAAAACAGGAGGAAGAATTGCGATTTTACGTCCTTATCAACAGTATTTCAGTCATATCAAGACGATGGAAGGGTGATAATGAAAGGCTGTTGACAACCTTAAGAAAACTTATGAAACAAACCTGACAATCTCAAGGCAGGACGAGCCCGACTGACGACCAGTGACATAGTTTCAACTCTCGATATCTCAAAGTCGGAGTTTATCTCAAACTACTGATTTCTCAAAGTAAATTTTCTGGTCCCAGAGATATCAGTAGTTGGACATATCCGTGAGAAGTTAACTTGTAAATAAAATTAGGAAATGAGTTTAAACTGTATTCTTTGATATCAGGGGTCATTTGAGTTATTGATGTTCGAGATAAAGAGACTCAGTCGACGGTCGACTGTAGTAAGAAAACAAAACACAACCCTAGAGGATTCATTCTGAAGTCGGCAGAGGGAAGCGACTTGTTAACTGTAACCGAGATAATATCATGCATCACTTTTTTTATCAAAGAAAATTCTCTATGAATCGTTGAAATGTGCCGGCTACGAAAGCTCGCCAAGTCTGGGCATGATGGGAAGAAAAGGTTGCCTGGTCAGTCTGCCTTTATTTCTCTCTTTCCTAAGTTGCTAGTTTTCAATTTTGCGTCCAGATTTTTTGTCACTTTGTCCCCGAACTCGCCAATGGCAGCAGTGGAAACTTTGGTTCCTTTAAAATGGATAGATGACTTGCAATTTTACGTACTTTCAAGTATTTGAGTCATATCAGGACGATGGGCCGGTGATGTGTTTATTTTTCTGACGAACTTTATGCTTGTTCCCCAATTAGGCATCGACTGACCTTATTGCAATCGTGTTGAACGCGGGGACACACATTTTCTTGTGGCAGGCACAAACATTATAATAATCGTAAAAAGTACTTTCGCGAAGAATTGAGAGAAGAAAAAAATCCTCTTCCCCCGATATTTTGGAGCAGTAGCGGGGATCATCAAGTACGTTTTGGGAAAAAATAATCTTTGTAGGACTCTACGACACTTAAAGACACATGTTTAAGTTCCACGGTGATAAGACTATTTAAAATTCTTTGGAACAGTTTACACTGTAAGCGTACGGCCGACAAGAAGGATGATAGCTTTTAAGGGTTTGGCATTATTTGCAGTTCTAGCCTGTGTCTACGGATCCTCTTTTTATAATTCAGGTAAAAGTCTCTCTCTCTCTCTCTCTCTCTCTCTCTCTCTCTCTCTCTTGCCGCACCGCCGTTAAAAGCAAAAGCGAACCATAAAGGCTCAGACCAGACTGCGCATCCGCACAGCCTCTTATCTGAACCTTTACCAACGCAAATTGAAAGCTCTTGTTTGACTCGACTGGACTAAAAACACGTTTTATCATATGACGTCGCATCTAAGAGTGTAATAAAGCCATGCATTAAAAACGATAATCAACTAGTGGATTAAATATGCAAATTGCGTCCTCACGTTATGCGTTGACGTCCATGCAAACGTCGCATTTTTAGTGGCGAAATCATGACGTTTTAGTGCAAAATTTGCTCATAAAATGCGATTTTAGTGTCATATGATAAATAGAATCTTGCATTCGTGCTCCTGTATTATTGAATCTATTAAACTCGTTGGGGAAAACGATAAAATGCTCGGCATAGCCTCGCATCTTATCTTTTCCCCCAACTCGTTTAATACATTCCATAATACATGAGCACGCATGTAAGATCCTCTATATAAACGCTATTTTTGTTGCTAATATCAGTACTCTCTTCCAGTCTAGGATCCCCGGTAGATCAGTAGGTTAAGCGCTGGTCTTCTGATCTAGCGGTCCCGAGCTCGAGGGCCGCTGGAAGCGCAAATAGTTCCAACCGTAAAACAGAGCTACATTGCACACAGCCTTTCATTATCACCCTTCCATCGTCCTGATATGACTGAAGTACTGTTAAAAAGGACGTAAAATCTCAAGTCATCCATCAATTTTCCAGTAATTTGAACGTATATATAGACCTACATACAATTACCGATTAAGTGATGGCCAATATTGGCATAGTCGCACTGTGAACAACCTTAAAACATTCGCGCTGGGAGGTTCCTATGTACAGTTAAAATCAGATGAAAACATGTTGTTGACAATCAATGTCTTAGGATACCTGCACTGGCAAGGAACTTGAAGGCATCCAAATTCGGTGCTGATATGACATTGGCAGGCAGACCATTCCAGAGACGGACCGTTGATGGAAAGAAGGATCCCTTGTAGGCGTTGATGGAACAAAATATTGGCAGGAATCGTTGATGGTGTCCTCTAGTTGCTACTCCTGTGGCTGTCAGGTACTGGCCCAAAGGGATTTCAACGAAGTTATTGACGACCCTGTACATCATTGTGACTTTGTTCTGGTCATGCCTTGATTGAAGGTCCTCCCAACCAAGTTCTTGCAACATTGAAGTGACACTGCTGGTTCGGCGGTAGTCATTGCAGCACAACCTGGCGCCACGCCTCCGTACAGATTCCAATTTGGCTATGTTGGATTTTGTCACTGGTTCCCATACCGTCGAAGCATACTCGAGCTGTGGACGAACTATGGACTTGTAGCATTTGGCCTTGATATCCTTTGGGCAGCTTTTGGGCATGTGCACGAAGAAGTTTCATTATGAAACAGAAGATTCAGCCTCCACGTTTGGTGATAAAATGTGGATTCCTTTGAATATAGTAAGTCATATAACACAACAACGATTACCTACATCATATTTTATGTGATTCTCAAGGATGGTTTCATTTGTTTACAGTTGGTTACAATGACGAAACTGAAGTGAGAAGCTTGCAAAGTTACTTCATGATAGCCACTAACGGAGCAACGGGGTCTTAAAAGTCTCCAAAGTCGTACCAGTGGAAAAAAACGTCTGAACGTCTGAACATATACAGTAGGTGGACAAAAGTATTCGTCACAAAGTGACGTCGCCGTTTAAATTAATGCATTTCCATAAATTTTAAAAAGAATACGGTCGCAATTTTTAATGGCAATGTAATGAAACTAGCAGTAGGACAAAAAGCGAATTGAAACAGCAATATAAAATGGAATATTAAGATGAATTTATGTTTAGTATAGGAGTTTAACGAGATTGAAATGGATGTAAAAATTTCATAAGCTTGATTCCCATTGACGTTAATGTTAACGTCACCGGAAAATGGAAGTTTTTATTTTTTTTGTTTAAAAACTGTTGATACAAGAGAATAGCAAAAGAACCGAATTTCTTGTAATGCTTGTTTATTGCGGATATCCATTTGCATATACCAGGTGAAAATAGTATGATGATTACCGTCATATTTTTGCGGTAATAGTTTTTACAAAATTTGTGTAAATACATTGATTTAAACGGCAACACCACTTTTGTCCACCTACTGTATCATTATGAAAAGCGTTGGTGATAAAACGTGGGCTGGTGTGAATATATGGAGCTATGTAACTGGCAAAAGTTTGGGGAGCATTGTTTAGAAAATGGCAAATCGCTCCACAAAAATGTCATTTCTTTTTCTGGTTCCCCATCACGCTATGCAATATAAACAAAGTGGGACAATGAATAGGGCTCCAAGCCTGTACATTGTATTTTTACCATTTTATCGACGTTATTAATATCGACAGTACGTCATTTTAGTAGCCAACTTAATTGACCCAAATAATTTTTCAACACTTTTGCATGGAACTTAGGGATGCTTGATTTGTTTAAAACTAGCGAAACACGGTCTTTTACAGTGGCGCAACTGTAGTGAGAAGCTTGCAGCAATATCTCAAGACAAAATTTTCAAGTGCTGGAACAACGGAGCCTTAAAGGGGAATGGTAAAACCTTTATGGTTTTCCTTTTTTGCAAAGGGAAAGAACTTTTTTTCTGACTTTCTGTTTGCTTCCATGGATGATAAAGCCCTCCCAAAATGGGTCTACTCTTTACAGAAAAAAATTGCTCCTAGGGTAGCAAATTCTTTCCTTTAAGAGTAGACACATTATTGAGGACATTAAAATGAAAATGACAGAGTTGCTTCCCCTGAAAGTGAATACGTTCACCATAATTCCCGCTAACACATACCCCAGTCTCAAACACAAGAAGTGGATTTACATTTTTCATATTTATTCTGTTGTAGGTCAATGTCCAACAGGTAGACAGGCTGGTGACCGCTGGAACCCTGGTACCTGTTTAGAATGCTACTGTGATCAAACCGGATATGGATGCGCTGGGTAAATGTTTTTAATTGGCATAACTGCTTAAAGATGACGACTACACTACAGGAGAAGCAACTCTGCTTCTTTATTTTAATAAACTTCTGAGATAATCATCGTCCAGGGAAGCTAACAGGAAGTCACAAAAGTTGTCCTCCTTTGAAATAAATGGCAGGCTGAAAGTTTTGAAATGTACCCATTCATTTTAAATGAGCTCAAGATCTAAAAATCAGGAGAGTGCTTATATTACCCTTTAAGCACCAAAAAAGCAGACGACAAAATTTATGTCTGCAAAATTTTAAAAAAATGCCTTGTCCAAGATATTTTATGTTGAGAATTCTAAGACTAAAGGACAAACAGTGTAGATCTAGATGAGGCGGCTCATTATGAGCCGCCTCATCAGGATCTACGCTGTTTGCAAATTTAGCTATTTTTGTCTCTGGTGCTTTAAGAGTTAATGATTCTTGCATCTCCATAAACACATTCTGGCAAAATGAATGATTGAGAACAGCTTATTTTTTGCAGCCTTTAATTCAAAGGAAAATTATGTTTGTGATTTCCTGAAAACAATTAGGGACTACTCTTAAAGGAATAATAGTCTTTCATTTTAGACAGTCCTCTCCCTCACCAGGAAAAAGGGCACTTTTTCAAATTTGTTTTTCTTTTTCATTGTTTTCATTTCTATGTTTTTTGGTTTATTCTCATTCGTTTTATTTTTTACTACTACTACTATTCATATATTTCTTTGGGGAGGGGGTTGAAGGTGGAGCAGGGGTGGTGTGTGTGTAGGGTGGGTGGGGTGGGTGGGGGGGGGGGGGGGGGGGGGTAATCATGATTATTTTTTCCTGATGGATTCCCAATCATACTAACACTATTATTCAGAGATTCTGGTTCCCAGGCTGATGTGAGAAAAGTACTTCACATGTTGAAAAGTGTCTGTGTTGTAAAGTCAAATATATACATCTTACAGAGAAATGACAGAAATTATATTGACCCCATTGAATATCTGGAACTCTGGAAATCTCGGGGAATTTTTTTCAGCTTTTTTGGGAATGAGGCCATAGCCATTTACGTGGGAATTTTATTAATATTCATCATAGATTTGGAAAGACTTCTCAATAAATTGTGTTTAAAATTATACCAGACCTGTGAATCATGAAAATGAACAATGCTAAAAAAAAAAAAAAATATTATCTACTTATAGTTGGAAAGTGGGCTTTTTTTTTCTTTTTCTTTCTTTCCTTTTTTTGATTATGTGGTGTGCACTGGTTTTCATTTGAAAAGGGAAACATTTCTTGTTTTATCATAGTCTCAGTAGGAACACAACTTTTAAACAACACTGAATCAATATCTAATCAATGTTGTTTCACTTTGTGTGCCTAGAGGGGTCTCTCGTAAGAGGTAGAGCTAGCCAGTAGCCACAGTATAATGTTCTCTGTTTCTTTCAGATGTGGGGCTGTAGTGCCACAGCTTGGCTGCAGGGTGATGGCTATGACTAACTCTTCCTATCCTGACTGCTGTCCAAGAGTTGTCTGTCCTGATTTAATCTCGCCATAGAACTGAATAAACTATAAGAATCTTGTTGATTATGATTTTCTTCATTGGGTTCCCAGTATATACGAGGGTTGATCCAGAAGTAATGTCACTGCAGCTATAAAATCGTGTAGAATTAAGAGAGAGCAACGAAAGTTCGTATTCATGTACCTTCTTCTATTTGCAGTATGGTCTGAAAATGTTATTAAAATATAGTGCACAGTAATCGAGCTATCGAGGTGGACAGAAGACATGGTAACGACACGCGCCGCACGTCAATGACGTTGTTGACGTTCCAGGCGAAGTTTGGCCATTGTGTCAAGTCTTAAGTAGCATATTCATTGTTCTAGCATAGCACTAATGTCTGTTCACACATGTTTACCTCATCCTTCAATATCATTTGAACAGCCCCGTAGCTCATGTTCAAGAATATACACAATCTTCGAATTGCAGAACATCGATCTTTATATACGGGGTCCAAACAAGAGTGATGTTATTGTCTGACATTGCACATAAAGATTTTCCGGTATTCGGACTATCCTCTAGCGACTCATCTGCACCCTTACAGCGCTGATTGCACCTTTAAACAAGCCTCATAATCATGGTTATATAACCGCATGTCTAATAAAACAGCCTAGAGTTTCAAATGGCGATATTCGTAATTTGTGGCAAAACCGCATATGTATCTGCAGACGCGTTTGTCAGAAGTCAGCATTTTTTCACTTGGCAGTTACAAGCATTAGCACTTCTTGGCGAACCCCAAACTGCAATGACGATATTAAAGTTTCAACAGTGGGTGGCAGGAATATATTTCGTCATCGTATCAAATTTTCATCTGATTTGGCGCGTTAGTTTGATTTTGATTTAGGTTTGCCTTTGAAAATCATGTTCATGTAATAAACGTTATTTTGACGTGCGGCCCGATGGCGACGGTGTCGTACTTTGAATGCCTATATAATTGGAACGGGAAAAGAGTCCAACTTTATATTTATTCTATTAATCAGAACTAAATTACAGTGTGTCTTGATATAATTTTTAAAATAATGCTACGATGAACAAACGCGCAATTGACACAGTGACATTACTTCTGGATCAACCCTTGTACATGCTGCTGCAACAATGACACTGCAATTTTGTAACATTGCAGTGACACTTATACAACACTGTTTTTAAGATGAATCTTTTTCTGCCATTTTTACAAAGGGGAACAACTTTTGTCAGTTCCTTTTTCTTTCTTTGGTGACAAACCTCTTCCAAAAGGGTTGCACTCTTAAAGGATAGAATTTGCTTCTGCAGAAGCAAATTCTTTCCATTTAGAGTTGATCACCATGAAAAAGGGAGATAAAAATGTAAATGACAGAGTTCTTTCTGCAAAAAGTGTACCCGTTCTTTTTAAATGTTGTCTTATTGAATCACCATTGGTATGATGTTATTTTCACATCAGGGTACCTTCGAAAACATTTGAGCTGCAACACGCAACAATGGTGCTTAACGCATATGTGACCAGAAAGGCTCAGACCAGCCTGCAGATCAGCACAGTCTTATCAGCTTTTGCTGTTTGCATATTTCAAGTATGGACCTTACATTACCTACAGGAACAAAATAAAAGTTCTAGCTAGATTGCACTGCATCACAGACTAGTTTTGAGTCTTCAATTAGTTAAGCCGCGACATGAGAAAACAAAGTGGTATGTGCGCCCAGCACAGACTCAGATCAGCCTGGGCATGTGCCCAGTTTGATCAGAGTCATCGCTTTGGGCTCCAAGGGTAGCTTAAGGTCTAAGCTAAGTCTAGTGTGGACAGCAAAGGCTGATCAGAATGGGTGGATGCCCAGGCTGAGCTGAGTCTGGGCTGGGTGCACATATCACTTTGTTGGGTTTGTCGTGTCGCTGCACAGTTAATACTGTCCTTTTTACCAATATTTTGGGAAAAATAATAATAAACATGTGAACATTTCCGTTTCTTTGAGATAATGTGCTGAAGCCATCCTTCTATCTTGTCAATCTGGAGTTACAGTTTCAGCAAACCTGAACTTGACATACATCATTTTTCGCTCTGCAGGTACTCAAACAATGGAAAAAAAAAAAAAAAAATAATTCATCATTTTTCAAACTTCAGCATCAAGTTTGATAATAGTCCCAACTTAAAACTTTGAGGCAAAACTTTCACACAGTCTTTTTAAAATCTATTTGGGACAGCAGCTCCTATTTTGTTTGCAAAGAGGCTATTATTACTGTGAAATGCTTTTAGTGAGTTGGTTGGTCGGTTGATTTTGGGACGGCTCTTTAAGACAGTATTTCAGTCTACATTCAGCAGTCTCCCAGAGTGAGGGAGAAAGAAAAGGAACAGATAGGACAGGCTAGCTTTTAGCAAGGAATATGGATAAAACTGATGAGACAAGATTGACAGCATGACAAATGATCTAATCATATTTACATGTATAACATGTAACTAACAACACATAATCATGCAAAAACACTGAATGATGAATATTCCTTATTCTGTTGCATAAAATGAGGTCAGTACAACTTTTATCTCACAAGCATTTCACAGACATGCTGTGTTATGCAGGGGGCTATTATTACTCAAGGGCAGTAACTCTGCCATTTCCAATTTTGCCTTCCTTCTGCATGGGAATCAACTCTTAAAGGAAAAATCTGCTTCCCATGAAGCAAATTCTTTCCTTAAGGATAGACCCAATTTCGGAAGGGTTCCTTTATCCAAGGAAGTCTGAAGAATATGTTCCCCTTGGTAAAACTGGTGAAAAAAAAAGAGAAAAAAAAAGGAAGTTGAGGTGAACCTGAGCATTTTAAAAGCACTCCCTACACAATCAGATCATGATTGTGATACATCTGTGACTTTCATCCCCTAACAAATACAGGATATAGGAAGTAAATATTCTGTAAACAGGGGTAATAGCAATTACCTCCCTTTTCAAACTGTTCACATTCCTTTTTATCCTTCCTTTGCAAAAATATTAACTTTCCTACCCATATATACTGAACAAAAGTGAAAACGCTACAAAGTGATTTGTTTTCGAATTTTCTGTTTTGTGGAACCAGAAAGGTTCATACATAAGAACGCAATTTAAAGTTAAATGCATGTGTAAGGTTATGATACCAAAAAATAGCTGTAAAACCCACTACGGATAAAACAAAGACATTTCAAAGTGAACAGGGGTCCGGTTTTCTTTGGTGCAAATACTGAACAGTCGATCAGGCATTTTAAACTTGATATAAAAAAGGATTGACATGACAAATTATCCTTATTTTGGCTTAGGTAAGTAAGCAGTGTATAAAAACATCGCAAGAGAAAGCACACATCAATATGTGTTTTCATGTCTTTGAAAAGTAGTGTTGAAATATCACTATTTCTTCGAAAACACAAAAAGAAACAGTGGA
Organism: Ctena decussata; assembly: GCA_963989385.1. NCBI lineage: Eukaryota > Metazoa > Mollusca > Bivalvia > Lucinida > Lucinidae > Ctena > Ctena decussata. The sequence goes on along the minus strand of OZ022501.1, from coordinate 22,692,615 downwards.
CAATGGAAATTCCCATAAGAAATTAATTTCTTGTTTCCTCACATACTGTCACAATTTTGCTTAAAACTAACAATAGGTAGAGTGCATGATTTATTGCACTACAAAGACGAGAAAAAAAAAGTTGTCAGAAAAATGAGAACTGAAAGAACAATCGAAAATCAAAATTTGCTATATTTTTAATGCAAAGGGAGATAATTTGTAATTTTGAAGAATAAAGCTTCAATTTTCTAGTTTTCCTAGACAACAATTGCGAGTTATATATGCTTTTTCTACCACTCTGGATGAAGCGCTTCAGATCAGCAAAGAAATGTGCATCTGCGCATGTACATAGTTTGTGTATTACAAAATGTGCCAAAATTGATTAAGGTAAAATAACTGTGTTATGAACAGTATCGGATTCAGTATTTTGCAGACATTCTCTTGCTGGATGTCCTATTCGACTAAAATGTACATATCCAGGCAGAAAAGTATCATTGTGTTAGTTACAAACTGTAATCCATAATGTAGCGTTTTCACTTTTGCTCAGTATATTAACCTATAAACCAGTATAGAGAAGGAAACTAAAGCTTTTGCAGAGGGAGGTTAAACTGCCTCCATTTACAAAAGTCGCTTAAAATTCCCGCAGTTAATACTAACTTTCCTACTTGTATATTAACGATTATAGGCATATATCAGCTGTCAACATCACAGCTTGTTAATAAATTTATTATGAATGGGCCATGTTTTTTTTTCCTGCCATTTTACCAAAGGGAGACAACTTTAGTGACCTCCTGCTGGAAGAGCCCTTCCCAAATGGGGTCAACTCTTTAAGGAGAGAATTTGCTCCTTGGGCAGCACATTCTTTTAAGTTTTAGCCCACAGAGAAAATGCAAAAAAGGAAATGGTAGAGTTGCTTCCCCTGAAAGTGTACACATTCATGTTAATGGAAAACCTAAAGTATCTGTACCATAACATGACAAAACCAACAAAGTGGCATGTGCGCCCAGTCTGCCCAGTCTGATCAGTGTCTTCACTGAGTGCTTTTAGGATAGCTAAGGGTTTAAGCTACCCCCATGCTGTCAGCAAAATTTCTGATAAGACTGGCAACACCCAGCCTGATCTGAGTCTTCCCTGGGCGCACATGCCACTTAGTTGGTTTTGTCGTGTCGTGGCTCATTTATCTATCTCCATATACTGCCTTATGCCCTCGCGGACATTCTAGGCAGGAAGTATACTCTGTATATCAACTGCAAGAAAAGAACAATAATTCATATAAATTTGGCACCATAATCTACAATCAAATAATTTATAATGTAATGAAATGGGTTAAGGGTTATGTTATATGTAACTAAATAAATGCTTTTAAATTCAAGCAGTTTACTGCTCTTTTGTGACTCATACATTTACCATGAACTGAATATTCCAAACCTTTGAACCCTTAAAGGGCCAAAAAAAAAAGCAGACAAAACAATTTACATCTGCATCTACATCTTTAAAACAATGTTTCCTCAATGATATATCATAATAAGAATTCAAAGACTTAAAGGGCAAACAGTGTATAGCCAGATGAGGCAATAAAGCCTAATGAATCATATATGAGTAGCATGATCCATAGCATAACAGAATAATTATGATTCTCTTCAGATAACGAAACACATGACAGCTCAGTCCTAAAATCTTTCTGAGGAAACACAAAAAAATATATGCCAACTCTTCTGATATTATGATGCAAACTTAGACCATATCAGGTAAAGGCTGGCACCTTCAAGAGAGTGGTCTACTCGAAACCACAAGAATTTGCTTCCAGAGAAAACAAATGTTAATGCACTGGAAAAAAGTGTTTGATCGCTGTTATTGCATAAATTCAACTATAATGCTACAAAAATAACGAAAATGTTGGCACACTTTTTTTCGGCCTCATCGCCATCACCTTGCTGATTCCTACATGCACTATGCATGTCTATAAAAATCCTCGGTTCAGGGCATGGTCAGCTACTGTGAATATTTGTGCCACCTTTAGCAGCATTTCACAAGTCATAATCATTTTCATCCAAGTTTTCACTCAATGTCATTTGCACTTTCATTTTTACAATATCCGAATTTGTATAACTCTAGCGTTAAAGTTTTTAATGGATATCTTCAACCGCAGTCTTGCCCTTGTTTCTGTACTGACGGAGTTGCCCTGCAACTTGCACAGGAAAAGTCGCCCAGTAGGTCATTAACAGCGTGTGAAAATCAATGTTAATACATGGTTTTGTGTTCTTTAAAACATACCTATTAATAGCATCTAGCGCTGATATTTATGCAATAATTCATTTTAAAAACCAGGGCCCAGTTGTTCAAAACTAATGACATCGTTAGTTAACATTTCATTAAAATTTCAGACATAAATATCTCAAATAGGCCAATATTTTTTGTTGAAAAAATGTGAGAAGCTTTTGCACTGCACTTTTTCAACAAAAAGTATTAGTTTATTTAAAGTCGTAAAACAGTTAACGAGCTGACCTCTCAACAAGCTGATAGGCTAATGTTGCTTTGAACAACTGGGCCTAGTTCTGAGCCTAATGTTCTATACGAACTTGTTACAGATGCCTTTTTACTGGGCACATCTCCAACAGTAATCAACCCAGGTCACCCTACTCAACACTACATAATTGCAAAAATCTGATTAGTTACAGCACACAGAAACTTCTAGTTATCAAGCTTAAAGTTGCATTCCATAAAACTACTTCAAAACTGACACTTTGAGCTAACATAATATAGCAGAACTTCAATGGCTCAAACCCTGATGGCTCGTTAGCCCTGCCTGGCTAGAACTCCTTCCTGGTTCCCTAGAGGTCACTTTATATAGAAACTGACCCTAGATGGTTAGAACTACCCTTGGCTTGAACTAATTTTCATGGTCCCAAGCCTGTTTGAGCCATCAAAGTTCTACATCGAAGTTCTAGCAGTGCAAAGTACCTAATAATCAAGAATTCACACTAACAGAATTATACAGACTGGCATAACTTTTCTGTCACTTTCAATCAAATGCATGTGTGCCTGAAGAAACAATCTGTATGCAACAGATTCAGCCTGACACTGCTTCTCTTTATTGTGCCAAAGCAACTTTAACACCAACCTTGTCAACCACAAGCAATAACGCTCTCTCTCTGAAGAGGCAAACTATCACAGTTAAAATTTCAGTTCAACTATCACAGTTAAAGTTTCAGAAACTTTCAAACAAAACCTACAGCTAACGAGTGCTGTGAGCTTACGCAGTACATAACAGTGTTAATAATTCTGAGCTCAATTGTTCAAAGCACTGTTAATTTAACAAAGCTAGTCAAGTGATTCAATAAGTCTTCTAACATATATAAAATCTAGTTTGCCAATACTTATTGCTGAAAAACAGCTGAGGAAATGCTCCTCACAGTTTTTCAGCAAAAAATGCTGTATTTTTTGCATAAGATATGTCTAAATATGTCAGTGTTTTTGCATGAAATATATCTGAAAATGGAATAGCTTCTTACGACGTTGAATTTGAAATAGGCCCAACTGTTAAGACGTCTATATCTAAGGTTTTGGATAACATCTGTCTATATCTGAGCTCCAGAGAACATGGCATTTTGATGACAATTTTGGGATATTTCTGTGCACCTTGCCACTCCCCAGAACTACCTTGAAATTAGCGGCCATACTATGTGTTTTTATGCAAAATTAGCCAAATTATCCCAGAATTACCATCAAACCAGTGCTCCAGATAAGAAGGGTTGACAGAGATAATTTAGGGATAATTATTATCATTTCTCCACAAAACATATTTTGTGACTCATCATTAGAACCGTCTCATTGAGACGGTTCTAATGAGGGGTAACAACATATGTTTTCGTTGAGAAATAAGAAAAATTATCTTTGAATTATCCTCAGTACCCCCTCTTATCAGGAGCTCTGCAAACCCATCCATAGCTCAAGCACTAGCTCTTTACACAACAATGCTAGAAGTGTGGCAGTCAGCACTTGTCCATTTTCCTCATGATGGGGTCTCCTGTTTTATTTCAGAGTCTACATTTTCTTCAATAACTGTTCCAGTCAGAAGCTCTGTAATCTGATCTATCTGTTCATCCCTCATATCACTCGCCTTCTTGTTCTTTGGTGACACATCACTGTCTTGTAGATCTCGCCGTGATGGTGAATTTAAGTCTGATTCTGTGTACTCTGCTGTGGGTATGCTTATAGCTACCGATGGGGTTGACGGTTTACTGACAGGCCTTGTTGGGGGTGAAACAGGAGGACTGATTTCTTCAATCTGTCTTTCCTCATACATTCCCAACTCTGGGGAAGGAACAGGTTCTCTGATTCCTGAACTATTTCTCTGACCCTGTGATGCATAGTCTGCGGATCGTCTTGGCGTTGTGGGGTTGGGATTTTTGACAGGTTGTGATATTTGAATATATTCTGGCTCTCCAAGTTTTGTGCCAGACGACCTGATGTCAGAACTAAAACTAATGTCTGAACTGAAACTAACAGCCGATCTAGTTGCTGATTTCTGCTGCAAAGACCTGGCAGACTGAGGTTTCTCTCTACTTCTTGAGCTACGTGCACTACCTCCCCGAGTTTGAGCTGACCTAGGAGGCATTGGTGATCTGCTGCCAGGTATAACAGGACTTTGGGAATCCAAACCAGAAGAGCCACTGGGCACTGATAATGTCCCAACTACGTCTAGATCAACCGAGTGTTGCTTTGAGTAAGTTGGTTGTGTAGGTTTCACTTTCACATGTTTAAGCTTGTCACTTCCAGCACTTGATATAGACTCAGAAAAACTAACTTTACTTTGGCCACCTACATTGTCTTGTAACACAGGTTCATTTATAACATTTAAACCACCATCACTGTACTCATTCTCTACAAACTCTGCAGTATGTCTACTGTTATTTTTCAAATTGCCTTTTCCTTCAAAACTTTTTCTGACCACTTCATCCACACTCAAGTTTTCAATTTTTTTCTCATCCTCCTCTGATCTGGCGTCTATTGTAACAACTGTCACTTTATTTTCTCGATCTTTACCATCTAAACCAGGTTTATTTTTCTTCCTTTGTTTAACACGAAATCCCTGCTGCTTGCTGTAGTATGAATTGTCATCTAATAGGACCGTGCCATCATCCTGGATCAATTTGTTGAAAATCACTGGACGTGTTTCACATAAGTTCTGAAAACGGATAACATCAGCTTAAGACAATAAAAGCAGTGACTGAAATGCAATCATCCAACCAGCTTAAGACAACCCCTAAAACATCTATATTTGTGATTTAGCATATTTTGGGGCCCATGCCCCAAAAGACACTAAATCAAAACATGAACAAGAGGTCCATGATGGACCTAAATCGCTCACCTGAGTTATGATGAAATAACATGGAAGATCATTGATTTGATGATGGTTTTAATTGGAGCAGTTTTGCACTTTCTAATCTATATTCTGACAAAGTTTCATAAAGATTGGATCAAAACTGTGCCCTCTAGAGTGTACACAATGTTTTTCGAAGATCTGACCTGGCGATCTAGTTTTTTGATCAGTCATTATTAAGTTTCAAAGTTGGCCCACATTTCATGAAGATAAACATTCTGACAAAGTTTCAAGAAGATTCAATGAAAAATAAAGCCACAATTGTGTACACAAGGTATTTCTATGACTTGACCTAGTGACCTACTTTTTGACCTGACAAGACCCAGTTTCAAACTTGGCCTAGATTTAATTAAGATAATCATTCTGACAAAGTTTCATGACGGTTGAACCAAAACTGTGCCCTCTAGAGTATCAACAATGTTTTTCTAAGGTTTGACCTAGTAACCTAGTTTTTGATCCAACATGACCCAGTTGCACCCTTGGTCTAGATTTGTTGGAGATAACTATTCTGACAAAGTTCATGAAGATTGGACCAAAACTGTGCCCTCTAGAGCATTCACATGGTTTTTCTAAGATCTGACCTAGTGACCTAGTTTTTGACCTGACATGGCCCAGTTTCAAACCTGGTCTAGATTTCATAAAGATAAGCATTCTGACAAAGTTTCATGAAGATTGGATCATAACTGTGCCCGCTAGAGCGTACACAAGGTTTTTCTAAGATCTGACCTAGTGACCTAGTTTTTGACCCCACATGACTCAGTTTCAAGCTTGGCCTAGATTGTATAAGAATAAACATACTGACAAAGTTTCATGAAGATTGGATCATAACTGTGTCCTCCATAGTGTACACAAGGTTTTTCTAAGATTTGACCTAGTGACCTAGTTTTTGACCTCACATGACCTAGTTTCAATTTTGGTCTAGATTTTACTCAGATAAACATTCTAACAAAGTTTCATGATGATTGGATCATAACTGTGCCCTCTGTGTCATTCTTAGATTTATTTCTATTTTTAGCTCTGGCGGCCATTTTGTTCATCGGAGTGGAACCGTTTTAGCAATTTTGGTTCAGAGCCATGAGTCAAACATTTCTGTGAAATTATTTTGAAATTGAGCCATTGGCTTCAGAGGAGATGTCTTTTAAAGGTTTTTCTATTTTTAGATTTCTATTTTTAGCTCTGGCGGCCATTTTGTTCAGCGGAGTGGAACCGTTTTAGCAATTTTGGTTCAGGGTCATGAGTCAAACATTTCTGTGAAATTTTTTTGAAATCGAGCCATTGGCTTCAGAGGAGATGTCGTTTAAAGGTTTTTCTATTTTTAGCTCTGGCGGCCATTTTGTTTAGCGGAGCGGAACCATTTTAGCAATTTTGGTTCAGGGCTATAACAGAAACATTTGTGTGAAATTATTTTAGAATTGGCCCACTGGTTTAGGAGGAGATGTCGTTTGAAGAAATTGTTGACGGACGGACGGACAGACGGACGGACGGACGGACGGACGACGGACGACGGACAAATATCGATCACAATAGCTCACCTTGAGCACTTCGTGCTCAGGTGAGCTAAAAAGGTAAAAGAGGTTAATTAAGTGACATTCTTAAAATCACATGCATATTTCCACACTGGTCTGGCATTCAACACAGGTAACGAAGACAACATACATGAAACTTGCTTGCTCCGCTCATCAGGATAAGTTTGTTTCAGAAGTATAGTCTCACGGACCATCCGATCCCCAGCTATTGAAATAGGAATCAAAAGTTTTACTAAATTCATATGCATATTCAAGAAATGCTTGAAAACAATTTTTGGACTACAACGTCTATGCAACAAATCGGTAAAGAAACTTATTTAAGCACTGCATATATACTTGACGGAATTGCTTCAAACATCCGGTCTGACTAAGCGGTATAACAAACTGCCGGGTCCGTAAGAATAATAGTTTGAAAATAATCTAAGAGATATGCGAAAAAAAATCAAGTTTTATAGTACGTTGCCTTCGTTGCCTGTGATGAATGCCAGACCAGTGTGATTTCTAGATCATATTAATGAATATTGTTATATACCTAATGAGACTCTATTATAGAAAACAGCCGTGTTGTAATCGACAGCATTTTACATTGGTTTCCTTCTATTTTTAATTGTCGCAATGTGACAGAATCCCTGACACAGGGTTTCAACACTGTTAAAACACGGGTGCGCCAGGGTTTTAACATCATTAAAGCCCGCTTTTGTGTCGTCTGCAGAGCTCTGGAATCAAGATGGCGTCCGTAAGAAGGTATATAACAATGACGATAAAACATTCTTTTCCTGTGTTTTAAAGTTTGTCCAAGCCCTTGTGTATGAACATGTTGCAGCCCTCACCGCTTGCACGGTTCGGGCTGCAACACGTTAATACACTCGGGCTTGGCAAACCTTAAAACACGGAAAAGGATGTTTTATTCTCTTATTATTGCATAAAAAGCAGTGCCCAGAGGTATTAACAGCCGTGCATCAACCGGCGAAAAGCCGTGTTTCAACAAGGGTTTTCACGCGCTGTTGATGCACGATGACAGAACTTTCACTATGCTTGTGTCGGGCCACTAAAACAATCCGCCATACAACTTTGTCTCTCCCGTTTCGGTCGAATTACAAAAATTGGTGGTGCGCTACCTAAGTATGCCTATATGCGTCATCATGCCTTTGTAATCTGACGTCATCGTCGTGACTCAGGTTTGAAGCGATGTTGTTTATATTCTTACGTTGCCAAATGGAGAGTAAATAAATGTTAAAGAAAACATGCATCTCAAGTTTTCAGCAATCAAGAACTGCTGGATTGTATGTGAATGGATCAGGCTTGTTCTGCATGGAAATTTTTGCTCAAGGTATCTGCTTTTTGTTGATTAATTTGCAATCTATTTTGCATCAACTACAACGACCATCTTGGACAATTTTCCGAAATATTGAGGTTGAATAGGATGATGGCAGTCATTTTGAATAGTTGAATGCTCTCGAGCCCAGAAGACGAATATTAGTAAAAAGATGCACCTTGGCTGTCAAATGGTGATAAAATATAGTGCAAATTTTTTTCTCAAATTTTAACGAATAATTCGTTGAATTTATGCAATAACAGCGATCAAACATTTGTTTCCATAGCATTAACATTTGCTAGGTCCCGAGGGAGAGGTTGGAAACCGAGGCCGAAGGCCGAGGTTTTCAACATCTCCCGTTAATGCATGAAAAACCATGTTTGATCCCTATAATGAAGACTGCAAAATTTTTATTCACTGATGAAAAACTGTTTTTTGACAACAAGGTACACCTTCTTCTAGAGTGACTGAATAGGTGTCAGTCATGCTCCCCAGCTTTTCCCCAAGAAGAAGGGAACCAATGCGTTACATGACATCAATTATGAAAGAAATGGTAACTTTGAGAAGTACTATATTTCTTAAGTTTATAAAACTTATTTTCCTTCTTTTTAAAACAATAAAAAATATCTAGATATGCACATATTTTCCTTCTGAAACAATCCCAAAAATCTAGATCCATCTTATAAAATGATTTTTAGGATTGTTTTAGAAAGGAAAAATATATCTCATAGCTGAATTTCACAAGATCAGTAGCTGTTGCCATATTTGCAGTAATTTTTGAAGGGTAAATTCCCTTTTCAAAACCAAAAAATATAGTATGTCTCTGATAGACAGATGTTTAATATAACAGCTGAATACTGAGTAATGTTGAGTAATTCAGTATCAGAATCATTCTGACCAGTTTTATCAAAGTTTCTAAACATACTTTAAAGATAGGGGACACACAAATAGACACCTGAGGGCCTAGTTGTTCAAAACTAACAGCACTGTTAGAATGAGACGCTGTTTTTTACAAATTGTATGCAGGTTTAAGCACTGCCATCTTTGCCATTTTGCCACAATGTGTGAGGAGGTTTTGCATTGAAGAAAATATCACCCAAAAATATTAGCATCCTTGATTTTGTGTGAAAATAGAAAATAAATTTCATTTTTCCAAAGTTCATGGAAGTATGAATACAATGGGTCATGTGCAAAGTAAGTGAAGCCCGAAGGGCATTCACATTGACTTTGCACATGACCCTTTGTGTTCATACTTCCATGAACTTTGGGAAAAATGAAATTTGTCACTTACAATTACATTTAATTTTAAATTTATTTTGAGCATTTTTTTTTTATTTTAAAGGGCAACATTAGTAAAATATATGACGGAAAACTCTCACTAACCAACAGATAAGCTGCTTATGTTAAATGGCTGACACCATCACGTGATGTCAAATAGAACATTACAACGGCCAATAGAGTCTTTTGTTTACGTGAAGTTGGGTATGAAGGACAAACAACTATTGTTCATGGAAGTATGAATACTGTTTCTCCAAAATAGGTTCATGTAAGAAAAATCAAAGGGAATGTAATTTTTATGCTAACAATGCTTTGAACAACTAGGTATAGCTTTGAAAAATGAAATCTAATGGCATCTGACATCAACTCACAATAGTACGTTTCTCTTTAGGAGGCCCCCTAGGGATCAAAACTTTAGCACCATTTTCTTGCACCTGATCCTGCCAGCAAAGGGGGATGACAGCCTTATTGCTAGTTCCCATGTCTTCTTTCATGTACTCAGAAGTATCTTTATCTTTTTCCTCTCTAAAAATAAAAAGATATACTTTAATTACTGTGTTTAAGACATTTTCTTTTCCCTCCAAAAGATTAAAAGAATATAGATTTATCTTATAAGATGTATCCAGATTTTTCTGATTGTTTTGGTGGGAAATCTAAAAAGCTACATCCATCTTAACTAAATAAATAAAAGACATTTAGATTTTTTGGATTGCCTCGGTGCCAGGTGTGTGCAACTATGGTTACCTACCACTGAGCCACTTGGGGAACGTCGTTACCAGAATTGAAACAGAACAGAACTAGATGAGCCGCGACACGACAAAACCAACAATGTGGTTGTGCTCCCTGTGCAGACTCAGATCAGCCTGGGCATCCGCCCAGTCTAGTCAGACTCTTCGCTAAGAGCTTAAAGGGTAGCTAAGTTTCTATGCTACCTTCATGCAGACAGTGAAGACTCTGATAAGACTGGGTGGATGCTCAGGCCGATCTGAGTCTTCACTGGGTGCACAACCACATTGTTGGTTTTGTCGTGTCGCGGCTCAGATTGTTTCTGATGAGACAATATCTTATAGCAGAACTATGCATGACAGATATTGATATTTGAGATTATTCTGGAAAAGAAACCCCTGTGTTATAACTGAATAAATATAGTACCCTAATCATTGGGTCACCTTTATCAATTACAGCAATTCTCCTAAAATTTGTTGTTTGTTGTTTTTTGCTTTACGTCCACAATAAACAGCTACGGTCATGTCGGGCTGGTAAGTTAATCTAACCACACCATTCCCAGGCAGGCTAATAGACCTCCTAAGCGGTTAACCAGTACTAAGTGCACATACTTTCACCAGTAACTGGCAACTGCCCTTCTCGAATCAGCGGAAGGAGCAACAAAAGTGTGTGGCTGGACTGGGTATCAAACCTGGTACCGCTGGCTCTTGTTTCCATTCATCTTAATAGTATAAACAACTTTTTCAAATTTTAGGACCCCAAGTCGGTAGCGTGTCCCAAAATCTGAAATAGTTGTTTATACTATTAAAATGTATAGATACACAGCCTTGTTTTTCTGCCTTTTTGTTTCAAAGAGACAACTTTTGTGACTTGTGTAAATTATGATTGTGTTATATACAAAATAATGAGCTCCTCTTTAATTTATTTCAGAGACTGAAATAAAAGACAAAAATTCCAAGTGAACACTTTGTCTCTCCTTTCAGTGCATTGTCACAAAAGGGAGCTTATCCAATACCGTATTAATCCTAATAAACACCCCAGATCTAATAAACGCCCCTGCCTTTTTTCCGTAAATAATGCTATATTAACTTGCATGAATTCCTGTTCGCTTCTCTGGATAAGGTAGCTCTTTAAAATTAGGTCTACACTTAAAGGGAAGAAATTCTCTCCTTTAAGAGTTGACCCCTACTGAGAAGGGAGGCAAAAAAGGAGAGTTGCTTCCTCCGGAAGTGTATCCATCACTTCTATATTGCTTATTAGAGGTGTTTTGGTGGACACTGATTTTTACTAAACTTTCGACCCTAAATAACGCCCCCCTTTAGCAAAATGCAATGCCTCCGGGGCATTTGATAGGATTAACATGGTATATTTGACAAAAGCTTTATGCCACCAACAACACATTAAAGTAATACCTATGTCTCATTTCTGCTAGGTGTGGGTGAGACTTTTGAGTCGAGTGTAAACTTACACATAGCTGTCTTCTTTAACCCACTGTTTGACTTTCAGATCCTGTGACTGTACATTACCGTTGATACCAATGCGTATCTTATCTCCCTTCTGTAACTGCTGTGCAATACGACTGCCAACACCGCCTTCAATATTGTAATACTGGCCCTCTTGATCTAAATCTGAAAATAATAATCGTTTTCCATAAACTGGGGCTAAATTTTTAGTCAGATTTGACTAAATGTTTAGCAGCCATAATGATGTCTACTGTTGGTGTTTGATGTATACAAAATACTAGCTCACTAAATACAGTTTCATGAATTAAACTGGCCTTCTATTAAACAAAAAGTTATTATTTAATATACTCGAGGACTTTAAAAACGCCTCACCTGAAAGAAATTGAAATGCTGCATTTATTCTATTATCAGCTAAAATAAAACTAATGATAAATGAAATTGCATACATATATCAAATGCATGAGATAATTTTCAGTACAATCTTAGAATTTAAAACGTTTAAATACACGCAACAAAGATAAAAGGATGTTTTAAAATGTGGGATTTTCACCAAACGGTTATAATGTACCGTCCGAATGCTTATCGGAGTATAGCGTGGTTCCCGTCTTCCGCTAAATTCAACAATTGCTGGATTGAAGCGAGGTAAACAAACGCTCGCAGAATGCAAAAACGGCATTTTAAACATGGCACGAAACTTCCAAACCGACAGAAATTTTTTTACTCAAACAGTATTTTAAGGCTCACAGCGGTCTAGTCTAGAACCGCGTGTAGTTAAATTGTGAAGCTTAGAGTCCGTTAAGAGTGGAATCAATGACGTTGACGTCATTTACTGCGTGGATAAACAGACGTTCAGTGCCGATATCAAAACATCCATTGATGTTGGCGGATGCTTAGAAAGTAAATCTGTAAGATGTTTGTATCGAATACTGTTTATGTAACATGTAAAACGTCAAATTACGTTATTTTCCAGAAAATCACTTTTTTGAGATCCCAGTTTGTGTGTTCCAGTTTTCAGTTTAAGCCGTCTGACAGCAAATGAAGTCATGACGACTTAATTTTGTGTTTCCGCTATAGGATATCTTTCATGGAAAATCTGAGATCGACTTCAAGGGCTATAACATAAGGAAGTTTTAAATAAAATTAAGGGGCAGTGACGTTGACCAGTTAAGTGCAAATGTCGTCACACATGACATAAATTCCTACAATTTCTTTAATTTGATTAGTTTTACAATTTCTAATAAAGCCTAGTCATATTAAGTAACTTGAATTGTGAAATTACTGAAAAACATTACATTTTTGGGTGAGGCGTTTTTAAAGTCCTCGAGTATACATATTATTTTAGACAGAGTTTTAGCTTTTTAGTCCAAGTGCTCTTGATAGTACACAAAATACTAGCTCACTAATTACAGTTTCATGAATTAAACTGGCCTTCTGTTAAACAACAAGCTATTATTTAATACATATTATTTTAGACAGATTTTTAGCCTTAGCCTTTTAGTCCAATTGCTCTTGATAAGGGGAGAGAATTTGATGATGATTCTGAGAAAATGTCTTTTAAGGTGAATCGGTACACTTTCAGGGGAAGCAACGCTGCCATTTTTATTTTTGTCACATTTCCAATGGAGAGCTAACTCTTACAGGAAAGAATTTGCTCCCTTAGGAGCAAATTCTTTCCTATAAAAGTAGCCCCTCCTTCTGGAAGGGCTTCATTGTCAAGGGAATCAAACAGAATGTCATAAAAGTTGTCTCCCTTTTTGAAAAGATGGTGGAAATAAAAAACATGGCAGTGTACCCATACATCCTAATGCTTCATAAAAACAATATTGTGAAGTTTAGAAAAGTTCCACTTAGGGGTCATAACATACATTTTTTACAAATTCTCCATAAGAGAATATGCTGTACCCCACATAAAAGAACTGCTTTACAGAGACAATGCAGTTCTGCACGGTCACACCATATGTCTTTCATAGACAAATTATAAACAATATTATAAAAGTCCTATCAACTGAAGCTCAGCAACTCTACATATTTTCCTGTTAAGAATAAACTTGAATATTGATACTTTGTAGCTATCCACCATGACACATTGTCAAAAGAGTTCTTAAGTGTTATGTTTTTAACTAGATGCTGATATCAGGTAATGAAAAACAGTCAATTGTCTCCTACTTTCCTGCACTAAAAAGAAAATAGAGGATCTTACATGAGTGCTCATGTATTATTGAATTTATTAAACAAGTTGGGGAAAATGATAAGATGCGAGGCATAGCCTCGCATCTTATCGTTTTCACCAACTCGTTTCATAAATTCAATAATATGAATGCAAGATTCTATTTATCATATGACACTGAAATTGCATTTTATTAGCAAATTTTGCACTAAAACGTCACGATTTAGCCATTAGAAAAAGCGACGTTTTATGGACGTCAAAGCATAATGTTACGACGTAATTTGCATATTTAATCCACTAGTGGATTATTGTTTTTAATGCATGGCTTTATTACACTCTCAGATGCGACGTCATATGATAATCTATTGTATTTACTCGGTTATAAGATAGGATTTTGCCCCTCCAATTTCTCAAAACATCTAACTAGTATGTAATGCTGTTATAAGATGGGATTTCCCCTCAAACCCTTCCAAAACAATCCCAAATATCTAGATCTGTCTTATAAGACAGATCTAGATTTTTGGAGTTGTTTTGAAGGGAACCCCTTTTTATAACCAAATATATTTAACACAGTAATTATAAAACAGAAAATACAACAGAATCTATCAAACAGTCAATTAACAAAATCTATATATCAGCCGCGACACGAGAAAACAAACAATGTGGTTGTGCGCCCAGAGCAGACTCAGATCAGCCTGAGCATTCGCCCAGTCTGATCAGAGTCTTCGCTGTCCGCATGAAGGTAGCTTAGACCCTTAGCTATCTTAAAGCGCTTAGGAAAGACTCTGATCAGACTGGGTGGATGCCCAGGCTGATCTGAGTCTGCACTGGGCGCACAACCACATTGTTGGTTTTCTTGTGTCGTGGCTCATATCAGTAAATCCATGACAAAAGCATCCAACACCAGCAACAGTTAGAACAGCAATATGTCATATTAACAGAAAGTTATTAGTACTTCTTCCTTCAGATTTTTTTTTATTGTCTGGACTTACTGCAAAATTGATTTCTTAAAAGCTTCTTTTCAAAGTCTAAACAGATAAATGAAGGTGCCGCTGAGATCTTAGCCAATCAATAATTAATAAGTTTTTGTAGTTCAGATCGAACCTGGACATTTCAGATTACTGATCAATGACAAATTGATACATTTTAGCTCACCTGGTCTCATACATTCCGTAAGTTTTGAACTGCAATCTGTGAGAAATTATTAACTTCAAGTCAGATAATGAGACTTTTACAAAAATTACTTCCAAGCTTATCTGGACAGGTTTAAAGTCATTTGCTTTGTATTTTTCTTTTTGCAAGAGACAGAATGCATTTCTTGTTTATTCTTCTTAAAATGTAAAACTGGCGAAAAAACTACTAACTGAAATTAAGGTGGCTGGGCACACTTTTAGCAGAAGCAACTGTCATTAGCATTTTGCTGCCTTTCCAATGGGGACCAACTCTAAAAGGAAAGAATTTGCTCCTCTAAGAGCAAATTCTTTCCTTCAAGAGTTGACCCATTTTTGAAAGGCTTTGCCAGCCAGGGAAGCAAACAAAAAGTCACAAAAGTTGTCTCCACTTTGACAAAATGGCAGATAACATAGAGGTGTACCCAAACAACTTAAGGAAGCTTTGAACATCTGATCAGAATTGACTTTAGTTTAAACATATTTATTGTATCATAAACTGTACATGATTACAATATAAACATGATACAAACAATTGGATCAGAACGAAAGCACTGACTTTGAGAAGGGGAAACTTAAATAAAGATTTTATCTCATGTAAGACTTGGTGTGTATGCTTCCCCCCACCCCACCCCCTCCCTCGACTCATACTGATGTATAAACTATATGTACTGAAAGATCATCAAGATCCCATACTGTATGGGCTCTTGTTGAGCTTATAATACCTGTAGTCATGCAGCAGTGTCTGTCATCATGGACAATTTTATAGTCCACTCCTTTCTTGAAAAGGATTTGTGGATTAAGCCAAATATTATATGGACCATTCAAGAACTGCGGAAACTTAAAGCGAATGGGTACATCTTCATGTTTTTCCGCTTTTTTTACGAATGGAAAAGGTTTTTGTGACTATCTGCTTCTCTTGATGTCGTTCGAAACCCTTTCAAAATGGTGCCAACTCTAAATGGAAAGAATTTGCTCAAGGTAGCAAATTCTTCCTTTTAAGAGAAGTCCCAAATGAAAAGGGAGATGAATTCTTCTTAGTTGTCTGCCCAGGAATTGTTCCTATCAACCTTAACTAAATATATGTCATATACTTCTGGTCCACAATAGCACAAACAGAAGCCATAAAACATGATACACGTAAAACTACATGAAACCATCACAAAAACCCCTTCAATAAGCATGGAAATTTCAGCAGTCAATTACTGTAGGCTAATTTGAGAAACCTTTCACTATAAACAAAGAACAAAACATAAAG